>CM022301.1:336808980-338044495 GCA_011799875.1 Thinopyrum elongatum
TTATAATTAGTATGCTAATAAATCCAGCAGCTCTCGCAGGATCGCCGCGGCGAGCGCGGTCGGTGAACTTTTGGTCGCGGTGAGTCGCGGGCCATCTGCTCCACCAACGCCTCTTGGAATTCTGGCGACGCGACCTCCCGACACACCTTCTTCAGGTCCGGTTGCGCCTCCCCGCATCGACGACCTGCACGCCTCCCCCGTTCTTGGTGAGGTCCAGCGTGATTGTCGGGCGGAGGAGGGGTTGATGGAGATGGAGCACGGCACCGACCCGCCACTACGCGCCGCGCAGCTCGGCAGCTCGCCGGCCCCGTGGGTGCGGGTGGTTGTGCTCGCCCTCGTACGTCGCCTCCACCACCGAGCTGTCGTCCCGCTTCTCTGCACCTGCACCACCATGGATCATCGCAGCAAGAAATTAGCGACGGACCAGAACATGAGCTTTCAGCAATGGATTGCTGTGACTGTGAATGTTGGTGCTGCACAATGCTCGGTGAATTGGACGGGATTCGTACGGTACCTTTCTTGACAGGGCAGGAAGGCGCGAAGGCGCATCGGAAGTAAGCCCTTGGGGACGGGTTGTCCCGTGTCACCTTCTGCCCGTACTTCCGCCATTGATACCCATCTTTCACCACCTACAGATGCCACAAGTTTTATAAATACTTTGATCGGGAGGATCCATTGGGGTTTGAACTAGGTTTGATGATCAATTTGACACTTACGAGGCTCGTGTCCGACGGGTCGATCCTGGTGCAGACCTTCTTGACCTTGATTCTACGGCAAGTGCCGTGCTCAGCGGGCTGTCCACAGCGACATGGCTCGGCGTCGGCCGTGCCTACGTTCCTGTTGCTAATTCCACATCGCAAGAATGCGAGGCGTCCATGCTCTCCGGCTCCTCTTCTTGCCCGCCGCCGGCGTCGGCGACGCGGCCGAGCTGGCGCGCTGCTCTCCCTCGCCTTCAAGCTCTGGCGCGCGACACTGGTCGCCGTAAAGGTAGGCGATCAATATCTGTCAGCCTCCGGTTCTCCTCGCTCACCTGTGTCACCTTCTTCTCCAGGATCTTAGCCTGGAAATTGGCACGATCTGGTGAGCACCTCGCTGAGGACAATGCAAGAGACGGAGTGGGAAAGGATGGGGGGCAAGTACCTCGCGTTGGTTCATGGAAGGTGGTCTGCTACAGGCCGAGCTAGCAATGTCGGCTTGGGTTCCCTTCGGTGCACCTCGCCGGAGACGGCTCGTGGTCCATGGGACGGCCGACCATGAGGTCGAGGCAGACCGGCGAGCCCCGCGCCGTGTCCATCGTCCAGCAGCAACACATGCACGGCTCTGCGATGTTCTGGCCGGAGGTAGGAGAATGAGAATCAAGCACGAGCAGAGGACCCTTGAATGTCTGAGAATGGGCAAAGGGCGGGGTGATTATAGCGGGGGATTGGGGACATGGTGGATTGCGACGCGGGAGATCGGTGACGCAGCTGGAGAGAGCGGTAGTCGGTCTGGCGGCTCGTGACGTGGGAGCTGAGAAGGGCGTGGAGCGTTCGAATTTCCCACCGGTACGTCATCGTGCCGTCACGTTGCATACGTCATGGCTCACGCTCATGGCGCTGGCGCGCCAGTGGAGAATAGTACTGTACTGCAATGAATGAAGTCGGAGTCACCGTCCTTGGATGAATCTCGTGCAGGGGCTTGGAAAAGTACTAGTACTAGTGTACGTAGTACTAATCCACTATGCACCAAGTAAAAATGGGATTGAGATGCGCGTATCCCAGGAGTAAAGACCCGGAGGGAATGAGAGCCTCACAGCGATCAGACATTTTCGGCCGTCCGATCAAAATCTCTGCGTGATACAGGCCGTCGGATCTCGTGCCAGATCGCTGTGAGCCGCTTGATCTTCACCGCGATGCAGCTCAGCCGTCGGATATAAATTTCCAATTGAAGCAAAATGTAAATAACGTGCCCCCACCGGGGCATTTTTGTCATTTCATCTGGGGCCATATAAATAGCAGCCGCTCCCGTTGTGGAGACTAGCCGGCGCCTCCTCCCGCACTCGCGCCCCCTCCCAACCCTTTCTTTCATCCCGCCCACTCGCGCCGCCACCCTCCTGGCCTCGCCTCTTCCTCCCTTTTCCTCCAGCGTCTCCTCCCCGTCTGCTCCCTCTCGCAGCCCCCCGCGGTGCTCCTTCTCCCGAGTCGCCCGGAGGGGCGCAGCTATCGCTCGCCCTGCTGCACCCCCCTGCGAGCTCGCGCATCTGCTCCGCCCGGAGGCGTCGCCATCGACTGCAGGACCACGTGCCGAGGACCGCCCCCGGCCCTGACCTAGGGTTTGGTGGGCGAGCTCACCGCCGTCCGCCTCGAGGTCGTCCTTCCCTCCCTCCTCTCTCTGTGTGCGCGTGTGTGTGATTGATTCCGTTAGCCGTGTTGCAGCGGTCCGGGATCTGAGCGCGGCCCTCGCTTCGTGCCGTCTGTTTCCTCGGCCGAAGTCGTGGTTGGCGAACACGGCTAGGGTCGGAGGGTCGTCACCAGCATGGCACGGCGACTCCTTGCCTCTCCCCTGGAGCTGGAAGGTACCATCTCGGGTTTCCCAGATCTGATTTTGAGCGTTTTCCTCCAGGATGTTAGTACAAATGCGTGATTAATCAAATGGAGAGTCTGTTCGTTTTTAGGTATTGAAATATCATTTTGTTGGATCAAAAATTGTGGGTGATGGAATCAAATTTGTTGGATCGGAAATTGTGGTTGATGGAATTAAAACTTGGGTGTGATAAAATTAGGTATTGCTTGAGCTGAAATTGAATGTTTGTCAACTTGATTTGTAGTTCAGCACATCAAAATTGTGGTGGATCGGGTGGTATAGTTTACATAGTGGAAATGTTGAATTTTCGGAGAGGACCATGGCGACAAACTACAACGACAGAGTTCCGCAGGAGAGGAGTGGTTGTATGTGATGAGTGACCGGTTGTTTTCGGATTAACATGTGAATCTCCAACTTGAGCGACATGGTGTTCGAGTAGAGCTAGGGTGGTTTCAGGCCTCTGCTTCTGGTTATTACAAGCTAGGTATTATTGTGGCAGTGATCGGAAACTTCTACAAGAGTCATCACCATCATGACCATGCCCCAGACTGGGTGAGCGCTCAAGGTATGAAAAGAAAGGCCAATACAATACGATGTCTTACAAAAACATTTTCATGCTTTGTAAATGACCGCTGTGTTTTTAATTCTGCAGGAAGAATTTTGTAGTTTCACTGTTGGGTTCCAAGCAGGCAATTCAGGATCAGCCTTGCGCAAGCTATGGCGTTTCAAGAAATCGATTGACAGGTGGAGTGACTGCTGGGGTCATAAATGAAGAAACAATGAAGTCACCGGACTGCCAAAAAGATTATTTATTCCCAATGTCATTGCTCTTGCAAAATTGCAGGCCTATTGGTTATGCGGTAAGCAACCACTGGACCCTTTCTACAAGCACATAAATGTTAATGATGTACATGACAATGACTGGTACCTATTTATCTTAACTGTGACCATACTTTGGCATTTCAGGAACAATTGTAGTTGCTTATTTGTATTGTATACTTTTGGGTGTTTTACCAGTACCTTGCTATGTTTGTACAGTACTACGGATATCTGTGGGCTTTCATTGCTGTACTTCTTATTCCACCCCTTGCTTTGCTTCCCTTTTTCTGGTGGTCTCAATGCACTCTTCAGCCGAGGACCAAAAAGATATTCTGTGCCCCGTATTTCTACACTTGGAATACTACTTCTGTCCCTGTCGAGTTCGATATGGATATGCCACAAAATGTATTTTTGTTTCCCTAAACAGTTTAACGCAACTTAGTGATAAAATGTGTCTTCTATTTATGTACTCTTCCTCTCAATCACCAATTTGCTCCCAGTTATCCATGCTTATGTACGTGTCGTCTATAGGTGGTTATGCTGGTTTTGTCAGGAATCTTTTTTCCAGGCAGCCGGTGATGATCAGGTAACCAAACCATATCACAGGCTGTGTGTTTGTGTGGTCTGGCAAAGTAATGCTCTTCTTTTGTGGTTGTGGCAAAGTAATTCTCTTCTTTTCAAATGTATGGACTAACAGGAGTCATATGTGTACCTCTTTCTGATACAAACTGAAATGGTCATTGGTTAGGTGACACATACCCTGTGTCTGGGTCTTCAGTGGCAAGTCTGAATGCATATATATTTCGAGGAAGTATTCAGTCCTATACCTGCATTGTTGATACTTGATTATGGAAGTATGGAAGTGTTACTTCTTTCAGATCTCTGAGCTATGAAATTGTTCTAGGCTACTTCATGTTACTTCTCTGTTGCGATCCTCGACTGTTATGACGAATCTATGCTTAAAATTAAGGGTAGGCTCAAAATTGATTTGCTAAGTAATGTGACATAAGATACACACATGGGCTATAGACAGGCCAGGTTGGCTGAGTATTATTTGTAGTTTAATCTTGGAGCTTTGTAGCCTAGGATATGATTAGTTCATGTTCACTGCTAGCCTCGCTACACTTCTAATCTAATGCTTATAAAATGCATGCAAACAGTATTTAGTATTGTCCAATGTTTATGCAATTTCAGTTGATGTGCCTTCCACATATGTGCATGTACGGTGACAGTGACACACTAAAATTAGCATGTGAAGTGAATTTGGAGCATGCCAAAAGAAGGTACCAGTATAATTCTTCCCTTCTTTGAAGAGAGCCATGTTGCCTCGCCTGTTATAGGTTAGATACTTGGAAGGCACAAAATGATTAGCTCCACATAGTGCAAAAAAAAAAACAGATGAATATTATCTGTACATTGGTTGATAAACTGATTACTGACCAAAAAAAAACAACATACTTTTTAGCATTAGGGCGTCACAGGTACACGAAGGGAAAATGTCAGTACTCTTAGCACTAAAGAGGCCTCTGCTAAGATGGACATATGAGTCATGTGCCCTGCTCAATTAAGACTTTAAAAGTGATCAGACTTGCTTTCTTTTTCTTCCTGCACTTAGTGTGGTACACATATTGTTAATTGTTTATCACTTAGCTGAATAGCAATGCATTGGCTGTGTCTAGCTTAAACGGGTGCAAATGACTAGCTGAATCGAAAGAAGCATGAGGCTAAAATGTCCATGCCTCTAGAGTTCAAAGTTTACTCTTAACACGTGAGCAAATTTATTGTTTTCTACTCTTTGTTGAATTACTATCTTACATGATAATCCTAGCAATTCATAACATGAGTTCTAAATACTAGAGCATACATACGTTTATTATTTATTTTGTACACACACCCAAATTGTCTTCATTAGTATTTTGAGTATCCTTTCCTTTTGTTATACAATGCCTTTGTCTAACCATTTTGCTATTATAGGTTTGTAAAAATGCAGGCTGCGGGGGTACAACCAAGAAGGCCGAGCATTATGGAATCTAAGGAGGTATAGCAAGGAGATTGGAGGCCAAGCCCCATCCCCAACAAGATTTAGGCATCATCATGTAATGAAGGTAAAGCTTGTTTATTACTAGGTTTGTGATTTTTGAGAGTGTGGTACCTTCTATCAGTGTATTTGCAAACTGCCAAGTGGTTTCTTGATCAGCCATATCCACTTCTGTAATGTGTAATTTGTTGTTCTTTTAGTTCTGATGTGCATATTGCTATTAGGTGTGTCATTTAGCCAGCTGCCTGAGCAGAGATACATGTTCCTCTACTTCCTCATGCACAATCTTCAATTCTATAATAGTTATGTTTAGTGGAAGGCTGGGAAAGATTTGGTGCTTCCATCAGAGAGCTCACTACAAGCCCATATGTATTCAATTCACCAGTTGTTTCAACATAGGATTTATACCTTGATTTGGATTTGTTTTCTTCAAACTTGCACCAATTAATATTTGATTTCTTTGCGTTGACAAATCAGCATTTTCATTTTGAATGCTTACATGACACCTAGGCAGTAAACTAGAATAATGTTTACATGTTCTCATAATCAAGCTACATTTCTTTTATGGCGACACAACTTCTTATGAAAAATTCCAATTGGTCCACTGAACCACCACTCTTGTGTGATAGTCTGATACAATAGCAGATGCAATTCAATCAGACTTGCCATTCTCTCTTTATTTTGACGTTCGTTATCGAGACGTGGTTTTGCCTATGTTTTCAATTTTGGTACTTCTGAAGGAATAATCATATATAATTTGATTTTTTTAACTTGCGGTGCTTTGTAGTACTTAATTTAAAAAATAGTAACTTGAATTTTTTTTCTTCTTAATTTAGTATGCTGATATTTCTCCTGCTTTGGGCATTTCTCAGCAAATTACATGGCTTTCCTTGGGTCATGGTGGATGTCTATCTAACAAGCTTGCATGTGGATGTGCTAATGACCAGGGTCTGATGAAAGGCAAGTTCGCCAGGACGATTGGCATGTTTTGTCCGGTCTGCTGAAGTTTAGGTGAAAGGTCACATATTGGGTTATTGATGTCATTTTGGGATAGTACTCTGTTGAACATCTTTTGTTCTATATGTTTGAAAGGCTAAATTGCATGGTTTTCATTTCTGGAGGTCGTACCATGGCTGCTATATTTCCTTTTGCAATTTTTTTTTTGTGTTGTGGAGTTGATTTTAGTATCTGTTCATTTTTCCATAATAATTCTTGAAATATCATGGAAACGGGACATGATAACTCCTA
Source organism: Thinopyrum elongatum (assembly GCA_011799875.1). Classification (NCBI taxonomy): domain Eukaryota; kingdom Viridiplantae; phylum Streptophyta; class Magnoliopsida; order Poales; family Poaceae; genus Thinopyrum; species Thinopyrum elongatum. The sequence continues at coordinate 336,815,648 of CM022301.1, forward strand.
TCCATATATTTGTAGTATCAAGAAAATCCTTTTGTTGTTTATTGTATCCTGTAAATATGTATGTATGCAATGCCATACTTATTATGGTGCTTATAGTTGCTATTAATTGTGTCTTAAATGGTGCAATTACTTTGTTACCGGGTTGGATATGACCACACCCGGCAGGGGTGCGGCAAGCCGCACTTCCTACTAGTATGCTATCACACTGCGAAATTCGTACTATAAGAAAAAAGAGTACGTTTTCCACCAAAGCTCGAGCCCTAGAAAAAGAACATCTTATCTTTTGTCAACGGAAAAGTGTGGTACTTTCTCTACAGCTCTAGAACATCTACTTTGATGCTTGTTCAGATTGTTTTTGCGCTGGGAGATCGGAAGAAAGTTGTACGAGACTCCACTGTTGCGTGCGTGAGAACTACTCCCATTTGTTTTCATTACTTATTACAGTTGAATGTGATTTCTTTTCTTCTGGCGAAAGAGTCAGTTGATTCTCTTTGTCACGCCTGACCTGTACTATAGTGCTACCGCTTGCAATTAGTTTTAATCTCTTTGGGTTTTTTGCTTTGTCGTGTTCGCCGTGACCCTCGCACGACCCTCGTACTATCGCGGGTGGTGTCTAGACGCGCGCGCGTCACCGTTATTTGTTATGTCCAAACCTTTTTTTAAATGGAAGCGTTTTTTTTCGAAAAGTACTGGTATAGCTCGTCAGAAGTCTTTGTGAATGCTATTGACTGGAACTTGATTGAAGTCCTTGGCTTTTATTCAAGGAGGGGACCCTCTGATTACTTTCCGATGAAGCAAATTCTACAATCAAGAGAGGCACAAGTTCATAGGTAAGAAACACATATTCCAATATGGTTTTCTAATTTTCCATGTTGTAAAAGCCATCGTTGCACGCACGGGTAAAACATATTTTTTTTTACCCTTTCAAAGTAGTCGATGGCTATATTGATAGGTCATGCCCGTCATGATATGCTGAATAAATTAGATGCTTTTCTTTTCCCTCTCGCAAGACGATTAGGGAAAGCCTTACTCCCCTTGATCTCGTCGGCGAGCCTATGGATTCGCCTCCCTTTCACCTGCCGCTCCGGTGGCCGTTAACAGGGAGGGAATTTCTGGTGCCTCGTCTCCAGCTAGTAGATAGGTAGGGTTATAGTTCTCGCAGATGCGGCGTTTAGAGGATGGCGGTGCTTCTTCTTCGGGTCAGTTTCCGAGCTCGATCCTCCGTAAGTTCATCCATTGGGACGGATTAGATGGAGCTCTGGCGTAGATTCCTGCCAGCTCCTCAGGGCGGCGAGGCTAGGGTTTTTCGCCGTGCTACGCAACGGTGATATTTGATGTCAAATTCTCAGATCGAGTCAAGGATTCAACGGTGATGACTACGACTCCGGGACGCTGGTCCTAGGGGCATGTGCACGAAGACTTGCCGGCGTCATCGACAAGGTCATGGGGCTCCGGTATGGGAGCGGCGACAGAGGCGCGTCGGCAGCTCGTTCGGCGACGGCAATGGTCATTCGGTGGTCCATGAATCTCGATGTAGTTCTTATTATGTTTGAGGTGTTTTGTACTTCCAGTGATTCTTTATAATAGATCTGCTCTTTTCGCAAAAACAAAAAATATGTAGTCGATGGCTACTCCAAGTTCAACTAAATGCTCTTAGTGAATCTTTCAACGTAAAAGTATATTTACTATTTTTATTAAACGATGATATTTTTACCAAGGTGGAGGATCTTGATGACATCGGTTAAAAAGTAGTACAATTTAGGATCGAGGTGACAAGATTTATACAAGAATATGGGGAACTATGAAATTGTAAAAACATGGAGCGACTATACCTCGGACACACTAAGATCTAACAGAAATGGTTCGTCGACGCACCATCGTATCATTGTGTGAGTATCTGTGTTTTAAACTGTTAGTGTTGAGTTGTGATTCAAATTCATCTAAAGGTTAATTTCTGACCCAGCGGAGCGGAGGCCCGCCGCCGTGGGGCTTGAGCCGCTGCGGATCAATTTCGACCTAGGTCGCCACATCTACATATATACCTCTTGTAAGCATCGCACATGATAAGATCATTGTCTTAAATCCCCAGCATTTGTACCTCTCCCGATAAAAGGAAGTTTCACTCGCTAGGCCCGTGGGTTTTTACCTAATACGTCTCAAACGTATCTATTTTTTCAAACACTTTGCTCTGTTTTAGACTCTAATTTGCATGATTTGAATGAAACTAACCCGGACTGACGCTATTTTCAGATGAACTATCTTGGCGTTATTTTTGCGCAGAAATAAAAGTTCTCGGATGGAGCTGAAATTTTACGGAGAATATATCTGGAATTAGTAAAAAAATCCGGTGAAATATCTACCGGAGGGGAGCCACCAGAGGGCCACAAGCTCAGGGGGGCCCCCCCCACCCCCACCCCTAGGCGCGCGCACCCAGGCTTGCGGGACCCTCGGGATTCCATTTGCCCTACTCCAACTCCATAAGTACCGTCTCGTGGAGAAAAAACTAGAGAGAAGGAATCATCACGTTTTACGATACGGAGCCACCGCCATCTCATGTTCTTCATCGGGATGGTTGATCTGGAGCCGTTCGGGACTCGGAGAGGGGGATTTGTCGTCATCGTCATCATCAACCCTTCTTCACCAAGAATTTCATGATGCTCACCACCGGAGTGAGTAATTTCTTCGTAGACTTGCTGGACGGTGAGGGAGTTGTATGAGATTGTAATGTAATCGAGTCAATTTGTTAGGGTTTGATCCCTAGTATCCACTATGTTCTCAGATTGATGTTGCTATGACTTGTTATGCTTAATGCTTGTCACTAGGGCCGAGTTTCATGATTTAAGATCTGAACATATATGTTTTCATGAATTTAAGTAAGTTTTGGATCTATCTTGCAAGTTGTATGCACCTACTATGTGTTATGATCTGCAAACCCCAAAATGACAACAATTGGAATTCACTCCGGTGATGACCGTAGTATGAGGAGTTCATGTATTCACAGAGTGCTAATGCTTTGCTCGGTTCTCTATTAAAAGGAGGCATTAATTTCTCTAGTTTCCTTATAGACCGCGCTGCCACGGGAGGGCAGGACAAAAGATGTTATGCAAGTTCTTATTATAAGCACATATGACTACATACAGAATACATGCCTACATTGAATTGATGAATTGGAGCTATTATGTATCGCTCTAGGTGTGTGACTGTTATATGATGAATATCATCCAACACAAATATCCATTGCTGATCCAATGCCTACGCGTTTCTCTTATTGATCTTGCTAAGTTACTATTACTGCTGCTATTGTACTGTTTCTGTTAGTGTTGCTACTACCAAACCATCAAACTACCGTGCTACTAACCACTTTACAGCAGAGATATTATTTTCCAGTTGTGGTTGAATTGACAAACTCAACTACTAAGGCTTATAAATACTTGGCTCCCTTGTGTTGATCAATAAATTTGGGTGAAATACTACTCTCGAAGACTGTCGCGATCCTCTATATTTGGGGTTATCAAAGACTTTTATGGCGCCATTGCCGGGGAGTTAGCTTTGTTTATTGAGTTCACTTGGGATTTATACATATTTATCATTATAAAGAATCTGAAAGACGCTAAAACCAAGATCGTACCCTCTAAGACGAGGGGAGGTAAGGAACTGTCATCACAATCTGCACTTGATTCACCTTCTGTTCTAACTAGACTTGAACACCACAACTGCTATTCAATCTGATATGTCGCAAGTAATTGTTGATGCTACTTCTGTTATAAACGAAACTCATTATGATGTTAGTACTTTGCTTGATGAACCTGTGCCATTAGGTGGAATTTCTTGATGAATAAATTGTAAGCTAAAGAACTTGAGACTGTTGAAATGATGAAAATTATGATTCACCTATTATGCACTAGTAGAAAACAAGGCTTTGGTCCAGGCCTGGCCAGCCCATTAGTCCCGGTTCAGTGACGAACCGGGACCCATGGGGGCATACGTCTCGGTTCGTGGCCCAGGGGGCCGGTCGGGCCTCGTAGGGCATTGGTCCCGGTTCGTTTGGATCCTTGGTCCCGGTTCCAGACACGAAACGGACCAATGGGCCTCGCTCCTAGCCCCATCCATTGGTCCCGGTTCATGGCTGGAACCGGGACCAAAGGGGTCCTTTAGTCCCGGTTCCAGCCACCAACCGGGACCAATGAGGTGCCTATATATACCCCCTCGCCCGCAAGCAGAGCACTCCACTGCTCTGTTTTTCCTGGCCGGCTAGGGGGGCTTTGTGGTGCTCTAGCTCACTCCTATGCACATGAGGTGTTCGATGAAATGCCCGAGCCACACTACTTAAGCTTTCTTCTCTCCAAGCTCGACCTCCAAGCTCCATTTTCCTCAAGATTTGCTAGGTTTAGCGGTCCGTCACGTCCCGTCCCCGTCTTCACCGCCGTCGATCGCCCGCGCCGATCTCGTCGCCGGCAACCACCGTGGTGAGCCTCTTGTTCTTATCTTCTTCTAAAAGAGAAAATTTCTTACTGTATGATTTAGATAGATACTTGTATAATTTTCTACTTTTATTATTGTTGTTATTATATAGTGCGATGGTTTTGGTATCGCCCCCCCGTCGGCCCTCGTCCTGTCTATGATTCGGATGTGGTTATATATTATTTTTAACTATTTGGTTCATTTATTGTTTATGACAATTATGCCGACCAACGTGACAAGATTTTTTTATCTAGGAGGTATGTGAACCGGAAATTCCAACCGACCCTATTGTCGAGAGGTTAAATTTAGTTGAAGAAGAAAACAATTACTTGAATGAAAATTAAAAAAAATTGAGGAGGAGAAGTGATATTGGAGTTGCATGTGGGATGTCGTTCGATGATCAGAAGACAAGATGATGCATGCGCTTCAGTAGAAAGTATAGAAAATATGCCATTCATACCGAGGCTTGGTATCATATGCTGTTGTGACAATGTATTGGTTGCGATTATGATCGCATTTGTTGTTGCATTGAAATGTTTTACATAGTTTCAATGTATGGTTTAATTAGATGCTCTGGAGAGCTATATGTTGTTCAATGAGAACTATGTATGTACTTTGGTTTTAATGTGATGATGAACTTCTATTAATTTGGTCACTTATCTATTCATGATGTTCTGTAATGGTTTTTGACACACTTAATTATATATAATGCACGCAGATGAAACGACAATAGATGTACGGTGACAGACGCACCTCCGAGTACATTAAGGGCTTGCATAATTTTCTCGAAGTGGCTGAGGCAACAAGCAGAATGGTTTAGTGTTGTCCATGCCCTATATGTGGGAATACGAAGTCTTACTCTGACCGAAAAATCCTTCACACGCACCTGCTTTAAAGGGTTTCAGGCCACACTATAATGTTTGGACCAAGCACGGAGAAAGAGGGGTTATGATGGAAGACAGCGAAGAAGAAGAGGATGATGACAACTATGTGCCCCTGAATCGGTGATGCAGCAACGGGGAAGCTGAAGATCAAGAGGAACCAGACTATGTGCCCGATGATGATCTCCGCCGGGTCATTGTTGATGAAAAGAGACAGTGCGAAAGTGAAAAGGAGAAGCTGAAGTTCGATCGCATGTTAGAGGATCACCAAAAAGGGTTGTACCCCAATTGCGAAGATGGCAACACAATGCTCGGTACCGTACTGGAATTGCTGCAGTGGAAGGCAGAGAATGCTGTGCCTGACAAAGGTTGAGAAGCTACTGAAAATATTGAAGAAGAAGCTTCCAAAGGATAACGAATTGCCCGACAGTACGTACGCAGCAAAGAAGGTCGTATGCCCTATAGGATTGGGGTGCAGAAGATACATGCATGCCCTAATGACTGCATCCTGTACCCGGTGCGTCGAGGATTTGAACGTATGCCCGGTATGCGGTGCATTGCGGTATAAGATCAGACGAGATGACCCTGGTGATGTTGACGGCGACCCCCCAGGAAGAGGGTTCCTGCGAAGGTGATGTGGTATGCTCCTATAATACCACGGTTGAAATGTCTGTTCAGAAACAAAGAGCATGCCAAGTTGATGCGATGGCACAGAGAGGACCTTAAGAAAGACGGGAAGTTGAGAGCACCCGCGACGGGTCGCAGTGGAGAAAAATCGAGAGAAAGTACTGAGAGGAGTTTGCAGGTGACGCAAGAAACGTATGGTTTGGTTAAGCGCGGATGGCATTAATCCTTTTGGGGAGCAGAGCAGCAATCACAGCACCTGGCCCATGACTCTATGTATCTATAACCTTCCTCCTGGCTGTGCATGAAGCGGAAGTTCATTATGATGCCAGTACTCATCAAGGCCTAAGCAAGCCGGCAAGGACATTGATGTGTACCTAAGGCCATTAGTTGAAGAAACTTTTACAGCTGTGGAATGGAAACGGTGTACGTGTGTGGGATGAGCACAGACAGGAGGAATTTGACTTGCAGCGTTGATGTTTGTAACCATCAATGATTGGCTGCTCCAGTACCTTTCAGGACAGACAAACAAGGGATACCACGATGCACGCACTGTTTGTGAACCGAAAGTATATATACCTGGACAAATGCAGGAAGAATGTGTACCTGGGGCATCGTCGATTTCTTCCGACCAACCATCAATGTCGAAAGAAAGGCAAGCATTTCAAAGGCGAGGCAGATCACCAGAAGAAGCCCGCCATGCGTACCGGTGATCACGTACTTGCTATGGTCAATGATTTACAAGTAATCTTTGGAAAGGGTCCCGGCGACTATCTGTTCCGAATGACGCTGAGGGATGCGCACCCATGTGGAAGAAGAAATCTATATTTTGGGACCTACCCTACTGGTAAGACACTAGAGGTCCGCTCTTCAATCGACGTGATGCATGTGACAAAGAACCTTTGCGTGAACCTGCAAGGCTTCTTGGGCGTGTATGGGAAGATAAAAGATACACCGGAGGCATGGGAGGACCTGCAACGTTTGCACGAAAAAGACGGCATGCCTCCAAAGCAGTATGAAGGTCCGCAGCTACGCTCTTACCAAAGAAGAGAAGGAAATCTTCTTTGAATGCCTGCTCAGTATGAAGGTCCCATCTGGCTTCTCGTCGATATAAAGGGAATAATAAATATGGCAGAGAAAAAGTTCCAGAAACTAAAGTCTCATGACTGCCACGTGATTATGACGCAACTGCTTCCGGTGCATTGAGGGGGCTTCTACCGGAAAACGTTCAATTAGCCATTGTGAAGCTATGTGCATTCCTCAATGCAATATCTTAGAAGGTGATCGATCCACAAATCCTACCAAGGCTAAGGAGTGATGTGGCGCAATGTCTTGTCAGTTTCGAGCTGGGGTTCCCACATCCTTCTTCAATACCATGACGCACGTCCTAGTTCATTAGTCGACGAGATTGTCATTCCGGGCCCTGTATTTCTACACAATATGTTCCCCTTTGAGAGGTTCATGGGAGTCCTAAAGAAATATATTCGTAACCGCACTAGGCCAGAAGGAAGCATCTCCATGGGCCATCAAACAGAGGATGTCATTGGGTTTTGTGTTGACTATTCCTGGCCTTAGAAGATTGGCCTCCCTCAATCGTGGTATGAGGGGAGACTGACTGGAAAAGGCACGCTAGGAGGGGACTCAATAATTGTATGGACATGCATTCTTGGTTTCAAGCCACACACACAGTTCTACAGAACTCTACCTTGGTGACCCGTATGTCGATGAACACAACAACATTCTGCGCTCCAAACAACGGGTAGTAGTGTGACGACTGGATTACATGTGAACACATCAGGACTTTCGGCAGTTGGTTGAAACACGTCTCAGAGGTGACACACTGTTTCTGATGAGCTGTACTCGTTGTCCAGGGGACCATTTTCGACTGTATGACTTACAAAGGATACGAGATAAATGGGAATACATTTTACACGATCGCCCAAGATCAAAAGAGCACCAACCAAAACAGTGGTGTCCGCTTTGATGCAGCAACCAAGAGGGAAAGGACACATATTATGGTTACATAGTGGACATATGGGAACTTGACTAAGGACATGATTTGAAGGTCCCTTTGTTTAAGTGCAAATGGGTCAATATGTCAGGAGGCGGGGGTACAGGTAGACCCACAGTACGGAATGACAATAGTGGATCTGAACAATCTTGGGTACACAGACGAACCATTCGTCCTAGCCAATGATGTGGCGCAGGTTTTCTATGTGAAGGACATGTCTACCAAACGAGAAAAAATAAAACATAAGGAAGCGATACATCATATGATGAGCCAAAGCGCACACTAGTTCTTTCAGGAAAATAGACATCGTGGGATTGGAGGGCAAGACAGACATGTCTGAAGATTATGAAAAGTTTCATGAAACTCTCCCTTCAAATCAAGGTGACCCAAGCACCCTGTTAAGCGATGAAGAAGAATCCATGGTTACGGTGCAATAAGGAAAGGAAACAAGCAAAGAAAAAGTGAAGACTTTCTCTCCACAACTATTATGATAATGCCTTTGATCTAGAATATCACTGCAGTTACATGTGAAGAAATGAAATGCCTTTTGAACAGACGAGTTTCCGGAAACCCTGTGTACTTCGAAACAGATTGTCCGTTTTGTACACGAAGTGGCATCCAGTTTTTGCCGTAACCCTCTCAACTTTTTAGCACATGCTATGTGCGTGAAATGATGATACCATGCCAATTTCAACCTCTTCAAAGTTTATTTGAAGTGGCTTTTCAATTTCAGGGTCATATAGCTCAAAAAAATCAGTAAATGCATGAAAAATAACAAATGAAGTCAGAAAGGGTTGAAAATTGATGATGTGGCTTTGAATGGTGCATTTTGAACACACAAAAGTATGGAGTTCAAATAAGTTCAAAAAATGAAATCCTTTGTAACAGACGAGTTTCCGTATGAAACCCTGATACTTCGAAAGAGATTGGCCGTTTTGTACACGAAGTGATCCAGTTGTTTCAGAATATTTTAATTGATTATTTTAAGTTCATTCTTTTTGCTATTAGTTCATTCTTTTTGCGCTAAATGACCCTGAAATTGAAAAGCACTATAAATGAACTCTGAAAAGGTTGAAAGTTGGCATGGTATCATCATTTCACCCACATAGCATGTGCTAAAAAGTTGAGAGGGTTACGGCAAAAACTGGATGCACTTCGTGTACAAAACGGACAATCTCTTTCGAAGTATCAGGGTTTCATACGGAAACTCGTCTGTTACAAAGGGATTTCATTTTTTTGAACTTATTTGAACTCCATACTTTTTGTGTGTTCAAAATGCACCATTCAAAGCCAGCACTTAATAATCGAACTGTTTGATAGGTAGCAATGAATTGTCTTTTCGCTACTAGGCACCTATTACCAGCCTGTCGGTACTGTGACTGGTTCTGCGCATAATTGTCATTGATTATGTCCGATTTCTGCACATCCGGTCTTCAATACTTTGACCATCGTTGATCGTCTCATTCTATCGCGGACATTATAGACAGAATATTTATATAGATGAGATCAGAAAAAAATTGGATCAACTTGTGCACATCCATAATGGGGGCATTCTTGATAATCTATGTTGCATATGTCAAAATTCAAACTTTGACATATGATCAAATGTTTGCATATATCAAAATTCAAACTTTGACATATGATCAAACTTTGACATATGATCAAACTTTGATATTGATTAAATGTTGCATTGTCAAAATTCAAACTTGACATATGATCAAACTTTGATATATGTCCACGCGCGATATAAAATATACATAGACTTGTTCGGGCGAGAGGGGGTTGATTGACGTTCCCCCTCATGTCGAAGTTACCGGAGTTTTCTTCTAGTGGTTTGGGTGGCCTCGAGAGTTTGTCGGGTAGGGGCAGGAAGGGGTAGGAGATCGACAAACGGTTTTTTTTCTAGGGTTTGGGTGGCCCTGAGAGTTGGTCGCCTGGATATCGAGAGGGGGTGAACATTTACCTTAGTAACTTAGAAAAAAAAAGTTATGGGGAGGGGGAATATCGACAATGACATACATACATGGGAAAAAATGTTATCGGGGAGGGGGTTGATCGACGTCCCCCTCTTGACCCCTCGGCGATCCTCGACCCTCCCCTCTCGACCCTCGGTGATCTTTTTTTTTTTTTTTCTTCTTTTCCTCTTCTTAATTTTTCTTTCCTCTTCTTCCTCTTCTCTTCTTCCTTCTTCTTCTCCTTCTCCTCTTCTTATTCTATTTTCTTTCCTCTCCTCTTTTCTCTTCCCTTCTTCCTTCTTCCTCTTTTCTTCTTTTTTCCTTATTTTCCTTTTTCCTCTCCGCTAACCTAAAATCTACTAACCTAAAATGCACTAACAGTAAACTAACCTAAAATGCACTGAATCAACTAACCTAAATCGATATCTACTAACAACCTAAATAAAAAAATTAATACATATATGAAAAAAAATCATCATATGAACAAAAAAAAATTATATGAACAAAAAAAATTATATACATATATGAACATTTTCTTAAATGAGCATATGAACATACATATCACCAAAAAATAGACCTTTTTGTTTGCATATGAACATACATCCATATTCAAAATGTTCATATTCAACCTTAAACAAAAAAAATGCAAAAAAGAGCATTATACAGCATATACAGAGAACATACATACATACATCGTAACAAAAAAAATGAAAACAGGCGGTGGTCGGCGACGGCGAGGTCGGGGACGGCGATGAGAAGGAAAGGGGAGGAGGCAGGGGCTCACAGCGCGGTCGTAGGGAACGGCAGAGGCCGGGCTCGGGAGGGCTCGAGGTTGCCGGCCGGAATCGGTGCGGCGGCAGACGAACGGCGTCGGGGATGAAGGGGTCGCGGGCGCGGCGTGGTGCTTCCCGCGGCGAGGGCGACAGCGGGGGCGAGCCTCGGCGACGGCGACGGTGACGGCAGGGGCGGCGGGCGGCGTCAGGGCAGCCTGGCGGCGTCGATGTCGTCGGCGTCGTCGGGGGCTAATGCGAGATGAGAACTGAAAATTCCTAAGTGCTACCTTATATACCGAGCATTGGTCCCGGTTCGTGGTACCAACCGGGACCAATGCCCCCCTTTAGTCCCGGTTGGTGCCACCAACCGGGACCAAAGGTCAGTTTTTAGCAGCCCAAAGGGCGGGAAACAGGGACCTTTGGTCCTGGTTGGTGGCACCAACCGGGACTAAAGGGGGGCATTGGTCCCGGTTGGTCCCACGAACCGGTACAAATGCACCCCTTTCATCCCGGTTGGTGCTACCAACTGGGACCAAAGGCCTTGTGCTGGCGTGGTGCGGTGGGATGTTTAGTCCCACCTCGCTAGCTGAGAGAGCTCGAGAGTGGTTTATAAGCGCTGTTGCGCCCACCCTCTCGAGCTCTTCTCAACTGCAGGCTTTCGGGCCTAATCTGTCACTCCTTGCCTGTGGGCCTATTGGGCCTGCTGCGGGCCTGAATCCTGGCCCAACAAACTGGTTGGGTTTCTAGTCATATTCAGGCCGTGGTGGCCCAGTAGGTGGCATTTTTTTTTTTTTTTTTCCAGTTTTTTTGTTTCTTTTTTGCTTTATTTATTTTATTTTGTTTTACTTACAGCTAAATACTTACTATTTTTCAATGATTCTTTTTGCTTTTAGGTAATAAAAATTATAAACTTTCTGTTAGTGCCATTAGTTTTCCAATTTGAATTTTTTGAAATTTGTGTGAATCACTAGTTTGTGAATACTTTACTATAAAAATAGATTTTGAGTGATTATTTTCTGCTATTTAATATTACTGTGTTTTATCATTATATTCATTTGGTAATTTTTAGGTTATTTGAAATGTCTGTTTTAATCAAAAACAGATTTTGTTATTTTAGTTCATCTTGTGTGCCGGTTGGTGGCATTTTTTTCTGTTTTCTTTTTTGCTTTTTTTTGTTATTTTTTTTGCAGTTTTCCAGTGATTCTTTTTGCTGTTAGGTCACAAAAATTATAGACTTTCTGTTAGTGCCATTAATTTTCAAATTTGAATTCTTTTAAATTTGTGTGAATCACTAGTTTGTGAATAACTTTACTATAAAAATAATTTGTGTGAATCCAGACTTTTTGTGTGATCAAAATGCACCATTCAAAGCCACATCATCAATTTTCAACCCTTTCTGACTTCATTTGTTATTTTTCATGCATTTACTGATTTTTTTGAGCTATATGACCCTGAAATTGAAAAGCACTTCAAATAAACTTTGAAGAGGTTGAAAATTGGCATGGTATCATCATTTCACGCACATAGCATGTGCTAAAAAGTTGAGAGGGTTACGGCAAAAACTGGATGCACTTCGTGTACAAAACGGACAATCTGTTTCGAAGTATCAGGGTTTCCGGAAACTCGTCTGTTACAAAAGGCATTTCATTTCTTCACATGTAACTGCAGTGATATTCTAGATCAAAGGCATTATCATAATAGTTGTGGAGAGAAAGTCTTCACTTTTTCTTTGCTTGTGTCCTTTCCTTATTGCACCGTAACCATGGATATTCTTCATCGCTTAACAGGGTGCTTGGGTCAGCCTTGACTTTGAAGGGAGGAGTTTCATGAAACTTTTCATAATCTTCAGACATGTCTGTCTTGCCCTCCAATCCCACGATGTCTATTTTTCCTGAAAGAACTATGTGGCGCTTTGGCTCATCATATGATGTATTCGCTTCCTTATGTTTTATTTTTCTCGGTTTGGTAGACATGTCCTTCACATAGAAAACCTGCGCCACATCATTGGCTAGGACGAATGGTTCGTCTGTGTACCCAAGATTGTTCAGATCCACTATTGTCATTCCGTACTGTGGGTCTACCTGTACCCCGCCTCCTGACATATTGACCCATTTGCACTTAAACAAAGGGACCTTCAAATCATGTCCTTAGTCAAGTTCCCATATGTCCACTATGTAACCATAATATGTGTCCTTTCCCCTCTTGGTTGCTGCATCAAAGCGGACACCACTGTTTTGGTTGGTGCTCTTTTGATCTTGGGCGATCGTGTAAAATGTATTCCCATTTATCTCGTATCCTTTGTAAGTCAATACAGTCGAAAATGGTCCCCTGGACAACGAGTACAGCTCATCAGAAACAGTGTTGTCACCTCTGAGACGTGTTTCCAACCAACTGCCGAAAGTCCTGATGTGTTCACATGTAATCCAGTCGTCACACTACTCCGGGTGTTTGGAGCGCAGAATGTTGTTGTGTTCATCGACATACGGGGTCACCAAGGTAGAGTTCTGTAGAACTGTGTAGTGTGCTTGAAACCAAGAATGCATGTCCATACATATTATTGAGTCCCCTCCTAGCGTGCCTTTTCCAGTCAGTCTCCCCTCATACCACGATTGAGGGAGGCCAATCTTCTTAAGGCCAGGAATGAAGTCAACACAAAACCCAATGACATCCTCTGTTTGATGGCCCATGGAGATGCTTCCTTCTGGCCTAGTGCGGTTACGAATATATTTCTTTAGGACTCCCATGAACCTCTCAAAGGGGAACATATTGTGTAGAAATACAGGGCCCGGAATGACAATCTCGTCGACTAGATGAACTAGGACGTGCGTCATGGTATTGAAGAAGGATGGTGGGAACACCAGCTCGAAACTGACAAGACATTGCGCCACATCACTCCTTAGCCTTGGTAGGATTTGTGGATCGATCACCTTCTAAGAGATTGCATTGAGGAATGCACATAGCTTCACAATGGCTAATTGAACGTTTTCCGGTAGAAGCCCCCTCAATGCAACCGGAAGCAGTTGCGTCATAATCACGTGGCAGTCATGAGACTTTAGGTTCTGGAACTTTTTCTCTGCCATATTTATTATTCCCTTTATATTCGACGAGAAGCCAGATGGGACCTTCATACTGAGCAGGCATTCAAAGAAGATTTCCTTCTCTTCTTTGGTAAGAGCGTAGCTGGCAGGACCTTCATACTGCTTTGGAGGCATGCCGTCTTTTTCGTGCAAACGTTGCAGGTCCTCCCATGCCTCCGGTGTATCTTTTATCTTCCCATACACGCCCAAGAAGCCTTGCAGGTTCACGCAAAGGTTCTTTGTCACATGCATCACGTCGATTGAAGAGCGGACCTCTAGGTCTTACCAGTAGGGTAGGTCCCAAAATATAGATTTCTTCTTCCACATGGGTGCGCATCCCTCAGCGTCATTCGGAACAGATAGTCCGCCGGGACCCTTTCCAAAGATTACGTGTAAATCATTGACCATAGCAAGTACGTGATCACCGGTACGCATGGCGGGCTTCTTCTGGTGATCTGCCTCGCCTTTGAAATGCTTGCCTTTCTTTCGACATTGATGGTTGGTCGGAAGAAATCGACGATGCCCCAGGTACACATTCTTCCTGCATTTGTCCAGGTATATACTTTCGGTGTCAGCGAAACAGTGCGTGCATGCGTGGTATCCCTTGTTTGTCTGTCCTGAAAGGTTACTGAGAGCAGGCCAATCATTGATGGTTACAAACATCAACGCTTGCAAGTCAAATTCCTCCTGTCTGTGCTCATCCCACACACGTACACCGTTTCCATTCCACAGCTGTAAAAGTTCTTCAACTAATGGCCTTAGGTACACATCAATGTCCTTGCCGGGTTGCTTAGGGCCTTGGATGAGTACTGGCATCATAATGAACTTCCGCTTCATGCACAGCCAAGGAGGAAGGTTATAGATACATAGAGTCATGGGCCAGGTGCTGTGATTGCTGCTCTGCTCCCCAAAAGGATTAATGCCATCCGCGCTTAAACCAAACCATACGTTTCTTGCGTCACCTGCAAACTCCTCTCAGTACTTTCTCTCGATTTTTCTCCACTGCGACCCGACCCTGAAATTGAAAAGCACTTCAAATAAACTTTGAAGAGGTTGAAAATTGGCATGGTATCATCATTTCACGCACATAGCATGTGCTAAAAAGTTGAGAGGGTTACGGCAAAAACTGGATGCACTTCGTGTACAAAACGGACAATCTGTTTCGAAGTATCAGGGTTTCCGGAAACTCGTCTGTTACAAAAGGCATTTCATTTCTTCACATGTAACTGCAGTGATATTCTAGATCAAAGGCATTATCATAATAGTTGTGGAGAGAAAGTCTTCACTTTTTCTTTGCTTGTGTCCTTTCCTTATTGCACCGTAACCATGGATATTCTTCATCGCTTAACAGGGTGCTTGGGTCAGCCTTGACTTTGAAGGGAGGAGTTTCATGAAACTTTTCATAATCTTCAGACATGTCTGTCTTGCCCTCCAATCCCACGATGTCTATTTTTCCTGAAAGAACTATGTGGCGCTTTGGCTCATCATATGATGTATTCGCTTCCTTATGTTTTATTTTTCTCGGTTTGGTAGACATGTCCTTCACATAGAAAACCTGCGCCACATCATTGGCTAGGACGAATGGTTCGTCTGTGTACCCAAGATTGTTCAGATCCACTATTGTCATTCCGTACTGTGGGTCTACCTGTACCCCGCCTCCTGACATATTGACCCATTTGCACTTAAACAAAGGGACCTTCAAATCATGTCCTTAGTCAAGTTCCCATATGTCCACTATGTAACCATAATATGTGTCCTTTCCCCTCTTGGTTGCTGCATCAAAGCGGACACCACTGTTTTGGTTGGTGCTCTTTTGATCTTGGGCGATCGTGTAAAATGTATTCCCATTTATCTCGTATCCTTTGTAAGTCAATACAGTCGAAAATGGTCCCCTGGACAACGAGTACAGCTCATCAGAAACAGTGTTGTCACCTCTGAGACGTGTTTCCAACCAACTGCCGAAAGTCCTGATGTGTTCACATGTAATCCAGTCGTCACACTACTCCGGGTGTTTGGAGCGCAGAATGTTGTTGTGTTCATCGACATACGGGGTCACCAAGGTAGAGTTCTGTAGAACTGTGTAGTGTGCTTGAAACCAAGAATGCATGTCCATACATATTATTGAGTCCCCTCCTAGCGTGCCTTTTCCAGTCAGTCTCCCCTCATACCACGATTGAGGGAGGCCAATCTTCTTAAGGCCAGGAATGAAGTCAACACAAAACCCAATGACATCCTCTGTTTGATGGCCCATGGAGATGCTTCCTTCTGGCCTAGTGCGGTTACGAATATATTTCTTTAGGACTCCCATGAACCTCTCAAAGGGGAACATATTGTGTAGAAATACAGGGCCCGGAATGACAATCTCGTCGACTAGATGAACTAGGACGTGCGTCATGGTATTGAAGAAGGATGGTGGGAACACCAGCTCGAAACTGACAAGACATTGCGCCACATCACTCCTTAGCCTTGGTAGGATTTGTGGATCGATCACCTTCTAAGAGATTGCATTGAGGAATGCACATAGCTTCACAATGGCTAATTGAACGTTTTCCGGTAGAAGCCCCCTCAATGCAACCGGAAGCAGTTGCGTCATAATCACGTGGCAGTCATGAGACTTTAGGTTCTGGAACTTTTTCTCTGCCATATTTATTATTCCCTTTATATTCGACGAGAAGCCAGATGGGACCTTCATACTGAGCAGGCATTCAAAGAAGATTTCCTTCTCTTCTTTGGTAAGAGCGTAGCTGGCAGGACCTTCATACTGCTTTGGAGGCATGCCGTCTTTTTCGTGCAAACGTTGCAGGTCCTCCCATGCCTCCGGTGTATCTTTTATCTTCCCATACACGCCCAAGAAGCCTTGCAGGTTCACGCAAAGGTTCTTTGTCACATGCATCACGTCGATTGAAGAGCGGACCTCTAGGTCTTACCAGTAGGGTAGGTCCCAAAATATAGATTTCTTCTTCCACATGGGTGCGCATCCCTCAGCGTCATTCGGAACAGATAGTCCGCCGGGACCCTTTCCAAAGATTACGTGTAAATCATTGACCATAGCAAGTACGTGATCACCGGTACGCATGGCGGGCTTCTTCTGGTGATCTGCCTCGCCTTTGAAATGCTTGCCTTTCTTTCGACATTGATGGTTGGTCGGAAGAAATCGACGATGCCCCAGGTACACATTCTTCCTGCATTTGTCCAGGTATATACTTTCGGTGTCAGCGAAACAGTGCGTGCATGCGTGGTATCCCTTGTTTGTCTGTCCTGAAAGGTTACTGAGAGCAGGCCAATCATTGATGGTTACAAACATCAACGCTTGCAAGTCAAATTCCTCCTGTCTGTGCTCATCCCACACACGTACACCGTTTCCATTCCACAGCTGTAAAAGTTCTTCAACTAATGGCCTTAGGTACACATCAATGTCCTTGCCGGGTTGCTTAGGGCCTTGGATGAGTACTGGCATCATAATGAACTTCCGCTTCATGCACAGCCAAGGAGGAAGGTTATAGATACATAGAGTCATGGGCCAGGTGCTGTGATTGCTGCTCTGCTCCCCAAAAGGATTAATGCCATCCGCGCTTAAACCAAACCATACGTTTCTTGCGTCACCTGCAAACTCCTCTCAGTACTTTCTCTCGATTTTTCTCCACTGCGACCCGTCAGCGGGTGCTCTCAACTTCCCGTCTTTCTTAAGGTCCTCTCTGTGCCATCGCATCAACTTGGCATGCTCTTTGTTTCTGAACAGACATTTCAACCGTGGTATTATAGGAGCATACCACATCACCTTCGCAGGAACCCTCTTCCTGGGGGGCTCGCCGTCAACATCACCAGGGTCATCTCGTCTGATCTTATACCGCAATGCACCGCATACCGGGCATACGTTCAAATCCTCGTACGCACCGCGGTACAGGATGCAGTCATTAGGGCATGCATGTATCTTCTGCACCCCAATCCTATAGGGCATACGACCTTCTTTGCTGCGTACGTACTGTCGGGCAATTCGTTATCCTTTGGAAGCTTCTTCTTCAATATTTTCAGTAGCTTCTCAAATCCTTTGTCAGGCACAGCATTCTCTGCCTTCCACTGCAGCAATTCCAGTACGGTACCGAGCATTGTGTTGCCATCTTCGCAATTGGGGTACAACCCTTTTTGGTGATCCTCTAACATGCGATCGAACTTCAGCTTCTCCTTTTCACTTTCGCACTGTCTCTTTTCATCAACAATGACCCGGCGGAGATCATCATCGGGCACATAGTCTGGTTCCTCTTGATCTTCAGCTTCCCCCGTTGCTGCATCACCGTATTCAGGGGGCACATAGTTGTCATCATCCTCTTCTTCTTCGCTGTCTTCCATCATAACCCCTCTTTCTCCGTGCTTGGTCCAAACATTATAGTGTGGCCTGAAACCCTTATAAAGCAGGTGCGTGTGAAGGATTTTTCGGTCAGAGTAAGACTTCGTATTCCCACATATAGGGCATGGACAACACATAAAACCATTCTGCTTGTTTGCCTCAGCCACTTCGAGAAAATTATGCAAGCCCTTAATGTACTCGGAGGTGCGTCTGTCACCGTACATCTATTGTCGGTTCATCTGCGTGCATTATATATAATTAAGTGTGTCAAAAACCATTACAGAACATCATGAATAGATAAGTGACCAAATTAATAGAAGTTCATCATCACATTAAAACCAAAGTACATACATAGTTCTCATTGAACAACATATAGCTCTCCAGAGCATCTAATTAAACCATACATTGAAACTATGTAAAACATTTCAATGCAACAACAAATGCGATCATAATCGCAACCAAGGTAACAATTGATCCAACAGCATAATGATACCAAGCCTCGGTATGAATGGCATATTTTCTATACTTTCTAATCTTGAAGCGCATTGCATCCATCTTGATCTTGTGATCATCGACGACATCCGCAACATGCAACTCCAATATCATCTTCTCCTCCTCAATTTTTTTTAATTTTTCATTCAAGTAATTGTTTTCTTCTTCAACTAAATTTAACCTCTCGACAATAGGGTCGGTTGGAATTTCCGGTTCACATACCTCCTAGATAAAAAAATCTATGTCACGTTGGTCGGCATAATTGTCATAAACAATAAATGAACCAAATAGTTATAAAATATAATATATACCACATCCGAATCATAGACAGGACGAGGGCCGACGGGGGCGGATACCAAAACCATCGCACTATATAATAACAAACAATAATAAAAGTAAGAAAATTATACAAGTATCTATCTAAATCATACAAGTAAGAAATTTTCTCTTTTAGAAAGAAGATAAGAACAAGAGGCTCACCACGGTGGTGCCGGCGACGAGATCGGCGCGGGCGATCGACGGCGGTGAAGACGGGGACGGGACGTGACGGACCGCTAAACCTAGACAAATCTTGAGGAAAATGGAGCTTGGAGGTCGAGCTTGGAGAGAAGAAAGCTTAAGTAGTGTGGCTCGGGCATTTCATCGAACACCTCATGTGCATAGGAGGTGAGCTAGAGCACCACAAAGCCCTCCCCTAGCCGGCCAGGAAAAACAGAGCAGTGGAGTGCTCTGCTTGCGGGCGAGGGGGTATATATAGGCACCTCATTGGTCCCGGTTGGTGGCTGGAACCGGGACTAAAGGACCTCCTTTGGTCCCGGTTCCAGCCATGAACCGGGACCAATGGATGTGGGCTAGGAGCGAGGCCCATTGGTCCCGGTTCGTGTCTGGAACCGGGACCAAAGGATCCAAACGAACCGGGACCAATGCCCTACGAGGCCCGACCGGCCCCCTGGGCGCACGAACCGAGACGTATGCCCCCATGGGTCCCGGTTCGTCACTGAACCGGGACTAATGGGCTGGCCAGGCCTGGACCAAAGCCTTGTTTTCTACTAGTGCATAATAGGTGAATCATAATTTTCATCAGTTTCAACAGTCTCAAGTTCTTTAGCTTTAGCAATTTATTCATCAAGAAATTCACCTAATGGCACAGGTTCATCAAGCAAAGTACTAACATCATAATGAGTTTCGTTTATAACAGAAGTAGCATCAACAATTACTTGCGACATATCAGATTGAATAGCAGGTTGTGGTGTTGCAAGTCTAGTTAGAACAGAAGGTGAATCAAGTGCAGATTGTGATGACAGTTCCTTACCTCCCCTCGTCTTAGAGGGTACGATCTTGGTTTTAGCGTCTTTCAGATTCTTTATAATGATAAGAATATGTATAAATCCCAAGTGAACTCAATAAACAAAGCTATACTCCCCGGCAATGGCGCCATAAAAAGTTCTTGATAACCCACAAATATAGAGGATCGCGACAGTCTTCGAGAGTAGTATTTCACCCAAATTTATTGATTCAACACAAAGGGAGCCAAAGAATATTTATAAGCCTTAGTAGTTGAGTTGTCAATTCAACCACAACTGGAAAATAATATCTCTGCTGTAAAGTGGTTAGTAGCACGGTAGTTTGATGGTTTTGGTAGTAGCAACACTAACAGAAACAGTAACAATAGCAGCAGTAATAGTAACTTAGCAAGATCAATAAGAGAAACGCGTAGGCATTGGATCAGCAATGGATATTTGTGTTGGATGATATTCATCATATAACAGTCACAACCTAGAGCGATACATAATAGCTCCAATTCATCAATTCAATGTAGGCATGTATTCTGTATGTAGTCATATGTGCTTATAATAAGAACTTGCATAACATCTTTTGTCCTGCCCTCCCGTGGCAGCGCGGTCTATAAGGAAATCTAAGAGAAATTAATGCCTCCTTTTAATAGAGAACCGGAGCAAAGCATTAGCACTCTGTGAATACATGAACTCCTCATACTACGGTCATCACCGGAGTGAATTCCAATTGTTGTCATTTTGGGGTTTGCAGATCATAACACATAGTAGGTGCATACAACTTGCAAGATAAGATCCAAAACTTACTTAAATTCATGAAAACATAATATGTTCAGATCTTAAATCATGAAACTCGGGCCCTAGTGACAAGCATTAAGCATAACAAGTCATAGCAACATCAATCTGAGAACATAGTGGATACTAGGGATCAAACCCTAACAAATTGACTCGATTACATTACAAATCTCATACAACTCCCTCACCGTCCAGCAAGTCTACGAAGAAATTACTCACTCCGGTGGTGAGCATCATGAAATTCTTGGTGAAGAAGGGTTGATGATGACGATGACGACAAATCCCCCTCTCCGGAGTCCCGAACGGACTCCAGATCAACCATCCCGATGAAGAACATGAGATGGCGGTGGCTCCGTATCGTAAAACGTGATGATTCCTTCTCTCTAGTTTTTTCTCCACGAGACGGTACTTATGGAGTTGGAGGTAGGGCAAATGGAATCCCGAGGGTCCCGCAAGCCTGGGTGGCGCGCCCTAGGGGGTGGGGGGTGGGGGGGCGCCCCCTGAGCTTGTGGCCCTCTGGTGGCTCCCCTCCGGTAGATATTTTCACCGGTATTTTTTACTATATTCCAGATATATTCTCCGTAAAATTTCAGCTCCATCCGAGAACTTTTATTTCTGCGCAAAAATAACGCCAAGATAGTTCATCTGAAAATAGCGTCAGTCCGGGTTAGTTTCATTCAAATCATGCAAATTAGAGTCTAAAACAAGAGCAAAAGTGTTTGAAAAAATAGATACGTTTGAGACGTATTAGGTAAAAACCACGGGCGCTAGCGAGTGAAACTTCCTTTTATCGGGAGAGGTACAAATGCTGGGGATTTAAGACAATGATCTTATCATGTGCGATGCTTACAAGAGGTATATATGTAGATGTGGCGACCTAGGTCGAAATTGATCCGCAGCGGCTCAAGCCCCACGGCGGCGGGCCTCCGCTCCGCTGGGTCAGAAATTAACCTTTAGATGAATTTGAATCACAACTCAACACTAACAGTTTAAACACACAGATACTCACACAATAGATACGATGGTGCGTCGACGAACCATTTCTGTTAGATCTTAGTGTGTCCGAGGTATAGTCGCTCCATGTTTTTACAATTTTCATAGTTCCCCATATTCTTGTATAAATCTTGTCACCTCGATCCTAAATTGTACTACTTTTTTAACCGATGTCATCAAGATCCTCCACCTTGGTAGAAAATATCATCGTTTAATAAAAATAGTAAATATACTTTTACGTTGAAAGATTCACTAAGAGCATTTAGTTGAACTTGTGAGTAGCCATCGACTACATATTTTTTGTTTTTGCGAAAAGAGCAGATCTATTATAAAGAATCACTGGAAGTACAAAACACCTCAAACATAATAAGAACTACATCGAGATTCATGGACCACCGAATGACCATTGCCGTCGCCGGAACGAGCTGCCGACGCGCCTCTGTCGCCGCTCCCATACCGGAGCCGACATGACCTTGTCGATGACAGCCGGCAAGTCTTCGTGCACATGCCCCTAAGGACCAGCGTCCCGGAGTCGTAGTCATCACCGTTGAATCCTTGACTCGATCTGAAGAATTTGACATCAAATATCACCGTTGCGTATGCACGGCGAAAAACCCTAGCCTCGCCGCCCTGAGGAGCTGGCAGGAATCTACGCCAGAGCTCCATCTAATCCGTCCCAATGGATGAACTTACGGAGGATCGGAGCTCGGAAAACTGACCCGAAGAAGAAGCACCGCCATCCTCTAAACGCCGCATCTGCGAGAACTATAACCCTACCTATCTACTAGCTGGAGACGAGGCACCAGAAATTCCCTCCCTGTTAACGGCCACCGGAGCGGCAGGTGAAAGGGAGGCGAATCCATAGGCTCGCCGACAGAGATCAAGGGGAGTAAGGCTTTCCCTAATCGTCTTGCGAGAGGGAAAAGAAAAGCATCTAATTTATTCAGCATATCATGACGGGCATGACCTATCAATATAGCCATCGACTACTTTGAAAGGGTAAAAAAAAATATGTTTTACCCGTGCGTGCAACGATGGCTTTTACAGACATGGAAAATTAGAAAACCATATATGGAATATGTGTTTCTTACCTATGAACTTGTGCCTCTCTTGATTGTAGAATTTGCTTCATCGGAAAGTAATCAGAGGAGTCCCCTCCTTGAATAAAAGCCAAGGACTTCAATCAAGTTCCAAGTCAATAGCATTCACAAAGACTTCTGACGAGCTATACACAGTACTTTTCGAAAAAAAACGCTTCCATTTAAAAAAAAGGTTTGGACATAAACAAATAACGGTGACGCGCGGCGCGTCTAGACACCACCCGCGATAGTACGAGGGTCGTGCGAGGGTCACGGCGAACACGACAAAGCAAAGAAAACCCAAAGAGATTAAAACTAATTGCAAGCGGTAGCACTATAGTACAGGTCAGGCGTGACAAAGAGAATCAACTGACTCTTTCGCCAGAAGAAAAGAAAGAATCAGCATAATCAACTGTAATAAGTAATGAAAACAAATGGGAGTAGTTCTCACGCACGCAACAGTGGAGTCTCGTACAACTTTCTTCCGATCTCCCAGCGCAAAAACAATCTGAACAAGCATCAAAGGTAGATGTTCTAGAGCTGTAGAGAAAGTACCACACTTTTCCGTTGACAAAAGATAAGATGTTCTTTTTCTAGGGCTCGAGCTTTGGTGGAAAACGTACTCTTTTTTCTTATAGTACGAATTTCGCAGTGTGATAGCATACTAGGTAGGAAGTGCGGCTTGCCGCACCCCTGCCGGGTGTGGTCATATCCAACCCGGTAACAAAGTAATTGCACCATGATTAAGAACACAATTAATAGCAACTATAAGCACCATAATAAGTATGGCATTGCATACATACATATTTACAGGATACAATAAACAACAAAAGGATTTTCTTGATACTACAAATATATGGATAGGAGTTATCATGTCCGTTTCCATGATATTTCAAGAATTATTATGGAAAAATGAACAGATACTAAAATCAACTCCAGCAAACACAAAAAAAAAATTGCAAAAGGAAATATAGCAGCCATGGTACGACCTCCAGAAATGAAAACCATGCAATTTAGCCTTTACAAACATATAGGAACAAAAGATGTTCAACAGAGTACTATCCCAAAATGACATCAATAACCCAAATTATGTGACCTTTCACCTAAACTTCAGCAGACCGGACAAAACATGCCAATCGTCCTGGCGAACTTGCCTTTCATCAGACCCTGGTCATTAGCACATCCACATGCAAGCTTGTTAGATAGACATCCACCATGACCCAAAGGAAGAGCCATGTAATTTGCTGAGAAATGCCCAAAGCAGGAGAAATATCAGCATACATAAATTAAGAAGAAAAAAAATATCAAGTTACTATTTTTTAAATTAAGTACTACAAAGCACCGCAAGTTGAAAAAAATCAAATTATATATATGTATTCCTTCAGAAGTACCAAAATTGAAAAACATAGGCAAAACCACGTCTCGATAACGAACGTCAAAATAAAGAGAGAATGGCAAGTCTGAATTGAATTGCATCTGCTATTGTATCAGACTATCACACAAGAGTGGTGGTTCAGTGGACCAATTGGAATTTTTCATAAGAAGTTGTGTCGCCATAAAAGAAATGTAGCTATGATTATGAGAACATGTAAACATTATTCTAGTTTACTGCCTAGGTGTCATGTAAGCATTCAAAATGAAAATGCTGATTTGTCAACGCAAAGAAATCAAAATATTAATTGGTGCAAGTTTGAAGAAAACAAATCCAAATCAAGGTATAAATCCTATGTTGAAACAACTGGTGAATATGAATACATATGGGCTTGTAGTGAGCTCTCTGATGGAAGCACCAAATCTTTCCCAGCCTTCCACTAAACATAACTATTATAGAATTGAAGAATTGTGCATGAGGAAGTAGAGGAACATGTATCTCTGCTCAGGCAGCTGGCTAAATGACACACCTAATAGCAATATGCACATCAGAACTAAAAGAACAACAAATTACACATTACAGAAGTGGATATGGCTGATCAAGAAACCACTTGGCAGTTTGCAAATACACTGATAGAAGGTACCACACTCTCAAAAATCACAAACCTAGTAAATACAGAGCTTTACCTTCATTACATGATGATGCCTAAATCTTGTTGGGGATGGGGCTTGGCCTCCAATCTCCTTGCTATACCTCCTTAGATTCCATAATGCTCGGCCTTCTTGGTTGTACCCCCGCAGCCTGCATTTTTACAAACCTATAATAGCAAAATGGTTAGACAAAGGCATTGTATAACAAAAGGAAAGGATACTCAAAATACTAATGAAGACAATTTGGGTGGTGTGTACAAAATAAATAATAAACGTATGTATGCTCTAGTATTTAGAACTCATGTTATGAATTGCTAGGATTATCATGTAAGATAGTAATTCAACAAAGAGGTAGAAAACAATAAATTTGCTCACGTGTTTAAGAGTAAACTTTGAACTCTAGAGGCATGGACATTTTAGCCTCATGCTTCTTTCGATTCAGCTAGTCATTTGCACCCGTTATAAGCTAGCACAGCCAATGCATTGCTATTCAGCTAAGTGATAAACAATTAACAAATATGTGTACACACACTAAGTGCAGGAAGAAAAAGAAAGCAAGTCTGATCACTTTTAAAGTCTTAATTGAGCAGGGGCACATGACTCATATGTCCATCTTAGCAGAGGCCTCTTTAGTGCTAAGAGTACTGACATTTTCCCTTCGTGTACCTGTGACGCCCTAATGCTAAAAAGTATGTTGTTTATTTGGTCAGTAATCAGTTTATCAACCAATGTACAGATAAATATTCATCTGTTTTTTTTTTTGCACTATGTGGAGCTAATCATTTTGTGCCTTCCAAGTATCTAACCTATAACAGGCGAGGCAACATGGCTCTCTTCAAAGAAGGGAAGAATTATACTGGTACCTTCTTTTGGCATGCTCCAAAGTTCACTTCACATGCTAATTTTAGTGTGTCACTGTCACCGTACATGCACATATGTGGAAGGCACATCAACTGAAATTGCATAAACATTTGACAATACTAAATACTGTTTGCATGCATTTTATAAAGCATTAGATTAGAAGTGTAGCGAGGCTAGCAGTGAACATGAACTAATCATATCCTAGGCTACAAAAGCTCCAAGATTAAACTTACAAATAATACTCAGCCAACCTGGCCTGTCTATAGCCCATGTGTGTATCTTATGTCACATTAGCTTAGCAAATCAATTTTGAGCCTACCCTTAATTTTAAGCATAGATTCGTCATAACAGTCGAGGATCGCAACAGAGAAGTAACATGAAGTAGCCTAGAACAATTTCATAGCTCAGAGATCTGAAAGAAGTAACACTTCCATACTTCCATAATCAAGTATCAACAATGCAGGTATATGGACTGAATACTTCCTCGAAATAATATATGCATTCAGACTTGCCACTGAAGACCCAGACACAGGGTATGTGTCACCTAACCAATGACCATTTCAGTTTGTATCAGAAATGAGGTACAACATATGACTCCTGTTAGTCCATACATTTGAAAAGAAGAGAATTACTTTGCCACAGACCACAAAAGAAGAGCATTACTTTGCCAGACCACACAAACACACAGCCTGTGATATGGTTTGGTTACCTGATCATCACCGGCTGCCTGGAAAAAAGATTCCTGACAAAACCAGCATAACCACCTATAGACGACACGTACATAAGCATGGATAACTGGGAGCAAATTGGTGATTGAGAGGAAGAGTACATAAATAGAAGACACATTTTATCACTAAGTTGCGTTAAACTGTTTAGGGAAACAAAAATACATTTTGTGGCATATCCATATCGAACTCGACAGGGACAGAAGTAGTATTCCAAGTGTAGAAATACGGGGCACAGAATATCTTTTTGGTCCTCGGCTGAAGAGTGCATTGAGACCAGCCAGAAAAAGGGAAGCAAAGCAAGGGGTGGAATAAGAAGTACAGCAATGAAAGCCCCAACAGATATCCAGTAGTACTGTACAAACATAAGCAAGGTACTGGTAAAATCACCCAAAAGTATACAATACAAATAAGCAACTACAATGTTCCTGAAATGCCAAAGTATGGTCACAGTTAAGATAAATAGGTAACAGTCATTGTCATGTACATCATTAACATTTATGTGCTTGTAGAAAGGGTCCAGTGGTTGCTTACCGCATAACCAATAGGCCTGCAATTTTGCAAGAGCAATGACATTGGGAATAAATAATCTTTTTTGCAGTCCGGTGACTTCATTGTTTCTTCATTTATGACCCCAGCAGTCACTCCACCTGTCAATCGATTTCTTGAAACGCCATAGCTTGCGCAAGGCTGATCCTGAATTGCCTGCTTGGAACCCAACAGTGAAACTACAAAATTCTTCCTGCAGAATTAAAAACACAGCGGTCATTTACAAAGCATGAGAAATGTTTTTGTAAGACATCGTATTGTAATTGGCCTTTCTTTTCATACCTTGAGCGCTCACCCAAGTCTGGGGCATGGTCATGATGGTGATGACTCTTGTAGAAGTTTCCGATCACTGCCACAATAATACCTAGCTTGTAATAACCAGAAGCAGAGGCCTGAAACCACCCTAGCTCTACTCGAACACCATGTCGCTCAAGTTGGAGATTCACATGTTAATCCAAGAAACAACCGGTCACTCATCACATACAACCACTCCTCTCCTGCGGAACTCTGTCGTTGTAGTTTGTCGCCATGGTCCTCTCCGAAAATTCAACATTTCCACTATGTAAACTATACCACCCGATCCACCACAATTTTGATGTGCTGAACTACAAATCAAGTTGACAAACATTCAACTTTCAGCTCAAGCAATACCTAATTTTATCACACCCAAGTTTTAATTCCATCAACCACAATTTCCGATCCAACAAAATTTGATTCCATCACCCACAATTTTTGATCCAACAAAATGATATTTCAATACCTAAAAACGAACAGACTCTCCATTTGATTAATCACGCATTTGTACTAACATCCTGGGAGGAAAACGCTCAAAATCAGATCTGGGAAACCCGAGATGGTACCTTCCAGCTCCAGGGGAGAGGCAAGGGAGTCGCCGGTGCCATGCTGGTGACGACCCTCCGACCCTAGCCGTGTTCGCGCAACCACGACTTCGGCCGAGGAAACAGACGGCACGAAGCGAGGGCCGCGCTCAGATCCCGGACCAGCTGCAACACGGCTAACGGAATCAATCACACACACGCGCACACAGAGAGAGAGGAGGGAGAGGGAAGGACGACCTCGAGGCGGACGGCGGTGAGCTCGCCCACCAAACCCTAGGTCAGGGCCGGGGGCGGTCCTCGGCACGGTGGTCCTGCAGTCGATGGCGACGCCTCCGGGCGGAGCAGATGCGCGAGCTCGCAGGGGGGTGCAGCAGGGCGAGCGATAGCTGCGCCCCTCCGGGCGACTCGGGAGAAGGAGCACCGGCGGGGGGCTGCGAGAGGGAGCAGACGGGGAGGAGACGCTGGAGGAGAAAGGGAGGAAGAGGCGAGGCCAGGAGGGTGGCGGCGCGAGTGGGCGGGATGAAAGAAAGGGTTGGGGAGGGGGCGCGAGTGCGGGAGGAGGCGCCGGCTAGGTCTCCACAACGGGAGCGGCTGCTATTTATATGGCCCCAGATGAAATGACAAAAATGCCCCGGTGGGGGCACGTTATTTACATTTTGCTTCAATTGGAAATTTATCCGACGGCTGAGCTGCATCGCGGTGAAGATCAAGCGGCTCACAGCGATCTGGCACGAGATCCGACGGCCTGTATCACGCAGAGATTTTGATCGGACGGCCGAAAATGTCTGATCGCTGTGAGGCTCTCATTCCCTCCGGGTCTTTACTCCTGGGATACGCGCATCTCAATCCATGTTTACTTGGTGCATAGTGGATTAGTACTACGTACACTAGTACTAGTACTTTTCCAAGCCCCTGCACGAGATTCATCCAAGGACGGTGACTCCGACTTCATTCATTGCAGTACAGTACTATTCTCCACTGGCGCGCCAGCGCCATGAGCGTGAGCCATGACGTATGCAACGTGACGGCACGATGACGTACCGGTGGGAAATTCGAACGCTCCAACGCCCTTCTCAGCTCCCACGTCACGAGCCGCCAGACCAGACTACCGCTCTCTCCAGCTGCGTCACCGATCTCCCGCGTCGCAATCCAACATGTCCCCAAATCCCCCGCTATATATCACCCGCGCCCTTTGCCCATTCTCAGACATTCAAGGGTCCTCTGCTCGTGCTTGATTCTCATTCTCCTACCTCCGGCCAGAACAGTCGCAGAGCCGTGCATGTGTTGCTGCTGGACGATGGACACGGCGCGGGGCTCGCCGGTCTGCCTCGACCTCATGGTCGGCCGTCCCATGGACCACGAGCCGTCTCCGGCGAGGTGCACCGGAATGGGAACCCAAGCCGACATTGCTAGCTCGGCCTGTAGCAGACCACCTTCCATGACCAACGACGAGGTACTTGCCCCCCATCCTTTCCCACTCCGTCTCTTGCATTGCCTCAGCGAGGTGCTCACCAGATCGTGCCAATTTCCAGGCTAAGATCCTGGAGAAGAAGGTGACACAGGTGAGCGAGGAGAACCGGAGGCTGACAGAGATGATCGCCTACCTTTACGGCGACCAGGTCGCGCGCCAGAGCCTTGAAGGCGAGGGAGAGCAGCGCGCCAGCTCGGCCGCGTCGCCGACGCCGGCGGCGGGCAAGAAGAGGAGCCGGGAGAGCATGGACGCCTCGCATTCTTGCGATGTGGAAATTAGCAACAGGAACGTAGGCACGGCCGACGCCGAGCATGTCGCTGTGGACAGCCCGCTGAGCAACGGCACTTGCCGGAGAATCAAGGTCAAGAAGGTCTGCACCAGGATCGACCCGTCGGACACGAGCCTCGTAAGTGTCAAATTGATCATCAAACCTAGTTCAAACCCCAATGGATCCTCCACCGATCAAAGTATTTATAAAACTTGTGGCATCTGTAGGTGGTGAAAGATGGGTATCAATGGCGGAAGTACGGGCAGAAGGTGACACGGGACAACCCGTCCCCAAGGGCTTACTTCCGATGCGCCTTCGCGCCTTCCTGCCCTGTCAAGAAGAAGGTACCGTACGAATCCCGTCCAATTCACCGAGCATTGTGCAGCACCAACATTCACAGTCACAGCAATCCATTGCTGAAAAGCTCATGTTCTGGTCCGTCGCTAATTTCTTGCTGCGATGATCCATGGTGGTGCAGGTGCAGAGAAGCGCGGACGACAGCTCGGTGGTGGAGGCGACGTACGAGGGCGAGCACAACCACCCGCACCCCACGCGGGCCGGCGAGCTGCCGAGCTGCGCGGCGCGTAGTGGCGGGTCGGTGCCGTGCTCCATCTCCATCAACTCCTCCGGCCCGACAATCACGCTGGACCTCACCAAGAACGGGGGAGGCGTGCAGGTCGTCGATGCGGGGGAGGCGCAACCGGACCTGAAGAAGGTGTGTCGGGAGGTCGCGTCGCCAGAATTCCAGAGGGCGTTGGTGGAGCAGATGGCCCGCGAGCTCACCGGCGACCAAAAGTTCACCGACGCGCTCGCCGCGGCGATCCTGCGGAAGCTGCTGGATTATTAGCATAACTAATTATAGAGACTACGCGAACTTCAGAAATTTCCTAATTTTGTAGCATTTGGAACACCAAGACTGACGTAGTACAAAATTTCATCTACAATATTGAAATCCATTGCAGACATTTTACAATATATTAAAACCCATAGGCCATAGCTGATCACAATTCACAAGCTCATCGGCTTACGGGTAGACACTAAATTCCAATAAAATAGCAAAAAAATCTAAATTTTTCATACATCAAAGATGAACAAATTTTCTCTGTGCGTGCAAAATTGAATGACAATATGACATTGGGGGGCTCGGGGCAGAAAAAACAAAATCGGTCCTCCAAAATCAAAAAATTGAAATTTTCTTAAGACTTTGATTTATTTTTGTGGAGAGCTTGTGTGATGTCATATCGCCACGAAGTTTCACACACCTAGAAACTTGTGCACCATTGGTGCCAAAAAAAATATACATCATATGTTTGCTATATTTTCTCATTTTATTGTTCATCCACGGGAGCAGATGTTCATGTGCACCAAAACCCCGTCCTCAATACCGAAATGTCACATCTTCTAATAGTAATTCCAATATCAACTCTAGTAGAGTTGATAACACACCCTCCGTCCATAATGACCATCGCCGATACGAAGACTAGAGGAGTAAATCGGAATTTTTTTTCTAGCCCGCTCCCTTCATTTCATGTCACCCTCGTTTCTCGCCGCCCGTAGCTATAAAGACCCGGCCGCGACACGTCTTAGGGCACATCTTTTCCTCCCAACCTCGTCCCTACATCCAGTGCTAACGTAGCCCATCCTTGCCATGCCATGGACTAGTTGAGCCGCCTCGTGTCGTCACAGGTGGCGCAGGCCGGCGGTGCTTCATCTTCCCGCATCGCCATAGCCTCGTCCTTGGGACCCACGCCGATGGGTGGCTGCCCTCCCCCCTTGTCCTTGGAGTTCCGAGATCTAGTGACTTCAACTCTGACAACTTGGATTTCAAGATTGACTTCGACTCCGGCATCAGCGACCTCAACCCCTTACCATCCCCCCTCCTTGTCAAGATGAACGAGCAGCACTAATTGGCCTTGGTGCTCGAGCAATCCATCCATGAAGATGACGCTCGCCACACACTTGTGGCGGAGGAGCAACATGAGTCAGAGCTCACGAGGGAGAGGTCGGCCCAGAAGATTGGTGACTGTACCGCCACATGCCAGTGCGAGTGGCACTAAGCGTTCCTGAAGTCGTGCGCCGATGTCGCCCGCGAGACCAAGTCCGAACGCATGTGCCTCCAGCGAGGCGTTGGACTCCAACTGTGACTAACCGTTGTCGGATTTCAAAGGTCGTTGTAGTTAGCAATGTCGACTAATGATATTGCTTATCTATCCATGTTGTCCAATAGGGTATGAAAATTGCTTCGTGTTATTTTCCTTAGTCTAAAAATGCCACTATAAACATGCACCATCATGTAGATTTTACCCCTGTATATGTGAGTTAACTACTTTCAAGTATTTGATGTTGATCCAGCCTAAGATTTGTTCAAAATCAATGCCAAAGAGAAGTAGAAAGTTCGAGCAAATGCAAACAAAAATAAATGTGATAGGGGTAATTTTTTGGGGCTATTATATGACAAATATGAGTTTGTACATATGTTCTGCACCCTCCAATTTTTTAAGGGTGCACGCCAAAAAGTTTGGAGGTTGTGAATATGCTAAATTTTGTAGAATACCTCTAAAATTTGTAACATATTACAAAAAATATATTAGTGGGGAGGGGTGTTACTGATGCTTGGTTAGCAAAGTGGATAAGAGAGGCACACGACAATGTTTACATGTAGTCAAAGTATCGCAGAACGCGATGTGTAGAGCGTAGGAGCGCAACATTTCCACGTATAAGCCATCGGGGCGTTGGTGTACCATGTCGGTGCGACAACCACGTTAGCCTCTCGAAGGACCGCTAGTCAGGGGCTTCATAGGCGGTGGCTCAACAAGGTAGGGCTAGGGGTGACCATAACCATGAGTGAACGAACCTATGGACATGACACGTTGTACTTAGCGTCGTTGGGACCAAGCACGTGCTCAGGAATGCAATGCCGAACAGTTATGGGCCTCTTTGATTTGTAGGATTGTAAAAACACAAGAATAGAAACAAATACATAATTGGAATGACATGTCCATTTGAATCGTAAAGGTTTGAGTTTGTTTGATTGATTCACAGGAAAAACAAATGATTTTTTTCAAGAGGTTGGATGCTAAATTTCCTATGAAGCATAGTATAGAAGATTGCTTAGGAAAAGTTCGATAGTATTCAATCTATAAATCAAATGACCAACATAGAAAAAATACTAAGGATTCTAATCCTTAAAAGAATCATATGAAATTCCTTTGAATCAAAGGAGCCCTAAGCAAGCTAAAACCAGTAGGCGAGCGAGAAAATTACGGGGACTTGTGTTTTTGGAATGAAGGTTCGCCACTAGATCGACAAAATTATATGGAACATATAACTAATCTCATGTGGTTTGTCTTGGAAACCGCATGTGAAATGCTTATACCACAGTTGGAGGATTGATTAACACTCGCTGGCGGCTATCCATTGTGAACTCCTGCTTTATCTTGCTTACATTGACGTCTCTTGTGAGAGACAGCTTCAGAATCTTTTACAGTTAGTTCCGTTGATTTCGCATGTGTCGTTAGCTTCAACCACGGGGTTAGCACTACTATTTGTGTAATGCAGACTATGAAGGCCATCTCTATAGTGTTGCACCTTTACTTTGGAATAACACTGGTCCCCTTGATGTTGCCGTTTCCATCCATTGCATTGTCTAGATCATCCGCACCATGACCAAAAATGCATAACTTAATTACTTGTTAGAATTTACATGATTAAATCATTGCAAAATCTTGACAGGAACACGATACTTGTTGATGACATTCAGCGATCCACTCCTACATCCTTGGGACATGATTATGGTGTTACTTTTCGTGTAGTAAAGAAACATTGTACAATAAGATCAAAGCCGCCAGTTGGATGTTTTCACCATTACGAAAAATCTGGTCTAGCCTAAGTGTTTTGTGTAGTTTATTTTAACTACCCTATGGTGCATTTATATATTAGACCCGTTTCAAACATGTTTGGTTCTGGATCCTAACCCATGATGTGTCTCCTTCACCAGACATCTTTGCTATGCTTATGTGCATGTTATCTCTCCAGTCTGACCAGAACTAGTTGAGAGTAGTATTCAAAATATCAAACTTTATTTTGCAAACTAGGCAGATTCTCGGTCTATCATCAGTCTTTCATATGGAGTTACTGGTCATAAGAGGTAGAACGAAGGACACTAATCTGATGAGAACTAATCCGGCTTCACACAATGCTTAAGTTTCTGACGTCAGTCACCAATAATGGCTTATGTCATACTCATGTGAAGGATTCATCCTTAAGCGACAACCACATGCTGACATGAATAGGAAGTTTGACAAGAAAAATATTATGCTTAATAATCCAAGTGGTTTGTGGAAAAGGCAAGTTGGTGCATCAAGTCTTTGTAGTCATCCAATCCAATCATATCATATATCCTATCATGGGGGTGAACCAATTAAATTATCTATCCATTACGTACCACCAAAGAATCTTCATCGTACCAGAAGGGTTAGAGGTTAAGGAGACCAAGCTACAAAACCCAAAGCTTAACTTCACATGTTGCATGATGGATAAAACGGTTAAACGGTAGAATTTTTCGAATCTTAGAAAAAGTAGACATTTATATTGATGGTAGGATGCATAACTCAGATTGGGCGCCTGTGCAAAAGCTCCCGGGCATAGATGACAGACCCTTTAAAGGCGGCTGAGACACGTCATCTGGATTACATGCAAGGTGATAACAAATTTTAATGAAAAAGCGAAGAAAAGTCACAGTTTGTTATAAACAAGTGCATGTCACGGCCGGGTCAAGGTCTAGTCAAGCTTAATTAAGCAACTTGCACGTGGCAATTGTAGTTAGCACTTAGTATGCAATTAATGTGTACACACTTTGACTTCAAAATGAAAAATGTCTCCTGCCTTCAAAAGAAAGAAAGGAAAAAAATCTAGCAGAGTCATCGTACCCGCGTCCTCCATAATGCATATGGAGTGTGCTCCATAATGTTAGAAAGGTTGCCGAGGATGTGCGTACGGTCTTCATATATGGAGCATATGGAGCGCACTTCATAATATTTTAAAGGTTGCACGCAACCACATAGTCGCCATAATGCAGCATCTATATCTTTTTTGTTGTTGAATCAACTCAGTAGTCACACAGTTAGTTCGAGAGAACATTGCATTACAAATTCTTATATAGAGATAAAAAAGTCTATTAGTGACATTTTCATACTAAGCATATATGACATTTTACATCTTGTGAGCAATGGAGGACCCAGAATCTCGGCTTTAGGGGTGCCGTCGTTCAATATTTTCACTAAATATAGTATAATTTAGTCTAAAAATCATCATTGTCTCTACAAATAGTCTTAAAATATCATCAAATTGTTCAATTTTTAGTTTTAGGTACATAGTAAAATTTATATTACAACTTAGGAGGGGGTACCATGGCACCCATGACACCCCCATTAGATTCGCCCCTGCTTGGGAGAAGCATTAGATGAGGCATCTATGCTTGTCTCGTGAGCTCACCACATCGATGGTGAATGTTATGCACGGGGCACAAGCATATGTAACGAGTCCACTCGTCCTCTAGGTACGGCGGTGTGGCAGTCAGGCAACCTCGTCTTCGTCCCATTCCTTCCCATAGTCATTGAGGCGGACTTCTTTATCAGCGGGGGAAGGCCCAATATGGCGTGATTCGTCTCGGTGAATGTCACCATCTCCATGCCGAACACGCGTCATCTGTTGCACTCCCTCTCCGCCGCCAAAACTGCATGTCCTACATCATAATGGCGCCAGATGACACGGTCCTACTCCGTCACGGACGGCGAGAAACGTGGCGGCAGGTTCCGCGGGCGTTGGCACGCCTCAACCGCCATTAATTGTCATGCTTCCCGGTTAGATTGGTGTCTGGCCATCTGTGCCATTGGTAGGGAGGGAAGGTGGGCCACGTGGGATGAGGAGGAGGGGGTGAAACTTCCCTCTCCCCTAGCGCTTGGCGATGGAGCACGCTCGAAAGCAATTCCCCTCCAAATACGGAGGCTCGCAGGCTCGATTTGAAGTGGCCTCCATAAATTATGCCGATCGGGAGCGGGATGGCGACTCTGCTAGAGCATCCTTTTCGGCCAAAATCACCATGTCGGTGGTTATTATAGCAATCTAGCCGATATGATGACTCTTCTAGAGTTGATCTTACTTTGTTTGCTTGGCGGCGGCGTTGTATCAAAGTATAGTACATGTGACATAGGGGTATGATCAGACAGTAGGGTAAGTAAAATCTACATATGCAGAAATGAACCTAACCAGAGTGAAAGTTACAACCAATCCCCTGTGCATTAAGGTTCTCGCTAAAGTCATAGGCGAACTCATCATTGTTGTGTCACCATAGCTCTCGTCGCCATAAATAACATCGAGAAATTCAGCCAATGAAGTATCGAAGGACGAAACATCGTTGAATTGACACAATACAAACGAGTCACTGCATTGATCTAGGTAGGCATGCCAACTTCTCTAGACCATGTCAATGATCATGCTCGTAAAGGCTGGAAAGAATGAATTGGTGAAGAAGATGGTGCTATCGCAGACAACGCCCGAGGAACCCCATTGGCAGAAAACAAGAAGAACCAACTCGTCGTTCATGAAGATCTACAAGGAAAAAATGACCAGCTCCTCAGCAACAACGAGGCAAAGCGTCACCGAGATGGGATTGCAGTCGGAGGAAATTTATTCGAGACAAAATCACCAGCACCATCAGAGGGTCATCGCCGCGACACTAAACCTAATAGAAGAAACTTCTTAATGATGGTGCAAATACGAGAATTCTCTCCTCTCCGCTTTGCAGCACCGAAGCAGGCGTTGTGGAGCAGAGGGGCGAAAATTGGATCTATGGTGACGACTTGGAGAACACTGGCTTACACAAATTTATTTTAGGTGTTTCACTCATAGGTGTTCAACGAAATATTTTTGTGTCAAAATTTCAAATAGAAGGAAAGAATACTTGAGGTATGTTTAGGCCTGTTAGATAGTTGTAATTGTGAATATTTACAACCATCTGATACTATACCGAGTTTCCAATTTCCAATTGTGACACCCTGGTTCGGTAGAATTTACATGCAAATTGCATAGATTTGTTCCGGCAATTCTTTTGCATGGTTCACCCTCTGAGCCGTCCGATAGCAATAGCATAACCGTTCAGTCTCGTCCTCCCCTGATTGTATCATTATGTGAGCAGCCCTCTACCCCCCCCCCCCCCCCCTCCCGCATGAAACACATATCTCGCTCAGAACAACGTGGATTTTGTTGCATCTACGCCTTGCAGCAGCTCTCATCCGCCGGCTTGCGGCTCTCATTGTTGTCTTGTTGTAACCATCCATCCCTCGCAACACCGATGACGAGCTTTACAACATCAACGACAGGTCACAACAGCAACGCTTGGGCGACTTGCAGTACCGGTGACGGCTCGCAACAGAGCAATGCGGTGGATCGCAACACCGGCAAAGATGCTTGCCCTCTCACGCTTGTAGAAATATGGCTGGCCTGAGTGGCACGCAACAGCTTGCATCAACACCATTGTTGCTTGTCAAGGGGGGTGGACCCATGATGCATGTGGGAGGCGACGCTTGCAGCGCAAGTGGCCTGACATTGCAGCAGTAAGCTCCGCCGGCAGCGGCCTCGCCATGGCTCGTTGAAAGAGAGGAGGGGATCAATCGATTCTCTGGCGAAGAAGAGGACCAATTAGGTGACAATAAGAAATGAGAGGATGGGAGAGAACGGTGCATGGGTCTCGCCGGTAAGTGACGCGCACGGTCAATGTGTTCGTGTGAAAACCAAGGTTTTCCTTGCAATAAACACGAGTTTACAGCAAATCAATACACGAAACATATACTCCTTTCGTTCCTAAATGTAAGTCTTTTTAGAGATTCCATTACAAACAACATACGAATGTATATAGACATATTTTAGAGTGTAGATTCACTCATTTTACTTCGTATGTAGTCCATAGTGAAATCTCTAAAGAGACTTATATTCAGGAACAGAGGGAGTAGTATGCTGTTTTAAAATACCATTCATCCTCCAGGGAAGAAAATTCATTCATGGTGTTTCCTTCTAGAGAACATGCAGCTCTCTTGGTGGTAGAGTTTTGCTTCATCCGAAAGTAATCTGACGGGTTCTCCCCTGGCTGAAAAATAAAACCCGACGACTTCAATTAGCTCCAGGTCAATAGTATATTCAGAATCCAGAAAGACTTCCGTCGAGACTTGACAAGTCATGATGCGTGTCTCTCCAGCACCCATTTTTTTTCCTTTCTGAGAAGATCTCCAGCCCTTACATAAGCAAATGACATACTCCGGTGACGCGCGGCGCATGCGGTCATCGCCGGGCCAAAACGGTCATAGCTCTCTTCGCTGCAGTCGTGCATCAGGTCACGCCGTACAAGACAAGGTAAAGCACAGTAACTAGATCGCGTAACGGTCACCATCGGGCCAAAACGGAGTGCTGTACAGGTCGGGTGTGTACAGTTGAGTTTCGTACAAGTTTCTTCCCATCTCGCAGCACAAAAACAGTCTGAACAAGTCGCTAAAAAATTCAGAGCCATTCTCGCGCCAACTCCTCCCAGTAGAAATATGTAAAGAAAACGGTCTAAAAGAAATCGTTAATGTTCCGCACCCTTCTCGTGGAAAACATGCCGGTTAGAATCTGAACGGAATGATTCTCAAAAAAAAAAAAAAATCTGAACGGAACAAGCATTTGATCAACAACCTGAATGAATTATCCAAATGACGAGGCGCCGAATATGATCGCATTTATGTGCATCATTTCCACGCCCCTGCACTGCACGAGGTTCTTCCGCGGACCACCGTGTGTTTCGCGTTGGTGTGGTCGATTTCATCTGCTCTTTCGCCAGACGACGCAGGGACAGCGACCACGCCTTGCAGCTTGCAAGTATGACGCGGGCATGCTGACGTTTCGCGAGTGACGCACCCGGAGAGAAACAAGCGTACGTCCAATTCACACGCGCGCACGACCCAGCCTGACCGCGCTCTGTTCAGCCCCCGTTTCCCCACGCGACCGCGGCGTATCGCCCAATCCACAAGATCTGTCTCCCCTCTCCCGACCCCCCGCTATATTTACCCACGTCCATGGCGAACCCAGAAAGCATTCAACTGTGCTCTTCTCCTGGTTGGTTCTTCAGGCATAGCACTCGCAGTCTCAGGCTCACAGTGGCAGCAAGTTTGCAGGGCCGCGCCCGTGTAATTGCTGATCAATGGACACGGCGCGGCGCTCGCCGGTCTGCCTCGACCTCATGGTCGGGCTTCCCATGGTCCGCGAGCCGTCTCCGGCGAGGTGCACCCGAATGAGAGCCCAAGCTGACATTGCAAGCTCGGCCTGTGGCAGAGCAGCTTCCATGACCAACGGCGAGGTATGCAACCGTTCAACCACACTCTGTTCTTTTTCACTCCGTCTCTTTCTTGCTTTTCGCTAGAGCTGCTGGATTTGATCGTTGAAATGTGGGGGATTTCCAGGCTAAGATCCTGGAGGCGAGGTTCACGGAGGTGAGCGAGGAGAACCGGAGGCTGACCGAGATGATCGGCTACCTGTATGCTAACCAGAGTTTCGCGCGACAGAGCCCCGAAGGCGAGGGCGAGCAACCTGCAAGTACAGCCGCTTCGCCGACATCGCCGGTGGGCAAGAAAAGGAGCAGGGAGAGCATGGACACGTCGGATTCCGGCGATGCCAACAGCGACAAGAAGATGAGCACGGCCGAGGCCGAGCATGTCGACGTGGAGAGCCCGCTGAGCAACAGCACTTGCCGGAGAATCAAGGTCAAGAGGGTCTGCACCCGGATCGACCCATCGGACACGAGCCTCGTAAGTCCAAATCGATCAAAGCTAGCTAGAACCCCTCCACTGTTTGAAACAATCGTCGACTAATTGCAACTGTACTGATGCTGAAACATATGGCATCTGTAGGTGGTTAAAGATGGGTATCAATGGCGGAAGTACGGGCAGAAGGTGACACGGGACAATCCCTCCCCAAGAGCCTACTTCCGATGCGCCTTCGCGCCGTCCTGCCCTGTCAAGAAGAAGGTATCGTACAAACTCCCCCCAGTTCGTCGAGCATTGTGCAGCACCATCTGGTGCTTGCACGGTCTGCAAAGCTTATGCTCTGTCGCTAATTTCTTGGCGCAATCCATGGTGGTGCAGGTGCAGAGAAGCGCGGAGGACAGCTCGGTGGTGGAGGCGACGTACGAGGGCGAGCACAACCACCCGCGCCCCACGAGGGACGGCGAGCTGCCGAGCTGCGCCACGCAGGGCGGCGGCTCGGTGCCGTGCTCCATCTCCATCAACTCCTCCGGCCCGACCATCACGCTGGACCTCACCAAGAACGGGGGAGGCGTGCAGGTCGTCGAGGCAGGGGAGGCGCAACCGGCCCTGAAGAAGGTGTGCCGGGAGGTCGCGTCGCCGGAGTTCCGGGCGGCTCTGGTGGAGCAGATGGCCCGCGAGCTCACCGGCGACCGAAAGTTCACCGACGCGCTCGCCGCCGCGATCCTGCGGAAGCTGCCGGATTATTAGCATTCAGTGGAAGCTATCGAGATTCGAGACTGTGCATACTCCCTCTATCTCAGTTTACAAGGCTTGCACGTGTATAGGTCGTCAATTTAACTTATATAAAATAAATTGTTTAACATAAAAATTATATCATTAGAAAATAGAATATCTAAAGTTTCTAATGATATATTTTTTGTAATGTATGCTTCTTATTTAGTTGATCAAATTAACGACCTAGATACACGTGCAAGACTTGTAAACTGAGACGGAGGGAGTACTTCAGAAACAAACACCCGTGCGGTGTTCTAGTACAGCTTCAGAAAAGAAGTTCTAGCACTTCTCTCCTGAGATTTAGGGCCTAGTTCTCCCCGAATTGTACTGCGTAATTTGCAATTTTTCTTGCAATTTGATGATCCGATGTATCGGGGAAAAGAAGGTACGGAGAAAATAACTTGAATCGTGCCACAGTTTGAAATTTAATACTTCTGTTATTGCACAATCCAAATGACTCAAACAAATGTAAAAAATAAAAATAAAATATCTTCGTGAATCTCCGTGTAAGATAAATGATATATATAGAATAATTAAAGCGGCTAAGTTAGCTCCCTTGCTGTTATGATTCAATATTCATGAATAGTAATTGTGCTCATTATAATTGATCATACGAGGTAATCTCGCGGATGAACAGGAACTGATGTGTTTGGAGAAAAATGTAAACACACTTAAAAAATTGGTGCGTACAGTAATTACATGTTAACATTATTTTCGTATGAACAGTACTTTTAAAGAAAAATACAAATAAAAAATTTACACGTCAAAGACAAGAGACCCTTTTAGGTTTGTGCAAATTTTCACACATCCGAGAAGGTCGGTAAAAAAAATCAAAGCTGAAATTAGCTTCATCTCTTTTTTTCTCATTTCTTCTCCCATCGGGGGTTACTTTTAGAACGATACGTGTTTATTCAGATGGGCATCATTTTCAATAGTATATCGGTTAAGCTAGCCCGTAACTCGGAATTTTGGGACGTATACGTGATTTCCAATGGATGGACGCGTGTTCCACTCTACCTTCGGTTCGTTTATGGTTTTACATGATGGTTTGTTACCGGTTTTTGTTGACCAACGGTCTGGTTGGTGCATTATTTATGTGTATGTGTAGTGCTTTTGGGTTTTGTGTTTCTCTCTTTTGTTCACACGTCCGATCATGTACGTGCTTGGTTTTTTTTTTTTGAGAAGAGGCACGTGCTTGGTTGTTGCCATAGTTTTCACGTGCTTTCTGTATTCTCTAGAAGGCTACGGTGAAGTCCAAGCACCTCTATCGTTGTGCATGCCTATAAAAAGGCTCCACATTAGCCCTACTTACGTCATCGCCGTGCTCGGCGCCCCTGCACCATCGATGTCCTCAACATCCTGTGTGTGGCCAAAATCGGTGGAGTCGGCCCACATCTCCTTGACGTTCAACATGATGGCTCGGAAGCGCTGACGCACCGCCTTCAGATGTGTCCTCTGTTGCCCGTTATCCTCGCGCTCCCTTTCATGTTCTCCACCGACGTCAGCCCCGGGGCACTGCCACCGTCCGCCTCTTGCTGAGCCGCACCAGGCTCCACTCCATGTGGAATGGAGGCATGTACATGGAGTGCTACTCTCCGCACATCCATCCCACCATGGCCACATGTTTTTCGTCTCCGCCATGCCTCTTTGGGCGCACGTCTCCCTCAACGCACTATTCTCCTGCTCATTGCCGGGGCTATGTTTGTGTCATACCTCCGGCCCTGCCCATCCATTGAGCCGGTGTAGATTATGCACACGTGGCGGTGCAGGCGATGATATACAACATTTATTTTTATACTTAAGGTTGCACTTTATCCAAGGTTCAACATTTGAGATATTTTGACACTCAAAAAGGAGGTTCCCACAAAGAACTGTTGGCACATATAATTGATGGTGACCATTATTGAATAGTTGATCAAAATAGTCAACTAGACGTGTAGCTTGAATTTTCACCAAGCAAAGTCTTGTGATTCTTGGAAAGCGAACTGAACAGGAATGATACATTTTTCTATTTTTGATCTTAAGCATAGCATCAAACAAGAATGAAGTACATTTGTTACTTTTACTTGGTGAAAATCAAGAATGAAGCTATTTGTGTTTTACTAATATTCGTGGCATTATGTTATCTTGGCTGTTATGATCCATCTAATTTGTACGGATGAAGACCTTCTTTAACCTGTATTCTAATTCATTGGATACCCGCATAAGGGATCGAATGAACACGCGATGTTTTATTCCATGGAACCCCCAACGGAAAATGCACAGTATTCCCTCTTTTTCTATCGAATCGGTCATAACCACTACCTACATTCCACAAAATCTTACACCAAGATAAGAAAAAAATAATGGGTCGTATCATGAACTATATACAAAAGAATTA
The DNA here is from genome assembly GCA_011799875.1 of Thinopyrum elongatum. NCBI lineage: Eukaryota > Viridiplantae > Streptophyta > Magnoliopsida > Poales > Poaceae > Thinopyrum > Thinopyrum elongatum. The sequence continues at coordinate 336,858,106 of CM022301.1, forward strand.
AAAAAGGGTTCGAATAGAAAAATAGAATCAGACTCAAGTTCCGAAGTAATTACACATAATAGAAAAATGGACTCAGATACAAGTTTTCAAGTAAATACACATATACAAATTCAAAAAGAAATCGACAGATCCACGCATAATCCATATTGCTTTCCCAAATTTATTAAAGAAAAAAAGGGAACAATCAAAGAATTAAGGGAAGATCTAAAAATGGAAGTTAACTCTGTAAACCAGAGACTTAATATTTCCACCGAAGGGGTCCTGATTGCGAATCCGTCCTTATATTCGTGAATCCTTTTTGAATATATGTCTTATATTCGCTTCTTGTTGGGTTCATGTCTTATATTCACTAGGACCTACCAATTTTGGAGAAGAAATAAGGGTTCTTGTCTTCGGTTTGTTTTTAAACTCGACCTTCTATCGGGACTGTGATGACGAACCTTACTATCCTCTGTCAAGTGGTTGACCCGTCTATCCAATAAGTTTACTAAGTGAATGGGAATCCTATAGTTTGACCAGTCTGGGAAGAGTAGTCAGAGGCAATTCACTAATATGGAGCTGTTTATATCGGCTTTCTTTCCTAACTAACAGGAAAAGAGAGACATGCGAGTTCGATTCTCGTTATATCCATGTTCAGCAGTCCCTTTCCATCTTGGTACTGTTGATGGCAGTACCGCTCAACTACGAGATGCTTGAAAGTCGATGTATCAATAATGTTCCCAAGAGTAGCATCGAGCCTCGAAACGGCAAGCCATGCTTCAAGCTAAGTCAGTATGGATCTAATTGATTGCTAAACTGAAGGAACGATCTCTGTCAAAGATTCTCATTCTAAAGCAGGTGCCTAGCTCTGGAAGGACGGACGGGATCATACCTATTTGAATTGAAGAACATTCTGTAACACTTCTTTTTGAGTGGGGAAGGAAAATAAGCACACAAGAGAACAACCATCTAACCATCAGTCTGAACTCCCAGGATCAGTCCATCAGTAAGAAAAAACTTCTGTTTTCCGTCATTCAGAGCTAGGCACCTGCTTATTTTCATAAATACCAATATGTATGGACCTACCACTTAGGCTTTCTCATCTATGAGCATTCCCAGTTCAGCTAACAGCCAATCTTCAAGTAATAGAAGTGACCATTAGTGTTCAGACCAACTAACAACAAAGAGCAAAAATCAAATGGTTCACAAGCAGTCTTTTCTTTGTCATAATGCCATTTGTCAGTAAAAACAAGACAATAATAAGCTAGGCATACCAAAAAAATCAACCAAAAACAACATCAAGGACCATCGTGTACCACACAAAAAAATGTAAGGAACTGCATGAATCCACAGAGTAAACAAAAACTATCAATCAAGTAGCTTCCTTTAAAAGCCAACACCTCTTTTTTTTCTCATGCAAAAACAAGCAACAGAGGAACACACACGGACTGCGCCTCCGCCTGCTAGTATGATTTAGATGTGCAATACTTATGGCACATCTAGATGTGCTTTAGCAAAACTGATTTACCTTTGTCCTAAGTCAAACTTTCTTAGAGCATCTATAGATGCAATATACAAATCTTGTGTAACACCCCATGTACTTAGCAACAGTGATCACCCTAGTTAGTGCCATGTCAACAAGTTTATCAGTGCCCAATCATCATTTACATCATGTTGCAATTCAACTCCTAGTTCAAACTTCAAGTAAATTCAAAGTGGAAACTAAATTGTCCAAATAAGAAACTAAAATGTTCAATAAATAGCAAATAATTCAGAGACAATGCTAAAATTGTAACCAACATTTAATAAATAAATTAAGTGACTCTAACAGTGTCAAAACAGCAGTATTTAATCCCATTTAGTTTTATAAAATTGCAAATGAAATGATATGAACTCAAAATCATTTTATAGCATTAGTAGATGTTGCACTGGAGTTTTGTGGCTAGTTCACATATTTTACAAAACTAAATATGAGGCCACACATTTTAGAAGAAAAGGAAAGAAAAGAAAACAGAAACAGAAAAGAGAAAAGAAGAAAAGAAAAAGAAAGAGGCCCACTGGGCCTGGGCCTCGAGTGCACAGCGCCGGCCCAGCCCAGGCAGCCCTTCCCCCACCTCTCACTGCTCCTCCTCGCCTCGCTGTCGAGCACCGCGCGCTCGCCGCGCACCGCGCCCTCCCCTCCCTCGCTCGACAGCGCGTCGCCCGTGCACGCTGGGGATAAGGGCAACCCCCGCGACCCCCTGGCGTCCCCCTCGCTCACTCTCCCCTCGCTCCCTCTCTGATTCCCCCCTCGCCCGAGCGCCGCCATGGCCTCGCTGCTCTGACCACCGCGGCCACCGGCCGGCCCTCGCCTCGCCTCCGCGCCAAGAAGGACCGCCTCGACTTCCTCTTCCTCCCCGATGAGTCACCCGAGCAGGAGCGTCTCTGCATCGTCCCCTACGCCGCCATCTTCCTCCTCTGCTCCGACGAGCTTCGCCGCCGAATCCGCCGCCCCGAGCCTCCCCGAGCCCGTTGCCTAGACCCTACGCTCCCGCTGTAAGCCACCGCTCTTTTCCCCTCCTTGCTAGCCGTCATTTGCTGCCCCTAGCGGCCGTTCCCCTCGTGCCCGAACGCGCTTCCGCGTAGCTCGTCGCCGGCGCTGTTCCGGCGACCAAATGGCCTTGCCACCGAGTCCGTTGAGCTCGCTGCGTCGCGTAGACCCCGCCTAGCTCCTCGCATCGCTCAAACGCGTGCCGTTTTGTCGATCCCGTACCTCGCCCGAATCACCTCGCCGCCGGTGAGCTCGTGGCGCTCAGCTCCGGCACCCCAGCCCCTCGCACCGCCACCGTTCGACGCGCGACGCCGAGCCGTGTCGAACGCACCCAGCCACGGCTCCGGAAACGCCCTATACGCGAATTCCGACCTCCCTCCCGACCGCGCCGCTGTGGTCGCCGGCGCCGGTCGATGCCGACGTGGACACGCCGGTCCCGCCCTATGCCACTGACTGTTGGCCCCGTGGGCCCCCTTTGTCCCCGTTGACCTCGGTCAGCGCTGACGTGGCTGCCCCTGTGTCTATGACATGCGGGCCCCACCATAATAAACGAATAAAAAATAAATAGATAATCTGTAGATTAATTAATTAGTTGATTAAAACACTAATCTCCCACTGACAGTCGGCCCCACATGCTAATTAAGCCCTTTTAGTTAAATTAACTCACTGGATTAAGCTATTGTGTATGACATGTGGGTCCCATTGGACCCACCTGTCAGGTTTGACCCTGGTCAGTCGGGTTTGACCTGCTGACATCACGGTGATGTCATGCTGACATCATCAGACACTGTTCTGGATAATTCGAATTTAGATAAATAATTAAATTCAGAAAATCAATTAAAACTTTAGAAAATCATATAAAATAATCCGTAGCTCAGATGAAAATAATTTATATATGAAAGTTGCTCAGAATTTCGATACGAATCTGAATACGCCCTCCGTATTCCTGTCAGATGCCCCTAGCTAGATGAACATGGAACTTTTCGACCGATTTCAATAAGTGAATAGTGCCCAACTTTAATTAAATAAATCTGGATAAATTCCTAAATTAACTAAATCATTTAGTTAGGCAGTAGAACACCTCTGCATAGCATTTAGGCATGTCATACATATTGTTTGCATTTTTGCCGTGAATTTATTGTTTCTCTCCCCCTCCTTCTCTCTCGCTAGACGCCGAGACCGACGTCGTTGCAGCTGAGTACGACTACGCTCCAAACGAGCAGCCCGTTGACGACCCCTCTTTCTTGCCAGAGCAACCAGGCAAGCCCCCCCCCCTTGAGCATCCAGATATTGCCCATTCCATTTCTCCTGCTTGCATTAGATTTTGCTACTGTTAAATATTTGCTCCTATTCTGATGCATAGCCTGCTTTTGTAACCTGTTTATTGTTACCTTACCTGCCTATGTTAAACTGCTTAGTATAGGTTGGTAGTGTACCATCAGTGACCCCCACCACCTTACCCTTGTTGCCCCTACTTGATCATCGATGACTCGATCAATGTGATCGTCGACCAGAGATCGACACATCACTTCACCCCCTTAGTTGTACGACTCTGCATAGTTACTATCGAGTGCCGAGGGTGATACCTCGTAACGCACTCCTGATGAATACTCTGCAGTGTAGCTGTTCGGTCGTGGTCATCGAGGGTGATTCCTCCTTCTCCACTTCCGATACGAGTCTGTCGTGCAACCCCTCAGTGTGAACCTCAAGGGTGATGCCTCATACGTTCACCCTGATGATTTCATCGAGTGGAATTCACCGAGGGTGATTCCTCGGGGTTTCCCCCTTGATGTTATGACCACACGGTTACTTTGACCTTTGTTACAGGCGGGTCGACCCTGATGGGTACCCGCAGGGGATCTATGATGTCGGGTGTGCCGGAAGGGCACTCGAGTGTGATATTGTGGCGGAGCTTCAGAAACTCTGATCGTCTCCGCGTGTTACTAAATCAGCCTATCGGATTTGGGTATTTGATCTGAGTGGGTCGACGTGCCCTATACGCACTACCACCACGCGGGATTATGGTTTATGGGGCCCTCTACGTCATACGTTTCTCCCGAAAGCTCTTCAGATGTCACGGTTCACCGTGCGGGCTGATCGCTGGGAATGGGCTGGATACTTCACTGACGAGTTCAGTGTCGCGCCTGCACCCCGGCCAGCCACGCAACGCGCAGGGTGCCCAGGGCGATGGCCCAAGACCTCTGGGTGCATAGGTTAGTCCGGCGTGCTGACCTCTCTGCTGAGCCTAGGTAGGGCGCTGCTTCGTGTTGATCTCCCGAGGCCGGGCATTACCCAGCAAGTGTGTCCAGCCAGAGGTGATCGAGCGTGTTGGGTAACAGTAGTGCACCCCTGCAGTGAAGAATAATCTATCGATAGCCGGTCCTACGGGAAAGGACGCTCAGTTTGTTTATCCCGATCTACTACTTGAACTGGATACTTGTTACTTAATTGAAGCTTCGGGATCGCTTTCTCGCAGGGAGTCGAGGAAGGATCTCTAGGCTTGCTTCAACATGTTTGCTTAATAAAATGCTATTCTACTCTCTTCTATTGCTGCAAGATGGTTGCTTCGTGAAGATGCTTGAAGATGCTAGTCTTCGGTAGGACTAGGCCTTCTCTCTATTCTGGCATTTCTGCAGCCCAGTCCACATATACAGCCTTTCCTCTTTGATAATGTTGCATATGTAGTGTAGATCCTTGCTTGCTGAGTACTTCGGATGAGTACTCACGGTTGCTTTATTACTTCTTTTTCCCCATACCCCACTTTGATGATTCATCAGACGATGGAGCCCCGGAGCCAGATGCCACCACAGGAGCTTACTACCAGGAGGGTCCAGATGGCACATACTACTGGATCGAGCCAGCCGACCAGGAGTAGGATCGGAGGCTCCCAGGCAGGAGGCCTACGCCTTTCGATCTAGAGTCGTTGTTTGTGCTAGCCTTCTTAAGGCAAAACTTGTCTAACTATGTCTGTACTCAGATATTATTTGCATGATTAACTTATGTATTCGGATCTTCGTGATCCCTGGTCTGTAATATTGTGGATCTCCGTTTAATTGTGTTAGAGTTGTGTTGTGATATCTTCCTGTGAGTCCCTATGCTTGATCGTGCATGTTTGCGTGTATGATTAGTGCACGATTGAGTCGGGGGCATCACATCTTGTCCTTCAAGCATCCGTGGACGCGACTGGTCAATGTCTGGGCGTGTCCGTTTTGGCCCCTTATTTTGCTTGCACCCAATCAAAACCCCTACTCTGACCACTCACTTTTTCACACATTTCAACGGGCACGTTATGGGTGGCACCACCAGAGCACACATGCGACATGATGCACGCAGCGAACAAGGAGAAGATGTCGTCGCTGATGAAATGGACCAGATGGGCAACAACGGCTGCTAGCACACGCGGTTGCATGCACGCGGCGGCGGCCAGCAGGCAAGCCAGCGGCTATGGCGACTAGCTAGCACACGCCAGCGCGGCTGCGTGTGTCGGTTGCACGACAGGCGTGGGTGGTAGTGCACCCCACACAGCTCAGCTTCTCCTGGGCGCGCCTCTTGTGACCACGGCTGAACCCAAGGTGCCCGTCCTCGGTCTGCGTTGCCGTGTCCACGTCGAGCACTGGGAGCTGGAAGAGCACAACTACATCATGTCCGTGTCAAGCAGCGGGAGCTCGAACGAGAGCTTCGAGCAGGAGGAGCTGAACGAGGTTGGGTGTGTGGGCGCGCTAGCTCCAGCCATGTTCATACAGGCGACGCGTGGGCTTGGGCCTTTGAGCGGTCGTGGGCGCGAGGTCCAGCTGCACGCGCACGAGCTCTAGTTGCGGGCTCCGAGCTCTAGCCATGCAAGCTCCATGGGCGCTGATAACCCACAAGTATAGGGGGTCGCAACAGTTTTCGAGGGTAGAGTATTCAACCCAAATTTATAGATTCGAAACAAGGGGAGCCAAAGAATATTTGCAAGTATTAGCAGTTGACTTGTCAATTCAATCACACCTGGAGATTAAATATCTGTAGCAAGGTGATCAGTAGCACAGTAATATGATAGTTTTGATAGTAATGGAAATAGTAACAGTGGTAATGGTAACAGCAGTAACAGTTTTGTAGCAGTTGGAACAGTAGGAATAGCAATAGTAACTTAGCAAGAACAATATGTGGAAAACTCGTAGGCATTGGATCGGTGAATTCATTGGATGATATTCATCATATAACAGTCATAACCTAGGGCGATACAAAACTAGCTCCAGTTCATAAATATAATGTAGGCATGTATTCCGTAAATAGTCATACGTGCTTTTGGAAAATAACTTGCATGACATCTTTTGTCCTACCCTCCCGTGGCAGCGGAGTCCATAAGGAAACTAAGGGATATTAAGGCCTCCTTTTAATAGAGAACCAGAACAAAGCATTAACACATAGTGAATACATGAACTCCTCAAACTACGATCATCACCGGAAAGTATCCCAATTACTGTCACCCTGGGATTTACGGATCATAACACGTAGCAGGTGCATATGACTGGCAAGATCGGATCTAGAACATAGATATAATGGTGAAAACATAAACGGATCAGATCTGAAATCATGGCACTCGGGCCCTAGTGACAAGCATTAAGCATAGCAAAGTCATAGCAACATCAATCTCAAACACATAGTGGATACTAGGGATCAAGCCCTAACAAAACTAACTCGATTACATGATGAATCTCATCCAACTCCCCACCGACCAACGAGCCTACGAAGGAATTACTCGCTCCCGGTGGGGAGCATCATGGAATTGGCAATGAAGGAGGGTTGGTGATGACGAAGACCGAAGATTCCCCTCTTCGGAGCCCCGAACAGGCTCCAGATCTGGCCTCCCGATGAAGAACAGGAGGTGGCGGCGGCTCTGTATTGTGAAACGCGATGAAACTTCCTCTCTTATTTTTTTCTCCAAAAATAGGTATTTAAGGAGTTGACATTAGGGTCAGGGGGCCCACGAGGTGGGCACAACCCACCAGGGCACGCCTTGGTGTATCGTGCCCAACCAGGGCATCCCCTCCGGTGGCTCTTGGTGCTAGTATTTTTTATATATTCTGAAATAATTCTCCAAAAAGTTTCGTTCAATTCCGAGAACTTTTATTTCTGCACAAAAACAACACCATGGTAGTTCTGCTGAAAACAGCGTTAGTCCGGGTTAGTTTCATTCAAATCATGCAAATTAGAGTCCAAAACAAGAGCAAAAGCCTTAGGAAAAATAGATACGACGGAGACGTATCAACTCCCCCAAGCTTAAACCTTTGCTTGTCCTGAAGCAATTCAGTTGATAAACTGAAAGTGATAAAGAAAAACTTTTATGAACTCTTTTGTTTTTGTTTACATAAATAAGCTTAAGTAGCACCCAGGTTTTCAGCGAAGATCATGACTAACCATAGCAGCAATAACTCGTAAAAATTATATTGACTCATATCAATGGCATAAGAAACTAGCGAGCAATAATAAAATATCTCAAATGGCAACACTTTGTTAACACAACCACGATATAATATGACAACAGTGGTATCTCGCTAGCCCTTTCTGAGACCGCAAAACATAAATGCAGAGCACCTGCAAAGTTCAAGCAGCAACTAAACATTGTAATTCATGGTAGAAAAGATCCAGTCATGATGCATTCAACATTAACTATACACAATGCATGAGGATGACAATAGTGCTCTCAGGTCTCGCGCTTGTTTGAGAAGGTGATGACTCAACATAAAAGTAAATAGATAGTCCCTTCGCAGAGAGAAGCAGGGATTTGCAGAGGTGCCAGAGCTCAAAGCTTAAATCAGAGATAAATAAAATTTTGGGAGGTGCACCCTTCTTGTTTACGTCACGACCAAGAGTTATCAATATCTTCCATGCTAAAAAAATTAGTGGCGGTTCCCAAGTGATAAAATAAAGGTTTTGTCCTCCTCTACCAACAAACACACACCACGGCTAGCCGAATCCACGGGTACCGTCCATACCAACAACAGTCCTGGGGGAGTTTTATTTAATTATTTCAGTTTTTTATTTCGGGACTGGGAATCCCTATTACCGCCCTCTCGTGCAAGGACGAGTGAATAAACACTCATCATGAGAATAACCCGCTTAGCATGGAAGATACCGACCACCCCCCATCGCTCTATGAACAATCCAGGCACACAAAACAGATGTTCATTTGAAATTTTAGAGGTGGCACATGCAAATTTACTTGGAACGGCAGGGTAATACCGCATATAGGTAGATATAGTGGACTTATCTGGAATAACTTTGGTTTAAGGATTTTGATGCACAAGCAGTATTTCTGCTTTATACAGGTGAAGGCTAGCAAATAGATTGAGAAGCGGCCAGCTAGAGAGCAAAAACGGTCATGAACATGCATTATGCATAATCAACATATATTGAATATTAGCATGAGTAGGATATGAACACCATGAACATAAGTATCATAGAGGCTATGTTGGTTTTGATTCAACTACATACGTGAACATGTGCCAAGTCAAGCCACTTGAAACATTCAGAGGAGGATACCATATCATCATACTACATCACAATATTTTTAATGCATGTTGACATCCAAGATAAATCATTATCCACTCCTAGCTACTTAAGCATGGCATGAGAAACTATAATCTCTAATTGTCATTGCAAACATGTTTGAGCATAATAAGCTGAATCATGGATACTAGGTTAAACATATTTACAAAAACAAAACAAGTTGAGTTCATACCCGCTTCTCTCTGCCACAGTCACTTCATCAAATATCGTCATTATTGCCTTTCACTTGCACGACCGTATGATTTGAGAATAATAGTGCAAGAGTGTCGTGGACTAAGCTGGAATCTGCAAACATCTTATTCAAAAGGAGAAGACAAGGCAATTTGGGCTCTTTGTTAGATCAACAATAATGCATATGAAAGCCACTCAACATTTTCATTGTGATCTTCTCCTTGGTACGACTCAACAAAGAGAAAAGAAATTCAGAGAAATACAATGAAATATTTTTGGACTTTTTAGTTTTTCAAGAAGAAAGCAAATTAAAGTAGGAAAACAAAAACGAGAAAAACTATTTACACGAGAAAGCTCCCAACAAGCAAAACAAGAATCGAGAAATCTTTTTGGGTTTTCTTTTAATACTATAACTAATTAAACTAGAAAGAAAAACCGAAAAGAAGCAAGAAATATTTTTGGATTTTCTCAAAGTTTTTCAAACATACAAGAAGAAAGCGAGAAAATAAATCTAACATGGATAATACAATGAAAAAGTGTGGACACCGACAACTGGAATGAAATGTGTGAGCATGAATGTAATGTCGGTGGGCATACATACTCCCCCAAGCTTAGGCTTTTGGCCTAGCTTGGTAATCACCATCCGTAGTAGCCATTCGGGTCCATGTAGTAGTTCTGTGGTGGCGGCACCTAAGCGTCCCACTCCTGAGGGTCCTGCTCTGCCGTCGCCTGGTCATTCCGATAGGCAATGATGTCCTCTGGCATAACTCTGTATCCGCCCCTAGCAATAGAATCAAACAAAGCAGGTGCAGGCAACGGGATAATATCACGAGTTTCCACGCTAAAAACTAGGTTGTAACAAATGTTATGAATTGAATCAGCGGGATCAATAAACTGGTGGTACTCCATCGCCTGGTGATCTAGATAAACTCAGGACAAAGGATAATCATGTTGGCGTATGTGAACATTAAAATGACTCGCTAAGCGAGTGGCATAAATACCACCATGAATTTTTTCCTTAGTCCTGTTGAGGTGTAAACGACGTGCAATAATAGCCCCTAGGCTAAAGGTGTGATCATTGTGTAGTGCACGGCGTAAAATGGCGAGGTCGGGGGCACTGAGTGCACCGACATTCTCCCTAGCAGTTAAACAGTTCGCGATGAATAAAGCAAAGTAGTGCATAGAAGGAAACTGTAAACTAGTGGCATTGATGCTCGACACGCCTCTCTCATCCCCCACTGTCAAGGTGAGGAGAAAGTCCTCAAACTCTGCAGGTCTAGGTTCCCTTAATTCCCCATTAGAAGGGATCAAACATATGTCACAAAAGTCAGTGAACGGTATCTGACGGGTTTCAGCATATAAATTAAACCGTACATCGGGAGGATTATTCCTACACAGAAAATGAAAGCTTTGCACAAAGGAATTTGTAAGGACATGGTGTTGGTCACGCTCGGCTGCGAGGAAGTCGGTCAACCCGGCATTTGCAAGGAATTGGGCAAACTCTTGATGGAACCCGACCTCCTCCATGAAGGCATTATGCTGCCATTCGCACGGCCGCACCTCCGGCATTCTAGGAGTGATGAGGTCATTGTCTGAGGATTCCTCAATGACTCCCTTAGCATTCTTCTTGGAGGAAAACTTCCTAAAGAAACTCATCTTATTCCTATAAACTAAATTCTGAAAATTTTAGTCAACAAAATTTTTGTCAACTAAACTTCGTAAGATTGATAGCAACTACTCATGAGGATGCCTAGAGGCTATATTGAGCACTAAAACTACTTAGAACTCTAAGAATTCAACATGCAAGCCCATTTACAGCAGCACCAAGAGTAGCTAATTATTCAAAATATAAACCACTAAAGCAAAAACTAATTGGAGTAATGGAGGAGTCACATACCAAGTAGCAATCCCCCAAAACAGTTTCAGAAATGGAGCTTCGAGCAAAGAGATCGAAATCTGCAGGTTTGAGAGCAAGAACACGAGAGAGAGAGAGAGAGAGAGATATGGTGATTTTTTTCTGAAGGTAGGAGATGACATGGGCTAAAGAGATAAGTGAGGGGACCCACATGGGGACCACAACCCACCAGGGCGCGCCTAGGGTTGCTGGCGCGCCCTGGTGTCTTGTGGACACCAGGAGCACCCCCCCCCTCTGATGTTATTTGTACTAAAAATTCAGAAATATTCAGAAAAAATCGTATTAAAATTTCATGGCATTCTGAGAACTTTTATTTTTGGGCACTTTTTTATTGCACGGAAAATTCAGGAAATGGGATAAACATGGCATTTTATTTTATTTAACTAAGAAAAACAGAAAACTAAAAGTAAGGACAGAAGGTTGTGCTTATTAAATTCATCAACTTCATACCATCTAAAAAATGATCCATTAACAAGGTTGATCAAGTCTTATTAATAACCACTTTTGATTAGCTTGAGACCGAAGAACTTTCGTAAAACACTAAGTTACCTCAACGGGGATATGCACATCCCCAACAATAAGTATATCATATTTCTTTTTGGCAGTTAGTAGAGGTAGTTGAAAACTTCCAATAGTGAGTGTCAGAGATTTTTTAATAACATTAATACCATTCACTTGGAATTGTTTCTTCGGAAAGTGCACCATGTGCTCATTACCATTGATATGAAAAGTGACCTTGCTTTTATTGCAATCAATAACAGCCCTTGCAGTATTCAAAAAGGGTCTACCAAGGATAATCGACATGTTGTCATCCTCGGGCATCTCAAGTATAACAAAGTATGTCAAGATAGTAACATTTGCAACAACAACGGGCACATCCTCATAGATACCGATAGGTATGGCAGTTGATTTGTCAGCCATTTGCAAAGATATTGCAGTAGGTGTGAGTTTATTCAAATCAAGTCTTTTGTATAAAGAGAAAGGCATAACACTAACTCCAGCTCCTAGATCACATAAAGCAGTTTTGACATAATTTATTTTGATGGAGCAAGGTATAGTTGGTATTCCTGGATCTCCATGTTTTTTAGGCACTCCATTCTTAAAAGAATAATTAGTAAGCATGGTGGAGATTTCAGCTTCAGGTATCTTTCTTTTATTAGTGATGATGTCTTTCATATACTTTGCATAAGGGGCCATCTTTAAAATATCGGTCAAGCGAGTACGCAAAAAGACTAGCCTAAGCATTTCAGCAAAGCGTTCAAATTCTTCATCATATTTTTTCTTGGATGGTTTAGGTGGAAAGGGCATGGGTTTCTGAACCCATGGCTCTCTTTCTTTTCTGTGTTTCCTAGCCACAAAGTATCTTTTATCATATCTTTTATTTTTAGGTTGTGGGTTATCAAGATCAACAGCAGGTTCTATTTCAACATCATTGTCTGGTTCTTTATCATTGTCTGGTTGAGCATCTACATGAACATTATCATCATTTTCATTATCACTATGTGGATGTTCATTACCAGATTGAGTTTCAGCATCAGAAATAGAGACATCATTATTATCTTCAGAAGATTTTTCTTTCTCATGTTTTACTAGAGGTATGCAAAGTCCTATTATTTTTCTTCTTCTTTTTCTTTTTAGAAGGACTAGGTGCATCGGTATTGATTCTTTGAGAGTCTTGTTCAATTCTTTTTGGGTGTCTCTCAAGATAAAGTGGTTCCTGAGTCATTCTACCTCCTCTAGTTACTACTTTAATAGCATGATCATTCATATTATTATTCATTTCATCTAGCAATTCTCTTTGAGATTTAGCAACTTGTTCTAACTGGGTTTGAACCATAGAGGCATGCTTTCCTACACCCCTCACATCATTAGTGATTCTAAATAACAAGTCACTCAAGCGAGCAATCATATCAGAATTATGTTTCAATTGTTTCATAACATTTGCATTGAAGTGATCTTGTTTCCTAATGTAATTGTCAAACTCATATAAGCATTGACTAGTATGTTTATTATAAGGGATGTCACCTTCATCAGATTTGATTAAAGAGTTTACCTCTACCACCTGTGGGGGTGGTGTGTCAAGTCCATGTATCTCTTCAATAGGCGGTAAATTCTTAACATCCTCAGCTTTAATACCTTTTTCCTTCATACATTTCTTTGCCTCTTGCATATCTTCAAGACTTAGATATAAGATACCCCTCTTCTTCAGAGTGGGTTTAGGAGGTGGTTCAGGAAGAGTCCAATCATCATAATTCTTCAATATATTATTTAATAATTCCTCAGCTTGTTCAATAGTGCGTTCCCTGAAAACACAACCAGCACAACTATCTAGGAAGTCCCTAGAAGCATCGGTTAGTCCATTATAGAAGATATCAAGTATTTCATTTTTGTTAAGTGGATGATCAGGCAAAGCATTAAGCAATTGGAGAAGCCTCCCTCAAGCTTGTGGGATACTCTCTTCTTCAATTTGAGCAAAGTTCAATATTTCCTGTAAGGCAGCTTGTTTCTTATGAGCAGGAAAATATTTTTCAGAGAAGTAGTAAATCATATCCTGGGGGCTACGCACGCAACCAGGAGCAAGAGTATTGTACCATATCTTAGCATCACCCTTTAATGAGAACGGAAATAATTTGAGGATATAGTAGTAGCGAATTTTCTCATCATGAGCAAAAAGGGTGGCTATATCATTCAATTTAGTAAGATGTGCCACTACAGTTTCAGTGTCATAGCCATGAAAAGGATCAGATTCAACCAAAGTAATTAACTCTGGGTCGCAGAGAATTCATAATCCTTATCGGTAACAAAGATAGGTGAAGTAGCAAACTTAGGATCACATTTTGTTCTAGCGTTCAAAGATTTTCTTTCAGTTTGCATGGTAATTTATTAAGATCATCTCTATCATTACAAGCTAGAAAGTCTCTTGCTGTCTCCTCATCCATAACATAACCTTCAGGTATCTTAGGAAATTTAAATCTAGGAGAGCTAGGTCTAATAGGTGTTTCATAATTCTCAGTTTCAAGGACTTCATCAGTTTCAATAATTTCATTCTCTTTAGCTCTAGCAATTTGTTCATCAAGAAATTTACCTAGAGGCACATTATCCTCAAGCAAGGTACTAGCATCATCATAAGTATCATTCATAGCAGAAGTAGCATCATCAATAACTTGTGACATATCAGGATTAATAGCATCTGGTGGTGTTGCAAGTTTACTCAAAATAGAAGGTGAATCAAGTGCAGAGCTAGATGGCAGTTCCTTACCTCCCCTCATCTTAGAGGGAAAAAAAATCTTTGTTTTGGTATCCTTCAGATTCTTCATAGTGATAAATAGATAATAATCCCAAGTGACTCAACAAATATAGCTATGCTCCCGGCAACGGCGCCAGAAAAAGGTCTTGATAACCCACAAGTATAGGGGATTGCAACCGTTTTCGAGGGTAGAGTATTGGATCGGTGAATTCGTTGGATGATATTCCTCATATAACAGTCATAACCTAGGGCGATACAAAACTAGCTCCAGTTCATAAATATAATGTAGGCATGTATTCCGTAAATAGTCATACGTGCTTGTGGAAAAGAACTTGCATGAGATCTTTTGTCCTACCCTCCCGTGGCAGCGGGGTCCATAAGGAAACTAATGGATATTAAGGCCTCCTTTTAATAGAGAACCGGAACAAAGCATTAACACATAGTGAATACATGAACTCCTCAAACTACAGTCATCACCGAAAAGTATCCCAATTACTGTCACCCTGGGGTTTACGGACCATAACACGTAGCAGGTGCATATGTCTGGCAAGATCTGATCTAGAACATAGATATAATGGTGAAAACATAAACGGTTTAGATTTGAAATCATGGCACTCGGGCCCTAGTGACAAGTATTAAGCATAGCAAAGTCATAGCAACATTAATCTCAGAACATAGTGGATACTAGAGATCAAGCCCTAACAAAACTAACTCGATTACATGATGAATCTCATCCAACTCCTCACCGACCAGCGAGCCTACGAAGGAATTACTCACTCCCAGTGGGGAGCATCATGGAATTGGCAATGAAGGAGGGTTGGTGATGACGAAGACCGAAGATTCCCCTCTTCGAAGCCCCGAACGGGCTCCAGATCTGGCCTCCCGATGAATAACAGGAGGTGGCGGCGGCTCCGTATCATGAAACGCGATGAAACTTCCTCTCTGATTTTTCTGCAAAAATAGGTATTTAAGGAGTTGAGATTAGGGGCAGGGGGCCCATGAGGTGGGCACAACCCACCAAGGGGCGCCTGGAGGGGGTGGCGCGCTGGTGTATCGTGCCCAACTAGGGCACCCCCTCCGGTGGTTCCTGGTCCCAGTATTTTTTATATATGCTAAAATAATTCTCTAAAAAGTTTCATTCCATTCCAAGAACTTTTATTTTTGCACAAAAACAACACCATGGTAGTTCTGCTGAAAACAGTGTCAGTCCGGGTTAGTTTCATTCAAATCATGCAAATTAGAGTCCAAAACAAGAGCAAAAGCATTAGGAAAAGTAGATATGACAGAGACGTATCAGGCGCACGATCTCAGAATCAGGGCGCAAGGGCCTCAGAGGGCCGGTGTGGTGCATGCTATGGTGGTAGGGTGATCTGCGGCCATGGGCGCAAGGTGAGAGAGGGGTAAGAAAATTGTTGATGACTTGTGGGACCATGTGATTTGGGCTGAGGTGGCAGGAGTGTCTGGGCATGACCGGACCTGCTCATATTGCCGCCAAATATGGTCTTGGTTTGAGGTACGCCAGTTAGTCCGGACGTTTAGAAAGAAAGTGGGGGGAAGGGTCCGGTTGGGTCACCTTTTTTTTACCAAGCACTTCTCAGGCAGACGTTTTGGACATTTATGGAGGAAATAGGGGCTCCGACTGTAGATGCTCTTAAATTTGACCAAATTTATAGAATAATTTACTAATATAATACACAACATCAAGCCACTAAATGACTTTATTGAGGTCAGGAGTATTGATTCCTTAATTGAAAAAGGTGGGTATGCCCTTTAATTGTTCCGTTGATGGGTCTTCTTCGATTGATGAGCACGCGATGACTAAGGCTTTGCGCCGACAGGCTGAGCGCAATTTGGACTCCACTCCAGGTACTTCAGTTTTTAAATCTTTTCTTTCCTTTTCAGTTACTCGTATCTCTTCTAATTTAATGAATGTTGGAGTATCTATGGGAAACACTATTGATAATGTAAGTGTGTCAGTGGGGTGTAGCGACCTGATCCCAATGGATCGAAGTCTCTGTGCTTAAGTGTCATCCTTGGATCGGTATGCTGACACACACAGTACTCGAGGATTTATAACAGAGTTCAATCACATACTTATTACATCGAGTGTCTCATAAAGAGTACTTATTACAATAATATGGCTGAAGGCCATCTAAATAAAATAACTGCGGAAGCTTCGAAGATAAATGAGTCCATCAACTCCAACGGCATAGCTGAGTGCATGACAACGACCTATCGCACCTTACTCTTCGTCTGAAAATTCTGCAACATGATACGTTGCAGCCGTGTAGGTCAGCACATGGAATATGCTGGCAAGATAACACTATAGAGCTATGATGAATAATAGCTATCACTACATGCAATATATGGCTGGTGGAGGCTCTAAGTTTAATTTTGCATAAAGCTAGTTTTTCCCTACAACAAAGGAATAAATTTTATTTACTACCAAGTTTAAGCCATTAATGAGAAGGTTCCTCCAACTCATTCCCAAAATTACCAAGTAATAATAATAACAACCCAATACATTAATTAAATAGAGTGATGAGATCAACAAAATATTCACTTCTAGATACTCAAGATGTCCATAACCGGGGACACGGCTAATCATGATTAGTTTGTACACTCTGCAGAGGTTTGCGCACTTTTCCCCACAAGACTCGACCACATCCATGATCGAAAGATCGAGACATAGTCTTTCTGAAGCATTAACTCTCTACTCTGGGTAGACCGTTACACCTACTTTCCCCTACATCTACTAGTCCACCTCTTCAAGAACTCACCCAACTTACTCAACTATGCCAGAGCCCATAATGGCTTGTGGCTGCACACGAAAGTTTCTAGGCATGAAAATATCATATGATCCCTTTGAGCCTGGGTGGCGGACCTAGGGTAATCACACGGGTACTCCGGGATTCCCTTGGGCAAGCACTGGTTTCTCCAGGTGCCCCAAACAATCCACCCAGTTGTGTGTTAATGTTGCCACCTTAAGTTTCCCTTAGTTAACATCTCTCACAACTTGCATGATTCTCACATACCAATCCCCGTCTACGAGCATGGCTAAGCAACATATGACACAACGAATATTCCCGGGGTGTTTCAAAGATCATAGGTTCCTACCTCATGAACTACATAGCAAGGCCACATGTTCCCAATCCTACTCATGCAATCTTTGAGGGTTGAAACTAATGCATAAAAACTGGGTAATAAAGGGGATATGATCAAAGTGTAACTTGCCTTGCTGACGATCGAAAAACCCTAGAGATTCGTAGTAGCAAGCTTCGCACTCCGGATACTCTATCGTAGACAAACAATAGCATACATAAGCACTCAAGCATAAGATGCAAAGGTAAAACCAAATAAAAGATCTAAACAGAAAGTTCAAGTGAAGAGCTTCGATTCGAAAAAGAATCGGTCAAATCGGAATTACGAAACTCAAACTACGAACAAAAGAAGTTCAAATTCAAATCTGTTTGAAACCAAATTTTAAATTTTCAAAAACATGTTCAAGTTGATTATCTGGACAGAGGGAATGAGACGAAGAATTTGGCGTTGGTTTCGTTGGATTTGGATAAACGAGCAAAAACTTGTGATCGTTTGAAAACTAGGGGCTAATCTGTAAATAAAATTCTAGCGGATAGTTCCCTGGCAGAAACCAAAATAAAAAGAAAAATCCTATCGAACGAACGTTCGCTATAGAACCTAG
The DNA here is from genome assembly GCA_011799875.1 of Thinopyrum elongatum. Taxonomy (NCBI): domain Eukaryota; kingdom Viridiplantae; phylum Streptophyta; class Magnoliopsida; order Poales; family Poaceae; genus Thinopyrum; species Thinopyrum elongatum. The sequence continues at coordinate 336,876,203 of CM022301.1, forward strand.
TCTAATGAATTCGTTCGCTACAGAAACTAAACGGACGAATGTTCGCTAATTAAACTAACCTAAATAAATAAACCGAACTAAAAGAAAACCGAAAATAAACTGAATCGGACCGGCGGTTCGACGTCGGCGGCGGCTACGCGAGTCCGGCGGCGGCGGTGGCTTGCTCCAGCGGGGCTCGGGCGAGGCGGGGCGGCGGACGGCGGCGGCGGTGGATGGCGACGACGGCGGCGGCGTAGCAGCGGCGTCGGCCGCGGCGGCTTGCAGCGGCAGCGAACTCCGGCGGCGGCTGTGGGTGGCTACTGCTGCTGTTTGAGGAGAGGAGGGTGTCGGGGTATTTAAGGAGGGGAGGGGGCTGCTTGGGGAAGGGGCAAAGGCGAGGCGGCGGCGAACTCGGAGTCCAGGGGGACTCCGGCGGCGGCGGCGAGCGGGACTCCGTCTCGGGGTCGGTGCGGGCGCGGGAGCGAGCTGGGCCGCGGCCTGGCGCTTAGCTGGGCCGGCCTAGTTCGGCGGGAACTTTTTTTAAACAATTTTCCAGAGACAGAAAAACACGAAAAACTAATATAAATATATTTTTTAAAATTCCAGAAAAATTCACATAATTCCCTCCTAATATTTGGACTAATGTGAACATTTTTCTGGACCTAAATGCCTTAAAAACATTTTTAGTACTAATAAGAATAATTAAACTCGCAAATAAAATCCAAGAAAAATATATTTTTATTCAAAATTAAATTCCCAATATTTCTTTACTGATTTTGTAGAAGTCATATTATCTTCTCTCAATATTTTTATTTAATTGAAATAATTGGAAAAATAATTTTGAATAAAACACTTTGATCCAAAATGCCAATTTTGAAAAATTCAAAAATGGATTTTTGTGAAAACCTCCAACTCTCTCAATTGGTCCTTGAGTTGCGCAAGGTTTCTAGGATCAAAACTCCAAATAAAACAAGTTCAAAAAATGCACAAATTATGAATGCATATGATGATCTAATGCATAACATCCAAATTGAAAAATTGGGATGTTACAAACCTACCCCCCTTAAGATGAATCTCGCCCTCGAGATTCGGGTTGGCTAGCAAAAAGGTGTGGGTGGTCTTTCCGGAGGTCTTCTTCGCGCTCCCAGGTGGCTTCCTCCTCGGTATGGTGACTCCACTGAACTTTGCAAAACTTGATGACTTTGCTGCGAGTAACTCGGCTGGCAAACTCGAGAATCTTGACGGGTTTCTCCTCATAGGTCAGGTCACTATCCAATTGAATTGCTTCCAGTGGCACTGTATCTCTCAGAGAAATATCGGCCATCTCTGCATGGCACTTCTTCAACTGAGAAACGTGAAACACATCATGAACTCCTGACAAACCTTCGGGTAATTCCAACTTGTATGCAACTTCACCCATACATTCCAAAACTCTGTATGGTCCCACAAATCGTGGTGCTAACTTTCCTTTGACTCCAAATCACTTTACTCCTCGAAGTGGGGACACACGAAGGTATGCCCTATCTCCGACTTCATAGGTTACCTCCTTGCGTTTAGTATCTGCATAACTCTTCTGCCTGGACTGGGCCACCTTAAGTCTGTCTCGAATCAACTTGACCTTCTCTTCAGAATCTCGGATTAAGTCCGGTCCGAACAACTGTCTATCTCCAACTTCATCCCATGACAGTGGTGTCCTGCACCTTCTTCCGTACAAGGCTTCGAAAGGGGCCATCTTCAAACTGGCTTGATGACTGTTGTTATAGGAGAACTCTGCATAGGGCAAATTATCATCCCAACTAGATCAATAATCTAGCGCACAAGCTCTCAACATGTCCTCCAGAATCTGATTGATTCTCTCGGTCTGTCCGTCTGTCTGTGGGTGAAAGGCTGTACTGAACTCTAGCCTGGTACCCAAAGTTTCGTGCAACTGATTCCAAAACTTTGATGTAAACTGTGTTCCTCTATCTGATACGATGGTCCTCGAAACTCCATGCAGACATACGATCCTGGTCATATATATCTTGGCCAACTTCGCGCTCGTACAAGTGGTTTTCACGGGGATAAAGTGAGCCACTTTGGTCAAGCGATCAACTACAACCCAGATAGAATCATATCCTGAACGAGTCCTGGGTAATCCAGTGATGAAATCCATGCCAAGCTTATCCCACTTCCATTCGGGCATCGGCAAAGGCTGGAGTAACCCTGCTGGTTTCTGATGCTCTGCTTTGACTCTCTGACATACGTCGCATACGGCTACATACTCGGCGATATCCTTCTTCATAGCTGTCCACCAGAAATGTTCTTTTAAATCCAGATACATCTTGGTGTTGCCTGGGTGAATCGAGTATGGCGAATCATGAGCCTCCTAAAGAATTAACTTCCTAATCTCTGGGTCATTGGGCACATAGATGCGATCCTCAAACCATAAAGTCCCGTGTTCATCCTCACGAAAACCTTTGGCCTTTCCTTTACTCATCTTTTCCGTTATCTCCGCGATTTCTTTATCCGTCTTCTGGGCTTTCGGATTTTTCCCAACAAAGTGGACTGAACTTCCAATGCTGCAACAAAACCTCCCGGAACTATCTCCAAGCGAAGTTCTCGGAGATCTTCGGCTAACTCCTGAGGTAATCCTCCGGTTATGAGCGTGTTAACATAACTCTTGCGGCTCAAAGCATCTGCCATGACATTGGGCTTTCCTGGATGATAATGCAATTTCATGTCATAATCCTTTATGAGCTCCAGCCATCACCTCTGCCTGAGGTTCAACTCCTTCTGCGTGAAAATGTACTTCAAACTCTTATGATCCGTGTAAACATCACAACGATTTCCGATAAGAAAATGTCTCCAGGTCTTGATCGCATGCACTACAGCTGCTAGCTCCAAATCATGCGTGGCATAATTCAGCTCATGAGGTTGAAGCTGATGTGAGGCATATGAAACAACCCTTCCTTCTTGCATAAGAACGCCTCCAAGTCCCTGGCGAGAAGCGTCGCAATATACTTGGAAATCCTTGCGTATATTCGAAAGAATTAGCACTGGGGCTGTAACTAAACGTTTCTTCAACTCCTGAAAACTAGCCTCACAATCCTCGGTCCACTTAAACTTGGTGTCCTTCTTCAATAACTCCGTCATGGGCTTCGCAATCTTGGAAAAATTCTCAATAAATCTCCGATAATATCCTGCAAGTCCAAGGAAACTGCGTATCTCTCCCACTGAGGTGGGTGCCAACCACTCGGTGACAGATTTAACCTTGGATGGGTCTACTGCTATTCCTTCTCCTGATATAACATGTCCGAGAAATCCAACTTCCTTCAACCAAAACTCGCATTTGCTGAACTTGGCATATAGCTGATGTTCCCTGAGCTTCTCGAGAACCAAGCGCAAATGTTCCTTGTGTTCCTCTTCATTCTTCGAGTAAACCAATATATCGTCAATGAACACCACAACAAACTTATCCAAGAACTCCATGAACACCTTGTTCATCATACTCATAAAATAGGCATGGGCGTTAGTCAAACCAAATGACATAACTGTATACTCATATAGCCCATACCTCGTGGTAAAAGCTGTCTTAGGTATATCCTGTTCTCGGATCTTCAGCTGGTGGTATCCTGATTGAAGATCGATCTTGGAAAATACTTTAGCTCCTTGCAGCTAGTCAAAAAAATCATTGATCATCGGTAGTGGGTATTTGTTCTTGATCGTCACCTCATTCAATGCACGATAATCAACAACCATTCTCAAAGATCCATCCTTCTTCTCAACTAAGAGTACTGGGGCTCCCCATGGCGATGAACTTGGTCGTATATAACCTTTCTCCAATAACTCCTTAATCTGCTTCTTAATTTCCTCCAGATCATTTGCGGGCATCCGATACGGTCTCTTCGATATTGGTCCGGTGCCTGGCAACAGCTCGATCAAAAACTCTATGTCTCGGTCTGGTGGCATGCCTGGTAGTTCCTCCGGGAATACATCGGGATAATCCTTCACAACTGGCACTTCCTCCTGAACAACTCCTGAGAGTGAATTTACTTGAGTCCTCCTTGGCGCATGTCTAAACACATAATTGATCTGTTTCCCTTCTGGGGTGGTGAGAAGAATTGACTTACTAGCACAATCGATGTTTCCTCCATTCCCATTGCCATTCTTAGGGCCATTATGGTTGTGTGAATTTCCTCCATTGTGAGACTGTCCTCCATGGTTATGATGAGTATGCCCTCCTGAGTACGGGGAATAGCGAGGCTTCTGCTGAGCTCCAGAATTATACTTCCCCTGTCCATACTTCCTCTTGCGGTTATCTATCTGCTACTGCTTGCCTTCAATCATGAGGGCCTTGTCTACCAGCTCCTGGTAGTTGTTAAAGGTTGCCACCATCAACTGCATACTCAGCTCATCATTGAGTCACTCAAGAAATTTCTCCTGCTTCGCGGCATCTGTGGCCACATCATCTGGGGCATAGCGAGCTAACTTGCTGAACTCTTCCACATACTGCCCCACAGTACGATTCCCTTGGCGTAAGTTGCGGAACTCACGCTTCTTCAAACTCATGGCTCCAGCTGAGACATGTGCAGTGCGGAAAGCCTGCTGAAATTGATCCCAAGTAACATTGGCCACGGGGAAAGTGGCAGTGTAGTTCTCCCACCATGAGGCTGCGGGTCCATCCAGTTGATGTGCGGCAAAGCGCACCTTCTCAGCATCAGTGCACCCTGCGGTGGTCATCTCCCTTCCAATCTTGCGGAGCCAGTCATCAGCAACAATCAGATCGGTGCTGCTAGAGAACACCAGCGGATTCAACCTTAGGAAATGGGCTAGGTTGTCAACTGGGGGTGGTGGCGGTGGGTTGTTGTTGTTGTTGTTGTTGTTGTTGTTGTTGTTGTTGTTGTTGTTGTTGTTGTTGTTGTTGTTGTTGTTGTTGTTGTTGTTGTTGTTGTTGTTGTTGTTGTTGTTGTTGTTGTTGTTGTTGTTGTTGTTGTTGTTGTTGTTGTTGCCTTGGTTTTGAATGAGCATCTGCATCAAGGCATTCTGTTGTTGGATCAACTGGGTGAGCTCCGGCGGGAAAGCGAATCCGGGGTCACGTCTCGGAGGCATCTGATAGGTTAGAGGGGTGAGAACAGAATAGAATAGGTCTAATGAGAGATTTCACTACCCTTATGCACATGAGACAAACATATTCAATCCACACCACTCAATTTCAAACAAGAATCATACAATCGATCTAAGCTACCGTTACAAAGGCTCGAAAAGATTTCTAACTACTTGGAAGGGCTCTAATACTAATATGGTGGTCGACTAGAAATTTTGATCGGTGGAAGACTCCATAATATCCGCTCCAGCTTCGTCTTCATAGTCATCATCACTGTCATCATCTGCATCACTGTCCGTGTCAGTGTCATCCAATATGATGTAGACCTCCGAACGGATATCCACTTCTGGTTCTTGCTTCGGGTTTGTGATGCCCCCGGCTCAATCATGCACTAATCATACACGCAAATGCACACGATCAAGCCTAAGGACTCACGGGAAGATATCACAACACAACTCTAAAACATAAATAAAGTCATACAAGCTTTATGTTACAAGCCAGGGGCCTCGAGGGCTCGAATACATAAGCTTGCGCACAAGCGTCAGCGGAAGCATCAGATATCTGAGTACAGATATAAAAGAAAACACAGAAAGGCCTTTAGAAGGCGGGACAAAAGAAAACACTACGATCGAAAGGAGCAGGCCTCCTGCCTGGGACCCTCTGATCCTACTCCTGGTCGTTAGTCAACTCGTAGTAGTATCCACCCTCGGGGTAGTAGTAGCGATCGTCGGCGGGGGCAGCTGTCTCAGGGGCTCCGTCATCTGGTTGCATCAAACGGATATGGGGGAAAAAGAAAGCAAAGCAACCGTGAGTACTCATCCAAAGTACTCAGCAAGCAAGGATCTACACTACGTATGCAACATTATCAAAGAGTGGCTGTATATGTGGACTGGGCTGCAGAAATGCCAGAATAGAGAGGAAAGACTAGTCCTATCGAAGACTAGCATCTTCAGCTGTCTTGTAGCAATAGAAGAGAGTAGAACAGTACAATATAATGTAGCAGTATCATTAAGTCTCAACCTCACCCAGAGATCCTTTCTCGACTCCCTACGAGAAAGCAATCCCAGAGCCATACAGTCATCAACCTCGTCCTGAGATCCCTTCTCGACTCCCTGCGAGAAGCAATCCCAGAGCCATATATCCAGGTATCATCTCAAGGTCTAGTTGTGTCGATCGGGATACAACTCCGAGTGTCCTTTACCGTAGGACCGGCTATCGACAAATGTGTTATTCCCTCCAGGGGTGCACCAACTTACCCAACACGCTCGATTAACTCCGGCCGGACACACTTTCCTGGGTCATGCCCGGCCTCAGCCAAACGATACACCGCAACCCTACCTACAGCTCAGCAGAGAGGTCCCCGTCGGTCTAAATCCTAAGCGCTCAGGGGTCTTGGGCCATAGACCTGTGCACTCCGGGTTGGTGTGTGCAGGGTCGGGACGAGCACCACCTCAGTCCTGGATGGCACTGGCCCGGCCCGGCCACGAGGCTGAACTGGACGTCTGACAGAGCTTTCGGCTGATGCATACGATGCAGAGTGCCCATAACTCTTCTCACGTGATGGTTAGTGCTATCAGGCCAGAGGCCTGCTCGGATCAAATATCCAAATCGTTGGCGAACTAGGGGCTTGCGGTAAAGAGAAGAGACTCACGATCGATGTGACTCCATCGCCCCGTCTCGAGGACTTGTTGCAAGGGCTAAGAATGCCCGGCCGTGCCTCGTATTCATCACTCGGGCACCATACACGCAACCCGTCTTCACATCACACGCGGGAACCCCTCAGGGTAGACCCGCCTTTCCAAGTAACAATAGTACAGTCCAAGTATCCGTGTGTCCATAACATCAAGGGAATCCGAGGTATCACCCTCGTTGGATTCCTACTCGATGTATCCGTCAAGGTGAACTCGGAGGAATCACCCTCGATGGGTTCACACTTGAGGTGTTGCACGACAGGGTCATATCGACAGGGTCACCCTCGATGACCACGACCGAATAGCTACTCTACAGAGTTAACATCAGGAGTGCTACATCAGGTATCACCCTCGGCACTCGATAGTAACGCTGCAGTGTCGTTACAACTAAGGGGGTGATGTGCGGTGCTGGGGCCTGGTCTTCAATCCCGTTGATCGGGTCTTCTGATAATCCAGCGGGGCAGTCGGGACTAGTGGGGTCACTGATTGATCTCTACCCAGCATATACTAAGTAATTTATGTTATGCACGTAATTATCAACAGCAGGTTACAATAAATAGGCTATGCATCAGAATAGGTAAAGCAGTAGCAGCAGCAATTCTAATGCAAGCATGAGAAAATAGAATGGGCGATATCGGTATGCTCAAGGGGGGGCTTGCCTGGTTGCTTTGCGATAAAGGCAAGGTCGTCAACGGTGTCGTCAATCTCCGGAGCTGCGTCGGTACCGGGAACTGCATCGGAGTCTAACGAGAGAGAAGAGGGGGAGGAACAGTATTAATACACAGCAAACCTGAGCAACACAATGTATGACATGACAATATGCAGTGTCGGGTGTGTCCTAACGTATGGTTGCACACCACCGAGGAAGGGGGAACCCATCCGGGAATGTTTTCCCAATTCCGGACATTTATCAGACAGGTGACCGGAGAGGAACGGTTCAATGTTCGTGTAGTTAAGGACGTGTGACGGACAAACGGACTGCGTATTCGGATTCGTCTCGTCGTTCTGAGCAACTTTCATGTACAAAGTTTTTCGATCTGAGCGACGGATTAATTTATATGATTTTCTAAAGTTTAAATGATTTTTGGGAATTATTTATTTAATTAAATTCGAATTTATCCAGAATAGTGAATGATGACGTCAGCATGACATCTATATGATGTCAGCAGGTCAACTCTGGCTGACCAGAGTCAAACCTGACATGTGGGGTCACTGGGACCCACATGTCAGCCTCTGTTAGCACTAAACAGAGTTAAATTTAAACTAATTAGCTAATTAGACTAGTGGGCCCAGGTAGTCAGTGACTAATTAGCTGATTAATTATAATTAACACTTTTATTTAATTTTAAAACTTTTTAAACTGGCGGGGCCCGCATGTCAGTGGCGGGGCCAGCCCAATCAGCGGCTGACCCGGTCAACTGGGGCCAGCCAGGCCCGCTGGCAGCGGCACAGAGGCGGGGCCCGCGGCGCCCGGTCAGCACGGCGCCGGAGACGCGCCGGCGAGGTGTTCCGTGGCGGGGCTCGCCGGAATCTCGCCGGAGTTTCGCCGGAAAACCACATCAGGGCACCATTCGACGCGGGGGAAGGCTCTATGGGCAGCTGGCGCACTCGCGCATCCAGTGGCGGTGGCTGCGGGGGCTGAGAAGGTCGGCAAGGATGCCGGCGACGAGCCGTGGCGGCGGCGTCTATGTTTGATCGGCGAAGACGGCGTTACGGCGCGTGCGTGAGCTATGCGAGGGGCTAGGCGGGGTCTGCGGGGCGCTAGGAGCTCGCCGAGGCGGTCGGACGAGGCCGTAACGGCTTAGAAGCCCTGCATCGACGGCAATGGCGGACGGTGGAGCACGCGCGCGGGAGCAGTTAGAAAGGGGCCATGGGGAGCGTAGAGAGGGAGGGGAGCAGACGGCGGTGCTCACACCTGTGACGACCCCGGCTTAATCGTGCACAAACCATACACGCAAATGCACACGATCAAGCCTAAGGACTCACTTGAAGATATCACAACACAACTCTAAAACATAAATAAAGTCATACATGCATTATATTACAAGCTAGGGCCTCGAGGGCTCGAATACATAAGCTTGATGATAAACAAGCGTCAGCGGAAGCATCAGATATCTGAGTACAGATATATTACAGAAAGAGAGGTAAGCCTTCACAGAGGCGGGGCAAAATAAAATACTACGATCGAAAGGCGTGGGCCTCCTGCCCTGGACCCTCTGAATCCTACTCCTGGTCGTCGGTCGGCTCCTTGTAGTAGTAGTACTCTCCGGGCTGGTAGTAGTAGTGGTCGTCGACGGGGACAACTGGCTCCGGGGCTCCGTCGTCTAGATGCGACAAAGGAATAAAGGGGAAAAAAGGAAAATAAAGCAAACGTGAGTACTCATCCGAAGTACTCAGCAAGCAAGGATCTACACTACATATGCAACCTTTCCAAAGGGGGCTGTATATGTGGACTGGGCTGCAGAAATGTCAGAGTAGAAGGGAAAAGCCTAGTCCTATCGAAGACTAGCCTCTTCAGCATCTTCAACAGTCTTGCAGCATAAGAAGAGAGCAGAATAACATAATGCAAAGTATAGCAGTGTCATCAACCTCGGCCAGAGATTCTTCCTCGACTCCCTGCGAGAAAGCAATCCCAGAGCCGTACTATCCAGTTCTCATCTCAAGTCACGTTCTAGTTGTACCGATCGGGATACAGCTCCGAGTGTCCGTTACCATAGGACAGGCTATCGATAGAAGTTTCTTCCCTGTAGGGGTGCACCAACTTACCCACCACGCTCGCTTAACTCCGGCTGGACACACTTTACTGGGTCATGCCCAGCCTCGGCTAAGCAACACGCCGCAACCCGACCAAATACTTAACAGAGAGGTCAGCACGCCGGACTAACCTATGCCCCCAGGGGTCTTGGGCCATCGCCCCGGACGCTCCTGCACGTTGCGTACACCGCCGGTGAGCAGACCTAGCAACCCCTTAATACAAGCGTGGTTGCGTTCCCAGTCCAACCCAGCGTGTGCCGCTCAGTTGCTGACGTCTATTAAGCTTCGGCTGAAGTATACGACGCAGAACGCCCATACTATGCCCACGTGATGGTTAGTGCTATCTGGCCAGAGGCCCCTCGGATCAAATATCCAAACCGTTTAGTGGTTTAGGAGCGCGCGGAAACGAGCAGAGACTCACGATCGATGTGACCCCGTCGCCTCGTCTCGAGGACTTGCGGCAAGGGCTAAGAATGCCCGGCCACGGCTCGTAGTTATCTCGCGGGCACCTCTCAGGTCAACCCGACTCCACATCACTTCGCATTCATGCTCGCGCGGGTACCCCTCAGGGCCGACCCGTCTTTAGTGTCATAGTATCATGGTTTAGTGTTCAGTCGTAGTAACCAAGTCTCCGTGTGTCTGACACCAAGGGGGAACCCTGAGGAATCACCCTCGATGGAATTCCCGCTCGATGTTATCGTCAAGGTGAATGAATGAGGAATCACCCTCGAGGTCCACACTTGAGAAGTTGCACGACGACGTCGTTATCGGGGGTGGTGTAGGGGGAATCACCCTCGCTTACCACGACCGAATAACTAACCTACAAGGTTATCATCAGAAGTGCTGACGAGGTATCACCCTCGGCACTCGATAGTAACCCAGTAGAGTCGAGCATCTTAGGGAAGTGACATGCGGTGCCAGGGTCTGATCTTCGATCCCGTTGCTCGGGTCTTCTGAGAGTCCAGCGGGGCAGTCGGGACAAGTGGGTCTCTGATAAGGCTCTACCCATCCTATACTAAACAGTTTAGGATAGCAGGAAAGTATCTACAACAGGTTACAAGTAAACAGGCTATGCAGCAGATATAGGACAACAGTAGCAGCAGTAACTTCTAATGAAAGCATAAGAGAGAAGAGAGTGGGCGATATCGGAATGCTCAAAATGGGGGTGCTTGCCTGTCTGCTCGACGGCAAGGGCAGGGTCATCGGGGACGTAGTCGTACTCTGGAGCGGCGTCTGCCTCAGGAGCTATGGCAACGTCGGGGTCTACCGAAAGAAAAGAGGGGGAAGAAACAAGTAAATATAATGCAACAGAGTGCGTGCGATGCTATGATGCAGTGCAGGGTTGCCTAAATATGCATCTAAGTCATTTTAGTTATTTTAGAATTAATCTGGGATTTATTAACCGGTGTGTGTGCACTATTCATCTACCGTAATCGGGCTCGGAGTCACGAGTTCTTCTACGTAGGGGGTTCCGACAAGGAAACAGACGGCACGATCAGACTTGTCTCGTCGTTCTGAGCAACTTTCATGTTTTAACTTTTTCGATCTGAGCTACGGTTTAAAAGTTATTAATTTTCGAAGTTTAAATGATTTCTGGAACTATTTTTATTAACATAATTGAATTATGACGTCAGCATGAGGTAATGCTGACATCAGCAAGTCAACAGGTCGGCTGACCAGTCAAACCTGACATGTGGGTCCAGTGGGACCCTAATGTCAGCCTCTGTTATGTAACAGTGATTTAATCTAATCTATCATGGTTAATTAATCAGGTGGGGCCCTACTGTCAGTGTCACTAACTGTTTAATTAATTAAGCTTAATTAGCAAAAGTGATTAATTAGACTAATAAAAGAGACGGGCCCACACGTCAGCGGCACAGGTGAACAGTGCCCCGCGTTGACCGTGGTCAACCCGGTCAAACGTGGCTAGGGGGCCCACAGGTCAGTGAGTAAAAGTGGGCCCCACACCTTTCCACGTCAGACGCCGGCCGGAAACGCTCCGGCGAGGCCGTCCACGGCGGCGCGACTCCAGCGAGCGTCGGGTTTGCTCTACACCTCATCAAATCACGCGCGGTAACCTGCGTTCGAACGGCCGCAACGATCCGCGTCGACTAGCGGCGGCGCCAGACCGAATGGTCGTCGGAAAAGTGGCCGGCGACAAGCTTAGGCGGCAGCGCGATCGGGACCTCGTCGGGGACTATGGTAGGAGGCACGGGGAAGCGCATGTGCGGGTGTGTTCGGCTCCTGGAAGCACCAGGAGCACGATGCCGTGCTCAGGCGGGCTAGACAGAGGCCATGGCCACGACGGCGAGGTGCTCAGCGGCGGCGAGCGCACGGTCAGTGATGGCAGCTAGCTGCAGGCGATGACAGGCATCGCAAAGCGACGGAGAGGAACGAGGGGAGCTCACCGAGTGGTCATGAAAGACCGTTGACAGATTAGGAGCAGCAGGGCAGCTCGAGGTCGCCGGAGTTCGTCGGGGATCCGAGGAGGAAGACAAGGACGGTGTGCTCGATGTAGAAAGGCCCTCCTCTGCCCGGTGGCACTGATCGACGCAGTGTTCGTCGGCGGAGATGACAGGCACGGAGAGGCGGCGAGGCAGGTTCTGTGGCCGCGGCGAACGATGGAACGCAGTGGCGGTGGCGCTCTGCTTCGATGGATCTAAGGAGGAAGAAGAACGGAGCCAGCGATGGGAAAGGGGAGAAGTGACGGGGAGGACCAGGGGAGAGGGAACGGCTCGCCCTTATCCCCTCCTCGTCCCTGTTTCATCGGTGGCACTGGCGTGTCGGCGCGCGGGCGGCGAGCGCGAGCTCGGCCACAGCGGCGGCGACACGCACAGGAGAGAGAAGGAGGTAATGGGCTAGATGGGCTGGCTCCAGGCACCGTGCACTAGTGGCAGTGCACAGTGGCCTTTTCTTATTTTCCTTTCTCTGCTTTCTATTTTCTTTAATTCTTTTCTATTTTTTATTAGTTAGGGCACTTTTACATTTTTGTAAAGTATGAGAATATCCCCAATATTACAATGCAATATTCCCTTCCTCCAAAAATTGGTTTAGGCAAATTTGGATTATATTTGAATTTGAAATGAATTTAATATGGTTGTTTTGTTACTGTTTCATGTGGTTTGAACCACTTAGCTTACTCCAATTATATTGATCATGGATTTATAAATGTTCCTGGATTATTTGCCAATTAATGAACATTTTTCCAACAATGTTTGATCAACTTCATATTTCACTTATAAATTTGAGTTGATTTTCAAAATGGAGTTTGAATTATTTTGGTTAACCACTATGACTAGGCACTGCAAATGATATGACTTGGCAATATTAGCAGCTGATCACAGTGGTAGTTACACAGGGGTGTTACAACACCATTGACGGGGAGCGCTCGGGGAAGCCGGTGGTGGTCGGAGATGACCGAATTGACGGCGGTAGCGGTGGACGGTGTTGGGGAAGAAGGGGTCGAGGCGGCATCGGAGAGGCTCCCACGGCTTGAGCCAGGGGCGAGGTCGACGCATCCGAGCCCCGGGAAGCTGCCGGTGGGCTCGGAACGGCGAGGGGAGGACGGCAGCGACGGCGTACTCATGGCGGCGTCGGGAGGAGGCGGGGAACAAGTGTGGGAGAGGGAGAAGGTGGCCAGGGAAGGCCAGGGGATCCACGAAGAGGATCTTATCCTCCCCACGCGGGCGCGGGGCGCGCGGTGTCGAGCGGGGACGAGGGGGGGGGGCGGTGCGCGGCGTGCGGCAGAGGCGACAACATGCGAGGGGGAGGAGCAGTAGGAAGGAGAAAGGGGAGGTGGGCTGGGCCTGCCCGGTTTGACTTAGGCCCAGGCGCCAGTGGGCTTTTTCCTTTTCTTTTATTTCTTTCTATTTCTGTTTTTCTGCTTTCTACTTTCTTTTCTGTTTTGCCTTTTATTTTTATTTCAAATAACTTTTGTAACATATGAGACTGGTCCAAATATTAACAGTATAAAATTAGTCACCGCTAGAAATTGGTTTGGTGTCCATATCTTTTTATTTGGATTTTATTTAATTGAAAAAGTATTAAATAGTGTTGTTTTGCTGCTGTTTCTTGTTGTTTGAGTCCTTTTACAATTCCAATAAATGTTGCAATCATTTTGATAAATGCTTTGGGAATATTTGCAATATGATGCACATTTTTGTTTTCCAATTTGAACAACTTTTAGTTTCACTTTTAGTTTGAATTCCCATTTGAATTTGAATTTGAAAAGAGATATGCTCCAAATGATGTTTAAGCACTGTTAATCATGATGACATGGCATTATCAAAAGGTTGATCACTGTAGCTTAATACATGGGGTATTACAACTCTCCTCCACTAACAAGAATTCTCGTCCCGAGAATTAAGAGGTAGAAGGAAAAAGTTTGGGGTATTCTGCACGAAGATTATCCTCCCGTTCCCAAGTGGCTTCATCCTCAGTATGATTTGACCACTGCACTTTGAGGAACTTGGTAACCTTTTGACGGGTCCGACGTTCAGCTTCATCGAGAATGCGGATCGGATGTTCCTTATATGAAAGATCATCATGCAATTCGAGCATCTCGTGATCCACTGCGCGGTGCGGAGATTCCTTGAAGCATTTACGAAGTTGCGACACATGGAAGACGTCATGGATATGAGAGAATTGCGGTGGCAACTCCAATTTATATGCCACCTGACCATGTCTAGCAACAATGCGGAAAGGACCAATGTAGCGCAGAGCTAGTTTGTCCTTGATTCCAAAACGGTGAGTGCCCTTCATAGGAGTGACACGCAGATAAGCTTGATCACCAGGTTGATAAGTCAAACCCCATCGTTTGCGATCATAGTTGCTCTTCTAGCGGTCCTGAGCCGCCTTGAGATTTTCTCGAATGATACGGACTTGTTCTTCGGCGTGTTGAATAATATCCGGACCCACGAGCGGTCGTTCCCCAGTTTCTGACCAATTCAGAGGGGTTTGACACTTATGTCCATATAGAACTTCGAAGGGGGCCATTTTCAAGCTGGCTTGATAGCTGTTGTTATATGAGAATTCCGCATAAGGAAGAGATTCTTCCCACTTCTTGTCGAACGATATAACACAAGCCCGATGCATGTCTTCAAGCACTTGATTAACTCGCTCGACTTGGCCTTGGTATTGGGGATGATAAGCTGAACTCCAGGTAATATGAGTTCCCATAGCTTCTTGGAAACTTTCCCAGAACTTTGAGGTGAAAAGACCGCCACGGTCCGAACTGATCTCCTTCAGAATACCGTGGAGTGAAACAATTCTGGAGATATATAATTCTGCTAACTGACTAGCAGCGATCGTCTCCTTGACAGGCAGAAAGTGTGCAACTTTAGAAAGTTGGTCGACGACGACAAGAATAGCATCGTGACCCTTCTGTGAATTGGGAAGGCCAGTAATGAAATCCATCTGAACCTTATCCCATTTCCATAGTGGAATGGGAAGTGGTTGCAGAATTCCAGCAGGCTTTTGATGTCCTGCTTTAAAGCGACGGCAAACATCACATTCTGCAACATAACGAGCAATGTCCTGCTTCATTCTAGACCACCAGTAGCTTTGACGGAGATCACGATACATCTTGGTGCTACCCGAATGAATAGACAACAGGGTATCATGTGCCTCCTTCATGACTTTGTCAGTCATAAGCTCGAAGCGAGGTACCATGATGCGGTCTCTGAAATACAAGGTTCCATCTTCAGACAGCGAGAAATCCCTGTACTTTTCAAGGTGAAGATTTTTCTTCATCAGATCAACTTCAGCATCTTTAGTTTGCACATTCTTAACAGCTTTCTCAAGATCTGGTTGTATCACAAGGTTATTAAGAGAACCCTGTGGAACAATACGCAAATTCAGCTTGCGCAGTTCTTCAAAAAGACGAGGTTGAGCTCGCCTAACCATGAGGTTGTCGCAATAGGACTTGCGTCTTAAGGCATCAGCCATCACGTTAGCCTTGCCAGGGGTATAGGAAATACCCAAATCATAGTCCGTAATAGCCTCCATCCATCTTTGCTGACGGAGGTTTAGAGATGGCGGAGTGAACAAGTACTTCAGACTTTTATGATCTGTGTAGATCTCGCAACGATTACCGAGAAGGTAATGTCGCCACAACTGCAGTGCATATATGACAACAGCTAGTTCTAGATCATGTACCGGATAATTCTCTTCATGTGGGCGCAACTGACGAGAGCCATAGGCAATCACTTTACGCTCTTGCATTAGGACACAGCCTAATCCTTCACGGGATGTGTCACAATAAATCACAAAGTCTTTGCGAGAATCTAGAGGAGAAAGTACTGGGGCGGATGTTAGCTTGTCTTTGAGTGTTTGAAAACTTTCTTGACATTTTTCTGTCCATTCAAATTTAATGCCCTTGTGAAGCAGATCAGTCAGGGGCTTAGCAATCTTGGAAAAGTTCTCGACAAATCGACGGCAATAGCTTGCAAGGCCGAGAAAACTTCTCACTTGCTTGACGTTCTTCGGAGGAGTCCAGTCCAGAATAGCCTGAACTCGTTCTGGGTTAACAGCAATTCCATCCTTGGAAATCACATGACCAAGGTAGGTTACTTCAGAAAGCCAAAATTCACATTTGGAGTATTTGGCATACAACTGGTGTTCTCGGAGCCTTTCCAATACAAGACGGAGGTGTTCAGCATGTTCTTCTTTATTCTTTGAATAGACCAGAATATCATCTAGATACACCACGACAAACTTGTCGAGGTAATCCATGAAGATGTAAATCATCAGATGGGAAAATATAGCTGGAGCATTTATTAAGCCAAATGACATGACGGTGTACTCATAAGAGCCATAGCGAGTAACAAATGTAGTCTTTGGAATATCCTCTTCGCGGACACGGATCTGATGGTATCCCAATCTCAAATCGAGTTTAGAAAACACCGATGATCCAGCAAGTTGCTCATACAAATCATTGATCCGGGGAAGCGGATATTTGTTCTGGATTGTGGCTTGGTTAATGGGCCGGTAATCCTGAACCAATCGGTTAGTTCCATCCTTCTTCTTAACGAAGAGTGAAGGTGCTCCCCAAGCAGAGGAACTGGGGCGGATGAAACCTTTCTTAAGTGACTTGTCGATTTCTTCCTTAAGCTCGAGAAGGTGATGCAGAGGCATTTTATAAGGCCGCTTCACAATAGGGGTAGTGCCAGGCTTCAAGTCGATGACGAACTCAACAGCTCTAGCAGGGGGTATTCCTGGAAGTTCCTCTGGGAAGACGTCTTGAAAATCACGAACAACGGGAACGTACTCGATGCCTTCAAGAGGTGAAGCATTCAACGCATTCAGAGTATAAATCTGGCTCTCAGCATTCTGTATTATCTTGGCTGAGTAGTTGATCACCTGACCAGAAGGGTGTGTGAGCTGGACTGTCTTAGTAGCACAATCAATCAAAGCATTATGGGCTATCAACCAGTCCATAGCGAGAATAATGTCTACGTCAGAAGGTCCAAGAGCAATAAGGGAAGCAGAGAACATCAACCCTTCAATTTTGATCTGATTGTTATGACTTACCATCTTGGTTTGCCACCTGGAACGGGGAGTGATAATCTCTAATGGTGTGGGTAACAGCTCTAGATGTAGTTCATGCAGCTGAGCAAATTGTTGAGACACAAAGGAATTTGATGCTCCCGAGTCGAAAAGGACAGAAGCTGCAACTGAATTAATCGGGAGGGTACCCATCACAATGGTTGGTTCTTTCTGAGCCTCTTCTGTATTGACATGGTTAGCATGGCCCAGTACAACAGCAGAAGGTCTGGCATTGGGATTCCTGGGCTGACGTTCCCGGGCATTTCGATTTTGGTTCGGGCGGCAATTGGTAGCATGGTGCCCTGGTTGACCACACTTGAAGCAATTCCCATCATTATGGGGAGGAGCTACAGCATTGGACTGTCCACCCTGAGTCATTAGCTGTCTCGGCAGCGGAGGCAGACGAGGTGCAACATAAGTCGGCCTTGGTGTTGGAGCAGGTCGGTGATGAATGTTGTGTGGGATCCAGACTCGATGTTTCTGAGCAGACTGACTCGAAGATGGACCAGCATCTCGGGTACGCTTGAGCGACTCCTGGCATTTAGTCAGTGCAGTTTCAACTCGGAAAGATTGGCTGACAAGCGTTGCGAAATCTGTGCAATCATGGACAGCAAGTGCAAGGTTTATATCAGTACGCAGTCCTTCACGGAATTTCTCCTGCTTGCGTGCGTCAGTGCAGACGTCATCTTCAGCATAGCGGGACAATTCAAGAAATTTCCTCTAATATTCATCCACAGTCATTGTGCCCTGTGTAAGTTTGCGGAACTCCTGCTTCTTCTGGTCGATCAGACCTTGAGGAATGTACCGTGCACGAAAAGCTGACTGAAATTCCTGCCAAGTGGTTACTGTTTCAGCAGGCAACATACCCTTGTGGCTTTCCCACCACTGAGCAGCTGATCCCCTCAGGTGATACGTCGCATAGGTGACGTAACTGTCAGGGATAACATTGGCCTACTTCATCTAGAAGGCAATGTCACGGAGCCAATCATCAGCATCCATTGGATCAGTCGAACTACGAAAATTGGATGGATTGAGGCGCACGAATTCCAGCAGAGTTATTGGAGCAGACTGTTGCTGAGTATTCTGGTTTGGGAACTGAGCCAATAGTCCGGTCATAAACTGCTGCATCATTGCGGCGATATAGGGTGGAGGTGGAGGATCGTCAGCCATCCTGCCAAATCAACAGGGGCAGTTTAGCAAGAAAAACTGCAGGTGTATGGAGTGATTCATGAAGTAACATGCACAACAGAAGGAAGTGCAATAGATACTTCATCATATTCGCACCAGACATTCAAAGCCACACATAGCCTCAGTTACAATCCGGCATTACGACAGTTGAAAGGGGAGGGCTAGACATCTAGGCGGCGCGCAGGCACGCGGTAGGGAAGTACACAACGAGACATAGCAAAGGCTACATCCACGTCAGAGAAAACTGTTGGAGCGAGGAATCTGCAAGTGACAACACAGGGTGCCCTCGATAAAAGGATCCTGCAAGCAGAACCTGGCCCGCAATCTTGAAGGAAGGGGGGAAATTTCAGAACACCGGGTGGATGTGATCACGAGAACCTAATGTTGGAGTTAGTAAAATTTTAACCCGAATAGAAGAGAGATCAGAGTCCCAGAGTAAAGGTCGAGGAGTAAAAGATCCTAATATCACCCAATTGGCGACGTGGTCCCGTAACCCACACAGCCAAGTTAGTAAAACAGTTTTTGGTTACTAGACTCAATCTTCGGCCAAGGAGTTGGAAAGGGGGATTCCTAGAGGCAGTCGGCTCTGATACCAACTTGTGACGCCCCCGGCTCAATTGTGCAATAATCATACATGCAAATGCACACGATCAAGCCTAAGGACTCAGGGGAAGATATCACAACACAACTCTAAAACATAAATAAAGTCATACAAGCTTTATGTTACAAGCCAGGGGCCTCGAGGGCTCGAATACATAAGCTTGCGCACAAGCGTCAGCGGAAGCATCAGATATCTGAGTACAGATATAAAAGGAAACACAGAAAGGCCTTTAGAAGGCGGGACAAAAGAAAACACTACGATCGAAAGGCGCAGGCCTCCTGCCCGGGACCCTCCGATCCTACTCCTGGTCGTCAGTCAACTCGTAGTAGTATCCACCCTCGGGGTAGTAGTAGCGATCGTCGGCGAGGGCAGCTGTCTCAGGGGCTCCGTCATCTGGTTGCATCAAACAGATATGGGGGGAAAAGAAAGCAAAGCAACCGTGAGTACTCATCTGAAGTACTCAGCAAGCAAGGATCTACACTACATATGCAACATTATCAAAGAGTGGCTGTATATGTGGACTGGGCTGCAGAAATGCCAGAATAGAGAGGAAAGCCAAGTCCTATCGAAGACTAGCATCTTCAGCGGTCTTGCAGCAATAGAAGAGAGTAGAATAGTACAATATAATGTAGCAGTATCATTAAGTCTCAACCTCACCCAGAGATTCTTTCTCGACTCCCTGCGAGAAAGCAATCCCAGAGCCATACAGTCATCAACCTCGTCCTGACATCCCTTCTCGACTCCCTGCGAGAAGCAATCCCAGAGCCATATATCCAGGTATCATCTCAAGGTCTAGTTGTGTCGATCGGGATACAACTCCGAGTGTCCTTTACCGTAGGACCGGCTATCGATAGATGTGTTCTTCCCTGCAGGGGTGCACCAACTTACCCAACACGCTCGATTAACTCCGGCCGGACACACTTTCCTGGGTCATGCCCGGCCTCGGCCAAACGATACACCGCAACCCTACCTACAGCTCAGCAGAGAGGTCCCCGTCGGTCTAAATCCTAAGCGCTCAGGGGTCTTGGGCCATCGCCCTGTGCACTCCGGGTCGGTGTGTGTAGGGTCGGGACGAGCACCACCTCAGTCCTGGATGGCACTGGCCCGGCCCGGCCCGGCCACGAGGCTGAACTGGACGTCTGACAGAGCTTTCGGCTGATGCATACGATGCAGAGTGCCCATAACTATTCTCAAGTGATGGTTAGTGCTATCAGGCCAGAGGCCTGCTCGGATCAAATATCCAAATCGTTGGCAGACTAGGGGCTTGCGGTAACGAGCAGAGACTCACGATCGATGTGACCCCATCGCCCCGTCTCGAGGGCTTGCTGCAAGGGCTAAGAATGCCCGGCCGCGCCTCGTATTCATCACTCGGGCACCATACAGGCAACCCGTCTTCACATCACATGCGGGAACCCCTCAGGGTCGACCTGCCTTTCCAAGTAACAATAGTACAGTCCAAGTATCCATGTGTCCATAACATCAAGGGAATCTGAGGTATCACCCTCGTTGGATTCCTACTCGATGTATCCGTCAAGGTGAACTCAGAGGAATCACCCTCGATGGGTTCACACTTGAGGTGTTGCACGACAGGGTCGTATCGGAAGTGGAGAAGGAGGAATCACCCTCGATGACCACGACCGAATAGCTACTCTACAGACTTAACATCAGGAGTGCTACACGAGGTATCAACCTCGGCACTCGATAGTAACGTTGTAGTGTCGTTACAACTAAGGGGGTGATGTGCGGTACTGGGGCCTTGTCTTCAATCCCGTTGATCGAGTCTTCTGATAATCCAGCGGGCAGCCGGTACTAGTGGGGTCACTGATAGGTCTCTACCCAGCATATACTAAGCAGTTTAGGCTATGCAGGTAATTATCAACAGCAGGTTACAATAAACAGGCTATGCATCAGAATAGGTAAAGCAGCAGCAGGAGCAATTCTAATGCAAGCATGAGAAAATAGAATGGGCAATATCGGTATGCTCAAGGGGCGGGGGGGGGGGGCTTGCCTGGTTGCTTTGTGATAAAGGCAAGGTCGTCAACGGTGTCGTCAATCTCCGGAGCTGCGTCGGTACCGGGAACTGCGTTGGGGTCTAACGAGAGAGAAGAGGGGGAGGAAACAGTATAAATACACAGCAAACATGAGCAACACAATGTACGACATGACAATATGCAGTGCCGGGTGTGTCCAAACGTATGGTTGCACGCCACCGAGGAAGGGGGAATCCATCCGGGAATGTTTTCCCGGTTCCGGACATTTATCAGACAGGTGACCGGAGAGGAACGGTTCCATGTTCGGGTAGTTAAGGACGTGTGACGGATGAACGGACTGCGTATTCGGATTCGTCTCGTCGTTCTGAGCAACTTTCATGTACAAAGATTTTCGATCTGAGCTACGGATTAATTTATATGATTTTCTAAAGTTTAAATGATTTTTGAGAATTATTTATTTAATTAAATTCAAATTTATCCAGAATAGTGAATGATGACATCAGCATGACATCAATATGATGTCAGCAGGTCAACTCTGGCTGACCAGAGTCAAACCTAACATGTGGGGTCACTGGGACCCACATGTCAGCCTTTGTTAGCACTAAACAGAGTTAAATTTAAACTAATTAGCTAATTAGACTAGTGGGCCCAGGTAGTCAGTGACTAATTAGCTGATTAATTATAATTAACACTTTTATTGAATTTTAAAACTTTTAAAACTGGCGGGGCTCGCATGTCAGTGGCGGGGCCAGCCCAGTCAGCGGCTGACCCGGTCAACTGGGGCCAGCCGGGCCCGCTGGCAGCGGCACAGAGGCGGGGCCCGCGGCGCCCGGTCAGCACGGCGCCGGAGAAGCGCCGGCGAGGCGTTCCGTGGCGGGGCTCGCCGGAATCTCGCCGGAGTTTCGCCGGAAAAACACATCAGGGCACCATTCGACGCGGGGGAAGGCTCTATGGGCAGCTGGCGCACTCGTGCATCCAGTGGCGGTGGCTGCGGGGGCTGAGAAGGTCGGCATGGATGCCGGCGATGCCCCGTGGCGGCGGCGTCTACGGGTGTTCGGCGAAGATGGCATTACGGCGTGTGCGTGTGCTATGCGAGGGGCTAGGCGGGGTTTGCAGGGCGCTAGGAGCTCGCCGAGGCGGTCGAACGAGGCTGTAATGGCTCGGAAGCCCTGCACCGATGGCAATGGCGGACGGCAGAGCACGCGCGCGGCAGCAGTTAGCAAGGGGCCACGGGGAGCGTAGAGAGGGAGGGGAGCAGACGGCAGTGCTCACATCGTTGACGGGGAGCGCTCGGGGAAGCCGGTGGTGGTCGGAGATGACCGAATCGACGGCGGTAGCGGTGGCCGGTGTCGGGGAAGAAGGGGTTGAGGCGGCGTCGGAGAGGCTCCCACGGCTTGAGCCAGGGGCGAGGTCGATGCGGTCGAGCCCCGGGAAGCTGCCGATGGGCTCGGAACGGCGAGGGGAGGACGGCAGCGACGGCTACGGCGACGGCGTACTCATGGCGGCGTCGGGAGGAGGCGGGGAACGAGTGTGGGAGAGGGAGAAGGTGGCCAGGGAAGGCCAGGGGATCCACGGAGAGGCTCTAATCCTCCCCACGCGGGCGCGGGGCGCGCGGTGTCGAGCGGGGACGAGGGGGGGCCGGTGCGCGGCGTGCGGCAGAGGCGACAGCGTGCGAGGGGGAGGAGCAGTAGGAAGGAGAAAGGGGGGTGGGCTGGGCCTGCCCGGTTTGACTTAGGCCCAGGCGCCAGTGGGCTTTTTCCTTTTCTTTTATTTCTTGTTGTTTCTGTTTTTCTGCTTCCTGCTTTCTTTTCTGTTTTGCCTTTTATTTTTATTTCAAATAACTTTTGTAACATATGAGACTGGTCCAAATATTAACAGTGCAAAATTAGTCACCGCTAGAAATTGGTTTGGTGTCCATATCTTTTTATTTGGATTTTATTTAATTGAAAAAGTATTAAATAGTGTTGTTTTGCTGCTGTTTCTTGTTGTTTGAGTCCTTTTACAATTCCAATAAATGTTGCAATCATTTTGATAAATGCTTTGGGAATATTTGCAATATGATGCACATTTTTGTTTTCCAATTTGAACAACTTTTAGTTTCACTTTTAGTTTGAATTTCCATTTGAATTTGAATTTGAAAAGAGATATGCTCCAAATGATGTTTAAGCACTGTTGATCATGATGACATGGCATTATCAAAAGGGTGATCACTGTAGCTTTATACATGGGGTGTTACAGGGTTCACCGCGGGTATTCCTAGCTTCTTCTTCAGTTCTTCATGCTTCTCCAGTAGTACATCAATTTCCTCTTCGTATCCATCGCGAGTTGCCTTCAGTTCCTCTTCCAGCTCCATGTTTTGGGTCATCGCCTTCTTGGTATCTATCATGTTAGCGCACATCTGGTTCTCATAGCAACGAATGTGATGGTTCATCTCCTGTATGTAGGCTGAAATAGATCCATCCTTCCTGGTACGAATCATCTCCCATTGCTCGTCTCGGCGTCCACATATCTGATAGACGGTGTCTACAAGATCCTTGTGGTACATCTCACAAATGCGTCCAAAGGTGATGTGGGCTGCCATGCTCTTTCCCAAGCTCCAAGTTGGTGCATCCAAGGTAAACTCGATGGGCTCGGTTGTTGGTGCAAATGTCCTTCCAGGTACACAAACTTTGATCCTCCAGCGCTCCTCTTCTGGTAAACTGGCAGTGAAGGTTCCGGTGAAACTTGGTAGACCGACGTTCAGGTACTTGGTGACTTCCTTCAAGTGGCGTCCGAAAGGGGTTTCGTCATCCGGCTGAGTGAACTTGTTCCTGGGGTCCGACATCTATAGAGTAGAAATAGGGAAGAGTTAGAAATGAGTAGAGAAGAGTATCCTATGGCTTTTCCTAGTGGTCGCGTCCTACAGTCAGCGTGTGCTCTGATACCATCTTGTAGCGACCCGATCCGAATGGATCGAAGTCTCTGTGCTTAAGTGTCATCCCTGGATCGGTATGCTGACACACACAGTACTCGAGGATTTATAACAGAGTTCAATCACATACTTATTACATCGAATGTCTCATAAAGAGTACTTATTACAATAATATGGCTGAAGGCCATCTAAATAAAATAACTGCGGAAGCTTCGAAGATAAATGAGTCCATTAACTCCAACGGCATAGCTGAGTGCATGACAACGACCTATCGCACTTTACTCTTCGTCTGAAAATTCTGCAACATGATACGTTGCAGCCGTGTAGGTCAGCACATGGAATATGCTGGCAAGATAACACTATAGAGCAATGATGAATAATAGCTATCACTACATGCAATATATGGTTGGTGGAGGCTCTAAGTTTAATTTTGCATAAAGCTAGTTTTTCCCTACAACAAAGGAATAAATTTTATTTACTACCAAGTTTAAGCCATTAATGAGAAGGTTCCTCCAACTCATTCCCAAAATTACCAAGTAATAATAATAATAACCCAATACATTAATTAAATAGAGTGATGAGATCAACAAAATATTCACTTCTAGATACTCAAGATGTCCGTAACCGGGGACACGGCTAATCATGATTAGTTTGTACACTCTGCAGAGGTTTGCGCACTTTTCCCCACAAGACTCGACCACATCCATGATCGGAAGATCGAGACATAGTCTTTCTGAAGCATTAACTCTCTACTCTGGGTAGACCGGTACACCTACTTTCCCCTACATCTGCTAGTCCACCTCTTCAAGAGCTCACACAACTTACTTAACTATGCCAGAGCCCATAATGGTTTGTGGCTGCACACGGAAGTTTCTAGGCATGAAAATATCATATGATCCCTTTGAGCCTGGGTGGCGGACCTAGGGTAATCACACGAGTACTCCGGGATTCCCTTGGGCAAGCACTAGTTTCTCCAGGTGCCCCAAACAACCCACCCAGTTGTGTGTTAATGTTTCCACCTTAAGTTTCCCTTAGTTAACATCTCTCACAACTTGCATGATTCTCACATACCAATCCCCGTCTACGAGCATGGCTAAGCAACATATGACACAACGAATATTCCCGGGGTGTTTCAAAGATCATAGGTTCCTACCTCATGAACTACATAGCAAGGACACATGTTCCCAATCCTACTCATGCAATCTTTGAGGGTTGAAACTAATGCATAAAAACTGGGTAATAAAGGGGATATGATCAAAGTGTAACTTGCCTTGCTGACGATCGAAAAACCCTAGAGATTCGTAGTAGCAAGCTTCGCACTCCAGATACTCTATCGTAGACAAACAATAGCATACATAAACACTCAAGCATAAGATGCAAAAGTAAAACCAAATAAAAGATCTAAACAGAAAGTTCAAGTGAAGAGCTTCGATTCGCAAAAAGAATCGATCAAATCGGAATTACGAAACTCAAACTACGATCAAAAGAAGTTCAAATTCAAATCTGTTTGAAACCAAATTTTAAATTTTCAAAAACATGTTCAAGTTGATTATCTGGACAGAGGGAACGAGACGAAGAATTTGGCGTTGGTTTCGTTGGATTTGGATAAACGAGCAAAAAGTTGTGATCATTTGAAAACTAGGGGCTAATCTGTAAATAAAATTCTAGCAGATAGGTCCCTGGCAGAAACTAAAATAAAAAGAAAAACCCTATCGAACGAACGTTCGCTACAGAACCTAGTCTAACGAATTCGTTCGCTACAGAAACTAAACGGACGAACGTTTGCTAATTAAACTAACCTAAATAAATAAACCAAACTAAAAGAAAACCGAAAATAAACCGGATCGGACCGGCGGTTTTACCGGCGGTTCGATGTCGGCGGCGGCTACGGCGAGTCCGGCGGCGGCGGTTGCTGCCTCCGGCGCGGCTCGGGCGAGGCGGGGCGGCGGTGGCTGGCGACGGCGGCGGCAGCGTAGCAGCGGCGTCGGCGGCGGCGGCTTGCAGCGGCGGCGGCGAACTCCGGCGGCGGCTGCGGCTGGCTGCTGCTGCTGTTTGAGGAGAGGAGGGGGTCAGGGTATTTCAGGAGGGGAGGGGGCTGCTTGGTGAAGGGGCAAAGGCGAGGCGGCGGCGAACTCGGAGTCCAGGGGGACTCCGGCGGCGGCGGCGAGCGGGACTCCGTCCCGGGGTCGGTGCGGGCGCGGGAGCGAGCTGGGCCGCGGCCTGGCGCTTAGCTGGGCCGGCCCAGTTCGGCGGGAACTTTTTTTTAAACAATTTTCCAGAGACAGAAAAACATGAAAAACTAATATAAATATATTTTTAAAAATTCCAGAAAAATTCACATAATTCCCTCCTAATATTTGGACTAATGTGAACATTTTTCTGGACCTAAATGCCTAAAAAAACATTTTTAGTACTAATAAGAATAATTAAACTCGCAAATAAAATCCAAGAAAAATATATTTTTATTCAAAATTAAATTCCCAGTATTTCTTTACTGATTTTGAAGAAGTCATATTATCTTCTCTCAATATATTTATTTAATTGAAATAATTGGAAAAATAATTTTGAATAAAACACTTTGATCCAAAATGCCAATTTTGAAAAATTCAAAAATGGATTTTTGTGAAAACCTCCAACTCTCTCAATTGGTCCTTGAGTTGCGCAAGGTTTCTAGGATCAAAACCCCAAATAAAACAAGTTCAAAAAATGCACAAATTATGAATGCATATGATGATCTAATGCATAACATCCAAATTGAAAAATTGGGATGTTACATGGGGGCGCTTAAATGCATGGAGATCGACCGTCTTAAGTTTCTCCTAAGTGTTTGAGCACCCCACCTAACCCCGATACCGAGGACAAGGAAGAAGCAGATGCCACAAATGATGGTCCACTTCTTTCTCTCTTGGTGGGCGAGGTTACCGAGGTTGGTTTGGATGATGAAAGACCTGGGTCCATTTTTTGTGACTTCACAACGTCCTTGCGCAAATCTAAATCTCATTCCTCCAAAAAGAAACAAAAACCACCCAAGAAGGCGAAGATTTCCACCCCGACTCGAGTTTCCACATGAGAGGCATGTTTCAGAATAGCAGAGGTCTTTCAGACTTGGCTAAACATAAACACGTTGGTGATTGTGTGAGAGATCATGGGCTCGATTTTGTGGCAATATCTGAGGCTGGTAAATGTGACTTTCATGTGCATGTCCTTGATCACCTATCAGGTGGTTTTGACTTCACATGGCATAGTCTACCAGCACATGGAAGGTCAGGAGGAATCCTTCTTGGGGTACAAACCACAACCATGGATTTGTTAGCCTTTTCGATTGGTGAATTTCACATAAAATTCCACCTACGAAACAAGGATGATAATTTTAAATGGAGCCTGATCGCGCTCTATGGGGATGCCCAAGATGAGCATAAATTTGCTTTCCTTTAGAAATTAGTGAACCTGGCGAAGGATAACCGGTATCCAATGCTTATTGGAGGGGACTTTAATATCCTTAGATACCAGGAAGAGAAAAACAATGATCGCTTCGACAGTCACTGGCCTTTTTTGTTTAATGATGTGATTGACAGTTTGAACCTTCGGGAAGCTAGTATGTCGGGGCGGCAATTCACTTGGGCCAATAACCGATTTGTGCCGACATATGAGAAACTCGACAGGGTACTCATGGATACCGAATGGGATTTAAAATATCCTATGGTTAACTGTGTGGGCCCTAGAGCGTATCAAGGCACTATCGGATCATGCTCCCATCATTCTTGATTCTAACTCCATGAGCACATCCACGTGCCACCCTTTGAAGTTTGAATTGAGATGGTTAGACCGAGATGGCTTTAGATACATAGTCAAGAATGTATGGGAGAGGCCCGCCGTTGGTTGTACTCCTATTCAGATATGGAACTTCAAAATAAGGGCCACAAGGAAATATATCTCTGGATGGGCAAAACACACCAATGGTTTGTACAAAAAATAAAAACAACGTCTCTCCACCTTTATTGATGACCTCGACAAAATCGCAGAGACTCGCATCTTGTAGCAACAAGAGATTGAATTGAAAAATCAATCCAACGAGAAGATTGCACATCTTTTGCGAGAAGAGGAAATCAAATATTACCAATGATTCAAAGCCGACTTCATTTTTAAGGGAGACAGTAATACACGATACCTTTAATTGGTTGCCAATGGGCGACATAGAAAGAAGTGTATCTTCTCCCTCCAACAAGATGAGGGGCAAAGCGAAGGTCAGGCAGAACTCAAAAGTTATATCAGTAAATACTATAAGTCCCTGTTTGGGGTGCCAGATGAAGGGAATGTTACCCTCGACGAGACCCGAACAGATGATATTCCACAAATCTCGGCGGAAGAGAACAATATCCTCATGACACCATTCTCGGAAGAGGAGGTGAAAGCTGTCGTGTTCCAAATGGAACATAACAAAGCTCCAGGCCCTAATGGCATCAAGATTGACCTTTTGGAGTTGTTCAACTATGTTCATGCCGGCTGTCGATGTCAAAATCGGCAGATCTCGTGGCAGGGGGTCCCGAGCTGTGGATCTCGGATCGGTGGCAATAGGAACGAAGGAGATGATGCTTACCCAGGTTCGGGTCCTCTCTATGGAGGTAAAACCCTACGTCCTGCTCTTGTTTATATTGATGATGGTGTATCGAGTACAAGCTTGATCTACATCGAGATCATATGTTGTGAATATGAGATTCGATGATCTATCGACTAGCCTGGCCTCGGCTTATATAATGTACCAGAGGCTTAGGATAACAGGAGTCCTAGTCGGCTACGTCGGTGGAGAGGAGTCCTTGTCTTGATCACCAAGTCTTGTGGAATCCTCCTCGTATAAGTCATGGGCTGCCCGAAGTGGCCCAATAGTGAACCGCCATGGGGGTCCTCGGCCCGATCCACCTAGTCGGGAGATGACGTGATGAGTACCCCTAGTCCAAGACACTGTTAGTAGCCCCTTGAACTGGTCTTCAAGTTGGGGACACTTCTTGGTTCTTCTGAACTTTTCTTCATCTTCGGTCATCGGTCTTGAAAGCTGGTTGAACAAATCTTCCCATCTCTGATCTTTAGGATCGCCAAGGTGTATCCAAAGAGTTCATACGTCGAATATCCGAGGAGCCCTTTTAAGTTCTCGGCCTTTATCAATGTCTTGTTATTTTTACGCCGCACATCGGGTTTGAACTATTTTCTGTGTGGTGGTGTCCTCTTGAATCCTGGCTCTAACGCCGGACCGCATCCGAGGTGTCATAGATCACCTTGGTTTGAAAAAGTTGAAGGTGTTCAGCCAAGCTTAATGCCAGAAATGCCCTCTACGGAGCCAGCCACTCGGATCCGAGCTTTACGCCGGATTGCTTCCGAGGTGGTTCACCACCTCGCCCTTGGGCTGATTTTTTATAGAATGTTTCTGATTGGTGCAATTTATTCTTTGTCGAGATGTATAGCCAGTAGCCCTCAAGGTGCTTGTCAGCCTAAAATCTGGGATGCACCTGAAGGATAAAACAAAACTACTGATCCCAGTAGCCCTTGAGACTCAAGCCATTTCGCAAAATCAGCCTGAGGATCAACTCCTTGCTTGGTAGCATACTTTAGGAATAGAAATGCGGTGTGCAGTTGCCCCCGAGACTCAGGTTGGGTGTGGCCGACCAACCTGAGGATCATAATCTCCTCAAAAATTGTATTGCACTTTGATTTTTCTGCATTGAATCATCAATGCAGTAGCCCCTGAGACTTGGGTTGGGCCACAAGGCCGACCCTAGGATCGTATCTCCTCAGGTACTAGTTTGTCCATTGAGTGTGTTTTGACAACGTCGAGGAGCAGCTCAGTAGGAAAGATGTCGAACTGCAGGTCGAGAAATATTTCCCGAGCAAAAGATATCACGCAGAACACCTTGATCAATAGGATGTCCTGCCTCCTGAAAGGAAAACATAAAATAGGTCAACAGTGTCAAAAGCTTGGAAAACCAAAAAACTCTTGTATAAACTTTACATCTACATTGAATCAAGCCTTTTGGTGCCAATCCGAAAATTGGTCTTAGAAATTAGTTTGTGCTTCCGTCATGCTTTAACATGATACATCCGATCTCCGGACTTCAAGTGGGTCAGCCTTCAGCTTCAACCTCCTATCCCGAAGGCGGAGTGCTTCTCAGGTCAGTTTAGTGAACTAAACTCGAGCAGCTTTAGAGAGAAACTAGGCTATCCGACTATTGACCACACACTCGCGTCGGAAAAAGGAGTAGTAGAAAAATACTTTGCAACGACCAAGAAAAAAACACATTTATCATAAAACGGCTTATATAAATTTAAGAGCCTCCAGTTAACATGGGTAAAGGGAGTTGTTTTAACATACAACGTTTTTGAGCATGGTCGAACCGAACACAAATGTAAAGCTTGGTCGAACTGAACAAAAATTAAAAATTTGAGCATGAAAGCTACTTAGCTGGTCAATGTGCTCGGCGTTGTTGACATGGGCCGAGCTTGCAGCGGGTCGAGGTCCCAGCCCCCAAGCCAGTCCCGAGGTGCCCGAATGAAGAGCTCGGCTTGATGAAGTGGCGACACAGCATGGTCGATGTGGCGAGGTGAAGCCCCTGGTCTAGCCGAGGTGACAAAGCTGGTCGGCTGGTGATGCTGAAGTCCCCGAAGTAGGTTGATGAAGAAATGGTGATGCCCCCGGTCCAGCTGACGTGTTGAAGCATCCATGTCAGTCGACGATTTGAAACATGTCAGCGTGTTGGATATTGGCTTGAAGAAGAGGTGGCATGGCGATGCCGACGCAGGTCAAAATTTGTGATGCGGTCGATGCCAGCATTGATGAAGTAACCGCGCAGCAATGACACTGTGCCTACCCCGTGTAATCCGTGGGGCGACAATGTTAGTGATGATTTAGCCTTCGCGATGCCGAACTGTTGGTTGGCTCACCGAGGTGATGATCCGATAAGGTTGACCTCGGCTAGACGAAGCGATGATCTGTCTAGCACAGGTCGGCAGCCGTGGAGCAACGTGACAGTGAAGATTAACTCAGAAAATGCTTTCAAATTTGTGGGCACATGTTTGAGAACAACACACAGTACCTTAAAAAAATTCCTCCAAAAAGGATGTTCAATATCCCGTTCACAAAGAAAGATTAACTCGGGTCAGATTTGTTTTCATGCAGAAAACAGATCCAAAAATTGATGCACTCATCGGATGTTTCCTGGAGTTTGAACGGTCAGATTGAGCTGAAATTTTGAGGGGTGATCGACAAGGAAATTCTGCAGTCGATGAACGGTTGGATCTTCCAAAGGACATCCGAGCTGACTGCTGGAACCCTCGCCCGAAACTCGTCCAGATTCCTGTCCAGATTCGACAAGGCTCCGGTATATTGGAGACCGCCAGAGATTCCTCCATAGGAACACAATGAAATTTTAATGGGTTATTGTAGGATCAATTCACTCAATTCCACCAAAGCAATCATCAAAGAGATGCTCGAGGAGACGGGGATGGTGAACACGAATCCGTTGTCCAGGAAAAACCGCTGTCAATCAATAAACGAGCCATCGATCCTTTGCGATCACACAACAAAACTCTCAATGAAAGCACCAATGTCAGTGTCAAAACCGACAGATCTCAGAGTAGGGGTCCTGAGCTATGGTTCTCGGATCAGTGGTAACAGGAACAAAGGAGACGATGTTTACCCAGGTTCGGGCCCTCTCCATGGAGGTAAAATCCTGCATCGTGCTCTTGTTTATATTGATGATGGTGTAACAAGTACAAGCTTGATCTACCTCGAGATCGTATGTTGTGAATATGAGATTCGATGATCTATCGACTAGCCTAGCCTCGGCTTATAATGTACTAGAGGCTTAGGATAACAGGAGTCCTAGTCGGCTACGTCGGTGGAGAGGAGTCCTTGTCTTGATCACCAAGTCTTGTGGAATCCTCCTCGTATATGTCATGGGCCTCCCGAAATGGCCCAATAGTGAACCGCCATGGGGGTCCTCGGCCCAATCCACCTAGTCGGGAAACGACATGATGAGTACCCCCTAGTCCATGACACCATCACCGGCCAACTTGAGCTATTTAGGCTTAATTTTGGCGAGATCATGTTGTTGCCGAAGATTAGGGAGACTGAGCAGATCCAAAATTTTAGACCCATATGTCTCCTTTATGTCAGCTTCAAGATTTTCACCAAAGTGGCCACTAATCGGCTCAATACGGTTTTAGACCATGTCGTCCGACCATCTCGAATGACTTTTATGGAAGGAAGAAATATACTCGATGGAGTAGCGATCCTTCATGAGACCGTTCACGAGATGCACCGGAAAAACATGAGTGGATTAGTTTTCAAGATTGATTTTGAAAAGGCCTATGATAAGGTCAAATGGTGCATCCTTCAAAAGGCCCTAAGAATGAAAGGATTCTCCGATAAATGGCGCCAGTGGATCCAAAATTTTGTTACTGGAGGTAGTGTGGCTGTCAAAGTAAATGATGATGTAGGCCATTACTTTCAAACAAACAAAAAAGGATTACGTTATGGTGACCCCATGTCTGCAATGTCAATTAACATTGTTGCTGATATGTTGGCTATTCTGATTGAGCGTCCCAAGCAGGATGGTCAGATTGCAGGAGTAGTGCCACGCCTTGTGGTGTAGGAGATATGCCCTAGAGGCAATAATAAATGTTATTATTTATCTCCGTGTTCATAATTAGGTTTATGTTCCATGCTATAACTGCTGTGGTTCCCGAGCCCGTATATCCATAAAGGCTCTGGGGAAAACCCATGTGCACGTGTGGAATAATAAACGGTAAAATGTATTCCTAGTCATGCCTCTAAGACTAGCTCAGGTGTTGCATGATGATTATGTTTTCCCAATCATAGGCATGTCTATGCCAGCAACTTTGAGGGCACAAATGTTAGAAGAACATTTGTGTTGAATCGACCCGATTGATGTTATGCTATGAGATACATTCGTCACAAGTTTATGGTTAATAACACAGAGATGGTTAATGTTTGCATGATTCCTCAGACCATGAGAGTATCGAGTTTCTTCATGCTTGATTCATGAACTTTGGGGTTTGTTAAACGTCATCCATAAATGGATGGCTATTACGGCGGCTTACGGGTTCATGGGAAAGTATGTCAAGTAACTTGATAGCTCAAGATTGGGATTTGCTCCTCCGACGATGGAGAGATATCTCTGGGCCCTCTCGGTGTTACGGTATCCATCATCGTCTGGCCAGACACTATGTGATTTGATCACGGGGATGCCGGAACACGGTAACGAGAAAAGAGAACAATACCGGTAACGAGGTAACTAGCATAGTGGACAAGTTGTTGATCCACGGGAATGCCTACATGTCTCACCTCGGGTATTTGTAACATATCGCGAAGCAACAGGAATAGCACACGGCAACTGGAGGTTCACTCGAATATTCATTCGTGTGGGTATAGGGGTCAATATGGGTGTCCACGGCTCCGATGTTGATCATTGATCGGAAGGGGTTCCGTGTCATGTCTATACTTCACCGAACCTATAGGGTCACACGCTTAAGGGTCATCTATCTGCTGAATACTAGACAGGGAGTCTG
The DNA here is from genome assembly GCA_011799875.1 of Thinopyrum elongatum. Classification (NCBI taxonomy): domain Eukaryota; kingdom Viridiplantae; phylum Streptophyta; class Magnoliopsida; order Poales; family Poaceae; genus Thinopyrum; species Thinopyrum elongatum. The sequence goes on from CM022301.1 coordinate 336,909,525, forward strand.
AGAGAAAATCACCGAAAAAGTTTCGGACACTGAAAAGTTTCGGACAGCGGAAAAGTTCCGCAGAGAGAGGTCACCGGATGAGTTCCGGTGAAACTGAAAAGTTGTTTCAGGGGATACCATTAAGTCAAAATGGTTTCGGCACATGCCTGATAATTCTTGGAGGATGCCAGAATCATTCTGGAAACTTCTGGGAATTTTCTGGAAGAAAAACCGGAAATGTTCCGGGGCTGCCGGAACCGCTTCAGATGCTTTTCGCAGATGAAATCACTAAACTGGAATTGTTCCAGAACGCGTTGAAAATTATTTTAGTGGGTACTGGAAATGTTCTAAGCCCACATAAATATTTTCAGTTTGAACGGACGCTGAAAAATGTCGTCGTGAATAGTGAAAGTGCTTTTTGGGTGGCTTCTTGGAGAAGCCACCTTGAGGGTCCTTTGGTATTTTTCCCCTTGGCTTCTTGGAGAAGCCACCCTTGGGCTTGGCCTATAAATTGGGGTGGAGGGGGCTGCCTAAAGACTCACTCCTTCTCACATACAAGTGCCATGCAATGATCTGGCTTCTCTCTCCCTCCCACGAAAAGAGTTTCGTAGAGCCGAAAGGCTGTCTGGGTTCCGGTGGGAACTAGTTCTGGACGGCGAAGCCCTGCCGGATAGTTGACACCGTATGTGTGCAACTCTGTAGAGAGGTCGTAGTTTCGATCTTAGTGCCCGAGGGGCTGTTCGTGAGTGCCTCCCGAAGGGCTGTCCAAGTGACGGTCCGAGTTCTGTGAGTCCTCCCGAAGGGCTGTCCGAGTGACCGTTCGAGTTTCGAAGGTCCTCCCGAAGGGCTGTCCGCGACACCGTCCAGGGGACTGTTTGACTGCCTCCCGGAGGGCTGTCCGAAGGGAAGACGAGGGTATACATCCTCGCGGTTGGGAGGTTGTAAATCCTAGCTGCGGGGATCTGCACCACCGATCGTCATCGACTCTACTTTCGCTGCGCTACGAGTCGGTAACGAAAATGATCAAACCTTGTATGCAGTCTCCATAGTGGTCCTGGGCTGGTGCGTAGGTCGGAAAATTTTTGTTTTCTGCTGCGTTACCCTACAGTGGCATCATGAGCCGTGCTATGCGTAGATGCAGGTTGCGATCTAGAATACATAGAGATGTATGGGTGTTGCACAATATAATTAGGTAGTAGATGAGTTCTATTACTGAAAATTATTTGTGCGGGTAGAGCAAGATGAATCTGTTACCCGATGTCTTGTTGCTTCCCTAGATTTGCGTATTTCTGATCTTGATAACAGTATGGTGGAGTTTCAAAGTTCTGGCAATCCGCGATCCTGATTGATCAACGAAGTGCTAACAGTTCATTGAATTCCCCGTAGTTAAAAGGAAAGATGAAATTTCGCAGACAAAGGGCAATGCAGATATGATCTGCACGGGGGTCACGGTATGACGAAGTTTAGTATGGGGCTCGAGATTTTATATCTCGGTTTTCATACACCCTGGAAATTAATCTAGCGACTGAATTATCATACTTGATGTGGAGCGTTGGTAGTTTCGGTTTGTTTCGAAACCTTAGAAGCCACGTAAAAACAAGTTTTTGCATGAACCGATTAGAGGCGTCTAACTTGGTTTTGCAGGAGGGTTTGCATGTGCATATGATGTGGTATAGGAGTGCTCATATTTAATTTGATTATGTTGAGATGACATTGATGTAAATTGATTAACATGACCTGTGTGTCATGATTCGCATGATGGCTGGAGCCATATGATTGCACTTTAAATAACCTGCGTGTCAAACTTGTTGTAATGCATTATTTTATTAGCTATAGAGATAGCAATATATCTGGTGCATCGACAAGGTGGTGGCAATCTCGCAAAGGTGAACACCGACGCGAATGCCGAAACGAAATACAAGACTTCTCCGTCAGAAAGGGCTATACCATATCATGCTATTATGAATTGCCTGAGATGTTTATCCCTTATGTTGCACCCTTCTTGATTGCGCGGTAGTCGCTTATTAGGGTGATCTCTCACAAAATATCAAGTAGTTAGTGTTCTCCCAAGTGTAGCACCGTCACGGCACCTACTTTTCGGGGCATCACATGGACACATGGGTGCGAACGATTAGGGAAGTGTGAGGCGGGTGAGTTGAGACCTCGCGCAAGATCACTGTGTTGTCTTGACGTCTTGGAGGAGCGTCCTGAGCTCGGAACACGCCCATCGAAAGATGAACAAGAGTCACATAGAGATGTGATTGGCAAGTTGGCCTATCGATTGCAATTCTCGTCACTTGAGATGGACACTCCTGGCTGTTGAATTGTAATATGGATCTTGAATCCCTCACAATCAATTATGAGAGATATTGATTTGAGTGGGAGCCACTGTTGAATTAACTTGTTTAATTCTCAGTGCAATTAATTTTGAACACTGTCTAAGTGTGGTTTGCTAATAGTTGTAGAATATGGCTCGCGTTTCCACCTTCCTATTAAAATTGAATAGCTGTTAAATATCTGGTTAAAACTTTACGGTTGGTAACGTAATGTGAGGATTGTCCTCAAGAGTGCCAAGAAGGACTTTGTCCTATCGCAATCTTTCGGTATTCTCTCGCTTATGCTATGGATCATGTGACTCTCGTCCTTCGATCCAAAAGCTGAATTCCATTTTTAGTCAAGTGCATATGTTTGCGTCCATGAGACCCGAACTTCGAAAGTTTGGATAGTTATGTGATATTCATGGAATCTGAAAATCATTTTCAGAGACAGACAAAGGCTAAAAGATATGAGATATCCAAACAATGTTTGTTTTGCAAACTATTAGTAAAGGAGTTTACTTGCATTAGACTAATAAGAGAGGGATCCAGTAGAACGCCTGTCATATGATGAAAGGTGAATAAAACAAACAACTTAAAGAGAATGGAAGTGTCCGAAGGGTGTTGGTGAACTTTCACGCCTAGGAAGTCCGGGGCTAACGCCACTCTTAAGTTGGATGCTTCTTCTGAGAGTAGGAGAATACTGAAAGTTAAACTGTTAGAAGTATAAAGGCAAAAAGAAAGAAGACTGGAATATCCAGCTCATGTATGAATGTCATACAAGTTTTGATGTATAGAAGGCTGGTAAAAGATATAGTTTCTGGGAATTATGGTTAAACATGTTAATCACTAATTCTTGGTATTGTGAGACAATCACAAAGATACCCGCTCGATTGCATTCTGTTGCAATTCGATGTAAGAACTACTATGCCCTAAAAGACTAGCCAGAAATGAGGGTTAGGTATACACAGGGAACATAGTAAATGTTACTATACCTTCCATCGGTGTATTACCGTCTGTATTTATTTTATAATTCGTTTGGAGTTTCACAAACTCTAGCCCATTGCATAAGGTATCTTGCAAGAAGGTTGTTTATAGAGAACTTTTGATGTTCGATGTTATGAATAACATAAGGGCCATACTTCATTATGAATGAGATGTATTTTTGAATTTGATAATAATACATTACCTCTGGTTTTACTTTCATAATTCATTTTAGAGTTTCATACACTCTAGCTCGTTGCCCATGTTTGTTGCAAAGAGTTGTTCATAAAACAACACTGCGTTGCCTCCCGGAGGGCTGTCCGAAGGGAAGACGAGGGTATACATCCTCGCGGTTGGGAGGTTGTAAATCCTAGCTGCGGGGATCTGCACCGCCGATCGTCATCGACTCTACTTCCGCTGCGCTACGAGTCGGTAACGAATATGATCAAACCTTGTATGCAGTCTCCATAGTGGTCCTGGGCTGGTGCGTAGGGCGGAAATTTTTTGTTTTCTGCTGCGTTACCCTACAGTGGCATCATGATCCGTGCTATGCGTAGATGCAGGTTGCGATCTAGAATACATGAGATGTATGGGTGTTGCACAATATAATTAGGTAGTAGATGAGTTCTATTACTGAAAATTATTTGTGCGGGTAGCAGATGAAATCTGTTACCCGAGGTTCTTGTTGCTTCCCTGAAATTTGCATATTTCTGATCTTGATAACAGCATGGTGGAGTTTCAATGTTCTGGCAATCCGCGATCCTTTGATCAACGAAGTGCTAACAGTTCATTGAATTCCACCGTAGTTACAAAGAAAGATGAAATTTCGCAGACGAAAGGGCAATGCAGATATGATCTGCACGGGGGTCATGCGTATGACGAAGTTCAGTATGGGGCTCGAGATTTTATTATCTCGTGTTTCATACACCCCGCATTGTTAATCTAGCGACTTGGATTATCATACTTGATGATGGACGTTGGTAGCTTCGGTTTGTTTCGAAACCTTAGAAGCCATGTAAAACAAGTTTTTGCATGAACCAATTAGAGGCGTCTAACTTGGTTTTGCAGGAGGGTTTGCATGTGCATATGATGTGGTATAGCAGTGCTCATAATAATTTGATTATGTATGAGATGACTATATAATGTAAATTTATTAACATGACCTGCGTGTCATGATTCGGCATGATGGCTGGAGCCATATGATTGCACTTTAATGACCTGCGTGTCAACCTTGTTGTAATGCATTATTTTATTAGCTATAAAGATAGCAATATTATCTGGTGCATCGACAAGGTGGTGGCAATCTTCGCGAAGGTGAACACCGACGCGAATGCCGAAGACGAAGAAATACAAGACTTCTCCGTCAGAAAGGGCTATACCATATCATGCTATTATGAATTGCCTGAGATGTTTATCTCTTATGATGCACCCTTTTTGATTGCGTGGTAGTCGCTTTTATTAGGGTGATCTCTCACAAAAATATCAAGTAGTTAGTGTTCTCCCAAGTGTAGCACCGTCACGGCACCTAACTTTTCGGGGCATCACATGGACACATGGGTGCGAACGATTAGGGAAATGTGAGGCGGGTGAGTTGAGACCTCGCAGCAAGATCACTTGGTTGTCTTGACGTTCTGGAGGAGCGTCCTGAGCTCGGAACACGCCCATCGAAAGATGAACAAGAGTCACATAGAGATGTGATTGGCAAGTTGGCCTACCGATTGCAATTTTCGTCACTTGAGATGGACACATACTTGGCGTTGAATTGTAATATGGATCTTGAATCGCTCACAATCAATTATGAGAGATATTGATTTGAGTGGGAGAGCACTGTTGAATTCTCGGTGCAATTAATTTTGAACAGTGTCTAAAGTGTGATTTGCATAATAGTTGTAGAATAATGGCTCGCGTTTCCACCTTCCCTATTAAAATTGAATAGCTGTTAAATATCTGGTTAAAACTTTACGGTTGGTAACGTAATGTGAGGATTGTCCTCAAGAGTGCCGAGAAGGACTTTGTCCTATCGCATACTTTGGTATTCTCTCGCTTATGCTATGGATCATGTGACTCTCGTCCTTCGATCCAAAAGCTAGAATTCCGTTTCAGTCAAGTGCAATACATTTGCTTCCATAGACCTGAACTTCGAAAGTTTGGATAGTTATGTGATATTCATGGAATCTGAAAATCATTTTCAGAGACAGACAAAGGCTAAAAGATATGAGATATCCAAAGCAATGTTTGTTTGCAAACTATTAGTAAAGGAGTTTACTATGCATTAGACTGATAAGAGAGGGATCCAGTAGAACGCCTGTCATATGATGAAAGGTGAATAAAACAACAACTTAAAGATAATGGAAGTGTCCGAAGGGTGTTAGTGAAACTTTCACGCCTAGGAAGTCCAGGGCTAACGCCACTCTTAAGTTGGGTGCTTCTGAGAGTAGGAGAAATACTAAAAGTTAAACTGTTAGAAGTATAAAGGCAAAAAGAAAGAAGACTGGAATATCCAGCTCATGTATGAATGTCATGCAAGTTTTTGATGTATAGAAGGCTGGTCAAAGATATAGTTCTTGGGAATTATGGTTAAACATGTTAATCACTAATTCTTGGGTATTGTGAGTTAATCACAAAGATACCCGCTCGATTGCATTCTGTTGCAACTCGATGTAAGAACTACTATGGCCTGAAAGACTAGCCAGGAATGAGGTTTAGGTATACACAGGGAACATAGTAAATGTTACTATACCTTCCATCGGTGTATTACCGTCTGTATTCATTTTCATAATTCATTTAGAGTTTCACAAACTCTAGCCCATTGCATAAGGTATCTTGCAAGAAGGTTGTTCATAAGAGAACTTTTGATGTTCGAAGTTATGAATAACATAAGGGCCATACTTTCATTGAGAATGAGATGTATGTTATGAATAATGATATTAATATATTACCTCTAGATTTACTTTCATAATTCATTTTAGAGTTTCATACACTCTAGCCCATTGCAAAATGTTTGTTGCAAAAGGGTTGTTCATAAAAGAACAATTGTTGTTCAGTATTATGAATAACATGAAGGGCCATGCTTCCATCCAGATGGGACGTATGTTATGAATATTGATGGTAATATGATACATCCATAACACTGACGCTAAATGTCGCAAGACTAAAAGAATACCACACAAGTGTGGCACTGCATTTGGTCACATTGGAGAAACCCGCATGGAAAATTCCATTATGATGGATTTTGAAGTCATTTGATTTTGAATCATCTGACACTTGCAACTTTCCTCCGAAAAGTGAAGTGACTGAAATACCGTTCACAGGCCATAAGGAATGAGCAACAAACTTATTGGTGATCATACATTTTGATGTGTGTAGTTCAATAAATGTTGTTGCAAGTAGTGGATTTATCTATCTTCAGAAATGACTCAAGTAGATATATGGATATTTACTTGATGAGACGTAAGTCTGGATCTTTTGAAATCATTTGAAAGGTTTTCAAAATGAAGTAGAAGTTATTGTAACAAGAAAATTATGTTTCTACAATTCGATTGCAGAAAGAAATATTTGAGTTACAAGTTTAGCGAATGTCTGATGAGTTGTGAAAAGAGTTTCATAACTTACACCTCCCGGAACACCACTGTGAGTGGAAAGTCCATGAAGATGTAATCGAACCATTTATGACATGGTAAGATCAAAGATGACATGAATAAATTTGCCATTATCCCTTTTAAGGTGATGCTTTAGAGACTGCGGCTTTTACACTGAAAAGAGCTCCATCGGGTCTGTTGAAATGACACCATGGTATGGTATGCCCAACCATGTCATATCTTTTCTTAACATTTGGAATATGGGGCTTGTGTAAAAGGTTACAAACCTATTTCAAATCAGGCAAGTGCTACTTTGTAGGTTATCCCAAGTAATTGGGTATTCCTCCCTCACTATACCGAGGCAAATAGGTTTGCCACAAAGAACGGTATGCTTTTTGAAGAAAATGGTTCTTTCAAAAGGTGAGTGGGAGAATAGTGCAACTCGACAAGATAAACAGTATCTTCGTCATCAGGTCAAAGGAAAGAGACCTTGGAAGCAATTCCAGAGTTTCCTACTGCGACTGATACGGAAGTCTCTACAATAAAATGTATGGACTTCGGTCGAAGTTGCAGCTGAACCACGTAGGCAAGGCTCGTGCAAACCTCTCAGGTGCGCAAATGAGATATTGTTGTTAGACAACAGTATACCTACGATACACAAGGAAGCGTTGATGGGCCCTGACTCCGGAATTGGCTAAATGCCAATACAATCCGAGATAGTTTCCATATAAGTGATTCAAGATTAAAACCTTGATACACCTTTCGGAAGACTTAGAGTCCGACGAATATTTATGGAACTATAACTGATACGAATAAAAATGTTTTATCCAGAAAGCTCGACTTGTTGCAATATACAAGTTCAAGGAGTTGACTACGATGAGGTTGCTTCACCGTAGCGATGCTTAAAGTCGGTTCGGGTTGAACTAGCAATTAATACATATTTCATATCATGAGATATAAAACAATGGATGACAAAAGGATTTCCACCTGATGGAAATGAAACCAAGGACTTGCATGTGTTACAGTCCAAGGTATTTTGTCAATCCAGAGGATGCTAGTAAGTATGCAAACTTCAGAGTTCCAGCAATGGACAGAAGACAGCAAAATGGAGTTGGAATCTTTGTGTTTTGATGAAATGGTTAAAAGGGTTTTGACTTCATCAATGGGTAACGAAGATGCTTGTGATTCAAGAAAGTAAGTGGGAGCATAATAATATTTCTAAAAACGTTGTGTGCTTGACACATTGTTAATTGGAATTAAATTTCTTGACACGAATTAGGACTTCATTTAAAAAGGGTTTTTTGATGAAGTGCTTGGGCTAAATAGCCTTAATATTAGGCATGATGATCTATGGAGATAGATTTACCTGATGGGGCTGAGCAAAGATACATATTGACAAAATGCTAAAACCTTTTAGCATTAAAAACCGTCAAGGAGTGATTCTTGCCGAAGTCACATGGAAAGAGTTTTTGCAAGACTCGGTGTCCCAAAACACTGATGAGCAAAATACATGATGGAGATTCCACACACTCTTGTGTTTGGATTAATCATGTATTCCATGGTATGTAAAAACAACCAGATATGTCCAATACTCCAAAGTTGTTGCGAGTATAAATACCAAGGTGATCAAAAGTTCTGATCATGGGACAACAGTGAAAAAGGGTCATTGAGTACTATAGTAGCACTGATGACATGTTTTCTCGCAAGCGAAGATCATGAAGATTTCGTTGTAAAAGGTTACATCGATACAGTCTTCATCCATGCTCCAAGCGATTTTTGATTTAATTTGAGGGTTTTGTGTAAAACACAATATGGTGGCACGGTAGTTGGAAATTGTTCCAAACAAGTTACTGTGGCGAATTCTATAACAGAGGCGAAGTATGTTGCCGCTTTTAAAAGCGAGAAAGAAGATGTTGAATCATATAGTTCATTCATGAACTTAGTATGGTTCCAAGATGGCTTTTGTCAATGGGACACTACTGCAGGTAGTTGCTCCGTAACTCAGTCTGAGGAATCCAGGTTCGACCTGTGATTCACATACATACAAAGCCAAGTCCACACAAAATATGAATTTTGTGAAAGCGTGAAAATGTGAGGATATGCAAAGATACACACGGAGCTGAAGTCGTCAGATCCATTGGACATCAGGCTATACCACAAGCGAAGCATATTTACACCGGTGTGCCACAGGTGTAAAGTGCATTAGCATTAACTAGATTATTGACTCTAGTGCAAGTGGGAGTCTGTAGGAGATATGCCCTAGAGGCAATAATAAATGTTATTATTTATCTCCGTGTTCATAATTAGGTTTATGTTCCATGCTATAACTGCTGTGGTTCCCGAGCCCGTATATCCATAAAGGCTCTGGGGAAAACCCATGTGCACGTGTGGAATAATAAACGGTAAAATGTATTCCTAGTCATGCCTCTAAGACTAGCTCAGGTGTTGCATGATGATTATGTTTTCCCAATCATAGGCATGTCTATGCCAGCAACTTTGAGGGCACAAATGTTAGAAGAACATTTGTGTTGAATCGACCCGATTGATGTTATGCTATGAGATACATTCGTCACAAGTTTATGGTTAATAACACAGAGATGGTTAATGTTTGCATGATTTCTCAGACCATGAGAGTATCGAGTTTCTTCATGCTTGATTCATGAACTTTGGGGTTTGTTAAACGTCATCCGTAAATGGATGGCTATTACGGCGGCTTACGGGTTCATGGGAAAGTATGTCAAGTAACTTGATAGCTCAAGATTGGGATTTGCTCCTCCGACGATGGAGAGATATCTCTGGGCCCTCTCGGTGTTACGGTATCCATCATCGTCTGGCCAGACACTATGTGATTTGATCACGGGGATGCTGGAACACGGTAACGAGAAAAGAGAACAATACCGGTAACGAGGTAACTAGCATAGTGGACAAGTTGTTGATCCACGGGAATGCCTACATGTCTCACCTCGGGTATTTGTAACATATCGCGAAGCAACAGGAATAGCACACGGCAACTGGAGGTTCACTCGAATATTCATTCGTGTGGGTATAGGGGTCAATATGGGTGTCCACGGCTCCGATGTTGATCATTGATCGGAAGGGGTTCCGTGTCATGTCTATACTTCACCGAACCTATAGGGTCACACGCTTAAGGGTCATCTACCTGCTGAATACTAGACAGGGAGTCTGAGAGAAAATCACCGAAAAAGTTTCGGACACCGAAAAGTTTCGGACACCGAAAAGTTTCGGACAGCGGAAAAGTTCCGCAGAGAGAGGTCACCGGATGAGTTCCGGTGAAACTGAAAAGTTGTTTCAGGGGATACCATTAAGTCAAAATGGTTTCGGCACATGCCTGATAATTCTTGGAGGATGCCAGAATCATTCTGGAAACTTCTGGGAATTTTCTGGAAGAAAAACCGGAAATGTTCCGGGGCTGCCGGAACCGCTTCAGATGCTTTTCGCAGATGAAATCACTAAACTGGAATTGTTCCAGAACGCGTTGAAAATTATTTTAGTGGGTACTGGAAATGTTCTAAGCCCACATAAATATTTTCAGTTTGAACGGACGCTGAAAAATGTCGTCGTGAATAGTGAAAGTGCTTTTTGGGTGGCTTCTTGGAGAAGCCACCTTGAGGGTCCTTTGGTATTTTTCCCCTTGGCTTCTTGGAGAAGCCACCCTTGGGCTTGGCCTATAAATTGGGGTGGAGGGGGCTGCCTAAAGACTCACTCCTTCTCACATACAAGTGCCATGCAATGATCTGGCTTCTCTCTCCCTCCCACGAAAAGAGTTTCGTAGAGCCGAAAGGCTGTCTGGGTTCCGGTGGGAACTAGTTCTGGACGGCGAAGCCCTGCCGGATAGTTGACACCGTATGTGTGCAACTCTGTAGAGAGGTCGTAGTTTCGATCTTAGTGCCCGAGGGGCTGTTCGTGAGTGCCTCCCGAAGGGCTGTCCAAGTGACGGTCCGAGTTCTGTGAGTCCTCCCGAAGGGCTGTCCGAGTGACCGTTCGAGTTTCGAAGGTCCTCCCGAAGGGCTGTCCGCGACACCGTCCGGGGGACTGTTTGACCGCCTCCCGGAGGGCTGTCCGAAGGGAAGACGAGGGTATACATCCTCGCGGTTGGGAGGTTGTAAATCCTAGCTGCGGGGATCTGCACCACCGATCGTCATCGACTCTACTTTCGCTGCGCTACGAGTCGGTAACGAAAATGATCAAACCTTGTATGCAGTCTCCATAGTGGTCCTGGGTTGGTGCGTAGGTCGGAAAATTTTTGTTTTCTGCTGCGTTACCCTACATGTGGATGGTGGCCTCTCCATTCTAAAATATGTCGATAATACAATTCTTTTTATGGAACATGACCTACACAAGGCTCGAAACCTGAAAATCTTGCTTTCGGCATTTGAGAAAATGTCGGGCCTTGAAATTAACTTCCATAAAAGTGAATTGTTCTGCTTTGGAGAAGCCTGTGAGGCGGCGACTAATTATGCTGACCTATTTGGTTGTGCTCAAGGCCAACTCCCAATTAAATATTTTGGAATTCCGATTCATTATCGCCTTCTCACTAACGCAGAGTGTAAACATGTAGAGGAGCATGTAGAGAAATGATTGAGCAGTTGGAAAGGCAAGTTGGTCTCTGTTGGAGGACGACTGGTATTGATCAGTTATGTCCTTACAAATATGGTTCTCTATATGCTTTCTTTCTTTTCCCAAGAGGGGTCTTGCAAAGACTGGATTATTTCAGATCCAGATTCTTTTGGCAAGGATGCAATGAAAAGAAAAAATATAGGCTGGAAAAATGGAGAGTGGTTTGTAGGCCGAAAGACCAAGGCGGTCTTGGCATTCATGACCTTCAGGTCCAGAATGACGCCTTACTTAGTAAATGGTTGTTCAAAGTTCCTACTGAGGATGGTGTTTGACAAACCCTGATGCACAACAAGTATCTATGCCAAAAAACTGTGTCTCAGGCCTACTGGAAACCTGGTGATTCACACTCTTGGGTAGGTCTAATGGCGGCAATGAAATATCTTTTCTGCTTTGGATCCTTCGTGATTAAAGTCGGGTCTGAGATTCATTTTTGGGAGGAAAACTGGTTAGGAAATGCTAGCCTCCGAGAACAATACCCCACTTTGTACTGTATTGTTCGCGATAAGAATGAGATTCTTGCGCAAGTGCTCATTTCTTTCCCACCGGATATTTCCTTCAGGCGGGATTTGATTGGCCCCCTTCTTGTGTCATGGCAATGTATTTTGTCCCGATTAGATACGATTAACCTGACATGAGGACGAGACGTGTTTCGTTGGAACATCACTACATCTGGGTCCTTCATAGTCGACTCTATGTACTGTGCACTCACACATTCGGAGGTCCCAATGGATAATAACAGTAAAATTTGGAAGTCAGAAATTCCACTAAAAGTTAAGATCTTCATGTGGTATCTTTGAAGGGGAGTGGTTCTAACCAAAGATAACCATGCCCATCACAATTGGCAAGGAAGCAAGAGGTGTAGCTTTTGTACTCATGATGAGACAATCAGACACCTCTTTTCCAGTGCAAGTTTGTGCGTTCTACATGGTCAATCATCCAAATAGCGTCGAATCTGTATCCACCAACATGTGTTGCCAATATTTTTGGTCATTGGTTGGACGACATTCCTTATAGGTTCAAAACGCTATTAAGGGTGGGAGCGTATGCCTTATTATGGTCATTTTGGCTATGTAGAAATGGTGTGGTTTTTAATGACAACAACTCTTCTCCTTTGTAGGTTACTTTCCGTTGTACGCACTCGCTTCATACATGGTCTATGCTTCACCGTACGGAACAATTGTTCAAGGCGGTGTGTATGCGATTGGAGCGGGTAGCCATGGAGGTCTTTTCCCAACATGGGTGGCAGCATAACCTCCGTATTGGTCCATCACCTCTTTCGACATAGGCATAGTGATGGTCCTATTTGACTCTACTAGTGCCGATATGTCCATTTTTTATATTTTTGTCTTTTCAGACTGCTTGTCTTTGGGTGTGTGCATCCTAGCTATGCAGAGGCTGGGTGTTGCTCATCATAAATTATATCAACTCGATGCTACATTTTGAGTTAATAAAAGCGCCCTTTATCGAAAAAAGCTCGACTACTTGTCTGAGTGATTTATATTGACGAGGTTCCGGACTATGTGCCTTGGTATGAAAGGGTGTTGCTTACAATCTTCTATTGGAGATTGAGGGGTTCTCTTTCCAGAGTGATGACTGGATTCATGGTGATCATATTGAGAAGCCTAATGCGGGTGTAGGCAAAGATAATGGCAGTGGAAAAGATAACTCTTCAGGCAACAACAAAGGTGGTGACCATATTGATAACGTCGGGTAAAGGCTCCCCTGCAAAGTCGGCTACTAGGGAGCCTGTGGCGCCTTCTAGTCCCATGGTGTTTGCTTCACCTAGCTTGTTAGAGCATCTACAGCCGAACTTGACAAATCCGACCACTCAAATGTGCAGGCAGTGACCGGTCACGGGCCAAATTAACTACTCAGCATACAAGTCTCTCATATTTCAACCCATAGATCCATACAGAGCATTGATGTCTACTACAGAACTTGCTCTTGTAGACTCGTGTTGGGCCTCCAAGCGCAGAGTTTTGTAGGACAGTAGGAAATTTCCCTCAAGTGCATGACCTAAGGTTTATCAGTCCGTGGGAGCGCGTAGGATGAAAATGGTCTCTCTCAAACAACCCTGCAACCAAATAACAAAGAGTCTCTTGTGTTCCCAACACACCCAATACAATGGTAAATTGTATAGGTGCACTAGTTCAGCGAAGAGATGGTGATACAAGTGTAATATGGATAGTAGATATAGGTTTTTGTAATCTAAAAATATAAAAACAGCAAGGTAACTAGTAACAAAAGTGAGCAAAAATGGTATTGCAATGCTTGAAAACAAGGCCTAGGGTTCATACTTTCACTAGTGCAAAATCTCTCAACAATGATAACATAATTGGATCATATAACAATCCCTCAACATGCAACAAAGAATCACTCCTAAGTTCCTATCGCGGAGAACATAAGATGAAATTGTTTGTAGGGTACGAAACCACCTCAAAGTTATTCTTTCTGATCAATCCATTGAGCTATTCCTATAAGTGTCACAAACAGCCCTAGAGTTCGTACTAAAATAACACCATATGATACACATCAACCAACTATAATGTCACCTAGATACTCCAATGTCACCACAAGTATCCGTGAGTTGATTATACGATATGCATCAAACAACTTCAGATTCATAATATTCAATCCAACACAAAGAACTTTAAAGAGTACCCCAAGATTTCTATCGGAGAAAGGAATATGAAAACGCGTATCAACCCCTATGCATAGATTACCCCAATATCACCACGGGAATCCGCAAGTTGATAACCGAAACATACATTAGGTGAATCAATGGAACATCCCATTGTCACCACGGATATCCCATCACAAGACATACATCAAGTGCTCTCACATCCAAAAGATTCAATCCGACATAACAAAACCTCAACGGAAAAGATTCAATTCATCACAAGAAGGTAGAGAGGGAAGAACACCATAAGATCCAAATATATCAACAAAGCTCGCGGTACATCAAGATCGTGCCAAATCAAGAACACGCGAGAGAGAGATCAAACACATAGCTACTGGTACATACCCTTAGCCCCGAGGGTGAACTACTCCCTCCTCGTCATGGAGACCACCGGGATGCGAAAGATGGTCTCCGGTGATGATTTCCCCCTCCGGCAGGGTGCCGAAACGGAGTCCCAATTATTTTTTCATGGCTACAGAGGCTTGCGGCAGCGGAACTTCTCATCTAGGGTTCTTTTCGGAGGTTACTGTATATATAGGGGGTACTTTGCATTGGAATCAAGTCAGGGGAGTGCCCGAGGGCCCCACAAGCTCGGGAGGCAGGCCCTAGGGGGGTGGGCACGCCCTCCAGGCTTGTGGCCTCCTCGGTCACCTCCTGGTCCAGCTCCGGTGCTCTGTGGGTCTCTTCTGGTCCATAAACGATCACCGTAAATTTTTAGCCTGTTTCGAGAATTTTATTTCTGCACAAAAAAACGACACCACGGTAGTTCTGCTGAAAACAGCGTCAGTCCGGGTTAGTTCTATTCAAATCATACCAAAACCATATAAAATTGTTGTAAACATGGCATGAATACTTCATAAATTATAGATACGTTGGAGACGTATTAGCATCCCCAAGTTTAATTCCTGGTCGTTCTCGAGTAGGTAAATATAAAAGAAATAATTTATGAAGTGTGAATGCTAGCATAGTGCATAAATTTGATCAATGATAGTTCCAAACACTTTTTCTAGCATCATTATATATCATAAACAGTAGCTCATCTTATAAAACTTCTCATGATCAAGTAACAAGCTATTCACATGTTAAAGTATAGACCATAAAGTTTCTTGAAAACTAACAAACTATGTTCTCAGTCATCGAACAATTGCAATTCATCTTATTTTCGGGGAGGGTCTATGTAAGAGCTTTGATTTAGAAAATTCCACATACTCAACTATCATATAGTCTTCCATGATTGCTGACACTCAAAGCATATTTTTAGAACAAATAGCATCCATCGAACACAGAGAAAGATAGGGGCTTAATGTTTTGCCTCCCAACTTATTTATCATATAGATAATTGTCAACAATAATAATTCATGATCAAATATATTTGAGTGTCCATATGTGCATAGATATTTCCCCACCACATGATGCTTGCAAACTAAGGAATAATTGAGGTTGAAATGAGAAAGCATACTATTGACTCTTGCATAAAAGTAAATTCATAAAGTAAAAGATAGGCCCTTCGCAGAGGGAAGCAGGGATTTGCAGAGGTGCCAGAGCTCGAAGTTTGTAAAACAGAGATGAATATAATTTTGGAAGGTATGCTTTCATTGTCAACGTAGCGACCAAGAGTTTTCAACATCTTCCATCACTATAAAAAAAGACACATCCGTGACATTTTGGCCCAAACGATTTTTTCTGTCATACTTATGACACTTCTATGATGATAATTGTGACAAAAACACGTATCATCATAGATGTGGTGGGCTCCGACTTCTATGACAAAAAATCATGATAGGAAATTGGCTTTTTGTCCTGGGCGGGCTGGAGACGCACCTGCATGACATTCTTTGGGCCGTCCATGACAGAAAGAATCATGGTAGAAGCGAGGGCGATGAAAATTTCGGGGAGTTCCCGGTTACGGTGGGTAGTCGGGGCCGAGCGATGCACTATGGTTTGCGCGTTTCTCTCGTACGTAGGCGCGTGTGTGTGCAAGGCGTTGGATCTAACTGAACCCGAGGGAGGCGTTCCCTTACTGAACCCGAGCGATTGCACTAGCTATGTTACTGAACCCGAGCGATCGATCCCTTGGCTGTTAACTGAACCGGAGCAATTCCTTCGCTAGTGCTGCTAACTGAAGCCGATCGAACCTACCTCTTGATGAACAGTGACCGTTGTTGGGGGTTGGCTGAACAGTTCCCAGTGGTGGTTGGATGAACAGGACCCCGTGGTAGTAGGCCGTTGCCGCTGGATGAACAGGACCCCGAGGAGGCCGCCACACACAAGCCGGTTGGGGTGGATGAACAGGACCCCGAGGAGGCCGCCACACGCAAGCCGGTTGGGGTGGATGAACAGGACCCCGTGGAGGGCTGGTTGAGCAGTAGCCGGTGGAGGCTGGATGAAAAGTAGCTCGTGGGTGAATAGTAGCTAGTGGAGTTAGGAGGAGGACGCGGTGGATGAACAGTAGCAGGTGGAGGCTGGAGGAAGTCGACGGTGGATGAATAGTAGCGCATGGAGGCTGGAGCGAGGCAGTAGACGGTGGATGAACAGGACCCCGTTTCGACTGTAGGCACTCGAACAGAAGCCCGTTTCCTCCGTTTTGCGGTACACCACACCCCTCCCGATCAACAGGACCACATTTCGACCGTAGGCACTCAAACAGAAGTCCGTTTCCTCTGTTTTGCGGTACGCCAGACCCTTCCCGATGAACAGGACCCCATTTCGACCGTACACGGTCGAACAGAAGGCCGATTCCTTCGTTCTGCGGTATGCTAGACCTCGTTTCGGCTGTTCCATCCAAGCCGGTTTGCTCCCGATGAACACTACGCATTCCGTGGGCTCCTGATGAACACGACGCAGTTTCTCCATTCCAACCCAGCCGGTTGGCTTCTGATGAACAGGATGTCGTTGCTGTCGTCCGTTGCCTCTCCATGTACATGTGCCCTGGCCATACGTATGCACGAGTAGGCGTTCGAGACCCCGCCCGTATGTACGTACGTGGCTATATTTTTTGGTATGTGGCTGTACATACATGTACACGGTTTATAAGGGACTGCCTAAACTGCTACGTCGGGGCTCTACTACTACACGTGCCGCTGCTTTCTCGGCCACGGTTCATCGTTGCAGAGAGACCGATTGACCAGTTTGTATGTACACGTTCGCGACCAGACAGACAACGCTACGTACGCTTTGACCGGGTGGGTCCCAGCTGTCAGGGAGGATAAGGACGCACTTCCTTCATTGCGAAGATATAGATGGTAGGTCCGAGCTGTCAGGGGCAGGATTCATTTTTTGCGCGTAATAAGTAGGTACTTCCTTGCGTGTGAAGATGTAGCTGGTGGGTCCACCTATCAGCCTTACCGCGTACAGTCCTCTTCCGATGGCTATCGTTCGTTGACCACGTTGACCACGCCGCGCAGACATCACCCAGGCAGTGGATGATGGTGAGGCCTAGGAAGGGAACGATGCGGAGCCAGGGAAGACGAGGCAGGTGGATTCCCACGCGGAGGGGAGTACGAGGGTTCACTGGTTCGGCTGTGGTGTGAGGCTGCCGTCGCCGGAGAATAACAGGAGGTGTTGATGAGTAGAGGAATGGCCTGGACTGCGATGGGAGTAGGGTGGGCCGGTGAGTCCTGCACGGCAGCACAGCCGGCCATGGGAGGCGGTACCGCCAGCGGTGGTTTGGGCGGCTAAAGCAAGAATATCCGAGATTGAAGAAGCCTGACATCCGTTGGATGGACATCCAACGATCACTGCTGCTAGAACCGTGTGTTGACTATAAGTTGACAAAGCCTTGCATACGCGTCAACTTAGTAGGCCCACAAGTGAGCATCACATGTGTGGCAGAGAACATATAGCCCATTTGCAATTTGTAATAATGTATATCCCATTTTTGAATTCTAATGGAATTTACTACAGCCCATTTATAGTTTGTTAAAATTACAGCCCATTTTCTAGCCAGGATAATGATTAATAATTTCAACCAACCGCTCAAAACAAAATTCAACAAAATTTCCCACATTTTGATGGGATCCGAAATATTTTTATCCCGAAATTTCGACTCAAATTAAATATAATTTTAAAATAAATTTGTATTAGGTAAAAATCCAACGAAATATTGCGTGCGCAGTAAGTAATGAAATTAAAATTTTCAAAATCCAAAAATAATATTTTTTAAACTAATTACCTGTTTGGTGCGTTTTTTTATAGTTACAACCCAGTTTTTATAATTACATCCCATTTATTTTTTCTTAAAGCCCATTTTCTTGTTAAGCCTAATGCATCCCTCCTAGGTAAGATTTGCAGCCCAGCGGGGCGGAGAATAACAAGTTGACCTGGGCTGGGTATTCCTCAAAAAAAAGTATAGATGGGCTAGCTATTTTCACCTTGAAAAATTAATATCTGGGCTGGATATTTGGTCGACATAAAATAATAGCCTGGGTTAGACGGGCCACAGCCCGCCCAGTTGATACCCTGCTCCTCTGTACAACAACAAAAGCATCGCTCAAAAAAAACTCTGCTCACACCTCAAAAAACAAATACTGCTCGAGCTGCTAGATCCCAGTTGTCGGCCGCTCCTTGTGCAATTCTCTCATTTATTGACTATATAGGTTGAGAATGGTGTGGGACCGTGATGTCAAGAAACAAGGAGGAAGCAAAAAAAATTATAGTTGTATATAATAAGGAGGCACTTGCATACGTAGGGCTATGGCCCTGGTGTCGGGGCACGACACCTATGGGATCCCGAGAGACCCCTTTACGATTCGGCGGGGGGAGAGGTATACGCAAAGAGCAGAACCAATGATCAACGCAGGAAGTTTTTACCCAGGTTTGGGCCGCTGATCAGCGTAAAACCCTACACCTGCTTTGTGTTCTTATTGATGTTCTTGAGCCCAGCCTTCAGGAGCGCTTGCAATGAACGGTACGTTCAAAGAGCAGCTACGCATGTAGAATGGGCCAGAAGTTCTCCTCCTCTGTAGCAGTTGCCATGGGCCTCCTTTTATATGCTCAAAGGGGTCTCCACAGTGGCAAAATGTACATACATTGAGGTGTAAAGTAGCTACAGGGTATCATACCTAACCCCTGACGGATTAGGACAAGCGCATTTAATGCACCGTGAGGTGTCCGTTTAGGTGTCCTCACTTTCTTGGGGATGGAAAAAGGGGCCATCGCATCAGCACCGCTTAAGCTCTCCTCCACTGGCGCGTTGCCACGCATCCAGAGAAGGACCCAGAATGTCAGACTTGTTACTGTGCCGAAGCGGTGGCACAGTGGCAGAATCTCGCCAGGCGCCGAGTCTTGCCGGGCACCAAGCCTTGCCGGGTGCCAAGCCATTCCGGGCGCCAAGCCTTGCCGGACGCCAAGCCTTGCCGGGCGCCAAGCCTTGCCGGGCTCCACAGGCCATCCCGGTAAGGATCTTGCCGAGGAAGCTGGTCTTCGGATTCCAGCTTTGCTTGTCTGCTGATCCTCAGATCTCTGACTTGATGATTTCCTTGATGGCTTGAATCGACCTCGAGCTCTTCCCGGCAAGCCTTGCCGCGAGGATGGCTACAACTGCCCGTGCACAAGTACGGGGTACTAGTGGCCCAATACTTAGTACACCGACAGGAGCCCCCGGGCCTAGGCCATACACGAGTGCGAGGCGTTGTTGGGCTAGGCCCAAATAGTGCACGGGCACGCGTGGCAGGGAAATAACTGCTCGTAAATATCTTGTTTTACTGTGCCCCCCACTACACGCACCAAGCGCGCGATGTGGGAAGCGTGCCAAAAAGGCTGCAACTGCCTCGCGCCTATAGAGGCGCATTCACATTGGGGAATAAAAGAGGCGGCCCCGCTCCTTCCCCATAAAAAGGAGAAGTCGCAGAGGCACAAGCCTATTTACCCCCCTCTTCTTCTCAATCTGGCCATTGCCATTGCCTTCCTCCTCTCGAGCTCAGAGCGAAGCCTTTTCCTCTTCCGCCCGCTGCTTCCACGCTCGCTCCACCCGCAGCTTCCGTCCTCACAGCCGCCATGCCGCCCAAGGCCAGCAAAGGCAAGGGCAAGGAGGCGAAAGCCAACATTCCGGAGAGCAAACTGGCGAAGATGTGGAAGAGGCTCATCGTCTTCCCTCCATCGCTCGATGCTGAAGCTCTGAAGGGGCGATACCAGTGCATGTGGGCGAAAGAGATGCAAGCTCACCCCGCCACATGCGTAATCCCAGGTGCTTGCTCCAAAGGTGGATCGGACAGATACCCTTTCTTCACTGCATATTTCTATTGCGAGCTCTGTCCCCCCTTTTCCGACTTCTTCAATGATATCATGTACACATACGGCTTTCGTCTTCTTGATTTCACGCCGAATGCGGTACTTTGCATGTCCATCTTTGCCCATCTCTGTGAAAATTTTGTCGGCGTGATTCCCAATTCTGCTCTTTTTCGCCATTACTTCTTCCCTCGTATCCAAAAAGGAGAGGCGCTCTCTGGTTCTATCGCCTGGATTCCAAGGGCTTGGAATAAGGAGATATACCCAGAAGGAGTTTACCGCGAAAAGTGGGACGAGTGGCGGGCTGAATGGTGCTGGATCCAGGAAGCAGATCCTCATCCGTTTTGTCATCCCCGTCAACAGAAGGTGGTCCGCGGCAAGGATTGGAGCGATCCCGCTACGGAAGACGAGAGGCTCACAATCGCCACCACCAGGATCCTTCGCCTGAAGGCTGCCGGGCTGACGATGGAGATGATCGGCTTCGACTTTCTCCGCCACTGCATCGCCCCTCTGCAGAACAGGGGAAGGCCAGCTTGGGAATACAAGAACGCGGCAGATATCATGAGATTGCACCCCGGGCTGAACAACAATCTGGCCGCTATGCTGCTTGGCGCCCTCCGTAAAAAATTATTCCAGCGCGAAGACAAGCACCGGCTGCCGGCAAGGATTGTTCCCTTGTGCAACAATTCTGCCTTGGGGTCAATCATTGCCTTCTTGCCGATGTTCAACGCCCACGGTCTTGACCCGACCTGGGCCGAGCCAACCGAGGAGGAAGCGCAGAAGTTTTTTTGACAGCTTGACGGAGAGGCCTGTCCGGCAAGAGTCAGATTTCATCCGAGCCACCACCGACCAAGAAGTAGCTTACATTGCTACTAGGGTGGAGGAGGCAAATCTTGTCGCGGAGGCCGGCAGCGTCGGCTTCACAGAGTGGGAAGCCAGCGACGCAGAGGTGGTAGTAGAGGTAAAACCTGCCGGGGAGGACAAGGTTGCCGGGGAAGAGAGCAGCGCAGCCACTGAGAGCTCATCCGGCGAGGACACGGCCGAAGAAGAAACACGAGAAGAGCTCCCACCCCCGAAGAAGACGAAGCGTGTTCTTCGGAAGGCTGCATCTGGCATCCCGGCAAGCCAGCCTTCTTCGAGCGGCGAAGCTCCCGGCAACAATGTGGCCGGCAAGACTGGACCGCGGCAGGGGGCTCGTCAACAGCCTGCGCGGCGCGCGAGACCCACGCCAGCGGCAACTTCTGGTGCGGCAGGAGGGTCTCGTACTACCGCACCGGAAGCTGCCCCGGCGCCTGCCACAGCCAAGCGGCATAGGACTCATCCTCCGCCTCCCCACTCAGACATCACAGCGGAGGTCAACTTCGACATCTCTGGCTTTAGTCCGGAGCGTGAGGAAGAAGAGTGAGTACTTTGCCACAGCTTTCATATTCCAATCCTGGATCAATCTTACTAAGTTGCTCGTATTGTCTCTGCAGTGACACAGAAACATTGCTCGAGAGGATGGCGAAGAGGTCAAGGACTTCTACGGGTGACGAGCCCCCGGCAGGCTCCACGAGCGTGCCAGAAACCATCATCGTCAGCCTGGAGTCCAGTCCTCAACGCAGCCCCCAGCGCAGCCCCCAGCATAGCCCCCAGCATAAGTTCACTGTTCTTTTTCCGCTGGCAGGTGCCGAGGCTTTCATTCTTGCCGCTGATATCTTTGGGTTCGCAGGAGAAGAACGGCAACAAGGAGAGCTGTTGGAGGACATCCCCATTGTGCCTCCTTCATCGACCGCTCCGCCCACAAGCACGTCCCCGGCAAGAGATCCTGCCGACGAGCCCATCCTGATTGAGGAGGAGCCGGCAGGCGCGGACTCCGGCAACCCACCCCCGGCAACCGTAGTTGCCGGGAGGGGCGAAGCTACCTCCCGACAGCCCGACGCAGGTACTCGATTGCCTCAGAGTGCTTGTTATTCTTTTTCCCTTATCTCTCTGTCTTTAGTCACTTCAAACTTCAACCTCGATCTTATTCTGTTTTCCTCCTTCGTCCTTCAGAGTTCCCTGTGATGGAACATATGGACGTCGACGTTGTCATCGAGGAGACCACCAGGGACGCTGCCGCCGAAGCAGACAGGATCGCTGCCAGCGAAGCCACCAAGGATGACAATGCCGAGGCTGGTGGTGCTCTTGACGGGGAGGCCGCCAAGACTGCACAAGAGGAACCCGCCGAAAAACCTACTGAAGGGGGCGACAGGGAGGCTGAGGACCGCACTGACGGCATTCCTGCCGCAGGAGCTCTAGGCACTGCACCGGCCACAGAGCCCCCTGCCACTGGTGAGGCAGCCACTAAAGACCAGCCATCAACATCTGAAGGCCCCTCATCCAGCAAATACCTCAAGGTTGGCGAGAACCTGTTTGTCAACTTGCCGGGGACGGCAAGCATTGGGGCACCAGCCAAAGGAGAAGTTTTTGAAGAAATCATTGCTGCTGCCGGGCTCGAAGTTGTTGACGACCCCAGTACTAGCAGCGGCAAATCTGAAGAGGATCAGCTCCTTCAGGCCATGGGCGAGAATTTCCGCAAGCTCCAGGCTCTCCATCGCGCCCGGAAAGACAAAGCGGACTCTAGAATGGCAGTTGTCGAGGCGGCGGAAGCAGATTTTCAAAGGCGCGTCGCACAAATGCAGATCTGGCATGCCGAGGCCCTCCAAGAGTTGGTTGCCGGCCGAGAACAAGTGAGCCAGCAATGGACTGAGATCCTCCTAAAGCAATCCGATATGGAGAAAGCGCATGATGAAGCTGCTCAAAGGATTGCTGCCGAAGATGCCCTCCTGACGGGGCACCGCGTTGCTCTTGATGCTCATGAGGAAGATCTCACCGCACGTGAGCAGGCGCTCGCCGCCAAGCTTCGCAGCAAAGATGAAGATATCGAGAATCTTGTCGCGCGGCGGACCCAGGAGCTGGAGCAAAAACAACAGGAGGCGCTCGAAGCTCTGACTGCTAGTCACGCCGGCAAGCTCAAGGAGGCCGTCGATGCTGCCGAGGCTGCACAGGCAGCCAAGAACGAACTGAGCGACAAGGTGAAGAGGCTAGAAACAGATTTGGAAGAGCACAGTAAGGAGCTCTCGACGCTTAAGGGCGATAGGGAAAAAACCCTCCACTCCTTGGCAGAGATGCAAGTTGCCCTGTCTGACAAAACCAAGCAGCTCTCCTTTGCGGCTGATAACATTGCGGTTCTGGAGTTGAAGCTGACCACGCTGCAGAAGTCTCTCGAGGCCGGCAAGGCCCGTGAGAAGGCCCTACTCAAGGATCTCCAAGGAGAGAGGAACCTGCTCAAGAGCGCCGCTGCCGCCCAAACCGAGTACGAGAAGGGAGTGGAGATCTGGACTGGACGTCTCATCGCCACCGCGGAGAAGCTTACCGCAGAACTGTCAACCATGGGCCTGTCGAACTTCAAGTATTCTTCCGAGGAAAGAATATCTCCAAGTGCCAGGTTGACGATGTTCTTTGAAAGCATCATCAACGCCTTGAGGGTGCTCCAGTCTAGCCGGGCGACTCAATTGGCCAACGAGACTCGCCGGCTTTGCCGGGCCGTCCTCCGCAAGGTGCTCATCAAGGTGGTGCACAGGAATCCTGGCATCGACCTCTCCAACGCGCTCGGCCATCTGCCAAAGGACGCAAATGTTGAGGCGCTTGAAGAGTGCATCGCGCCTATCCTTGAGAAGGTGGACTCCATCAAAAGGATCGAAGGCCAGCGCAGGGATTGAGTGCTCCCCTTTTTCTTGCCATCGTCATTCCATGTAAAAGACAATTAAGTCTCAAGTTAGAATTGCGGCAACTCATGGATGTAATATAATTTGCCTATGTTTAGGTTTATGCTTGCTATTTCCTTGTCTGATTCCCTTATGTATGGAGTTCACCCTATGCTTACTGAAAAAACTTACCGGTGCGCAACCTGCCGCGAGCGCTGGGTGCGGGACTTCAGCAGCCTGCTGGAGGCGCAGCGGCCGGCAAGACTCCTTGGTGTTCTCAGTGCAGCCACTTAAATCGCTGAGCGGACTCGAAACAAAATAAGGGCGCGACCGATTACAACAAGGGTTCCTTCGCGTGCAGATTTTCCATACAAGAATCGGAATCGTCCAAGGAAATAACTTTGTAATAAAAGAAAAACTTGCTCTGAGTTTTTAGGACTTAGCTTTCTATCACTGTCCTTCCTCCGACAAGCGTCGATTCCGAACGTCGCCAACTGGTATTCATATCTCCCTTCCCCCTCCGGCAAATGTGCACGCGAGGAATCCTTCTGTCTTTTGAGAAAAAGAAAGAAGAGAAAATAAAGACATGAAACCTTGGAAGTTCGTTAGAACTTACCGGGAGTAGGTGTCATACAACATCTTAGACAAACACGCATATATATGAATATGAACATGGGAATCAATAAGGGAATGTACAACACTTAAATTTATTCATCTGTGCTTAGGGTCTGTGCCTGGCTTTGTACAAAGGATCACATGCCTCGCCGGCAAGACTTGTATAAAAGGGTGGTTGCCGGGAGCCCCCAGCAACCGCGCCTTATGGGTAGAATTTGCGAAGATGCTCGATATTCCAGGAATTGCTCACTGGAACGCCATCTTCGGTCTCCAGGCGGACAGCGCCGGGCCTGGTGACTCGTACTACCCGATAAGGGCCTTCCCACTTTGGCGTCAACTTGTTTGAATTCTTGGCGGACTGAATCCGCCGAAGAACAAGGTCGCCTTCCTCAAGGCTTCGGGCATGAACTTTGTGGCTATGATAGCGGCGCAAAGCTTGCTGGTAGCGTGCAGCTCGCACAGCAGCCTAAAGACGATTCTCCTCAAGGAGCACAGCGTCATCTTGCCGCAGTTGCTCTTGCTCAAGCTCATCATAAGCGAGCACTCGAGGAGATCCGTATATGAGTTCCGTGGGGAGAACTGCTTCTGCTTCGTAGACAAGAGCGAAGGGCGTCTGGCCGGTGGCTCGATTTGGTGTCGTTCTGATTGACCAAAGAACCGCCGGCAACTCATCAATCCAGCGTCTTCCGCACTTTTTCAGCCTGTCAAAGGTTCTGGTCCTGAGACCGCGCAGCACTTCAGCATTGGCCCTCTCCGCTTGGCTGTTGCTTCTCGGGTGAGCAACAGAGGCAAAACAAATCTTGCCGCCAAGGTCTTGGACGTACTGCATGAAGGTGCGACTCGTGAACTGCGTGCCATTGTCGGTGATGATCCTGTTAGGCACACCAAAAGGGCAAACAATTCCCTTGAAGAACTTGACGGCCGATTGTGCAGTCACCTTCCTCACTGCCTCCACCTCCGGCCACTTTGTGAGCTTGTCGATAGCAACGTACAAGTACTCAAAGCCCCGGTAGCACGGGGGAAAGGGCCCAGTATGTCGAGCCCCCAGACCGAAAATGGCCAGGAGAGAGGGATTGTCTGAAGAGCTTGAGCTGGTTGATGTAATTTCTTCGAATTAATTTGGCATGCTTCACACTTGGTGACTAGTGCAGTCGCATCCTGGAGAGCGGTGGGCCAAAAGAAACCTTGCCGAAATGCTTTCCCGGCAAGCGCTCTTGACCCTATGTGAGAGCCACATATGCCCCCATGTATCTCCGCCAACAGCTCTAGTCCATTCTCCCGAGGAATGCACTTCAATTTCACACCGTTTGGTCTCTTTCTGTACAGGACATTATCGACGAACTTGTACATAACAGACCGACGGGCTACTCTCTCTGCTTCTTCCTGTTCCTCAGGGAGTTCACATGTCTGAAGGAAATGGACAATGTGCTGCGCCCATGCTGGAGCCTGAGGCTCGACAGCTAGGACTAAAGGCATCTCCTCTGCCGGGGGAACGTTCGTCTCGACAGCAAAGGCCTGAGGCCCTGCCGGAGCCTGTTGTTCCCGGGCAGGCATGTCGATCCCGGCAACTTCCTTGTCGGCGGCTCCGGGGAGATCTGCCGGGAAGTACTGGCCAGAGTTCAACTTTCTTCTCTTTTCTTGCCGCATCGATGGCGCCACGGATGGTTGAGTCAATTGGAGCACAAAAGTTCCTGGTTCCACAGGCAACTTAAGGGCGGCACGCTTTGACAGGTCGTCAGCAATACTGTTGTCGGCACGAGGAACGTGCTCCATTTGCAGACCGTCAAAGCGTTCTTCCATTTTCCTCACTTCATCTACGTAAGCTTGCATCAATGGACTTTGATAACTCTTGTTAACTTGCCTGACGACAAGTTGTGAATCGCCTTTGATGACGAGCTTTTTGATACCAAGGTCTGCCGCGATCCTGAGACCGGCAAGCAAACCCTCGTATTCTACAGTGTTGTTGGTCGAACTCTCCCGGGGAAAGTGCATTTGGACTACATACTTGAGGTGCTCTCCGGTGGGTGTGACAAGCAGCACGCCAGCACCGGCGCCTTGCAGCGAGAAAGCCCCGTCAAAATACATAACCCATTGCTGATCGATTTCCTTGCCGGGAAGAGCCGTTTCTTGAACCTCTTCGTCTGGCGTTGGGGTCCATTCTGCAATGAACTCTGCCAAGGCCCTGCTCTGGATCGTCGAAGTGCTTTCAAACTTGAGGCCAAAACTGGACAACTCCAACGCCCACTCCACGATCCTGCCGGTTGCTTCTGGATTTTGCAAAATCCGTTGCAACGGAAAGCGAGTGACGATGGTGATTTCATGTGCCTGAAAGTAATGGCGCAGCTTCCTTGAGGCCATAAGGAGGCCGAAAAGCAACTTCTGCACACCAGAATATCTTGACCTAGCTCCTTGTAAAAGAGAGCTAACAAAATAAACTGGGCGCTGCACCACCTTCTTCTTCTGCACGGGTTCTTCTGTTTGCGCAGATTCTATCTTGCCGGGATCAACCCTTGCCAGGGAAGATCTTGCCGCGCCATCTGGCGGTCCTGCCGCTGGTGTTGCTTCCTCATCAGCTTCTCTCTGCGCCACTAGCGCAGCACTAACCACTTGATTTGTTGCCGCCAGATACAGCAGCAACGGCTCTTGTGGTTTAGGCGCGACTAGCGTCGGCGGAGAGGAAAGGTATTTCTTCAAATCTTGCAGCGCAGCCTCTGCCTCCGGAGTCCATTTCATCGGACCTGCCTTCTTCAAAATTTTGAAGAAGGGCAGGGCGCGCTCAGCAGATTTGGAAATAAACCTGCTTAGAGCAGCAACACAGCCAGCAAGACAACGCACATCCTTGACGCGTCTCGGTGCTTCAATTTGCTCAATAGCTTTGATCTTGTCGGGGTTCGCTTCGATTCCTCGGCAAGATACAAAAAATCCGAGGAGCTTGCTGGAAGGGACACCGAACACGCACTTCTCAGGATTGAGCTTCAAGTTGATCTTGCGCAAGTTTGCAAATGTTTCTTCTAAATCTTGAATGAGCGTTGCTTTGTCCTTGGTTTTAACCACTATATCATCCATATAAGCCTCCATATTTCTATGGAGTTGAGGCTCAAAACCAATCTGGATTGCTCTGGCAAATGTTGAACCAGCACTTTTCAACCCGAAAGGCATTCGTATAAAACAATACGTACCACATGGGGTGATAAATGCGGTCTTCTCTTCATCTTCTTTTGCCATAAAAATCTGATGATACCCTGAATAGGCATCAAGGAAGGACAGGAGATCACAACCAGCGGTGGCATCCACAATCTGGTCGATGCGCGGCAAGGGAAAGGGATCTTTTGGACAAGCTTTATTGATATCTGTATAATCGATACAAAGCCTCCATTTCCCATTCGCTTTCCGCACTACAACCGGATTGGCCAACCAGGTTGGATGAAGCACTCCTTTGACCAGTCCTGCCGCTTCCAGCTTTCTGATTTCTTCGGCAATGAATTCTTGCCGCTCCAAGGCTTGCTTCCTGACCCTTTGCTTGACGGGCCACGCATGAGGACAGACAGCAAGGTGGTGCTCAATTACCTTCCTGGGAACACCGGGGATGTCGGACGGTTGCCATGCAAACACGTTGACATTCGCCCGCAGGAAAGCAATGAGCGCGCTTTCCTATTTGTCATCTAGGGTGGAACTTATGGTGAAAGTTCCCCCCGTTCCGTCCTCTCTGACAGGCACCTTCTTGGTCTCCGGCGGAGCAGCCTTGGACTTCTTGTTCTTGCCGGTGGAACTCTCTGGTACGTCCTCGACTGAAGCGCAGCACTCCGAGGAGGTGCGCTTGCCGGAGTTCGTGCCAAGGTTCCTGCCGGTCTTCTTCTTCCCCCCGGGAGTTCCAGCGGCAGGAGCAGGTGCCTTGATGGCAGGTGCTGCAACTGCTTCCCGGTAAAGTTGGTCGGCACAGATGAGCGCATCCTTCTTATCGGAATGGATAGTGATGACGCCCAACGGCCCAGGCATCTTCAAGACATTGTACGCGTAGTGTGATGCCGCCATAAACTTAGCCAGCGCTGGCCGACCAAGGATCCCATTGTATGACATGGGGATCTTGGCGACATCAAACACCACCTTCTCGGTCCTGAAGTTAAGCTCGCTGCCAAATGTTACCGGCAGCGTAATCTTGCCCTTAGGCTGGGTCCTTCCCGGATTGACCCCTTGAAACGTACCCGTTTCTTCGAGGTCCTCGTCGGGAATCTGGAGCTTTCTGAGCACATCCGGTGAGATTAAGTTTAGGCCGGCCCCGCCGTCAACTAACATTTTTGTCACCTTGAGGTTGCGAATCGTTGGCGAGACCAACAATGGCAAGCACCCGACCGCAGTTGTGCGATCAGGGTGATCCTCGGCGTCGAAAATGATAGGCATGCTGGACCACTTCAGGGGCCTACATGCATCTGGGGACGGCTCTGCCGCATTGACCTCCCGCACCCACTGTTTGAGTTGGCGGTGGGAAGAATGCAGCGAAGCACCTCCATCAATACACATGGCCTCCGTAGCCTTATGGAATTCTTGCTCACTGGATTGATCATCCTCCTCATCATCGTCTTCTTCTTTATCTCGGCCCCGAGCGGGCCGATCCTTTTGCTGCTTGGCCTTGCCGCGGCGCCCCCCTCGGCCACCGCGCTTCTTGCCGGACCCATCAGCACCATCTTGGGCCTTCTCCTTATCTCGCCTCTCGTATTCGGCTCTCTGCTTCTCGGCAAGCTGCTCAACTTGCCGGCAGTTCTGGAGATCGTGGCCCTTGGTGCGATGGATCTTGCAATATTGCTTGCCGGAGTTCTCCGACTTGTCGGCAGCCGCCAAGGCCTGACAGGAAGGGCATCCGGCAAGATCCTTGCCGGGGTCACCAACCTTGGCCTTCTTGGCGGCGCCGGGGTTGTCGGATTCCTCGACGGCAAGCACGGCCTTGCCTCCGCGCTTCCTGTTTCGCCGCCGGCCTTTCCTTGACGAGTCCGCGGCGTCTTCATCTTCGGACTCGCCCGCCGCGCCAACAGCCTCACCAGGGAGTTTCCTCCCCTCTTCAGCTCGAGCACATTTGTCGGCCAAAGCGTAAAGCTCGGCAATACTCCTGACTTTGTTCATTGCCAGCTCTTCCCGCATTTTGCGGTTACGCACGTTCTGGTGGAACGCGCTAACGACAGCGGCAGGGTGAACGTCAGGAATATTATACTGCACCCGGCTGAATCTCTGGATAAACTTGCGCAGGGACTCGCCCTCCTTCTGAGGGATGATGTGCAAATCGCTCTCTTGGCCAGGAGCTTGGTGGCCTCCAACAAAGGCGCCAACAAACTGATGGCACAGATCTGACCAGGAAGAAATAGAATTCTCCGGTAGATGCATCAACCACGACCTGACGTTGGGTTTGAGCACCAACGGGAAGTAGTTGGCAAGTATCTTGTCATCTCGGCCCCCGGCAGCCTGCACCGCAATGGTGTAGATGCTCAGGAGCTCCAAGGGATGGGTCTTACCATCATATTTCTCCGGGACCTCCGGCTTGAAGGTTCAGGAATTGGGCCACCGGACTTGCCGCAGCTCACGGGTAAACGCTGGAGTCCCTACCTCATAAGGCAAGTCTCCTACGTCCCCTGGCGCAGGCTCGTCGACAGTTGGCCCCGCGCGCTTATCAGACTGATGGCGCGCTTCCCGTCGCCGCTCGATGGTAGTTCGAGCGTCCTCCTTGCCTTGTTCCTGGAGAACTTGACGCTGCTCGCGGCGCATCCGTGGATCGGATGACGCCGTGGAAACTTCTTCATGGCGGTCGACTTGCTGGGTTGTCGGCCACCGCTGGTGCCGCGCAGGGGAGTGCACTGTGGTTGCACCACCTCCGGTTTTCTCTACATCGGCTCGCGCCGGATCGATGGGCCTCCGCTGCGAGGGCCCTGCCTCTTGCGGCCCATCTTTGTTGGTGAAGCCGATAAGGCTCTGGATGGTAGCTCGCCACTCCTCCATCTTCTCCGGAGCAGGAGGAAAATCGAGGAGCAGCTGCGCACGTGCCAAGGCTTCCGCTGGCGTAGGCGGCGGCGATAGGTGCGAGGTGTGTGAGGTGCTCTGACTCCTAACCATATTAGAAGGAGCACCACCACGGTCACGCGACCGCGCGCCACCTCCGCCAGCAGCTCGGTGTGCATGCTGGTCCCGCGCATCTTGGGATCGATGCGTGGAAATCTTTTCATGGGGACGCCCTGAACCACCAGCGCCATGACGTCGTTCCTCATGCACGACCTGAGTAGGTCGTGATGCTTGCGCCGGCGCGGGAGCTCCAGCAGGCGCCCTCCGATCTCTGGAATTCGTTGTGCCACCCGTAGGCAGCACAGCACCGTCTCCAGATCCAGCGGCGTGCAGGTTACCACTGCCACTGCGAACGATGCCGCTCGCCTGGCTCGGATCCCTAGAACGCCGTGGGGGTTCTTGCCCTCTTCCTTCTGCACCCATGCCGTCGCCCGTACGCGAAGGTGTAGGCAAAAATAACATGGACGGTTGCGCCGTCGCAGCGCTCTTCTTCTTGGGCGGCATGATGATGAAGATGATGAAGAAACTAGGGCGCCGATCACTAGATCAGGTTCACACAACCTTCAATCCCCCTACCTGGCGCGCCAAAGATGTCGGGGCACGACACCTATGGGATCCCGAGAGACCCCTTTATGATTCGGCGGGGGGAGAGGTATACGCAAAGAGCAGAACCAATGATCAACGCGGGAAGTTTTTACCCAGGTTCGGGCCGCTGATCAGCGTAAAACCCTACTCCTGCTTTGTGTTCTTATTGATGTTCTTGAGCCCAGCCTTCAGGAGCGCTTGCAATGAACGGTACGTTCAAAGAGCAGCTACGCATGCAGAATGGGCCAGAAGTTCTCCTCCTCTGTAGCAGTTGCCTTGGGCCTCCTTTTATATGCTCAATGGGGTCTCCACAGTGGCAAAATGTACATACATTGAGGTGTAAAGTAGCTACAGGGTATCATACCTAACCCCTGACGGATTAGGACAAGCGCATTTAATGCACCGTGAGGTGTCCATTTAGGTGTCCTCACTTTCTTGGGGATGGAAAAAGGGGCCATCCCATCAGCACCGCTTAACCTCTCCTCCACTGGCGTGTTGCCACGCATCCAAAGAAGGACCCAGAATGTCAGACTTGTTACTGTGCCGAAGCGGTGGCACAGTGGCAGAATCTCGCCAGGCGCCGAGCCTTGCCGGGCACCAAGCCTTGCCGGGCGCCAAGCCTTGCCGGGCGCCAAGCCTTGCCGGGCTCCACAGGCCATCCCGGCAAGGATCTTGCCGGGGAAGCTGGTCTTCGGATTCCAGCTTTGCTTGTCTGCTGATCCTCAGATCTCTGACTTGATGATTTCCTTGATGGCTTGAATCGACCTCGAGCTGTTCCCGGCAAGCCTTGCCGCGAGGATGGCTACAACTGCCCGTGCACAAGTACGGGGTACTAGTGGCCCAATACTTAGTACACCGACACCTGGTGGGTCCCCACTGTCATCCTCTCCAAGTAAAGTCATCTCCTGATTCCTCATGTTCGTTGACCATGTTGACAATGCGAGACGGCAGCGCCACGGCGAGTGCAACAACTTGAAAGACGACGGAGAGGGCCTCACGGGCCCTACGGATGGTCTGATATAGTGCCCGCTGCTCATTCAGGAAGCCAGGATCATAGGGCCACATGTCTGCGACGGCATTATCGTTCACTTGTTCACCGGCGATTCATCCCTCCGCGAGCCGGTGCTCGTTAAAGAGACGGAGGTTGCATCACAGGTCCTCCTGTGCTGGTAGCTATTCCGCCATTAGGGCGTCGAAGTGCGGCCGCACCTGCTCTATGGTGAACACATCATGAACCGGCTTGGGCGGTGCCGCCGGCTCCTGGTCGGAAGCCAAGTCCATCGTCTGATTGTCGTCGCTGAGCTCGGCGAGCTCGCTGGCAAGCCAGCATATCCGGCTGCTGGACCAGACCGTTGCCGAGCACGAGTCTGACCACCCTGGCCCACCCAGACCCCCTCCCTCGCCCGCACGTGCTTTCAGTCCGAAACGGTCAACGCCGCCCGCTCCGCTTCCCGATGTAGGTGATTGCTTCGCGTTCAAATGACACAAGTGCCGTCCGTCCGTCTACCGCTATATTAATGATACGCAGTTGCCGGGGCGGCTACTCCGGCACCACCCGTCTGTCCCTCTGCCGCCCACCACTGCTATATAAACTAATGCGCCGGCCATAGCCGCAGTCAGCCGCCTCCGTTCCCTTTCTCCTCTCCACACCACTCCCACCATGGCTTCCTCGCGCTTCGGCGCTCTTCAGGACGGGCGGACGACGGACCAGAAGGATATGGCAGCCATTGCTGCTGACTGGCTGGCCAGCAGGCAGCCGAAGGACGACGACGTCCCAATGGAGAATGTGGTAGTCGACGATCCAGCGTCAACCTTCTCCTCCACGCCATCCTCGCCTGTGCATTGCACCATGACTATCGGCGAGGCCCGTGCCCAATACATGGACATGGTGAGGCAGAAGCATGAGGAGCAGTTCTGGGAGGCGCAGGCTGACGCCGCCTACAACCACCATGTCCTTGAGGAGCACCTACACGCGGAGGAGCAGATCGTCATGGAGCAGGCGGAGCAGGAGGCGCTGCTCGAGTCATACCGCTCCGCCCGCGAGAGCCGCCTCGCGTGCTGGAGGTACCGCATGCGGGTGGTGGAGGTTGCGGCCGCCTACAAAGAGGGCGATGAAGCGGGTGAGGCATTGTTTGGCGAGACCGACGACAAGGCAGAGGACAATGCCGGCTCCACCAAGGCCCCGCCTCACCAGCACCAAGGCGAAGGACTTTGCTAGCTTTGGCACGGCCCTGCTCCGTCGAGGCCCCGCCCCGCCAACAACGAGGCAGAGGACATCACCTGCTAGCCCCGCCCCGCCCCGCCTCACCAGCACCAAGGCGCCGCCCCGCCGGCAACAAGGCAGAGGACATCACCGGCTCTGTCGAAGCCCCGCCTCGCTGCCAACGAGGCCGCGCCACATAGAAAACGAGGAAGAGTAGAACACGGTAGGTCGCCGCCGCTAGGGTCCAAGTAAGGCCACCGCTCCTACTCCGGTTGAAGCCAAGCTTGGCGGGTTGAACATTGACGGCCGATTAGCTGCTTGGCAGCGACGTGGAGTCGGATAGCTTTACTTCCTGTGTCTCCGGAGGCGGAGCTGGAGAAGAAGCTTCTTTTCGGCTCAGCCGGACACGGGAAATGGGTGCCGGAGATCATAGATTAGGTTAATTAATTATACCTCCAGCGCACCCCTTTTTAGTTGAAGAATGTATGAAATGTAATGAAATCCGGCCGTGTATGAACGAATTTAGTCCGATTAGTTTGAATTCTTGTATCACTGGCATTAACATGCAAAACAATAATTATTCTCAGGACGCACGGTGATCACCTAGTTTGCAGCAGTTTCACATGTACAAAAAGTTTGAGCAACTTTTTAGCGTGCCTGTACATTGCAATCAAACTCACAGGCCTGGCAATTCATAGAGAACATTCAAAACAATCGATGATTATGCATCTCAATGATTCACACGTTAGAGCCAATATTTACTTCACAACTAAAGAATAAAGAAAAATCGATCGATGTTGTTGACGGCAAAGGGCGTCCCATTCCAAAATATCAAACGCATGTCTTCTTGCTAACATCAATGAGCAAAATTTGACATGTTGTCCCATTCCAAAATATCAAATGCGTGTCTTTTTGCGTACATCAATGAGCAAATTTTGACAAGGTTTTCCCATTCCAAAATATCAAATCCCTATGATTGTGGAATGGGCGGGGTTTGCCATCAGTTTGCACATTGACATGACACCTCGTGCTAAATAAACCAACTTCTTTTTGTGCAGTTCCACTAAAATCAACCAACTTCGCGAACATATCGGCACCTCCTTTCTTGTAGCTAATTTTGTGGCTGGAGGTGGAAATGAATGATTCGAGAACATTCGATGTATTGTGCATGATGAAGTATAATGGAGGGCACGAACCATCAGACATTTTGTGTAGTTCCCATTGAAATCAAGGTGAGCATCCCTGTTTGCATAAATACAAAAAAGTGATTAGTATAAAGCAAACTGTATTATGAATTTACAGTTTAAACAGGCACCTACATGATCCATGCAGAGCACACATTTAAAAAATGTAACTCACCGGAAGGAATCCTAAAACAACATTGTATTGGCCATCACAGCAACAAAGATGGAGATCTGTGAGTCCTTCTGAGCTGAAGTTAGTTTGTTCTTGTGGGCAGTAATGTAACCATCCTTCAACTGCCCTTTCTGATAAGAAGAGAGGCTTTGCTTCTTCATCCTGGCATAATCGGAACTAAGAACTTCACGTACTCCAAATTCTTCTTCAGAGGAGGATGATCCTGTTGTGCAAAAACAAGAGAACAACTAAATGCTAGCATCCCTGTTTGCTCGAAAAAAAGGAAAGGAAATATTTAAAATAGCCATTACATAGCAATGGGAGTAACTGATGAAATGTATAGTCACAAAGAGATGCATCCTCATTATCCTCATAGGAAATGATATGATACCAAAGACAACAGCTCAACTTGACCTATATTATTACTTAATTTTATCAGTGGCTATAACGGTGGAAAACCAGTGCCTCAATTTATTAGCAGCCTTATATTAACATGCGAAACAATATCACTTTCTCATGACAGTAGCTAAACAGTAGCACAACACCAATAGAGATAACAAAGCTCAATCATATGGATGAAATCCGTGGGCCGGTACCAACCTTTGTCGTGTGGCTTATTGTGTAGAGCATACACATGAAGCACTTCTCCGGAACCATCCGTTATTATCTACTGTGGTTGCCATGCTTACTATAAAATCCTCGATTAGTTTAATGTTTCCAACATCTTCTTGTGCAGTTCCACTCAAATATATGTTATATTCAAACAAGATTCCTGTTTGCACAAATAGAGCTAATTACATATTACATTAAGAGTGGCATCAAATCACAGTGGCAAAACAATTGCTCGTTCCAGCCATAGCAATAAATTAAGATGCAAAACTATATCATTACTTGTGTCATCACAGTTCCAGTGCTTCATTTTAGCACAGGGAGTTGATTCTTGTTCTTCTTCCACTTGTTCTTCCCCTTCATCACTTGGTTTAATAACAGACAAGCTTCGCCTTCAATGTAAGATTTGGCATGTCAATTAGGGAGCACAAGTATAGCACTAAAAAACATCATTACTTTTCTGATGACAATAGCAAAATACAGGCCAACAGTTGCGAAATATCATTATCTTACCTCAATGGGATATTACGGTGCACATACAGATTGGAAGTCTGGTCTCCTTTTGAGCAGTTCACTAAAATCAAGCAACGTTACCGTATAAGTAGCACAACATATGAAAGCACACTGCATAATCATGTGGAAGAAGGCCAGTACTAACCTCTCATGACGCAGAATTCAAACAACTCACAAGAAGAAGATCTATAACAAATTTGCCAACACGGATAGGAAGTCAGATCTCCTCTAGTGCAGTTCCACTAAGATCAAGCAATCAAGCAACGTTGTCGGTGTGACATTTTGGTTGAACTGCACAAAACACTCTTAAAACAAAAGTGTTTTGTGCAGTGCAACAAAAGGTTGCAATAGCAACGAGGTGAAGTAGATAACCCTGTTTACACAGAGGTGCAAAGGAAACAATTACTGGTCAATAACGGCGGACGACACAGAAGCCCACAAAAAGAAGCATCTAACTTATCTAAATGGGAAAGAAAGCAAGACAGTAGCATTTATCTAACAGTGGCATTGATTCATATCAACAGAGAAATTATATTAACAATAAAATTTGTTAAACATGTAGTTTGCTTTTAACTGTGGCATTGTTTCAATTTTCCAGTGGCATTATTAGATTAACAATACGTAAAGAGTTGTATGGGACAGTGGACGCACCAGCACCATGTGCATCTGCCGATGTATAAAGGGGTGATGCATAGTCTGTTGCAACAAACAACCAAGGAGCATATTTGTGTTGGTCCCATTTTTGTTATCCTTAGACACCTTTCCCTATGTGAGGGCAGCAAATCTAGTCCTGCTCAAACTCTACAGCCTTGTCCCCCACCCACAGATAGATCAGTTCGTTACAGATGTGTGTACTGCGTTTGTCATTGCTTTCCCTTTTCGACCAACATAGGTGTTGGATAGCCAGTCTGTACTACTTGCCCCCTTCCTTTCCTCTTTGAACCACATCCTAGATTCATGCTATACAACTTTTCCCACTACTTTCCTGTTTGATCCAACACCTAGGTTCGAGTGCAGAAGCGAAAAAAAATCCACATGCAGCTAGAGCAATGCGTGTGGATTAAGTAAATTATACCTTAAGGTTCTCAGGGTGTGGCTCAGTGGGCGGCCGGAGGCCGATCTGCCCACACTATGTACGGCAGCGAGGAAGAAGGGGTCGGAGGCCCTCCCGCGCCGCCACTGGGTGAAAGAGAACAACGGCCCCGGTAGTGGATTTCCTCCCTCGCCGACGGTGATAGCGTTAAGCCTCCTTCCCTTCCCCGGCGGACGGGGTCCTGCCGGCTCTTTGACCAGCAGTGAGGGGGGAGAGAGAGTGTGAGAGGCCAACGCAGTCTTGTTTAGATCTGGAGAGGGTGAGAGAGTGTGAAGAGAGCAACTACAAACGCTGAGGCTCCAGCGTGTATATATATAGTGGAGAGAGAGTGTGAAGAGAGAAAACCCTAGAAAACAAGCGCCGAGGCTGCAGCGTATATAGTTGGAGTGGTTTTCTTTTTCTCTCCATAAAAATCATTTTAAATTATGCATGAAATGGAACTCTTTATTTAACGTAGTGAAGAAAAATACTAGAGCAATGCTAATACGTGAAGAAAATTTAACGCTCGAAGGAGTCAACTCGCAATTAACGCTGCACGCCTCCTGGTCGCACTTACTATCATTCATGTGTGGTACACGACCCTCCAAAGTGAACAACAAATGAACCACACATGGTCAAAATATCGGAAAGGTGGGCTGCACCATCCTCCAATTTTAAATATTTTTGAGAAATTTAATTTTAATTACTTTGTATGTACACTTTGCTCTCTTCCAATAATTTTGGGCACTTGTATTCGGCCTAAGTCAGTGTGCCACCATTTCTTGTACTACTACCTCCGTCCAGGTTTTTACGCCACCTCATATATTTTTTCTCAAAGTTTGACCAAATTTTTTAACTACTCCCTCCTTTCCGGTTTATAGGGCTTAAATTTGACATCTCATCAACCAAGGCAGATGATGAGTGGAGAAATGTACTCCGTCTCGTAGTTTACAAAATTACTCAAACTTTAATCTGCATTAATTACAATATATTCATGGACGACCACTAAATGAGTAGGAATGGTTACATGCACTGGTTGGTTTCTTTTAATCCTTGCATGCATCAATTTAATGCACCTTGGAATGTTAACATGTGGTGGAAAGAAGTGAAAATAAGACTGTATAATATGGTAAAACGAAGAAAATGAGATGAGCCCAATAAATTGGAAAGGAGGAAGTAGTAAACTGCTAATACATGCCAACAAAAAATAAATATTACTGCCTTCTTTTTTTATGTGTTCTAAACGCTTTTATATTTCTTTACGGAGTATTTTTAATAAAATTTTGCCAACATAATTAACTAGTGGCAAAAATTCAGAACCAACGTAATTAATACGGCCACCGGCCGTTTGCACACATTTATTTTCCAGCACATTTCTTTTCATCAACAACATTTTGATACAGGGAAGTACATTCACCAATTCTTTGCTAGGAGAGCAAGACCAAAGAAAACAAGAACCACAATTAGACATTTTAAAAGATATCCAATTTCCATTACTCCCACTAATTGTATTAATATCTTCTCTATGTTTTCATTGTTGAACTGTGGCTTCTCGAGCTTGCACACTTCTTTCTTCTTCGATTCTAAAGAACTAGACGTTGCTTCACATCTAATATCATCTCTAGTCTCATCTCTAGCCTCTATTCTAGCAAGGAGTGCACGAGCATCTACCAAATTTCGTGCTATTAATAGATCGATGTATTCTTCTTCCCAAAACCAAAACTTGCATCCATCCTCCACACAAGTTTGAGTATAAGCTGCCGAACATGCGCCGAATAAGGGAGCACAGCCAAATAAAAAGAAGTACTACGCACCTTATCTTTTTCGCACTTGATGAACACCCATCCGGGATGTTCTGGCGTGGTCGAAACGTGGCGCAGGACCTGCCGCAGGCAGCCATCGCACTTTGTGAGTGGCAACGATGAACCGACTAGCCGCTGGGCCAGGGCCGAGCCCGGACGGTGGCCAGCCGTGTCTTTGCCGGTGATCTGCCAACGGGATAGATCCGAGCAGCTAGAGGCAGATTCAGTACCTGCACGTGACGTGGAGGCATTGCCATTGTTGTGCGACCCGATACCCGGACAATCCATGGCAAGGTGCAGTCACAGGCTGCCGGAATGCTCCAAATCTGGTAGCCGCGTGCGTCAAATCCCGCGGCCGCAGATGTAGCGGTTGACTGCCGACGCCGGGACGAGAGAAGCACAGATCTGGCCGTCGCGCTGTCGTCGGCTGGGCTATAGTGCGAGGCAGCCACTGTGTCTCCGACGGACGTGCGTGTACCTCTTCTCTTCTTGTACGTACTCCATTTATCTCACTTCCTGTGGCTTCCCATTCCCACGATATTCCTTTTCTATGAACCTGTGTGTGTGTGTGTTTAACAGCGTGTGTGTGTGTGTGTGTGTGTGTGTGTTAGAGAGAGCGACACATCGACCTGCAGAGAGATGGTGTGTAGTACTACGAAGCTGCGAGAGTCGGTGCATCCTCTCGTTTCCGAGCGTCCGGTCAGGACAGCTGCCACGCCCGCTCTTGACCACCCTGGCCCACCCAAGTCCCCTCCATCGCCCACGCACGCTTCCCGCCTGAAACGGCCAGTGCCGCTCCAGAGAATCAGTGCCGCATTCATGCCCGGGCAGAGCGGACGTGACCTCTCACTGGCGCATGCATTGAAGGGAGAAGCAGATTCAACAAAGAGTGATGGTTGCTTCGTCCGTCCAACTTACTGCCAGGTCTATGTAATTTGACGGCTCATTGGTCATTATTACTGAGGTGGTACGACGGTGCTGAGTCTCAGTTGTACTGTACACTTTACTTTGGTGCATGACACGTGCACCGGATGCTGGATGTCCCACGTTTCGGCGAAAGGAGGTAGAGTGCGAAAACAGCGAAAACACGGCAGCTCAGTGATTGCATGGCCCACCCCACACTATCACCATATTTTTTGGACACCGTGTGACACATAACTCTTTAGTACACAGTACTATAATTTCTCAGCGAAATAAAATTGTACAATGCTATGAAGCTTTCAACTTCTGTTTCATGTATCTTGCGTCCAAGGTTGCCCCGTTGCAACATTCCATCAAATACAAAGGAGACTAACATGCATGCTATTGCATCTCAATGATTCACAGATCATAGCCAATATGTACTTCCTTCGTTCGAAAATAAGTGTCTCAACTTTAGCACAAAGTTGTACTAAAGTTGACACTTATTTTGGAACAGAGACAACTAAAGAAAAAAATGATCCATGCAGTCCCTAGGCCTTGAACCCTAAACCCTAACCAGGCTTTAATTTTCTGGCGACGTCGAACCTTCCGAAGAAATGAAGTTTGCAACTTTTTGACCATCGGATCATTTTGTGCAGTTTCACTAAAATCGAGCTGAGCATCCCTATGGCAAAGAAATTGAAGAAGTGTGGTTAGAATAAGACTAGTAGGACTAGTTGATGAGACATAGACTCATCACAAATACAGTAGAAGCCAGTAGAGGTACGTGTGGGGCAAAGAAGTAGAGAAATATCCACATGGAGTGATGTGGGCAGCTGGGGCAGTGGTGCAAGCCAGTTGTAAAGGAAGTTGTACCTGAGGGATGTTGGGATGTAGCAAGAGGAGGGCGGCGGGAGGTGGCATCTGCCCACATCACGGCAGTGAGCAAGGGACGAAGGCAACCGCACCGGCTTTGTGAGAGAGAACGGCGGGGACTCCTGATCGGGACGCGCCGACCGTGGGTTTTCACCGTCGCCGACGGCGACTGCATCTACACAAAGCATCCACCCCTTCCCCCGGCGGATGTGATCTGCCCGGATGGGTGACTAGAGATGTGGCCACAGTCATTTTGTGCGAGAGTGTGTGAAGAGAGCAACCCTAGCAAGCAACCGTGTAGGCTCCTGGCTATGTATATAGTGGAGCGGTTTCTTTTTCTCTCCATACGAACCTTTTTATATTGCGTGTGTGCCACTGATGAAAAAAACTTGGCACCGTTCATGTGTGGTTCCTGACCCTCCATTAAGTTAGTAACTACTACTAGACGCGTCAAATTATCACGTGGGCTGCATCATCGTACATAAATGAGCTCCACCATGTCACGTGTGTGGTTGGGGAAGACGCAAAGAGTGCTACGTGCGTGGGTGCGTGCACCTCTTCTCTTCGAGCATGGTTACTAAAAGTATAGCCAACTACTCTAGCACACGGTTATCATATGGGCAAAGAGTATAGGAAGTAATAATGACTAATGAGCTGTTAAATCACAAGGCCCACCTTTCTCTATGTTTGACTGAGGAAGCAGCCATCATTTCACTCCTCATTAAATATCCATGTCAATCACAACGTAGAAATATCATTCACTGATACAATAGGGCTGGCTCTAAGGCTGGTGATTTTTTTTACTTTATCTCTTTCTCTTTTTCTCTCATTTACTGATTTTACATAGGAGCACGTATAGAGGATGGCTATTCCTTTCGATGGGACTTCTTCATGGGGTTTAAGACTAAGCAGCTCCGAATATTATTCCCGCTGCCCACCACTCTGAATCGTGCCATCTATGATACTCCCATTGCAACACTGAGGTCCACTAGGTCTAGCACGTCCTGTAAGAAGAGACTGTCACGCAAAACATACATTCTTGTTGCCTTCTTCCTCGTATAGTACGTACTACTAGTAGTACTACTACTCGTTCTCCTATATAAACCTTGCGCTTGGCATCTCCAAAATATTAACCTTGCGCTTGGCTCTTTGCCTCTTCGGGAAGTCGAGCAATGATGGTACTACAGTATATGGTTCTGGCTATCTGACACCGAATGAATTGCTGCACGTCCACCACGTGGGCGAGGAGCGAGGGGCGAGGGAGAGTGCGTACTACTACGTCTGTTTCAATATGGACTACATACGGAGCAAAATGAGTGAATCTACACTATAAAATACGTCAATATACATCAGTATTTGGAGTATGTACTAGTAGTTCATATTGAAATCTGCTAAAAGACATATATTTCAAACAATATGATAAGCTCTCTAACCAAGGTAGGGACGAGGAGTATATGTCTAACGGAGGGAGTAGTAAATTTTCTCCTCGCCCCACGAGCCACCGCGCGCGTGGGCTGATGTCTACTACACAACTTGTTCTTGTAGACTCATGTTGGGCCTCCAAGCGTAGAGTTTTGTAGGACAATAGCAATTTTCCCTCAAGTGGATGACCTAAGGTTTATCAATCCGTGGGAGGCATAGGATGAAGATGGTCTCTCTCAAACAACCCTACAACCAAATAACAAAAAGTCTCTTGTGTCCCCAACACACCAAATACAATCATAATTTGTATAGGTGCACTAGTTCGGCGAAGAGATGGTAATAAAAGCGTAGTAATGATAGTAGATATTGATTTTTGTATAGGAACAATAAAAAACAGCAAGGTAGCAATTGATAAAACGGAGCACAAACGGTATTGCAATGCTTGAAAATGAGGCCTAGGGTCCGTACTTTCGCTAGTGCAATCTCTCAACAATGCTAATCTAATTGGATCATATAACCATCCCTCAAAGTGCGATGAAGAATCACTCCGAAGTTCTTATCTAGCGGAGAACATAAGAAGAAATTGTTTGTAGCTATTCTTTCCGGTCGATCTATCCAAGAGTTCCTACTAAAATAACACCAAGTTATTGTTTCCGATCGATCTATCAAGAGTTTGTACTAAAAAACACAAAGTTATTCTTTCCGATCGATCTATCAAGAGTTCGTACTAAAATAACACCAAAGCAAATTCAGATTCATAATAGTCATTCGAACACAAAGAACCTCAAAGAGTGCCCCAAGATTTCTACCGGAGAAACAAAAGACGAGAACGTGCATCAACCCCTATGCATAGATTACCCCAATGTCACCTCGGGAATCCGCGAGTTGAGTGCCAAAACATATCTCAAGTGAATCAATATAATACCCCATTGTCACGACGGGTACTCATATGCAAGACATACATCAAGTGCTCTCAAATCCATAAAAGTATTCAATCCGATAAAACAAAATCTCAAAGGGAAAACTCAATTCATCACAACAAGATAGAGAGGGGAAAACACCATATGATCCAACTATATTAACAAAGCCCGCGATACATCAAGATCGTGACATCTCAAGAACACGAGAGAGAGAGATTAAACACATAGCTACTGGTACAAACCCTCAGCCCCGAGGGTGGACTACTCCCTCCTCATCATGGTGGCCGTCGGGATGATGAAGATGGCCACCGGTGATGATTTCCCCCTCCGGCAGGGTGCCGGAACGGGGTCTAGATTTGTTTTTCGTGGCTACAGAGGCTTGCGGCGTCGAAACTTCTGATCTAGGGTTACCCCCGATGGTTTCTCTATTTATAGGAATTTTTGGCGTTGGTTTTGCGATAAGATGGGCCATGTGGTGAGCACAACCCACCGGGGCACGCCTGGGCCTCCTGGAGCGCCCCGGTGTCTTGTGCCCTACTCCTTCACCTTCTGGTCCTTCCACGAAGCTTCGGGGGTCTCTTTTGTTCCAAAAAAAATCATCAAAAAGTTTCAGCTCATTTGGAGAACTTTCATTTCTGCACAAAAAACAACACCACGGTAGTTCTGCTGAAAACAGCGTCAGTCCGGGTTAGTTCCATGCAAATCATACCAAAACCATATAAAATTATTGTAAACATGGCATGAATACTTCATAAATTATAGATACGTTGGAGACGTATCAGCATCCCCAAGCTTAATTCCTACTCGTCCTCGAGTTGGTAAATGATAAAATAAATAATTTATGAAGTGTGAATGCTAGCAAAGTGCACAAGTTTGATCAATGATAATTTCAATCACTTTTCCTAGCATCATAACAACAACTCTTTCTCATAAAACTCATCATGACACAGTATCAATCAATTCACATGTTAAGGTTCAAACAGTGAATTCTCTTGAAACTCAACAACCTATATTCTTAGTCACCAAACAATTGCAATTCAACTTATTCAACAGAGTCTAAGTAAGAGCTCCACATTCTCAATCATCATATAGTCTTCCATGATTGCTACTACTCAAAGCATATTCTTAGAACAAATGACATCCATCGAACATAGAGAAAGATAGGGGCTTAATGTGTCGCCTCCCAACTCATTTATCATAG
The DNA here is from genome assembly GCA_011799875.1 of Thinopyrum elongatum. Lineage (NCBI taxonomy): Eukaryota > Viridiplantae > Streptophyta > Magnoliopsida > Poales > Poaceae > Thinopyrum > Thinopyrum elongatum. The sequence goes on from CM022301.1 coordinate 336,953,768, forward strand.
AGATAATTGTCAACAATAATAAATCATGATCAAATATATTTGACTGGTCATATGTGCCTAGATATTTCCCCACCACATGATGCTTGCCAACTAGAGAATAATTGAGGTTGAATGAGGATGTAAACTATTGACTCTTTCCATAAAAGTAAATACTGAAAAGTAAAAGATAGGCCCTTCGCAGAGGGAAGCAGAGGTTGTCATGCGCTTTTTATTTGGATATCCAAGCTCTTAATGCAAAGGAACATCACGTTATATTGCCCCTTATGATAGCAACCTTTATTATGCAGTCTGTCGCTTTTATTACTTTGCCATCACAACTTCATATAACGCTCAATTTTCCCTTACAATAAAAAATCAAACATATTTAGGAGCAATTTTTATTGTTTATGCACCGATGACAACTTACTTGAAGGATCTTATTCAATCCATACGTAGGTATGGTGGACACTCATGGCAAGAAACTGGGTTTAAGGGTTTTTGGATGCACAAGTAGTATCTCTACTTAGTACGAATTTTTGGCTAGCAAAAGATCCTAGGCAAACACCACATGTTGGAGGATCCATGACAATATAACTTCTATGCAAATATACACAACCATAACTCATTACGTTGTCTTCCTTGTCCAACTTCAACTAATTTGCTCAAGTTTGAAAATAATTAATGGGTATTCACAATCATAGAAGATTTCCAAGATAATATATTTGCATGTGAAAGTTCTCTTCCTTATAGTAATCATTCATGAATTGCTTGTATGACCAATATTGTGATTGTCAAACTTCAAAAGATTTCACTTTCTAAACCCAATGTGAAGCTACTACTAGGCATGATATAAACATATAATTTAAACTTCATGATATTCAATTCATTCAACAATTTACTGATAGGATATAAGTGAAGCACAAGAGTGAATAACAAACTACTCCAAAAAGATATAAGTGAAGATCAAGCGAGTTGTTAAGTAAATGGGTAGCTATTTGAGGACTCTCTCTTATTTAAAAGTTTCAGATCTAAGTATTTTATTAAAACAGCAAGCAAAACAAAATAAAATGAAATTCTAAGAATGGCACACATCATGTGAAGAAGCAAAAACTTAGGCTCAACCGAGGCTAACCGATAATTGTTGATGAAGAAAGGTGGGATGCCTACCGGAGCATCCCCAAGCTTAGATGCTTGAGACTTCTTGGAATATTAACTTGGGATGCCTTGGGCATCCCCAAGCTTGAGCTCTTGTGTCTTCATTCTTCTCATAACACGGTTTCCCTAATTCTTAAAAACTTCATCCACACAAAACTCAACAAGAACTCGTGAGATACGTTAGTATAAATCAATGCAACAACTTATCATTATCTACTGTATAAAATCACTAAAATTATAATTTAACATTGCATACTAAATGCCTCTGCATATTTAATACTCCTATCCTCAAATAGAATCATTAAACAAGCAAACATATGCAAACAATGCAAACATGTCTAAACAGAACAGTCTGTAAAGAGTACAATATTCCTCATACTTCCCTAACTCCAAAAATTCTGAAAAATTACCAAACTGTAGAAAATTTATTATATCTTACTATGCAAAAACATTCAAGCTTTTATCACATTCTTACTTTTCTAGAGAATTTTTCCAACAGTGATAAACTTTCTGTTTTGAAACAGCAACTCATAGACTTGCAAAATAAGCATGGTAAAGACTATCCTTGACATTTTTATTGAAATGAAAGATGAAAAACATTATTATAAATAGCAGGAATAAAATACAAATAAAATAAATTGACGCTCCAAGCAAAACACATATCATGTGACGAATAAAATTATAGCTCCAAGTGAGGTTACCGATAATGTCGGAGACGAAAGAGGGGATGCCTTCTGGGGCATCCCCAAGCTTAGTTGCTTGGATATTCCTTGAATATTACCTTGGGAGTGCCTTGGGCATCCCCAAGTTTAGGGTCTTGTCACTCCTTATTCTCATCATATCGATATCTCAACCAAAACATGAAAACTTCAATCACACAAAACTTAACGGAACTTCGTGAGATGGGTTAGTATGATAAAGACAAATCATTCACTTTGGTACTTTCAAGACAATATTCATAATTGTTCTCACACAATGCCTACTGTACTCTACAATTTTCACAATTTATATTAAGCAATATAAGCCATAGAAACCATAAAACAAGCAAACTATGCATTGAAAACAGAATCTGTCAAAAACAGAACAACACATAAAGATCTGAATTAAGGTCATACTTATGTACGTCAAAAAATTCTGAAAACTTAGGACAGCGTAGAACATTTGTATACCCAAAAACTGTAAAAAATTCAGAGTTTTTCCACGTTCCAGTAGAATATAGGAATTTCTGTACTGGACGCAAAAGTTTCTGTTTTTGCACAGAATCAAGTCAACTATCATCCACACTATCCCAAAGGCTTTACTTGGCATTTTATTGAAAAAAAGCAATAAAACAAGATTAATACAGTAGCCTAATAATGTGAACACACATAAATGGTTGGGGTAAATGTTGGGTTGTCTCCCAACAATCGCTTTTCTTTAATGCCTTTTAGCTAGGCATGATGATTTCAATGATGCTCGCATAAAAGATAAGAATTGAAACACAAAGAGAGCATCATGAAGCATATGACTAGCACATTTAAGCCTAACCCACTTCCTATGAATAGGGATTTTGTGAGCAACCAAATTATGGGAACAAGAATCAACTAGCATAGGAAGGCAAAACATGCATAACTTTGAAAATTTCAACACATAGAGAGGAAACTTGATATTATTGAGATATGTAGATGCATATGTTCCTCTCTCATAATAATTTTCAGTAGCATCATGAATGAATTCAACAATATAACTATCACATAAAGCATTCTTTTCATGATCCACAAGCATAGAAATTTTATTATTCTCCACATAAGCAAATTTATTCTCATGAATAGTAGTGGGAGCAAACTCAACAAAATAACTATCATGGGATTGAAAATTAAAATCATGATGACAAGTTTCATGGTTATTATTATTCTTTATAGCATACATGTCATCACCATAATCATCATAGATAGCAACTTTGTTGTCATAATCAATTGAAACCTCTTCCAAAATAGTGGATTCATCACTAAATAAAGTCATAACCTCTCCAAATCCACTTTCATAACTATCACAATAAGATTCAACACCCTCCAAAATAGTGGGATCATTAGTACCTAGAGTTGACACTCTTCCAAACCCACTTTCATCAATATAATCATCATAAATAGGAGGCATGCTACCATTATAACAAATTTGCACATCAAAACTTGGGGGACTAAAAATATCATCTTAATCAAACATAGCATCCCCAAGCTTGTAGCTTTGCATATCATTAGCATCACGGATATTCAAAGAATTCATACCAACAACATTGCAATCATGCTCATCATTCAAAGATTTTTTGTCAAACATTTTATCGAATTCTTCTTCTATCAATTGAGCACAATTTTCATTTCCATCATTTTCACGAAAGACATTATAAAGATGAAAAATATGATGCAACCTCAATTCCATTTTTTTGTAGTTTTCTTTTTATAAACCAAACTAGTGATAAAACAAGAAACTAAAAGATTCAATTGCAAGATCTAAAGACATACCTTCAAACACTCACCTCCCCGGCAACGGTGCCAGAAAAGAGCTTGATGTCTACTACACAACTTTTTCTTGTAGACTCGTGTTGGGCCTCCATGCGTAGAGTTTTGTAGGACAATAGCAATTTTCCCTCAAGTGGATGACCTAAGGTTTATCAATCCGTGGGAGGCATAGGATGAAGATGGTCTCTCTCAAACAACCCTACAACCAAATAACAAAAAGTCTCTTGTGTCCCCAACACACCAAATACAATGGTAATTTGTATAGGTGCACTAGTTCAGCGAAGAGATGGTAATAAAAGCGTAGTAATGATAGTAGATATTGATTTTTGTATAGGAACAATAAAAAACAGCAAGGTAGCAATTGATAAAACGGAGCACAAACGGTATTGCAATGCTTGAAAATGAGGCCTAGGGTCCGTACTTTCGCTAGTGCAATCTCTCAACAATGCTAATCTAATTGGATCATATAACCATCCCTCAAAGTGCGATGAAGAATCACTCCAAAGTTCTTATCTAGCGGAGAACATAAGAAGAAATTGTTTGTAGCTATTCTTTCCGGTCGATCTATCCAAGAGTTCGTACTAAAATAACACCAAGTTATTCTTTCCGATCGATCTATCAAGAGTTCATACTAAAATAACACCAAAGCAAATTCAGATTCATAATACTCAATCCAACACAAAGAACCTCAAAGAGTGCCCTAATATTTCTACCGGAGAAACAAAAGACGAGAACATGCATCAACCCCTATGCATAGATTACCCCAATGTCACCTCGGGAATCCGCGAGTTGAGTGCCAAAACATATCTCAAGTGAATCAATATAATACCCCATTGTCACCACGGGTACACATATGCAAGACATGCATCAAGTGCTCTCAAATCCATAAAAGTATTCGATCCGATAAAACGAAATCTCAAAGGGAAAACTCAATTCATCACAACAAGATAGAGAGGGGAAAACACCATATGATCCAACTATATTAACAAAGCCCGCGATACATCAAGATCGTGACATCTCAAGAACACGAGAGAGAGGGAGAGAGATTAAACACATAGCTACTGGTACAAACCCTCAGCCCCGAGGGTGGACTACTCCTTCCTCATCATGGTGGCCGCCGGGATGATGAAGATGGCCACCGGTGATGATTTCCCCCTCCGGCAGGGTGCCGGAACGGGGTCTAGATTGGTTTTTCATGGCTATAGAGGCTTGCGGCGGTGGAACTTCTGATCTAGGGTTACTCCCGATGGTTTCTCTATTTATAGGAATTTTTGGCGTTGGTTTCACGCTAAGATGGGCCTCGAGGTGAGCACAACCCACCGGGGTGCGCCTGGGCATCTTGGCGCGCCCCGGTGTCTTGTGCCCTACTCCTTCACCTTCTGGTACTTCCACGAAGCTTCGGGGGTCTCTTTTGTTCCAAAAAAATCATCAAAAAGTTTCAGCTCATTTGGAGAACTTTCATTTCTGCACAAAAAACAACACCACAGTAGTTCTGCTGAAAATAGTGTCAGTTCGGGTTAGTTCCATGCAAATCATACCAAAATCATATAAAATTATTGTAAACATGGCATGAATACTTCATAAATTATAGATACGTTGGAGACGTATCATGGGCGAGGGAGCGGGCGTAGGCGTAGTAAGCAAGCTTCTCCTCGTCCCGCGACTCTGCGAGCCACCATGCCCGTGGGCGGGGGAGAGGGCATACTAAACGAGCTTCTCCTCGTTCAGCGAGTTGACGGGACACGTCAAAAGTAGTAGAGAGCATCTCCAGTGTATAGAGGCAACCTTGCCTCTAAGGTAGGCCCCACATGGTTTGCCTCTTATCAAATGAAAAAACCACAATGTATAGAGACTCTAACCAGCCTCTAAGGTGGGCCCTAGCAGAAATTTAAAAAGTATTGATTAGCACCAAATTTGTCCAATTAGTAATATTTATCTTGTACTTTGTTATGCTTCCTAAGGCTGACAAGTTGGACCAGATGGATTGTTAAATTGTTAGAGGCAGCCTCTAAGGTTAGAGGCGATGCTAGCCAATTTTTTGTTAGAGGCAGTTCATGCAATGTATAGAGACTGCCTCTCAGAGAAGAGAGAGGGCTTAGAGGCAACAAAAAGCATACATTGTGGATGTGCCTACTTGCCGGTCTATATGGCTCAATCTGAAATCTCCCTAACCATAATAGATGTTGAGTGGTGGAATAAATTGTTTACTTCCATAGTTCGCAAAAGTACTGAGCATGTGGGATGGTGAACGGAGGGAGTACGATACCATTAGTACTATAGTTATTTTGGAAGGGTTGTAGTAGTCCCTCCCATTCACATGTTCACATTTCAAGCTTCAATAAAAATGTTGCATGCAAGGATTAAGAGAAAACTCAGCAATGCATGTACTCCCTCAATCCATATAGGGTCTAAATTGCGTTTTTGAGGCTAACTTTGACCACATGTTAGAGCAATAATATGACATGCAACTTACACAAATCATACCATCAAATTCGTACGTGGTCATTGTACTGCTAACACATGCATGCGTTGCAATTAGTACGTACATGATACAGTAGTAAACACTCACTATCTAGTACTAGTACTAGTTCATTGCTTGGTTTAGATTTGGAATTGAGGCCATACTTGATGTTTCGGAGAAGGGTTATATGCCTTGCTGCAACAGTACCGTCCAATCTTCACGTGTGGTGTTTTTCTTGGAAATTTTTTACGAGAGGATTCTACGATGTGTGAAATGATGTGTTGTTCGTGCGTCCAACTTACTATTGGAAAGGTGTGGCTTTGAGATGTGACGGCTCATTAGTAGTATTCCTTGCGATTGTGCACTCATAATTTGGTGCATGGCACGTGGACCCTGATGCTGGATGTCCCACATGTCGAGAAAAGGAAGTTTTGTGCTGCTAGAATGGTTTCTCGCAATGCTATCGACCTTTCAGCATTTGTTTATATATACTGTGCTAGTAATTGTAATTTCTCAGTGAGATAAAATTATACTAGTACAATGCTACGAAGCTTTCAACTTTTCTTTCATGTGTCTTGCCTTGAAGGTTTTCTTGTTACAACATTCCAACAAATTCAAAGGAAACTAACATGCATGCTAATGCATAACAATGATTTACATATCAGACCCAATATTTACTTCACAACTTAAGACAAAGTTGTGAGAAGGTGTACAAATAAAGAAAAAAATTGATCGATCAGGTCCCTAAGCATGCTTTCATTTCCTGGCCATGGTGGACATGTTGGTAGCCATTTTCACGCGGCTCGTTGATGCCCGCCAAGACATGTTGCAGTTGGATGCATGCACCATCCCATCATTTTGTGCAGTTGCACTAAAATGGAGCTCAGCATCCCTATTGATAAGGATATTTAATAACTATGATTGCAATAATAGTGGCACTATTGATGAAACATGGAAAGTACGCCTGCCGAGCTACAATACGTTTTAGGCAAATAAGTATAGAAGATCCACATGCAGCGACGTGGGAAGATGGACGGTGCAGCAAGGCCGGTTCCAGAGGAAGCTCTACCTGAGGGTTGTCGGGATGTAACCAGGAGGGCGGCAGCGGGTGGGATCTGCCCATACTGCGGCAGCGAGCAAGGGGCAAAGGCACTACCACGCCGGAGCTTGCTTAGAGAGAATGGCGGGTATTGCAAATCGGGACGCGCTGGCAGTGGGTTTCCTGCGTCGACGCCAGCGACCGGAGCAACATTGCGCATCGTCCCTTTCCGCCGAGGGACTGGGTCTGGCCAGATCAAGGACCAGCGGTGAGAGAGAGAGTGGCCACCGCCATCTTGTGTGAGAGAGTAGAAGAGACCGACCCCAGAAAGCAAGCATTGAGGATCCTGCCTATATTATATAGTATATAGTCTAGTGGAGCGATTTTCTTTTTTCTCTCCATAACAATCGGTTTATATTCTGTATGTGCGCCATCGAGGAATAAAATCTTTTTTTAAATAACATGTCAAGTCGCAATTTGTTTGTTCTCCCGTGGTACACGATCCTCCATTAAGTGGATAACCAGTACACATGTCAAATTACCATGTGGGTTGCCTTTTCGTACAAATGAGCTCCACCGTGTACCCGCGCGGCTGTGGTTGGGAAAGAGACGGGAGTACGTGCACCGTGCGTGCACCTCTTCTCTTCGTGCACGTACCCCACCTATGTGGGTGTGTGTGAGAGAGATACAAACCTAGAGAGATGGTGTGTGTGTTCGTGAGTGTTTTTTTATGGGAGGGGGTGATTTCGTGAGTGTATTTGTGGGAATATGTGTCGATGATATCTCAAAAAAAATGTGACACATGCAATGTGTGTGAAATAGAGGCCTAGCTATATCATATATAGAGGGGGCAATCCACGAGAAGAGTGGGAGGGGTCATAGATATCGATAGAGTCGAAGAGACGAACAAGTGTGTGGGTGCAAGATCGATGAAGAGAGCCATCGAAATTGTGTATGCGCACGTCAAAGATATAGGGCGACTGACCTACCGGAACGTCAGAGGGGAGAGGGCAAGTTTGTGTGTGGTAGGGACACATGACTAGAGCACTCAATGTATTGGTGTGTGTGGGGGCGGGGAGAGGCAGAGACCTAACTAGGGAGGTAGATCGACTCATATATGTGTTGAGAAGGAGAGACCTAACTACCTATGTCTTGAGGGAGATCGATCGGCATTCATACATAAGCGAAGGATGGGAAATAGGTTGCAAGAGAGAGAGAGAGACAGGCAGACAGAGGTAGAGTGCCGGAGGGGTGGTGGAGTTGCTTCTCGAAGATGGTGGAAGAGGCCTACTAGACAAGCGGAGGGTACAACTGCAATATCAAGAAGAGAGGGGATGTGTTTCTGTGTGTGCGTGTGCATGATAGATGTGTCGGGAGGCATGCATGGATGATGAAGGGGGGCATATCTATTTTGTAGGAATGAAGTATGTCTACCAGAGGGGGGGGGGGTGAATGGGAGTTTTAAATTTTCTTCGGAAAACTCAAAACTCTCAGAACCCAGCAGCGGAAACGAAAGAAAACTAAACTGCAGTGAACTAAAACTGAGTACCGAATGGAAACTAAACATGCATCGAAACAAATCACATGATGGAAATCATATCAAATGAAAACATGAGTAACAGAGATAACCAGTGGTGCTCGATGGCGACAAGGAATTTGTTCGACCAGTTTTGCCTTGTGCACAAGAACTACGTCTGGTTGGAGAGGCTGTGACTTAACACGAAAGATAAACTATCTTTACCCTATTCTCCTCGACAATCGATTCGTCAACTGATGTCGATTACTCGTGGTAGATACTTGAAGGCAATCTTTGAACCTTTACAGACTTCTTCTTTGAGAACCACAATCACTCTTGGTCTCTGAAGAAATTGACACCTAACTGTCTAGAGAGTTTGCAGCTCTCAAGAGTAATAGGCGGAGTGTACTGGACTTAGATTCGAGTGATGCTGAACCACTATCTAATTCTTCGGCTCTAGGGGTTTTCTCTCGGTGGATTTTAAACTCAAACCGCTCAGGGAGTGGGTTGCTCAAAAATCTTCTCAAAATCAAACGGAGCAGCCACTGGACAAAGCCGGCGCGGGGTGGCTATTTATAGTCCCAGCCTTCTCACATGGGAAATGACCATTTTGGACACAAGGTCCAGCCAATGGCCAACCGACATGTTCACAACGTCGGATTTTGGAGCAATGGTAACATTACTTGAGAAACAAGTAATGCTAACTCCTCGGTCTGAGACAAATCTCTCGCAGCGAAGAAGATCTCAGTCTCTTGCTGGCAAGTATTTGCTCAGAGCACAAAGAGATTTCTCTCGCAACTTCCATAGGTTTTGGGTTTAGCATCAGAGAATCAAATTTTCGAACGCTACACCCCTCTTAATAGTACGGTGGTCCTATCGCTCAATGAAAGAAGAAGAATAACGAAACAAATGCTACGTCTTCACTTCGACTTCATTCTCCTTGGACGCAGTCATTTTTCTTCGGACAGACACCGAACCAACTGCTTCACTTCAGCAATTTTTAGGGGTCACTCTTGTTTAACATCATCTTTGGTGATAACCTTTTCTACAACGCAGAGAGATTATCTTCATCGTTTGTATCAAATTCCTCGATACTTCAGGGACCTGTTACGCTTTGTGCACTAGCAAACACATAAGTCCCATACTATTTATGTCAACAAACTCCAAAACATAAGGGGCCTATCATTGCATCGACAATCTCCCCCTTTTTGGACGGTTGTTGACAAAATAGATAATCATCGAAGTGAAGATAGATAAATGAAATGTAAATCGAACAAGAGTGAATTTGCGTTACTTGGCTTGATGATGAAATATACTCCCCCTAGATGTATGCAGGGTCAGAAATATGATATGAAATTTTCTGCAATTCATTGAAGTATGTGGAGGATTTTTCAATCAATCGAGGTAATGATTTGCACTGATGATATATAATCCATCAAGAATGTAGTGCAATCATTCATAACTTCTGAAAATAATTCCACCTGCAAAACAAATGCTTCGAGAGAAAAAAGTGTAGCAGGCAGGGTTATTAATATTACATCACATATCAGAAGTTTTACATCAGAGCAAAGATAGTCTTTAAGGCATAGAGCTCAGAAGTTTCAAACGACCAGACCAAATAAACACAGGGAGCAACTCTATCAGAGCAAATCTATCGAAACTCGATGTAATTCTCCCCCTTTTTGTGAACTAGTGTCAAAAAGGTGACGAAGAACATGAGTGCAAAAGAGGTGAACTTGATTCACTCTGAGGCATCTCCAGAGGAACTGGCCAAAGAGGTTTCTGATTCGGAGGTAGCTGGAACATCTTCATCGTCAGCAGAAGCAGATGTTCCTTCGAGACTTGCTTGAGACTAAGAGGATGAGGGCAGAGTGGGATCAGCTTATTGATTCTTGCGAGACAACACATTTCCTTCAGCTGGTTTCTCAGTTGGTGAGGTAGCTTCTGATTCATCGAGCAACTTGCGCAGCTTAAACCGAAGTAAATCAGTTGCAGGCGCACGAGCTGGTAGAGGTGGAGTGGTATGATCTTGAAAATCTTCGGCAGAGAAACCTTGATCAATATACTCATAGGGTTCTTTAAGATCTGAGTTGCTAAGTGGTTTCTTGGAGAAGAACTTTCGAAGCAATTTCCGTAGGAGCTTCTTATTTTCAGCCGTGATCATGTGCACAACTTTCGTATGGTTGTTGATGGCATTCAGTTCGGCAGCCAGATGTTCTTTCTCTCAATGATCCTTAGCCATATGCTGCAGTAGCAGCTGTTGAGTACGCAAACTCACTTCAAGGTGTGAAGGAGGTTGGGTATTTGGTTGGCGATCACGCTGAGGTAGCTGTGGCCCATCAAATGTATTATGATAATCTAGAGGGCTTGACACTGGTGCTTTGCCCAAAGAAAAATCTTCCATGACTCGCAACGTGTCACATACCGAAAGAATGAAGCTTTTGTGACTGACTTTCGCCAAATATTTGGTGTTCATTGCAAAATCAACCACTTTCTGAATCCAAGGTGCAAAGACTTTGATGGTTTTCGGGTGCTGAGCAGAATCCATCAGTATATGCAAAAACATGTTCTCGACATTGAAGATAAATCCTTGGGAGATTGCATGAATGGTGTTTCAAAGAACATCAGATATAACATTGTCAGTATTCATCCCGGCCGGAGGACAGATGGTATATGTGAGCATGTGGTGTAGAGTCTGATTATCAAGAGTCAAATGCTCGAGCAAGGGAGGACCATTGTAGTCACGTATCTTCTCTTTGTCCATGGTGCAACGGAAATCTTCATCGAAAATGGCTTCAATTTTATGTACTCAAATTTTAGTCTTGCCATGCTCGAACCAAGGGAAATGAAAGTGAGACACAAAGTCTATTGCTGAGCATTTTATATGTTTCCCTTCGGTCATCCATTCCATGATCCACTTTGTGCTATCAGATTCATCTCCAGAGATGTAAAAAGTGGCATAGAATTGAAGTATTATTTCTTTGTTCCATGGATGCTGAAATGCAAAGACATGTGTGAGGCCAAAACCTTCGATATCTTGCAATACTTGAGTAAAGCAGCCAATGTTCTTCATTGCAGCGATGTCCGGGAACTCATGAGGAAATATCTTGCGGCTGTCATAAAGAATCCGAGAGTAGTATATAGCCTATTCTTGAGTCCAGAACCGAGGAGATTCAGAGGTGCGAGGCTTGCTGTATGGACTCTCTTGAAAGAAAACAGGATGAGTGTTCCGATTATAAAGTGGTCCTTTGACGCCAACGCCGATGGAAAATAATGGCAGTTGTTCCCGAGGATATGGATATTTGAGCTCATCTTCAACGGAAATCACTTCATCACCATAAACTACAGAGTCTGAATGATGAGCTGAAGCAGATTTCACTGTAAAAGGACCATCATTGGTAGTTCTTTTCATAGTGTTGAGTGATATTCGCAGTGGAGAGGGCGCAGACACTTTATCAGGCACTGAAGCTTTATCAGGCACTGGGGACTGATGGAGATGTTCTTCGGCAGACGGTTGAGGTGCAGAGGGAGGAACTAATTCATTTGGTTCAACATAAGCTGGAGAAGCTTGGTGCTGAGACTAAGGAATTTCACCTTCTTCTGATATATTTTGCTGAGAGGGATTTGCTTCATGAACAGGAGAGGCCACAGGCACTGGTTCAGTTGGCCTTGGCGAAGTAGGAGCATCTGTGATTGGTTCATGAATAGGCGAGGGAATTGCAGGCTCCGGAGAGTTTTCCTTCTGTGGTACAGCTTCTGGATAATTTTCTTTCGTAGGAGGAGGAGGAGCATTCTTTGTTGCAATTTTCTTCTTCTTCTTTTGCTTCAGCTGAGCAGATTGATCAATATGCCCTTTTACAAGATCATTGTAGCCAGTGGCTTGAGCTTGATGATCGAGGCAGATCTTGTGAACAATTTTATCCAAGTCAGAATGAAATCCTAATCTTCTGTTCCGAAGGATAGTCAAAGCTTTATTGACATCCATATATGATTCTTCAAGTTGCTTGATGACAAACTTGGATTTCGTAGCCTTCATACGGTTGTCAAGCTCATTAAGCTGGCCAGTGAGGTTATTGATCTCAACAGAATCATCTCTCATGTCTCGAAGCAGACCAGTGGCTTGAGCAATCACTTCAGAGGGAATGGGCAAAGATGCTAATTCTCCATCAAATAGGTTCTCCACAAATCTGTTAAGCTGCTCCATGATGAACACTTGATTGAAGTAATGAGGTGCATCAGAGTGATCATTAGTCTGTGCAACAGGAGCAGTTTGGACTATATTTTGCTCGGTGGAGGCATAAAAGCCAATGGTTGTGTCAACTTCGGAGCAAATTGAGCAGCCTTTTCTTTCACAGTATCGGCTCGTGGAGCACTTTGCTCGGCAGAAGGAGCTGTGATCTTCTTCACCTTAGGCTTTGGAAGTTTCTCTCCTAGCTTAGCTGTGCTTATTGGAGCTTCAACAACTAAGTCTTGCATGTCAATCGCCTCAGGATGAGGGGTTGTATTCACATGATCTACCATGGTGACAGTGGTACGAGGCGTTTTTCTCTTCAAAGAAATCTTCTTCGGAGGTGTCATTGGAACTGCACTTGCTTGAAGATCAGGCAGTATGGTGGAAGTAGTGTGGCACCCCGGCTCAGAGGAACTAGAACACCCCGCATTCCAGCCCAGAGATCAAGTCTTCTAGAATACAGCACTGCTTGACATAGAACAAATCAGCTCTTATTACAAAGGATAATGGTACAAGGGTATGATGTTACAAAGGGTCACATCAGCACGGTGACGCTACGCCTGCTAAGGTAGCTCTATATATGCTAGCAGCGGAACAACTCATGGCAGCGGAACAACGATGGCGGTGGTGAACTCCACTCCGCAGGGACTCTGACTGGGACACGATCTAGCTCGCACGCGCGGTAACCTCGACAAGCAATCAATCATGTCATCACCTGCAATCTGGCATGACACGCCAGGTCAGTACATTGAATGTACTTGCAAGCTCACAACAACCAAATGCATCAAGGCAAAACAACATCATAGCATTTAACAGGTTAACTTGTTAACAACTACTATGATGTGAAAGCAACTATTAAGCATGATATAAAACTACTGGAATACTGATGAACCAACATCTCGGATCTCAAGAACCATCTCACTCTTGGCTATCCGACCAAGCAATATATCACCTCGATCACCTCGTGATCAATACCTCCACATGATCACCGCATGACCACATCACAAACTGAATGATCATCCTCAAGACCATCCCAACATCATCATCGGCATCCTGCCAAACTATTACTGCTCACATAATCAACATATAACTCACCTAATAAGTCATTCCGTCATGTGTGTGTTGATCGAACGGTGTGACCTAGTACGAACTGTGCCCATGACCAAGGACAAGGCTATCGATAGATTGAACACACTCTGCAGAGGTTAGCACACTGTACCCACACCACAGAACCCATGGCCTTGTGCTCCCATTCGGGTGGACCAACGACGTTCCGACAAAACCAATCTACTGCATGACACTCTCCCGGCCACTCCGACAAACTCCCCCTTGGGGCTAAGTCATGGGTGGCCCCGGATGCCACTCTGGACATCAAACGGCCACCTTCGTGGCAAAAACAAAATGATCCCGAACGGGGACAACCCGGGTACAACACAACTCGGGCACACAAGGCTTGTGGCGGCCTACCTGATCAAGGTAGTGCACGCACATAACCTTCCCTAGTTGGAGGCACCGGCGAGAGGCATGACAATAGACCGCATTAGGGCCTTCCCATAAAGGCAAATGTGGTTGCATAGGAAAAGCCTGGTTCGGTGGCCCCTGACCAACATAATGACGGAATTTGTCCCCAAGGCATAACTGATACTCCGATATCAAATATCCACCTGTAATCCAAGTTATAGCAATATACAACAAATGATCCAAAGCATAACATAGTCATATCATGATACTCCGAGGATAGCATATTAACTAAGATCTAGATGAATCCAAGCATAGTGATGCTACTAAACCAATAGTAATATCAGGATATTAACCTAAGATCCACATGATAGCATTACATCCAAAATAATACTCCAGGCATAATATCAAATATTATCAAGATGAGAATAATAACAGCCACTAATAATCCAATGGCCACATGTCACACCCCATCTGCAAGCATTAGTCCTAGTAATCCAAACATCATCATGGCAATAGCAAGATCAAAACAACTCCCAGAAATGCCATGAACAATTCATACATAGCTAATGCAATATTTTAAGCAAGCTTAATTAATTAAACCATAGCATTGCATTGCAATCATGCAAATAGAGGGTGTGGCTTGCCTGGGAGGGATGGATTCACGGGGAAGAAGTGCGAGAAGCTCGCGGAAAGAATCGCCAGAAAACTTTCTCTCTCGAAGGGGGTTGAATAAGGGCAGGGGCAAAATGGTCATTTTCAGAATGTTACAACACGGTGAAAATGATACCATTGGAACGGGCTCGACGAGACGAAAACGTGGGCTTTGGAATCACCTGAATCGGAGTTGTGAGCAAAAAGTTATAAGGGTTTTTCTGCCAGGGACTCATATGTAAATAAAATACTCACAAACTGGCCCCTGGCCGAAAAACAGAAAGCGCACTACGGCAGAATACGCTTTCAGAGAATTGAAGACGCATTCTTGGCCAAAGAGGATACATAGTACGCTTTCGGGAAGGGGAGACATATTCAGGCGAATACGCCTCCACTTATCCACGCTGGCAGGGCGGGGCCAGGCCTTGTGCCGCTGCCAGGTGGGTCCCATCTTGCCTCTCTCTCTCTCCTCCCACTCCTCCTCCTTCTTCTCCCGACGCTGCTCGAAGAACAGAGGCGGGCCACTGGCACCGGCGCTCACTCCGGCGACTCGGGCCACGCCTGGTGGAGCTTGGACCACTAGCGGGCTCGAGATGATGCCGCGCCTCAGCCCCGATGATGCATGGATGACGAGGAGACCCGGAGCGATGGAGGCATGGAGGGCAGCGGACGAGGCGTCAGCCAGAGTTGAAGACGAGGCCATGGTGGACCCGGCGATGAATGGAGAGGTGGGGGAGATGCGCCGGTGTCAGGGTGGTCTACTGGTGGAGAAAGAAGGAGGGGAGGAGCTCGGGCCTGCCCGAATTTAGGCGGCGGCTGCCGGTGATCGAGGCGGCAATGGCAAGCAGGGAGGGCTCCTGGAGCTCGGGCAGGTAGCCAGGGAGAGGTTGGGGAGTGAGGTGGAGCTGCTGGTGAGCTCGGGAGGGGTTGGGAGTGCTCGAGCGGCCTATATATAGGCGGGGGACGAGTTGCCCGAGCCAGTCACCGCCATGGACGCATGGGCCAACTCCGGTGATGGCTGGGAGCATCATGGGGCAAGGAAGGGGACAAGTGAGGGCAGAGGGGAGGCACTGGAGCAGAGAGCGACGCTGCGGGCACGAAAAGGAAGGGGCCGAGGCGCAAACAGGGGCTGCCAGGCACTATGCACCCGCGTGCACGCGGTGGCTAGCACCGGCGAGGGAGCTATAGGAGGGAAGAGGGTTCCAGAGCGATGGCAACGACACAAGGAAGCCTCCAGACATGCTCAGGCGCGCGAGGGCGATGAGAGACGGAGTGACTGGAGCTGGACAGTGCTCTGGACGCGGACTTGACCTGCAGAGTGCGTGCACAGGCACCAAACCGTGTGGTCACCACCTGGCATGGCAAAGATGGGACACTAGGGGCTGTCAAATTGTGTCTCGAGTGTTGTCTTTCCATCCTGGATGCTGTAGGATGTGAAAGATCGAGAGAAGGAGCTCTGTAGTGAAGTGAGGCCTCGATGCAAGTTTGCTAGCCAGGTTACTGTGATCAACAGAGAAGTGGTTGGAGCCAGAGTTGATGTCTGGGAGGTTTATCATAGGGAGGACTATGATCCTGTTAAGTTGGAGAAGAAATGGACCACAAATTAATATAGTTGCATTGCAACTGCTATTTTGGTCCAGAAACTTGATTTAGAAGGGGCACTCACATGGAGTGTTGAAATGGGATGAAATTTGGTGCTCATGGTCATATGGACATAAGAATATGCTGTAAAAATTTCATATCATTTGGACTTGCCAGAATGGTACTTCCTTCACAGATATCCTCTCTGTCCAGAAACTTGAGAAAATTCTAGAGAAATATTGGCTTGATGAAGTGATCCCAAATTTGGTGGAGAGAGGTTTTATGGCTAGGAAAATGCTCTGGTAAATTTTCAGCCATAATGAAGCAATATAAAATATACTTGCTTCACAACCTGAAAATATTGACAGAAGCAAAGATTTGATGGTGTGCTCACATAGATGATGGTATGGAGCTGAAATTTTGTGGAGAGTCATGATATGAGCACATGAAGGAGCTTGCAAAATTTCAACTCATTTGGATACTCCTAGCTAGTACTTCCTTCAACAAGGCTTCCATCTGACAGAAACTTTGGAAAATTGCTGAGGAAGATTCACTAGGAAAATGGAGTTGAATTTTGGCATCATACAATGATTTTGATGTAAGAGCATGCTCAAAAATTTTGGGAGAAATCAAGAAAAGATAGGTGGCACTTCCTTCACAGAAGACCACTCTGGACAAAAATGAAGAATGAATATTGATGAATTATTTTTGAACTAGACAAGGATGGTTTGGACATATTTGGGGTATATATAATCCAAACAATTTATGAGAATTATTTGGGAATTTTGTGGAAGATAGAAATATAGGTTGCTTCACAACCTAGGTCAGACAGGACTATTCCTTTAATAGAAAAAGGAATATTCCTGAGAAAAAGAATTTTGGGGTTGATCTAGAATGGAAAATGACATGGCCTTGGGAGAGATTTGGGGAAGGGTAAACCACTTGAGAGAAGAAATTATGATGATCTCCCAGGTTTCAAGTCCACAGAACTGCTCCAAAAAGAAAATCAGAGCAAAAACCAAACAAATCAAAAAGAAAAAGAAAGGGCTAGAAACCAGGGTGTTACAAACCTTCCCCCTTAAAGAAATCTCATCCTCGAGATTTGGTTGCTCAGGGAACAAGTAGGAATATACCTTAAGGAAACCATTTCCAACTCAGGTGTCCTTTCCTTTGTTTATTGTTTCCTCAGGAATTTCATATGATCTGCTTACCTTGCGCTGGGGTGGTTTGCTTCACCTTTCCCAAATTCTGACGGGGTTTTGCTCATATACCAAATCCTTATGCTGATGTTGATTCTTTCATATCTGCGGTGATATCCAAGGGACCTGAGCATAAATTACCTTTTGTCATGAAGACTTTTTACTTCTGCCATGGGGTTGCTCAAACAAATGCATGTCTTCCGGGTTCAATCAATGCTGAGAATCATGGCCATTCTCCTGACGAGATCTGACTGCTCGTAGGTGGTGCTGACTTATCTTGTTTTATTTCTTTGGCTCGAGCATGCAACATGTACCAAAGATTTGACTGCCTTCTATCATGAGCAATATAAAAGGGGTAGGGATTTATAGCTGTAGCATACCACAAACATCAGCATCTTGAGACTGCCCTGACAGGGGTGCTGGCAGGAATGTACTTTTCATGACAGGTTGTCCGTGTACTTGGTTCCGCCAGTGAGTATACCTGGTCTGAGCTGATTGTTCGGCTTTTGGCTTAACCATGCGGTCGGTATACCCATTTGTAGTAATAGGCTGTGAGATGCTTCAACACTGCCGCCGAAGTCAAACTGTTGAGGTTGCACCGGAATCTTGGATCTGACCGAACAGACTGGGATATTCCACACTAACCATTTTAAGCGGGTCAGTGGAATATGAAGTCCTTGTAGAACAGAGTAGGCCTCTGAGGGTATGTCTTTGTGGATCGATATGGAATTATGGCCTCCAACTGACTTGGGTATCCTGACCCTGATGGCCACGCAAAAATCATCATACCTTTGCTGTCAGTCTCACCCTTTGACGGTCATGATTTTCTTTGTCAGGATACCTTACTGGGATATCTTGGCCACATATGTCCTTGATTCTTTTTGCAACCATGGATGTGTCTAGTGTAATAATTTGGCATCATTCCTTGTGCCTGCTTTCTGACCTGGGGCCGCACACATATATGACATATACTCGGGGCATGTAGCTGTACAGAGATCATTGTTGAGGACAATCATACAAGATGGTGACAAGAGTTCGGGATATCACCTTGTCGGGTGCGGGAATATTAGCCTTGGTAACCATTGTCAAGACTGTTGATTCTGCGTTGTCAGCTCCAGAACTTGTCGATCCTTGTATTACATGAGATGTATATCTGCTTATCTTCATTTGCATGACTCATGGGGTTGTTGAATCCTTACCTTCCTTAGGTAAACTGCTTGAGCATAGTTGTATCCTTGTATGAGTGACTTGGATGACCGGGGATGCATTTCTCACCATATATAAGAACTATATGTAGCCGAACACTCGATTCTTGAGGTAGGCATATGTCTTGACTGAATTGTACTTCTGACAAAATTATTGCGAATCTGATCCTTGAGTTGCACTATCATGTACTGCCTACTTACTGTGCCATATATTTTAGCAATACTGAATACGACGTGCAGTGTTGTACTAAAGAAGGCAAGGTGTCATGGGTTGGAAGCTATCTGAGTGACTTGCTGAAGAAGACCGGATGGCTTAGGCTCGAAGCTTTCGCCGCAGTGGCGTGCTAGAGAAGACTAGATCCCGTACCTGAGAAGCTTCCCCTCTGGTTGCTTGTTGGGAAAGATTCAATTTCTCACATCAGAAGCCTTTACCGAGGCATCTTGCTATGGAAGACTGGGTATCTTGGACCGAAATCTGTCCATATATTGTGCTGAGGAAAATTGAAGAGCTTTGCATCATAAGCTTCTTCCGATAGCATGTGGAGGAAGACTAAGTTTCTCATATCCAAAGCTTCATACTGTGATATGCAGACTGAAAGCCATACACACAGCCATAATATTTTGCGGCTGGTTACTTGCATGATAAAAATTGTTTGACTGTCTTCCTTGATCATAGCACATTATGGCTTTCTTTTGGAGTATAACATATTTCAAGCATCATTCATTGCTGAGCCAAAACTTTGTATATGATCCATACCTTTGACTGAAAATATACCATTGATCTTGCACCTGACTTGTCTTCCCGCTGGCTAGAGCATTACTGCTGTGAGGATTAAGTACTGATGTAGACTTGATGTGTTTAGCTGAGCTTCTTCCAAATATTTGAAATCCTTATTGCTTCTTCGAGTCTGGTGTCGGTTGATGAGCAACTTTCATAAGGGGAAATAAGGCAACACCGAGGGCCCAAAAGAAAGAAACAAAAGAAACAACTCAACTAAACAAAAGCACACAAAAACAATCAACTCACACACAAACAAAATCACATATTACTGCTAGTCACACAATATGCATGCCTACTTAAGCACACAAATCTCGTGGGATCTCTGGTACTACGATCTAGCATGCTGTGACGGTGTGCACGAGGACGAATCAATGTGTGGAAGAGTTGGTGTGAACATCACTACACCAAGTGCGGGCTTATCAAGGTAGTATCCTTGACTAGCTCGAAAGCGAGGACGTACTTAGTGACCATGTATCAGGACATGAATGTCACGATCACATCATCATCAAGTAGACGGAAAGGATCCATACTCGTCCAAGGAATAGGATAGCAGGAAAAGCTGAGTCTGCTGACATTGCCCTTTCGTGATGACTAAGATCATTAAGGGTTGCCAACACGACAAGATAAAATGCATGATCCGGGGTAGCAACATGTCTACCACCGAAGCGGTAGGTGTGGCTGGAAGAAAGATATCGGCGTGATACCTTAGCACCATTCCTAAAAACAGTGTCCGGATCACTTGGCATCACTCTGCTGGGACGGAGATGACGCCAAACACCGAAGTATAGGCAAGAAAAGAAAACTGGAGGGATGCAGGAGCTGAGCTGTAGTGGATCCAACCGATGCCAGCTACACTCACCGGATAAACCGTTAGCAACAAAATAATAAGGCTATATGCATGTTATGCAACAAACAAATGCAGCAACCAATGCAACAAACAAGCCAGACTCTAAACTACCAGTTTCTACCACTCGCATTGACTAGGGCATCCTACAACCAGACCTGCTCTGATACCAAGCTCTGTGGCACACCGACTCAGAGGAACCAGAACACACCGCATTCCAGCCCAGAGATCAAGTCTTCTGGAATATGGCACTACTTGACATAGAATAAATCAGCTCTTATTACAAAGGATAATGGTACAAGGGTCTGATGTTACAAAGGATCACATCAGCACGGTGACGCTACGCCTGCTAAGGTAGCTCTATATATGCTAGCAGCAGAACAACTCGTGGCAGCGGAACAACGACGGCGGTGGTGAACTCCACTCAGTAGGGACTTTGACTGGGACACGATCTAGCTCGCACGCACAGTAACCTCGACAAGCAATCAATCACGTCATCACCTGCAATCTGGCATGACATGCCAGGTCAGTACATTGAATGTACTTGCAAGCTCACAACAACCAAATGCATCAAGGCAAAACAACAACATAGCATTTAACAGGTTAACTTGTTAACAACTACTATGATGTGAAAGCAACTATTAAGCATGATATAAAACTACTGGAATACTGATGAACCAACATCTCGGATCTCAAGAACCATCTCACTCTTGGCTATCCGACCAAGCAATATATCACCTCGATCACCTCGTGATCAATACCTCCACATGATCACCGCATGACCACATCACAAACTGAATGATCATCCTCAAGACCATCCCAACATCATCATCGGCATCCTGCCAAACTATTACTGCTCACATAATCAACATATAACTCACCTAATAAGTCATTCCGTCATGTGTGTGTTGATCGAACGGTGTGACCTAGTACGAACTGTGCCCATGACCAAGGACAAGGCTATCGATAGATTGAACACACTCTGCAGAGGTTAGCACACTGTACCCACACCACAGAACCCATGGCCTTGTGCTCCCATTCGGGTGGACCAACGATGTTTCGACAAAACTAATCTACTGCATGACACTCTCCCGGCCACTCCGACAAACTCCCCCTTGGGGCTAAGTCATGGGTGGCCTCGGATGCCACCCTGGACATCAAACGGCCACCATCGTGGCAAAAACAAAAATGATCCCAAACGGGGACAACCCGGGTACAACACAACTCAGGCACACAAGGCTTATGGCCGCCTACCTGATCAGGGTATGATGGCTCGTATCCGCGTCATTATTTCCCAGAAGAGGAAGGGATGATGCAGTACAACTTTGGTAGGTATTTCCCTCAGTTATAAAACAAAGTTATCGAACCAGCAGGAGAACAAAGCAACACTATGTAAATGGTACCTGCACACAAAGAACAAATACTTGCAACCCGACACGTAAGAGGGGTTGTCAATCCCTCTCGGGTAAAAGATAGATTGGTTTGTATGATTTTGGATAAATAGATCTCGCAATAAAAAAAATAAAGAAAAAGTGCAGCAAGGTATTTTTGGGTTTTTAGAATAATAGATCTGAAAACAGAAGAAAAAAAATAGATCTCAAAGCAAATATGATAAAGAATAGACCCGGGGGCCATAGATTTCACTAGTGGCTTCTCTCGAGAAAAATAGCATACGGCGGGTAAACAAATTACTTTTGGGCAATTGATAGAACTTCAAATAATTATGACGATATCCACGCAATGATCATTATATTGGCATCACGTCCAAGATTAGTAGACCGACTCCTGCCTGCATCTACTACTATTACTCCACACATCGACCTTTATCCAGCATGCATCTAGTGTATTAAGTTCATGGAGAAACGGAGTAATGCAATAAGAACGATGACATGATGTAGACAAGATCTATTCATGTAGGAATAGACCCCATCTTGTTATCCTTAATAGCAACGATCAATACGTGTCTTGCTGGACCTTCTGTCACTGGGAAAGAACACCGCACGACCGAACTCATCACAAAGCACCTCTTCCCATGGCAAGAAAAATCGATCTAGTTGGCCTAACTAAACCAAAGATTCGAAGAAGAAATACGAGGCTATAAGTAATCATGCATATAAGAGATCAAAGAAACTCAAATAACTTTAATGGATAAATAGATCTGATCATAAACTCAAAGTTCATCGGATCCCAACAAACACACCGCAAAAAGAGTTACATCAAATAGATATCCAAGTGACCATTGTATTGAGAATCAAAAGAGAGAGAGGAATCCATCTAGCTACTAACTATGGACCCGTAGGTCTACAATGAACTACTCACACATCTTCGAAGAGGCACCAATGAGGATGATGACCCCCTCCGTGATGGTGTCTAGATTGGATCTGGTGGTTCTGGAACTTGCGGCGGCTGGAATTGTGTTTCGTTGACTCCCCTAGGGTTTTTGGATTTTCGGGTTATATATAGAGCAAAGAGGCGGTGTGGGAGGCGGCCGAGGTGGGCACAACCCACCAGGGCGCGCCTGGGCCCCTAGGCGCGCCCAGGTGGGTTATGCTCCCCTCGGAGCCCCCCTCTGGTACTTCTTTGGCCCAACAGGTGTCTTCTGGTCCAGAAAAATTCTCCAAAAAGTTTCACTGCATTTGGACTCCCTTTGGTATTGATTTTCTGCGAAGTAAAAAACAAGCAAAAAACAGCAACTGGCACTGGGCACTATGTCAATAGGTTAGTCCCAGAAAATGATATAAAGTTGCTATAAATTGATTGTAAAACATCCAAGAATGATAATATAACAGCATGGAACATGCAAAAATTATAGATACGTTGGAGATGTATCAGCATCCCCAAGCTTAATTCCTACTCGTCCTCGAGTAGGTAAATGATAAAAACATAACTTTTGATGTGGAATGCTACCTAACATGTTCATCACATATTCTTATCTTTTGTAGCATGGACATTTGAACTTTTATATGATTCAAAGCAATAGTCTAGTTTTGACATGAAGATTTCAATACTCAAGCATATCAACAAGCAACCATGTCTTTCAAAATATCAATACTAAAGCAAGTTATCCCTAGCCCATTATGCTCAATCATTGACCCATTCATGAAACACACTCGCATATTAGCTACACCCAATGCTCAAGTACGATCATAGTGCCCCCTAGTTGGTGCTTTATAAGAGAAGATGGAGACTCAAAATAAAAATAAAAATTGCATAAAGTAAATAGAAAGGCCCTTCGCAGAGGGAAGTAGGGATTTGTAGAGGTGCCAGAGCTCAAAGAGAAAAAAATAGAGATAAAACATTTTGGGTGGCATGCTTTTCCTGTCAACGAAAAGGATCGAGTAGTTCCCAATAATTTCCATGCTAGATATATCATAGGCGGTTCCCAAACAGAAAATAAAGTTTATTCCTTTTTCCACCATACTTTCACATTCCACGGCTAGCTGTATCCACGGGTGCCGTCCATACCAACACTTTCCAAGGAATTTACTATTTGACCACATAAAGTAAATTCATTTTTCATTTCGGGACTGGGCATCCCTAATACCTTTGCCATACTCTCGTGCAATGACAAGTGAATAAACACTCATCTTGAGAATAACACATCTAGCATGGAAAAATATCAGCCACCCCCTACCGTTTCATGAGCGGTACGAGCACACGAAAAGGAAATTTATTTTGAAAATTAGAGTTGGTCCATACAAATTTGCTTAGAACGGCACGGAAATACCACATATATGTAGGTATGGTGGACTCATATGGCAAAGCTGAGTTTAAGGATTTTGGATGCACAAGTAGTATTCCTACTTAGTACAAGTGAAGGCTAGCAAAAAGATTCAGAAGCATCCAACCAAGAAAGGAAAAATCACATAAGTGAGCATTAAGCGTAAATAACATCGAATAATGCACCACAAGTAGGGTGTAATTTC
Organism: Thinopyrum elongatum; assembly: GCA_011799875.1. Lineage (NCBI taxonomy): Eukaryota > Viridiplantae > Streptophyta > Magnoliopsida > Poales > Poaceae > Thinopyrum > Thinopyrum elongatum. The sequence continues at coordinate 336,978,292 of CM022301.1, forward strand.
ATTGCATAACTATTGACTTTCGTGCTTGCATAGGGAATCACAAACCTTAACACCAATATTTCTTACCAAAGCACAATTACTCACCAACATGACTCACATATCACTATCATCATGTCGCAAAACTATTACAAAGAATCAACTTTATTTTTTCCAATGATCTTCATGAAAGTTTTTATTATATACCTCTTGAACATCTATCACTTTGGGACTAGTTTCATATGTTGCTTTTGATAGCTCTAACAAATCTAAGTGAAGAACATGAGCATAAAAAAATTTCGTCTCTCAAAATAATATAAGTGAAACATGAGAGAATTTCTTCAAAAATTACTAACTCTCAAATAAATCTAAGTGAATCATGAGAGCATTTCTTCAAAAATATTAAAGCACACCGTGCTAAAAAAGATATAAGTGAAGCACTAGAGCAATTCCATTGCTCAAAAAATTTAAGTGAAGCATAAAGAGCAATTCTAACAAATCATAGCATAATTTTGGCTCTCTCAAAAAGGCGTGTTCAGCAAGGATACTCGACACAAAACAAAAAGCAAAACAAGCAAAGACTCATATAATACAAGACGCTCCAAGCAAAACTCATGATATGTGACGAATAAAAATATAGTTCCAAGTAAAATACCGATGGTCGTTAGAAGAAAGAGGGGATGCCACTCGGGGCATCCCCAAGCTTAGTTGCTTGTTTCTCCTTGAATATTACCTTGGGGTGCCATGGGGCATCCCCAAGCTTAGGCTCTTCTTACTCCTTATTCCTTCATCCATCGTGATCTCACCCAAAACTTGAAAACTTCAATCACATAAAACTTAACAAAACCTTCGTGAGATCCATTAGTATAAGAAAATCAATCTTTACTTTAAGTACTGTAGAAAACCCATTCAAATTTTGTTATTGCATTATATCTACTGTATTCTAACTTTTCCATGGCTTATACCCCCCGATACAATCCATAGAATCATTAAAATAAGCACACAATGAAAAGAAAACAAAATCTATCAAAAACAGAACAGTCTGTAAAGACGCGAATTGTTCTCATACTTATATAACTCCAAAAATTCTGAAAAATTAGGAAAACAGAGGAAATTTGTATATCCATCTTGTGTAAAACAATTCAGAATTTTTTGTGGCTTCTGTGAATCTAGACAATTATTTTACTGGACGCAAAACTTTCTGTGTTTCAACAAGATCAAATCAACTATCACCCAACATGATCCCAAAGGCTTAGCTTGGCACAATAACTAATTAAAACATAAAAACACAATCATAACAATAGCATAATTGTGCAAACACTCAAGTACTGAAAGAAAAAGGTAAAAATAAATTTTATTCATTGGGTTGCCTCCCAACAAGCGCTATCGTTTTATGCCCCTAGCTAGGCATAAGAGTTTATCGATGCTCACATGAAAGATAATAATTGAAACAAAAAGAGAGCATCAATAAACATGTGACTAACACATTTAAGTCTAACATACTTCCTATGCATAGGCATTTTGTAGGCAACCAAATTATCAAGACAAGAAATGTCTAGCATATGCAAGGAAGAAGAAAGAAACAATAGCAATCCCAACATGACGAGAGGTAATTTAGTAACATGAAAATTTCTACAACCATATTTTCCTCTCTCATAATAATTACATGTGGTATCATATTCGAATTCAATAATATAGCTGTCACATAACATATTCTCTACATGATCCACATGCATGCAAAGTTGACACAATTCCAAAATAGTGGGATTCTCATCAAATAAAGTCATGACCTCTCCAAGCCCACTTTTATCAAAAAATTCATAAGATTGATCATTCTCCAAAGTAGTGGGATCATTATTACCTAAAGTTGACACTCTTCCAAACCCACTTTCAATATTATCGCAAACATATTCATCTTGAGGCTTAAATAAATTTTCAAGATCATAAGAATCATTATCACCCCAATCATGATCATTGCAATAAGTAGTAGACATAACAAAATTATCATCCCCAAGCTTGTAGCTTTGCATATCGTTAGCACAATTGTCATTAATAGAATTTATAATAACATCATTGCAATCATGCTTTTCATTCAAGGGGCTATCAAGTGTGGGTGCAATAGCTATAATTTCTTGTTTAACATAAGGAACTATAGCAAGTTCATCTCCATAAGCATCATTAATATTGGCATCAATGCCACAAGAATTGCAAGCATCATGTTCATCAAGAGGGGATAATTCAATCAAATCAATGGAATCATAATTATCTATAGCTTCATGCATATCATTATTTTCTTCCCAAGCAGAGGACATTCTCTCAATAAATTCTTTAACATAGGCATTATGAACATAATTTTCATAGCAATATTTAAGTATGTCAAAATTTTCAGATTTGTAGAGAGTAATATCATACTTTTAAATCAAAGAAGCAACTTCATAAGCACCCTTGAAAGCAACAAATTCTTCAATTTGTTCGATATCATAGTAACTATAAATTTCCTTGGAATAAGAAGATAAGATTTCATTGTCATTAAACTCACATAGATAAGGAAGGTGTTTTCTAGGGTTCTTAGAGAAACAAGTAAAATCACAAATTTCACAAAGATTCCAAGCATAGCATAGCAAACAATTTATTTGATTCCATAAGAGCTTCCCCTTTTCAGACAAACTATAACGCACAAAATGAGCATGCTCATCTAATGATTTTCCCTCAACTAAACTAGTTGGGGTTTCAGCACGAGCACAAATGGATCGAAGATGACCCAGGTAGAAAACTTTAAGTGGATCCATATCAATAGATTTTTAGCAAGCGAAGATGCAAGCAAATAGAGGCTCATGGCAACACAAGCAAGGATAGCAAATAAGAACAGAAGCAAACAAGAGATCTGACAAGAAAATGGTGAATGAAAAAGAGGGGCGAATAAAACGACAAATTTTTGTGAAGTGGGGGAGATGAAAACGAGAGGAAAATGGCAAATAATGTAAATTGCAAGGAGATGAGATCTGTGATTAGGAACCTGATAGATGTTGATGATGTTTCCCCCTGCAATGGCGCCAGAAATCCTTTCTTGATGGCTCGTATCCGCGTCAGTATTTCCCCGAAGAGGAAGGGATGATGTAGTACAACTTCGGTAGGTATTTCCCTCAGTTATGAAACCAAGGTTATCGAACCAGTAGGAGAACCAAGCAACACTATGTAAATGGTACCTGCACACAAAGAACAAATACTTGCAACCCGACGCGTAAGAGGGGTTGTCAATCCCTCTCAGGTAAAAGATAGATTGGTTTGTATGATTTTGGATAAATAGATCTCGCAATGCACTGGTACGCGTCGGTGCTATACAAACGGTTTTTAACCCCTTTCCGCGATGGCATTTGGAACCGTTGCCAAGTGAGTGTGGGCGATAGGGGGGTCCTTCCCACACGACCCAGAAACCGTCGGGGATAGGGAGCCAAGATGCATATATAGTACTCCTACTCGTTTGTGCTCGCATTGCCATCGCAGTCGGTATTCTGTGGTGCTACGTTTACGATGCACGACCCATCACAAATGGTTCACTATTATAGAACGTGTATGATAAGCATACAATCACACACATTCGCTTGTCCCAAATTGTATGCGATAACTAATTAAGAAGATTAACTAATCGTCGTACGAGTGTCGGATAGGATTACGAAACGTCGGACCGTCGTAACATCGTCGTACACGACAACTATTGCACATGCTATTCTGTGGTGCAACATTTACGATGCATACTTCATCAGAAACAGTTCATGGTTGCGAATTGTGTACGATAAGGCAACTATCACAAACGTTTAGTTTGCCCGCACCGTTTGTGATATTGTCCGACATCGCACACGCTTTGCAAACGGCAACTGTGTGCATGCTTGCACACATTTCCTCTCTATGAACCGTCTTAGATTATGGTGTATATCGCAAACATTTGTGTTTTACCAACCGTGTGTGCCGTAACGACCTGGAGAGCGTAATTTCACCGTAATTTAATTGCTGCTATTTCAAATTGTATCGGATTTGAATTTGAATTTGAATGTATGCTATAGCTTTATTCATATCCATCAGGTTCAAACAACCAATGCATTATTCAATTCATAAGTACATATGTTCAAGAATTACATAAGAACGAAATAAAGAATGATGAACCATAGTTGTATACTTGTACTATTAAAGACGGTAAAGCAAGAGGCGAAATACATTCTGGTTGCTGAACAAGGTGAAGCAGAATGCCCATATTGTGCCCTCCTCCATGCAGAAGGCACGCACGACTCTAGTCCAACTCCTTGTGATGGCCGACCGCCCATCCTTCATGGTCTTCATGAAAACATCTACATAATCATCGTGTTCTGGTAGAAATACTTTAAGCTTTTCATGCCCACCAATCATGTAGTTTGAGAAGTAATCTTGAGTAAACTGCTTTGGCAACCACTGTAAAGAAAAAAGATTCAGACATTGTCATCTAACACAACTCATTATGGGCAGTAAAAAGAAGGCTGCAGAGTTCTTACTTACCATCCTGCAGTTCGCTGTTGTCTTGGATAAAGTGTAAACAAATAGTTTAATTGCCATCTTTGGACCCATTTTACTAACAATCTTTATCAGCTTCCTCACTTGATGCTGGTTCATCGATATCTCATTGCCCCATACGCAGAAAGGGTCGAAGCGCGGATCTTTACCAATGACATATGTACCTAAAAGCACCAAGTTAATATTAGAAGCTAAACAGCAATTGCACAATGATGTAGTACAACACTCTTTTATAATATCTTATAACATCCAATATACTCACATATTAGATGAATTAACATATTATATTATGGGCCGGAAGGAGTTTATAGCATTCTTACAAATTATCGGCTGATTAACTGCTGCTGTATCCATGGGTTACAGTTAGTTTGAGCTAGTACGGGCTCAAATAGCCCTAAAGTATATCTAAACATGAGGGCTAGTTTGAGCTAGTTGCATCTATAACCCACCCAAAAAAACTATCCAACCCAAGAGGTGCTAATTGGAGCTAGTTCTCCTAGTGCATTTATTGTCAATCTAACCCTGCCATCCAAACAACTCTTTGGATGGAGTTAGTTCAGGGTTAGTCATGAGCTAGAAACTAACTCTAACCTCTAGCTAAGTTGAGTATCCAAACAGGGCTGTGTTGTTGTTGCTGCTGCTGCTGCTCTTCTACGTATATCTAGACATCATCAGAACATTAATGTAACACTCTTCCTTGTTGCTATGTAGCCTAGGATTGCATATTTAGACATTAAGTACAGTGCTTGTTGCTATGTAGCCTTAGATATATTACATATGGCCCTAGTTAACCTAACGATAAATGGGTTGCAGATATATTCAGTTAAAAGTCTGATTCACCGATTAGTCCCTTATCAGCCCCCGGCCTATATGGTACTAGCTACCAATATCCTGAACAGTGAGCATATATAAGCCATGGGATGAAACTAACCTCGATGGAAAACAGCAGTCGTTCCCAAAATTGTCCTGTGTAGGTACATCGAGAAGCATGTTAAGCACAACAGGCTAAACATCAACCAAAATTATCCATGGCAGACAAAATAATCTCCAAAAGATAGCTTCAGTGTGCAGGTTTAAGCACGCTAGTAAAGCAAAACAAGTGGAAAGGTGTGTTAACTGCAACAAGCCTAGCATTTAACAACAAGCAAACATAGTCATTCAAACTGGTATTGTGCCGGTCTAAGTACACTGGTTATTGTTAAATAAAAATGGAAAGGCGTGTTAACTACAAGATGCAGCAACCAAATGTAGTCATTCATAGTGGTATTGTTGAAACTGGTACTGATGAAATTGAACTGCACAGTTCATACTTGCACATATAGAACATCACATTGTGAATAACTGGAATAAACAAGGCATACTACGAACAACCAAAGATAGCATTTGAAACTGGACATATGCTAACTACAAACAACCGAACAATCAAAAAACTTTAAAAGAGGCATATGCTAGCTATAACAGGCTTAACAGCAAGCAAATATATGCATTCCTATCGGTATGTTTAAAACTGGATTGATGAAATGTACTGCACAGTAAATAATTGCACATATAAAGCATCACATTGTGAACAGCTGAAATAAACAAGGCATACTGCAAACAACCAGATATAGCAATTAAAACTGGACATATTCTCACTACACTACAAAAGGGACTCGACAAAACAAATCATGGGTTTCCCCCTGTGAAGAGGCACGGCAAAACAAATCATGGGTTTCCTTACTTGTCATAGATGGGCTCGTTCCCGTGGGAAGAGCACGGACCCTGGATGCGCTCCATGTTGTCGCAGATGGGCTCCTTCCCCTTGGAAGAGCACGGCTGTAGGGTGCCCTCCCTGATGTCACAGACGGGCGCTTTCCCCTTGGAAGAGTAGATGGGTCTTTCCCCTTGGAAGAGCCAGAGAGGGTGCCCTGCTCGTGGTCGCCGTCGATGAGGTCTAGCTTGGAAGCTGTGGATCCCAAGCCAGCGTCGCAGAACGTGTCCTTTAGAAATGACAAAAGGGGCTCGATGGCGATGTAGGATGGCAAATTCTTGACAGCGAGCTAGGGGAGATCAGCGGCAGGGCCATGGATGAGATCGACGGCGGTTAAACCCGAGGGGTTGGGGGTGGGCCACTTAACCTGTGACATAGCCCGACTCAGGCCGTCGCTGTCGACGACCTCGATGTCGTAGCCGGCGTCCGCGACATACCCACATACTCTAGCCCATTGATTGAGTGTCTGCGGCCAGTAATGGTCGTTAGCTTCCTCGGTGACGTCAGGCGAAGCGACCGCGACACACCTCTTTTGGGCCAGTCGCTCCTCGAGCTCCACGGGAAGCGTAGCCGGGCTTAGGCTGCGACGCTCTGGAGTGGGGGATGGGGATGGGGATCTATGGGAAAGGGGGCGTTTGGCAGGCGTCATCTAAGAAACTCAGGGCGGCCTGGGTATGGAGATCGGTGGGTAAGCTGCACGGGCAAACCGGCAGATGTTGACAATGGAGGCCTTGCGGTGGCGGAGGCGGCGGCGGCTGCGGGGACCTTGCTAGGGTTTCGAGCGAGGGAGGGGGTGTGTGTGTGTGCGCACGCCCGAGGAGGTTTTGGTGTGTGGAGGGGGGGGGGGGCGGGGGGGGTTGGGTTTGACGAAATGACGCGGGTACTGAAAATTTTACTACGCGGGGTGGAAGTCAAACGCGGGAGTGAAATGCTGGGGCTATTGAAAATTTTGATGATGGTGCATCGCACACGGTCCGGAGATAACAACCGTGTGTTATGAAACAGAAAAACCCTCGAGGCGGGGAGATATTTTCGAGGGATGCAGGCGGGATTGGGAACAAGAAACATCACACACGGCCGAAACACAATAACTGTGTGTTATCAAACAGAAAAAAGCTGCAGGCGGGTAGATGTTTTTGACAGGGGAAGCCTCATGGAGCCCAATGCACACGGTTAGTTTGAGTGAACCGTGTGTGTTGCGTCATCCGATTTGTCTAATGTTCATAAATTTGGCGAAAAATGACGCGGGAGAGGGTCAGAACACGAACACACTTGCATGTGGACCAAATTTATGTGTGAAAAGGGTGGTTTGATTTTCAAATACCAAATGCAACTTTGATGTGGCACCTATCTCGCAAAGCGCACGGTATTGCTTGCCCCCCCTCGTGTCGGCACAAAGGGAATCCTAAGCTATGAATGCATGCCCCCTCCCCCCCCCAACCGAGGTTCACCTAGCAAAGTGCGAAGTAGCTAGTAGCCCCCCCTCCCTCGTGTCAGATGAAGGGAATCCTAAGCTATGAATGCATGCCCCCCCCAACCGAGGTTCACCTAGCAAAGTGCGAAGTAGCTAGCAGCCCCCTCGTGTCGACACGAAGGGAATCCTAACCTATGAATGCATGCCCCCCCAACCAAGGTTCACCTAGCAAGTGCAAGATGCAGTAGCAACCCCCCCCCCCCCACACACACACTTTCAGTCGGCGGGCCTGAGAGGCATCTCACCAAGATGGATCGTAAAACGGACCAAGAATAATCCACCTTGGCGTACAACCTCTCTCTTGTGTGGTTCAAGTGGATGGCCGTCCATGCGACCCCGGAGATGGGCTAGCTCGCCAATAATCACGCAAGTAGCTAGTCCCCGAAGACAACCACTGCATGCGTGTGGCCCAAACATATGTATGGAGAGGTGTGTTTTTGAGTACACAATGGAACAACTTTGATGTGGCACCGTGATTTCGAACTAGAAATCCCCACACTGAGTGAGGGTTCGGTTGACTATGCATATGTATGTTACACCACACTTCATGCCGACGACGGGGATTCATGCATGCATGCGTGCATAGTATATGCGCTCAAACTTAATTAGGTCTGAATCTCACCATGACCTATACTACGATAACACGAACCAAATGAAGAATCCGCCATGGTAACCTATCTTGTTGTCGGTCAAGGTGATCATGGATGTCCACGCGGGCCCACGAATATATAGGCTTATCGCCGATAACCACGCGAGGGAGTGTACCATTCGAAGGCAACCACTACATGCATATGTATGGAGGTGATGCGTGCATGCATGTTTAAATACCATTTCACAACATTGATGTGGCGCATGCATCGAAAATCGTACACTCCCCACACAGAGCGAGATCGGTTCATGACATGTCATTGTACTAGCCACTTCGACTCGATGGGAGGGATTCATGCATACACATGCATGTGTGTGTGCTCAAACTGTATCATGCATGTCATCCCAGAGCATGACCTATATATATATACCGTATTACAAGCAAAAAATAATAATCCCCTCCTAAGTCAAATTAACTTCTCTCGTTGTCAGGCAAAAAGTAGTGATGGATCAAGCGGGCCCACAGATGGAAAGCATCGATATCGCTGATAACCGCTTAAGTGGGTGCGAGAGGACAACCACCATCGCTTTGCATGTGGGCCAAACATATATATGTTGAATACCCAAAATGCACAACTTTGATGTGCCACATGCCTCAAAAACCGTAAACCATGCACCCACACAGAGCGAGGTTCATGAAGCATACTACATATGACGGTCCCCTTCCCCCCTATTCGACGCATACTATATGCTCCTACCGTAATACGTACAACCCAAAAAGAATCCTCATCGATGGTGAAATTAATTAACCTCTCCCGATGTAGGTCAAAGTGATGCATGCATGCATCGACGATGGCCTCGTGGGCCCACAGATGGAAGTGTCACACGTGAGTGTCCTAGCTAGGATAACCACCGCCTGCATGCATGTGGCCCAAAGAGGTGTTGTGTGTTGTTTGAATAGCCAATTTCACAATTTTGATGTGGCACGTGCCTCGGAAACCGAAAAGTCCCGACACTGAGTGAGGTGTACTTGTTCACGGACGCGTACGTATAGTATATATGCTAGTCCCCTCCCACCTCTTCGACGCGTAGTATATACCACCATAACACAAACAAAAAGATTCTACCTTGCTGGTCAAATTAACCTCACTGCCGGCTGTTCGTCAAAGTGATGGACGACGACCTCGCGGGTCCATAGAAAGCGTCACACGCGAGTATCAAGTGTCGTGTAGGACAACCATCGACTGCATGTGGCCAAAACATGTATGTATGAAAGGGTTGTGTAATGTTTTAAATAACGAATTCACGACTCTGATGTGGCACCGGCCTGCCTAACAAAATGGCCAACCCACACGGTAGCTCACAACTCGTAGTGTACTGCGAGCCACCCGCCACCCGCCAGACGCACACACCCACACACACACCGCGAATCCACCGCAACTATGATGCATGTTAAATTAATTATCCCGCGGTGAACATATGTTACCAAAGGAGGGACGTTTTAATTTAAAAAAAACAGAGATCATTAAGACATTTTAGTACATTAATTGATTGATTTTCTATGGGTATAATGTGCAAAAATCAAATTTGAGCTACATGCACACGTGACAGTGCACCTAAATGGATTGTAAAAACACATGTGTCTCACTGGGTGCATGTTTACTCCCCATGCAACAAATTTCAAACATTCAGAATCTTGATTTTTAAATTCTAGTACATCCAAAACTTATTTGAAGTTCATGAAACTTATCGTGTTGTCATATGGACACCAATACAAAGTGGCATTGTACTTTTTTTTGTCAAATTTGAGACCAGTTTTGATGTAATCTTTATCTAATTACAAACGGGAGATTATTAATAATTGGGAACCAATATCCCAAATGGATTATTTATTCGAACCATGAGCGTTAGACCAACAATGGATACGTGCCATGCTTCGGTTAAGCAATAAAGCGGCAGCATTAATCATCCAAATAGAAAAACAATATACGTGCCGCCGCGCAACCCGTGTGCCGTGCGAGCAGGCGTGAGTTGACGGGATGCATGCGAGCAGTCCGCCGCGCAGGAAGACCGGGAGGCGTGCATGCAGGTGTGTGAATTGACGGAGGCGTGCTCGCTGCGCAGTGTCATCGGGAGGCGTGCGAGTAGCTATGTGAAATGACGGTAGGCATGCCAGCAGTCCGGTGCGCAGGCTCACCGGGAGGCGAGCCATCGGTTTGACCGCCGCCCGCCTGTCTCCCACTACTCCATATTAAAGGTGCACCCGAGCGGCCGCACCCCCCATCCTCGCCACACACACAATCCTCTCTCTCTGCTTGCATCCTCGATGCCGCTCTCAGTCCTCAAAGCCGTCAGTGTATGAGGATGCCGCCGAAGCGCCCCATCGGAGGGAGTGGCGACGCCGGGGCTGCTAAAGCACCGGAGCACGGCGTGGAGATGGAGACAGAGGTTGCCGTCACCGCAGGCGAGTTATCGCTGCACCCTGACGTCGTCGACGGCATCGAGCTTCCACAGCCAGAGGCGGAGTTCCACACCGACTCTGGTGATGACTCAGGCGACGACCCCGGCGACGACTCCGGCGACCACTCCGACGACGACGGACTACTGGTTAGTCATCTATACCCATTTATGTGTCAAATAGATCCTAGGGTTTCTCTGGTTACTCTTGCCTCCCGCTTTTTGGAATAGAAATCCTATGGTTATGTTCTCCCAATCCATGAAATCTGAGTAAGTTTCGTTAGATCCGTGTAGTGTATTGATTGTTTGAATGGTACAAGTGATAAGTGATTAGTTGTTTCATCTGTGGAAATGATTTCTGCTAGTAATCCGACTAGGGTTAGTGTTCGTGCTAATAATTCCTAGCCAGGACATGACGATTGATTTTGAATGACCTACATATGTTTGTGCCATTATTTTCTTCAAGATTGGTCTGTACATAGACAAATGGGCTTAAAAATCGAACCATAATCTTTGGATATGCATAAAAAAATAGCCATAAATTCCTAATCCTACTTCACGGCATGTAAACATTGATTTGATGCCAAATTTGTTTTACTATTTGTAGAGGTGCTGTCTGATGATGTGGACAGCGAGGATGAAGCTGTCCAGAGGAGGTACAAGAGGCAAATCCTGAGGGAGCTTTATGCAGGAATGCATAACAGGCGTATTAGGACCTGGGACGGCGGCTATCGATGCCCATTTTGCTACCACAAGCTTCATGACGCGTATCAAAGTGTTCTGGCGCATGCAAGAGGACGGGCCATTGGCTCCTTCAAGCAGAAGTATTCTCGTAGGGTGGCGCACGGCGCGTACGCTGAGTACCTGGAGAAACTTCAGGATTGTGCCGGCATGTGAGATGAGATGTGGGATCGAACTATGTACGCTTGAGCAATGCTTAATGACGGTTGAACTATGTACTTATGGTTGAACTATGCTTGTGTACGTGTACGCTTATTATCTATGTCTGAGTATGTTTAATCTATGTTTACTTATGTCTAACTGTGGGATATGGATGCAATCAGTTCGGTTGATGGAATCTACCTCCGTCCTCGTTTATTGGTCCCCTTTGTAATTTGTGTTAAATGTTGACCAAAGATTTTACTGACAAAATGTTAGTGCAGGTCAGCAAAAATTATATCGTTGGATGCGTATTTGAACATAGTGTTCAATGATATAAATTTTGGTGACATGCATAAACATTTCTTAGTTAAATATTTGGTCGAAATTTGGTACAAATTACAAAGGGGACCAATAAACCAGGACGGAGGTAGTACGCCAATCACACACGGTTCCCAAAACTGGAACCGTGTGCAATGACCTTCATTTTGCCTGTTGCGTCAATCACACACGGTTCCCAAAATAGGAACCGTGTGCAATGACTTTCATTTAGCCTATTGCATCAATCACACACGGTTGGCTCTAGCAAACCGTTGCCTCCGAAATTCTTTGTGGGACAGAAAACCCTCACCACCCAATTCAAAAAATAAAAAAGAAAACCCTCGCCATCCCCACGTCACAAAAACCCTCACCCCGCCCGCCACCCCCTCCGGTCCCCATTCACACCTGCACAAGCTCCTCCGTGTCTATGCATGGAACCGCCTATCGCGGCGGTAGCCACTTAGCTCGATGCCTGCCGCCGCCGCTAGGCTGCCGGCAAACCCCACCGCATTTCGCCACTTCCGCTTGCCGCCGCCTATCGCCATCGACTTTCTCGACGCTGCTCGCGGTCGACCCAGCTTCGCTCGGTTGGGGAATCTGCCGTACTGAGGGTTCTTTCTCATGGACAACAAGGTAACTAATTTAATGAGATATTATCTCATCTCTTATCCCAGTTCATCTGCCTCCTTTAATCACCCGGCCGAAATCGCCGTGAATTCATTTTTATTCGAGCTGATTTGAGAGTTTTCTTTCATTCATAGAGTGTACAGTGCGCCGACACATCAGGACTTTGTGGCCTCCGCCAGACATTCCATCTCACCGTACCAGATGCCTTGAGGATGCGCGTGGTATGTTCAATCTCACCCTAAATCGGTTGGCATGGCCTACTTTCCTGAACATATTCTAAATATTGCAACATTTGGATAAAAGGTGCCACATGCACCATATACGTCAAAGGGGATTTCCATGACATCATGTTTACCCTATCTGTTATTTCCTGAACATCTTTCTATATTAGGAAAATTAATGATGTATTGTTCTTTCTATTACTCTCATATTTCCATGACATCATGTTTACCCTATCTGTTTAATTATAGATATTTGTCCTTCAATTTCGACTGCTGTACAGTTCTTTCAATTTGGGCCCATATTTGCATGTTACCATATTTTCTTTAACAATCCTACCATTTTCTGTAGCGCGTCCCTTGCTATGCAACAGAATCTGTAGTGCACAATCTTTCCCTTCACATAAATCAAGACTGCAGGGATGTCATACTGCACACAAACCATGGATTTACAATCGTTGCTACTGTAAGACTTGATGAACGTGGTGACTCCTATTTTTGCACTGGCTTTTGGAAAGAAATTTCTATGTTTTATGAACTAAAAGCTGGCACTAGAATTGCACTGCACATAAAAGGGCCTGGTCATGAGATATATGCTAACTTCCCCGACGATATCATCCGTCTAGACTTTGTTCGAAGTAAGTTTTCTTTTCAACTATCTGCATGTTGACTTACCCAGCAATATCAAATGAATTGTCTAGTATTTAAGCAACCAATTGTTATTCCCTTTTCTTACTATATTCCTACCTAATAACTTCTAGTTACCAATACACTTTTCTGTTGCCCTGTTTTAACTAAATATTCCCTGTACTCCCATTTCTATAAGAAAGCGCCGCTGACAAGGAGACTCCGGAGGTGGAGAACGGGGCTGCCAACAAGCGGATGCGGAGCGAGCTAGAACCGCAAGCGACTCCAGCAGGCCTAGACTTCATCAGCAGCCTCCCCGATGATATGTTGACAGTCATCATCTCCCTCCTCCCAATCAAATATTGGGTGCGGACAACCGTCCTTTCCCGGCGGTGGCGCCCCCTATGGAACTCCAGCCTTCTCGACCTCATCGACACCCATGAGCTCTACCATGGCTATCGGAAAAGCTTGGATGTGTTCTCCAAGATCCTCGGCAGTCACCTTGGCCCAACCAGAGGCCTTAGAATGGGCAAGTTCCGTTCCAACGGCAAGGACCGAGCCAAGCTTGACGACTGGTTCCGATCCCCCGCCCTAGATCAGCTCGAGGAGCTCACTTTTGATTGTGGGCATATGCGCTCACTGCCAACGTCCGCGCTCCACCTCGCGCCCACGCTGCACGTCGCAAAGTTCAGGAACTGCCATTCCCCCCCACCCTTAATGACGCGCCCGCTCTTATTCTACAACGACTGAAGCATCTCGAGCTCGTCGCCGTCTGCCTCTCAAACGGTGACATGGAGCACCTGCTCCATGGCTGTACTGCACCCGAGTACCTTTGTCTTCAGGCGATCAATGGGTTGAGTACCTTCCACATCACCTCCATGACACTCTGGACTATTTATGTGTGTTGCTGGTGCGGCAGGAAGACATCACAAGATGTGTACCACGGTATGGTCATTGAGGACACACCTGCACTTGAGAGATTACTTGTAGTTGATCAAGAAGGTCCAACAAGAATCAATGTCATTTCTGCGCCGAAATTGACAGTGGTGGGCTACTCGTCTGACAAATACTCCGAACTTGTTATTGGATCCACACCCGTTCAGGTACAACAGTCGCCTTCTACCTCTCCTTCTACAAATTAACATTATTTCTAATTTTGAAGATGTTGTTCGTCTGTCATTCAGAAAATGATTCCGACAAGCTTGACTCCGAAACTATGCACAGTGAAGGTCTTGGCACTAGAATCTATTGGCCCCAACCTGGAGCAAGTTGTCAGTTTCCTGAGATGCTTTACGTGCATGGAGAAGCTATATATCAAGGTGATGTTCCTTTCCTGTTAAATGTTAACCATAAGGGAGTTCAATTTGTGACACCTTTTTCCAAGTTTACAATGACAATGTACTACGATTTCTGAAGGATTCTTTTGGAGGATTTCAGTACATACATGTCCCCCCCCCCCATATTGGTTGCTTGATCCATATGGTTACAATCCATATGCATTTCTCCTTTGGATTCATCTGTACTAGTTTTTTTAGGGAACTTTTCATCCACTCCAACCTCTTGTGAAGATCGAAGATGGCATGTTAATGCCCATGTTAATCATGTCAGATCAAAGATGGCATGTTAGTGCATTTTACAAATCCTGCAAACCAAATAGGCCTGTAGTAGTGTTCAAAACTGCATGTACGCACTAACACGTTTTCTTCTTTTGCAGATAAGATTAGGCCCAGTGGTGGATAATGTGATACAATATAACAATCACATCGAATGCCTAGATCTGCATCTCTCAGAAATTACTTTGAACTCCTACCGAGGGACCTTACCGGAGATTATATTCGCCAGGTTCTTTGTTTTCAGAGCAAAGGTGCTGAAGGTAATGAGGTTTGCCCTACATTTATTTCACAAGAATGAATGGTTTGTTGATCAGTGCTGGCGCCTGCGGCAGAATGGAATAGGCTCCAAAAATGCTGAATTTCATTTTGGAACTTCAGATGACAGAGTAATCGGAAGTCATCGTGTCAACCCCATACATGACTTCTCAGTGGCTGACCCCTTTGCAAAAATTGTGAGGTTTCTAAACCAGACTAAGAAGTGGTAATATTAGTTTGAACCTCTCTGATATCCATGTTCAGCGGATCAGCACGAGCGTTTGCAGCTGATGAGCTGAATTTCATTTCTAATATCAGTTTGAACCTTGTAATCTTTGAATTTGAGCCATATAACTGGAATTTGAACCTTGTAATATTTTGAGCTTTTGTGGTACAATCATTGAAATGGCATCATATGAGACTCGTATATTGGTAGCACTATTTTGACCCTAATATGCAATGGTCTTAGATTTTATTAACCATTCTCGAATCTGTTTACCTTGTCGATCTCACAGAACACGGTCTGTATAGCTAAGTCGACTGCGATCTTCAACATTATTGCACACAGTTGGTTTCTTCCACAGTGTGCCCTGTAGAGCGCAGAATTAATTATCGCACTCGAGTGTCCATCATCACCCTTCTGTGTAACTTTGACCTCATCACCCACGGGTAAACTTATGACCAAAGTCATTCACACACTTCGTTTTTACAAAGCTTTTTGCCAATAAACACCCACGATTTGTCCCTCTTCTAGCCGATGCGTGGCCAAACTAGCCGGGCGGGAAGCTTGCGCGGTAGCACGGGAACAGGCTCACCGATGATACATTTGGCGCCTCTTCGAGCCCACGCGTGGTCAAACGAAACGCGTGCGGTGCAGTGTTGTCAAGCGTGCACTGTAATCCTCCGCTATGAATGCCATGACAAGACATGAAGATTACAGGTCGGCTGGCCCCATTTGTTACAGCGGCCATTTAAGCCTTGTGTCTCTTCAACCTTTCGATTGCGCCCCACCATTTCAAGAAGCACACCCACCACGACAAGTTCTTAGAGGGTATCCTGCGCGGCTCCAATGGCACTCCGAGCGGCTGCCGACGATGAGCAGCAGTTCACCATGCATGCCGTGGTGGACACCCACCGAAAGTTCACGGAGCTCTCGGTGGTGTACACCAACAACCCGGTCTGGGTGGAGCACTCCATTTACATCATGGAGCTGTTGCTTGCCGAGGAGAAGTACAAGGTGGTCGGGTTTGACCTCGAGTACACCCGCGCTCGTGCCGAGTCTCGTCCCAAGGTCGCCGTCGCCCATATGTGTGTGCGCAACCACGTCCTCGTCTACCACTACTGCCTGGCCACAAGGCCTTGCGAGCATTTCGCCAGGTTTGTCAACAGCCCCCACTACATGTTCGCTATGGTGGACATCACCAACGATGTCAAGATGCTCAAGAATTCGGGCATCGCCTGCTAGAATCTTGTCGACATCCAGGGCCAATACAAGATTTGGGGCAGCAAGGAGCATGAGAAGGACTCACTGGTTCACCTCACCGAGGCCATCATCGACCCCTACTACAGAGACATGAAGGATTCCTGCAACAAGGACAAGCGTGCCAGGCACTCGGCCTGGATGGAGAAACTCGACAAAGCTCACGTCGTGTACGCGGCCAAGGAGGCGTACACGAGCTACGACATGTACAGGCGGATAGTTGACTTAAGGAAGTTCCTCCTTCCCCAAAACGGCTAGCGATCTAGCCGGAAGTAGAGCAATGGCAAGCGTCGTCGCAACAAGAAGTAGATGATTAGATCCTCGTTTCTCCTAGTTTAGTATGCATGTAATTGCTTACTTTGGTGTGTGGAAATGTTATGTGTGTAGTCACTTGTGTAATTGTATGCTTAATTTGGTTATTGTCGGTGTTCTGGGAATGGGGGTACCCAGACTTGCCTGCCTGCGGCCCACGGCGTGGCTCCATCGACGGCCTGGTACGGCCCAGCTTCAGCGACAACAACTCAAGACCCTCGCGAGGGACCAAGCCTCGCAAGGCGGACGACACCAAGACCTCCACGAGGAGCGGCCTCCTCAGGCTGGCTCCCAAGGAGCGGAGAGTTCTATGCAAGCCTCACCTCGTGAGGTCCGGATGACGTGAGCCATGACGACCAAGGCTAGGCGGATGCCAGCAGGCGCAGTGTACCAGTTTCCTCTTTGATGCTAAATAGGCAAGCGCAGGCGCGGAGTCCCGAGGAATCAGCCAAAGGTTTCCATTCCCGTGCAACAAGACCAAGACCAGCAGGACGGCAGGACGGAGGTCATCACCGAGCCCACCACGGCGTCACGACCAGAGGCTTTTGCAGGCGAAGACTACTTTTGTCAGGATAGCATGTACTAGTTGTCTCCCTTCGAAATTGGCCGTTGTGGGATCCCTTCCTGCCTTTCATTTGGGAAGAGGACCAAGGCCACTATAAATAGGACTTAGCCACCACCATAGAGAGGGATCGGACCCCCGGACGGGTCATTCAGATCACCCTCACCCCACCAGCTCACTCGAGCTCAAGAACACCTCTCCTCCTGAGGCTGTTCGCCACTGTACTAGTTCATCCTCAGCTCCTCGAGGCCAATCCACCACAAAGCAGGAGTAGGGTTTTACACCGCAAGGTGGCCCGAACCTGGGTAAACTGCTGTGTCCCTTTCCCTTACAGTTCGTCGAGCTAGGCTACGAGATTAGTGAGTAGGTAGATAGGGGAGGACGAGTTCTTCGCATGCACCCCAGAGTTCGAACCTCTCAAGGGTTTGCGGAACCCGAAATCCGACATTTGGCGCGCCAGGTAGGGGTGCATCGGAGCCTCTCTTCCGTCGGTCGATCCACCATCGCTCCACCGCTTCCATGGCTGACGCTCGTCGAGCTCGTGCTGAACGCCGGGCCGCCCTCGCCGGCCGCGTCGCTCAGACAGCGCCTGCGGGTGACGGCTGCCCTCGCCGTCCCCTGTCTTCAGTGGCGAACGCCGCCACCGGCCCCGCGGGGCACGAGCAGCAAGTTTCGTCGCTGCACCCTTCTGTGCGGCGGGAAGGGCGCATCGCCACCCCGTCGCTGACTCCGGCTGGTTCGTCATCTCATGCTCGTCGCGAGCTGGCGAACGCGTAGGCTGCGTTACTCATGGCGTGGGAGCTCCTGCGCTACCGCCCCATCGACGACCTCTACGAAGACTGGCTGGACCGCATCGCCGAGCTTCTCAGCGCCGTCGGGGACTCTCCTGCACCGTCTCGCTCGCTGCCTCACCCGCCGCCTGCTGCGGGTGACGTAGCCCACGGAGCACCTCCTCCACCTCCCCATCAAGACGTCGCCCTCGGGCCAAGGTGCGAGGCCCCGCGGCGCGACCCGCGGTGCAGAGCGCCGACGCGTGACGAGGAAAGCTGCCAGGTGGTGCAGCGGCCGCAAGAAGATGCTCGTGCACTCCCAGCACCGCCACGTCAAGACCGCGCGCTGCCTGCAGCGGTGGTGCGCGAGCGCCAAGACCAAGCTCCAGCTCCATGACGGGCTCCCGTGACCACAGCGGGTTGCCGTGCATTCACTCCGGAGCTACGCAGTGTCGTCTGGCCGGGGAAGTTCAAGCCGAACCTGCCTCCGCGCTATGACGGCACCCCCGACCCTGCATAGTTCCTGCAGCTCTACGAGCTGAGCATCAAGGCAGACAACGGCGATTAGAAGGTTATGGCGAACTGGTTTCCCATGGCCCTCAAGGATGGTGCGCGCTCGTGGCTCCTGAACCTGCCCGCGGGATCGATCTCCTCCTGGGACGAAATGCGAGAGCATTTCGTCGCCAACTTCCAGGGCACTCGCGACCGTCCATCGGCTGTGGGTGACCTGCGGCGCATCAAGCAGCAGCCAGGAGAGACCTTGCAGAAGTACATCCAGGGCTTCAACAGCGTCCGCCTCAAGATCCCCAAGGTGTCGGACGAGGCCATCATCTCGGCGTTCACTGATGGCGTCCGCGACGTCAAGATGAAGGAGGAGCTCGCCATAGATGAGGACCTGTGCACGGCTCTGGAGATGTTCAACATGGCAACCAAGTGTGCGAGAGCTGAGGAAGGTCGCCTATCTCTCCTGGAGCTCCCAGGGGCTGACCCAGAAGACAAGAAGGCCAAAGCAAAGGACGTGAAGCGCAAAGGACCGGCCGTGCTCGCGGCCGAACCAGAAATGAAGCGCGGCTGCGACCACCCAGAGTCATCCAAGGGCAGCCGCTCGTTCTGCGTCTTCCACAACGTGCATAGCCACAACACCAACGACTGCCAGGAGCTCAGGACCATCCATGACAGGCGCCTCGGTCCACACCCCGAGCGCAGCGACCGAGGCTACGGCCGTGGAGGAGGCTGAGGTGGAGAATGCTGGGACGGCCGCGACCCCCGCCAAGAATGGCACGATCAGCCTCGTGAGGACCGCTGGCAGGGCCAGCCTTGCGAGGGCCCCTGGAGGGACCAACCTCGTGAGGATCATCCTCAGGGCAACGCTGGCCTTCCTTCGCTGCCGCCACCACCAAGAAGGAATGACGACCACCACCAGGACGAGGGGGCTGGCGGCTTCCAAGAGCCTCGTGCCATCGCCTGCATCCTGGGCGGCGCTCAGGCCCCTGCCTCTCATCGAATCTTCAAGCAATTTGCCCGTGAGGTGAACTCGGCCCTCCCCAAGCTCGAGGCAATGCGTCCTCTTAGGTGGTCCAAGTGCACCATCACCTTTAGCCCATCCGATCAGCTCAAGTGCGCGGCAACTGCCAGTGCTCTCCCGATGCTCTGCTTGCCTACCATCAGCAACGTGCTCGTCACCAGGACTCTCATCGATGGCGGTGCGGGGCTCAACGTTCTCTCCATCGAGACATTCGACCGACTCCTGGTGCCCTATGACCAGCTGCAGCCTACCAAGCCTTTCTCAGGAGTGACCGACGGCTCCAACACCCCGATAGGGCAGATCCACCTCCCTGTCACCTTCGGCAAGCGCGACAACTACCGCACTGAGCTCATCGACTTCGACATCGCCCACATTCGCCTTCCATACAACGCCATCCTTGGGTATCCGGCCCTGGCCAAGTTCATGGTGGTGACTCATCATGGTTACAATGTCCTCAAGATGCCAGGGAGCTGCGGTGTCATCACGGTCGCCCGTGAGGAGAAGGACGCGGTGTGCCCTCTCGAGCGCGCCTACCAGGCTGCGGCGGTCGAGAACCCAGATGATGAAGGCGCCGTCTACCCTCCTGAGGCTGTCCCCAAGAAGAAGAAGCAGCTGATCCGCCAAGGACCTCGGGAGGGCGAGGTGTCCAGCGGCACCACCTCAGGCCCAGCTCCCACTGATGGAGCGCCTCCCTCTCTCGCATAGGAAGGCGCGCCCGGCGCCCCTCTCAGGCTAGGCTTGGGGGCTCTCCTCTGGAGGGCCTCTGACCTGGCCAATGTCACGAGGGAGGCGCTCGGGCACCATGTGGAGGCGTGCTTCAGCACGCGCCTCCATCAGGAGGGTACAAGGTGCGAGGTGCCAGGTGCTCAGGAGTTCATCACCAAGGCTATCGAGGAGCTTCAGGAGGCAAGAGCTATGGTGGGCGACCATCGCCCACCACCCGGCGCGGCTCCTTGTCCCGGCGAGGACAGTGAGCTGCGCGTCTGCGTCAACATCCCAGGGCTCAACAGGGCCGCATCTCAGGAGCGCTTCTGGCCGTCCCGCGCTGGCAGGTGCGAGGGTCCCCCTCACTGCTATGTTCGCATGCCTTTGGGCTTGTTGAGCGCAGCTGCTGCACTCCAGCGCCACATGCGGGCTGTCCTGGCTGCTGATGAGGCCAGGAGCCAGGCAATCCTATCAGAGGAGGAGATGGATCCTCGCAAGCCCCCCGGGCTCCCAGAGCCTCCCGAGGTTCGGGGCCTGGGCAGCTCATGAGGAGCGACTTCTGCGGCGCGCGTCTTCAGCTACTCCAACATCTCTTCAGCAACGGTGCCAGGTGACGTTTTCTGGTTTGTTCAGTTGGGGGCGCCCCCCGGGCTGCATTATCCCCAAGCCGCGTGGGTCCGTCCCTGCGGCATGTATCGTTTTGCATCTATCAGAACTAGCTCTGCCTTATCTATGGGTTGATTTATGTCATCACCTGCTTGCCTGGTGTTCTATTGCCTCCGCGGCCTCCCGCATTGCTGACCAGTCTCTTGCTCATCCCGCAACGGGGGCTACACATGCTGGCACGACGCTTGTGCTCGGGTCCGTCCCTACAACGCTGACAAATCTGAGAGATGGAGCTCTGGCTCACGGCCTGCCCCGCACACGTCACCTCACCAGATCCTAAGTGCCTTCATCTCCTTGCGGAAAGATCAGCGGCAGGACAGCAAGCGCGGTTATGAGTTATACTCTCCTCTCGGACTAACCCGCAGGAATCCATGGAGTTTAGCCATGGGTGGCCCCACCAGCCGTCCCTTTTTCACGCAATTCACTTGCACGTTAAAGGGGGGGTTCCGAGCATCGCGCCTCAGGAGCTCTTACTGACTCTCCAGCCCTCACCCCCTGGCCTTGACCATGGCATCGTGACCTGGCATACCAGCAGCGGCTGAGCCTCGCTCGAGGGTCGAGACCCGAGGACGTAGAGAACCTAGATGAGCGGGGAGAAGGGGACGTCGGCGTGAGCCCTACCTGGAAGCATCACTGCCAAGTCACAATCAGGCGATGCGCAAAGGAATCACTTCTAAGATAAGTCACCCATGCATATCAGAGTGAACCTCATCATCCGGTATTTTGATTCTTGCAATCTCGCTTCGGCAATGCCGCTTCCCTTTTCAGCCTCTAGGGAGCTGCTTGCACGCCAAAGGGGACCTCTTGAGCATCGCTCCTCAGGAGCTCTTACCGAACCTCGGGCCGCTCACCTCCTAGCCTTGACCACGGCATCGCGACCTGGCATACCAGCGACGGCTGAAGCCTGCCTGGGGACTGGGACCTGCCGACGTAGAGCACTAAGCTACCACGAGAACGAAAAGGGGGAACCATGCTGAAGCAAGATGCGTGGCTGCAACATCATGCGGAATAATAAACATTGGAGCAAAAGCATTATAGTTTTTTACATACCCCCACGGGGTTTGTCACAATTCCGCGCAGGGAAACAAAAGGGGGGGGGAGTCAAGGGTGAGCACGGCGGGCAGCAATGGTGAAACTGCGCGTGCAACAGGCAGCCGTCAAGTCTGGCGGTTGCCAAGGTAGCGTGGGGAAGCGGAGACGCCCACGTCCCATCAATCGCCACACTTCGACCAAGGCTGCAGGCGGTTAGGGCCCGCGGTGCTCCGCACTTGCCCCTTGGCTTGTCCTCGAAGCCAAGTTCGAGCGCGCCTTGGGCCCGGGGGCTACTGTCGGCGTTCTGGGAATGGGGGTACCCAGACATGCCTGCCTGCGGCCCACGGCATGGCTCCATCGACGGCCTGGTATGGCCCAGCTTCAGCGACAACAACTCAAGACCCTTGCGAGGGGCCAAGCCTCACGAGGCGAACGACACCAAGACCTCCACGAGGAGCGGCCTCCTCAGGCTGGCTCCCGAGGAGCATAGAGTTCTATGCAAGCCTCACCTCGTGAGGTCCGGATAACGTGAGCCATGACGACCAAGGCCAGGCGGGTGCCAGCGAGCGCAGTGTACCAGTTTCCTCTTTGATGCTAAAGAGGCAAGCGCACGCGCGGAGTCCCGAGGAATCAGCCAAAGGTTTCCATTCCCGTGCAACAAGACCAAGACCGCCAGGACGGCAGGACGGAGGTCATCACCGAGCCCACCATGGCGTCACGACCAGAGGCTTTTGCAGGCGAAGACTACTTTTGTCAGGATAGCATGTACTAGTTGTCTCCCTTCGAAATTGGCCGTTGTGGGATCCCTTCCCGCCTTTCATTTGGGAAGAGGACCAAGGCCACTATAAATAGGACTTAGCCACCACCGTAGAGAGGCATCGGACCCCCGACGGATCATTCAGATCACCCTCACCCCACCAGCTCACTTGAGCTCAAGAACACCTCTCGTCCTGAGGCTATTCGGCATTGTACTAGTTCATCCTCAGCTCCTCGAGGCCAATCCACCACAAAGCAGAAGTAGGGTTTTACACCGCAAGGTAGCCCGAACCTGGGTAAACTGTTGTGTCCCTTTCCCTTACAGTTCGTCTAGCTAGGCTGCGAGATTAGCGAGTAGGCAGACAGGGGAGGATGAGTTCTTCGCACGCACCCCACAGTTCGAACCTCTCAAGGGTTTGCGGAACCCGAAATCTGCAATGCTGTCTTTTTAAGTATATATGTTGATGCTCTGTAGACAGAGCAAATCACATCGTACACGAACTAAACAATGGAACCCATCGGTGATGATTTCATCAATCATTGACAATTGTATACCAGCAATCATTTGCTCACAACACACACGGCTTGTTAACAGGAATCGTCTGTGTTGTTATCGGTCTTCCCACACATTTCCAATTACAAACCTGTTTGCCGCGTATCACACACATCTTGTTAAGTTGAACCATTTCTGTTCTCTTGGATCAATGCAAACAGTTCATCCGAGTGAACTGTATGCCGCATATCGCAAACACCTTCATCTGGCTGCCCGTTTCTGTTGTTCCGCCTCATCACAAACAATTCATCCGAATGAACCGTATGCTGTACATCGCACACGCCTTCATCTGGCAGCCCGTTTCTTTTGTTCCTCCTCATCGCAAACAGTTAACTGAACTGAACCGTATTCCCATCATCGCATACGCAACCAAAATCGGAACCGTGTTTGATGCATCCATCATCGCAAATGTTTTGCACCTTTTTTGACGGTTTTTTTACACCACCGTTTGTGATTAGTGCATCGCACACAGTTTCGTCGAAGGGTCTCTGATCGTAATGTCGCGTTAGCAGCATCCTACAGTAGTGATAAAACAAAATAAAATAAATAAGGAAAAAGTGCAGCAAGGTATTTTTGGGTTTTAAGAATAACAGATCTAAAAACAAAAGCAAATAAAAATAGATCTGAAAGCAAATATGATAAAGAATAGACCCGGGGGCCGTAGATTTCACTAGTGGCTTCTCTCGAGAAAAATAGCATACGGCGTGTAAACAAATTACTGTTGGGCAATTGATAGAACTTGAAATAATTATGACAATATCCAGGCAATGATCATTATATAGGTATCACGTCCAAGATTAGTAGACCGACTCCTGCCTGCATCTACTACTATTACTGCGCACATCGACCGCTATCCAGCATGCATCTAATGTATTAAGCTCATGGAGAAACAGAGTAATGCAATGAGAATGATGACATGATGTAGACAAGGTCTATTCATGTAGGAATAGACCCCATCTTGTTATCCTTAATAGCAATGATCAATACGTGTCTTGCTGCCCCTTCTGTCACTAGGAAAGAACACCGCACGACCGAACCCATCACAAAGCACCTCTTCCCATGGCAAGAAAAATCGATCTAGTTGGCCAAACTAAACCAAAGATTCGAAGAAGAAATACGAGGCTTTAAGTAATCATGCATATAAGAGATCAAAGAAACTCAAATAACTCTCATGGATCAATAGATCTGATCACAAACTCAAAGTTCATCGGATCCCAACAAACACACCACAAAAAGAGTTACATCAAATAGATCTCCAAGAGACCATTGTATTGAGAATCAAAAGAGAGAGAGGAAGCCATCTAGCTACTAACTATAGACCTGTAGGTCTACAATGAACTACTCACGCATCATCGGAGAGGCACCAATGAGGATGATGAACCCCTCAGTGATGGTGTCTAGATTGGATCTGGTGGTTCTGGAACTTGCAGCGGCTGGAATTGTGTTTCGTCGACTCCGCTAGGGTTTTTGGATTTTCGGGATATTTATAGAGCAAAGAGGCGGTGCGGGAGGCGGCCGAGGTGGGCACGACCCACCAGGGCGCACCTGGGCCCCCAGGCGTGCCCAGGTCGGTTGTGCTCCCCTCGGAGCCCCCTTCTGGTACTTCTTTGGCCCAACAGGCGTCTTCTGGTCCAGAAAAATTCACCAAAAAGTTTTGCTGCATTTGGACTCCGTTTGGTATTGATTTTCTGCGAAGTAAAAAACAAGCAAAAACAGCAACTGGCACTGGGCACTATGTCAATAGGTTAGTCCATAAAAATAATATAAAGTTGCTATAAAATGATTGTAAAACTTCCAAGAATGATAATATAACAGCATGGAACAAGCAAAAATATAGATATGTTGGAGACGTATCAGGGTAGTGCACACACATAACCTTCCCTAGTTGGAGGCACCAGCGAGAGGCATGACAATAGACCTGTCAGCGTTCTGGGAACCGGGGTACCCAGACTTGCCTGCCTGTGGCCCACAGCGTGGCTTCATCAGCGGCCTGGTACGGCCCTTCTCTAGCATCAACAACACAAGAACCTCGCGAGGGGCCAAGCCTCGCGAGGCGGACAACGTCAAGGCCTCCGAAGGGAGTGGCTTCCCCAGGCCGGCTCCTGAGGAGCAGAGATTTCCATGCAAGCCCCACCTCATGAGGTTCAGATGATGCAAGCCGTGACGACCAAGGCCAGGCGGGCACCGGCGGGTGCAGTACAGCAGGTTTCCTCTTCGGTGCTAAGGAAGGAAGCACAGACGCAGAATCCCAAGGAATCAGCCAAAGGTTTCCATTCCCGTGCTACAAGAACAGGACGGCAGGACGGAGGTCATCGCCGAGCCCACCACGACGTCACGACCAGAAGCTTTGCAGGCGAAGATCACCTTTCGTCAGGATAAGATGTACTAATTGTCTCCCTTCAAACTTGGCCGTTGTGGGATCCCTTCCCGTCTTCATTTTGGGGGAAGAGGACCAAGGCCACTATAAATATAGCTAGGCCACCACCATAGAGAGAGAGGATCCTGACCAGCACACACCAGCACAAGAACACTCCTCCTGAGGTTGTTCTCCCTCTATACTAGTTCATCCTCAGCCCACCTCAAGGCCAATCCACCACAAAGCAGGAGTAGGGTTTTACACCGCAAGGTGGCCCAAACCTGGGTAAACTGCTGAGTCCCTTTCATTTCCTATTCATCGAGCTAGGCGGTGAGATCGACGAGTTGGCAAGCTGGGGAGATTGAGTTCTTCGCACGCACCCCAGAGTTCGAACCTTTCTTGGGTCTGCGGAGCCCTGAATCTGACATTTGGCGCGCCAGGTAGGGGTGCATCGGAGCCTCTCTTCCGCCGACCAATTCACCGCCGTTCCACCGTTCCCATGGCCGACGCTCATCGAGTTCGCGCTGAGCGCCGGGCTGCTCTCACCGCCCGTGTCGCCCACACTGCACCTGCGGGCAACGGCGCCCCCCGCCGTTCCCCGTCGCCTGTGGCAAACGCTGCCACCGGCCCTGCGGCCCACGAGCAGCAGGTTTCATCGCTGCATCCCTCTGTACGGGGTGACGGGCACACTGCCACCTCGTCACTGACTCTGGCGGCAGCTTCGTCCTGCCATGCCCATCACGGCCCGGCGAACATGCAGGCCACGTTGCTCATGGCGCGCGAGCTTCTGCGCTACCGCCCGACCGACGACCTCTACGAAGACTGGCTGGACCGCATCACCGAGCTCGTCAGCACTGCCGGAGAAACCCCTGCTCCGTCTCGCTCGCTGCCTCCCCAGCCACCTCTTGCGGGCGACGTGGCCCATGTGCGCCTCCTCCACCTCCCAGGCAAGAAGTCGCCCTCGAGCCAGGGCATGAGGCTCCTCAGCGCGACACGCCGCGCAGGGCGCCGGCGCGCGACGAAGAAAGCTGCCAAGTGGTGCAGCATCCCCAAGGAGAGGCGCGCGTGCTCCCAGCGCCGCCACGTCAAGACCGCGTGCTGCCTGAGGCGGCGGTGCGCGAGCGCCAAGTCCACGCTCCCCCTCTGCGGCGGGCTCCCGTGGGCGCGGCGGGCTGCCGTGCGTTCACCTCGGAGCTGCGTGGCGTCATCTGGCCAGGGAAGTTCAAGCCAGACCTGCCTCCACGCTACGATGGCACCCCCGACCTTGCAGAGTTCCTCCAGCTCTACGAGCTGAGCATCGAGGCGGCCAACGGCGATGAGAAGGTTATGGCGAACTAGTTTCCCATGGCCCTCAAGGATGGCACGCGCTCATGGCTCCTGAACATCCCAGCTGGATCGATCGCCTCATGGGATGAGATGCGGGAGCGCTTCATCGCCAACTTCCAGGGCACTCGAGACCGCACTCCTGCTGTAGGCGACCTGCGGCGCGTCAAGCAACAGCCTGGGGAGACCTTGCACAAATACATCTAGCGCTTCACCAACATTTGCCTCAAGATTACCAAGGTGACGGACGAGGCCATCATTTCCGCATTCACTGATGGCGTCCGGGATGTCAAGATGAAGGAAGAGCTCGCCATGCACGAGGACCTATGCTCGGCTCTGGAAATGTTTAACATGGCAGCCAGATGCGCGAGGGCCGAGGAAGGTCACCTCACCCTCCTCGAGCTCCCAGAAGCTGACCCAGAAGACAAGAAGGCCAAGGCCAAGGACGTGAAGCGCAAGGGGCCAGCTGTGCTCGCGGCTGAACCTGAGATGAAGCGCGGCTGCGACTACCCGGAGTCCTCCAAGGGCAACCGTCCGTTCTGCGTCTTCCACAACGTGCACAGCCACAACACCAACGATTGCCAAGAGCTCAGGGCCATCCGGGACGGGCGCCTTGGCCGCCGCCCTGAGCGCAACGACCGCGGCTACGGCCGTGGAGGAGGCCGAGGTGGCGGACGCCGGGACAACCGCGACCCCCGCTAGGACTGGCGCGACCAGCCCCGTGAGGATCGCTGGCAAGGTCAGCCTCGTGAGGGCCCCTGGAGGGATCAGCCTCGTGAGGACCGCCCTCAGGGCAACGCTGGCCTTCCTCCACTGCCGCCGCCGCCAAGGAGGAATGATGACCACCACCAAGATGATGGGGCTGGGGGCTTCCAAGAGCCTCATGCCGTGGCTTGCATCCTAGGCGGCGCTCAGGCTCCCGCCTCTCACCACATCTTCAAGCAGTTCGCTCGTGAGGTGAACGCGGCCCTCCCCAAGCTCGAGGCGACGCGTCCGCTCAGGTGGTCCAAGTACGCCATCACCTTCGACTCTACTGACCAGCTCAAGTTCGCGGCCGCTGCCGGCGCGCTCCCAATGCTCTGCTCACCTACCATCAACAACGTCCTCGTCACCAAGACACTCATCAATGGTGGTGCGGGACTCAATGTCCTCTCCGTCGAGACGTTCGACAAACTCCAGGTGCCGTACGACCAACTTCAGCCTACCAAGCCCTTCTCAGGAGTGACCGACGGTCCACCACCCCGATAGGGGAGATCCGCCTCCCTGTCACCTTCGGCAAGCGCGACAACTACCGCACTAACCTCATCGACTTCGACGTCGCCCACATCCGGCTCCCGTACAACGCCATCCTTGGGTATCCAGCCCTAGCCAAGTTCATGGCCGCCACTCACCACGGCTACAATGTCCTCAAGATGCCAGGGAGCGGCGGCATCATCACGGTCGCTTGCGATGTGAAGGATGCGGTGTGCTCCCTCGAGCGCGCCTACCAGGCTGCACCGGTCGAGAACCCAGACGATGAGGGCACTACCTACCATCCCGAGGCCGTTCCCAAGAAGAAGAAGCAGCTGCTCTGCCCCGGGACCCCAGGAGGCTGGGGCGCCCGACGACCGTGCCTCAGGACCTGTGCCCACTGACGGGGTGCCTTCCCCTCTCGCATAGGAAGGCGCGCCCGGCGCCCCTCTCAGGCTGGGCTCAGGGGCTCTCCTCTGGAGGGCCTCAGACCTGGCCAGCGTCACAAGGGAGGCGTTCCGGCACCATGTGGAGGCGTGCTTCAACGCACGTGTCCGTGAGAAGAGCGCAGGGCGTGAGGCGCCAGCCACTCAGGAGTTCATCACCAAGGCGATCGAGGATCTTCAGGAGGCGAGGGCCATGCGAGGCGAGCATCGCCCCGCACCACCAGGCGCAGCACCCTCCCCTGACGAGGGCAGCGGGCTGTGCGTCTGCATCAACATCCCAGGGCTCAACCGGGCCGCGTCCCAGGGGCTCTACTGGCCATCCCAAGTGGGCCGGTGCGAGGGCCCCCCTCACAGCTATGTTCGCATGCCTTTCGGTTTGCCGAACCAGGCTGCCACACACCAGTGCCACATGCAGAGCATCCTGGCGGCTCACGTGGCTAGGCACCAGGCGATCCTGTCGAAGGAGGCGCCGGACCCTCGCGAGCCCCACGGGCCCCCGGGGCCTCACGAGGCTCAGGACCTGGACGGCTCGTGAGGAACGACTTCTGCGGCTCGCGTCTTTAGCTACTCCAACACTTCTTCAGCAACGGTGCCAGGTGACATTTTTCAGTTTGTTCAGTTGGGGGCGCCCCTAGGGCTGCATTATCCCCAAGCCGTGTGGGTCCGTCCCTATGGCATGTATCGTTCTTTGCATCTATCAAAGCTGGCCTTACCTCTTCATGAGTTGCTTTATGGTTATCACCTGTCTGTCCGGTGCTTCGTCGCCATGAACGTCGTGCGCCCTTGCAAACCCGCCCACGACCGTCTCATGATTAAGGACTGGCACGGCGTCTGTGCTCGGGTCCATCCCTGCAGCGTCGCTAAATCCAAGTGGCTGAGCTCTGGCTCGCGGGCCAGCCTCCGTGCACGTCACCTCCCATGGTCCTTGGTGCCTTGTTCTCGCATGAGCTAATCGGAAGCGGATAAGTTAGGGCGCGCGACCCGGTGCCTTGCTACCGCGGGAGCCGCATGCCGGTTGTCTTTCTTCAGGACCTTCGCATGAGAAGACTGGGTACGGCGTCTGTGCTTGGGTCTGTCCCTGCAGCGTCGACAAACCCAACAGCTGAGCTCTGTCTGGCGGGCCGGCCCCGTACACGTCACCTCCTGGGGTCGTTGGTGTTTGGACTTCTCATGCGATATCCTCAGGAGATTCACTCGGCGTAGGCTACCTAACCATCTCGCAGGACCCTTGCAAGTGTTCCAAACCAAATTCAGGCGCAACCCACCTTGAGGTAGGGCCTCGTGAGTCCCGCGCTGGCTCATGAGTGCCCACATACACCTCCTCTAGTCCTGCCATACAAGCCACGTGCCAGGACGGGGCTGTACATGCCCCAGAGTCCCTCCTCCGAGGGGCTCCCACCCACGAACCAGTGGAAGCCCCATGCTCCATGCTGGCGGACGACACGGTCGAGGAGCGGCTATGCCCATGCAAGAATGGAAGCACCATGCTCCGCGCTGGTGAATAAACAACTGAGGGCAACCTAGCGGCTGTAGTAACCTCAGGAGAGCCACCAGGCTCGCCGCTCAGCCTCACCGCACTGCTTTCCCTCGGGAAGGTAGCGCGAGGGGGCTGGGCATGGGGGCTATGCTCAGGCCACGCCTGGCATACGCCACCTCACCAGGTACCTCGGACCTGGTCTTCTCGCGTCCCTCCCGAGCGAAAGCCCGGCGAGGAAAGGTATGGAGAGCTATTCGTACGTCAAGGTGGACCCCTGAGCATCACAACTCAGGGGCCTCACTGGTCACGTAACCCCTCACCCCTTGGTCTCGTCCTGGTGATCCGGACGACCCAACGGCGGCTAAGGTATGCGTGGGGCCGGGCCCTGCCGACGCAGAACGCTAAAACTTACACTCGCATCTCCTTCCTGAGGGCTGTTCGTACGTCAAGGGGGACCCCTGAGCATCGCGACTCAGGGGCCTCATTGGTCATGTAGCCCCTCACCCCTTGGTCTCGTCCTGGTGATCCGGACGACCCAACAGCGGCTGAGGCATGCGCGGGGCCGGGCCCTGCCAACGCAGAACACTAAGGCAAATGGAAAGGAAATCGCGAAATCCTAGCAAATTATTACAAAACATATCGTCTCTTAAAAACTTAAAGCAGAAGTTCTCACACCTCCACGAGGCACGGTGAATATTGCAGGGATAAAACAGGAGGAAACGCCGCCTTCGAACCTCCTCTTCAGCCTTGGATGCCACTGTCGCTTGCCCGGGGGGGCCCGTCGTTGACAACGTCGCCGCCGTCTTCACCATTGGCTCCATCCGTCGCAGTCGCGGGGTCGACACAGAGGAACTTCTAGAGCAGGGCCTCCACCTGCTTCCCCACGGCTTCAGCAGCAGCATCCTGGAGTTCAGGGGCCACGGGTTCAAGCAGCGTGCTAAGATCGAAGCTCGGGTCCCGGAGGTGGAGGTGGCTGAAGATGCGCGTCGCGGCCAAGGTGAAAAGCACACGAGCTTCCGCTTCCACCAGGGGCCCACCCCGGTGACGATACCCTCGAGTGCCGTGGCAAGCTTGGGGAGCAGCCTGGCAGGGCCCTCCTCCGGACTAGCCAGCGGTCCCTTGTACCCTTCCCCGTAAAGGGACTGCAGGGCTGCGTGGGAGCTCTGCTCAAGGGAGACGAAGGCGTCACGCCCCGCCGCGGCCGCCATCTCAGCCGTGGCAAGGAGTTTCTCCTTGGCCTCCAGCCGAGCCTTCTCCTCGGAGACGAACTTGGCGTGGGACGCCTGCGCCGCCTCCGTCTCCTCCTTCAGCTTCCCCAGGCGGCTGCACTCCGCGGCTTGTTCCTGGGCCGCCTGCTCCAGCTCGGCGTCTCGGTTGGCGAGCGCAGCTTCCCGGGCCTTGAGATCCTCCTCCTGCTCTCCAAGCCGGCCGGCGCGGGCGGCCTGCTCATCGCGAAGGGGCTTTAGCTCGGCCTCCACCATGCGGCAGCGCTCCTCGGCAGACGCAGCGTCGGTCAGCGCTGCGTCGCGAGCCTCGCTGGCCTCCTTCCTGCCCTCCGCAACGACAGCCTCGGCCTGGCCCCAGGCCGCCCTGACAGAGGAGTCGGCCTGGAGCCACCCAGAGATCAGCCCCAGACGCCCCGTCACCGCACGCCGGTCGGCGCCCTGAAGATTAGTCCGGAGCTGCCCCAGTGCGTTGAAGGCCTCCTCCAAAGCGCTGGGTATGACGGAGGTGTCATGGTCCGCGAGCGTGAGGACTCGAGGAGGAGGTGGCACCGGCGTCAGAACTGGCGCCACTACAGCAGCGAGGGCGACGGGGGGCTCCGGAGCCCTCAAACCCCCAGCAGGCGCGCTGGAGGTAGGCACCTCCGGAGTCGGCTTGGTTACGGAGGCTGTCCCCTCCTGAGGCTCGGCCACCGAGCCTCGGGAGGCTCGCTCCATCACTGGCGCATGCGGGGCGGCCTCTTCTACACACGCCGGGGTCGCCGCGGCCACGGCGGGTCGCGCGGCCTCGGGGGCTTTGGCCTCTTCCTTCTTCTTCTTCACCATCGGCGTCAGCCTAGCCACCAAGAGGAGGGGATCGTGAGCACGACGTTGAGGATGGGAAGCAAAAAGCAAGGTAAAATACTTACTCATTGTCAGCAACATATGCCCTCCTCTTGGTCAGGAGCGCAGCACCTCTGAGCTTCTTGGGCGCGGGCTTCGCCGCGCTCTCAGGACTGGCCGGGCGCATGGCGGCTGGCTCCGGAATGGCAGCGACGGGGGACAAGGCGGGGGCGTTGCCCTGGGACGGCGGCATCGCCTCGCCCTCCTTCGGGGCCCCTCGCTTCGGCCTCCGCAGGGGGTGCCCCCGGACCTCGTGACGACCCCGGTGGGGTGAGGGGA
Organism: Thinopyrum elongatum; assembly: GCA_011799875.1. Taxonomy (NCBI): domain Eukaryota; kingdom Viridiplantae; phylum Streptophyta; class Magnoliopsida; order Poales; family Poaceae; genus Thinopyrum; species Thinopyrum elongatum. Next base: position 337,011,196 of record CM022301.1, read on the forward strand.
CCCTCAACCAAGTACTCGCCTGCGTCGTCATCATCGGAGAGATCGCGGAGGAGCTCGCTCTGCCACGGGGGTGAGGTCTCCCCCACCCCCTCCAAGGTCGCCTGCGAGTCCTCCTCTCCCTCCTTCCCGGAGATCTCGCCAGAGGACACCGGCACCGGGGAGTTCGGGAGTTTGGGGAGCTTCGATGGCACGAGCCCCCGCTCGTTGAAGATAGGCATGGCGGCGGCCACCTCCGCCCCATCATCATGGCGGTACAGTGGGAGGAAGGCCTCCGGGAGGCCGCCCGGGTCCTTCTCGAGCAAGGTGCGCAAGGCCTTGCTTAGCTCCTCGTCAGTCAAGTCTCCCGAGCGCAACCGAAGGTCGTCTTCTGCGCCCTTGAGACTCCACAAGGGGCGCGAGTGCACCTGGAGCGGGGCCAAGCACTACGTCAGGAACTCCTTGACGAGCATGGCCCCTGTCAGCTTCTCCGCCTCCAGATCCACCGTCATCTTCTCCAGCAACGGCTCCGCCCGGGGGTGAGTGAGCTTCTCGTGAGCCCACCGATCCAGATTCACCGGCAACGCTGTCGGCAGCTCCAGCCGAGCATGAGAACGCTTGGCGTCCATGAAGATCCGCTTGCGCCAGAAGTCGTCCACCTTCTTCCTGGCCCTCGAGATTGTGTTGCTACCATGGGACGCAACAAAGCAGACGCACTCGGAGCACTGGTCTGTGCTACGCATCCGGAGGTAGAAGAAGTGCCGGAGCAGCGTAACAGAGGGCGCCACCCCCACGAACGCCTCGCAGTAGAAGGCGAAGATCGACAGGAGGAGGTTGGAGTTGGGATGAAGATGAAGGGCGCGGATCTGGTAATGGTTGAGGACGGCAAAGAAGAAATTGGAGAAGGGGGGGATGTGCCCAGCAAAGACGCTGTGCCTGAAGAAGGGGTAGAAGGTTCCCCCAAAGGTTTCCTACTTGGCGAAGCCGACCCGGAGCGCTGTCTCCCTTCCCTCATTGTCGTTGCTCGCCGTCAGCAGGAGCACGGTGGCGAGGTGCTTCTCCTCGGTGATGGTGGACACATTAAGGGCCGGCTCGAGCGAGGCCAGACGCGCGGGAGAAGCGGCGGGCTTCGCCTTCTTAGTCGCCATCGGTGGCAAGTTCGGGGAAAGGTAGGCAGATCTGGAGGCGCTCTGAGTAGGGAGAGAAGGAGATCTGAAGCAAGGCGAAGGGAAGGTAATGAAGGCTCAGCGGCAGGCGCCAGCCTTTTTGTTAGCCCAGGACGGTTGCCGAGGCAGCGTGGGGAAGCGGAGACGCCCACGTCCCATCAAGCGCCACGCGTCGACCGGGTCCGCAGGCAGTTGGGGCCCGCGGCGCTTCGCCCTTGCCCTTTGGCTTCGCCTCGAAGCGAAGTCCAAGCGCGCCTTCGGCCCGGGGGCTACTGTCGGCATTCTCGGAACTAGGGTACCCAGACTTGCCTGCCTGCGGCCCATAGAGTGGCTTCATCAGTGACCTGGTACGGCCCTTCTCCAGCATCAACAACCCAAGACCCTCGCGAGGCGGACGACGCCAAGGCCTCCGGAGGGAGCGGCTTCCCCAGGCCGGCTCCTGAGGAGCGGAGATTTCCATGCAAGCCCCACCTCATGAGGTTCAGATGATGCAAGCCGTGACGACCAAGGCCAGGTGGGCGCCAGCGGGCGCAGTACAACAGGTTTCCTCTTCGGTGCTAAGGAAGCAAGCGCAGGCGCAGAGTCCCAAGGAATCAGCCAAAGGTTTCCATTCCCGTGCTACAAGACCAGGACGGCAGGACGGAGGTCATCGCCGAGCCCACCACGACGTCATGACCAGAAGCTTTGCAGGCGAAGACCACCTTTCATCAGGATAAGATGTACTACTTGTCTCCCTTCAAACTTGGTCGTTGTGGGATCCCTTCCTGCCTTCATTTTGGGGGAAGAGGACCGAAGCCACTATTAATATAGCTAGGCCACCACCATAGAGAGAGAGGATCCTGACCAGCACAAGAACACTCCTCCTGAGGTTGTTCTTCCTCTGTACTAGTTCATCCTCAGCCCACCTCGAGGTCAATCCACCACAAAGCAGGAGTAGGGTTTTACACCACAAGGTGGCCCGAACCTGGGTAAACTGCTGAGTCCCATTCCTTTCCTGTTCATCGAGCTAGGCGGTGAGATCGACGAGTTGGCAGGCTGGGGAGATTGAGTTCTTCGCACGCACCCCAGATTTCAAACCTTTCTTGGGTCTACGTAGCCCTGAATCCGACAAGACCGTATTAGGGCCTTCCCATAAAGGCAAACCTGGTTGCACTGGAAAAGCCCGGTTCGGTGGCACCTGACCAACATAATGACGGAATTTGTCCCCAAGGCATAACTGATACTCCGATATCAAATATCCACCTGTAATCCAAGTTATAGCAATATCCAATAAATGATCCAAAGCATAACATAGTCATATCATGATACTCCGAGGATAGCATATTAACTATGATCATGATGAATCCCAGCATAGTGATGCTACTAAACCAATAGTAATATCAAGATATTAACCTAAGATCCACATGATAGCATTACATCCAAAATAATACTCCAGGCATAATATCAAATATTATCAAGATGAGAATAATAATAGCCACTAATAATCCAATGGCCACATGTCATACCCCATCTGCAAGCATTAATCCTAGTAATCCAAACATCATCATGGCAATAGCAAGATCAAAACAACTCCCAGAAATGCCATGAACAATTCATACATAGCTAATGCAATATTTTAAGCAAGTTTAATTAATTAAACCATGGCATTGCATTGCAATCAGGCGAATGGAGGGTGTGGCTTGCCTGGGAGGGATGGATTCACCGGGAAGAAGTGCGAGAAGCTCATGGAAAGAATCACCGGAAAACTTTCTCTCTCGAAGGGGGCTGAATAAGGGCAGGGGCAAAATGGTCATTTTCAGAATGTTACAACACAGTGAAAATGATACCATCGGAACGGGCTCAACGAGACGAAAACGTGGGCTTTGGAATCACCTGAATCGGAGTTGTGAGCAAAACGTTATAAGGGTTTTTCTGCCAGGGACTCATCTATAAATAAAATACTCACAAACTGGCCCCTGGCCGAGAAACAGAAAGCGCACTACGACAGAATACGCTTTCAGAGAATTGAAGACGCATTCTGGGCCAAAGAGGATGACCCCTGGACAACCAGCTGGCTCGGGATGATGCCGCGCCTCCGCCCCGATGATGCATGGACGCTGAGGAGACCCGGAGCGATGGAGGCAAGGAGGGTAGTAGACGAGGCTGTCTGCCAGAGTTGAAGACGAGGCCATGGTGGACCCGGCGACGAACGGAGAGGTGGGGGAGATGCGCCAGTGTCAGGGTGGTCTACTGGTGGAGAAAGAAGGAGGGGAGGAGCTCGGGCCTACCCGAATTTAGGTGGCAGCCGCCGGTGACCGAGGCGGCAATGGCGAGCAGGGAGGGCTCCTGGAGCTTGGGCAGGTAGCCAGGGAATGGTAGGGGAGTGAGGTGGAGCTGCTGGTGAGCTCGGGAAGGGTCGGGAGTGCTCGGACGGCCTATATATAGGCGGGGGACGAGGTGCCCGAGCCGGTCTCCGCCATGGACCCACGGGCCAGCTCCGGCGATGGCTGGGAGCAACATGGGGCAAGGAAGGGGACGGGTGAGGGCAGAGGGGAGGCACTAGAGTAGAGAGCGATGCTACGGGCATGAGGAGGAAGAGGCCGAGGCGCGAACAGGGGCTGTCGGGCACTGTGCACCCGCGTGCATGCGGCGGCTAGCGCCGGCGAGGGAGCTACAGGAGGGGAGAGGGTTCCAGAGCGATGGCGATGGCACGAGGAAGCCTCCAGACACGCTCAGGCACGTGAGGGCGACGAGAGACGGAGTGACTCGAGCTGGACATTGCTCTGGACGCGGACTTGACCTGCAGAGCGCATGCATAGGCGCCAAACCACGTGGTCGCCGCCTGGCATGGCAAAGATGGGACACTAGGGGCTGTCAAATTATGTTTAGAGTGTTGTCTTTCCATCCTGGAGGCTGTAGGAGGTGAAAGATCGAGAGAAGGAGCTTTGTAGTGAAGTGAGGCCTCGATGCAAGTTTGTTGTAGCAAACTTGGCCAGGTTACTGTGATCAACAGAAAAGTGATTGGAGCCAGAGTTGATGTCTGGGCGGTTTATCATAGGAAGGACTATGATCCTGTGAAGTTGGAGAAGAAATGGACCACAAATTAATATAGTTTCTTTGCAACTGCTATTTTGGTCCAGAAACTTTATTTAGAAGGGGCACTCACATGGAGTGTTGAAATGGGATGAAATTTGGTAGATCATGGTCATATAGACACAAGAATATGCTGTAAAAATTTCGTACCATTTGTACTTGCCAGAATGGTACTTCCTTCACAGATATCCTCTCTGTCCAGAAACTTGAGAAAATTCTAGAGAAATATTGGCTTGATGAATTGGTCCCAAATTTGGTGGAGAGAGGTTTTATGGCTAGGAGAATGCTCTGGTAAATTTTCAGCCATAATGAAGCAATATAAAATATACTTGCTTCACAACCTGAAAATATTAATAGAAGCAAAGATTTGATGGTGTGCTCACATAGATGATGGTATGGAGCGGAAATTTTGTGGAGAGTCATTATATGAGCACATGAAGGAGCTTGCAAAATTTCAACTCATTTGGATACTCCTAGCTAGTACTTCCTTCAACAAGGCTTCCATCTGACAGAAACTTTGGAAAATTGCTGAGGAAGATTCACTAGGAAAATGGAGTTGAATTTTGGCATGATGCAATGATTTGGATGTAAGAGCATGCTCAAAAAATTTGGGAGCAATCAAGAAAATATACGTGGCACTTCCTTCACAGAAGACCACTCTGGACAAAAATGAAGAATGAATATTGATGAATTATTTTTGAACTGGACAAGAATGGTTTGGACATATTTGGGGCATATATGATCCAAACAATTTATGATAATTATATGGGAATTTTTTTGGAAGACAGAAATATAGGTTGCTTCACAACCTAGGTCAGACATGACTATTCCTTTAATAGAAAAAGGAATATTCATGAGAAAAAGAATTTTTGGGTTGATCTAGAATGGAAAATGGCATGGCCTTGGGAGATATTTGGGGAAGGACAAACCACTTGAGAGTAGAAATGATGATGATCTCCCAGGTTTCAAGTCCACAGAACTGCTCCAAAAAGAAAATCAGAGCAAAAACCAAACAAATCAAAAAGAAAAAGAAAGGGCCAGAAACCAGGGTGTTACAAGTAGTGATGTTCACTTTCTCGGAAAGAGTTGCATCAACTTCTTCTCTAGTGAGTGGAGGATCATCTTGATCGGAGAAATCACTTTCATCATTTCTCTCAGCTGGTTTAGCTGGCCTTCTCTTTGGCGCATTCTTTTTCTTCAAAGCAGCAGATCTGGGATCATGTTTGTGTTTTGAACGGCGTTCATATCTTTGTTCAGCCTTTCGGTTGTCAACATCAGACTTGATAAGGTGACGGTTTTCTTCTTCGCGAGCTTGTTCTTTCTCTGCCTTCTTGGCTTTCTTTTCAGCATTCTTCAGGCGCTTGGCTTTTTCATCAGGATAGGAGTCAGGTGTCAGAGACGACTCATGAGCATTTGGTGGTGGCGGTGGTCTCACCTGGGGATCACATGCTCGGACAAGACCAATTACACGGCAGTCACCCCACGGAGGATGGAAAGCAAAGTTCTTCGCATACCAAGGATGAATCATTTCATAGTTAAACCACTTTCGTACCCAGTGACGTCGAATCTTTTGCAGCCGCCTTCTTTTCTCTGTAGTTGTTTCTCCTGGAATATTGTTGTAGTTGTCATGAGAGATATACTGTGCTGAATTTTTGAATGGTTGCCTGCCTCCTCTCTTTTTCTTCGGTGCATCTGCTTCTTGCTCGTCTTCATTTTGCTCATGCCTTTTTCTTTTGCTGGTGGATGGGCCTACCGTTGGGCCCTTTGCATTTAGTGCCTTAGACTCATGATTACCTCATCCTCATCGGCCATGCTCATTGGTTAAGCAGAATCCTCAATAGAATGCATACACCTGTGAATTAGAATAGATACGAGGGAAAAAGGGGACAGGGTTACAAATGCTCACAGCGAATAATTTTCTGAACAAAAAGGCATTTTGAAGAAGAATTAGATGCAGACTTTGAGAAATGTTTCGAATGAAGGAAACATATAGAACGAGCTAGTAGGTCCGAAGAATATACTAGACAGCGTGCTAGGCATTCCATTCGAGCGAAACATGACACAAACCCTAGATCTGAAGGGATTCAGATGCGATGGACAACTACAAACCACATCCACACTAGTAACGGTAAAAACCTAGATCTAAGATATGCGGTAAAATCAGAGGAAAATAACCGCAGACAAACTCGAATCGTGAAGAATAGAGGCCCGAGTTTGAACCACACGTACCCTAGCTTGGTGACGTGCAACAGCTACGGCGGCGCGGGGAAGAAGATGTCCCGCGACGGCGTGGAAAGACTCCAGTGACCACTTTCCGGCAGTGAAGCGGCGAAGAGGTCGTCGGCGTCGACCTCAAGGTGGAGCGCTATGGCGAGGGTTTCGGTGTAGTGGAGGCGAGGAGAAAGAGAAGTGAACTTGAAGAATGGAGCGGTGTGCGGTTTTTATATGAGAAGGGAATTAACCGCACACGGTGAATTTTGATCGAACGGCCTCTATTCAGAGACTATTCGATTCAATGGACAAGATGGAGTGGTAGTTGATGTATTGCACGTGGCAACCGTCATAAAAGATCATGGTCCTGACTTGGGCGGGAAACCACAAATTTTGGACAGCTTTCGCCAAAATAGATTAATGTTCGGACCGAATCTTAATCATGGTCAAGGACACCAGATAAAGTTTCGTTGCACATAAAATTGAGCATTTGTAACGGATCGGCATAGACTGGAAGAGATAGAGCAGAGGGAAAATAGAGTCCTAGGCATTTCACTCAGACAGATAAACACAAACGCTCGAACAAATAACTATGAGAGAAATGCATTTGGACAAACACAAAAACCTCCGATCGAAAATAAATCTAATGAAAGAAAATTGTGGTGGCGTAACCCACCGTATAAGAACTGTATGATCCCGAGTGTCGCACAATTATCGTGGCACCGAGTTAGTCTAGTTCTTCGTTAATGTATTCACTCTCAGAAAGAAAATTTCACTTTGTCGAAATTTTCAAAATCTTCGAGTGTTATGCGCCCATTCCTTCAAAGATGTGGAAGTGTTAGCATGGGTGCCGAGTCCAGCTTACTGCACGTTTGCAAAGTATAGGATATTTAGCTCACACCATAACGCACATAATCTTTTCTCATCGAGGGGCTTGGTGAAATATCAGCGAGATTTTCTTCGGTCTTGACGTGATTGATGACAATATCCTCTCTAGCAACATGATCGTGTCTGATGGCAATATGCTTCATGCGAGAAAGTTGCACAGGATTATGTGCAATTTTGATGGCACTCTCATTGTCACAATATAGAGGAATATGCTTGACCTTGATGCCATAATCCTTCAATGTCTGCTTCATCCACAATAACTGAGTGCAACAAGCGCCAGCAGCAATATATTCGGCCTCAGCCGTGGAAAGAGATACACCATTCTGCTTCCTTGATGACCAATAGACCAATGATCTACCGAGGAAATGACATGTCCCCGAAGTAGATTTCCTGTCAACCAAGCCACTAGTCCAATCTGAGTCTGAATATCCAACGAGATCAAACTGTGCTCCCTTAGGGTACCATAAACCTAAGGTGGGGGTGTGAGCCAAATATCTCAGAATGCGCTTGACCGCTTGGTGATGCAGTTCTTTCGGTGCAGCTTGATAGCGGGCACACATGCAAACACTCAACATAATGTCAGGTCTGGATGCACATAGATAAAGAAGAGAACCAATCATAGAATGATAGGCCTTCTGATCGTAATCCTTACCATACACATCCGCAACCATCTTACAATTCGTGGGCATAGGGGTTTTATAGCCCTTCATTTTGGAATCCTGCATTTTGAACTTCTTCTGGCATTCTTTCAGATATTTCTCCTGAGATATGAAAATTTCATTTTCCTGTTGATGAATTTGCAGTCCAAGATAGAACTTGAGTTCACCCATCATAGACATTTGATATTTCTCGGACATCATTTTCCCGAACTCTAAGCTGCAGGCATTGTTAGTACAGCCGAAGATAATATCATCCACATAGATTTGACATATGAATAGATCATTATCAACAGCACGAGTGAAAAGTGTGGGATCAGTTGATCCTGGCTTGAATCATTTATCAAGCAAAAACTTCTTCAAGGTGTCATAGCAAGCTCGAGGGGCTTGCTTCAGCCCGTAGAGAGCCTTTTTCAACCTGAAAACTTTGTTAGGAAACTCGGGATGTTCAAAGCCAGGTGGCCGTTTAACATAAACTTCCTCATCAATTTCACCATTGAGGAAATCACTTTTCACATCCATTTGATAAAGGAAGATATCACTGTAATTTGCATAAGCGAGAAGAATGCGAATTGCCTCAAGGCGTGCAACAGGAGCATATGTTTCATCGAAATCAATACCTTCTACCTGTGTGTACCCTTGAGCAACAAGACGTGCTTTGTTTCTCACCACAATGCCATTTTCATCTTGCTTACTGCGGAAAATCCATTTTGTGCCGATGATATTATGCTTCTTAGGATTCGGCTTGTCAACCAGTTCCCATACATCATTCAGTTCGAATTGCACCAACTCCTCTTGCATAGCATTCATCCAATCTGGATCATTCATGGCTTCTTCATACTTGGTAGGTTCTGCCAATGAAACAAGAGAGAAGTGCATATTTCAACCACCGAACTTTTGCCCTAGTCTAATTTACAACCCCAAACTCCAATACCGTCTAAATTACAACCCCCAACTCTCAAAACCGGTCAGGATTCAACCCTTCTCTCTCTATTGACCGGTTTTGACCCGTTGACTAGTGAACAGTAAATTAAAAAAATAAAAATAAAGTTGAAAAAATAAAATAAAAAAATAATTTTGTTTTTCCCACAAGGTGAACAATAAATTCAAAAAAATTAATAAGTGGAACAAAAGTAAAATTTCAAAAAATATTTTTGATTTTTTCACTGGCTAAACAGTAAATTCAAAAAATACCAAAAATTCAAAAAAATCTGAATATTTTTTGCATGGAAGATGTATCAATCCGTGAGGTCCGTGCCAATTTTCATCGCGTTCGGACATCTAAGTAGCTCTCAGCCAAAAAAACAAAATCAGCCCGAACAATGCATGAACAGTTAAATGTTTCACAGAACCCACATTTGCCTTTTTTGCTGAGTGCTACTCAAATATCCAAACAAGCTAAAAAATTGTAACTTTTCTGAAATTACTGTTCACTAGGTGGGAAATAGTTTTTTTAGTTTACTGTTCACCCCGTCAACGAGTCAAAACCGGTCAACTTGGTCAAAACCGGTCAAGAGGTAGAGAAGGGTTGAATCTTGACCGGTTTTGAGAGTTGGGGGTTGTAATTTAGACGGTATTGAAGTTCAGCGTTGTAAATTAGGCTAGGGCAAGAGTTAGGGGTTGAAATATGCACTTCTCTCATGAAACAAAGGAGAAGCTGCCACAGTAGTTAGCCAAACGAGTGTGTGAACGAGTTGTGGGTCGATAACCTGGATTCTCAAGTTCATCGAGAATTAATGAAGGATCAACTCGATTAGCCACTCAAGGATGAGCAATTTCTCCGTGATGATCATTATCATTTTCATCAGCATCAGCATTTGTATCATCATTCCCTTCGGGATTGCCGTTTTGACCAACATTTGGATTTTGATTGCCATTTCCATTCGGAGGAGCATTTGCTTCGGCGGTGGCTTGACGAGTTCTGCTTCGAGTCATAGGAGCATCATCATCAGAGGATTCAGGTGCATTTCCTTCAACAAGCTTGACCCTCCCAATAGCCATTTGCCGAATAGCATCCGATCTCAGCGGTTCATCTATCACATTTGGCAGGTGCTCCTTTTGGGAGCCGTTAGATTCATCAAACCGCACATTTACCATATCCATAACTTTCATGTGATGTGAGTTATAGACACGATACGTATGTGAGTTTGAGCCATAACCAAGAAGAAAACCTTCATGTGCCTTAGGTGCAAACTTGGAAGAATGATTCATATCAAGAATGTAACAAGGAGCACCAAAAACACGTAGATAAGAAACATTCGGTTTCTTGCCAATGATAAGCTCATATGAAGTTTTCTTAAGGAACTTGTGAAGATAAACGCGATTGATAACATGACAAGCAGTGTTAATAGCGTCAGCCCAGAAGTGAATGGGAGTTTTGTACTCACTGAGCATTGTTCTCGCCATTTCAATGAGAATTCTGTTCTTTTGTTCAACAACTCCATTCTATTGGGGAGTGTATGCGGTAGAGAACTCATGAGTAATGCCATGTTCATCGAGAAATTCAGCAATATGAGTATTTTTTAACTCAGTTCCATTGTCACTTTTGACGTGCTTAATTCGCACATCATATTCATTCCGGGCCTTCTTAGCGAAGCTTTTGAAGATATCTTGGGTGCAGGTTTTGTCTTTGAGAAAGAATACCCAAGTGTATCGAGAGAAATCATCAACAATAACCAAACCATAATGACTGCCACTGAAGCTTGCATAATTTTGAGGACTGAATAAATCCATATGAAGAATTTCCAGTGGTCTTGTTGTGGTCATAACTGTCTTGGATGAGTGATGCTTCTTGGCCAACTTACCAGCCTCACATGCAGCACAAAGACGATTCTTGTCGAATTTTACATCAGGAATGCCACGGAGGTGATTTTTCTTCACCAGAGTCTGCAAATTTCTCATACCTGCATGACCAAGTCTATGGTGCCACAGCCAACCTTCGGTTGCTTTTGCAAACAAACAAGTTTGGAATGAGGGACCCTTAGAGAAATCCACAATATACATATCACCCTTTCTAATTCCCTCGAAGACGAAGGAATTGTCTGAGGCCATGAAGACAATGCATTTGGATATTGAAAACAGAACTAGCATGCCTAGATCACATAGCTTGCCAACTGACATAAGATTGAATCCAAGAGACTGAACAAGTAAAACATCATCAATAGACTTATCCTTGGCTATAGCAATTTTACCTAGCCCAATTACCTTCGCTTTGTTGTTGTCACCGAAAGTGATATACCTCAGAGAAGAAGCGGTTAAGTTGGGGTCGACAAACAACTACTTGTCTCCGGTCATATGACTAGTGCATCCATTATCCATTCGGTGCACCTGGAGACATAGTCCTGCAGAAGAATTAGGCTTTCTTAACCACCCACATCTTTGCAGGTGGCTTTGAAACAGTAGAGCAAGCAGGATAGGATTTATTTCGATAAGCATAATTGTTGCTCGATGAGGAATGAGCATAATTGAAAGAGTAAGCACTGAAATTCTTTCTAGAAGCATGAGTATAATGATTGAATGAGGTATGCATGTACTCATTTTGTCGAACTTTTTCAAGGAAGTAACGAGCATTTTGAGCCTGCATGGTTAGTAGTTCGGTTGTAGGTAATGCTTCAATAACTTTCTTAGGCACACATATAGCTTTCTTTGGGGGCCCATTCCTGCTGTTTGGCCCAACATAGCGAGCAACAGCCTCACCATATTGATTTTTGAACAACTTATAGTTGTCCAGAGAATCATCATCAGGATATTCAGGGATGGGAGAGTCATATCCTGAGAGTAATGCTGGATCAAGCATTTTGCTCTTTGTGAGAACCCATACAGTTTGAGGATATTGATGAGGTTCCCAGTAGGTGCCATTCTCATTCAGTTTCCTTTCAAAACCGATGCCTTCTTTCCTGGGATTTTTGTGAAGAATGGATTTCTTCAAAACATCACGAAGGGTTTGATGCCCTTTCAGATATTTGAACATTCCTGTCTGAAGAAGATCCTTCAACATAGCATTTTCATCAGAAACAGAACCATTTTCCTCGACGGAGGGGTTAGCATTCACAGATGATTCAGCATTTGATTATGCATTGCTTAGTTCAAGGCATTTTAAACATGGTGGCTCAAACACTTTAGGTTTCTCTTTAAGTTGTTGGGTGAGAAGAGAATTTTCTCTGATCAAATCCTCATGAGCCTCTCTCAGCGCCTCGAGTTCCTATTTCCTTTTAAGGTAATCATAGGTCAATCTTTCATGGTCTGCCGAGAGAAAATGATGACGATTTGTCAGTTCATCCATCTGTGACTTGAGAGTAGAATACTCTTCGGTCAGTGACAGATTTTTCTCCATCTCCTCAACCAACAACCCGTCAGATTTCCTGAGGGTTTGCTCAAGAGAGTTTTGTTGAATATTAGCAATTTTGATCAACTTAGTATGGTCATCCTCATCAGAAGAATATTGTTCACTTGAGTGAATCTTGTGATTTTTGGAGTATACCTTTTCCTTCGAGGCTTTGGCCATGAAGTAGTAGGCAGGAGATTCATCTTCGCTTGACAGATTCTCGAAGAAGTTGGTTGTAGGAGAGGAGGCACATGCTATGCCAGCCATGCCGGAGTCGGAATCTTCATTGGATTCTTCTTCTTCAGATTCTGACGGTTCTTCTTCATCGGAATCCATTTCCTTACTGATATATGCCTTAGCCTTGCGAGAGTTAATCTTGCAGTTGGAGGAGGACTTGGAAGGGTTCCTTGATGAAGATCTTGACGAAGATTTTGAAGTGGAGTTGTCCTTCTTCTTGAAGAGTTTCTTCATTTTCTTCTCTTCATCGGAGTCATAGTTCTTGCTCTTGCTTTTGCCTCGATAGTTGCCAGAATCATATCTTCCACTAGCACGGATTTCTGCTTCCTAGAGAGGACAGTCCGAAATGAAGTGTCCAGGTTTTTTGCACTTGAAACAGGTGTATTCTCCAGCAGGTTTTGATGATGATTTTGAACCCCCAGAGTTGCTTGAACTTCTTTTCTGGAACTGGCTCTTCTTGTGAAAGCGTTGGAATCTTTTCGTGATTAGTACGAGATCTTTGTTGAGTCCTTCTGAGTCATCTAAATCTTCTTCGGCATTTCCATCGGAGGAGGAATCAGCCACAACCTTGAAGGCATTATTTTTGCGTTAACTTGAACCATACAGATCTCTTTTCTCTTCTTCCTGTTCCTCGTGGGTGTTTAGCCTTTCCATGATATCAGCAGAGTCAAGGTTCTTGAAATCAGCTCATTCACGTATCATCAGAACAAGTATGTTGAAAGAATTGTCAAGAGATCGAAGCAGTTTCTTCACGACTTCATGGTTAGTGATGTCTTTGGCACCGAGACCTTGAAGCTGGTTTGCGATATCACTCAGGCAATCGAAGGTTTGCTGACAGCTTTCATTTCCAATGCGCTTGAATCGATTGAATTTTGCTCGAAGAGTATCAATTCGAGCTTCTTTCTGATATGAAACACCTTCATTTATCTTCTCGAGGACATCCCACAATTCCTTCGCAGTTTCACACTAGCGATAGCGAAGAAATTGTGCATGATTGAGGTGGCCACCAATCTCATCTTTGGCTTGAGCATCCAGCTGAATGAGCTTCTTCTCTTCGTCAGTTGGGGCTTGAGGCACAGCAATTGTGAACCCGAACTGCACCATGTTCCACATATCATCTATTGCTCGGAGACGGATCTTCATCTTCTCCTTCCAGAAGGAGTAGTCCCTGCCATCGAATATGGGAATCTTGACATGCGATTTGTAGTTCACTGAAGACATACTTAAACTCCAAAGTCGTTAGACTAAAATGAGCAGAGTCAAGGAGTACCTTGCTCTGATACCAATTGTAGGAACGAAGTATGTCTACCAGAGGGGGGTGAATGGGAGTTTTAAATTTTCTTCAAAAAACTCAAAACTCTTAGAACCCAGCAGCGAAAACGAAAGAAAACTAAACTGCAGTGAACTAAAACTGAGTACCGAATGGAAACTAAACATGCATCGAAATAAATCACATAATGGAAATCATATCGAATGGAAACTTGAGTAACAGAGATAACCAGTGGTGCTCGATGGCGACAAGGAATTTGTTCGGCCAGTTTGTCCATCTGCACAAGGACTACGTCTGGTTGGAGGGGCTGTGACTTAACACGAAAGATAAATTCTCTTCACCCTATTCTCCTTGACAATTGATTCGTCAACCGATGCCGATTACTCGTGGTAGATACTTGAATGAGATCTCCGAACCTTTACAGACTTCTTCTTTGAGAACCACAATCACTCTTGGTCTCCGAAGAAATTGACACCTAACCGTCTAGAGAGTTTGCAGCTCTCAAGAGTAATAGGCGGAGCGTACTGGACTTAGATTCGAGTGATGCTGAACCACTATCTAATTCTTCGGCTCTAGGGGTTTTCTGTCGGGGGATTTTAAACTCAAATCGCTCAGAGAGTGGGTTGCTCAACAATCTTCTCGGAATCAAACGGAGCAGCCACCGGACAAAGCCGACGCAGGGTGGCTATTTATAGCCGCAGCCTTCCCAGATGGGAAATGACCATTTTGGACATGAGGTCCAGCCAATGGCCAACCGCCACGTTCATAACGGTCGGGTTTTGGAGCAACGGTAACATTACTTGAGGATCAAGTAATGCTAACTCCTCGGTCTGAGACAAATCTCTCACAGCGAAGAAGATCTCAATCTCTTGCTGGCAAGTATTTGCTCAAAGCACAAAGAGAGTTCTCTCGCAACTTTCATAGGTTTTGGGTTTAGCATCAGAGAATCAAAGTTTCGAATGCTACACCCCTCTTAATAGTGCGGTGGTCCTAGAATAAGAATAATGAAACAAATGCTATGTCTTCACTTCGTCTTCATTCTCCTCGGACGTAGTCATTTTTCTTCGGACAGACACCGAACCAACTGCTTCACTTCAGCAATTTTTAGGGGTCACTCTTGTTTAACATCATCTTAGATGATAACCTTTGCTACAATGTAGGGAGATTATCTTCGTCGTTTGTATCAAACTCCTCGATATTTTAGGGACCTGTTACTCTGTGTGCACTAGCAAACACATAAGTCCCATACTATTTATGACAACAAACTCCAAAACATAAGGGGCCTATCATTGCACCAACATGTTTGGTAAGCAGACCTAACTAGATCGGTAGATCAATTGTTGTGTGTCAGAGGAAGGGAGAGACATAACTAATGAGGTAGATCGATCGGGGCGTGGGGAAAACGAGTTATAGATGACCTAGCTAGCTATATGTATTGTGGGAGATCGGTCGGTGTACATCCATTTGTTAGAGGCAAATAAGGCCCAGAGAGACAGATAGAGAGAGAGGGATGGAGCTAGGAGGTGGTGCGAGAGGCCTACTAGATAGGGGGGAGGAGTGTGAGATTGTGAGATCGATGAAAAGAGGGGCGAGAGTTTACATGTGTGTGGGACCGTATGAGAGACATGAGGCATGGACGGAGAAAGGAGGAGATGGAAAGTGTGTGTGTATGTGGTAGGCAGACCTCGCTAGAGAGGTTTATCGATCCGTGTGTGTCGGAAAGAAGGAGTCGTGGAGACCGTGGGAGAATGACCTAAATAAAATAAATGAATGTGCGCGATGGATAAAATGCTGAGGGAGGGGGAGGGGGAGGGCGAGGAGGGCGTGTGCATGGATGAGAGAAAGTTAGTGCTAGCTATAAAGGTTAGAGTATTGTGTGGGTGTAAAAGACTAACAAAGATCATAATTCGTTATAAAAGTGGATTCATATATTTGAATAAGAGATCATAGTGTTTTAAACCTATTCATGCATGAATATAGTGGTGATACGCGGGGTGTGGTTTTGGACATGTTATACTATAAAGTGATAATGCGTGGCGTTTGCAACTCACAGCTAAATATCGAACAATCTAAACCATACTATATATCGAACAATCGCACATTTTACTTGAATTTGTGATAATGTGTGGCGTTTGCAGCTCACAGCTAAATATCGAACAATCTCACATTTTATTTGAATTCGTGAAAATGTGTGGTGTTTGCAGCTCACAGCTAAATATCGAACAATCTAAACCATACTATATATCAAACAATCTCACATTTTATTTGAATTTGTGATAATGTGTGGTGTTTGCAGCTCACAACTAAATACTTGTATGCGTAGGGGGTGGAGCAACATACATTATGTGATAAACACATTATACATATGAGACATGGTTTAGATTATGAATATCTAGCTAGAGCTTGAAATGTACTGTGATTTGAAATCAACAAAAAGTGGATTCAAAAATTCGAGTTCGAGTTAATATAGTACACGTAGTTCATATATAACTTGACAATAATCATGTGGTGTGTTGTGAAGATAATATACAAACGATGGTTTAACTTGACAACAATGATGATTGTAGATCTTATTAAAATAGAGAAACGAATTCAAATAGTTTAACTTGACAACAATCATGATTGTAGATCTTATTCAAATAGAGAAACAAATTCAAATTTAGTTCATATTGAAGCGGTAGTATATACGTTTGGAATGCACTAAAATGTTCATTTGAGTAGCAGGTTACATGCATTATAGACGTAGTGAAATATTTTAATTCAACATAACATGGATTCAAAGTTTTGAATGGCATTTGTAGTAACTCATACAGTAAAACGGGACTAGACCCTCTTGTGTGGTGCGAGTTGATATCTTTTTGTTTTTTTCATCGAGGGAAGTGCGAATTGATTTGGTACAGTACATGTTAGGCTTGTCTAGAAATTTCAACCCACGCCTTGTTATCCCGAAATTTTAAGATATCTCTTTGTCTCGTTGTGCTCCTAAAATTCCCTCCATCTCAACCCACGCCTTGCTATCCCAAAATTACGACGCGCGCAAAAACTCCCACCTCCTGCAAAATCCTGACACGCAAAATTCCCGTGATACCCCTGAACCAAAAGAACCACCTAGTTCAAATTGGTGGGGGTACTTTCGTAACGTACCCCACATTTCGTACAAGCGCATCCCTAAGCCATGGTTCCCCCCTCCCATCCCCTCCGCCCCCCATTCATACACCGAGGCCGGGAAAACCCGCAAAGCCCCACACCCTCCTCAGTCCGCCACCCAGCTGGAGCCTCTTCCCCGATGACATCGTCCACCACAACAGCTCGACATCCCTCATCCACCGCATCGGATGAGGATCCATCGTTGATCTCATCGTCCCGCCGGTTCAGCCACCACATCCTCCATCTCCAAGGAGCTGCCCCGATGTTTGCCTCGTCTATCGCGCCACCTACATTCCCATAGCGCCGTCTTCACCTGCACCACCGGAAGAGCAGCACCATCACCGATTCCTGGGATGAAGCTCAGGCCTAATTGGCGCCACCAAAGAGGTTCTACAGTAATCGCTGCATTTTCTTCTTGATTCGATCTCATGGTGCTGCGGGCGCTCGGTCCGGAGCCGCCATGGCGCGGCTCCGTCTACGGCGGCGGCGCCGGCCACTTCCTCCATGGCGTCGATCCCTCGGCGGTGACGTACACATCAGTAGGAGCTGCTGCTGCTGCTCCGGCTCTCGCTGGCCCTGCTGCTGCTGCTTCGGCTCTCGCTCGCGCTGCTGC
This sequence comes from Thinopyrum elongatum, assembly GCA_011799875.1. NCBI lineage: Eukaryota > Viridiplantae > Streptophyta > Magnoliopsida > Poales > Poaceae > Thinopyrum > Thinopyrum elongatum. The sequence continues at coordinate 337,028,756 of CM022301.1, forward strand.
TCTGCTCTTGCTCTCAGTCCCCTACCTCGTCTGCTCTTGCTCTAGCTCGCGCTGCTGCTCTTGCTCTTGCTCTTGTTTGCGCTGCTGCTCAACTCTTGGTCGCGTTGCTGCTGCATGAGCAGCAGCTCCAGCTCTCGCTCGAGTCCCTACTGCTGCTACCCGAGATGCTGCTACATGACCAGCTGCCCCGGCTCTTGCACGCTCTGCTGCTCCGGGTGCTGCTGCTGCTGCATGACCAGCTGCCATGGCTGCTCTCTGGTAGTACGTTCCCTGCTGGAGCGACTACCGATTTAGATCACTGCTCCTCTGCCACTTGTGCTCGAGTGGCCAAAACTATTAGTGCACTGCTTTTCTGCTACTAGTGCGTTCAATTTCGACAGTAAAATTCAGTTTCGACAGTTAAATTCTGTTTCGAAACTTAAGTTCAGAGATGAGCGGTTGATGTATCTTACATCTAGCACTTTTTGGTGATGTATTTTATTTACATCATCTATTAGAGATCCTATTAGAATACCACTTCAGGTTAATGTTGTCTCTCTTGTCCTGCTTCAGCCTCGCCATCGTACACCTCACTGGAGCTGCTCCAACGACAAAACCCTCCATCACAACGGAGCAGTACCCTTGACTCCATCTCTAGATGCCTAAGATCTTCTTCCCCTCCTCCGACAGCCACATCAGCCCCAGCATCCTCCGCATCCTCAGCTACCAACCCAATGATGCTGAGATCGACATGGCTTTGCCATAGAGGTTGTACACTTGTTGCATTGCTTTTTTACTTTACATGTTATATATATTGTCCATTGAGCATGCGTAGTACTGAGGAATACGATTAGTTTCTCCTGTATGACAAGCAGTGGGTACCAGGCAATTTAGCTATCCGTGATGGACTCTCTCGAAAGCCATCATTATTTATTTTTGTGTGTTGGAGTTGTGCATGTGTAGATGGGCCTGGGAGTTGAGCTAGTAGGGCAGTGGCCTGGGTCCAATGTACTAATTGTTCCTTTAGTGTCTCTTTCAAAGAAAAACCATAGGAATTTTAATATCCACTTGGCCCTCCTTTTTAAATTCTTATTCATGAAGAACAAGACTAAGTGATAGTAGCATAATAGCATTATAACTGTACATTTTCTTGTGGTTTGACTTAATTTGACCATGCTTCTTTGCATTCCTGTGAACCAAACACCCAGATTGACTGAAATCATGTATTTGCAAATGCTCTGTTTTGCACGTGCATTCCTATCCTATTCATGTGTATTTCCTATCCCTGCATTGTTAGAATCCTCCAATTCAAACGAGCCCTTACAGAATTACTTCTGTTACAGATAGGTGTCGAAGAAAACCTTATGTGGTTTGTTCCACTCTTGTCGTGTCGTCGTCCACCCTAGATCAGCTGGTCCAACAATGGAAGGGTCCAGCACAGCAGGGATCCGCCCTCCAGACTGTCTTTCGCCGCCTCAGATCTTCTTCCACGCCGCCGACAGCCACCACAACTGCATTACCATCATCAACTGTGCGGATGACCTTGAGGACTACACGGGTTCGCAAGAGAGGTCGCACTCTTTCGTGTCTGCTTACGTTATGCATCTCTTAATATTACCTGCTACTTTATCATCTTGTTCACCTGTTAGACTCCGAGTCAGGTTCAAACTAATGCTCAAACTTAAGTTTTTAAATGGTTGTGGGGTACATATCGGCGCAACAACACATATTATATGTTTACTACCTGGTTAATCTCGAGTGTCTACTATGAGTTTCATGTTGGGTGGGAAACAAACAGTAAAGGAGCCATTATTTGTATTTTTTAACGGCTGCTATTATCTGCCTGCTATCACTGGTTTTGGGTCTATCCACAGGTTGCTACCATCACTCTAGATTTCTGCATGCACTCCTTACATAATCTCATTATGTTTTATTCCTATGCATGTCAGTTATGGTACACAATGGTACTGAACATGTAGAGCAAAAGAGACGAGCCTTGCATGGCAATAAAATTTCATGCAGACGTCGCTCCATGGTGGGCGCAAAGGCAGCCCCCTCACCCCATTCCAGATTGTAATCAAGAGGAAGATAACAATTCATAGGGTGATTCAGAGGGAGCAGACCACTCCTATTTACCCCCTGAGGTCTTTGCTCTAACTTGCCATGCTGATGTTGGTCATATCAAGCATATGGCGCCTTGCATTGCTTACTTTATACATTAAAAATGTCATCTGCTTAGTTTAGACATGCTTTGTGTGAATGCCATCTGTTTACTTTCTATATCATATATGTGAATTATGCAATACCATCTTGTTTAGGCCGGCATCATATATGTGAATTTTGCAATGCCATCCTGCTTAGCCAGTCATATTATATGTGAATTATATCAAGCCATCCTTTTTTTCATTATGTATTACATTTGTCAGCAATGTAAGTACATTCAACTACTCTTCTTGTGCATCAGCCATTTGACACGGTGATGAAAAAATCTGGAGTGAAAACAAGGTCTTCAGAGCAGATAATGCTATCTGACGAAGCGCATATCTCGCTGGTTATGGATAGCTCCTCAGAGGAGGATTCAGAGACAGATGACCAGTCCTATTCCCCCCCCCCCCAGGTGTATGCTCTTAACTTGGCATAGTTATATTGCTCATATCGTGCATATGGTGTCTTGCCTTGCTATGTCATTTGCTTAATTTAGTCATTCTTTGTGTGAATGACACCTGCTTAGTGTCTAATTTCCATATATATGTGAATTATGCAATGCCATCTTGTTGCAAGGCATTATATATGTGAATTATGCAATGCTATCTTGTTGCAAGGCATTATGTATGTGAATTATGCAATGCCATGCTGTTTAGCCAAGCATCATATATGTGAATTATATCATGCCATCCTTTTTTTGTATCACGTATTCCATTTGTCGACAATGTTCTTATATTCAACTACTCTTCCTGTGCATCAGCCATTTGAATTGGTGATGGAAAAATCTAGAGTGAAGGCAAGGTCTTCAGAGCAGACAATGCTACCTGCTGAAGCAGATATCTTGTGGGTTACAGATAGCTCCTCAGAGGAGGATTCAGAGACAGATGACCAGTCCTATTTCCCCCCTGAGGTGTATGCTCAAACTTGGCAGGGTTATATTACTCATATCATGCGTATGTTGTCTTGCATTGCTTAGTTTTTACATCATATACAAAATATTGAATGCCATCTGCTTAGTTTAGACATCATATATGTGATTGCCATCTGCTTACTTGCTTAGTATATAAATCATATATTTGAATTATATCATGCCATCATGTTTACATAGACAGCATGTATCTGAATTATGCCATGCCATCCCATTTCATAAAGACATCATATTCGTTATATCATCTCATCCTGTTTAGATAGTCATCATATTTTGAATTTTGTCATTCTATCCGTGAATTATATCATGCCATCTGGTTTCCATAGACGACTTGTATGTGTATAACATGCCAACCACTTTAATGGACACATCATATAGTTATATCATGTCATTCTATTTACATAGTCATCATATTTTGAATTATGCCATTATATCCTGTTTAGTTAGCCATCATATATGTGAAAATGTGTCATGCTATCCTGTTTCGTTAGCCATCATATATCTGAAATTGTTTCATGCTATGCTATTTGGTTAGACAACATAAATGTGAATTATTTCATGCCCTCTTTTATTCCCCACTATCCATTGCACCTGTCTATCATACATTGTCTGTACATTCAATTACTTTTCTTGTTTATCAGCCATTTGAATTGGAGGGGGTGATTGCAGTATATAAGGGAGTAAAAACATGGTCTTCAGAAAAGATAGTGCTACCCGTTGATGCAGATAGAGCCACAGTTGTACTTGCCCAAGAACCAGCCCCATCACACATAACCCAGACTCTCGCATATTGTACCCCTACCCAGTTGGACAGACAACCAGCTACACCTCTTCTAACCCCAACCCCAGCAGATAGTAACCCAGTTCCAGTTGACACAATACCATCTCCACCACAGAGCACCCAAACACGAGTAGTTAGTAAGGCAACTGCAGTGCCCAAAGCACGAGGACCACCACTCCGAACCCCAACTCAACGCTTAAAGCAGAAGAAGAATTGTTCTCAGGTCAGGTTCCGTAGCTATGGTTCATACTCCTTTTCTCTTGGATCACTGTATTTACTCATACCAACTAATTTCAAATTTGAAGGATGCAATGGAAACTCCAATGGCGCAACAGGTATGTTTTAAACCTGTTTCTTTAACTGGTTTGCTATTGTAACTTGCTCTATGTTGATTTCAGTTTCAATTGAATAAACAATTATGTTCTCATGTCATGCACATTACAAGTGTTGTTAGTGCTGTGTAGTTTCCCGCACTTATATTCTGTGTATGTTGCTTTGTCTTAAACAGATATGATTTGAACTGTCTCTATCTTGATTTGGCAACATAAACTAGAATGATATAGACCATACAGTGACCATAGTACATAGATATATGTTTGTTTCATGTTGTTATCCTATCCACCTTACTACTGAACTGGTTTACCAAAATGAGTTTCATATACAACATGGTAAACCTGTGATGTGTCTGCTTGTTTCTCTTTTAGAATGCGGACAAAATATTCGAGAAGAGTACCCCGTTATGCAGTGGTAAAGGAAGTAATGCAGATAAGGTTCAAGATAGTGAGACATCCCTGTTGGTCTCCAAGAAAGCTGATAAAAACTATCGTGAAGACAGTGAAACAACCCCAAAGTCCTGTCTTGATGTAGTGTTCGAGTTACAGGCCACTACTGCTGGCACAAGCTCTTCGAACTCTCTGCCTGGATCAGTTTGGCTTCTTGAGTCTCAACTTCAAGTTGAAAGACATCCATCAGATGTGCTGCGACACGAAGCCGAAGGACTGAGGAAGTCCCTGCAGAATTCAGATGCATACTTTCTGGTGCAACAGCAAGCGCTGGAGGATTTAAGCGCCAAATAAGAGAAAGCTAATAAGCTTGCCAAGCGTCTTGCCAGCATGGTGGGTATCCAGGTTTCTTGAGCTCTTATGAAGTGGTTTCAGTTCTAGACTTGTTTTGTTGTCGCATTTATTTGCACTGGTGGCCAATTTAGACGCCCAATGTATGTAATATGCTGCTTTGTTCACTATATTTGCTCTGGTGGCGAACTTTGATGCCCAGTGGATGTAATATTTGCAATAGACGTAATAGCCTAGAGTAAGTTGCTTGCTTATTTATTTCCTTATTGTCTTGTTTATGTTTTTGCTTGTAGTCACTGTAGTTCTTTTTCTGCGCTAACCTTTTTATTTAAAATTAGGCCACAATAACCATGGGCAACATACGGACCGTAACCATGGTCCTACTACCTGTAGTGACCATGGGCCTCCTACGGGCCTTAGGATCCATGGGCCTTCTATGGGCTGTAGAACCAGTGGGCCTTATAGGGCCGTATGATTGATTGGTCAAACATGGGCCGTACTATTCGTGGACCAATAGTGGTCCGCGGTGTGGGCCATAAACGGTCTAGAATGGGAATCATCTGTTTATGGGCCGACAATAACGGGCCGTTAATAGGACGGTATTTATAACAGGCTTAATTCTATCGACGGGCATAAAGAGTCGTTAATGGGCCATATTAGATGACGCTATGAAAACGGACCACTAGATTAATGGGCCACAAACGGGCCGACTATAAACACGGGATGAATTTGGCCCATCTACGGAACAGGCTAGGAACGGACCATAAGTAATCGTATGCTGGAAATGAGCCCAAGAATAAATGGGCCCTTAGAAGGCCGAAAGGTAACACGGACTGGAAACGGCCCAACGGAATAATGGGCCGTCGATGGGTATAAAACTATTTACTGTTCATTATGGGCAAGTTTCACCATGGGCCCTGATTTACAAAGGGCCTCATATGGGCCGAAAGACATCATGGGCCATATATGGGCTGGAAGTTACAACGGGCTGGAATCATATGGAATGGCCCAAATGACGCTACTTGGCCTAATTCAGATAGTCCATAACGGGCCGTGAATTAGCGGGCTGTAAATGGGCTATATGCGAACAGGACATTAACAGGCTTTCGTGGCCCGGCCCGCTACCTTTTGACCAAGTCAAACGGGCCAGCCTTTTGATCTAAATGGACCACTGTTGGGCCGAGCCATGTGTCCATGTATCATAGGCGTGTCTCGTCCATTGGCTGGAAGACATCTGTCCAAATGCGGAGCTGACACGTGGTTCCTTCGGCCAATGAGAATTTTACACGTGGGAAATCGCCATTGGTCGTTGCTGTTAACGGGTTATCGGATCCAAAACCGGACCCGATAGCTTAACGGCGACCCGTTATAGTGGAAGCCACGTGTCGGTTACCCTTGACGAAAGCACTTCCATGACGCGTCATTTATCGTCATGGAAGTGAACACTTCCGTGATGATAATTTAAGTATTGTCATGGAACACTTCTATGACAGCATAGGTATGACTATCTTGATTCTGTCATAAAATCGTCATGGATGTACATGCATGACAGAAAACGTGACCTACCGTGACAAACATGTATCATCACAGAAGTGTTTTTTTTGTAGTGCATGTGCAGGATCGAAAGCATGTCTAGAGGGGGGGTGATTAGACTACTTCTACACATGCAATTCTAAGAGTATAGCAGCGGAAAGTAAAACATTGCACACGAAGGTAAATGGAAGGGTTTGGGGAAGGCAAACACAATGTAGACACGGAGATTTCTGGCGTGGTTCCAATAGGTGGTGCTATCGTACGTCCACGTTGATGGAGACTTCAACCCATGAAGGGTAACGGCTGCATGAGTCCACGGAGGGCTCCATCCATGAAGGGTCCACGAAGAAGCAACCTTGTCTATACCACCATGGCCATCGCCCACGAAGGACTTGCCTCACTCAGGTAGATCTTCATGAAGTAGGCGATCTCCTTGCCCTTACAAACTTCTTGGTTCAACTCCACATCTTGATGGAGGCTCCCAAGCGACACCTAACCAATCTAGGAGACACCACTCTCCAAAAGGTAATAGACGGTGTGTTGATGATGAACTCCTTGCTCTTGTGCTTCAAATGATAGTCTCCCAACACTCAACTCTCTCTCTCTCAGATTTGGCTATGGTGGAAAGATGATTTGAGTGGAAAGCAACTTGGGGAAGGCTAGAAATCAAGATTCTTGTGGTAGGATTGGAATGTCTTGATCTCAACACATGAGTAGGTTCTCTCTTAGAAAATGAATGGTGGAAGTGTAGGCATGTTCTGATGGCTCTCTCCACGAATGAAGAGGGGGTGGAGGGGTATATATAGCCTCCACACAAAATCCAACCATTACACACATTTGACTCAACTCGGTGAGACCGAATGGTTAAACTCAGTGGCACCGATTAGTTCAAAAATGTGAACGTTGGGAATCTCAGTGGGACCGACTAGAACAACTCGGTGAGACCGATGTGCTAGGGCTTAGGGCAAACATCATCTCGATGGCGGCGATTGCATCAACTCGGTGAGACCGAAGTGAAGCAATAAGCAATAGAGAGTCTGTTAAGCCAACTCGGTGAGACCGTTTGCATGAACTCGGTGAGACCAAAATAAATGCAACAAGTCATAGAGCGCTGGCAAGGCCATCTCGGTGAGACCGAGATCCGTATCGGTGAGAAAAAATTGCTATGGTTTCTGGATGTGGCTATGTCATATGAACTCGGTGGCTCCGGATAGAAAGAATCGGTGGGGCCGAGTTGGAGTTTAGGTTTTGGACATATTTGGATGGAGAAAGTGATTGAGGGTTTTGGAGCAATATCACTAAGCATTTAAGCAAGCAAGCCATTAAGCAACACCTCACCCCCTTTTAATAGTATTGGCTTTCCTATGGACTCAATGTGATCTTGGATCACTAAAATAAAGATGAACAGTCTTGAGCTTTTGCCAATATTTGTCCTTAGCTTTTTGAGGGGTCCACATCTCTAGTCCATGCCATGCCATTCATTGAACTTCCTGAAATATTTATCTTGAAAGGATATTAGTTCAATGAGCTATATGTTGTTATGAATTACCAAAACCACCCGGGGATTAGTTGCACTTTCAATCTCCCCTTTTTGGTAATAGATGACAACATATAGATCAAAGCTTCGACAAATGACAAAATGAATGAAATACATCGTCGCTTTGAGAAGTATGTGATAAGCAAGAGCTCCCCCTAAATTTGTGCATTATTTAAAATTTGCGTTTGAATGCAAATGCACAATCTATTAGGATCATGAGTCACTCTTCCATGTCACATACATCTTGGTGGAGCGCACAAAATGATAAAGAGAGGAATAATATGCACGCATCACCATAAACATAAGTGAATGATCATACACAAGTAATTATAGAGATAAGCATGAATCACACATCAAGCGTAGTATGATCAAGCACACAACCATACAAAGTATCTCACGAGCATAAAACGAATAAGTAGCACGGATCAACCACACAAGTAACAAGAACACAAATAAAACCAAGTAGCAAAAGAATGAGACAATCTCTCTCTCTCTCTCTCTCTCGAAGCCTATGATCTATACATTTTCTCCCCCTTTGGCAACAAGTTACCAAAAAGCTTGAAAACATATAGTGCTATACGACACTCTAGGCACGATCTCCGGGAGCTCCTGAAGGTGTCTTCTGGCTTGTTGCTCTGTTGTGTGTAGACGGTGTTGAGAGAACGGCTTATGCAAATGCCTCGGCTGAAGTCTGCTGAGCTGGTGGGGTAGACACCGGAAGTGCAACTGTGGCAGTGGCTATAGGTGTAGAGTGTGCAGTTCTGGTGTCTGCTACCGGCACAGCTGAGGACCTAGTTGCCCTAGGTACTGTCTGGAATCTGTCAGTGGTAATGTCCTCATTGCCTTCTTCAGCATCATCTCTCAGCTTCTCCACATAGTCTTTACCTCAGTGACCTTGACATCAAGATTGTACATTTTGTCCTCAACTATCCGCTCTAGGCTTTGCTAATTCTTGGCTAAGTTGGCTAGAATTTGCTCAATTCTCAGAGTTGCTTCTAGTAGATATGTCAACTGGTCTTGCTTTGTCTTGAGATTGGCTATTGATGCATTGGGTGCACTTGCTGCCTTTGCGGCTTTTGCTGCTCTTGCCTTTTTTGCCTTCTCTTGGGCCTCAACTGAAGTTGGATATGAAGCATCCATCACCACTTCATTATCTTCAAACTCTGGCCGAAGAGGAAGATGCTCTCTGTCAAGTAGATATGTGTCTGTACCAACCTTGGAGTTGATAAGCATCTGGATGTGTGGTGCATATCCACATAACCTCTTCTGATCAGCATCAATCCTTTTGATTGTCTCAACAATCAGGCTCATGACTTTGAACTTCTATGGATTATCAAACAAGTGTAGCAAGTTGATGGAGTGGCCACGGATCATCCTCTCATCTCCAGACTTAGGCAACAAGGTGTGCCTCAAGATATAGTTTGTAGTGGCCAAACCAGCAAGCAAATAGTAAATGGAGCCAAACTTATGAGTATCCAAGGCTTCATTAGGAATGGTCTTGTACATGTGTGCCATAGTGTTATGATCCATCCTGGGCTTCCCATAGACATCAATGTCATTCTCACTCTCCTCTGGGCATTTGATAAGAGCAGCCCATTCTGAGATTGATGACTAGTATCTAGTGCCCTCAGTCATCCACACAATCTTTCCATCTGGGTAAAAGTGTACAGTGGAATAAAACTGCATCACCATCTCACCATTCCATTTTGTTAGCTTTTGTCCAACAAAAGCATCAACACCTGTCAGTCTGAAGCTCTCATGAACATGGGGGAAGTAGTCTTCATTGTTATCTATGTACTTCTAGTCCACCCATTTCATGTTGCTTATGATGGGCTTCTTGTCCAGCAGCACTGTCTCATAAAAATCTTGTTGTTCTCTGGTATGGAAACGATAGTCAACAGCTGTTCTCCTCCTCACTGAGTATGGATCAGCTTTCCTCCATTGTCTCAGTCCACTATCCTTCCTCAGTTTCATGTTTTCAGCCACTGGATGTCCATCATCATGATCTGGAATCTTTGGCTTCAATTTTCTAAGCACTTGTGGCTCTTCATCCTCTTGAACCCTGGGCACTGGGGCCTTGTTCTTTTCGGCAGCAGGGATGTTTCTTGTGGATCTCTTGGGAGCAGCAGCCTTAGGTGTAGGAGTTGGAGCTTTGGGCTTGGGCTTGGAGGGAGCAGCACCTGTCTTAATGGCATCTGCCATGAGCTTTTGAGACTTGGCAGGGGGGGTGCTTCAGCTTGCTCTTCCTCCTTCTGTTCTTCTCTTCTCTTGGAAGGTTTACCAAGAACTTTTTCAGTTGTTGTTCTAGCTTTCTTCTTCTTTCCTCCAGCAGCCTCATCATCATCAGACTGTTCAAGTGTGAATTTCATTGTTTCTTGAGTAGGTTTTCTGACTTTACACATTGGAACTCTCCTGGCAGGGGCTTTCTTTTGGAGACCTGGCTTTGTAGCAGCACCAGCAGCAACATACTCTTTCTTCAGCACTTTCTTCTTTGAGGTGACCTCTTCTTCAACCAAAAAACAAATCTTCATCCTCACTGTCTGAGTTTCTCTTCTTTCCTTGTCTTGTGACAGCTTTGGGCAGATTGCTAGGAGTGCTTCTGCTTCCATCATCATGCTTCCACTAGGGCTTGTGCCATCACTCAGACTTGCTTCTTGTTCTAACCTGTTCTAGCTGTCACTTGCACTAGACATCTTGCAAACAGACCCTGTGAATAGATAGGTATGGGCAGAGTGGATGAGCATCACAAAAGCAGTTGGTTTCGCAAAAAATTGAATCAAAACTTTAGTTCTAGTTTTCTGCAGAAAGCATTTCGGAGCTACCGATATGAAAATCTTGGTGACACCGAAGCAGTAACAGAATCAAAACACACAAAGTCGGTCAGACCGAGTTGTGGTTCGGTGACTCTGAGATGCTAGGGTTTCACTGAGGTTTTTCATTCGGTGGCACCGATTTGTACTTAGTGCAATGGCCAGGGCCAATCGGTGGGACCAAAGGATTCATTTCGGTCGGTCCAAGATAAGCTCGGCGGAATCCTAACCCTAAATTTTTTCATCGAATCTAGTCTAAAGGAATTTTTCTGTGGATAGAAAGTTCTCATTCGTGGCAAGAAGCTAGGCATTAACTTTGTGCATAGAATCGGAAAAGGGAATAGCACAAAGTGGTCGAACCGTACCCTAACTTGGTGACGATTCGCTACGGCGACAATGGCGGTGGAGATTCCCGTTGACGACGACGGAGACCTGCGGCGAAGGCGCACTGGTGAAGACGTCACCGATCCGGAGACCAAGGGGGCGATAGCACTGGGGCGCGAGTATGAGTGGTTTGAAGAAATTTTCAACCGTACGGGTTCGCAGGATATATATACCCAGTTGCTGTCGGTGGTCCCGAATGGAATGGTTTGGTGGTGCCGAGATAAAAAACTACGTGCAGTTAGTGCAACTCGGTGGGACCGAGTCATTCTAATCGGTATCACTGAGATGAAAACCTAGATCATTTTGGTGATTTCGGTGGGACCTAATAGGGGTGAGTTGGTCTGACCGAAATGCACAAGAAGGTTTTGGAAAGCAGCCCTTGACGGATCGGTGACTCCGAGTGCTCCTCACCCGGAGGGTCCGAAAAATACTTGTTCAATTTTTGTGATGTAGCATGAATAGAGTTTGAGACAAGAAGATCATAGATAGCTAGAGAAGGTTCTTAGGCATTCTTTTCCATCCATTTGACCAATAAAAACCAAGACAATCAAAACAACAAATGGATGTCCTCGAATGGAGAAATTATGCAACCAACATTCTCACACAATAAGATAGCAAATGAAACATGTGTCAAAGCATGCACAAACAATTCTAGCATCTATCAAGCAATTGGCAATGACTAGGTCATCTATATATGAGTATATTGACTTAGGAGTCAAATGAGAACATTTGATCATAGGTCATACTCATCGTTTAAGCACAAGTGGGTTACCACTTTTACATAAAGCATTAATGTGTTCACACCATTAGAGTTGCTTTAGCTCAATTCTTAGAGCAAAGCTCCCCCTAGATGTGATATCCCCCCTAAGAGGGATGAACTAACCTTGGGTTTTGTCAATGATGACTTCATGTAGATAGTGAAGATGTGAATGCTCAATATTGATGTAGATCATTTGGAGCAATCCATTGGAGTGTTGCACTTTAAATACCTACACGGGTTAGTCCAACAAGGAACATACAAGGAAATCCATAGACATAGAGTGAATTGTACATATGATGATGTCCATTAAAGCATTAGGTTACCTTGTCCCTTGTCTTACCAACAAGAGGATTTGTGACTCCATGAACTAGTGCAAGATATGAAAGTTGATTGCACAAGTCTTGCCGAAATGAATATGAGTGAAGTATGTTGGCGGAGTCACCCTCAAGAACATTCTAGTTCTTCTTCTTTGGGATCCACATAACCTTGATGGGAATCCTTGGAGTTGTATTTGAACTTGATGAAGTAGAACTTGACGTAGTCTTGGGAACCCACTTGACCATGGCCTTAGGAGCTTCATCAAATGAGTCAATCTCTTCTTGAAGCTTGTCCTTGCCTTTTAGCTTGTGGTCTTGTGGTGGAAGATCATCTTGAGCTTGTGTTCCCTCGAAAGAAGTGGGGTCATACTTCTCTTGTTGAGGAACAAACTTTGTCTTGGGGTATTGATCTTCTTCCCACTCAACTCCATTGGCATTGAACTTTCATTCAAAACCAACACCTTGATTCTTCCGGTGCCTTCCTTGCTTGCATACAATTTCCTCAACTTGCTTACTCCCAGCAAGGCTCTTGTAAACACCTTTCTCTATAATTCCCTTCAATAAGCTATTTTCTTGCTCAAGTGTAACTTGGCTTAGAGAATCATTAGTGGAATCAAGAGAACTACTAGAAGCAACAATATTGGATTTAGCATGATTATTGTTACTACTAGAGGAAGAATCTTTCTTGCTCTTGTTGCTAGATTTTACTTGTGGCATATAAGTAGACAAGAGGTGAAGTTTGGCAATGTAAGAACTCTTCTTTCGAAGATCATCATTGATAGCTTTTAGAAACTCGTGCTCTTGCTCTAAATTTAGCTTCTTGAAGCGTAGCTTCTCATGAGTTCTTAGGAGCTCTCTATGATCCTCTAGAGTTGTTTCATGAGCTAACTTAAGAGTGTTTAGTTCTTTAGTTAGAAGCTCAATCTCCTTCTTATCATTGTCATTTGTTTCATCTTGATTAGCATGATTACTAGCAAGTTCATCATAGTTTTCATCACTAGTTTTGTCAACAAGTAAATCATCATCACTTAGCAAATCATCTTCATCACTATTGAAATCAACATACTCGGGATGTGATACCTTGGGGCATTTAGCCATGAAGCATATTCCAATTCCTTCATTTGGTGAGTCAAATATGTCATAGGAGTTGGTTGACACAAGTGTGAGACCGACAACACCTTCATCGGAGTGATAGCTTCTCTCGGAGTAGTTGTCAGTGTCGGAAACGAAAACCCATTCACCAACATGAGCCTTATGTCTTCATCTTGTGTAGCTCTTTGATGACTTGTCCTTCCTTTCTGAATCCTTGCTTCTACGAGAGGGTCTTCATTCATAACGATCAGCTCTACTCCTTCTCTCTCTTGGAGGTGATTCATCTCTTCTACTCCTTCTTTTAGGTGAGTCTTCTCTTTTCTTGTAGGGAGCCATGCACTCATTGGAGTAGTGTCCGAGTCTTCCACAATTCTAGCAATTTCGACCACGACTAGAAGATCTTTTCTCATTGTAGGACCTTCACTTGGAACTTCTCTCTTTACTTCTATTCTTGTAGAATTTGTTGAAGTTCTTCACCATTAATCTTAATTCTTCATTGGAGACTAGCTTGTCACTTGATGTTGTAGGAACATCACTTGAAGCTTTGTAAGCACCACTTGACTTATTGTGGAGCTCATCCTTATCCTTGAGTGACATCTCATGAGCAACAATTCTACCAATGACTTCCGTTGGCTTGAGATCTTTGTAATTGGGCATTATTTGGATCAAAGTGCACACGGTATCATATTTTCCATCCAAGGCTCTAAGGATCTTCTTGATGATGAATTTGTCGGTCATCTATTCACTTCCTGAGCCGGCAATCTCATTTGTGATGAGAGCAAGCCTAGAGTACATTTCGGCAACTCCTTCACCATCCTTCATCTTGAACTTGTCAAGTTGACTTTGAAGCACATCCAACTTGGATTCCTTGACGAACTCGGTACCTTTGTGCATATCAACCAAAGTATCCCAAATTTCCTTTGCGTTCTCAAGGCATCTGATTTTGTTGAATACTTCGGGGCATAATCCATTGAAGAGAATATCACAAGCTCGGGCATTGTATTGCAACATCTTCAATGTATCTGCGGTGGCTTCATGATCCGGTTCTCTTCCATCTTTAGAGTATTCACCTTGCAAGCCAATATGAACAACAGCCCAAATGGCGGGGTTATGACCAAGAATATGCATTTTCATCTTATGCTTCCAACTAGCAAAATTTGTACCATCAAAGTAAGGACCTCTACGATGATAATTTCCCTCGCTAGACGCCATACTCTCGTAGGTTGTGAAACCAAGGCTATGATCACCAAAGCTATTGAAATCAAGGCTAATGGAGACCAAAGCTCTGATACCACTTGTAGGATCGAAAGTATGTCTAGAGGGGGGTGATTAGACCACTTGACCAAATAAAAATCTATCCTTTTCCCAATTTTAGTTGTGAGCAGATTTTAGCAATTAGCACAAGTCAAGCAATCAACCTACACATGCAATTCTAAGAGTATAGCAGCGTAAAGTAAAACATTGCACATGAAGGTAAAGGGAAGGGTTTGCAGAAGGCAAACGCAATGTAGACACAGAGATTTTTGGCGTGGTTTTGATAGGTGGTGCTATCGTACTTCCACGTTGATGGAGACTTCAACCCACGAAGGGTAACGGTTGCGCGAATCCACGGAGGGCTCCACCCATGAAGGGTCCACGAAGAAGCAACCTTGTCTATCCCACCATGGCCATCGCCCATTAAGGACTTGCCTCACTCGGGTAGATCTTCACGAAGTAGGCAATCTCCTTGCCCTTACAAACTTCTTGGTTCAACTCCACATCTTGACGGAGGCTCCCAAGCGACGCCTAACCAATCTAGGAGACACCACTCTCCAAAAGGTAGTAGACGCTGCGTTGATGATGAACTCCTTGCTCTTGTGCTTCAAATGATAGTCTCCCCAACACTCATCTCTCTCTCTCTCTTAGATTTGTCTATGGTGGAAAGTTGGTTTGAGTGGAAAGCAACTTGGGGAAGGCTAGAAATCAAGATTCTTGTGGTAGGATTGGAATGTCTTGATCTCAACACGTGAGTAGGTGGTTCTCTCCTAGAAAATGAATGGTGGAAGTGTAGGCACGTTCTGATGGCTCTCTCCACGAATGAAGAGGGGGTGGAGGGGTATATATAGCCTCCACACAAAATCCAACCATTACACACATTTGACTCAACTCGGTGAGACCGAATGGTTAAACTCGGTGGCACCGATTAGTTCAAAAATGTGAACGTTAGGAATCTCGATGGGACCGACTGGAACAACTCGGTGAGACCGAGCTAGGGCTTAGGGCAAACATCATCTTGGTGGCGCCGATTGCATCAACTCGGTGAGACCGAAGTAAAGCAATAAGCAACAGAGAGTCTGTCAAGCCAACTTGGTGAGACCGATTGCATGAACTCGGTGAGACCGAAATAAATGCAACAAGTCACAGAGCGCTAGCAAGGCCATCTCGATGAGACCGAGATCCGTATCGGTGAGACCGAATTGCTAGGGTTTCTAGCTATGGCTATGTCATATGAACTCGGTGGCTCCGGATAGAAAGAATCGGTGGGGCCGAGTTGGAGTTTAGGTTTTGGACATATTTGGATGGAGAAAGTGGTTGAGGGTTTTGGAGCAATATCATGAAGCATTTGAGCAAGCAAGCCATTAAGCAACACCTCATCCCCTTTTAATAGTATTAGCTTTCCTATGGACTCAATGTGATCTTGTATCACTAAAATAAAGATGAACAGTCTTGAGCTTTTGCCAATATTTGTCCTTAGCATTTTGAGGGGTCCACATCTCTAGTCCGTGCCATGCCATTCATTGAACTTCCTGAAATATTTATCTTGAAATGATATTAGTTCAATGAGATATATGTTGTTATGAATTACCAAAACCGCCCTAGGATTAGTTGCACTTTCAGCATGCTAGACACATTATAGGCGGTTCCCAAACAGAAAGGTAAAGATTTACTCCCCCTCCACCAACAAACACAAGCCATGGCTAGCCAAATCTTCGGGTGCCCTCCATACCAACAACAATCCGGGGGGGTTTTGTTTTATTATTATATTTTGATTTTGATCATAGGACTGGGCATCCCAATTACCAACCACTTTCTCGTGAATGACAAGCGAATAAACGCTCGTCGTGAGAATAACCCACCTAGCATGGAAGGTGCTGACAGCCCCCTGTTGCTTCATGAGCGATTTGGGCATACAAAACAGGTTATTATTTGAAGATTTAGAGTTTGGCACATGCAAATTTACTTGGAACGGGAGGTAAATACCGCATATAGGTAGGTAAGGTGGACTCATATGGAATAACTTTGGGTTTAAGGATTTGTATGCACAAGCAGTGTTCCCGTTTAGTACAGGTGAAGGCTAGCAAAAGATCCTAAGCAAGCACCACATGTTGGAGGATCCATAGAAATATAACTTCTATACAAATATACCCAAACATAACTCATTACGTTGTCTTCCTTGTCCAACTTCAACTAATTTGCTCAAGTTTGAAAATAATTAATGGGGCTCACAATCATAGAAGATGTCCAAGATAGTATATTTATATGTGAAATCTCTCTTCCTTCAATATTCTTTCATGAATTGTTGAAGTGACCAATGTTGTGTTTGCTAACTTTCAATAAATTTTACCACCTATACATCTTATATGTGAAGTCACTACTCCCCATGGGATAAGCATATGAAACATATATAATTTGAGATTTATGATATTCAATTCATTCAACCATTTACTCATAGGATATAAGTGAAGCACACGAGTAAATGACAAACTACTCCAAAAAGATATAAGTGAAGATCAATGAGTAGTCAAATAATTAAGTAGCTATGTGAAGACTCTATCTCATTTAAAAAAAATTAGATCTTAAGTATTTTACTCAAACAGCAAGCAAAACAAAATAAAATGGCATTCCAAGGATAGCACAAATCATGTGAAGAAGCAAAAACTTAGGCTCAACCAAAACTGACCAATCATTGTTGAAGAAGAAAGGTGGGATGCCATCCGGGGCATCCCCAAGCTTAGATGCTTGAGACTTCTTGAAATATTAACTAGGGATGCCTTGGGAATCCCCAAGCTTGAGCTCTTGTGTCTCCTTAATTCCTCTCATATCACGGTTTCCCTAATTATTAAAAACTTCATCCACACAAAACTCAACAAGAACTCATGAGATAAGTTAGTATAAATCAATGCAAAACCTTATCATTATCTACTATAGAAAATCACTAAAATTATAATTTGACATTTCATACTAAATGCCTCTGCATATTTAATACTCCTATCCTCAAATAAAATCATTAAACAAGCAAACGTATGCAAACAATGCAATCATAACAGCAATCTGTCTAAACAGAACAGTCTATAAAGGATTAAGGAAGATCCATACTTATTTAACTCAACAAATTATAAAAATTTACCACACTGTATAAAATGTATCATAACTCATTGTGTCAAAATTTCAACATTTTATCACATTCTGACTTTTCTGGAGAATTTATGCAATAGCGTGCAACTTTCTGTTTTGAAACAGCAACTCATATACTTTCAAGCATGGTGAAGGCTATCCTTGACATTTTATTGAAAGAAAAGATACAAAACCTTATTATAAATAACAGCAATCAAATCTCAACAAAAGAAAATGACGCTCCAAGCAAAACACATATCATGTGACGAATAAAAATATAGCTCCAAGTGAGGTTACCGATAATATTGAAGACGAAAGAGGGGATGCCTTCTGGGGAATCCCCAAGCCTAGTTGCTTGGGTATTCCTTGAATATTACCTTGGGGTGCCTTGGAAATCCCCAAGATTATGGTCTTGCCACTCCTTATTCTCCTCATATCGGTATCTCACCCAAAATTTGAAAACTTCAATCACACAAAACTTAACGGAACTTCGTGAGATAGGTTAGTATGATAAAACAAATTATTCACTTGGGTACTATCAAAGACAAGATTCATAATTTCTATCATGCAATTCCTACTGTACCTTATTATTTCCACAATTTATATCACTTAATATAAGCTATGGAAACACTAAAACAAGCAAACTTGCATTGAAAACAGAATCTGTCAAAAACAGAACAGTCTGTAAAAACCTAAATTATGCTCATACTTCTGCAACTCTAAAAATTCTGAACAATTAGGAAAACATGGGAAATTTGTATATAAATTATTTGTAAAGAATTCAGAGAAAAATAACTTTTCTATGAATTTACAAAATTCCAGAACTGGGCGCAAAAGTTTCTGTTTTTGCACAGAATCAAATCAACTATCATCCACACTATCCCAAAGGCTTTACTTGGCACTTTATTGAAACGAAAGCTATAAAACATGATTAATACAGTAGCTTAATCATGTGAACACACAAAAACAGTAGGTATAAATATTGGGTTGTCTCCCAACAATCGCTTTTCTTTAATGCCTTTTAGCTAGGCATGATGATTTCAATGATGCTCACATAGAAGATAAGAATTAAAACATGAATAGAGCATCATGAATCACATGGCAAGAACATTTAAGTCTAACCTACTTCCTATGCATAGGGATTTTGTGATAAAAAAATTTATGGGAACAAGAATCAACTAGCATAGGAAGGCAAAACAAGCCTGACTTCAAAACTTTCAACACATAGAGAGGAAACTTGATATTACTGGGATATGTAAAAGCATAAGTTCCTCTCTCATAATAATTTTCAGTGGCATCATGAATGAATTCAATAATATAACTGTCACATAAAGCATTCTTTTCGTGATTCATAAGCATAGAATTTTTATTACTCTCCTCATAAGCAATTTTCTTCTCATTCGTAGTAATGGGAGTATCATATGAAAGTCGAATACTATAAATTGTTTCCACATTAAAAGAGTAATGTTCAGAAAAAGGGTAATCATAATTATGACAAGTTTTATAAGAATGATCATCACTACTTTTTATAACATATGTGTCATCATAATAATCATCATAAGTAGCAACCTTGTTCTCATCATAATCAATTGAAACCTCTTCCAAGATAGTGGAATCATTACTAAATAAAGTCATGACCTCTCCAAATCCACTTTTATTAATATTGCAATCATCATAAATAGGAACCATGCAATCATCATAACAAATTTGATCATCCAAAATAGAGGGACTAAGAAGATCATCTTCATCAAGCATAGCATCCCCAAGCTTGGGAAAAACATTAATTGCAGCAAATAAATTCTCAAACATATCATTCTCGTCAAACATAGTATCCCCAAGCTTGTGGCTTGGCATATCATAAGCATAATCACTCTCATCATTAATAGTATGAATAGCACCAATAGTATGGCAATTATTATCATCACAATTTTCTAAGTTGGCGCTGAAAAGATTTTCAAGATTATAAGAAGTATCATTATTTTCCCAATCATAATCATCACAATGAGTAATAGGCATAAGAAAATCATCCTCAATAGTTTCTTTGGACATTGTGCCATAAGACAAAGAAGCAATATCATCATCAAGTATATCATCTTCCACAATTATTTTTGATTCATTCTCATGAGGCATAACAATAATAGGAGCAACATCATTTGGGAGGGATACCTTTTTACCTTTACTTCTCCATGTTTTCTTTTTCTTCTCCACATCACGTGTGGGTTTAATCAACTTTTTGGAGCTCCTTGTTGATGAGATTGGTTGCATAGGGAGCTCCTTCTCGTTACCTGTTTCATCACGAGAGACAACAGGAGGGAAAGTGGAAATCTTTACCCTTTCATTAGTGTTCCTTTTATATTCTATTGGTTTTCCTGTCTTCCTATAATTGGCAATATAAGCATTTTCATTGCAATTTACCATACAAAACACATAGATTTCTTTCAAAGTAGTTTCAACATGGTTTGTGAATGTGAATGCTTCAAACCAACTATTTTTTGTGACAATTCTTCACACCCCAAAAATAAACAAAGTTCATTATAAAGTTCAAGGGTGATCAAATTATTGCTATATTTGGACATGATTCGATCATGAAAAAGTTTGCATTGGAAATTAAGATGACCAACTCTATTGCAAAGTTCACAAGTAATGGGATGAAGAGAGCATAACTTTGTAGCAAATTCATCTATCACCTTAAGCCACCAACTGGGTTTATCATGTTTATGCTTCTTACAAAATTTATCATCCCTATAAGGCATGTCTTCACAAACTCTATGCACTCCACAAAAATTGACATGCTTATAAGAAACATCTTTATCATAACTAGTGCAATCATCATTGGTATCATGAATATTCATAGCAAGCACACTAACACCATTGCAATCATGTTTATCATTCAAAGATTTAGTGCCAAACATTTTATTTACTTCTTCTAACACTTTGGCACAATTTTTTGATCCATCATTTTCAAGGAAGACATTATAAAGATGAATAGTATGAGGCAACCTCAATTCCATTTTTTTGTAGTTTTCTTTTATAAACCAAACTAGTGATAAAACAAGAAACTAAAAGATTCAATTGCAAGATCTAAAGATATACCTTCAAGCACTCACCTCCCCGGCAACAGCGCCAAAAAAGAGCTTGATGTCTACTACACAACTTGTTCTTGTAGACTCGTGTTGGGCCTCCAAGCGCATAGTTTTGTAGGACAGTAGCAAATTTCCCTCAAGTGGATGACCTAAGGTTTATCAATCTGTGGGAGGCGTAGGATGAAGATGGTCTCTCTCAAACAACCCTGCAACCAAATAACGAAGAGTCTCTTGTGTCCCCAACACACCCAATACAATGGTAAATTGTATAGGTGCACTAGTTCGGCGAAGAGATGGTGATACAAGTGTAATATGGATAGTAGATATAGGTTTTTGTAATCTGAAAATATAAAAACAGCTAGGTAACTAGTAACAAAAGTGAGTAAAAATGGTATTGCAATGCTTGAAAACAAGGCCTAGGGTTCATACTTTCACTAGTGCAAAATCTCTCAACAATGATAACATAATTGGATCATATAACAATCCCTCAACATTCAACAAAGAATCACTCCAAAGTTCCTATCACGGAGGACATAAGATGAAATTGTTTGTAGGGTACGAAACCACCTCAAAGTTATTCTTTCTGATCAATCCATTGAGCTATTCCTATAAGTGTCACAAACAACCCTAGAGTTCGTACTAAAATAACACCATATGGTACACATCAACCAACTCTAATGTCACCTAGATACTCCAATGTCACCACAAGTATTCGTGAGTTGAATATACGATATGCATCAAACAACTTCAGATTCATAATATTCAATCCAACACAAAGAACTTTAAAGAGTACCCCAAGATTTCTATCGGAGAAAGGAATATGAAAACACGTATCAACCCCTATGCATAGATTACCCCAATGTCACCACAGGAATCCGCAAGTTGACAACCAAAACATACATCAAGTAAATCAATGGAACATCCCATTGTCGCCCCAGATATCCCATCGCAAGAAATACATCAAGTGCTCTCACATCCAAAAGATTCAATCCGACATAACAAAACCTCAAAGGAAAAGATTCAATTTATCACAAGAAGGTAGAGAGGGAAGAACACCATAAGATCCAAATATTAACAAAGCTCGTGGTACATCAAGATCGTGCCAAATCAAGAACACGAGAGAGAGAGAGAGAGAGAGAGAGATCAAACACATAGCTACTGGTACATACCCTCAGCCCCGAGGGTGAACTACTCCCTCCTCATCATGGAGACCGCCGGGATGATGACGATGGCCTCCGGTGATGATTTACCCCTTCGGCAGGGTGCCGGAACAGAGTCCCGGTTGGTTTTTCGTGGCTACAGAGGCTTGTGGCGGCGGAACTTCTCATCTAGGGTTCTTTTCGGAGGTTACTGTATATATAGGGGTACTTTGCATTGGAATCAAGTCAGGGGAGTGCCTGAGGGCCCCACAAGCTTTGGAGGTGCGTGCCCCAGGCTTGTGGCATCCTCGGCCACCTCCTGGTCCAGCTCCGGTGCTCCGTGGGTCTCTTCTGGTCCATAAACGATCATCGTAAATTTTCAGCCTATTCCGAGAACTTTTATTTCTGCACAAAAAAACGACACCATGGTAGTTCTGCTGAAAACAGCGTTAGTCCGGGTTAGTTCTATTCAAATCATACCAAAACCATATAAAATTGTTGTAAACATGGCATGAATACTTCATAAATTATAGATACGTTGGAGACGTATCAAGCATGCAAAAGAAATCATACGTACTACCCTAGCTAATCTTCATCGTTGAAGATGTCCACGACGTCGTTGCCGGGCGCCAGGTGGATGGGCGCGTAGGAGGGCTCCTCCTAATCCCCCTCCTGCTCGACCTCATCCATGCAGGTGAGCATCTCCTCCTCCATGGTGTGCTACGCCTCCATCACCTGCCAGCGGCGGCGGCTGGCCTCCGTATTCGGCTCTGAGCGGAGGGAATTGAGGATGGATTGCTACTCCACCTGCAGATCTGCGTCCCCCACATCCTCCTTAGGATCCTCCTCCTCCTCAACCTCCTCCTCCTCCTATCCTCCTCCTCCAACTCCTCCTCCAGATCCACTGCATCTGGAGGTAGCCCTGCGGGATCTCGGCTTCACACCTTGCGCGGATCTGCTCAAGGAGCTACAGCCAGCATTGTCGTGTTAGAAATGGGTAGCCCTTTATCTGGCGGCGTGGGGGCATGACTACTAGTGGTGGCGGACGCGAAGTGGAAAGTGGCGGAGGCAACAGATGGCCGGAGGAAAATGTGGAGGGGTAGGGTTTCAGTGCCGGCGGTCCACTTAAATAGCCGGGCTAGGCACTACGAGGCCCGCCGAAGCGGCGCCACGCGGGGACATCGGTCCGATGGAGGAGGCGAGCTTTGGACCACCGGGTTTCCGGGCGATTCTGCGTGGGACCCCGATGTCAGTCCTATGTGGCGGGCGCGCCTGGGCGCCCCCATATCCGCCCCATATTTGGGCTGTGTCGGTGCAACAGACCCTGGGTCCATTGCACAGACTATGCACAGGCCATAGACAAGATTACAAGACAAAACAAGGAGGATCAATTCCTTTGAAGGATCCAAGTGCAAGTTGAGAAGGCCAAGGTGAGCCAGAGGAACGAGGCATCGCTGAGGGAAGGACCTACCTTGCCGGGCAGGCGAGCCCGGCAGGGTTGGGTTTTGCCCCGGAAGCGAGCTCGTAGATCGTCCCGTCAGGCCTGCCGGGGCTGGCGGAGGCAAGCCACTCCACCGTTCCACCTCATAAGCAACGCAAGTCATTAATGAAAGCGGTGTCGACCTCCAAGGTGACTAATTGGCTGCTTTTTGCCACATGGCAGCCACTTCCTACAGCAAACACCTCCATATGACACCCGTCCTGAGACGTGTCAAGCGAGCAGGCGCGAAGCTGGCAAAACAGCCCGGCAGGGCCTGCCGGGTGAGCTGTGATGTGACACTGAGCGGTGCATTTAATGCGCTCTGTCAGCCTGCAGAGTTAGATATGATAGCACTATTAGCTATCTAATCAGTACGCAAAGACTGATTTGCCACTGTGGTGAACCCTTAATCTATAAAAGGAGGCCCATGGCAACAATAGAAAGGGTTGGACCCTCGCATATCCATATGCGCGTAGCCACTCTCGCCCCCAGAGCGACATTGCCGGGCGAGTGTGCTGCGTCCATGACAATTATCCACCATCAATCCACCAAAGCAGGAGTAGGGTTTTATGCCTCACGGCGGCCCGAACCTGGCTAAAGACTGCTCGTGTGATCTCTGCCGTGCTGCGCGACGCTTCTCCGCTTTTTGTGCAACGTGCCCATCCCCCCCCCCCCCCCCCCGTCGAACCAAAAGGGGCTCATGGCCCCATAGGTGGCCGTGGTTTCCCACGACATCTTTGGCGCGCCAGGTAGGGGCCTCAATTACGCAAACCTGAGAGTGTACACTGCGCGTCATCTTCATCGACATTTTCGTCGTCGACGGCGTCATCAAGTATGGCGCCCAAGAGGAAGCCCAGAGCTGCAAATCACCCATCCACCTCGAAGGCTCCGCCACCCGCGACCGCCGATGCCGCGGGGAATGTGGGGGCTCGTGGGTTGTGGATGCTGCGGGGGACGTCGTCGGCACAGGCGGCGCCGTCACCACCTTCCCCATGGCCGAAGCAGGAACGGGAGGTACCGGGGAAGGACAGCATTAGCAACATCCCAACGGCCATGCTCCACGAGGTACGGATGGAGGGATCATTTCGCCTGAACCCCATCTCCTCGCCAACGGGCACAGCCGCAGTGATGATGCTCGTTCTGGGGCGAATCGCAACCCTCTAGCCGCCCCCGCTGCGG
This sequence comes from Thinopyrum elongatum, assembly GCA_011799875.1. Classification (NCBI taxonomy): domain Eukaryota; kingdom Viridiplantae; phylum Streptophyta; class Magnoliopsida; order Poales; family Poaceae; genus Thinopyrum; species Thinopyrum elongatum. The sequence continues at coordinate 337,053,410 of CM022301.1, forward strand.
GCGCGACCGCAGGGCATGCGCCACCCCCGGGGCGGGCTGACCCAACTACTGTGCCCAACGGAGCCGCTGGCCCTCAGGCGACTCCGCCACATCATCATGCCGTCCAAACGGCTGGTTCGCAGCAACAAGGGCGCGGCGCGGTCGCCACCGGCAACGTCAGGAGCCGAGCGACACTACGATCTACGTCGTCATCACCTATGCCAAGCACTGCCTCAGAGGCCATGGCGCGAGCCCAACTGCTGTTGAGATTTCCACCGGCGGCAGACCAGATGGATGAGTGGCGAGCCACCATCCAAAGTCTGATTGGTTTTCCCGAGGCGGAAGGATCACAGCGGGCCGGACCGCCACGGCCTTCCCAGGAAGCAACGACAGCTCATGCGGCTGGTCGTGCGGGAGGGGCCACCCTCATGGTGCAATCCCCACCACGGCAAGCCGCCCGGGAGTCGTAAAACCAAGCACCCGATGACGTCTCGATGGCCTTGTCAGATCCTCGAGCTCGTCAAGGCCGGCAGCGTGCCCCTGAGGGCAGGCGAGGCGAAGGCGCGCGCGTCAACGACGAGCGGCGCCGCGGCAACCCCCGCCGGTCCAATGGGTGTGATGGCCCCGACATCGACGAGCCCGCGCTCGGAGATGGCGGGTGCCTGCCTTTCGAGGTTGGGTGCCCTGCCTTCACCCGTGAGCTGCGGCAAGTCCGTTGGCCGTCCACTCGCACGTTCAAGCTAGAGATACCTGAGAAGTATGATGGGAGACTAAACCCGGCAGAGCTCTTGACCATCTATACCATCGCTGTTCAAGCTGCCGGGGGAAGAGATGAGAAGATGTTCGCCAACTACTTCCCTTTGGCCCTCAAGTCAAATGTGAGGTCTTAGCTGATGCACCTGCCGGAGAACTCCATTTCGACCTGGGCTGACCTGTGCCACGAGTTCATTGGTGCCTTCACGAGCGGCCATCAAGAACCAGGGCGGCCCAATGACTTGCAGCTTCTCCAGCAGAAAGAAGGAGAAACTCTACGGAAGTACTTGCAGAGATTCAGTCGAGTCCACAGAAATATCCCAGATATCCACCCAGCTGCCATGATAGCTGCCTTCCAATCCAACATGCGCAACCGTAGGATACGTTCCAAGATGAACGTTCGGTTGCCCAAGACTGTGAAGGAGCTCTACACTTTGGTGGACAAATGTGCTCGGGTGGAGGAGGGGAGGAAACTTCATGGAGAGGAAGATTGCGTTGACATCGACTCAGAAGATGACGACAAAACCATCAGTAAGAAGAAGAAGAACAAGAAGCACAACAAGAAGCGCAAGGATAAGACTGTGATGACTGTTGAGGGGTCAGGCACGCCTAATACTGGCAAGAAGGCCAAGGCTGAAGCCCCCGGCAAGGAGTCTACCGCATGCGCTGACTGCCGGGAGGCGGTGGCTGCTGAGAAGGCTGGGAAAAGTGATGGACCGTACTATAAGATTCATCGGACCAAGGGCCATGATCTCCAGGAGTGTCATCAGGTTGAGCAGCTCGTCAAGAGGCAGAAGGCTGAGTATGAAAAGCGCGATAAGGAAAAAGGTCAGAATGGCGCTGGCGGGAAGGGCCGGGATGGTGAAGCAAATCGCCCCGGCAAGGCTCCTCGGAACCAAGGGAAACCTGCCAAAGGCCGAGAGAAGGAGGATGGCAGTAATGAGAGTGATGGAGGGAATGAAGAGTGTCGGGGACGAATCCGCGATCACCCATGGGACCCAGGGAAGGACCCCTTTACGTTCGGCAGGGAGAGACGGTCGCACGAAGAGCAAATCTAGCGAAGAACACGACAGTGCACGAGAGAGATTTACCCAGGTTCGGGCCGCACGGATGCGTAAAACCCTACTCCTGCTTTTTGGTTTATTATCTGTATGATTGTTCTAGCTCCAGGAGCGCTACAGTACCGAGTAGCTGCGTACAATACTGGAGTTCTCCCTTTCCCAGTTCCTCCCCTTTTTCACGTTGCCTATGGGCCTCCTTTTATACGCACAAAGGGGTAACCAACAGGTGGCAAACAGTAAAGGTAGAGGTGGAAATTTGCTACAGTAAGGCCACTATTACCAGGATGACATGCCCTACCTACCACTGACGGCAGGGGACAAGGGCATTAAATGCCCATGCCTTTGCTGTCCACATACATGTACCCGGACGTCATGGACGTGGGAAAAGCCTATCCCACCTGCTGCTACACCGCTATCTACAGTGCACCGCCGTCTACACAGTGCCCTGCCACGCACGCTTGGAAGGACCCAGAGCGCCACGCTGGCAGAGGCACCGGAGCAGCACAGTAGCACAGTGGTACAGTAACGCTTGCCGCGGCAAGACCTTGCCGCACCTGACAGCTTGGCGCAACCCATAGTTTGCCGTGCAAGGTAACTTGCCGGGGCAAGTACCTTGCCGCAGCCGCTATCTTGCCGCAGCCAATACCTTGCCGCAGCCAATGACTTGCCGGGGCAAGTACCTTGCCGCGGCAAGTACTCTGCTACAGCATTTACATGCTTATCACTGACGGGTCAGGACAAGCGCATTAGATGCTCTGTCTAGGTGTCCCTTAGCTTCTTGGGGATGGGAAAAGGGGCCATCCTATCAGCGCCGCTTGGCACAGTGCTCTGCCACGCATGCCTGGAGAAGGGTCCAGAGTGCCATGCTGGCGGCCGCACTAGAGCAGCAGCATAGTGGCATAACCTTGCCGGCCAGGAACCTTGCCGGGCTCAGCTGGTCATCCCGGCAAGAACCTTGCCGGGGCCTTGTCTCCAGTCTAGCTGTCCCCCGGCAAGCCTTGCCGGGTTTAGCTGGTCATCCCGGCAAGAACCTTGCCGGGGCCTTATCTTTAGTCTTGTCGAGTCCTGAGCTTGCCGGCCCTGATCTCGCCGGCAGTAGTAGACTTGATCTTCTGGTCGATCCGCCTGGAGTCTTGTCTTGCCAGCTCTACCTTGCCGGCGTTGCGTGGACCCATTCCCGGCAAGTAGACCTTGCCGGGAACCGGGCTTCGAATGTACTCTTGGGTGGATTCCTCCTCTGCCATGTCCTTCCCGCCTGGAGGCTGCGACTTGCCGGTGCGTGTCCAGGGGTAGTGAACACCCCCCTGTTTATTACACCGACAGGAGCCCCCGGGCCTGGGCCGGACAGGCGTGCACAGTGGTTGTCCGGGCTAGGCCCAACGACGCACACCGGCAACATGTAGATCTGTTCCCTGGCGTTCCTCCTGCCTAGAGGTCGCAACCCTGTTGCTGCAATGGCACGCAAAAAGAAACAATTTACCTTGATTAGGCCAAGCTTTATGGCACAAGAGATATTCCTTCATGCTAAATGAATGCATGCTTCCCCCTTGATTGATTCCGTCCTTGCACGTATCTTGTACCCTACGCTGTCTGGAAATCCTGCCGGTGCGCACGCTTGCCGCGAGCGCTAGGTGCGGGTCTTTAGCAGCCTGCTGGAAACGCCGCCGCCGGCAAGGCGACTTGCCGGGCCAGAACGCAGTTGCTAAGTTTGCCGAGCGGACTCGAGGCGAAACCAGAGCGCGGACTAACCACGGCAAGGTCCTTTCGCGTGCAGGTCGATATACGAGAACGAGGAATCAATCAAGACGACCCACGCTTGCTGGAAAGCTTTCCGGTGCGCACGCTCCAGGCAGCGGCGCTTGGGGATCGGGTCCTTAGCAGCTCACCGGGAACGCCGCCTCCCGGAAAGGTTTACCTTCCCGGTTCTGGTGCAGCTGCTCACATCGCCGAGCGGACTCGAGGCGACTAGGAGCGCAACTAGCCCCGAGAAGGCTCCTTCGCGTGTAGGTGTAAGAAGCGAGCGAGGACAGTAAAATGAATGCAATTGCCAAAAAAATCTGTGCAACTTAGCTTTTTCTGCTAGGGCGCCGCTAGCCCCCGAGCTTGTTTCTTGCTCAAAGAGTGGTTGTCGGAGCCCCCGGCAAGGGAGGCTCTTAACTCTGGCGGAGAACTTTGACGTTCTCGATGCCAGCTTCCGGCAAGGGGTTGCAGGGAAGGCTCTTGACTCTGGCGGAGAACCTTGACGTTCTCAACGCCAGCTTCCGGCAAGCTTGTTGCCGGGGAGGCTCTTGACTCTGACGGAGAACCTTGACGTTCTCAACGCCAGCTTCCGGCAAGCTTGTTGCCGGGGAGGCTCTTCAGGGGATTACTCTCTGGGGCGCTGCCAGCCCCCGAGCTCGCCTTCCATGCGTGTTCCTGCAACACTGACTGGGCATGAAATGCCACAACAGCGTTTGAGCACAACAAGTTGATTAGCTTCTGGTTAATGTCGGATTCGCTGCAATCTTGACTCCTACTGAATATTCCCTTGCTTGCCGGAACACTTTCCGGTGCGCACGATCCAGTCAGCAGCGCTTTGAGGAACGGATCCTTAGCAGCATGCCGGGAACGCCGGCTCCCGAAAAGGTTTACCTTCCCGGCTCTGGCGCAGCTGCTCAGGTTGCCGAGCGGACTCGAGGCAACTAGGAGCGCGACTAGCCCCGGGAAGGCTCCTCAGCATACGGGTTTACGCAGGAACCTTAGAATAAAACTCGCTAAGTCCTTCTCCTTAAACGACTGCATTTTTGCACAGTGAGCCCCCCACGCTTGCCGGAATACTCCCCGAATGCGCACGTTCCAGTCGATGGCGCTTAGGATCGGGTCCTGTTCAGCAGCCTATCGAGAACGCCGCCTCTTCGGGAGCTTAACGCCTTAGAAACAATCGCAGCTGCATCTGCATTGTTGGGCGGACCCAAAACAACCAGGAGCGCAGAATGTTTCAGGAGCGCTCCTTCGCGCACAGGTTATGCACAAAAATATCGTCCAGGATAAGACTTAACAGCAGAAAGTAATTAAAGCTTTAAAACTTAGCTTTTTGCGAAGGTTCAGGCCCTTCTTCTTGGACGCTATGGCGGTGAAGATGATGAAGAAACTGCCGCGCTGATCGCCAGATCAGGTTCGCGCAGCCCCTCACCCCCTACCTGGCGTGCCAAAGATGTCGGGGACGAATCCGCGATCACCCATGGGACCCAGGGAAGGACCCCTTTACGTTCGGCAGGGAGAGACGGTCGCACGAAGAGCAAATCTAGCGAAGAACACGACAGTGCACGAGAGAGATTTACCCAGGTTCGGGCCGCACGGATGCGTAAAACCCTACTCCTGCTTTTTGGTTTATTATCTGTATGATTGTTCTAGCTCCAGGAGCGCTACAGTACCGAGTAGCTGCGTACAATACTGGAGTTCTCCCTTTCCCAGTTCCTCCCCTTTTTCACGTTGCCTATGGGCCTCCTTTTATACGCACAAAGGGGTCACCAACAGGTGGCAAACAGTAAAGGTAGAGGTGGAAAGTTGCTACAGTAAGGCCACTATTACCAGGATGACATGTCCTACCTACCACTGACGGCAGGGGACAAGGGCATTAAATGCCCATGCCTTTGCTGTCCACATACATGTACCCGGACGTCGTGGACGTGGGAAAAGCCTATCCCACCTGCTGCTACACCGCTATCTACAGTGCACCGCCGTCTACACAGTGCCCTGCCACGCACGCTTGGAAGGACCCAGAGCGCCACGCTGGCAGAGGCACCGGAGCAGCACCTGATAGCTTGGCGCAACCCATAGTTTTCCGTGCAAGGTAACTTGCCGGGGCAAGTACCTTGCCGCAGCCGCTATCTTGCCGCAGCCAATACCTTGCCGCAGCCAATGACTTGCCGGGGCAAGTACCTTGCCGCGGCAAGTACTCTGCTACAGCATTTACATGCTTATCACTGACGGGTCAGGACAAGCGCATTAGATGCTCTGTCTAGGTGTCCCTTAGCTTCTTGGGGATGGGAAAAGGGGCCATCCTATCAGCGCCGCTTGGCACAGTGCTCTGCCACGCATGCCTGGAGAAGGGTCCAGAGTGCCATGCTGGCGGCCGCACTGGAGCAGCAGCATAGTGGCATAACCTTGCCGGGCTCAGCTGGTCATCCCGGCAAGAACCTTGCCGGGGCCTTGTCTCCAGTCTAGCTGTCCCCCGGCAAGCCTTGCCGGGTTCAGCTGGTCATCCCGGCAAGAACCTTGCCGGAGCCTTATCTTTAGTCTTGTCGAGTCCTGAGCTTGCCGGCCCTGATCTCGCCGGCAGTAGTAGACTTGATCTTCTGGTCGATCCGCCTGGAGTCTTGTCTTGCCAGCTCTGCCTTGCCGGCGTTGCGTGGACCCATTCCCGGCAAGTAGACCTTGCCGGGAACCGGGCTTCGAATGTACTCTTGGGTGGATTCCTCCTCTGCCATGTCCTTCCCGCCTGGAGGCTGCGACTTGCCGGTGCGTGTCCAGGGGTAGTGAACACCCCCCTGTTTATTACACCGACAAAGAGGAAACCAGCGAGCAGGAGTTCCAGAAGGCCACTGACGCCCTGTGCATTGACGGGGGTGCATCTTTGCACTCCTCTCACCGCCAACTTAAACAGTGGGCGCGTGAAGTCAATGCCGTGGAGCCAGCGGCAGATTCTCGGAAACCGCTCAAGTGGTCACGCACGCCCATCATCTTTGATGAAGAGGATCACCCCGACCGCATTACTGCGGTAGGGTGCCTGCCGTTGTTGGTCTCACCAACAATTCGCAACCTCAAGGTCACAAAGATGCTGGTTGATGGCGGGGCCGGGTTGAATCTGATTTCCCCAAAGGTTATCAGCAGACTCCAGATAGCGAAGGAAGAACTTAAGGCCACATGCACCTTTCAAGGAGTAAATCCCGGCAGGAGCCGTCCTAAGGGAAAGGTTACGTTGCCAGTGATATTTTGAGGAGAATTGAACTACAGGACTGAGAAAGTTGTGTTTGATGTGGTTGACCTCCCCCTCCCATACAACGGGATCCTTGGGCGCCCGGCCCTGGCCAAATTCATGGCAGCATCCCACTATGCCTACAACACCTTGAAGATGCCAGGGCCGATGGGCGTCATTTCCGTTTCGTCGGACAAGAAAGACGCAATTATTTGCGTGGATAAGATATACTGGGACGCGGTCGCGGCAGAGGTCGCGGAAGCCACAGTTCCCGCCAAGGAAAAGCATAGCAGAGGCACTGGCAAGGAATCCGGGAAGCGTACCTCTGTGGAATGTGGCGCGCCCGTTGATGACACGCCAGAGAGTTCCAATAGCAAGAGATCCAAGGCTGCTCGAGCCCAAGTGAAAAAAGTCACGGCATGGCTGGCTGGCGCTGATGGTACTTTCACTATTAGCGCCACCCTTGATGACAAATAGGAAAGCACGCTCGTTGCCTTCCTGCAGGCGAATATTGATGTGTTTTCCTGGCAACCATCTGATATCCCCGGTGTTCCCAGGGAGGTAATCGAGCACCACCTTGCCGTCTGCCCACATGCCCGGCCCGTCAAGCAGAAGGTTCGGAAGCAGGCTTTGGAGCGGCAGCAGTTTATTGCCGAGGAAATTAAGAAACTTGAAGCAACTGGTTTGGTCAGAGGAGTACTGCATCCAACATGGTTAGCAAACCCAGTGGTTGTGTGCAAGGCTAATGGAAAATGGAGGCTTTGCATAGATTTCACGGATCTGAACAAGGCAAGCCCAAAGGACCCATTTCCCTTGTCGCGCATCAACCAGATCATGGATTCTACTTCAGGATGTGAGTTGCTCACTTTTCTGGATGCATACTCTAGATACCATCAGATTTTTATGTCCAAGGAAGACAAAGAAAAGACCTCATTCATCACCCCATGCGGCACATACTGCTTTGTGCGCATGCCTTTTGGGTTGAAGAGTGTCGGGTCCACTTTTGCAAGAGCAGTCCAGATTGGCTTTGAACCATAGTTGCACAGGAACATTAAAGCCTATGTGGATGATATTGTGGTCAAGACCAAGGACAGATCAACCCTCATCCAGGATTTAGAAGAGACATTTGCTAATCTGCGCAAGATCAACTTGAAACTAAATCCGGAGAAGTGCGTGTTTGACGTTCCCTCTGGCAAGCTACTTGGTTTCGTTGTGTCCCACCGTGGGATAGAGCCCAACCCCGATAAGATCAAGGCTATTGAGCAGATACAGGCACCCAAGACAGTTAAGGATGTGAGGCGTTTGACAGGATGCGTTGCCGTGCTTAGCAGATTCATCTCCAAGTCTGCTGAGCGCGCCTTGCCGTTCTTCAAGATTTTGAAGAGGGTAGGACCCATGAAGTGGACCCCGGAAGCAGATGCAACACTGCAGGATTTGAAGGCCTACTTGTCTTCTGTGCCTACTTTGGTTGCACCCAAACCACAAGAGCCGTTGCTGCTATATCTGGCAGCAACTAATCAAGTGGTTAGTGCAGCCCTAGTAGCGCAGCGGGAAGTAGAAGAAGCAGCCACGTCAGCAAGTGTCCCGCATGGGGAAGAGGAAGAGAGTGGCCCGGCAAGGCCAGATATGGATCAGGACAAAGAGGAGCACGGCAGCGAAAGCAACCCCAAGGACATGGCAAGGAAGAAGGTGGTGCAGCGCCCAGTATACTTCGTTAGCTCCCTATTGTAGGGGGATAGATCCAGGTATTCTGGCGTGCAAAAATTGATCTTTGGCCTTGTCATGGCCTCAAGGAAACTGCACCACTACTTCCAACCCCATGAGATCACAGTTGTCACCCGCTTCCCGTTGCAAAGGATACGTCGAAACCCAGAGGCCACCGACAGGATAGTGGAGTGGGCATTGGAGTTGTCCAGCTTTGGCCTGAAGTTTGAAAGCACATCAACAATCCAGAGCAGGGCGTTGGCAGAGTTTATTGCAGAATGGACGCCAACCCCTAATGAAGAAGTACAGGAAACAGTTATCCCCAACAAGGAAGCGCCCCAAGAATGGATCATGTATTTCGATGGTGCCTTCTCCCTACAAGGTGTAGGGGCTGGCGTGCTTCTCATGGCTCCCACTGGAGAGCACCTGAGGTACGTCGTCCAGATGCACTTTCCCCGGGAGGAGGCGACCAACAATACAGCAGAATATGAAGGGCTTCTTGCCGGGCTCAGGATTGCCACAGAATTGGGAATCAAGAAGCTGATCATTCGAGGAGATTAACAACTGGTGGTGAGACAAGTCAACAAGGATTACCAAAGCCCATTGATGGAGGCATACGTCGAGGAAGTGAGAAGATTGGAGGAGCACTTTGATGGGTTGCAAACAGAGCACGTACCCCGTGCGGAAAACAGCATTGCTGATCACCTGTCGAAGTGCGCTGCGCAGAAGCTTCCTATGCAACTAGGAACTTTTGTTCTCCATCTTACTCAACCCTCCGTATCCCCTACAACAATGGCCCGAAAGAGGAGGAAATTGGACTCCGGTAAGCCTCTCCCAGTAGAGCCTTTCGGGGCTCCTGGCAGGGACCCTGCCGAAAATAACTCCCCTTTGATTGCCGGGTTGCACCCTCCTGCCGGGCCACTGGTTCCCGCATCCAAGGGATACGCCCCCACGAATGAGGAGGTGCCGCTAGTCCTCGTTGCCGAGCCTCAGGCTCCAACTTGGGCAAGGCACATAGTCCATTTCCTCCAAACCGGAGAACTTCCCGAAGAGCAAGAAGAAGCAGAAAGAGTAGCCCGGAGGGCTAGTATGTATCAGTTTGTCAATGACACACTATACAGAAGAAGGCCCAATGGTGTGAAATTGAAGTGCATTTGCCGGGATGGAGGAAAGAAACTGCTGGCAGAGATACACGAAGGCATGTGCGGCTCCCACATTGGATCAAGGGCTTTGGTTGGGAAAGCATTCCAGCAAGGATTCTATTGGCCCACAGCCCTCTAAGATGCGGTTGAGCTCGTCACCAAGTGCGAAGCCTGTCAGTTCCATTCCAAAAATATCCATCTGCCTGCCCAAGCACTCCAGACAATCCCTTTGTCATGGCCGTTTTCGGTCTGGGGGCACGATATCCTCAGCCCTTTCCCCCGAGCTGTCGGGGGCTTTGAATTCTTGTTTGTTGCAATCGACAAGTTTACAAAGTGGCCGGAAGTAGATGCCGTGAGAAAGGTGACTGCTCAGTCAGTTATCAAGTTCTTGAAAGGATTGGTGTGCCGCTTCGGGGTCCCTGCCCGGATCATCCCCGACAACGGCACCCAGTTCACAAGTCGCGCCTTCATGTAATATGTTCATGCCCTCGGAAGCAAGATCTCATTTGCCTCTGTCACACATCCCAGAAGCAATGGACAAGCTGAGAGGGTGAACACTGAAGTGCTGCGAGGACTCAAGACGAGAACGTTTGATAAGCTGCGGAAGCACGGCAGGCAATGGATCAATGAGCTACCGGTGGTTCTTTGGTCCCTCAGAACGACACCAAACCGAGCTACCGGGTAGACTCCCTTCTCGCTAGTCTATGGGGCAGAAGCAGTTATCCCCACGGAACTCATTTACGGGTCACCTCGAGTGATTGCCTACGATGAAGTAATGCAGGAATAGCACATGCGTGACGATGACGTGCTTCTCGAGGAGAACCGTCTCCGGGCTGCTACGCGTGCTACACGCTATCAGCAAGCCCTGCATCGCTATCATAGCCACAGGGTTCATGCCCGGTGTTTTGAGGAAGGCGACCTTGTCCTTAGGCGCGTTCAGTCCGCCAAGGGTACAAACAAGCTGTCGCCGAAGTGGGAAGGCCCTTACCGGGTAGTACAAGTCACCAGACATGGCGCAGTCCGTCTGGAGACCGGAGATGGCATTCAATTGCAAAACTCATGGAATATTGAGCATCTTCGCAAGTTCTACCCGTAAGGTGCGGCTGTCGGGCACTGCCCGGCAGCCACCCTTTTGTACAGGCCTTGCCTCAGCTGCATGTAACCCCTTGTACAAAGCCAGGCGCAGACCCTGAGCAACAGAGAAATAAATGAAGCGCTGGGGGCCCCCGACAAGTTGCATGCATGCATAAGCATATCATAAGCATCGCATGATTCATGTAGATAGGTTGCATGATCATGTAGATAGATTGCATCTGGCATCATCTTCATTTGCATAAACTGCAGGCTCCTGCCGTGAACTTAGTCCTGGCAAGAGGATGCGAAGACAAGCCAGCACTGTGGTCTCCGGCAAGCCAAACAGATAAGTTCCGTCTCTTATCCATACATGTTCCGTGAGTAGGACTTGTGCATATGAAAACCTCACCGCCTCGGAAACAAAGGTGCTCCCATCTACTGACACGAACGCTGCTTCGGTCAGGATGGTCGTAGTGGCCTTTGGCTGAAAGGGGTTGGCGGGGGGCTGGTCTCTCCCAATGGGTTCTGCGCCCGGCAAGCTCAGCCTCACGGCAGTAGTCCTATGGGGTGCCGGCAAGGTAGCTTACCAGGATCTACTTGTTTACATGAAAGTATGGAGGCGTTTCACCTCTGCATGGATATCGTACATGCACAAGTGCCCGGCAAAGCTTATTTTTTTCATCAATATGCTGATCAACAAGTACAAATCTCACGGAACATAAACATGGATACAAGAGATTATATTATTTGAACTAAAATTTGGCAAGTGCCTACAGGTTTAAGACTGAAAAAAGATAAGTGCCACGTAATGCCCTTTCTTGTCCCTCTCCTCCTAGGTGCGGCGGTAGAAGGCGAAGAGGGCAAAAGGAGTGCCTGGGCAGAAGCCCAGCTTGACCCTGTCGGGCTCCAGGGGAGGATGCCCGATGGGGGCGGGAGGGCATGGATGAAGACGACGACGGAGAGCATGGCGGAGGCGACCCGTCGACCGCCACCACCAAGGCCAGCAGGACATGGCAGGGCTAACGGAGCTGCAGCCCGAGAGGAAGCCTGCCGGGGTCCAGCTGGAGGACTGCTAGAGGAGCCAGGGGGCACCATCACCACCTCTACATCCAACTTCCCGGCAAACCACCTTGCCGGGGAGAAAACGCAGGTGCAGATGATGGTGCTGCCGCCTGATGAAGATGGTGCGGGTGATATTCAGCCGGAGTCAGAGTCATCGCCCTCCAGGTCGCTGCCGTCGTCATCGTCGTCACTGTCCTCCTCGTCGCTTTCGCTCGAGGAAGAGCTTTCGTCGTCGGTCGAGCTCTCCGCGCAGCACCCTAAGCGAGCTCCCGAGCGCCCAAAGACCTTGACGGAAAGCAGGCCGCTCTCCATTAATTTAAAGTGGAGAACATGCCACTCCGACAAGCTATGGGCTCGAGCAAATGTCTTCCAGCCACGGCGGAAGTACATAACATGAGGACCAGGGAAGTCAACATCCACCCACATTCCACCATTCCCATAGCCCCTCACGTGCAACCTCAGTGCACGCGGCTGTTCGAGCTACATCACCCTTGCAAATGGAGTAGGGAGGCGGAGGCGGCCGCGCGGAGGCTTATACAGCCTGATGACGAACTCCAAGGGTTGATCTCTGACGTGGCCTTCCATCGGGGGAGGAGCATCCGGTGCGGGCGCAATTGAGGCGCCGCCCCGACCTCCTCGGCCGCGCACACCGCGACGACCTCGGCCACGCCCCCTTCCACCTCCTCTCACAGCGGGTTCAGCCCCCACATCATCAAGAGGAGGGGGGAGACGCTGTCGAGCAGAAGTTCTCGTCGCCACCACCGGAGTACCACCACGCCCTCGCCCCCTCACCATGGCAAGCAAGGGAAGCTTTGAAAGGGAGAAGGAAGGTGTGTGAGCAAACACACTACTCCTACCCCCCCTTTTTATAGGAGAACAAGGCAGGGGGTTGGCCTCTCGCCCAACTGGCGACCGCCCTGCTCCTCCAATGCGGTTCCCCTACACCTCCAATGGCTCGGGGAATCAGAGCCGCCCCTCTACACCACTCGGCGACGCCTGGCTTTCTGCCATGGAGCCCGTTCCCGCGCCCTCCGCGTCCACCACCTACCCTACGCGGTGCATGCGGTACACGTGGCTGAGGCGCCCCGGGGCAGGAGGCAAGTAGGATGGCAGTTTCCTACCCCGTGATCGTGGGGCGTGGGCTGCCCGTAGATCATGGATCAGTTTCTCTCCTAAACATTTCGCACGACGCGCGGGAAAACCGGAAACTGACCCAAGCTCAGGTTAATGAAGAAGCAAATAAGATCTCAAAGGGCGAAGCCACCCTTACATTTCTGCCTGTGCACTGGTTAGGGCCTACCCTGACGATGCCCAGCGGCGCGTCCGTGCCAGGCCCGGGGGCTCCTGTCGGTGCAACAGACCCTGGGTCCATTGCACGGACTGTGCACAGGCCAGAGACAAGATTACAAGACCAAACAAGGAGGATCAATTCCTTTGAAGGATCCAAGTGCAAGTCGAGAATGACAAGGTGAGGCAGAGGAACGAGGCATCGCTGAGGGAAAGACCTACCTTGCCGGGCAGGCGAGCCCGGCAGGGTTGGGTTTTGCCCCGGAAGCGAGCTCCCAGATCATCCCGGCAAGCCTGCCGGGGCTGGCGGAGGCAAGCCACTCTACCGCTCCACCTCACAAGCGACGCAAGTCATTAATCAAAGCGGTGTCGAGCTCCAAGGTGACTAAGTGGCTGCTTTCTGCCACATGGCAGCCACTTCCTACAGCAAACACCTCCATATGACAACCGTCTTGAGACGTGTCAAGCGAGCTGGCGCGAAGCTGGCAAAATAGCCCGGCAGGGCCTGCCGAGCGAGCTGTGATGTGACACTGAGCGGCGCATTTAATGCGCTCTGTCAGCCTGCAGAGTTAGATATGATAGCACTATTAGCTATCTAATCAGTACGCAAAGACTGATTTGCCACTGTGGTGACCCCTTAATCTATAAAACGAGGCCCATGGCAACAATAGAAAGGGTTGGACCCTCGCATATCCATATGCGCATAGCCACTCTCACCCCCAGAGCGACCTTGCCGCGCGAGTGTGCTGCGTCCACCACCATTATCCAACATCAATCCACCAAAGCAGGAGTAGGGTTTTACGCCTCACGGCTGCCCGAACCTGGGTAAAGACTGCCTGTGTGATCTCTGCCGTGCTACGCGACGCTTCTGCGCTCTTTGTGCAACGTGCCCATCCCCCCGCCGAACCAAAAGGGGCTCATGACCCCATAGGTGGCCTTCGTTTCCCACGATAGGCTGGATTTGAGGGGTTGCGGTCAGTCCGGGCATTTAAGGCCCGTTTGAGGCATCCGGCTATAGATGCTCTTACCTAGTCGGCACGGTACCTCTGGATCGTGGCAGGTGGCCTCTCCCACACTTGAGAACATTGCGTTGGTCCTCCCTGGTGGGTTGTTGTCTGGGCAGCCCCCTCCACAGAAGATACAACCACCAATTAGTGCACTAATGGTGTACTATCCTCGGTTCATTATGAGGCGGCGTGATTCGGCATCTGATGCGGAGGTACTCACTTTTGGAGGCATTTAGGATCCTATCATGACAAATAGGCGCCCGAGTCAGCGGATCAGGCGCAGATGGATGTTGATGAGTTGCACATGGGCCGTGCCATGCAAGCGGTGGAAACCCACTGATGACCCACAAGTATTGGGGATCAATCGTAGTCCTTTTGATAAGTAAGAGTGTCGAACCTAACGAGGAGCAGAAGGAAATGACAAGCGGTTTTCTGCAAGGTAATGTCTGCAAGCACTAAAATTATAAGTAACAAGTAGTTTGGTAGCAAGATAATTTGTAAGGAGCAAGTAAAGGTAATGGTAACAAAAGTGCAGCAAGGTAGCCCAATCCTTTTGAGGCAAAGGACAGGCCAAAACGGTCTCTTATGATAAGCAAAGCGTTCTTGAGGGTACACGGGAATTTCATCTAGTCACTTTCATCATGTTGGTTTGATTTGTGTTTGCTACTTTGATAATTTGGTATGTGGGTGGACCGGTGCTTAGGTGCTGTTCTTACTTGAACAAACCTCCTACTTATGATTAACCCCCTGGCAAGCATCCGCAACTACGAGAAAACTATTAAGAATAAATCTAACCATAGCATTAAACTTTTGGATCCAAATCAGTCCCTTACCGAATAGCGCATAAACTAGGGTTTAAGCTTATGTCACTCTCGCAACCCATCATCTAATAACTACTCCACAATGCATTCCCTTAGGCGCAAATATGGTGAAGTGTCATGTAGTCGACGTTCACATGACACCACTAAGGGAATCACAACATACATATCATCAAAATATCGAACACATATCAAGTTCACATGATTACTTGCAACAAGATTTCTCCCGTGACCTCAAGAACAAAAGTAACTACTCACAAATGATAACCATGCTCAAAATTATAGGGGTATTAAATAGCATAATGGATCTGAACATATAATCTTCCACCAAATAAACCATATAGTAATCAACTACAAGATGTAATCAACACTACTAGTCACCCGCAAGTACCAATCTATAGTTCCGGTACAAAGATTGAACACAAGAGATGAACTAGGGTTTGAGAGGAGATGGTGCTGTTGAAGATGTTGATGGAGCTTGCCCTCCCCAAGATGGGAGAGTTGTTGGTGATGATGATGATGATGATTTCCCCCTCCGGGAGGGAAGTTCCCTCAGCGGGATCGCTCCGCCGGAGGGCAAAAGTGCTCCTGCCCAAGTTCCGCCTCGAGACAGCGGCGCTTCATCCCGAAAGTCCTCTCCTTATTTTTTCTAGGTCAAAATGACTTATATACCAGAAGAGGGGCACCGGAGGTGGGCCGAGGAGGGCACAACCCACCAGGGCTCGCCTGGGCTCCCTGGCACGCCCAGATGGGTTGTGCCCACCTGGTGGGCCCCCTCTAGTAGTTATTTGCTCCAATAATTCTTATTTATTCCATAAAAACTCCTCGTGAAGTTTCAGCTCATTTGAAGTTGTGCAGAATAGGTAGCCTGACGTAGCTTTTTTAGGTCCAGATTTCCAGCTGCCGGAATTCTCCCTCTTTGTGTGAACCTTGAATATTATGAGAGAAAAGGCATTAGAATTACCCGAAAAAGCATTATTATGCATAAAAACATCATAAATAACAGTAGGAAAACATGATGCAAAATGGACGTATCAACTCCCCCAAGCTTAGACCTCACTTGTCCTCAAGCGAAAACCGAAATCGAAAACATGTCCACATGCTTAGAGAGAGAGGTGTCGATAAAAACAAAATAGGGACATAGAAGCATCATGAATATTATTATAACAGCAACAAACTTTAATATAAAACTTTATCATAGAACTTTTATCATATAACTTCTCATGAACAAGTAACAATTCATCACAACATGGAATTATAAAGCATAAACTCTATTGAAAACCAACAAACTCTGTTCTCAGTCAACTTTGCAACTATAATTCATCACCTTTTCAGGAAGGGTCACGTATCAGAGCCTTTTTTGGGCAAGTCCACATACTCAACACTCACCGCATACACATGAGCAAAACGTTTCAACCGGACACATAGAAAGATAGGGGCTTATAGTTTTGCCTCCCAACATACTCACCTCGAGGGTGATGTCAACAATAATAACTCATGCTACTCATATCCAACTGGATATATGTGCCTAGATCTTTCCTCACCACATGATGCTTGCCAAAAGAGAAAATAAAAAGGAATAGAGAGAAGAATTTTGACTCTTGCATAAAAGTAAATACATAAAAGTAAAAGATAGGCCCTTCGCAGAGGGAAGCAGAGGTTGCCATGCGCTTTTTTTGTATGCTCAATCCCTTAATGCAAAAGAACGTCACGTTATATTGCCCCTTATGATAGCAACCTTTATTATGCAGTCTGTCGCTTTTATTCTTTGCCATCACAAGTTCGTACAACGCTCAATTCTCTCTTACACTAAATGATCCAACACTTTTAGAAGTAATTTTTATTGCCTTTTTGCACTGATGACAACTTACTTGAAGGATCTTACTCAATCCATAGGTAGGTATGGTGGACTCTCAAAAATAAGATTTGGGTTTAAAGGTTTTTGGATGCACAAGTAGTATCTCTACTTAGTGCGGAATTTTTGGCTAGCAAATATGGGGACAAGCACCACATGTTAAAGGATCTATGACAATATAACTTCTATGTGAATATGAACAAACATGAATCATTACGTTGTCTTCCTTGTCTAACATCAACAATTTTGGCATATAATATTTTGATGGGGGCTCACAATCACAAAAGATGTCTAAGATAGTATATTTGCATGTGAATCTTCTCTTCCCTTATTAATTCTTCCGTGAATTGCATCATTGACCAATGCTATGTTCGTCAATCTCTAATAAAATTTTCTACTTATACTCTTCCTTATGTGATGTCATTACTTACCATAAGATTAGCATATGATCTTTTTCATTAATTTCTTTTCTTTTTATTGAACATGAACGTAAAGAAAACAAAACTCAAACTAAACTTTATTATATATCTCGCACACGATTACAAAGATAGATCACTAAGCAAACACTCAAAAAGAAAGGATCAAACTAAACTTTTATTCATCTAAAGCAAAAGATAACTATGGATCGAACTAAGATAAGTAAAGGCAAAAGATAGTGGAGGTGATACGATACCGGGGCACCTCCCCCAAGCTTGGCACAAGCCAAGGGGAGTGCCCATACCCGATACTCAATTTTCCTTTAGTGATGAAGAAGGAGGTGGTGGTGATGAAGTAGAAGGTTTGTCTGCCTTTTTCTCCAACTTATTTTGAAGGTAAAAATTATCTATCCTTAACTCTTCATTCTCCATCTCAAGCTTTATTATCCTCTTGCATAACACCTCCATGCTTTCATGCTTGAATCGAGGAGGGACTGGTTCATCTTCATCTTCTTCATCGGAGAACCATATATAGGGATAGGTATCCTTGAAGATATTTTTATCTAAAGGCTGATGAGAAACTGGGCACTCCTCCTCAGAATCTTGAGACGACATTTTTCAGATCTATCAGAAAACAGCAAGGGAAAGAAAACAGAAGATTTCTTCACGATACGGTGGTCAATAGGTTCGGAGGGTATATAAAGATTTTTTTTATCTTGCAAAACAAGCAAACGGGAGAAAAACGGAGTCCGGAAGGTACCCGAGGTGGGCACAACCCACCTGGGCGCGCATGGTGCGCCCTGGTGTCTTGTGCCCACCAGGGGTGCCTTCCTGGTTGTTTCTTATTTTCCTAATTTTTGTTATATTCCAAAACGGACATAAAATATTTTCGGAGTCTGTTTACTTACCGTATCACGTACCTCCTTTTTCTTCATGATTCTGGAGTGTTCTGGAAGGTTTCCTTTATGTGTTCTTCCGGTGTCATGGTTTGGATAATATTCCTTTCAACATTAATGGGCGTACCTGAGATATAATGTTTTATTCTTTGCCCATTGACAACCTTCGGGTTAGTACCCTCGGCATTATTTATTTTGATGGCTCCAGATCGATAAACCTCCTCGATAACATAGGGTCCTTCCCATTTGGAGAGGAGTTTTCCTGCAAAGAATCTGAAACGATTTGTACAAAAGAACATATTCTCCAACTTTGAACTCACACTTTTGGATTCTTTTGTCATGCCATCTTTTAACTTTTTCTTTAAATAACTTGGCATTTTCATAAGCTTGGGTTCTCCATTCATCTAGTGAGCTAATATCAAATAACCTCTTTTCACCGGCAAGTTTGAAATCATAGTTGAGTTCTTTAATTGCCCAATATGCTTTATGTTCTAACTCAAGAGGCAAATGACAAGCTTTTCCATAAACCATTTTATACGGAGACATACCCATAGGATTTTTATATGCTGTTCTATAAGCCCAAAGTGCATCATCTAACTTCTTAGACCAATTCTTTCGGGACCTATTGACAGTTATTTGTAATATTAATTTTATTTCTCTATTGCTAAGTTCAACTTGACCACTAGACTGAGGATGATAAGGTGATGCAATTCTATGGTTAACATCATATTTAGCAAGCATTTTACGGAAAGCACCATGAATAAAATGTGAACCACCATCAGTCATTAAATATCTAGGAACTCCAAACCTTGGGAAAATGACTTCCTTAAGCATTTTAATAGAGGTGTTGTGATCAGCACTACTAGTTGGAATAGCTTCTACCCACTTAGTAACATAATCAACAACAACCAAAATATGTGTATACCCATTAGAGGAAGGAAAAGGTCCCATGTAATCAAATCCCCAAACATCAAATGGTTCAACAGCAAGAGAATAATTCATAGGCATTTCCTGACTCTTACCAATATTACCAATTCTTTGACATTCATCACAAGATAAAACAAACTTACAGGCATCCTTGAAGAGAGTAGGCTAATAAAAACCAGATTGCAATACGTTGTGAGCAGTTCTATCTCCCGCATGATGTCCTCCATAAGCTTCGGAGAGACATTTTCGTAGGATTTGTCCCTGTTCATGCTCAGGTACACAATGTCTAATGATACCATCTACTCCTTCTTTATAAAGATGTGGGTCATCCCAAAAGTAATGTCTTAAATCATAGAAGAATTTTTTTCTTTTGTTGGTATGTGAAGCTAGGTGGTATATATTTAGCAACAATATAATTGGCATAGTCAGCATACCAAGGAGTGTTATGAGAAACATTTATTGCAGCTAACTGTTCATCAGGAAAACTATCATTAATAGGTTGTGGGTCATCAAGGATATTCTCTAACCTAGACAAGTTATCAGCAATGGGGTTCTCAGCTCCCTTTTCTATCAGTGATATGTAAATCAAATTCTTGTAGCAAAAGAACCCACCTAATGAGTCTAGGTTTAGCATCCTTCTTTTCCATAAGATATTTTATAGTAGCATGATCGGTGTGAACAGTCACTTTAGAATCAACAATGTAAGATCTAAATTTATCACAAGCAAACACCGCTGCTAAGAATTCTTTTTCAGTAGTAGCATAATTTCGTTGAGCACTGTCCAGAGTTTTACTAGCATAATGAATAACATTTAATTTCTTATCGACTCTTTGTCCTAGAACAGCACCAACAACATAATCACTATCATCACACACAATTTCAAAAGGCAAGTTCCAATCAGGTGGTTGAACAATAGGTGCAGAAATCAAGGCTTTCTTAAGTGTTTCAAAGGCTTCTACACAATCATCATCAAAAACAAATGGAACATCCTTTTGTAAAAGATTTGTAAGAGGCCTAGAAATTTTAGAGAAGTCTTTAATAAACCTCCTATAGAAACCAGCATGACCGAGGAAACTACGAATACCTTTGATATCTTTAGGGCATGGCATTTTCTCAATTGCATCAACTTTAGCATTATCCACCTCAATACCTCGTTCAGAAATTTTATGCCCCAAGACAATACCTTCATTATCCATAAAGTGGCACTTCTCCCAATTCAAGACAAGATTAGTTTGCTCACATCTCTGCAAAACTCGATCAAGGTTGCTCAAGCAATCATCAAAAGAAGTTCCGTAAACGGAAAAATCATCGATGAAAACCTCCACAAACTTTTCACAAAAGTAAGAGAATATAGCAGTCATACATCTTTGAAAGGTAGCAGGTGCATTGCATAAACCAAAAGGCATACGTCTATAAGCATAAGTTCCAAAAGGGCAAGTAAAGGTGGGTTTCTCTTGATCAGGTTGTGAGACATGTATTTGAGAAAAACCAGAATATCCATCAAGAAAGCAAAAATGTGTGTGCTTTGATAGTCTTTCTAACATTTGATCAATAAAAGGCAGAGGATAATGATCTTTTCTAGTAGCTTTATTTAGTTTTCTAAAATCAATTACCATTTTGTAGCCAGTGACAATTCTTTGTGGAATAAGTTCATTCTTATCATTAGGAACAACGGTAATACCTCCCTTTTTAGGGACACAATGAATGGGACTTACCCATCTACTATCAGCTATGGGATAGATTATACCTGCTTCCAGAAGCTTTAGTATTTCTGTTCTTACCACTTCTTTCATTTTAGGATTTAAACGTCATTGGTGATCAACAACGGGTTTAGCATCAGGTTCCATTTTAATTTTATGCTAACAGAGAGTGGGACTAATGCCCTTTAAATCATCAAGAGTATATCTAATGGCAGCTCGGTGCTTCTTCAGAACCTTCAATAATCTTTCGTCTTCATGTTCTGAAAGGTTAGCACTAATAATAACATGATATATCTTTTTCTCATCAAGATAAGCATATTTCAAAGTGTCTGGCAATTGTTTTAATTCACACACAGGATCACCTTTAGGTGGAGGAGGACCTCCTAGAGTTTCAACAGTCAAATTATGTTTAAGAAGAGGACATTGTTCAAAGAAAATCTTATCTATTTCATTTCTTTCATGCAGATGCATATCATTTTCATGGTCTAGCAAATATTGTTCTAGTGGATCGGTAGGAGGCACAGCAATAGAAGCAAGACCACTAATTTCATCCTTACTAGACAACTCTTTATTATGATGTTTTCTACTGAACTTGGAAAAATTAAACTCATGAGACTCATCACCAAAACTAACACCGACAGTTTGCTTCTCGCAATCTATTTTAGCATTAACGATGTTCAAGAAAGGTCTACCAAAGATAATGGGACAAAAGTCATCTTGTGGGGAACCAAGAACAAGAAAATCAGTAGGGTATTTTATTTTCCCACACAAAACTTCAACATCTCTAACAATCCCAGGTGGTGTGATGGTGTCCCTATTAGCAAGTTTAATAGTAATATCTATGTATTCTATTTCAGCGGGTGCTATATCATTCATAATTTCTAGATATAAGGTAAAAGTAATGGCACTCACGCTAGCACCTATGTCACATAAACCATGATAATAGTGATCTCCTATTTTAACAGAGACAACAGGCATGCCAACAACGGGTCTATGTTTATCTTTTTCATCGGGTTTGGCAATTCTAGCAGCTTCATCACCGAAGTAAATAACATGCCCATCTATATTTTCAACCAAGAGATCTTTAATCATAGCAACATTAGGTTCTACTTTGATTTGTTCAGCAGGTTTGGAAGTTCTAATATAACTTTTGTTGACCACAGTTGAGACTTTAGCATGTTCCTTTATCCTAACAGGGAAAGGTGGTTTTTCAATATAAGCAGTAGGCACAACTGGATCAACATTGTAAATAATAGTTTCATCTTTAGCTATTACTGGTTCTTTAATTTCTTGTTTGATAGGTGGGTGATATTTAAACCACTTCTCCTTAGGGAGGTCAACATGAGTAGCAAATGATTCACAAAAGGAGGCTACTATCTCAGAGTCAAGTCCATATTTAGTGCTAAACTTTTGAAAAGCATTGGTATTCATAAAAGATTTAACACAATCATACTTGAGCTTAATACCTGACTCTTTACCTTTGTCGAGTTCCCAATCTTTAGAGTTGTGTTTAATTCTTTCTAAAATATCCCACCGGAAGTCAATAGTCTTCTTCATAAAGGAACCAGTACAAGAAGTATCAAGCATGGATCGATCATCATGAGAAAGCCGAGCATAAAAATTCTGAATAATAATTTCTGTTGAGAGCTCATGATTGGGGCATGAGTATAACATTGACTTGAGCCTCCCCCAAGCTAGAGAGATACTTTCTCCTTCACGAGGCAAAAAATTATATATATAATTCCGATCACGATGAACTAGATGCATAGGATAAAATTTTTGGTGAAATTCTAATTTCAATCGATTCCAAGTCCAAGATCCAATATCATCGCATGGCCTATACCATGCCAATGCTTTTCCCTTCAAAGATAAAGGGAAACCCTTCTTCTTAGCTTCATCTCCGGGTAAACCTGCAAGCTTAAATAATCCACAAATTTCATCCACATATATCAAGTGCATATCAGGATGTTCAGTTCCATCTCCTGCATAAGGATTAGCTAGCAGTTGTTCTATCATACCCGAAGGAATTTCATAAACAATATTTTCAGTAGGTGCAGTAGGTTGAGGGGTAACTAATTGTTGTTCCGGTCAAGGTGAAGATACCCCGAACAAACCCCTCAAAGGATTGTTTCCCATAGTAACAAGTGACAATAAATTTCAGCACGTAGTAATAATTTTTCCTTACCAATTTTCACTTACCAAGAGCACTTCACTCCCCGGCAACGGCGCCAGAAAAGAGCCTTGATGACCCACAAGTATAGGGGATCAATCATAGTCCTTTCGATAAGTAAGAGTGTCAAACCCAACGAGGAGCAGAAGGAAATGACAAGCGGTTTTCTGCAAGGTAATGTCTGCAAGCACTGAAATTATAAGTAACGAGTAGTTTGGTAGCAAGATAATTTGTAACGAGCAAGTAACGGTAATGGTAACAAAAGTGCAGCAAGGTAGCCCAATCCTTTTGAGGCAATGGATAGGCCAAAACGGTCTCTTATGATAAGCAAAGCGTTCTTGAGGGTACACGGGAATTTCATCTAGTCACTTTCATCATGTTGGTTTGATTTGTGTTCGCTACTTTGATAATTTGATATGTGGGTGGACCGGTGCTTAGGTGCTGTTATTATTTGAACAAACCTCCTACTTATGATTAACCCCATCGCAAGCATCCTCAACTATGAGAAAACTATTAAGAATAAATCTAACCATAGCATTAAACTTTTGGATCCAAATCAGTCCCTTACGGAATAGCGCATAAACTAGGGTTTAAGCTTCTGTCACTCTTGCAACCCATCATCTAATAACTACTCCACAATGCATTGCCTTAGGCCCAAATATGGTGAAGTGTCATGTAGTCGACGTTCACATGACACCACTAAGGGAATCACAACTTACATATCATCAAAATATCGAACACATATCAAGTTCACATGATTACTTGCAACAAGATTTCTCCCGTGACCTCAAGAACAAAAGTAACTACTCACAAATGATAATCATGCTCAAGATTAGAGGGGTATTAAATAGCATAATGGATCTGAACATATAATCTTCCACCAAATAAACCATATAGTAATCAACTACAAGATGTAATCAACACTATGTAACGCCCGGATAATTATGCTACAGTGAACCTCTGCAAATGATGCCACGTCACCTCCGTTACAATTGCTAATCTCGCGTTAGTTCGGAACCGGTTCGAATTCAAATTTGAATTTTTGTCAAACATCAAAAATTTTCAAACATTAAAACTAAAATGTTCGGAGTGTGCCGAGTAATGCCTAGGTATTTATGGTGAAGGAACCATGCTTTTATAAAAAGCCTAAGTACTTTTAAATGAAATAAAACAGAAAAGAAAATAAATAAAAAGAAAAGGACTAAACAAAAAAACAAACAACCCCCCCCCCCCCCCGCGCGCTGGGCCTCGGCCCAGCTGGCCTCTGAACCACCAGGCCAAACCCCCAGGCCGGCCCACCCCCACTCTCCCTTATCCCCCCCCATCCCGGTCGAACCCTAGACCGAATCCCTCCTCTCCCCTCTCACTCACTCCCTCTCCCTCCCCGATCCAGGTTGGATCGGGGCGCTGCGCCGCCGACCGTCGCCGCCTTGGCCACCTCGCCTTCGCCGCCGTCCTCTCCGTCGCCGACCCGACCCCGACCTCCTCGCGTCATCCCCGTCCCACCCCGAGTACCGCTGCCCCGTGCCCTACTACTCCCCCGTGAGCGCCCCCTCTCCTCCCCTCCCCCTTGCGCGGCCCCGCCACGCACACCGCTGCCCGTGCCCTAGCCGCGCGCCGCGCCCGCGGCCACGCCCCGGCTCTGCGGCCCGCGCCAACGGCCCGCGCGCGCGCGCACCGGCCCCGCTCGCCCCGTCCGCTGCTCCGGTCCCCGCCGCCCTGGCCGCACCACCGGCGCCGGCCCTCGCGCCGCTCCGCCGGCCCTGGCCACTCGCCGGCCCGGCTTCCGGCCGCCGCTGGCACCACCGTTGCCCGCGTTTGCCCACTGGACGCCCGGACATGTCCGGTGCCCCAATGGGGCTGCCTGGACAATGTTCGGCTTATCCGTTGTCTGATGACCAAGTGCCAGTTTTAAAAAAAAGAATAAAAATAAAATAATAAATGTTAGTTAAAGTAATTAATTAATAAGTTAATTATTCTGTTAAGTTAAACTAACTAGGTTTAGTTAACCTAAGTGTTAGTTAACCTGTTAACCTATTAGTTAGTGCTACTAGCCATTGACATGTGGACCCTGCCCAGTTGATCAGTCAACCCTGTTGACTGTTGACTATTGACTATTGCTGTTTTAAAAATAATCCAAGAATGCTTTATTAAACTTTAGAAAATCATAGAAAAATAGCAGTAACCCGGATCGAAAAACTTTGAACATCAAAGTTGCTCAGAACGACGAGACGAATCCAAATACGCAGTCCGTTCATTCACCACACGTCCCTAGCATAGCGAACACGTAACAATCCACCTCCGTTCTGTCTGTCCGAAAACGCGGAACACCGGGAATACTTTCCCGGATGATTCCCCCCTTCGCCGGTATCACCTATCACGCGTTAGGGCACACCTAGCACCGTTATATGTCTTGTCATGCATCGTTATGCATCTGTTTGCTTTGTATTTACTATTTTCTTCCCCCTCTTTCTCTCTCGATAGACGCTGACGACGCTGCCGTGAACGACTACATCATTGACGACCCGTCCTTCTCTGCCGAGCTTCCAGGCAAGCCCCCCCCCCCCTTGATCAACCCGATATCGCCTATTCCTTCTCTCTACTGCTTGCATTAGAGTAGTGTAGCATGTTACTGCTTTCGGTTAATCCTATTCTGCTGCATAGCCTGTCTTTGCTACTACTGTTGATACCTTACCTGCAATCCTAAAATGCTTAGTATAGGTTGCTAGAATTACATCAGTGGCCCTACACTCTTGTCCGTCTGCCATGCTATACTACTGGGCCGTGATCACTTCGGGAGATGATCACGGGTACATATACTATATACTATTACATACTTATGTTACTGTTCGGAGATGGGGGCTGAAGGGGCAGGTGGTTCCATCCAGGCAGAGGTGGGCCTAGGTTCCCGACGGCCCCCGAGTGTTACTTTGTGGCGGAGCGACAGGGCAGGTTGTGACCACCTAGGAGACAGGTGGGCCTGGCCCTAGTCGGCGTCCGTGGTTACTTCAAAATAACACGCTTAACGAGATTGGGTATTTGATCTGAGTCTGGCTATGAGCCTATACGCGCTAACCACCACGCGGTAACAGTATGGGTACTCGACGTCGTGGTATCAGCCGAAGCCTCGTAGACGTCAGCGACTGAGCGGCGCGCGCCGGGTTGGACCGCGTAACGTAACTTCCTTTGTAATGGAGGTTGCTAGATCTGCTCACCGGCCGCCCACGCAACGTGCAGGTGTGCAATGGGCGATGGGCCCAGACCCCTGCGCGCATAGGATTTAGACCGGCGTGCTGACCTCTCTGTTAGGCCTAGGTAGGGCTGCGATGTGTTGATCTTCCGAGGCCGGGTATGACCCAGGAAAGTGTGCCCGGCCAGAGGGATCGAGCGTGTTGGGTAATGTGGTGCACCCCTGCAGGGAAGTTTATCTATTCGAATAGCCGTGTCCCTCGGTAAAAGGACGACCCGGAGTTGTACCTCGACCTTATGACAACTAGAACCGGATACTTAATAAAACACACCCTTTCAAGTGCCAGATACAACCCGGTGATCGCTCTCTCACAGGGCGACGAGGAGAGGATCATCGGGTAGGATTTATGCTATGCGATGTTACTTGGTGAACTTACCATCTACTCTCTCCTACATGCTGCAAGATGGAGGCTGCCATAAGCGTAGTCTTCGACAGGATTAGATATCCCCCCTCTTATTCTGGCTTTCTGCAGTTTAGTCCACCGATATGGCCCTTTACACATATACCCATGCATATGTAGTGTAGCTCCTTGCTTGCGAGTACTTTGGATGAGTACTCATGGTTGCTTTGCTTCCCCCTTTTTCCCCCTTTCTTTTCTTTCTGGTTGTCACAACCAGATGCTGGAGTTCAGGAGCCAGACGCCACCGTCGACGACGACCCCTACTACTCTAGAGGTGCCTACTACTACGTGCAGGCTGTCGACGACGACCAGGAGTAGTTTAGGAGGATCCCAGGCAGGAGGCCTGCGCCTCTTCGATCTGTATCCCAGTTTGTGCTAGCCATCTTATGGCAACTTATTTAACTTATGTCTGTACTCAGATATTGTTGCTTCCGCTGACTCGTCTATGATCGAGCACTTGTATTTGAGCCCTCGAGGCCCCTGGCTTGTATTATGATGCTTGTATGACTTATTTATTTCTTAGAGTTGTGTTGTGATATCTTCCCGTGAGTCCCTGATCTTGATCGTACATGTTTGCATGTATGATTAGTGTACGATTGAATCGGGGGCGTCACACACAACTAGTCACCCACAAGTACCAATCTATAGTTCCGGTACAAAGATTGAACACAAGAGATGAACTAGGGTTTGAGAGGAGATGGTGATGTTGAAGATGTTGATGGAGATTGTCCTCCCCAAGATGGGAGAGTTGTTGGTGATGATGATGACGATGATTTCCCCCTCCGCGAGGGAAGTTCCCCCGACAGAATCGCTCCGCCGGAGGGCAAAAGTGCTCCTGCCCAAGTTCCGCCTCGAGACGGCGGCGCTTCGTCCGGAAAGTCCTCTCCTTATTTTTTTTTCTAGGTCAAAATGACTTATATACCAGAAGAGGGGCACCGGAGGTGAGCCGAGGAGGGCACAACCCACCAGGGGACGCCTGGGCTCCCTGGCATGCCTAGGTGGGTTGTGCCCACCTGGTGGGCCCCCTCTGGTAGTTATTTGCTCCAATAATTCTTATTTATTCCATAAAAATTCCTCGTGAAGTTTCAGCTCATTTGGAGTTGTGCAGAATAGGTAGCCTGACATAGCTTTTTCAGGTCTAGATTTCCAGCTGCCGGAATTCTCCCTCTTTGTGTGAACCTTGAATATTATGAGAGAAAAGGCATTTAGAATTACTCCAAAAAGCATTATTATGCATAAAAGCATCATAAATAACAGTAGGAAAACATGATGCAAAATGGACGTATCACCCACAAGTATAGGGGATCAATTGTAGCCTTTCTCGATAAGTAAGAGTGTCGAACCCAACGAGGAGCAAAAGGTAGAATTTATATTCCCTTCAACTACTATCGACCACCGATATAACTCTACGCACGCTTATTGTTCGCTTTACCTAGAACAAGTATGAAACTAGAAGTACTTTGTAGGTGTAAAGGGATAGCTTTGCAAGATAATAAAGAACACATAAATAAAGTCTAGTGGCTGTTTAGATAAAGAAACAATTAAGTTAGTTTTAGTAGAGAGCTTTTTGTCACAAGAAAGTTATTTGTCCCTAGGCAATCGATAACTAGACCAGTAATCATTATTGCAATTTTATATGAGGGAGAGGCATAAGCTAACATACTTTCTCTACTTGGATCATATGCACTTATGATTGGAACTCTAGCAAGCATCCGCAACTAATAAAGATCATTAAGGTAAAACCCAACCATAGCATTAAAGTGTCAAGTCCTCTTTACTCCTATACGCAACAACCCACTTACTCGGGTCTGTGCTTCTGTCACTCACGCCATCCACCATAAGCGAATCATGAACATATTGCAACACCCTACAGCGGGGATCCCTCATGCTTGCGCGACACGGAGAGCACCATAGGACAGCACCAATAATAAAACATACAACTCAAACCAATCACGATCATCAATTAACCCATAGGACAAAACGAATCTACTTAAACATCATAGGATAGCCATACATCATTGGGAAATAATATATACCGCTGAGCACCATGTTTAAGTAGAGATTACAGCGGGGAGAAGAGGTGTTACACCGCTGCATAGAGGGGGAGAGAGTTGGTGATGACGGTGGCGAAGTTGTTGGTGTAGATCGTTCTCACGATGATGGCCCCGGCGGCGTTCCGGCACCACCGGGAGAGAGGGGGAGAGAGCCCCCTCCTTCTTCTTCTTCCTTGATCTCCCCCCTAGATGGGAGGAGGGTTTCCCCTCTGGTCCATGGCCTCCATGGCGGTAGAGGGGCAGGAGCTCCTCCGAGATTGGATCTCTCTCTGTTTCCTTCTGTTTCTGCGTTCCTGTTTTCTGGCCTTTCATCGTTTCTTAAATTCCTGGAGATCCGTAACTACGATTGGGCTGAAATTTTGAGGGGTTTTCTTCCGGATATTATCTTTCTTGCGGCAAAAGAAGGGCACCAACCGCCGTACAGGGGCCCCACAAGCCTGCTAGTTGCACCCAGGGTAGGGGGCGCGCCCCTCGAGCTTGTGGGCCCCTCGGGCATCATTTCATGTTGATTCTAATTCCCAAAAATCACATATATTCCAAATTAATTCTCTGTCAAATTTTATCGCGTTTGAACTTCGTTTGATATGGATATTCTGCGAAACAAAAAACATGCAACAAACAGGAACTAGCACTGGGCACTGGATCAATATGTTAGTCCCAAAAATAATATAAAATGTTGCCAAAAGTATATAAAAGTTGTAGAATATTGGCATGAAACAATCAAAAATTATAGATACGACAGAGACATATCAGCATCCCCAAGCTTAATTCCTGCTCGTCCTCGAGTAGGTAAATGACAAAAAAGATAATTTTTGATGTGGAATGCTACCTAGCATAATTTTGATCACATAATCTAGTCATGGCATGAATATTAAGACACGAGTGAATCGAGGCAATAGTCTATAATTTGACATAAAGACATTAATACTCAGGCATCCCAACAAACAATCATGTCTTTCAAAATATCAATGCTAAAGAACGTTATCCCTACAAAATCATATAGTCTTGTCATGCTCCATCTTTTTAACGTAAAGTATTTATCATGCACAACCCCGAATGACAAGCCGAGCAATTGGTTCATACTTTTTGACGCGCTTTAGCTTTTTCAACTTCACTCTATACATGAGCGTGAGCCATGGATATAGCACTATGGGTGGAATAGAATATGGTGGTAGGGATCAATAGGAGAAGGAAGAAAGTCTCGCATTAACTAGGCGGATCAACGGGCTATGGAGATGCACATCAATCGATATCAATGCGAGGAGTAGGGATTGCCATGCAAGGGATGCACTAGAGCTATAAGTGTATGAAAGCTCACAAATGAAACTAAGTGAGTGTGCATCCAACTTGCTTGCTCAAGAAGACCTCGGGCATTTGAGCAAGCCCATCACCAGAATATACAAGCCAAGTACTTTAATGAAAAATTCCCACTAGTATATGAAAGTGATAACTCAAGAGACTCTCTATATGAAGAACATGGTGCTACTTTGAAGCACAAGTGTGGTAAAAGGATAGTAACATTGCCCCTTCTCCCTTTTTCTCTCATCTCTTTTTTTATTATCTTTTTGTGTGCTCCTTTTGGTCTCTTTTTTTTTGTATGAAGCCTCATCCCGACTTGTGGGGGAATCATAGTCTCCATCATCCTTTCCTCACTGGGGCAATGCTCTAATAATGATGATCATCACACTTCTATTTACATAAACTCGATATTACAACTCGATATCTAGAACAATATGACTCTACATGAATGCCTCTGGAAGTGTACCAGGATTTGCAATGATATAGCATAGCAAAGATATCAAAAAACGGACAAGCCATGAAAATATCATGCTAGCTATCTTACGATCATGCAAAACAATATGACAATGAATGCTCAAGTCATGTATATGATGATGGAAGTTGCATGGCAATATATCTCGAAATGGCTATGGAAATGCCATGATAGGTAGGTATGGTGGATGTTTTGAGGAAGGTATAAGGAGCGTTTATGCACCAGCGAAAGTTGCACCAACTCTTGAGGTGAGAAAGGGCAATGCACGGTACCGACACTACAAAAAAAGACAGATCCGTGACATTTTGGGCCGAACGGATTTTTTTTCCTGTCATCCTTATGACACTTCTATGACGATAATTGTGACAAAACCATGTATCATCATACATGTGGGTGGCTCCTACTTCTATGACAAAAAATCATGACAGAAAATGGGCTTTTCATCCTGGGCGGGCCGGGGACGCACCAGCATGACATTCTTTGGGCCGTCCATGACATAAAAAATCATGGTAGAAGTGAGGGCGAGGAAATTTTCATGGAGTTCCCGGTTACGGTGGGTGGTCGGGCCGAGCGATGCAGTGTGGTTTGCATGTTTCTCTCTCGTACGCGCACGTGGTGCGAGCTGTGTTCGCTATAACTGAACCCGAGCGAGAGAGGTGTTCGCTTACTGAACCCGAGTGATCGCGTGCTACTATGTACTGAAGTCGATCGATTGCTTGGTTGCATGGTGCTGCCAACTGAACCTGAGCGATCACTGAAGCCGATCGAGCCCCTGTGCGAGACGTAGCCACCCGATGTGTTGGGTTGCCTCTGGGTGAACAGTGCCCGTTGATGCCACGCGCGCGATACGTAGAACGAGTGGAGACGCGGTGAGTCGACCTAGCCGGTTGGTTGGCTGTGGATGAACAGTTCCCGGTGGGGGTTGGATGAACAGGACCCCGTGGTAGTAGGCGATTGCCGTTGGATGAACAGGACCCCGAGGAGGCCGCCACACCCTAGCCGGTTGGGGGTGGATGAACAGGACCCCATGGAGGCTCTATGAATAGTAGCCATGGTGGAGTCTGGAGGACGACGTTGGATGAACAGTAGCTGGTGGAGTCCTGTTTTGCGGTACGCCACACCCCTCCCGATGAACAGGACCCCTTTTCGACCCTAGGCGGTTGAACAGAAGTCCGTTTCCTCTGTTTTGCGGTACGCCAGAGCCCTCCCGATGAACAGGATCCCGTTTCGACCGTGGCCGGTCAAACAGAAGGCCGTTTCCTCCGTTCTGCGGTACGCCAGACCCTATCTCGGCTGTTCCATCCAAGCCGGTTGGCTCCCGTTAAACAGGACGCATTTCGACCCAGTCTGTTGCCTCTCGATGAACAGGACGTTGTTTCTTCATTCCAACCCAGCCGGTTGGCTGCCCGATGTACAGGACGCCATTGCTGCCGTCCGTTGCCTCTCCATGTACATGAGCCCTGGCCGTCCGTATATATGCGCGAGTATGCGTTCGAGACCACGCCCGTATGTACGTACATGGCCGTATTTTTTGCCTTGTGGCTGTACGTACATGTACAGGATTTAGACGGGGCTGCGTGAACTGCTACATCGGGTGCTCTACTACGACACGTGCCGCTCCTTACTCGGCCACGGTTCATCACTGCAGAGACACTGATCGACCAGTATGTATGTACACGTTCGCGACCAGACAGACAACCCTACGTATGGTTTAACCCGGTGGGCCCCAGCTGTCAGGGAGCATAAGGAGGCACTTCCTTGCATGCGAAGATATAGCTGGTGGGTCCCGCTGTCAAGGGGAAGAGTCATTTTTTTCCTCGTAATATGGACGCACTTCCTTGCGTGCGAAGATGTAGCTAATGGGTCCCAGCTGTCAGGGAAGAAACATTTTTTTTCGCAAAATACGGTAGCCCTTCCGGTGGGTCCCCTCTGTCAGGTGGAGGAATCTTTATTTTGCACATAATAAGGAGGCCCTTGCTGCGGCCGTGGAACCAGCTGTCAGCCTCTCCACGTACAGTCCTCTTCCGATGGAAGTCGTTCCTTGACCACATTGACCACGCCGCGCCGAGAGCACCAAGGCGGTGGACGACGGCGAGGCCTAGGAAGGGAATGACCCGGAGCCGGGGAAGACTCGGCAGTTGTTTCCCACACGGACGGGAGTACGAGGGTTTACTGGTTCGGCTGTAGTGTGAGGCTGTCGTCGCTGGAGAATAACAGGAGGACTGGGTGAGTACAGGGATGGCCAAGCCAGCGATGGGAGTAGGGTGGGGCGGTGAGGCCTGCGCGGCAGCACAGCCGGCCACGGGATGCAGCAGCAGGCGGCACGGCCAGCGATGGTTGGGGCGGCTGGAGCAAGAAGACCAGAGGTTAAAGAAACACGACGGCCGTTGGATGGACATCGTACAGTCACTGCAGCTAGAATCATTTATATTGACTAAGTTGACAAATCATGCGTCCACGTCAACTTAGTAGGCCCACAAGTCAGCCTCCAAATATGGTTGGTCCCAGCTGGCAGGGGGAGTATTCTTTTTTTATGCATAATAAGGAGGCACTTCCTTGCGTGCGAAGATATAGCTGGTGGGTCCAAGCTGTCAGCGGGAGGAACATTTTTTCGCGAAATAAAGAGGCCCTTCCGGTGGGTCCCCGCTGTCAGGTGGAGGAATCATTATTTTGCATGTAATAAGGAGGCACTTCCTTGCGTGCGGCCATGGACCCAGCTGTCATCCTCTCCATGTACAGTCCTCTTCCGATGGATGTCGTTCGTTGACCACGTTGACCACGCCGCGCCGAGAGCACCAGGGCGGTGGACGACGGCGAGGCCTAGGAAGGGAACGACTAGGAGCCGGAGAAGACTCGGCAGTTGTTTCCCACATGAAGGGGAGTACGAGGGTTTACTGGTTCGTCTGCCGTCGTCGGAGAATAACAGGAACTGTGGGTGCGTAGAGGGATGGCCAGGCCAGCGATGGGAGTAGTGTGGAGCGGTTAGGCCTGTGCGGCAGCACAGCCGGCCACGGGAGGCATGAGCAGGCAGTACAGTCGGCGCTGGTTTGGGCGGCTGGAGCAAGAAGATTAGAGGTTGAAGAAGCAGCACGGCCATTGGATTAACATCCAACGGTCACTGCTGCTAGAATCGTTTATGGACTAAGTTGGCAAAGCCTTTCGTACACGTCAACCTAGTAGACCCACAAGTCAGCCTCCAAATCTGCCCCAAACAGCATACAGCCCAAAATTTCTAGCCAGATTCAAATTAATTTAAAAAATAGACATACCATAATTTAAAATCCAATGAAATTTAAAATATCAAAATCTGAAAGAAAAAGTAATTTGGAACTAATTGCCTGTTTGCTGTATTTTTCATTTTACAGCCCATTCCTTATTACTTATAGCCCATTTGCTGGGAAAACCGAATGCATTCCTCCTCGTCTTGAAAGATTTCTGGCCCAGCAGGGCGTAGAAAAGCAAGTAGGCCTCCGTTGGTTATTGTGCAAAAAAAAATAGCTGGGCTAGCCATTTTCATAAAGAAAAAACAAAACTGGGCTGGTCATGTGGTAAATATATGAAATAAAAGTCTGGGCTATACAGGCCATAGCTCCCGCACAACCCAGTTGATACCCTGCTCCGTCCTGAAAACAAACAAAAAATACTGCGCGAGCTGCTGGGTCCCGGGTGTCAGCCGCTCCTTGTGCAGTTATCTCGCTTATTGACTACGTTGACAGTGGTGTGCGACCCAGATGTCAGGAAACCATCAGGAGGAACCATTTTTTTTTTGTAATAAAGGAGGCACTTGCTTGCCTACTGCCATGATCCTAGTGTGTCCCTACTGTCATCCTCACCATGTACAGTCATCTCCTTATTCCTCTCGGTTGTTGACCATGTTTGACAACATCGGAGGGCGGCTCCGCGGCGAGTGAACCAAGGCGGAGAACGATGGTGAGGCCTCGGACGGGAATGAACAGGAGCTAGGGAATATGCGTTGAGTTTTAGGGTGCGATGTGGCCGTGATGCGTGCATGGCAGCACAGCCAGCCATGGGAGGCGGGAGCAGGTGGTCCCGCCGGCGATGGTTTGGCTTTGGCGGCTGGAGGAAGAAGAGACTGAAGAAACATGATAGACGTTGAATGTCAATCCAATGGTCAAGGTTGGCATAATCGTTTGTTGACTAAGCCGACACCACATAGCAAAACTGGGCTCATTCGCCAGATAACATTCCCGAAACTGCCACCGTTTGATCTTGCGTCACAACTAAAACTGTCAGGAAAATGCGTTCGTTTGCCGTCCTCCTCCCGGGGAACGTTCGGCACATAACATTCCTGAAAATCAAGGACTCGAGAAGGCGTACAGAACAAGCTAGTGTACTAGTAAAGAGACGTTGCTGAGTTTTAGAAAAAAGAGAGACGTGCTCCTGTAGCTAGTTCGAATCCAAACCTAGACTATGACTACATATAGTTCTATGCTACTCTGCAAGTAATGAAACTGACATATCCAATGTTCGCTTCTCCTCTTCTCTAGTTACTCTGCCTAGCACCAGAAGCTCTGGCCACAGCAACCATGTCCGCTGGCGGCTCGTCCACCTCCTTTTCAGCAGGCAACAACCAGATATGCGCCAAGTCGCCACCCGTACCTTCCCCTGTGGGTCTCATCACACCCCCGCCGTCGCACTCAACGCAGCTGGTTGCTCATCGCAACCCGCTGCCGTTGGTGTGGTGCCACTGCTGGAAATTACGCAGAGTCATCCGTCGCATCTCAACTACAATCCTCAACAATGGCCGAGTCTTCTACAAATGCCCGAATCATGGGGTAATAATATGTTTAAGTGTTGTTCGCCTGCTTTCAATTGCTGATTTTTTTAATAGTTTGGTTGATGATCTTCCAATTTGATTCGTGCAGAAAAGGGAAGATTCATGTGATTTGTATTTCTGGGAAGTTGCTGATGTGGGGGAATGGAACTACGCTGATTATTTGGTTACCCGAGGAATCCCAATACCAGCAGGTTGGGGTGTTGGACAAGTAACTGAAGGAATAGCAGAAGAGGAAGATGTAGAGCAGAAGGTTAAAGATGCAGTTCCTCTGATCATGGCCAAGCAACAGCTACTGAACGGCCTTGACAGCAATGAGGAGATGAAAGAGCTTGTGAAGATAATGGGCAAGATCGTTGTGCTCTGTAGGATGATTGTCTCTTTATTTGCAGTGTATGTAGCACTCCTGATGTATTCAGTGGCTATGACATGAGCACTTTGCTGAAACTAGTAATGAACGAAACATGTTTAACAGGTTGGGCGTAGTGTTGTGAACATCTAATGATTTCTATTAACGGAAATCGGGGGGGGGGTATCCCCTTTTGCTCATAAATAAATAAATAGCAGAGGCCCTTTTGCTAATAAATAAATAAATTAGCAGTGGCCCTGTCGGGTCGGCTTTGTTCCCATTCAAAGATGTCAAGCAAATTGCAGTCCAACAGCAAACTATGTCATCAAATACAAGTTTCATAGCCAAATATGAGTACAACTAAACAACAATGTCATCATGTTTTAGTCATCATACAATCACCAAACACAAATCAACATACATAATAAGTGATGTTCTCACAGCAAAATACTGAACAACAACTTCATCCGGTTTCAGTTGTCATGGCAAACACAATTTCACATAGTAGATAAAAAGTCGTCTTCTCACAGGCAAATAAGACAAAAGCAATCTAATCATCATCCGCGGCAGTAGCGTCAACATCTTCGCCATGTGTATCAGTCTGAATCATCATTCCCCCCAGTGTCATCTTCTTCTTCATCCTCAATGTCCTCGAACGTTGGCATCTTATTGATCAACTCTCGTATGTCCACAGCCCGACAGGGAATCTTTTCGCTAGCGTTATTGACGTGATGGTTCTCAAAGATATTAGGGACATCTGTGGAATCTTCTACATCAGGAGCAGTGTAAGCATCATCTTGTTGTGCAACTTCATTAAACGAATTCCTCTGCTCAAACCTTTGCAATACTCTCCAGTCATCACTACATACATACGTGTCTTCCAAGAAAAATATCTGTGTTGCTTGATTTGCCAAAATAAAAGGCTCGTTGGTCTGGTACACCACCTTGACATTGATGGATTTGAAATAATCATCAGCTCTGGGTTTTGCGATCCTGGAAAACAGGTTATACCAACGATAGCACAACAGAACCACACACCGATGAACCTCGAAACTGGAGATATACTGCAACTGAACAATGTCTATTATGTTAGCATACATTTCAGTTGTCTCTTCGCCGTACTTATCCGTGCTCATGATGGCACTGTTTTGTGTCTTCTTGCCTTCGTCGCGTGCAAGGGTATTGTAGCGCACATCTCCAACAACGCAAGATTCAAAATGTCTTACCCGAGTATCAGGACCCATTGCTAGTGCGTAAAGGGCATCATTAACTGCCTACCCATCCTCCCACATCTTCTTAACCTATGGTTAGAAAATAGACAAGCTGATCATCTTATGTACTCAATATATTAAAAAACTGACAGTGCAATTCAAAAGCTTACATGGCTCTTGAACCATTTTGCAAATCCTGCCATAACCAGTTTGTCAATGTTTCTTGGATTTTGCGGCAGTAACTCCTTTTTGTAGATGCTGCACAACATAGTGATCGCGTCAAACATCTAAATATATAAGAATGTGCTGCAAGTTTAGTAGATTATGATGTATAAGCTGCAGTACTTAGCACTTACTCGATATAAGGTAGAATCTCAGGACAGTTATTCAATACATACCAAACCATTTTGTCCAAATTTTTAGGTTTGTCGTCTTGTCGACTCTTCCCTGTAACTCGAACAGAACAATCAAAAACATTGAGCTAGGGATTGTCTTCATCCACCTCTTTGCTAAGCTGATCAGCTGTTTCAATGTATTTTGAGCAGAATGTCAACGCTTCTGTAGCTATGTAGGCCTCTGCAATGGATCCCTCAGGTCTAGCTCTGTTCCTAACATAGCCCTTGAAAGTGCCTAGCCGCCTTTCAATAGGGTATAGCCAGCCATACTGTACTGGCCCTCTAAGTAGTGCCTCATCAGGTAGATGAATAGCCAAATGCACCATCACATCAAAGAAGGCTGGAGAATATATCTTCTCAAGGTCGCATAGGATAGTTGGTATCTTGTCTCTAAGACGCTCCAAAGCATCTATCCTAATATTTCTACTGCAGAGTTCCCTGAAGAATTGTCCCAACTCTGCAACTGCTCTTAATAAGTCAGGGCGACCCAATCCTCTAAGGATAACAGGTAAAACCCTTTGAAGTAGGACGTGGCAGTCATGAGTTTTTAACCCTTGTACCTTGTTTCCATCTACACAGACTCTCCTTTCAGGGTTGGAAGCAAATCCATGTGGGAATCTCACACATGACAGGACCTTGCAGAATTCTTTTCTTTTTACCTTGTCCAAGACATACATAGCTGGTGCCATATCCCGTGATGCACCATCATCTTCCACCTGCAATCCTTTCTGATACCCAGGTGTGTCAAATCAATCCTAAATTTTAAGGTATCTTTCATCTTGCCTTCAATATTAAGAAGTGTGCTGATAATGCTGTCACATATATTTTTCTCGATGTGCATCACATCAAGATTAAGCCGCTGATCCAAATCTTTCCAATACTCCAAGTCCCACAAAGTGGACCTACGGGTAAACAATAATCTCTCTTCTGCCCTGCCATGCTTCCTTTTCCCGCTACCATTATCAGGATGGTTTCCTGGTGTAATATGCCTGACCTTCTCTAATTCCACTTGCAACTCATCGCCGGTGAGCCTCTTTGGCGCATCACGGTTTTCATGCTTTGCATTGAACACATGTTTTTGGTATTTTGTAGGACACGGCTTGTCCTTGGCAAGGAAACGGCGGTGTCCAATGTAACAGATCTTGCTAAGTATTGCGTATGACAGCGGATTCTTGTCACAGCGACACATGCATTATAACCATGTGTCATTCGCCCTTACATAGTGCCCAAAGCCGGATAATCATGGATGCACCAAATTATAACAGCACGCAGAAAGAAATCAGCTGGTGGGCTGCTATATAGGTCTCGAGTGAGAACACCCCTCCATAGCTGTTGAAGTTCCTCCACAAGAGGCTCCATGAATAAATCAAAATCCTTTCTAGGACTTTTTGGACCTGGGATGAGCAAGGCCATCATGTAGTTTGATTCTTTGGTGCAGACATTTTGTGGCATGTTGTAAGGGATAACAAGCACTAGCCACATGCTATATGTGGCGCTCTGGTGTCCAAATGGGTTGAATCCATCTGTAGCTAAGCCAAGTCTAATGTTTCTTGGGTCAGCAGCAAACTTTTTGTGCTTCTGATTGAAGCTTTTCTAGTCACTACCATGAGATGGATGGCTCATTACCTTCTGATCTCTGTACTCCTGGTTCCTAGAATGCCACAGTACATCCTCTCTTGCTTCAGCATCATGAAACAACCTCTGCAATCTTGGTATAATTGGAAAATGTCTCAGAACATTATGAGGAATCCTCTTCACAGCATCGCCATCTTTCCATCTTGATGATTTGCATTTTGGGCATTCACTTAAGTTGGCATAATCCTTCCGGAATAGAACACAATTATTCTTACAAACATGGATCATATCATATCCAATTCCAACTGCACGAAGGAAATTCTTCATTTTACTGTAGGTGTGTGGCAGCTCAGACGCATCTGGGAAAGATTTGCGGAAAGCAGCCAACATCGCATCGAATGATTTGTTAGTCATCCGTTCAGATGTCTTCGCCTGAAGAAAGGTGACCATAGCTGATAATACTGACAGCTTATTTCCTGGGGTGACTGCCACGTTGCATTGTTCCAACATGCGGGCCCACCATTTTTCTTCTGCTGGTGAAAGTTCACGAAATGCGCGAGCATTTCGTAGCATTGTTTCAATGTTGGTCAAACTCACTGGCTCCGCCGCCACCACCTCCTCCTCCTCTTCAACCTGAGCATCAGGCAGATCA
This sequence comes from Thinopyrum elongatum, assembly GCA_011799875.1. Lineage (NCBI taxonomy): Eukaryota > Viridiplantae > Streptophyta > Magnoliopsida > Poales > Poaceae > Thinopyrum > Thinopyrum elongatum. The sequence goes on from CM022301.1 coordinate 337,092,670, forward strand.
AGATGGTGATCTTCTGCTTCCACATAGTCAGTAACATTGACATTCACAGCTTCACCATGATGAACCCACCTAGTATATGTGACCAACATCCCATACAAGTGTAGATGATTTTGCACAGTTGACTAGGGTCTTGTAACTGAATTCATACAACTACTACACGGGCAGAGCACATCTGATTTCGGACCACCGTACTTAGCTCTGATAAAGTTCATGAAGTTTTCAACCCCCTCGACATATGCAGCAGAGAATCTTTGAGCAGAAGTTATCCAAGTCATGTCCATCTGTTAGACATACAAATTAGTTCTTCTACTAGATATTACAGGAAAAACATATATGCTTTTTTATAAAGTCCAAAAAAATACCTAGGTCGATGTCTATAGCTATGGCAAGATATTTGCACAAGCAGATCTAAGTAACGAAATATATGTAAAGCTAATTCAGCAAACAGGTTTGAGTGCTAAATTATGGCAGGCTATTTCAGCAGTCAATGAGGCCGAGCACTCAGCCATTAAAGGCCATCTCAGCAACAAAGATCGAGTATAAAACTGTGTCGAGCTATTTCACCTAACAGATTGACTACTAGACCATGGCAATCTACTTCACAATAAATATATGGCAGGATATTTTAGCAACTAATCGGGCATGGCATGCCATCTCAGCAATGCAGATTGAGTGCAGAACAGGGCAAGGAAGCTTCTTAAGCAGACCATATTGACTATAAACTATTTCGGCAAACAGTGAGATTAACAGTGTCTATCAGCTAACATTCAGCGCTACTCCGACAGGCACGGGGCCTCAGTCTAGAATGCACGTATCATGGGAGAAGTTGACCGCCGTGCGTCTCCACAAGAACGTTGCTAGCGGTGGCGGCGCGGCTGGAGGACGGCAGTATACGAGAGCGTATTGTGGGACCAAGAGGATCGCTGTGCGTCCCCTTGACGAACCGCGGCGCCGACATATCGGCGCGGCGGGGAGGGCGGCTTTGGCGGAGCGAATGGAGTGGAGGGGGCCGGGGGGAGGTGGGTTTGGGGAATATTATTGGCAAGTTGGCCGAAGGGCAGTTGAATTTGGGATTTGGGGGGAATTTTCGTGTGGTGGGCGGGGGAGTTTGGCACATGGTCGGTTTCTCCAAATGCGGCCCCATGTGTCAGTGAAGAGGCAAGCCGAAGCGCATTCCGTTTGCGTGAGCCGTGTGCAGGACCGACCATGTGAGGGGTGCAATGCGAACGCGATAGGCATGCTGTGAGTGTATCGCCTTTTTCCTTTTTAAACTTGGTGCTTCGTGCGGTCCATCGATACTACTAGTAATCCGGTAATCCCGACTAAAACGGCGCGGCCGGTTCTTTTCCTGCGCGATATGCTGGGAGGTTGGCTTAGTTGGTTTTTTTAGGACTTTATATTTTAGGACAAGGATTAGTAGGTTTGACAGACAGAGCGAGAGAAAGATGTGAGATGTGTGAATGTGTTAGTGGACGTACTACTGGAGTGCCTAAGTTAAATTGTGTATGTATACCTATGTGTTTATTTACTTCGCGTGTTAGCTTTATCTCAGGTCAAACCTTCTAAACTTAGACCAAGTTTATACACATAAAGACGAATCATCATTCAATATATTTTCATACAATATATCTTACTATTATTGTGAAAGTTCATATACACTGGACGAGATTCATGCAAACACGGCAGATTTTCATTACATTTCGAACTTTTATAGGACAGAAACAGAAAAGAAACCCGACCATAAACCTATTCTACGGCGGCGACCGACGTCCACTTTCCTTTGTACTTCCGCATCGGCGACGACGTCCTCCATCTGCCGTCCCCATGAATGGCGGCGAGGTGTGGTCTCCGGCGAGGAAGAGTAGAACACGGGAAATGGACCGGCCAGTTGGCACACCATGCCCAGCTGCCTCCCATGCCCTACTCATCCTCGGAGGAGTCCCCGACCTCGACGGTGCCGGTGGATGTGAGGTCGATGATGATAGACGTGGACGGTCCATCGCTTCACCTGCCACATGCACCACCGAACGTTGGACGGCGGCAAGTAGGACGCGTGGCTGGCGGTGCTCCCATCATCGGCCGCCAGCATGGCCACCGCTTGTGCGATTGTGTCCGCGTCCGGCTACACCGGTATTGCGTTGCGAGCGGCGAGTTGAGAGAGGGCGGCGACCTCGAGCTTGATCCCTAAAGACAAGCTCTCCCACAGAGCGTTCCCACTCGCGGTAATGATGGATGTGGTGCCAGGTAGGAGGATGCGCTATGGTGTGGAGTTTAGCTGGGTGTTGCCGCTTTAAGTAGCACATTTCGGTGAGGCCAAACGTCCGGGTGCATCAATAAGTCACCGGAGTTGGTTCCTCGGGCAGCGAGCCTGCTTAATGACAGCATACGGACAGACGGCATGAATGCTGGCAGCTGGCGTCGGCTGGGAACGCACGCGCGATGGCGCGAGGGACGAGCGTTTTTTGTGTGCCAGGGTAGTCAGCTGTGGGCGTGGCAACGTTAGACATGCCCTTTGCTCACATGTGATCCCAAATGTCATTGAAAGACGACCCGACATGGTCTCAGGTCCTGGGGATGCAGTTGGCTGTGCTAGAACACTCCGTGGATGCGTCACAGCGTGCGCGCACTTCGGTGCCCCGTGCATTCTCGATGAGCCGGGTGTTGATCTGCTGGTCGTGCCACAGTGGTAGCGCCACCCTCGGCACCCTAAAGCCGAGCGTGTCCAGTGGCGATGAGCGTGTCGCTCACCGCGGTCGCCGTGTCTGGAGGCGGTGCGGGAGCTGCGCCATGTTCCTGGCCCCCACGACCCACATGAACGGTTGCCGGTGGCAAGGAGGTCGTGGGCCAGCTCCTCCATTGGACTAGTTTGCGCCATGTCATCCCGATAGGTGTGCCCCACATGTCGGTTACCCTATTTTCCCAGCCAAATTCGAGCGTCGATATGGCCTCATTAACACTCGGTCGATCTCTCTCTCTTCTAGTCCAGTAGTAAATGACACGGGCGGGGGAGGGGGAGGGACGTCGGTTTGCTCTCAACTGTAGTCCCACAAGTGAGCGAAAACGCAAGACAAAGCGTGTTCCATTCGGTGAGCGACGTGCAGGGTCCACCGTGCCGGGGTGCAACACGAATGCGACAAGAGTGATGTACACCGTCCATTCCTTATGAACTTGCATACTTTGAATACTCCTTTTTTTAACACAGTACAGACACAAGCGCTCATACATGCACGCATACACTCACCCCTATGAACGTACACACGCACACCCTACCCCTATGAGCACCTTCAAGAGACTAAGCTATCATATCTACTAGTATATCTCTACTCTTATCTCTACTCTCGGTGATGATGGTGTGCCTGCCATTTTGCAATATAGACCGTCTGATCTATATCTAACGGATAGAAAGCAAACTATGGCAATTTTGCAAAAGTATACCCGCACCTCTCTCGTTCATCCTTATCTCCCACAACTTCATTGCTGAGTAATTAAAAAAGGAAGCCTCTGGAACAATCTGGCATGGTGGCCGCTGCCGGCGTCGTCCATCCCCATGCTTCCGCTAAGTCCGAACACCAATCACCACCGCGCCCCACTCCTCCTCACCTTATCTCTCATCTTTCTCGAGATATCATTTTTTCGATGAAATTCTCAAGATACCATTTTTCAATGAAATTCTTGTGATATCATTTGTTTTTACACATGGGAGTACTCCTGCATGGGTCAATCACAATAGGAGTTTTGTAAAAAAAATGCATCCTGATGTTCCGTGCAATGCACGGGCATCTTGCTAGTCATCTTGAGATTTACGAAGTCACTGCCTCGTCGTCGACAGGAATGGTGGGGAGGTCCGAACGTCTGTCACGTGAAACTCCGAAACTTTGGTCCCATCCCACCCCACAATTCTCTAGGCTCTAGCCGTCCGGCTTTGCAAACTCCGCACAGTCAAAACCGATTGACCAGTCATCACCGGAACCACTATTCACACCAGAATCTTCGCTGGTCGGCCTACGCCAGCTACTTGCCGGCCGGTCACCACTGCCCCAAAACCACACTTCCTCTCTAGCCCATTCCCCCACCTTTCGATCCCCTAGCCCGCATCAGCCGTCCCCTAGTTCGCCGGAAAGCCATGGTGCGCCGCAAGATCACGTACTACAAGATGCTGACACCGGAGCGCTGCGCAGAAATTGCGGCGGTGGTCGGCGCCACAAACCTCCATATCCAAGCTCGCTTTGCGGCAGGCCAATCCCCGAGTTCTCTGGAGCCAAGCTCCGAGGAGGAGGAAGCCGATCCAATGTTCATGGCGGAGGTCGCGATGCAGAAGGCCCCCGATGCGTATGAGACGATGGATGTCGACTTCGTGCCGGCATCTGGGTCCCCCATGGTGTAGGCGGACCAGCGGTTCAACCTGGCGATCCTAAAGGAGGACCGGGAGGCGGAGGCTCAACTCGACACGGAGCACGCGGATGCGCTATCATCGAGGCCCTCCTGCAGGCAGAACCGGATGTCATGGACGTGAACCGGGCGGCGGAGGCTCAACTTGACACGGAGTGCGCAGATGCCGCTGCCATCAAGGCCTTCCTGCAGGCGGAACCGGATGTCGTGGACGTGAACCGGGTGGCGGAGACTCAACTTGACGCGGAGCGCACGGATGCCGCTGCCATCGAGGCCCTCCTGCAGGCGGAACCGGCCATCCTGCACTTGAACCGGCCGGCGGAGGCTCAACTCGACGCGGAGCACGCAGATGCTGCCGCCATCAAGGCCCTCCTACAGGCGGAACCGAACATCGTGGACGTGAACCGGGCGGTGCTCGCGTTCGTGCAGAGCGCTCGCACACTCCTCGTGAATGAGTAGCTGGAGGCCGAGGATAACCACGGTGCAGAGACACACGTCGGCAGCTACGGCTGGTTCACACCGGCAGCCAAAGACTACCAGGCTGTCTCGTTCCATGAGCAGTGATAGTTTTTCTTTATGTTGTTGTTTTGAGGGATCTTTTGCTGTGTAAAAACATATATTTATGCAAGTCGCCTGACTTTCATCATTTGGGTCAGTCGACCATTTCAGGTGGTTGGATGAATATCCTACGTCTCCTAACCCTTCTTCTGCCTCACCTCTTCTTCTTCCCCAACATACCACCGCACGGGCCGCACGGATCTTCCCCAACATGCGGTTGGATAAACATAGTGTATGAACGAAAATTATGTGCCAGTGGTAGGATGGCTGAGTTTGGTTTGATCACATGCGATAGCACGTGTCAGTGAGGGTGTGTTCCCTTGGTTGGGTTTGTGGCGTGCAGGAGCGACTGTGTGAGGGTGCGGCGCGACCGCGATAGCCATGCGCAAGTGTACCTCCTTTTCATTTTGAAAAACTTTAGGCAAGCTTGCAAAAATGTGTGGCAAAGTATGGCAATGCAAGGCCTAGACCCAAACAGGATACAAGTACGTACTACTCCTACTTATGTTAAAAAAGAAAGGCGGGGTTTTCCTTCGCGGGATTGATCGATACAAATCCTCGTTTGATGTGTCAATTAATGCATTTTTTTCTCCAACGCCCAAAGAGCTAACCATCTCACTCCTCATTGCTTGATTAATGCAGCACCATGCAAACCAACCTTCTCACTTCCGCATGCATGCAAGGGTATATTAATGTCCTTGGTTGCTAGTACGAGGCAAACCCCATAAATTTTGCCTCGATTAGTGTTAGTGGCCTTCTGCAAATTGTAATTTTGATAATGGCCTTGTATACAAAAAAATGGAGGTAGTAACTATTTGACTTCCTTCCCCATTGCGGTGACGTCGACGATGTCTCGAACGTTGTGGCTTTGGCGAAGTGCGTTCGACGAAGCACACCATTGAGGGAGACCACGGTAAGTCATTCGCTGCAAGCCGAGACAACCATTGAGGAAGTCCGTTGAACCAAAGGAGGCGTAAATGTACTACTACACAATAGCATCGTATGTCCAGCTTAGTCAGCGAAGAGTGAAATGATGGTTGCTTCGTTCGTGCTTTGTGATTTGACGCCTCACTGCTTTGTGATTTGTGATAGAAGGGACAGGGGAGTAGACTATGTGCTCTATACTGTACATGTGTCCAAGCACGGGAGAAAGAGGAGAGGGATTGCATTTTTTTATTCCTTCAATCAATCAATTAGGGAGCTTCGGTTCCCTCTTTTTGGCTTTGGCAGCACCCTACACAATGGTTCCATCAATGCCAAAAGCTATTTTCACATTTGGCTACACATTGTGGATGCCCTTAACCGTACCACTTGGTTTTGCTCCTGTGTGCTATGTATACAAATCTCGATTATATTGATCTAAAAAATTATATCAAGATTAGTAAAAAGTAGGTGATTTTGCCGCGCGAAAGGCGGGGGAGGTTTCTTATTTTTAGAGGACGTTGGCCTGGCGATTTGCTAACATGCGGTCCCACATGTCAGTGATTTACCAAGCCGATCTGCGTCCCACATGAGGCAAAACAACGGCAGAAGCAACACGTGGTTAACTTGAAGAAGATGAGGGAGAAGCAGATTCAGCAACGAGTGAAATGATGGTTGCTTCGTCCCTCCAACTTCTTTTTTTTAGCATCACTTCGTCCCTCCAACTTAACTGCGGGAAAGGTGCAGCTTTATGATTTGATGCCTCATTGCTCATTACTACGCCGGCGCCATGACCAGGGTGCTTCACCCCTGCTGCTTGGCACTATTATTTCGGTATGGCACGTGGACCCGGTTGCTTGATGTCCCACATGTCGGCGAAAGGGACTAGAACATTTATGAAAGCGAGCGCTCCACTCTTACGACGGAGTACATGACACGGTGGCCCAGTGGACTGTTACTTGTACTATAGTACTACTATAGTTTTGCTATTTCGCATGATCCATCGATACAAACCCGATTAAATAGGCAAGGGCGCGATTTTTCCCGCGCGGTAGGTGATACTAGCCATACATTTCAAAGGCAATTTTAATGTAGGCAAACTGAATAATTAAGTAACAATATGAGATCTAGTAAAACTAAAAACACATATGATTTATTGTGTTAGAGTGAGTAGTGTTGTATTGCATAGTTGTTAGATGTAACATGCGAGAACATGTAGAGATGTACTTTTGGAGGGCCTATAGAGAGAAATTGGGCATAAAGTGGATTCAAATATTTGTATTCGTCTTCATAGCATTTGTAACTCATATCTACAGTTTGTACGCTAGACGTGAATGCTTGTTCGCTCTTATGAAACCAATACAGCAATATGCGGTGGCGTGCGCCATTTTAGGCACTGGCACATTGGCCTACTCGGCTCCAAAGAGAAAGCGAGAGAAGAGATAAATACACTGTCGGTCAGTGTATTTCAAGCGAAAAGCGTAATACGGTCACCGGACTTCAGAATACGCTCATTACGGTCACTATATATGTTTTGCGGTGATTATACGGTCACTTGCTCACCGTTCAGCATTAGATTGCACTCTGTTGACCGGCCAAATAGTCTGCATGGCACTATGTTGACTGGTTAAATTGACCATGTTCCTTGTGGGTCCCACCTGTCAGTTCGCATAGGAAAAAAGTAAGATAAACACAAATTTATGCAGGCGCGACACGACTCCAACCCGTGCGCGGGAACCACCTGGTTGTGTATGTGTCTATCAGGGCCTGATGTGTGCGCATGCACATGTAGCCATGTAGGTTGAGCACTTGAGCGTGAGCGCGTGTGTTGGTCGTGTGGTGTGTGCATGCATGCGTGCGTGTGTGCGTGTGACTGTTGCGTGCGTTCATGGCTGTGTGTGTATGTGTGAGTGTTGCATGCATGCAGTTCGTGTGCATGCGTGCGTGTCTGTATAATCACCACACCAGCTCCTATGTGTTAAAACAGACGGCTCGTCGTACCAATACAAGGCCACCTTGTCCGCTGTGCCCGCGGTCATGACTTCGAACCACCATCCAATATTTTTTTATCGTTTGTTTTCATTCTTATACACGCCGACAGGTGGGCCCAATGGTAGTGAGATAATGTGATGCAACACTAGAGGTGCCACGTGGAGCGTTTAACTAGTCAACTAGTCGTGTCTTCAACAAATACAGAGCTGTACGGTAAGCCCGTGACTCTATAATAACCACAAAACATAAATGGTGACCGTAATGAGTGGATTCTGAAGTCCAATGTACGTATCGTGCTTTCGCTTCAAATACAATGATCGTCGCTGTATATATCACGAGAGAAAGATGAAACATGCATGAATGTGCTGGGGGCGTACTTTTAGAGGACCTGGAGATAGTTTGTGTGCGTACGTGAAAGGAGCGTAGAGGGGGGGTGTGCAATGGAGAGAGAGATGCTCTTCGTTTCTCTTTATTATGACTAACTTTATATATAGTATAAAAATATAAAAATTCACAGTGCGGAATAAATATCATTGGGTGCACCATGCAATGCAAATTAACTTTCATACTCCATATAACTTTGTAATGTTGTATATATGTTGAAATTCTAAAATAAATTTTTGGCCACACTTTGTGTGGTTTTGTTCAAAAGGAATGTTGTATGCAAAGTAAACGTGAAGAGAGGGCTTTTTAGATCAATGGGGTACGTCATAAGATGTAACATGTGTGAATGTGTAGTTGACGTATTTGGCAGGGCCTAGAGAGGGTATGTGTATGTATTCGAGAGAGGCATGGATAGAGGGGCCGGCGGGGTGGGGTGGGGGGGGGGGTTGGCGACGTGGGAGAGATAGCACGACAAATGAGAGAGGTCTAGAGAGAGAGACGAATAGGATGTCACGGCGAGAGATGCCCTTGAGTGTGTACATGCAAGGGGGGAGGGGACAGAGGCTTGAGGAGAAAATATTTTGTGTGGTGTGTGTGTTGGTATGTGTTGGCGTGAGAAGATAACGAGACCTAGGGGCAGAGGGTGTGTCACCGCGTGAGGTCCGGTGGGCCGAGGTGAGGCCCTTGGGTTGGTTCCGTCCTGCACCACATTGGTCGGCCCATGACGCATTCAGGGAGACCCATGAAGAACTAGTCGTACAAGACAAATATACCAGAGTCGTGAAGGACTCTGTGTCCACTGACAAAGCTGGCTAGGATTTGTAACCCTAGGTCCTTGGACTAATGTAACCCCTTGCCTCTGATATTACCATTCATCCAACCTAACTTTAAGGGGCATCCTATAGAATTCTCTGCTGAATCATATTCGTCAATTAGGAAGAGAGGTGGAGACAATGCGTGCGAGATTGGCCTAAAGATAATGTGTGTGCCGGAGACACGTAGGCAGGTCTATGTATAGAGAAAGGGTCGATGGGGATTGTGTTTGCGTATGCGTGTGAGAGGAAGAGTGCTTGTGATAAAGGTTAGTGAAAACAGTCGTAAATGGTTGCGAGAGGGAGGGAGGGTGATATTGAGAGCATGTGTGCGAGAAAGACACCTCGGGAGAGAGTGTGTGAGCATGTGTGAGAGACCACCAATGGATATACACCGTGTGCGCGTATGTGAGAGAGAGAAAGTTAGCGCGTGTGTGAGGAGGGGCCTATGGAGAGTGAAACTACACGTAAAAGACTGATGTACACATTGATTAAAACTATAAATTGTATCCAAATATTAGTATGGGATCATGATATTTGCAATTCGCATAAGGAACGGTCATTGATCCATTAGACATCTAAATTCTATCGAATTTGAGCATGTCTATGTTATTATTCGACATAATTGATCCATAGAGTCAGTATTTTGAACTCCGGACAATGCATCACTTTAGCAATTCGAATATAAACGTGAGTATAGTTCATGTTGTGTGTGTAAAGCACATTATACATACAGAAGTTACACAATGAACATTATAAATAGCTAGCTAGGAACTAGCATACATTTGAATTCAACTTAAGGTGGTTTAAAAAATTCAAATTCAACATGAAGTCCATTCAATTATTTGAATTCGAGATCATGCCATTTGTAAATCATACCTAAATTATGGGGGCACCAATCTTTGCTCTGCTTTTGTACATAATAGCATCTATAGTTGTGTACAAAATAGATTCAAATTTACCTCCTCCATTCCAAAATAATCGTAGTTATAGGATTTTCAAGAGTCAAAATTTAAAAAAGAAGTGCATAATTTAATGAGGTTTTCAAACATACAAGATCAAATTTAAAGTCGTCTATTCAGGTCAATCCTCAAAGTTCAAGAGTACTCTAAACGTGAATGCTTCTGTTTCAAAATTTCGAATGACGCGCCAAAAGAGCCTCTACTCGCGCGATACCACGTGAGACCAATGTTTGGTAGAAGAAAATTACTTTTATAACTCCGACTCGTGAAACCTACCGGGCCGACGTCCAAAGTTCTAAACCGGGGTAGGTTTGTAAGTTCATCTAGACACCACACAACCGCCTCCAAAAAACATTCATACACCGTGGCCACCTAAACACACCTGCGCTCGGCCGAAATCGCTCCCGTCCACTATTTGGGATACCTGGGATTACCGTCCTACCCCCGACCCGCAGTAGGTCCAAAATTTAAGATGGGGGAAAAGTTTGTACTTTCCCCAAATTTCAAACAAGTGTGTCCCATCTGTTAAAAAAACAAAAACAAGCGCGTCCCAGACCGAAATATGGTTCCCCCTTAGCTCCCCCCGCCCCCCCATCTGATTCCCCATTCGTACTCCATGGGCGCCAAAACTACCTCTCCACCAGCCGCGAAACCCCGGCGTCCTCCATCCGCCACCCCATCCCACCCATCAACCGCCGCCCTCCTCCATGACGCCGGAGCCGATACCCCGACGTCGTCGTCCACCGCAACCGCAACCACAACGCCCTCCACGACTAGTAGTTGAAGCTGAGGCCGAGCTGCCTCTAGGACACCGACGTGCGCTGTACCTAAGCCAGTTCAACCACGCCGTCCTGCGCCTCACCGCTGCCGCTCCAACGTTGCCACCATCCATCGCACCGGAGCTGTTCCCGCTACACCGTCCTTTGCCGCCTCGGATCTGCTTCCCCTCCGCCGACAGATGGCCACCGCAACATAGTCAACAATTTGGCCATGGGTTCGTCCAAGGCTCCACCCTCCTCCAAACCATCGGTTCCCCTGGTAAAAAGAAGAACATCACCACGAAATATGGAGGACACAGCACCGGCAACCGGAACTGGTACTCCTCTTCCCTTATTCATGCAAATCTTACATGTCTGCTTGCACGGTATTCATCCCATAGAAGACCCTAGTTGACCGCTTCTTCCTACACCTTCTTCCTGATACTAGATGTTCCTAGTAACTCGTGATGCACAAGGTTTCTCCTCATATACTATTTCACCTTAGCTAGAGGTTCGTCGCCCCCCTGGATTTCAATTCCTGGTAAGTTGATTCCCAATTAAAGGAATCATTCCCCGGCGTAACAGGTGCTAGTCCGCCTATTATGCCGGGGAAGTAGCGCCTCGGTGTTTATCTTAGGGGTGTGTGGGGCCTAGGAGCTGCTGGTGCCCGATCTGGAGGTTGGCCGGGCTTAAAGGGATGGCCAGGGGGCGCTGCCAAGCATGGCAGTGGTGTGAGGTCGAGGGGAGGGCGGGGCGATGGAGGTAGGGGTCTGGCTGGTGGTCGCTGGCGGTTCGAGAAAGACGTCAACAGTGACTGGCGGGAGGTAGACGAAGGACATCTGCCCATTCCTTGTAGATCGGACGGTTCATAAAAAAATTGACTGACCTATTTATTTCCAGTCGACTGTTATTTTGATAGGACCACATGTGGTGGTGTGCTGGAGGAGTACTTGCATTTCCCAACAATCCCTATGCTCATATATTACGAAATCATACGGAGTAGAATCTGATTTTGTTTGCCATGCAGTGTTGTAGAGCTATCATATGTCTCATGTCATTTATTTTTCAGCCACCTACTATCTGCTACTTTTACAGTGCACTAGTTCTGCACACACTTCACCCATACTCTTACTATTGTTTTTTTATGCATGGGTATTTCAGCCTCTGCCAAACTGTATCTAGAAGCACGAAATAAAAGAGAGAAGTCGCTCCAGCTTTCTTCGGGCTTAGGCAAGACACGTTTCAGCACTTTAAAGGGTGCAGTGTCAGCAGATGGAGACGGTAAACGTAGCTCTGGAGTTGATGATCTCGCTCGCCACGAACCACCATCCCAGGTGCTTGCTTTAACTTCGCAGTGTCATATGTGGTTGCATGTTGCATATGGTGTCTAGCTTGTATTCGAAAGGCCGAAGTCGGTCTTTATTAAGATAAGGAAAGATATTTTTTACATGAACCACCATCCCGGGAGCACCAGAAGCTAAATAGCTAGTCAGGGCACTGGCCGAGCCAGTGACAAACCCAGCACAGACACGCATCACCTGCAAGCCAACTAAAAAGCGACGATGGTGGCGAAGCAGCCCGCCTCCCACCAGGATCTCAGGTCCTTGATGATCATGCTCACCACTCCAGCCGGGTGTCTAGCTTATATTGCTTCCAGTTTGGTTAAATTGCATCTGCTTAGCTTACACATTATACCTTCGAATATGACATGCCTTCCTGTTTTTGGTACATACTACTACATCTATCTATTAACCATGTTCTTACATCAAACTAATGTTATTGTGTATCCCTCATCAATCACTTATGATGAGACAGTCACCCCAGTGGGTTACTGTGAGACGCGCTACTCTTTTAAAGAATGCAGTGTCAGCCTCTCCACATGATTCTGAAGAAACAACAAGGCTAGATAAAGATAGTCAACATAGCTATGTAGTTGATCACCGCATTTCCCCTACGCCACCATCGCAGGTGCTTGCTCTAACTTGGCAGCGTGATATGTGGTTACATGTTGCATATGGTGTCTAGATTGTAATTCTTCCAATCTAGTTAAATTGCATATGCTATTCTGCTTAGTTTATACATTATACCTGTTAATGTGACATGCCTTCTTGTTTTTGGTACATAGTACATCTGTCTGTTAAGCATGTCCTTACATAAAACTACTATTTTTTTGTATCCCACATCAATCAATTATGATGAGACACCTTTAGTATATGCAGTGTGATATTGGTTGCATCTTTCATATGATTTATAGCATGCACTGCTTCTAATTTGTTGAAACACCATTTATGATGGGATGCTTTTAACTTGGCAGAGTCAGATTGGTTGCATCTTTCATGTGGTGTCTAGCTTGCATTGCTTCTAATTTGTTGAAATGGCTTCTGCTTAGTTTACACAAATAGTTGTGAATATGCCATGCCATCCTGTTTTTCGTACATATTCCATCCTCGTATCATGTGTTTGCCTTACATCAAGGTAGTGATTGTTAGTATCATGCATGAATGAGTTCTGAAGAGTGAATTTTATTGCTTTTTCTTGTCGGTTTTACTTGATAATGCAAAATCAATAAAGCGGAAGGAAATTAGCAAGGCAGTGGATAAAGGTGCTCCTTCCAAACAACTAAAATGGAGGGCCTCTACAGATTCTACTCAGCCATCCCCCCAACAAGATTTGGAAGACAACACATGCATAGACACTCAACATAGCTGTGTTGATGATGAGCACGTCTCCCCTAGTCCACCATCACAGGTGCTCCCTCTAACATGGCACTGTTATATGTGGTTGCATGTTATGTATGATGTCTAGCTTGTATTTCTTCTAATTTTGTTGAATTCCATCTGCTTACTTTACACATTATGCATGTGAATAAGACACGTGTTCCTGTTTCTAGAACATACAATATATGTCTATCACACCATGTTCTTTCATCAAAGTACTACTATTGTGTAACCTGCAACAATCACTTATCATAAGACACGTTTAACTTGGGAGTGTGATATAGGTTACACATCTCGCATTCTTTTCTAGCTTGTACTACTTCTAATTTGTTGAAATGGCACTTATGACGAGACATTTTTAACTTGGTAGAGTGATATTCGTTGCATCTTTCATATGGTGTCTAGCTTTCATTGCTTCTAATTTGTTGAAATGCCTTCTGCTTAGTTTACACATCATAGTTGTGAATATGCAATGTTGTCCTTTTTTTCTTACACATTCAATCGTCCTATCATGCGGTCGCCTTACATTAAAGTAGTGCTCGTCAGCATCCTGCATCAATGAGTTCTGAAAAGTGAATTTTTATTCATTTTTCTTGTGGGTTTGACTTGATATGGCAATAAGATTATGTAAGAGGAAGGAAAAAATTAAGGCAGGGACTGATGTAGCGACCCGACCTCAAACGGTCAAGCCTCTGTGTATCCGTGCCATCCCTGGATCAGTATGCTGGCACACACAGTACATCAATGTATATATCAAAGTGCAATCACATGTATAAATAATGTAAAACAGATATATACCTCGTAAGTCTCAGCGGAAACAAACAATCGGGTGTGGAGTCCCATCAACGCCATCGGCAGGTTGAGTGTAGACCGTAACCCTGTATCGTAACTCTTACTCATCGAAGAAGTATCTGCAACATGATACGTTGCAGCCGTGTAGGTCAGTACATTGAATGTACCGGCAAGATCACAAATAAGAGAAACAGATGATAAAACTATTCTATATGCAATATGGCTTTGTGGCTCTGGGTCTGAGGTTTTTGCGTAAAAGCTGGTTTTATTTTTCCTACAACAAAAGAATATCAGGAGTCTTCACTATGGAGTTATCTATTATGACATGGTTCCGCCAACCGATGTCTCATAACCCAAATCATCATAAGTTGCCCACAATTAAATTAACAGTCCGGTGTTGAGAGTTCCGAGATAAATCCAAGTCCAGAGGCTCAAGTTGTCCGTAACCGAGGACACGGCTAATCGATTAGGTTTAAACCCTCTGCAGAGGTTTGTACACTTTACCCGCAAGATTCGATTCCTCCCTTTTCATCCTTGCACTTCATAATGTTTGAGAATAGGACGATCGAAACATGGTCTTCCGAAGAGTTCCTCTGACCACTGTCCAGTGCTCATCCAATCCTACCGTAGTTCTACATCTGCTAGCACCGTCCCAGCCAGAGTCACAACTAAGGTCAACCAAGCCAGAGCCCATAGTGACTTGCGGTTGCACAGGTAAGCTTTTGGGCATGAAGTATTCTTCCGTCTCTTTGAGTCTGGGTGAAGCTTTCCGCAAGATGTCATGGCGCTTCCCCATGCATCCCGGCCATCCACTGGTTGCTCCAGGGTGCCCGTCAACCATCCTTCACCCAGTAGTGTGTATTGAATTCTTGTCTTGAGTCTTGAAGTCTTGAGGCCTTGAAGATGCAGTCCTTGCAGATGCCAGCATGGAGTTGTCGTTATTGACGTAGAGTCCTCCATTCTCACACCACTCCCGAACACTCGTACCAACCCCGTCTACTATAGCGTAGCATTTAAACTACATAACGTCCTGGGCTTGATAATCAGGGAGATGGGTTCCTACCTCATGCATTCTACTCAACTACAAGAATTCAATATCACTACTGGAGGGATTATGAATGGTGACACTAAATGCAATAAAAACATAGGTATGAAAAGCATGGTCAAAGTGAACTTGCCTGGTAAGGTGATGAAGATATTAACGCTCTCGGAAAACTTGATGGAACTATTCGTCACTCCGTGGAGAATCTACATTAACAAACATGACATTCACATAAGCAAGCATTCTAGCAAGCAATTCTAACAATCATTAAAGAAATCAAAATGCAATTCATCAAATAAAATAAATGAAGAAAATCAATAATAAAAACCAAAATATAAGTCCAAAAGAACTTCAAAGAAAACTATAAAGAAACACTAAAGAAAACTCTATTATGCACACCAAAAATAATTTTGTCCCAAATAAAACCTAAAACGAATAAAATAATAAACTAAATAAATTAACAGAAAACAATAAGAGTTTTTTTGTTTTGTAAAATAACTAAAGAATTTTCATAAACTTTTCGTAGCAAAAAGAAACAAATAAAAAGCTTCTATGAAACTCTAACTATGACCTATACTAGTTTTTATACAAAACTAAATAAAATATATTTTTATATAAAATAAATTTTGTCTACTGTAGTCTAACAGGAATATAAAACAAATTGTCAAAAGTGACAAAAAGAAATAAGTTAAAACTAATAAAAACAATAAAGAAAAGACAAAAACAAAACTATAAGTAAAACGTTACTGTTTTGCTAAAAACCTAATTTAAAATAACTAAAAAATAAATAACTATATGATACTGGATAGGCAAAACAGTAACAAAACCGTAGCAAAAAGAATCAATCAAAAATACTTTGTAAAACTCAAAATATGACCAAATTAGTGATTTGAACAAATTTTATCAAATTCAAATTTAAACTACTCAAATTTGAAAACTAAGTACACAAACAGAAACTTCAACAAATTTGTGACACAATACAAAAAGAATCACTCAATTTAGATCTAAAACATAAAAGTTATTAACAATCTAAAACAGAAACTATTTCTAAAAATAAAACAGAAACGAAAAAAAAAACGGGCAGGTGCTACGCGTCGGACTGCTATTGGGCCTAGAGGATGTGCGATCATCCGATCTATAAAACGCTCGGCCGATACTTAACGAAACCGCACGTGCTAGTAAAGGAAAAACCGACTGGCTAAACCGATTAGATCTAAACCGTAAATAAACCGAAGCTAAACCGATCTAGTAAAAAAAACCTAACCGTTCACTGCGATCTAATCTACAACGTCGAAGGGAGATCGGACGGTCGAGGGCTTACCGCGGCGGTGGAAGAGCTCCGGCGAGGTCGTCGTCGGCGGTGGAAGCTCAGGGATGACGCAGGCGAGGCCTCCGGTGGTCCTCGGCGATGGGGAAGACGCCCAGGTGATTCGGAAGACAACGGCGATGACGATGGTGGTCGACGGTGAGCTCGAGGATGACGGATTGGAGCGGGGTGAGCTCGACGGCGGCGGTGGTGATCGGTGGTGAAGGGGGCGACGGCTCCAGGGGTCCTTGGCGATGGAGGAGCGGCTCAGGGAATGCGGGGGAGCAAGGGGAGTCTGGGGGTTTGCTCGGGAGGCGTCGGGGAGGTGTGTGGTGCTCGGGTGGGTGGCAATGGCGGCGGTGGCCGAGGTGAACTCCGGTGAGATCGGGTTAGGGTGAAACGGCCACGGGAGATCGTGATTTTTGCGAAAACCGGACGAGCGGAGGGAGGCAATATTTATAGGGCGGTGGGCATGCGCGAGGGGCAAATATCTGAGCGAATCCCGCGAGGATTTGGATCGGGGCACTGTTCATGAAGAACACGAAAGGGGGAGAGGAGGGGGATGACGAGCGGGTCCCGCATGTTGGTGACTGCGAGGTAGAGGCAGAGAGATCGGGCGCCCGAGGCGTACCGATTCGGTGCGGGGGTGGCCGTGGGCCTGTGGGGGTGCGGGAAGAGAGAGAGAGGGAGTGGTCCTCGGGGTCAGGTGGGCCGGCTATGGCTGTTTAAAAAAAACAGTTTTCTCTTTTCTTTTTTTTTGTTTTCAACAGAGATCAGAAGAAATAAAACTAAACAGAAAAAAAACATTATATAGACATATAATATATCAAAATGTTCAGAAAAAGATTTGCTAAATCATGAACATATTTTCAGAGGCAAATAAATTCCACAAAAACTTAAATAAAGCAAACAGTGCTACTGTTGCAATAAAACCCAATAAAAATCATTTTTAAAAGACCATATTGATTTCAAATTTATTTTCTCCACTTTTCTATTGTAGGGAATCATTTTACCCTATTTTCCATATATTTATTTTTAGGAGGAAAATAATTTGAATAAAATCCAAATAACTCCAAATTGAAAGGGGTTTCAAAATACTTCCAAATGACTTTCAATTTGATTCTTTGTAACTTCCAACTCATATTTCATATAATTGAAGAAGTCATTTTATCTTCTCTCGTGAAAATCATTGAGTTGCATAAAGTTTCCGAATTTGAAATATTCCAAATGGAATTCAAATCTTTTCAAAACCCTTTTCATTTATTAAATGGAAGAAGTCATATCATCTTCACTCTAGGGTTTTTGTGATGAAATGAACTTGAATTCATGGAGATCATGAATGCAAGGTGGAAGTTTTGGAAAGTCATTTCATTCCCTCTCATTCAACTTTCAAAAAGTTTCAAATTTCACTCAATTTCACACAATCAGTCACACAAAAATCAAACAAACAAGCATAAATATTTTAATTATTATAACATTCCAAAATTTAGAATTTTGGGATGTTACAACTGATGGCGGTCTTCCGGCGAAACCGGCATCCCAGGTGCTTTCTCTAGCTTGGCAGTGTGATATTGTCTTGCATGTTTCATATGGTGTCTAGCTTGTATTGCTTGTAATTTGATTAAATTACTTCTGCTTAGTTTACGCAAATAGTTGTAAATATGCCATGCCGTCCTGTTTTTCGTACATATTCCATCCTCGTATCATGTGTTTGCCTTACATCAAGGTAGTGATTGTCAGTATCATGCATGAATGAGTTCTGAAGTGTGAATTTTATTGCTTTTTCTTGTCGGTTTTACTTGACAATGCAAAATCAATAAAGCGGTAGGAAATTAGCAAGGCAGTGGATAAAGGTGCTCCTTCCAAACAACTGAAATGGAGGGCCTCTACAGATTCTACTCCATCATCCCTCCAACAAGATTTGGAAGACAACACATGCATAGACACTCAACGTAGCTGTGTTGATGATGAGCACATCTCCCCTAGTCCACCATCACAGGTCCTCCCTCTAACATGGCACTGTTATATGTGGTTGCATGTCATGTATGTTGTCTAGCTTGTATTTCTTCTAATTTTGTTGAATTCCATCTGCTTACTTTACACATTATACTTGTGAATAAGACACGTGTTCTTGTTTCTAGAACATACAATATCTGTCTATCACATCATGTTCTTACATCAAAGTACTACTGTTGTGTAACCTGCAACAATTACTTTTCACAAGACACGTTTAACTTGGGAATCTGATATAGTTTACATCTCGCATTATTTTCTAGCTTTTACTACTAATTTTTTGAAATGGCACTAATGACGAGACAGTTTTTACTTGGTAGAGTGATATTCGTTGCGTCTTACATATGGTGTCTATCTTTCATTGCTTCTAATTTGTTGAAATGCCCCCTTCAGCTTAGTTTACACAACATAGCTATGGATATGCAATGCTATGAATATGCAATGGCACTAGTGACGAGTGACCTTTAACTTGGTAGTGTGATGTTGTTTGCATCTTGCATATGATTTATTTCTTGTACTACTTCACATTTGTTTAAATGCCAGTTATGACGAGACAATGTTAACTTGGCAGAGCGATATTTGTAGCATCTTTCATATCGTGTCTACCTTCCATTGCATTGCTTCTAATTTATTGAAATGCCTTCTGCTTAGTTTACACATCATAGTTCTGATTATTGTCGTCCTGTTTTTCGTACATATTACATCCTCCTATCATGCGGTTGTCTAACATCAAAGTTCAGTTCGTCTGTATCATGCATCAATTTGTTCTGAAGAACTAATTTTTTATTCCTTTTTCTTGTCACAAAGAAAGAGGAATGAACACAGAATGGCAGGGGATGGTGTTAGTACCCAGGACGCACGGAAACAGAAGCGGAAGAATTATGCGGATTCTGCTGGTACTGATTGTGCAATAGAAGGTCAAAGTCCACCGGAAAATTGTACAAACACAGTATCCCCTGCTACACCAGCTGCAAAACAATCCAAACAGAAATGAATAGCTGCCACCAAACAAGCAACGACAGCCCTAGTTGTTGCAACACCTTGCACAGTAACAACAGCTACACGAGTTACTCGTTCGGTAAGTCTGCTAACGGCAAGTTCCCAAGCTCCCTTGCCACCTGACACTACTTTTGAAGCACTCTTGACACAAGACGAGTTGGCAAGATAAGATGAACCTTGTGAGCTTCAACAGCAAGAAGGTAGTTGCTCGAGTCAAGTTACAGTTGTATGCTTCTTTATATGTAGTCTCGCAGTTTGATGTACACTAACACTTCCCATGTTCGTTGTTGAACTAGCACCTAGGCACAGGAGGAAACAAACATCATGGATAATGCTCGACGGGTTAACTAAATCTAGAGGCGGAAGAATGGAGATCCATTTTGAGGCAGGTTTAAAAAGGCCACGTGATGCTACAGAGTCAGCCAAGTTAGTATCAGAGGCAGCCGTTGCCGTTAGGTGTCATGCACGTATCCTCCCAACATGGATTCAGTACAGGAATGACAAAGACGAAACCCAGTTTAACACCTTCCTCGGCCATTTATCTATAAGTATGGTTATGTATGTAAATTAGTAATATCGTCTTGCTCTGTCCCATACTTTCTAGGTTGCTGGTAATGAGACTCCCATAATTTTCAACAGATGAGGTTCAAGCTGGATAGCCAAGATGATGCAACCATACAAGCATGCACCCATGTTTTCAAGTCTGCTCTGCGACAATATCGGTATAACTTGAGGAAAACTCACTTTGAAGGCAAGGCTAATAGTGAACTTGCGCAAACATCTTCAGTGGAAAATATATCGGATGAAGACTGGAGAGGCCTCGTTAAACACTGGTCTGATCCAAAGTATCAAGTACGTTATATATATGTGATCAGATCACATGTTGAACTCCTATTTACGCATGTGCCTCACAAATCTATCTTCTTGTATGTGAAATGTTCAAAGAACAAGGCCAACCCGTACGAAAGTGAAATTCCAACAGACGACAGGATCTCGTAGCTATATTGCACACTGCGAGGCTCTTGTAATTAGCTGTTGTTTCACTCTTTTCGTTGTGCCATATTATCAGATCTATATTGACTTGTTCCAAATGCAGAGGAAAGCCCGCAAGGACCAAAAAGTACCTGAACCAAATGTTGTGGAAACTTCAAGGACTGTCACACCAGCAAGACGAAGGGCATGACTACACCAGTCAAAGCCGCTGTTGTAAGTCCTTAATCCTCATGCCTTTTAACTAGTACTTACTCTGACTTGTGCATTGAACTGCATGGTTTGCAGCCAATGTCTATTACTCTTTTCAATTTTATACACAATTGTCTTAGCGTATCATTGCACCTTACAAGGTTTAAAAGAGAGGAGTGATGTTCCTTTGATCTTGATCTGTAATCTAGTTCCGTGCCGGACTTGTCTACACAACGTTACAATTGCCTGTTTGTCTGTTCTCAGTTGTTTTGTGATATGAATGATGTCATACTATGCTTACCGTATTATAAATTTTGTCTCTTTATCCTTAGCTGTCAATACAATGTGAAGAAATAGACAATACATTAGCCATGGTACATGGTCATATGTTTGGAAACTGGTTTTATTATGTACTTTGCAGTAAAATACAACTAATATTTTACACGGGTTCACCAGAATAAGTTCTGTATATAGACCAAAGCTATTTTGTTTGGTTTTGCTGCCTCCTTAATATCTTCTGTTCTGGTACTACTAATGTAAAAACTCAACTTTTCAGCAAGTTATGGAACAAATGGTGGAACCGCCACCTTCTGAAGGTGACGAGGCAACTATAACCGCAATGTCACCTCTTGCTGCAGTGGGTCAGTACCTGTCCACTAACAGTGCCAAAAGCACGTTCCTGCGTAATACTGGGTTGGTTGTTAAGGCAATCTCGTCCAAACTGCCTCATGATCAAGATATGCAAGCTCAAAACAATGTTATATCTGCGCTCCAGACACAAGTCCATTCCCTAACAGAGACCCTTTGTGAAAAGGACAACCATTGTTCGATGTCGTCAAGATATGCATGGTTTTAAAATCAGACTATCATACATTTGCTATGTTGTTCAGGAGCCTAGGAGAAATGAAGGCGAAGGTTATGGTGCTCCATCGGACAGTACAGCATGAAAACATAACAGTCAGGCCAAATGAACTGAGCATCTGAACTTCTGGTGGTGCATTTATCTGCCGGACAGTTAACTTTTATGCCAACCTTCCTTTTGTTTTATGGTTGTAATTTGTTTTGTTGCGATACAAAATTTGTTCTTAACATGCAGCGACTGGCTGAAGAAAATAGCAAGCCATTTTTGTATAGTGTAGGGTGTTCCCTATATTTGCACTGGTGGCGAACTTTGATGCCCGGTGGATGTAATCTGTGCAATCGCCTTAATAACCTAGTGTTAGTGTCTGGCTTATTTATTTCCCTAGTCTTCTTTTTTCCTTGGTTTGCTAGTGGCCGCAACAACCATGGGCCATATACGGACCATGGTAACCTTGAGCCTGCTACGGGCCGTCGGATCCATGGGCCTCCTACGGGTCGTAGGATCCATAGGCCTCCTACAGGCCGTCGGATAAATGGGCCTCCAACGAGCCATAGAATCAGTGGGCCTCGGGCTGTCGAATAAATGGGCCGACATGGGCCGTATCACGCCAGCACGGTAACAGGCCAGAAGACAACAAAGGCTTAATTATGTCACGGGCATAACGGGTCGTTAATGGGCCAGAATACAGGATGGGCTGGAAACAGCGCAACGGGTTAACAGGCCACAAACGGGCCAATTCTAAACATGGGCCGAATTTGGCCCATTAGGGGAACAGGCCAGTAATGGGCCAGAAGTAATCGAGGGCCGGAAAGGAGCCCAAGAATGTATGGGCCGCCAGTAGGCCGAAACCTAACACAGGCTTGAAATGACCCATGTGAATCATGGGCCGTTACTGGGTATAAAGAAATTTACTGTTTATTATGGGCCAGAGTCACCGCGGCCCACTAAAGGGCCCAAAGATACGAAAGGCCTCGTATGGGCCGAAAGACGTCGTGGGCCATACATGGGCCAAAAATGAAACGGGCTGGTATTATACTGGATGGCCCACATGACGCTGTTGGGCCGATTTCGGGAACGACATAACGGGACGTGAGTTACCGGGCCATAAAATGGGCTATATGCGAACAGACCGTTAAGAGGCTTTTCATGGGCCGGCCCGCTAGCTTTTGACCAAGTCAAACGGGTCGGCCTTTGTAAGCTAAACGGGCCAGTGTTGGGCCGTCGCACGTGTCAAAATATCATAGGCACCTATCTGACCCAATGACGAACTGACACGTGTTTCCTCCAGCCAATGAGAATTTTACACGTGGAAAATGGCCATTGGTCATTGCTGTTAACGGGTTATCGGATCCAAAACCGGACCTGATAGCATAACGGCGACCCATTACGGTGGATGCCATGTGTCGGTTACCCTTGACGAAAGCACTTCCATGACGCGTCATTTATCATCATGGAAGTGAACACTTCCGTGATGATAATTTTGGTATTGTCATGGAACACTTCTACGACAGCACAGGTATGACTATCTTGATTCTGTCATAAAATCATCATGGATGTACATGCATGACAGAGAACGTGACCTACTGTGACAAACACGTACCATCACGGAAGTGTATTTTTTTTTGTAGTGCGAAGAGGCTAGCAAATTGCGGAAAGGTGAGAGTGCGTATAATCCATGGACTCACATTAGTCATAAAGAACTCATATACTTATTGTGAAAGTTTTATTAGCCCTCGAAGCAAAGTACTACTACACATGCCCCTAGGGAGATAGATTGGTAGGAAAAGACCATCGCTCATCCCCGACCACCACTCATAAGGAAGATAATCAATAATAAATCATGCTCCAATTTCATCGCATAACTAGAGACTATACGTGCATGCTTCGGGAATCACAAACCTTAACACCAATATTCTTACTAAACCACAATCATTCACTAGTACCTCCCACATATTACCATCTCTATATCACAAAACTATTGCAAGGAATCAAACATATCATATTCAGTGATCTACAAGTTTTATGTAGGATTTTCTGACTAACCATGTGAATGAACAATTCCTGTTAACTCTCTAAATAGATATAAGTGAAGCATGAGAGTTTAATTCTTTCTACAAAAGATTTGCCCACACTCTAACAAATATAAGTGAAGCAAAAGAGCATTCTACAAATGGCGGTTTTCTATGTGTATAGAAACAGGCAATCCAAACTTCAAATGATATAAGTGAAGCACATGAAGCATTCTATAAAGCCATACTCAAAAGATATAAGTGAAGTGCAAAGAGCATTATATAAATCAACCAAGGACTATCTCATACCAGCATGGTGCATAAAAGAAAAGGGAAAAATAATCACAAAAGATGCTCCAAGAATTTACGCATATCATGTGACGAATAAAAATATAGCTCCAAGTAAAAGTACCGATGGTCGTTAGAAGAAAGAGGGGATGCCTTCCGAGGCATCCCCAAGCTTAGTTGCTTGGGAGTCCTTGAATATTACCTTGGGGTGCCTCGGTCATCCCCAAGCTTAGGCTCTTGCCACTCCTTATTCCTTCATCCATCGTGATCTCACCCAAAACTTGAAAACTTCAATCACACAAAACTTAACAAAACCCTCGTGAGATCCGTTAGTATAATAAAGCAAATCACCACTTTAAGTACTATTGCAAACCCATTCATATTTTATTTTTGCATTATCCCTACTGTATTCTAACTTCTCCATGGTTTATACCATCGATACAATCCAAAGTTTCATCAAAACAAGCAAAACAATGCATCAAAAACAGAATCTGTCAAAAACAGAACAGTCTGTATTAATCTAAACATTGACCATACTTATGTAACTCTAAAAATTCAGAAAAATTAGGAAAAAATAAACCATTTTCATATCAGTACTTTGTAAAAAATTCGGAAACTTTTGAAATTCCAGTAAAAAATGTAAATTCACGCACTACAGCCAAAGTTTCTGTTTTTGCACTGCACAAACCAAACAAGCAATCTAATCATCCTAAAGGCAAATCTTGGCACATTATTTTTATAATACAATGGTTTTGTACAAGGGGAGAATTATTTTTGTTGAAAAGTTTCTGTAATTCAAGATTTGCAAAGTTTCCATGGGCATGAACAAAGTGCAAGGAGCTCCCCCACTTCAACGATGCTCGTCTTTCTTACTTTCACTTTTCTTTTTGAAAAGTTTTAGGTTCCCCTCTATACTTTTTGTTTTTAAACTTTTTTTAAAAGCACACAACAGAAATAAATGACTCTCTAAAACTTCTGGGTTGTCTCCCTGGTAGCGCTTTCTTTAAAGCCATTAAGCTAGGCATAAAGTGCTCAAGTAATTGATCCACCCGGATCCCAAGGTATATCAAAGCCAATTTTAATTAACAATGATTTGTAATTTAGTAGTGAGCACAAAGTAGTATATATCATGCAACAACGAAGTCTAACTCTCTTCCTATGCATCGGCATGTCATAAAAGAACAATTCATGCACACAAAGTAAAGGCCAATGCATAGTATAAACAGTTTCTTGCAATTTTATCGTAATTGAAATATAGAGAGGTGGAGATGTGGTTCCTCTCTCATAATAATTGCAATTAGGAGCAGCAAGCACATGCATATTATATTCATCAAAATCATCATGTGTAATGGTAAAACACAACCCGTCGATATAATCCTTAATAAGCACAAACTTCTCCAGTATAGTGTAGTTGAGAGAATTCAAAAAGATAATAGGACTATCTTGTGTGGGTTCAATAGCAACAATTTCATTCTTAACATAAGGAACTATAGCAAGTTCATCTCCATAAGCATCATTCATATTGGCATCATGGCCACAAGCATAGCAGGCATCAAGTTCATCAAAAAGGGATATTTCAAATGAATCAACGGGATCATAGCAATCATCATAGCATTCATCCTTCGGTAAGCACGAAGGAAAATTAAACAATGTATGAGTTGAAGAGTTACTCTCATTAGAAGGTGGGCACGGGTAGCTAATCCGCTCTTCCTCCTTTTGTTCTTTGCTCTCCTCCTAATGTTTTTCATCTAATGAGCTCACAGTTTCATCAATTTCTTCTTCCATAGATTCCTGCAAAATATCAGTCTCCTATTGGACAGCGGAGGCATCCTCAATATATTCTTTAACATAAGCATTATAAACATAGTTTTCATAGCAATATTTAAGTATGGCAAAAAATTTAGATTTGTAAAGAGTAGCATCATACTTTTCAATCAAAGAGGCAATTTCATAGGCACCCTTAAAAGCAACAAATTCTTCAATTTGTTCAATATCATAGTAATTATAAACACCCTTGGCATAAGAAATAAGATTCCATTATCCTTATACTCACATTGATAGGGAAGGTGTTTTTTATGGTCTTCAGAACAACAAGTAAAATCATATATTTCACATAAATTCCAAGCATAGCATTGCAAAGTATTAATATGATGCCATAAAAGTTTCCCTTTTTGAGATAAGTGGTGTCGCACAAAATAAGATGCTCATTTAATGATTTTCCATCAACCAAGATAGTTGGGTTTTCAGCACGAGCACATAGGGATCAAAGATGATCCAAGTAAAAAGCTTCAGCAGTATGATAGATTTTGGGTGGTTCTTCAACCATCGGTTTAGTAGGTACAACTAATTTTTTGGTATTTTTCGTTTCCTATCCTTAACTAAAGATAGAGAATAACTTAGAACAGAAAATAAAAACTACTTAGTGATAAAGCAAACAAGCACACATGAGAATATTCACCCCACGCTATTGCTCCCCGGCAATGGCGCCAGAAAAAGGTCTTGATAACCCACAAGTATAGGGGGTCAATTGTAGCATTTCTTGATAAGTAAGAGTGTCGAACCCAACGAGGAGCTAAAGCTAGAATTTATATTCCCTTCAAGTTCTATTGACCACCGATACAACTCTACGCACGCTTATTGTTCGCTTTACCTAGAACAACTATGAAACTAGAAGTACTTTGCATGTGTAAAGGGATAGGTTTGCAAGATAATAAAGAACATGTAAATAAAATCTAGGGGTTGTTTAGATAAAGAAACAATTAAGTTAGTTTTAGTTGAGAGCTTTTTATCACAAGAAAGTTATTTGTCCCTAGGCAATCGATAACTAGACCGGTAATCATTATTGCAATTTTATATGAGGGAGAGGCATAAGCTAACATACTTTCTCTACTTGGATCATATGCACTTACGATTGGAACTCTAGCAAGCATCCGCAACTACTAAAGATCATTAAGATAAAACCCAACCATAGCATTAAAGTATCAACTCCTCTTTACTCCCATACGCAACAACCCACTTACTCGGGTCTGTGCTTCTGTCACTCAGGCCACCCACCATAAGCGAATCATGAACATATTGCAACACCCTACAGTGGGGATCCCTCATGCTTGCATGACACGTAGAGCACCATAGGACAGCACCAATAATAAAACATACAACTCAAACCAATCACGATCATCAATTAACCCATAGGACAAAACGGATCTACTCAAACATCATAGGATAGCCATACATCATTGGGAAATAATATATAGCATTGAGGACCATGTTTAAGTAGAGATTACAGCAGGGATAAGAGGTGTTACACCACTGCATAGAGGGGGAGACAGTTGGTGATGACAGCGGCAAAGTTGTTGGTGTAGATCGCCGTCATGATCCTTGCCCCGGCGGCACTCTGGCGTCACCGGGAGAGAGGGGGGAGAGGCCTCATCCTTCTTCTTCCTTGACCTCCCCCCTAGATGGGAGGAGGGTTTACCCTCTGGACCATGGTCTCCATGGCGGCGGAGGGGCGAGAGCCCCTCCGAGATTGGATCTCTCTCTCTCTCTCTTTGTTTCCCCCTGTTTCTGCGTTCCTGTTTTCTGGCCTTTCACCGTTTCTTAAATTCCCGGAGATCCGTAACTCCGATTGGGCTGAAATTTTGAGGGGATTTTCTTCCGAATATAATATTTATTGCAGCGAAAGAAGGGCACCAACCGCCTTACAGGCGCCCCACAAGTAAAATCACATATATTCCAAAATAATTCTCTGTAAAATTTTATCGCGTTTGGACTTTGTTTGATATGGATATTGTACAAAACAAAAAACATGAAACAAACAGGAACTAGCACTGGGCACTGGATCAATATGTTAGTCCAAAAAATAATATAAAATGTTGCCAAAAGTATATAAAAGTTGTAGGATATTGGCATGAAACAATAAAAAATTATAGATACGACGGAGACGTATCAGGCGGCGAAGATCCGCGATGACGAGTTTACGATAGGTATGTCCATAAATAAGCAGTTTTTTGTATTAAAATTTTGGTAGGAAAGAAATTATTTGCAAAGCTACTAATATTGGGGTACCATTGGGTAACAATAGTCATGAGGTAGTTCTACCTATTAAGGGCATCTCCAATAGATGCGCTAGATAAGCCACGCGCTGGAAAACAACAGCTATATAGCGCGCGCGACCGAAAGTAGCGCTCCAGCAGCCGCGCTATAATCCTGCGCATGGTAAACAAGGTTCGGTGCTGGGGAAAACTGCATCGTGCATTGAGTATTTGGTGCACCCACTCGTGCGCGCTGGACAAGCTAATCGTGCGTGCGAATCTCACCAACTACTGGATCTGAAACCTCCAGGCACTGGCGCCTCCGCCCGCACCTTCCCCCATTCACTCCGGGGACCCATTGGCGCTTCCCCCGCCTATCCCCAGCGCGCTGCCACTTCCCCTTCTTCTCCCGGTGGCTGCCGCTGCTTCCCCACCATCTCTCCTCGCCGCCGCCGCTCGAGCGCACCATTCCTCGGATGAACAACGCCTGGCGGCCGTTTGCAGCTTGGCGCCCACAAGATGCTTGAAAAAACACTTGCAAGGTATATATTGCTTCTAACTTTATATTTGTAGATGAACTCGGTGCATGTTGTTTGTAGTTTTAAATTAGTTTAAATTCAAGTTTGTAGATGAGTTCGTCCTACGATTCTTCCGATGAAGAATTTGATCTTCAAGAGGAGGAGGACGTCGCAATGATCCTAGCTATGCACGTCAATAAAAAGTCGAAGCACGGTGGTTCAGTTTTCCGTCGTCAGAAATTGTGGAGGGAAACGATCGATGCCCACAACAGATTGATGAGGAACTATTTTGTGGAGAATCCCACATACCCCGAGTACTACTTTCGGCGCCATTCTAAGATGAGCATCGAGTTGTTCAAACACATTGTGGAGAAACTGGCGAGCCATGATCGGTTTTTCAGCAAAGGAGGAAAGCCGTCGGAGAACTCGGGCATAGCACCTTTAAAAAGGTGACCGCCGCTTTGCGTATGTTGGCATATGGTATTCCGGCGGATCTAGTTGATGACCACTTGGCCATGGGTGCACTACTGTAGGATGCTGCTAACGCGACACTACAATCAGAGACCCTTCGACAAAACTGTGTGTGATGCATTAATCACAAATGGTGATGTAAAAAACATCAAAAAAGATACAAAATGTTTTCGATGGCGGAGACATCAAACATGATTTGGATTATAGTTATGTGGCATACGATTCACTCGAAGGAACTGTTTGCGATGAGCATAACAGCAGAAACGGTCAGATAGATGAAGGTGTGTGTGATATACAACATACAGTTCACTCGGATGCACTGTTTGTGATTAGGCAACACAACAGAAACAGTTAGCCAGATCAAGGTGTGTGTGTGTGTGCAATATACGGCATACATTTCACTCGGATGAACTGTTTTCGATTAGGCAACACAACATAAATAGTCAGCCAGATCAAGGTGTGTGTATTGACGGCATACACTTCACATGGATGAACTGTTTGCGATTAGCCACAACAAACAGAAATGGTCAGTCAGATCAAGGTGTGTGCGCTAGACAGGCACACATTCTAATTAAAGGAAGCGTGCGCGATGGTAATAACGAGTGCGCACGGTTGATGGAACAAGTCATGTGCTGACATCGCCTATTGCGGTGCACCCTATGGTGCAAAGGCCACGTACGCATCCGAGAATGCGTGCCCACATTACGCCATCCGGGAATCATGCCGCACTTCGAAACTAGAACTGTCAATAAAGTTTGAATTTCCTTCCCGTCACATTCCAAATTACTACCACGCTATATTTAATTGCAAACCTGTTCACACCGATGAAAACCTAAACAGTTTCCCACTTAGCAGCGTATTATTCGGTTATAAATACTACCTACTCCAAGATGACTGCACATTCCTCCTCAATTCCTTATCAACAAACACAAACAAGTCTTTCATCATCATTCCCTTGCGTCTACCATGGCCCGCATGAGTTCTAGGTCGAGAAATTACTACCAGGGAGAGGCGAGCATGGAAGCGGAAGCACGAGAGATGTCTCGCCTCACCGCAAAAGCAACCGACATGTCCTGCCGCGCCACCATAGCAACACAAAGGTCCTGCAACGCCGCTGAAGTAGCACAGAGGTCCCACCGCTCAGTCGAAGTAGCAGACTGGTCTGGCCATGCCACGGAAGCAGCAGAGATGTCCCACTGCATCGCGGATGCAACAGAGAGGTCCTCCCGTGCCGCGGCGGCCTGGGAAAATGTCTCGCGGGCAGGCGAGGACTCTCGCAGGTGCATGCGCGCTATGCTCAATAACCTGATGGATCAGATCTCCGGCTGGATGAAGCTGCAGGACAAGATGAATGCCTCGTTTAAAAATGCTACCGGCGTCATCCGAGGACTAAGGGAGTACAAGGAGAAGCTCCACACCGAGCGCGACCTACTGAGGGCGAAGATTGCCAGAAGGGCGAAGCAGCAAGAGGAGACCATTGCCTTGTTGAAGAGGACGGGCGACATTGTCAACAAACTTATGGATGAGAATGCCATGCTCCGCATCGAGCACGAAAGGCTGGTGGAGGAATATGTGGATTCTGCCAAGCAGCGTATTGAGGACATGAAAGAGATCATCGCCGCTCGCTGCGAGAACTAGTCTCCGCGCCCTACAGCAACGCATCAAGAAAGTAGAGATAAGCGAGCGAGATTGTTGTCTGCGTCTTCCTTCTTCTTTTGCCCTTGTGTATTTCGGGCATTGATGCATGTGGCATTTTTAATTATATTCCTAAATATGCAGGACAATTATTATCCACTGTCAGCGTGATTATATTTATATCAGTCTTGCTATAAGTCTCAGTCGATGCTATATATGTCCGTCAGATCTTACATCAAGATTCGTGCAAAATTTTCTTTTCAGACTTTCTTTTTTCTCTCTTAAATCCCAGTCGAGTGAGACATAGCCACACCATAAAACAGGGGCTCAGGCGCCATTAATGGAGAAGTTGGGAGAGAGGTGGGCGGCGGTTGGAGGTCAAAGGGCTCGCCTCCCGATAAGCACGTGCAGGGGTCTGCTCGCATGCCTCCCGTACTCAAATAGCTACCCCGCACGGCGCCTCCTAGCCAATAAAAAAAGGGCGCATGGCGGCACGTAAATGGTTAGTAGAACGCCCATGGTTTCAATAATACGTGTGTTTCCGGTTGTAACGTTACAGCTCTTGTTCCAAAATGACTTTGTTGGTTTTTAGTGTGTGCGCTTTCGCAAATCAGACAAAAAATTTACCATAGCATGTTGGTGCCATGTGAAGGCAACATGCTGAGTTTCATGTTTTTCAGGCAAGTTTTGGATTTATAGGAATTTAAAAACCAAGTTTCTCTATGTTTCCGGGCCTAGCCACGACGCCCAGATGTTTGAAATTCATTCCCATTTTTTGCATGGGACCGAAACATTCATCCAAGGACACATATATGATTTTTCAACCCTTCTTGGCGCACTGGAGCATGTGCATATTGGTAAAATTTGAATTATGCACATTAAATGCCAAGAAAACTCAAATAATGTATAAAAAATGCAAAATGAACCCTCAATAATTCCAAAATTAAGCATGGAACTCCTGTTGGTCTATCCTCTGTAAAACAAATCAAGGTGGGAAGATGCAGCGTATGTCGTTTCGCACAGCGAGGTGACAGGTTCCCTCTCGGAACCACGAGCCTTCTTGAGAGAAGCTCTGACTTGCAAGAAGCTTATACCAAAACTTGTCCCAAATCGGATGAAATTTTTACCACAACATGTTGGTGCTATGTCATGAGACCATGCCAAGTTTCATGATTTTCGGGTGAGTTTTGGATTTACAGGAATTTAAAAACCAAGTTTCTCAATGTTTCCGGCCGAGCCACGACGTCTAGATGTTTGAAATTCATTTCCATTTCTTGCATGGGATCTAAACATTCACTCAAGGCCACACATATGATTTTTCAACCAGCTTTGGCGCACTGGAGCATGTGCATGTAGTCCAAATTTGAATTTTGCACATTAAATGCCTATAAAACTCAGCTAATGTATAAAAAGGCCAGACGAACCTGGATTAATTCCTAAACTTAGCAAGATACTCCTATTGGTCTATGTTGCCTCTGTAAAAAAATCAAGGCGGGAAGAGGCGGTCTATGTCGTTTCGCACACAGAGGTGACATGTCCCCTCTCGGAACCATGAGGCTTCTTGAGAGAAGCTCCAATTTGCAAGAAGCTTATACCAAAACTTGTCCCAAATCGAACGAAATTTTTACCACAGCATGTTGGTGCAATGTCATGAGACCATGCCAAGTTTCATGATTTTCTGACGATTTTTGGATTTACAGGAATTTAAAAACCAAGTATTGCAATGTTTCCAGCCAAGCCACAATGCCGAGGTGTTAGAAATTCATTCTCATTTCTTGCATGGGACCTAAACATTCACTCAAGGACACACATATGAATTTTCAACCAGCTTTGGTGCACTGGAGCATGTGCATGTAGTTCAAATTTGAATTTTGCACATTAAATGCCTATTACACTCGGTTAATGTATAAAAAAGCCAGACGAACCCGGATTAATTCCTAAAATTAGCACGATACTCCTATTGGTCTATGTTGCCTCTGTAAAAAATCCAGGCTGGGAAAGATGGTCTATGTTGTTTCGCACACAGAGGTGACACGTCCCCTCTCGTAACCATGAGGCTTCTTGAGAGAAGCTCCGTTTTGTAAGACGCTTACACCAAAACTTGTCCCAAATCGAACAATTTTTTTACCACAACATGTTGGTGCCATTTCAAGATACCATGCCAAGTTTCATGATTTTCAGGCAATTTTCAGATTTACAGGAATTTAAAAACCAAGTATCTGAATGTTTCTAGCCGAGCCACGATGCCGAGGTGTTTGAAATTCATTCCCATTTCTTGCATGGGACCTAAACATTCACCCAAGAACACATATATGATTTTTCAACTAATTTCAGTGCACTTGAGCATGTGCTTGTAGTTCAAATTTGAATTATGCACATTAAATGCCTAGAAAATCAATTAATGTATTAAAAAGGCCAAACGAACCCTGAATAATTCCAAATTTTAACACGACACTCATATATTTGCATGTTCACTGCAGATAAATGTTCTAGCAATTCAAACACCATCCTTTCTTTCCGTAACACCATTTTGTCTTTCAAATCAAAATGAAAAAATCAGGTACACCACAAACAGTTTACTATCAAGAATCATGTGCGATGCAATATAAAATATCTTGGCGCACCCTCTTGTATGGCTTACGCCAGAAGCTTCGTCGTCTATAGTCCACCGCACGTGCTTCAGCCACACTTCGCGCCAGTTTCTCATGGCACCGAGCGAAAAATTTCAGCAACAACAGAAATATCTAGCCCCCCACCTCCTCCCCCCAACCAAAAGCCACATTTCCACTGTTTCTCCTTTCTTTTCAAGTTCAAACCTTCACTGCTAACTTGTAGCGCCGCCTCCTTGATACGTCTCCAACGTATCTATAATTTATGAAGTATTCATGCCATATTTACAACAATTTTATATTGTTTTGGTATGATTTCCATAGAACTAACCCGAACTGACACTGTTTTCAGCAGAACTACCGTGGTGTTGTTTTTTGTGCAGAAATGAAAGTTCTCCAAATGAGCTGAAACTTTTTGATGATTTTTTTTGGAACAAAAGAGAGCCCCAAAGCTTCGTGGAAGGACCAGAAGGTGAAGGAGTAGGGAACAAGACACTGGGGCACGCCAGGAGGCCCAGGCGCGCACTCGTGAGTTGTGCTCACCTCGAGGCCCATCTTCGCATGAAACCAACGCTGGAAAATCCTATAAATAGAGAAACCATCAGGGGTAACCCTAGATCAGAAGTTCCGCCGCCGCAAGCCTCTGTAGCCACGAAAAACCAATCTAGCCCCCATTTCGGCACCCTGCCGGAGAGGGAAATCATCACCGGTGGCCATCTTCATCATCCCGGCGGCCACCATGATGAGGAGGGAGTAGTCCACCCTCGGGGCTGAGGGTTTGTACCAGTAGCTATGTGTTTAATCTCTTTCTCTCGTGTTCTTGAGATGTCACGATCATGATGTATCGCGGGCTTTGTTAATATAGTTGGATCATATGGTGTTTTCCCCTCTCTATCTTGTTGTGAATTGAGTTTTCCCTTTGAGATTTCGTTTTATCGGATTGAATACTTTTATGGATTTGAGAACACTTGATGTATGTCTTGCATATGAATACTCGTGGTGACAATGGGGTATTATATTGATTCACTTGAGATATGTTTTGGTACTCAACTCGCGGATTCCCGAGGTGACATTGCGGTAATCTATGCATAGGGCTTGATGCACGTTCTCGTCTTTTGTTTCTCCGGTAGAAATCTTGGGGCACTCTTTGAGGTTCTTTGTGTTGGATTGAGTATTATGAATCTGAATTTGCTTTGGTGTTATTTTAGTTCGAACTCTTGATAGATTGATCGGAAAGAATAACTTGGTGTTATTTTAGTACGAACTCTTGGATAGATCGATCGGAAAGAATAGCTACAAACAATTTCTTCTTATGTTCTCCGCTAGATAAGAACTTTGGAGTGATTTTTCATCGCACGTTGAGGGATGGTTATATGATCCAATTAGATCAGCATTGTTGAGAGATTGCACTGGCGAAAGTATGGACCCTAGGCCTCATTTTCAAGCAACCGTTTGTGCTCTGTTTTATCAATTGCTACCTTGCTGTTTTTTATTGTTCCTATTACAAAAACCAATATCTACTATCATTACAACGCTTTTATTACCATCTCTTCGCCGAACTAGTGCACCTATACAAATTACCATTGTATTTGGTGTGTTGTGGAAACAAGAGACTCTTTGTTATTTGGTTGCAGGGTTGTTTGAGAGAGACCATCTTCATCCTACGCCTCCCACGGATTGATAAACCTTAGGTCATCCACTTGAGGGAAAATTGCTACTGTCCTACAAAACTCTGCGCTTGGAGGCCCAACACGAGTCTACAAGAATAAAGTTGCGTAGTAGACATCAAGCTCTTTCCTGGCGCCGTTGCTGGGTGTAACACCCCCAGTGCTTAACTGCAGGAATCACCCTTTTGATTATGCCATGTCATCATGTTTAACAGTGCACGATCATCATTAGGATTATATTGCATTTCAACTCCTAAGTCAAAATCCAAATTTAAAATGAAAGTGGAAAATAAAAGTTGTCCAACATAAAAACTAAATTGTTCATTAAATGGCAAATATTCCAGAGACCATTCTAAAATTGTAACCAACAAATAATAAATTAATTAAGAGACTCTAACAGTAGCAAAACAACACTATTTAATCCATTTTCAATTAAATAAAATCCAAATAAAAAGATATGGGCACCAAACCATTTTATTGCAGTGGTATACAATGCCCTGTGATTTGTGGACCAGGTCACAATTTTTACAAAAGTCATTTGGGTGCCTAACCATTTACAAAACAGAGAAAAGAGAGAAAGAAAAGAAAAGAAGAAAACAAAAGGAAAACCCCCCAGCCAACTGGGCCAACCGGCCCAGCCAGCCGGCCCACGCGGCCCACCCCCTGGCCTACATACTTCCTCCCCCGTAGCCCTAATCCCCACCCCCACTCCCCTCGTTCCCCACTTCCCCCCCACCCGATCCAGGGAGAGGATCGGCCTCGATCCCTGCCGCCCCGACGCCGTCGTCGAGTCGCCTCGCCAGCGCCGCCCGCCGCCAATCCCCGCCTCCTCCTCGCCCACTCATTCGCCCGCGCGCGCCACCGCCCAAGGCCTCTGCCTCACCTCGCCGACGTCGTCGCCAAACGCTGCCACCTCACCGCGCCGTCGTCGTCCCGTTGTCGACCACCGCCGCCCCGAGCTCCGGCCCCTCCCCGAGCCCGCTTATGCACAACTACAGGCCCCAGTGAGGCCTCGTTCGCCCTCGCTCCGCTCCCTCGCGCTCCGATCCTCGTCGGCGCGCTCACCGCTTAGCCGCTGCCGCGCCCGCCTGCGCCCGCCTCACGCTCGCCGCGGCCTCGCCTCGTTTGCCGCCGCTGCCCTCCACTGCACGCGCCGGCCGTGTCCCGCGCCACCGCGCGCGCGCTCGCGCTGTCCGCGCCACGCTCGCCCCGCGCCGCCCCCTACTCGCGCGCGTGGCCGCCCGCCTGCTGCGCTGCCGCCGCCGCGCCCCGGTTCCCCTGCTGCTGCCCTCTGCGCCTCGCGCACACGCGCCCGTGCGCGCCTCCCCACACGCGCGCCCGCTGCACTCCGCGGCCGCCGCCTGCTGTCCCGCTCGCCGCGCCGCCCTGCTCCCCACATGCGCGCCCGCTGCACTCCGCGCCGCCGCACTCCCTGCGCCCGAATCGCCCAGCGTCCGTTTGGCCCTATGAGCCACTGACTAGGGGGCCCCACCCCACAGAACATTAGAAAAAAAATAATAATAAATAATAAAAATGTAATTAATAATTAATTAATTTGTGAATTAATTAATCTAATTAACTAGTTAGTTTAATTAAACTGTAATTAAGTTAACTAAACCCTAATTAAACATAACAGAGTATGACAGGTGGGACCCACTGGTCCTGACGTCATGCTGACGTCAGCATAACACTGTTTCGGATAATGTTAATTTAAATAAATTAAATAAATTCCAGAAATTTTTTAAATCTTTATAAAATCATATTAAATAATCCGTAGCTCAGATCGAAAAACTTTGTACATGAAAGTTGCTCAGAACAACGATACGAATTCGGATACGCGGTCCGTTCGTCCGCCACGCGTCCCTAACTATCCGAACATGCAACCGTTCCCCTCTTTTCGTCTGTCCGAAATGCCGGACACTGGGAATATTTTCCCGGACATTTCTCCCCTTCGCCAGGATTACCTAGCACTACGATAGAACACCGCTAGCTCTGCTTATTGACATGTCATGCACTTGTATGCTTAGTATTTACTGTTTCCTCCCCCTCTTCTCTCTCGATAGCCCCCGACACCGACGTCGTCCCCGAGACCGACGCAGCTCCGGAGACCGAAGACACCATTGACAACCTTGCCCTTGCCGCTGAGCAACCAGGCAAGCCCCCCCTTTTGATCATCCCGATATCGCCCATTCTATTTCTCATGCTTGCATTAGAATTGCTGCTGCTGCTGCTTTACCTATTCTGATGCATAGCCTGTTTATTGTATCCTGCTGTTGAAAATTACCTGCATATCCTAAACTGCTTAGTATAGGCTGGGTAGAGACCTATCAGTGACCCCACTTATCCCGACTGCCCCGCTGGATTATCCGAAGACCCGATCAACGGGAATTGAAGACCAGGCCCCGACACCGCACATCACCCCCCCTAGTTGTAACGACACTGCAGCGTTACTATCGAGTGCCGAGGGTGAAACCTCTTGTAGCACTCCTAATGTTAACTCTGTAGAGTAGCTATTCGGTCGTGGTCATCGAGGGTGATTCCTCCTTCACCGCTTCCGATAACGACGCTGTCGTACAACACCTCAAGTGTGAACCCAGTGAGGGTGATTCCTCCGAGTTCACCTTGACGGATACATCAAGTAGGAATCCAACAAGGGTGATACCTCGGATTCCCCTGATGTTATGGACACACGGATAATTGGACTTTACACTGTTACTTGGATAGGCGGGTCGGCCCTGAGGGGTACCCGCGTGCGCCTGAGAGGCGAGTGTTGTGAAGACGGGTGCCTGTGTGATGCCCGAGTGAGAATACGAGGCGCGGCCGGGCATTCTTAACCCTTGCAGCAAGTCCTCGAGACGGGGCGACGGAGTCACATCTTTCGTGAGTCTCTGCTCGTTACCGCAAGCCCTAGTCCACTAACGATTTGGATATTTGATCCGAGCAGGCCTCTGGCCTGATAGCACTAACCATCACGTGGGCATAGTATGGGCGTTCTGCATCGTAGCATTAGCTGAAAGCTCTGTCAGACGTCTAGTTCAACCTTGCGGCCGGGACGGACCGGCGCCCTCCGGGTGCCTGGCTGCACCCTGCTCGCAACGACCCGGAGTGCACAACGCGATGGCCCAAGACCCCTGAGCGCTTAGGATGTAGACCAGCGGGGACCTCTCTGCTGAGCTGTTGGTAGGGCTGCGGTGTGTCGTTTGACTGAGGCCGGGCATGACCCAGGAAAGTGTGTCCGGCCGGAGTTAATCGAGCGTGTTGGGTAAGTTGGTGCACCCCTGCAGGGAAGAACACACCTATCGATAGCCGGTCCTACGGAAAAGGACACTCGGAGTTGTATCCTGATTGATACAATTAGAACTGGATACTTGGATACTATGGCTCTGGGATTGCTTCTCGCAGGGAGTCGAGAAGGGATCTCCGGACGAGGTTGATGACTGTATGGCTCTGGGATTGCTTTCTCGCAGGGCGTCGAGAAAGGATCTCTGGTTGAGGTTGAGACTTAATGATACTGCTACATTATATTGTACTGTTCTACCCTCTTCTATTTCTGCAAGACCGCTGAAGATGCTAGTCTTCGATAGGACTAGGCCTTCTCTCTATTCTGGCATTTCTGCAGCCCAGTCCACATATACAGCCTCTCTTTGAAAATGTTGCATATGTAGTGTAGATCCTTGCTTGCTGAGTACTTCTAAGTACTCACGGTTGCTTTGTTTTCCTTTTCTCCCCATATCAGTTTGACGTGACCAAGATGACGGAGCCCCTGAGACAGATGCCCCGTCGATCGACTTCTACTACTACCCAGAGGATGGATACTACTACGAGTTGACTGACGACCAGGAGTAGGATCGGAGGGTCCCAGGCAGGAGGCCTACGCCTTTCGATCGTAGTGTTTTATTTTGCCCCGCCTTTCTAAAGGCTTTTCTGTTTCTGTTTCTGTTTCATATCTGTACTCAGATATCTGATGCTTCCGCTGACGCTTGTTCACAAGCTTTTGTATTCGAGCCCTCGAGGCCCCTGGCTTGTAATATAAAGCTTGTATGACTTTATTTATGTTTTAGAGTTGTGTTGTGATATCTTCCCGTGAGTCCTTAGGCTTGATCATGTGCATTTGCGTGTATGATTAGTGCATGATTGGGCCGGGGGCGTCACACTAGGGAGGTGAGTGCATGAAGGTATATCTTTAGATCTTGCAACTGAATCTTTTAGTTTCTTGTTTTATCACTAGTTTGGTTCGTAAAAGAAAACTAAAAAAATGGAATTGAGGAGGCATCATATTGTTCATCTTTATAATGTCTTTCGTGAAAATGATGGAAAGGAAAATTGTGCTCAATTGATAGAAGAAGAATTCTATAAAATGTTTGACAAAAAATCTTTGAATGATGAGCATGATTGCAATGTTGTTAGTATGAATTATTTGAATATCCATGATGCTAATGATATGCAAAGCTACAAGCTTGTGGATGCTATGTTTGATGAAAATGATATTTTTAGTCCCCCAAGTTTTGATGAGAAAATTTACTATGATGAAAGCATGCCTCCTATTTATGATGATTATGGTGATGACATGTATGCTATAAAGAATAATGATAACCTTGAAACTTGTCATCATGATTTTAATTTTCAATCACATGATAGTTATTTTGTTGAGTTTGCTCCCACTACTATTGATGAGAATAAATTTGCTTATGTGGAGTGTAATAAAATTTATATGCTTGTGGATCATGAAAAAAATGCTTTATGTGATGGTTATATTGTTTAATTCATTCATGATACTACTGAAAATTATTATGAGAGAGGAACATATGCATCTACATATCTCAATAATATCAAGTTTCCTCTCTATGTGTTGAAATTTTCGAAGTTATGCATGTTTTGCCTTGCTATGCTAGTTGATTCTTGTTCCCATAAGTTGTTTGCTCACAAACTCCCTATGCATAGGAAGTGGGTTAGACTTAAATGTGCTTGTCATGTGCTTCATGATGCTCCCATTATGTTTCAATTCTTATCTTTTATGTGAGCATCATTGAAATCATCATGCCTAGCTTAAAAGGCATAAAAGAAAAGCGCTTGTTGGGAGACAACCCAACATTTACCCCTACTGTTTTTGTGTGATCACATGATTAGTCTACTTTAGTGATCTTGTTTTATAGCTTTTGTTTCAATAAAGTGCCAAGTAAAGCATTTGGGATAGTGTGGATGATAGTTGACTTGGTTCTGTGCAAAAACAGAAACTTTTGCGTCCAGTACAGAAATTACTATATTTTACTGGAACGTGTAAAAATTCTGAATTTTTTAAAGTTGATTGGTATACAAATTTTCTATGTTTTCCTAATTTTTCAGATCTTTATGTACTGTTCTGTTTTTGACAGATTCTGTTTTCAATGCATAGTTTGCTTGTTTTATAGTTTCTATGGCTTATATTGCTTAATATAAATTGTGGAAATTGTAGAGTACAGTAGGAATTGTGTGAGAATAATTATGAGTCTTATCTTGACAGTACCAAAGTGAATGATTTGTCTTTATCATACTAACCCATCTCACGAAGTTCCGTTAAGTTTTGTGTGATTGAAGTTTTCAAGTTTTGGGTGAGATATCGATATGAGAAGAATAAGGAGTGACAAGACCCTAAGCTTGGGGATGCCCAAGGCACTTCCAAGGAAATATTCAAGGAAGATCCAAGCAACTAAGCTTGGGGATTCCCCGGAAGGCATCCCCTCTTTCGTCTTCAACATTATCGGTAACTTCACTTGGAGCTATATTTTCATTCGTCACATGATATGCGTTTTGCTTGGAGAGTAATTTTATTTTATTAGGATTTGCTTGCTGTTATTTATGATAATGTTTTTCATCTTTTATTTCAATAAAAGTCGCAAGGATAGCCATCACATTGCTTATTTTGCAAGAATATGAGTTGCTGTTTCAAAACAGAAAGTTTATCGCTGTTGCAACAATTCTCCAGAAAAGTCAGAATATGATAAAATGTTGAAATTTTTTGCAGAGTAAGATATGATAAATTTTCTACAGGTTGGTAAATTTTCAGAATGTTTGGAGTTAGGTAAGTATGAGTACAATTGCACTCTTTACAGACTATCCTGTTTAGACAGATTGCTGTTATGTTCGCATTGTTTGCATATGTTTGCTTGTTTAATGATTCTATTTGAGGATAGGAGTATTAAATATGCAGAGGCATTTAGTATTCAATGTTGAATAATAATTTTAGAGATTTGCTACAGTAGGGAATGATAAGGTTTTTGCATTGATTTATACTAACTTATCTCACGAGTTCTTGTTGAGTTTTGTGTGGATGAAGTTTTTAAGAATTAGGGAAACCGTGATATGAGAGGAATTAAGGAGACACAAAAGCTCAAGCTTGGGGATGCCCAAGGCATACCAAGATAATATTTCAAGAAGTCTCAAGCATCTAAGCTTGGGGATGCCCCGGTGGGCATCCCACCTTTCTTCTTCAACAATTATCGGTTAGTATCGGCTGAGCCTAAGTTTTTGCTTCTTCACATGATGTGTGCTATTCTTAGAATTTCATTTTATTTTGTTTTTCTTGCTGTTTTAATAAAATACTTAGATCTGAAAGATTTTAAATAAAAGAGAGTCCTCAAATAGCTACCCATTTACATAACTACTCGCTTGATCTTCACTTATATCTTTTTGGAGTAGTTTGTCTTATGCTCTCGTGCTTCACTTAAATTTATTTGAGAGCTTGTTAGTAGCAATGGTAATATATAAATTTAGTCCCAAAGTGATGGATATTCAAGAGGGATATAATAAAAACTTTCATGTAGATCATTGGATATGACAAGTTTGATTCCTTGCAATAGTTTTGCGATATGGAGATAATAATATGTGAGTCATGTTGGTGAGTAATTATGCTTTAGTAAGAATATTGGTGTTAAGGTTTGTGATTCCCTATGCAAGCACGAAAGTCAATAATTATGCAATGAAATTACATCCTACTTGTGGTGCATTATTCGGTGTTAGTTATGCTCAATGCTCGTTTATGTGAATTTTCGTTTCTTGGTTGGTTGCTTCTCAATCTATTTGCTAGCCTCCATTTGTACTAAGTGAGAATACTACTTGTGCATCCAAATTCTTAAACCCAAAGTTGTGCCAAATGAGTCCACCATACCTACCTATATGCGGTATTTCCATGCCGTTCTAAGCAAATTTGTATGTGCCATCTCTAATTTTCAAAATAAATTTCCTTTTTTGTGTGCTCGTACCGCTCATGAAACGGTAGCGGGTGGCTGATATTCTTCCATGCTAGATGTGTTATTCTCAAGATGAGTGTTTATTCACTTGTCATTGCACGAGAGTACGGCAAAGGTAATAGGGATGCCCAGTCCTGAAATGAAAAATGAATTTACTTTATGTTGTCAAATAATAAATTCCTTGGAAAGTGTTGGTATGGAGGGCACCCGTGGATACGGCTAGCCATGGATTGTGAAAGAATGGTGGAAAAAGGAATAAACTTTATTTTCTGTTTGGGAACCGCCTATGATATATCTAGCATGGAAAGTGTTGGGAATTACTCGGTCGTTTTTGTTGACGGGAAAAGTATGCCTCCCAAAATCTTTTATCTCTCAATTTAAGCTTTGAGCTCTAGCACCTCTACAAATCCCTACTTCCCTCTGAGAAGGGCCTATCTATTTACTTTATGCAATTTTTATTTTTATTTGAGTCTCCATCTTCTCTTATAAAGCACCAACTAAGGGGCACTATGATCGTACTTGAGCATTGGATGTAGCTAATATGCGAGTGTGTTTCATGAATGGTTCAATGATTGAGCATGATGGGCTAGGGATAACTTTCTTTAGTGTTGATATTTTGAAAGACATGGTTGCTTGTTGATATGCTTGAGAATTGATGTCCTCATGTCAAATTATAGACTATTGCTTTGAATCATTCAAGTCCAAATGTCCATGCTACAAAAGAAAGATTATATGATGAATATGATAGGTAGCTTTCCACAACAAAAATTCCGTTTTCAATTGCTACTTTATCATAATAAGTTTTATAAGAAAGAGTTGCTGTTATGATTCTAGGAAAAGTGATTGAAATTATCATTGATCAAACTTATGCACTTTGCTAGCATTCACACTTCATAAATTATTTCTTTTATCATTTACCTACTCGAAGACGAGTAGGAATTAAGCTTGGGGATGCTGATACGTCTCCAACGTATCTTTAATTTATGAAGTATTCATTCCATATTTACAATAATTTTATATGGTTTTTGTATGATTTGCATAGAACTAACCCGGACTGACGCTGTTTTCAGCAGAACTACCGTGGTGTTGTTTTTTGTGCAGAAATGAAAGTTCTCCAAATGAGCTGAAACTTTTTGATGATTTTTTTTTGAACAAAAGAGACCCCCGAAGCTTCGTGGAAGGACCAGAAGGTGAGGGAGTAGGGCACAAGACACCGGGGCGCGCCAGGAGGCCCAGGCGCGCCCTGGTGGGTTGTGCTCACCTCGAGGCCCATCTTCACGTGAAACCAACGCTAAAAAATCCTATAAATAGAGAAACCATCAGGGGTAACCCTAGATCAGAAGTTCCGCCGTTGCAAGCCTCTGTAGCCATGAAAAACCAATCTAGACCCCGTTCCGGCACCCTGCCGGAGGGGGAAATCATCACTGGTGGTCATCTTCATCATCCCGGTGGCCACCATGATGAGGAGGGAGTAGTCCACCCTCGGGGCTGAGGGTTTGTACCAGTAGCTATGTGTTTAATCTCTTTCTCTCGTGTTCTTCAGATGTCACGATCTTGATGTATCGCGGGCTTTGTTAATATAGTTGGATCATATGGTGTTTTCCCCTCTCTATCTTGTTGTGAATTGAGTTTTCCCTTTGAGATTTCGTTTTATCGGATTGAATACTTTTATGGATTTGAGAACACTTGATGTATGTCTTGCATATGAATACCCGTGGTGACAATGGGGTATTATATTGATTCACTTGAGATATGTTTTGGTACTCAACTCGCGGATTCCCGAGGTGACATTGGGCTAATCTAAGCATAGGGCTTGATGCACATTCTCGTCTTTTGTTTCTCCAGTAGAAATCTTGTGGCACTCATTGAGGTCATTTGTGTTGGATTGAGTATCATGAATCTGAATTTGCTTTGGTGTTATTTTAGTACGAACTCTTGATAGATCAATCGGAAAGAATAACTTGGTGTTATTTTAGTACAAACTCTTGGATAGATCGATCGGAAAGAATAGCTACAAACAATTTCTTCTTATGTTCTCCGCTAGATAAGAACTTTGGAGTGATTCTTCATCGCACGTTGAGGGATGGTTATATGATCCAATTAGATTAGCATTGTTGAGAGATTGCACTAGCGAAAGTACGGACCCTAGGCCTCATTTTCAAGCAACCGTTTGTGCTCCGTTTTATCAATTGCTACCTTGCTGTTTTTTATTGTTCCTATTATATAAACCAATATCTACTATCATTACTATGCTTTTATTACCATCTCTTCGCCAAACTAGTGCACCTATACAAATTACCATTGTATTTGGTGTGTTGGGGACACAAGAGACTCTTTGTTATTTGGTTGCAGGGTTGTTTGAGAGAGACCATCTTCATCCGACGCCTCCCACGGATTGATAAACCTTAGGTCATACACTTGAGGGAAAATTGCTATTGTCCTACAAAACTCTGCGCTTGTGGGCCCAACATGAGCTACAAGAATAAAGTTGCGTAGTAGACATCACTCCTCACCGGTGACCCTTCTTCTTGCTGCGCGGCCTTGTCCGTATAGTCAGGTAATCCACACCCAATCCCCATCCTCCTCCTCCTTCTCCATCCCACATGCCCCGACCGGCGGCACGACACCTTCCGGCCAAATCACTGCCCCGTCCTCCAAATAAGCTCCGCCCACAGCCATTTTGCACGCAGTATAGCGAGGAGCTCAGGAGCATCTGGCAGCGGAGAAGCAAATCACGGCCGCACGCGCGGA
Organism: Thinopyrum elongatum; assembly: GCA_011799875.1. Taxonomy (NCBI): domain Eukaryota; kingdom Viridiplantae; phylum Streptophyta; class Magnoliopsida; order Poales; family Poaceae; genus Thinopyrum; species Thinopyrum elongatum. Next base: position 337,137,564 of record CM022301.1, read on the forward strand.
TGAGGTCGCGATGGATGCCATGCGTGCCGATCGCCAGATCTTGGATGACCACCTCGCCTTCGAGGCCACTGTCGATGCCGCCATGCGGTTGGCTACTTTAAAATATAGTTCGTGGTATTTTCTCGACGCCACCGCCGGTGCCTTCTAGTGAATTGTCCTCTGTAATGTTAATATGCAATCTGATCTTCTGAAATGTAATGTTCAGTTAATAGTTTGGTACAACAATTACTTCATTTCCTAGTAGTTATCAAGCATTGTTGGTTTGGTTAACTGTCTTATCTTCTAGTATAAGGTTTTTTGTGCAATGTGGTGCTTAGTTAACTGTTTGGTTCATTTGTTCCACTGTCCAGTTAACTGTTTGGTTTAGTTCTGCAATCTGATGTTCATTTGTCGTGGGTACAGTTTTGTATTGTTATGCATGTGAGAAATAAATCGAGTTTGGTTGTACTAAGTACACGAGAAACATATACAATTGCTCTATTTCCAAGTTGTTTAGCAAGGTCTATGTTATCATTGGGTCTTCGTAGTGTTGTAGAGGTCTTCGGCATTGGTGTGTAGCGGCTTGGTTGCTCTGTGATTTGCCTCATCGCCAATGGCATGAGGTTGGTCTAGGTTGAGTTAATCTGTTGGATCTTCAATTTGTCTATTTTTAATTAACATATTCTACTGATAGTATGCCAACTCTCAGATAACCTGATCAAGATCTGCCTTATATGTGTTGCAGAGAAATAATGGGAGGCAATGAGGTTTACCATCGAGGTTTGCACATGCATGGTCCTTTGGCTAATAGCACATTATTGTGCAATTGCATGAATCATTATAATATTTACTTTTTTAACAATTTAGTCTTGCACATGTAGGTCCTGCTGTCAGAGGTTTAGACCCACTGTTCGACCCATTTTGCATATGGGGAAATGAGATGTCCATGAATATCAGTCAAGTCAAGAAAATCAGAAATATTGTTAGGATAAAGAAACTTGCGATGAATAACAACAAGATCTTTGTTTGCACAATGAAGAAGACATCAGTTAACTATAGGATGGTACCAACTCTTTTACCTTGTTTTTCCCCTTGTGCCATTTCAAAATTTAGAACAGTTATTTATGCATATCTTTGTTTTCAGTCCTCTCTAAAACAGTTCATCGATGATTACCTCTCAAACCACCTGCATGGTCAAGAGGCAAGGAAGGTATTGATACGTCCATTTTGCATCATGTTTTCCTACTGTTATTTATAGTGTTTTCATTCAATATAACACTTTGTGGAGTAATTCTAATGCCTTTTCTCTCATAATATGCAAGGTTTACACAAAGAGGGAGATTACCGGCAGCTGGAATTCTAGACCTGAAAAAGCTATATCAGAGATACCTATTCTTCACATCTCCAAATGAGCTGAAACTTTACGGAGATTTATTTTGGAATATAAAAAAATATTGGAGAAAATAAATACCAGAGGGGGCCACCCAGGTGCCCACTAGGCACTAGGGCGCGCCTAAACCCCCCCCCCCCTAGCGCGCCCTGGTGGGTAGTGGGCTCCCTGGCCATCCTCCGGTGCCCATCTTCTGGTATATAAGGTCATTTTCCCTAGAAAAAATAAAGTGAGTACTTTCGGGACGGAGCACCGCCATCTCGAGGCGGAACTTGGGCAAGAACACTTTTGCTCTCCGGCGGAGCGATTCCGCAGGGGATACTTCCCTTCGGGAGGGGGAAATCGAAGCTATCATCGTCATCAACGACCCTCTCATCGTGGGAGGGCCAATCTTCATCAACATCTTCAACAACAACATCTCATCTCAAAACCCCAGTTCATCTCTTGTGTTCAATTTTGTGTCAAAACCTCAGATTGGTACCTATGGGTGACTAGTAGTGTTGATTACATCTTGTAGTTGATGCTAGCAGGTTTATTTAGTGCAAGATTATATGTTCAGATCTATTATGCTATTTAATACCCCTCTGATCTTGAGCATGAATATGTTTTGTGAGTAGTTACTTTTGTTCTTGAGGACATGGGAGAAGTCTTGTCACAAGTAATCATGTGAATTTGATATTCGTTTGATATTTTGATGATATGTATGTTGTGATTCCCTTAGTTGTGTTATGTGAACATTGACTACATGACACTTCACCATCTTTGGGCCTAAGGGGATGCATTGTGGAGTAGTTATTAGATGATGGGTTGCTAGAGTGACAGAAGCTTAAACCCTAGTTTATGCGCTATTCCGTAAGGGGCTGATTTGGATCCATATGTTTAATGCTATGGTTAGATTTTATCTTAATTCTTCTTTCATAGTTGCGGATCCTTGCGAGAGAGGTTAATCATAAGTGGGAGGCTTGTTCAAGTAATAACAACACTCAAGCACCGGTCCATCCACATATCAAATTATCAAAGTAGCGAATGCGAATCAAACCAACATGATAAAAATGACTAGATGAAATTCCTGTGTATCCTCAAGAACGCTTTGCTTACTATAAGAGACTGTTCCGGCCTGTCCTTTGCTATAAAAAGGATTGGGCTAACTTGCTGCACCTATTGTTACTATTGCTACTTATTGCTTGATACAAATTATCTTGCTATCAAACTATTTGTTACCGACAATTTTAGTGCTTGCGGAAATTACCTTGCTGAAAACCACTTGTCATTTCCTTCTGCTCCTTGTTGGGTTCGACACTCTTACTTATCGAAAGGACTACAATTGATCCCCTATACTTGTGGGTCATCAAGACTCTTTTCTGGCGCCGTGGAATTTGGTAAGGAAAAATTTATATTACGTGCTGAAATTTATTGTCACTTGTTACTATGGAAAACAATCCTTTGAGGGGTTTGTTTGGGGTATCTTCACCTCGACCGGAAGCACAAAGAGTTGCTCCTCAACCTACTAAAAATATTGGTTATGAGATTCCTTCGGGTATGATTGAGAAACTGCTAGCTAATCCTTATGCAGGAGATAGAACACTACATCCTGATATGCACCTAATCTATGTGGATGAAGTTTGTGGATTATTTAAGCTTGCAGGTTTACCCGGAGATGAGGTTAAGAAGAAGGTTTTCCCTTTATCTTTGGGGGTAAAAGCATTGACATGGTATAGGCTATGTGATGATATTGGAGCTTGGGACTGGAATCGATTGAAATTGGAATTACATCAAAAGTTTTATCCTATGCATCTAGTTCATTGTGATCGGAATTATATATATATATTTTGGCCTCGTGAAGGAGAAAGTATCGCTCAAGCTTGGGGAAGTCTTAAATACATGATGTATACATGCCCCAATCATGAGCTCTCAAGGGAAATTATCTTACAGAATTTTTATGCTTGTCTTTCTCACAATAATCAAACCATCTTGATTCTTCTTCGACTGGCTCTTTTATGAAGAAAACTATTGAATTCATATGGAACCTTCTGGAAAGAATTAAACGCAACTCCAAAGATTGGGAACTCGACAAAGGTAATGAGTTAGGTATAACACTTAAGTTCGACCGTGTTAAGTCTTTTATGGATACTGATGCTTTTCAAAAGTTTAGCACTAAATATGGACTTGACTCTGAGATAGTAGCCTCTTTTTGTGAATCCTTTGCTGCTCATGTTGACCTCCCTAAGGAGAAGTGGTTCAAATAGCATCTACCTGTTAAAGAAAAGATTGAGGAGCCAGCTATAGTTAAAGATGAAACTATCATTTATAATGTTGATCCAGTTGTGCCTACTACTTATATTGAAAACCACCTTTCCCTGTTAGGATAAAGGAACATGCTAAAGTCTCAACCGTGGTTAACAAAAGTAATATTAGAGCACCTAGACCATCTGAACAAATTAAAGTAGAACCTAGTATTGCTATGGTTAAAGATCTCTTGGTCGATAATATCGATGGGCATGTTATTTATTTCTGTGATGAAGCTGCTAGAATTGCCAAACCCGATACTAAAGATAAAAACAAGCCCGTTGTTAGCATGCCTGTTGTCTCAGTTAAAATAGGAGATCATTGTTATCATGCCTTATGTGATTTGGGTGCTAGTGTTAGTGCTATCCCTTTTACTTTATAACAATAAATTATGAATGATATTGCACCCGCTGAAATAGAAGACATTGATGTCACTGTTAAGCTTGCTAATAGAGATACTATCACACCACTTGGGATTGTTAGAGATGTTGAAGTCTTGTGTGGGAAAATAAAATACCCTACTGATTTTCTAGTTCTTGGTTCTCTGCAAGATGATTTTTGCCCAATAATATTTGGTAGACCTTTCTTGAACACTGTTAATGCTAAGATAGATTGCAATAAAGAAACTGTCAGTGTTAATTTTGGTGATGTGTCTCATGAGTTTAATTTCTCTAACTTTCGTAGGCAACCTCATGATAAAGAATTTCCTAGTAAAAATGAAATCATTGGTCTTGCTTCCATTGCTGTACCACCTACTGATCCGTTAGAACAATATTTACTAGACCATGAAAATGATATGCATTTGCATAAAAGAAATGAAATAGATATAATATTCTTTGATCAACAACCTATTCTTAAACACAATTTGCCTGTTGAAACTCTAGGAGGCCCTCCTCCACCTAAGGGTGATCCTGTGTTTGAATTGAAACAATTACCTGATACGTTGAAATATGCTTATCTTGATGAGAAGAAGACATATCCTGTTATTATTAGTGCTAACCTTACAGAGCATGAAGAAAAGAGATTATTGAAAATTCTGAGGAAGCACCATGCTGCTATTGGATATACTCTTGATGATCTTAAGGGCATCAGTCCCACTCTCTGTCAGCACAAGATTAATATGGAACCCGACGCTAAACCGGTTGTTGATCACCAACGATGATTAAATCCTAAGATGAAGGAAGTGGTAAGAACTGAAATATTAAAGCTTCTGGAAGCAGGTATAATTTATCCTATAGCTGATAGTAGATGGGTAAGTCCTGTACATTGTGTCCCTAAAAAGGGAGGTATTACCGTTGTTCCTAATGATAAAAATGAACTTGTCCCACAAAGAATTGTGACTGGCTATATAATGGTAATTGATTTCAGAAAGTTAAACAAAGCTGCTAGAAAAGATCATTACCCTTTGCCTTTTATTGATCAAATGTTAGAAAGATTATCTAAGCACACACACTTTTGCTTTCATGATGGATATTCTGGTTTCTCTAAAATACCTGTATCACAACCCGATCAAGAGAAAACCACCTTTACTTGTCCTTTTGGAACTTATGCTTATAGATGTATGCCTTTTGGTTTATGCAATGCACCTGCTACCTTTCAAAGATGCAGGACTACTATATTCTCTGATTATTGTGAAAAGATTGTTGAGGTTTTCATGGATGATTTCTTCGTTTATGAAACTTCTTTTGATGATTGCTTAAGCAACCTTGATCGAGTTTTGCAGAGATGTGAACAAACTAATCTTGTCTTGAATTTGGAGAAGTGCCACTTTATGGTGAATGAAGGTATTGTCTTGGGGCATAAAATTTCTGAGTGTGGCATTGAAGTGGATAAGGCCAAAGTTGATGCAAATTAGAAAATGCCATGTCCTCAAGATATTAAAGGTATTCAAAGTTTCCTTGGTCATGTTGGTTTCTATAGGAGGTTTATTAAAGTCTTCTCTAAAATTTCTAGGCCTCTTACTAACCTCTTGCAAAAGGTTGTTCCATTTGTTTTTTATGATGATTGTGTAGAAGCCTTTGAAATACTTAAGAAAGTCTTAACTTCTGCACCTATCGTTCAACCACCTGATTGGAACTTTGAAGGAAACATGCCCTAGAGGCAATAATAAAGTTGTTATTTTATATTTCCTTATTCATGATAAAGGTTTATTATTCATGCTAGAATTGTATTGATCGGAAACTTAAATACATGTGTGAATACATAAACAAATACCGTGTCCCTAGTAAGCCTCTACTAGACTAGCTCGTTGATCAAAGATGGTTAAGGTTTCCTAACCATAGACATGTGTTCTCATTTGATAATGGGATCACATCATTAGGAGAATGATGTGATGGACAAGACCCATCCGTTAGCTTAGCATAATGATCGTTCAGTTTATTGCTATTGCTTTCTTCATGTCAAATACATATTCCTTCGACTATGAGATTATGCAACTCCCGGATACCGGAGGAATACCTTGTGTGCTATCAAACATCACAACATAACTGGGTGATCATAAAGATGCTCTACATGTATCTCCGAAGGTGTTTGTTGAGTTGGCATAGATCGAGATTAGGATTTGTCACTCCGAGTATCGGAGAGGTATCTCTGGGCCCTCTCGGTAATACACATCATAAGAAGTATTGCAAGCAAAGTGACTAATGAGTTAGTTACAGGATGATGTATTACGGAACGAGTAAAGAGACTTGCCGGTAACGAGATTAAACTAGGTATGAAGATACCGACGATCGAATCTCGGGCAAGTAACATACCGATGGACAAAGGCAATTACGTATGTTGTCATAATGGTTCGACTGATAAAGATCTTCATAGAATACGTAGGGGCCAATATGGGCATCCAGGTTCCGCTATTGGTTATTGACCTGAGAGGTGTCTCGGTCATGTCTACATAGCTCTCGAACCCGTAGGGTCCGCACGCTTAACGTTCGTTGACGATATAGTGTTATATGAGTTATATGTTTTGGTGACCGAATGTTGTTCGGAGTCCCGGATGAGATCACGGACATGACGAGGAGTCTTGAAATGGTCGAGAGGTAAAGATTGATATATAGGACGATGGTATTCGGACACCGGAATAGTTTCGGAGTGCACCGAGTACTCATCGAGTCACCGAAAGGGGTTCCGGGCACCCCCCCCCCCCCCCCGGCAAGTGTATGGGCCTTATGGGCCAAAGGGGGGACAGACCAGCCAACAAGGGGGCTGGTGTGCCCCTTCCCTTGGTTGGCCGGCCCTAGGGGAAGGAAAGGGGAGGGGTGGCCCCTCCTGCCTTTCCCTCCTCATGAGAGAAAGGAAAGGGGGGTGCCACCTCCTCCTTCCTTCCTCCCGCACTCCAAATAAGGAAGGGGGCACCACTTGGGGGAAGACCCCAAGTAGGATTTGGCCTACTTGGGGGCGCCTCCTGGACTTGCTCACTCCAACCCCCCCCTCCACCTATATATATGTGGGAGGGGGTGCCTAGCACAAGACACAACATTGTCTTAGTCGTGTGCGGCGCCCCCCTCCACCGTTTACACCCCCTGTCATATTTTTGTAGTGCATAGGTGAAGCCCTGCCGAGATAAATTCACCATCACCGTCACCATGCCGTCGTGCTGCCGGAACTCATCCACTACCTCGCCGTCTTGCTGGATCAAGAAGGCGTGGACGTCACCGAGCTGAACGTGTGCTGAACACGGAGGTGCCATACGTTCGGTACTCGATCGGTTGGATCGCGAAGAAAGTTCGACTACATCAACCGCGTTGTCAAACGCTTCCACTTACGGTCTACGAGGGTACGTAGACACACTCTCCCCTCTCGTTGCTATGCATCTCCATGGATAGATCTTGCGTGTGCGTAGAATTTTTTTTGTTTTCCATGCAACATTTCCCAACAGTGGCATCCGAGCCAGGTCTATGCGTAGATGATATGCACAAGTAGAACACAAAGAGTTGTGGGCGGTGATAGTCATACTTCTTACCACCAACGTCTTATTTTGATTCGGCGGTATTGTGGGATGAAGCGGCCCGGACCAACCTTACATGTCCACGCACATGACACCGGTTCCACCGACAGACATGCAACTAGTTTTGCATAAAGGTGGCTGGCGGGTGTCTGTTTCTCCTACTTTAGTTGAATCAAATTTGACTACGGCCGGTTCTTGAAGAAGCTGAAAACAGCAAACTTGATGAATCACCATTGTGGTTTTTGCCGTAGGTAAGAACAGTTCTTGCTAGAAGCCCGTAGCAACCACGTAAAACTTGCAACAACAAAGTAGAGGAAGTCTAACTTGTTTTTGCAGGGCATGTCATGATGTGATATATGTTGATGTATGAGATGATCATGTTTTGTAATATCGACAATCGGCAGGAGCCTTAGGGTTGTCTCTTTATTGTATGAAGTGCAAACGCCATGTAATTGCTTTACTTTATCGCTATGCGTTAGCAATAGTTGTAGAAGCAATAGTTGGCGAGAGGACCCCGACGCAACGATGGAGATCAAGGTGTCGAGCTGGTGACGATGGAGATCATGACGATGCTTTGGAGATGGAGATCAAAAGCACAAGATGATGATGGCCATATCATGTCACATATTTTGATTGCATGTGATGTTTATCCTTTATGCATCTTATTTTGCTTAGAACGGTGGTAGCATTATAAGATGATCCCTTCACTAAATTTCAAGATAAAAGTGTTCTCCCCGAGTATGCACCGTTGCCAAAGTTCGTCGTTTCGAAGCACCTCGTGATGATCGGGTGTGATAGATTCTACGTTCACATACAACGGGTGTAAGACAGTTTTGCACATGCAGAATACTTGGGTTAAACTTGACGAGCCTAGCATGTACAGACATGGTCTCGGAACACTGAAGACCTAAAGGTCGAACATGAGTCATATAGTAGATATGATCAACATAGAGATGTTCACCATTGATGACTACCCCATCTCACATGATGATCGGACATGGGTTAGTTGATTTGGATCACGTATCACTTAGATAACTTGAGGGATGTTTATTTAAGTGGGAGTTCATTAGTAATTTGATTAATTGAACTTAATTTATCATGAACTTAGTCTTATAGTTTTGCATATCTATGTTGTAGATCAATAGCTCGCGATATAGCTCCCCTATATTTTTGATATGTTCCTAGAGAAAACTAAGTTGAAAGATGTTGGTAGCAATAATGCGGACTGGGTCCGTGATCTGAGGATTATCCTCATTGCTACACAGAAGAATTATGTCCTTGATGCACCACTAGGTGACAGACCTGTTGCAGGAGCTGATGCAAATGTTATGAACGTTTGACAAGCTTGATATGATGACAACTTGATAATTTAGTGCGCCATGCTTTATGGCTTAGAATCGGGGCTTCAAAGACGTTTTGAACGCCATAGAACATATGAGATGTTCCAAGAGCTGAAATTGGCATTTCAGACTTATACCCGTATTGAGAGGTATGAGACCTCTGACAAGTACTTTGCCTACAAGATGGAGGAGAATGGCTCAGCCAGTGAGCATGTACGCAGAATGTCTGGGTACTACAATCGCTTGAATCAAGTGGGAGTTAATCTTCCAGATACGATAGTGATTGACAGAGTTCTCTAGTCACTATCACCAAGCTACTAGAACTTCGTGATGAACTATAATATGCAAGGGATGACGAAAACAATTCCCGAGCTCTTCGCGATGCTGAAATCGGCGAAGGTAGAAATCAAGAAAGAGCATCAAATGTTGATGGTTAACAAGACCACTAGTTTCAAGAAAAAGGGTGTGGGAAAGAAAGGGAACTTCAATAAAAATGGCAAACAAGTTGTCGCTCCCATGAAGAAGCCCAAAGCTGGACCCAAGCCTGAAACTGAGTGCTTCTACTGCAAAGGAAATGGTCACTGGAAGCGGAATTACCCCAAATACTTGGCGGATAAGAAGGATGGCAAAGTGAACAAAAGTATATTTGATATACATGTTATTGATGTGTACCTTACTAATGTTCGTAGTAGCCCCTGGGTATTCGATACTGGTTCAGTTGCTAAGACTAGTAACTCGAAACAGGAGTTGCAGAATAAACAGAGACTAGTTAAATGCGAGGTGACGATGTGTGTTGGAAGTGATTCCAAGGTTGATACGACCACCATCGCACACTCCCTCTACCTTCGGGATTAGTGTTGAACCTAAATAAATGTTATTTGGTGTTTGCGTTGAGCATGAATGTGATTAGATCATGTTTATTGCAATACGGTTATTCAAGTCAGAGAATAATTGTTGTTCTGTTTACATGAATAAAACCTTCTATGGTCATACACCCAATGTAAAACTTGTGGCACTGCCGTTTAGGTCATATTGGTGTAAAGCGCATGAAGAAACTCCATGCGGATGGACTTTTGGAATCACTTGATTATGAATCATTTGATACTTACGAACCATGCCTCATGGGCAAGATGACTAAAACTCTGTTCTCCGGAACAATGGAGCGAGCTAATGACTTATTGGAAATAATACATACAGATGTATGCGGTCCGATGAGTGTTGAAGCACGTGGCGGGTATCGTTATTTTCTCACCTTCACAGATGATTTGAGTAGGTATGGGTATAACTACTTGATGAAACACAAGTCTAAAACGTTTGAAAAGTTCAAAGAATTTTAGAGTGAAGTGGAGAATCATCGTAACAAGAAAATAAAGTTTCTACGATCTGATCGCGGAGGCGAATATTTGAGTTACGAGTTTGGCCTTCATTTGAAACAATGTGGAATAGTTTCACAACTTATGCCACCTGAAACACCACATCGTAATGGTGTGTCCGAACGTCGTAACCGTACTTTATTAGATATGGTGCATTGTATGATGTCTCTTACCGATTTTCCACTATCATTTTGGGGTTATGCATTAGAGAGAGCCACATTCACGTTAAATAGGGCACCGTCTAAATCCGTTGAGATGACATTGTATGAACTGTGGTTTGGCAAGAAACCTAAGCTGTTGTTTCTTAAAGTTTGGGGTTGCGACACTTATGTCAAAAGGCTTCAGCCTGATAAGCTCGAACCCAAATTGGAGAAGTGCATCTTCATAGGATACCCTAAGGAAACAATTGGGTACACCTTCTACCATAGATCTGAAGGCAAGATCTTTGTTGCCAAGAATGGAACCTTTCTAGAGAAGGAGTTTCTCTCGAAAGAAGTGAGTGGGAGGAAAATTGAACTTGATGAGGTAATTGTACCTTCTCTCGAATTGGAAAGTAGCACATCATAGAAAACCGTTCCCGTGATGCCTACACCAACTAGAGAGGAAGCAAATGATAATGATCATGAAACTTCAGATCAAGTTACTACTGAACCTCATAGGTCAACCAGAGCACGATCCGCACCAGAGTGGTACGGTAATCCTGTTCTGGAAGTCATGTTATTAGACCAAGGCGAACCTACGAACTATGAAGAAGCTATGATGAGCCCAGATTCCGATAAATGGCTTGAGGCCATGAAATCTGAGATAGGATCCATGTATGAGAATGAAGTATGGACTTTGGTGGACTTGCCCGATGATCGGCAAGCCATTGAAAATAAATGGATCTTCAAGAAGAAGACTGACGCTGATGGTAATGTTACTGTCTACAAAGCTCGACTTGTCGCGAAAGGTTTTTGACAAGTTCAAGGAGTTGACTACGATGAGACTTTATCACCCGTAGAGATGCTTAAGTATGTCCAAATCATGTTAGCAATTGCCGCATTTGATAATTATGATTTGGCAAATGGACGTCAAAATTGCATTTCTTAATGGATTTCTTAAAGAAGAGTTGTATATGATGCAACCAGAAGGTTTTGTCGATCCTAAAGGTGCTAATAAAGTGTGCAAACTTCAGCGATCCATCTATGGACAGGTGCAAGCATCTCGGAGTTGGAATATACGCTTTGATGAGGTGATCAAAGCATATGGTTTTATACAGACTTACGGGGAAGCATGTATTTACAAGAAAGTGAGTGGGAGCTCTGTAGCATTTCTGATATTATATGTGGATGACATATTGTTGATTGAAAATGATATAGAATTTCTGGATAGCATAAAAGGATACTTGAATAAGAATTTTTCAATGAAAGACCTCGGTGAAGCTGCTTACATATTAGGCATCAAGATCTATAGAGATAGATCAAGACGCTTGATAAGATTTTCAATGAGTACATACCTTGACAAGATTTTGAAGGAGTTCAAAATGGATTAGTCAAAGAAGGAGTTCTAGCCTGTATTGTAAGGTGTGAAGTTGAGTAAGACTCAAAGCCCTACCACGGCAGAAGATAGAGAGAGAATGAAAGTCATTCCCTATGCCTCAGCCATAGGTTCTATAAAGTATGCCATATTGTGTACCAGACCTATTGTGTACCTTGCCATTAGTTTGGCAAGTGGGTACAATAGTGATCTAGGTGTAGATCACTGGACAGCGGTCAAAATTATCCTTAGTTACCTAAGAAGGACTAAGGAGATATTTCTCGGTTATGGAGGTGATAAAGAGTTCGTCGTAAAGGGTTATGTCGATGCAAGCTTTAACACCGATTCAGATGACTCTGAATCTCAATCTGGATACGTATTGAAAGTGGGAGCAATTAGCTAGAGTAGCTCCATGCAGAGCATTGTAGACATAGAAACTTGCAAAATACATACGGATCTGAATGTGGCAGACCCGTTGACTAAACCTCTCTCACAAGGAAAACATGATCATACCTTAGTACTCTTTGGGTGTTAATCACATGGCGATGTGAACTAGATTATTGACTCTAGTAAACTCTTTGGGTGTTAGTCACATGGCGATGTTAACTATGGGTGTTAATCACATGGCGATGTGAACTAGATTATTGACTCTAGTGCAAGTGGGAGACTGAAGGAAATATGCCCTAGAGGCAATAATAAAGTTGTTATTTTATATTTCCTTATTCATGATAAAGGTTTATTACTCAAGATAGAATTGTATTGATCGGAAACTTTAATACATGTGTGAATACATAAACAAATATCGTGTCCCTAGTAAGCCTCTACTAGACTAGCTCGTTGATCAAACATGGTTAAGGTTTCCTAACCATAGACATGTGTTGTCATTTGATAACGGGATCACATCATTAGGAGAATGATGTGATGGACAAGACCCATCCGTTAGATTAGCATAATGATCGTTCAGTTTATTGCTATTGCTTTCTTCATGTCAAATACATATTCCTTCGACTATGAGATTATGCAACTCCCGGATACCGGAGGAATACCTTATGTGCTATCAAACATCACAACGTAAATGGGTGTTCATAAAGATGCTCTACAGGTATCTCCGAAGGTGTTGAGTTGGCATAGATCGAGATTAGGATTTGTCACTCCGAGTATCAGAGAGGTATCTCTGGGCCCTCTCGGTAATACACATCATAAGAAGCCTTGCAAGCAAAGTGACTAATGAGTTAGTTACAGGATGATGTATTACGGAATGAGTAAAGAGGCTTGCCGGTAACAAGATTGAACTAGGTATGAAGATACCGACGATCGAATCTCGGGCAAGTAACATACCGATGGACAAAGGGAATTACATATGTTGTCATAACGGTTCGACCGATAAAGATCTTCGTAGAATATGTAGGAGCCAATATGGGCATCCAAGTTCCGCTATTGGTTATTGACCGGAGAGGTGTCTCGGTCATGTCTACATAGTTCTCGAACCTGTAGGGTCCGCACGCTTAACGTTCGTTGACGATATAGTGTTATATGAGTTATATGTTTTGGTGACCGAATGTTGTTTAGAGTCCCGGATGAGATCACGGACATGACGAGGAGTCTCGAAATGGTCGAGAGGTAAAGATTGATATATAGGACAATGGTATTCGGACACCGGAATAGTTTTGGAGTGCACCGGGTACTCATCGGGTCACCGGAAGGGGTTCCGGGCACCCCCGGCAAGTGTATGGGCCTTATGGGCCAAAGGGGGGGACAAACCAGCCCACAAGGGGGCTGGTGCGCCCCTTCCCTTGGCTGGCCGGCCCTAGGGGAAGGAAAGGGGAGGGGTGGCCCCTCCTGCCTTTCCCTCCTCAGGAGAGAAAGGAAAGGGGGGCGCCACCTCCTCCTTCCTACTCCCGCACTCCAAATAAGGAAGGGTGGCGCCACTTGGGGGAAGACCCCAAGTAGGATTCGGCCTACTTGGGGGCGCCTCCTGGCTGCTCCCTCCACCCCCACCTATATATATGTTAGAGGGGGCGCCTAGCACAGGACACAACATTGTCTTAGCCGTGTGCGGTGCCCCCACCACCGTTTACACTCCGGTCATATTTTCGTAGTGCTTAGGCGAAGACCTGCGGAGATAACTTCACCATCACGATCACCACGCCGTCGTGCTGCCGGAACTCATCCACTACCTTGCTGTATTGCTGGATCAAGAAGGCATGGATGTCACCGAGCTGAACGTGTGCTGAACGCGGAGGTGCCGTACGTTCGGTACTCGATCGGTTGGATGGCGAAGAAAGTTCGACTACATCAACCGTGTTGTCAAACGCTTCCGCTTACGGTCTACGAGGGTACGTAGACACACTCTCCCCTCTCGTTGCTATGCATCTCCATGGATAGATCTTGTGTGTGCGTAGAAATTTTTTTGTTTTCCATGCAACGTTTCCCAACAAACTTACCTTTTGAGATTATGTGTGATGCTAGTGATTATGCTTTTGGTGCTGTTCTAGGACAAAGAGTTGATAAGAAATTAAATGGTATCCGTTACGCTAGTAAAACTCTAGACAGTGCTCAAAGAAATTATGCTACTACTGAGAAACAATTTTTAGCAGCTGTGTTTGCCTATGATCAATTCAGATCTTACATTGTTGATTCTAAAGTAATTGTTCACACTGATCATGCTGCTATTAAATACCTTATGGAAAAGAAAGATGCTAAACCTAGAAACATTAGGTGGGTTATTTTTCTACAAGAATTTGACTTACATATCACTGATAGGAAGGGAGCTAAGAATCCCGTAGCTGATAACTTTTTTAGGTTAGAAAATATTCCTGATGACCCACTACCTATTGATGATAGCTTCCCCGATGAATAAATAGTTGTCATAAATGCTTCTCGTAATACTCCTTGGTATGCAGACTATGCTGATTATATTGTTGCTAAATTTACACCACCTAGTTTCACATACCAACAAAATAAAAAAATTCTTCTTTGACTTAAGACATTACTTTTGGGATGGCCCACATCTGTATAACACTACAAAAAAATACACTTCCGTGATGATACGTGTTTGTCACAGTAGGTCACGTTCTCTGTCATGCATGTACATCCATGACGATTTTATGACAGAATCAAGATAGTCATACCTGTGCTGTCGTAGAAGTGTTCCATGACAATACCAAAATTATCATCACGAAGTGTCCACTTCCATGACGATAAATGGCGCGTCATGGAAGTGCTTTCGTCAAGGGTAACCGACACGTGGCATCCACCGTAACGGGTTGCCGTTAAGCTATCGGGTTCCGGTTTGGATCCAATAACTCGTTAACAGCCCGGACCAATAGGGATTTTCCACGTGTAAAATTCTGATTCGCCGGAGTATCCACGTGTCTGCTCAGCGTTGGGACAGATGTTGTCCACTCATTGGACGGGGGGCGCCTATGATACATCAACACGTGGCACGGCCCAACAGTGGCCCATTCAGGTGAAAAGGCCGGCCCGTTTGACTTGGTCAAAAGGTAGCGGGCCAGCCCACGGAAAGCATGTTAACGACCTGTTCGCATATAGCCCATTTACAGCCCGCTAACTCACGGCCCGTTATGGCCTATCCGAATTAGGCCCAGTACCGGCATCTGGGCCGTCCAATATGATTCCAGCCCGTTGTAACTTCCGGCCCATGTATGGCCCATGACGGCTTTCGACCCATATGAGGCCCTATGTAACTCTTGGCCCATTAATGGCCCGTGGTGACACTGGCCCATAATGAATAGTGTATCGCTTTAAAACCAATAATGGCCCATTATACCATTGGGCCCTTCCCAGCCCATGTGATCTTTAGGCCTTCTAAGGGCCCATTTATTCTTGGGCTCATTTCCAGCATTCGATTACTTCCGGTCCGTTACTGGTCTGTTCCTCTTGTGGGCCAAATTCATCCCGTGGTTACAGTCGGCCCGTTGGAGGCCTGATGTCTACTACACAACTTGTTCTTGTAGACTCGTGTTGGGCCTCCAAGCGTAGAGTTTTTTCGGATAGTAGCAAATTTCCCTCAAGTGGATGACCTAAGGTTTATCAATCTGTGGGAGGCATAGGATGAAGATGGTCTTTCTCAAAAACCCTGCAACCAAATAACAAAAAGTCTCTTGTGTCACCAACACACCAAATACAATGGCAAATTGTATAGGTGCACTAGTTCGGTGAAGAGATGGTGATACAAGTGTAGTAATGATAGTAGATATTGATTTTTGTAATAGGAACAATAAAAAACAGCAAGGTAGCAAGTAGCAAAAGTGAGCACAAACAGTATTGCAATGCTTGAAAATGAGGCCTAGGGTTCGTACTTTCGCTAGTGCAATCTCTCAACAATGCTAATCTAATTGGATCATATAACCATCCCTCAACGTGTGATGAAGAATCACTCCAAAGTTCCTATCTACCAGA
The DNA here is from genome assembly GCA_011799875.1 of Thinopyrum elongatum. NCBI lineage: Eukaryota > Viridiplantae > Streptophyta > Magnoliopsida > Poales > Poaceae > Thinopyrum > Thinopyrum elongatum. Next base: position 337,153,812 of record CM022301.1, read on the forward strand.
GAACATAAGAAGAAATTGTTTGTAGGGTACGAAACCACCTCAAAGCTATTCTTTCCGATCAATCTATCCTAGAGTTTGTACTAAAATAACACCAAGCTATTCTTTCCGATCGATCTAACCAAGAGTTCATACTAAAATAACACCATATGATACACATCAACCAACTCTAATGTCACCTAGATACTCCAATGTCACCACGAGTATCCGTGAGTTGATTATACGATATGCATCAAACAATTTCATATTCGTAATACTCAATCCAACACAAAGAACCTCAAAGAGTGCCCCAAGATTTCTACCAGAGAAACAAAGACGAGAACGTGCATCAACCCCTATGCATAGATTACCCCAATGTCACCTCGGGAATCCGCGAGTTGAGTGCCAAAACACATATCAAGTGAATCAATATGATACCCCATTGTCACCACGGGTATTCATAGCAAGACATACATCAAGTGTTCTCAAATCCATAAAAGTATTCAATCCGATAAAAAGAAATCTCAAAGGGAAAACTCAATTCATCACAACAAGATAGAGAGGGAGAAACACCATATGATCCAACTATATTAACAAAGCCTGCGATACAGCAAGATCGTGCCATCTCAAGAACACGAGAGAGAGAGAGAGATTAAACACATAGCTACTGGTACAAACCCTCAACCCCGAGGGTGGACTACTCCCTCCTCAGCATGGTGGCCAGCGGGTTGATGAAGATGGCCACCGGTGATGATTTCCCCCTCCGGCAGGGTGCCAGAATGGGGTCTAGATTGGTTTTTCGTGGCTACAGAGGCTTGCAACGGCGGAACTTATGATCTAGGGTTACCCCGAGGGTTTTTGGAATATTTGGCAATTTATAGGGTGAAGAGGCAGTGCGGGAGGTCACTGAGGGGGGCACAACCCCCTGGGCGCGCCTGGGCTCCGGGGCGCGCCCAGGTGGGTTGTGCCCACCTCGGGCCTCCCATCTGGTACTTTTTTAGCCCATCCTGAGTCTTCTGGTCCAAAAAAATTCTCCAAAAATTTATATTGCATTTGGACTCCATTTGATATTGATTTCCTGCGAAGTAAAAAACAAGCAAAAAAGAGCAACTAGCACTGGGCACTATGTCAATATGTTAGTCCCAAAAAATGATATAAAGTTGCTATAAAATGATTGTAAAACATCCAAGAATGATAATATAACAGCATGAATACTTCATAAATTATAGATATGTTGGAGACATATCAAGGCCCGTTAATCCGTTGGGCTGTTTTCTTAGCGTCATCAAATACGGCCCGTTTAAGCCCGTTATACATATCGGCTATTAACGGCCCGTTATGATCGGGCCATAAACAGACAATTTCCACTCTAGCCCGTTTACGACCCATATTGCGGTCCTTTATTGGTCCATGAATAGTCTGGCCCATAGTAGGCCCATTTATTCTAACGCCCGCACAAGGCCCATTGATCCTACGTCCCGTAGGAGGCCCATTGATCCTACGGCCCTTAGGAGGCCCATGGTCACTACATAACAGACCATGGTTATTACGGCCTAGTTTAAAAAAATATTTTATTATTGCCACTAGCAAACCGCGGAAAAAGAATTGCAGGGACTACAACCAAACAAATAAACAAGACAATAAGGAAATAAATAAGCAAGCAACATTACGCTAGGCTATTATGGCTATTACACATATTACATCCACTGGGCATCAAAGTTCGCCACCAGTGCAAATATAGGGAACAAAGCAGCATATTACATACACTGGGTGTCTAAATTGGCCACCAGTGCAAATAAACGAGCAGCAGCAAAACAAGTCCATAATTGAAACAACCTCACAAGAGCTCAAGAAACGTTATCCTGGGTATCCACCATGCTGGCAATAAGCTTAGCAAGCTTATTAGCTTTCTCCTGTTTGGCGCTAAAATCCTCGAACGCTTGCTGTTGCACCAGAAAGTATGCATCTGAATTCTCCAGGGACTTCCTTAGTCCTTCGGCTTCTTGTCATAGCACAGCTGATCGATGTTTTTCAGCTTGTAGTTCAGACTCAAGAAACCGAACTGATTCAGACAGTGAGTTCGAAGAGCTTGCGCCAGTGGTAGTGGCTAGTAACTTGAACACTACATCAAGACAAGACTTTGGGGTTGTCTCACTGTCTTCAAGATAGTTTTCCTTACCTGTTTTATCAGCTTCGTTGGAGACCAACAAGGATGTCTCACTATCCTGAACCTTATCTGCATTACTTCCTTTACCATTGCTTAATAAGGTACTCTTCCCAAATATTCTGTCAGCATTCTAAAAGAAGAAACAAGCAGACACATAACAGGTTTAGCATGTAGTATATGAAACTCATTTCAGTGAACCAGTTCAGTAGTAAGGTGGACAGGATTAAACTACCAAGTCTTCTATTGCCAAGTAGTAAGTACATAATAAAAGCATCAAACAAACATATATCTATGTCCTATGGTCACTGCATTGTCTTGCCAAATCAAAATAGAGATACTGTTCAAATCATATCAGTTCAAGACAAAGCAGCATTGAAAGAATACAAGTGTGGGAGATGGGTAACACGGGTATACATGTACAACAACAGTATTGGCTCTGTTGTGATGCTAGTAATGTGCATGATATGAGAAGTCAATTGTATACACAATTGAAATTGAAATCAACAGAGCAATTTCGAAGAGCAAACCTGTTAAAGAAACATGTTTAAACATACCTGTTGTGCCATTGGAGTTTCGATTGGATCCCTCAATTTAAAAATAAGTTTGTATGAGTAAATACAGTGATACAAAAGCAAAGCAGTATGCACCATAGCAATGGAATCTTAAATGAGAACAGTTCTTCTTTAGGTTTAAGCACTTCTTCTACACGAACAGAGTACAGTAAGACACAGGCATATAGTACTTCAAAATAAAAAATGAGCTCATAGACCTTACCACATTCTTGGTTTGGGACCAGTACAGAACAAGGCGTTCCCAGTCATCGTGCAGTAAATGTGTCTCAGGAGAAAGGAAGGGAATTTGTTGAGTTTCTTTGCCAGTGAAGTACGATTTCTTCAGGTAATTCCGATACTGCCACCTAGCATTCTTGAAGATAGCAGAGGTAATAGCATAGGTTACCTCATCTTGAGTTTCCAAATCGGTCCTTCTCTATAGAGAAAAATGGGAACATTTGATGTATTATAACCAGCATGGAGGTAGAATATATGGGACAAAGCAAAGTATTTGCCATGAATAACATTACTTACACATAACTCCTGGACGAACACCTGCAACTGGCTTTTTCCTTCATCTTCAGTATAATATTTCCATGATGGGAAGATACGCACATAGGATTTAACAACATCAAATGTGATAGATGCTAAACTACGAATGGCTGGTTGTGCTTCGTCCACAGGAATAGGTGTACTAACTGGTGGAGTTGGGGTTCGCTGTGGTAGTACTGGCGCTTTGGGCACTGGAGCTGCCATACTAACTGCTCTTGTTTGGGAGCTCTATGCTAGAGATGGTGCTGTGTCAACTGGAACTGGGTTACTATCTGCTGTGGTTGGGGTTAGATTGGGTGAAGCTGGTTCTCTGTCCATCGGAGTAGGGGTACAATCTGCGAGAGTCTGGGTTATGTGTGGTAGGGCTGGTTCTCGTGCATGTACAACCGGGGTGCTATCTCCACCAAGAGGTAGCACTGTTTTATTTGAAGATCGTGTTTTCACTCCGCTAGATACCGCCATCACCCCCTCCAATTCAAATGGCTGATAAACAAGAAAAGTAGTTGAATGTACAGACCTTGTATGAGAGACAGATGCAATAGATAGTGTGCAAAAAGAGGGCATGAAATAGTCCACATGTATATTGTTTAACTAAAAAGGATAGCATGACATAATTTCACATATATGATGTCTATCTAAAATGGATAGCATAGCATGACATAATTCAAAGATATGATGACTAACTAAACAGGATGGCATGAGATAATTATATGACGTCTTTAGTAAGCAGGTTGGCATGACATAATTCACATACATGTTATCTAAGTAATCAGGATCGCGTGATATAATTCACACATGTGATTTATATACTAAGCAGAGGGCATTCACATATATGATGTCTGAACTAAGAACATGGTGTTGAATATTGTGTATATGATGTCTAAACTATGCAATGCAACACACCATATGCATGATATGAGCAGTATAACCATGCCAAGTTAGAGCATACACATCGGTGGGGGAATAGGACTGGTCATCTGTCTCTGAATCCATCTCTGAGGAGCTATAGGGACCCAGCAAGAGATCTGCTTCGACAAGTAGCACTGTCTACTCTGAAGACCTTGTTTTCACTCCAGATTTTTCCATCACCCACTCAAGTGGCTGATTCACAGGAAGAGTAGTTGAATGTACAAACATTGTCGACAAATGGAAATGTAATGAAGAAAAGGATTGGCAAGATATATTTCAAATATATGATGCCTGGTTAAACAGGATGGCATTGCCTATTTCACATATATTATGGCTGGCTAAAAGAGATGAGACTGCATAATTCACATATATGATATAGAAACTAAACAGGTGGCATTATAGAACATGTCTAAACTAAGCAGATGACATATATGAGGTCGAAAGTAGGCACTGCAAGGCAACATATGCATGATATGACTAACATCATCATGCCAAGTTACAGCAAACACCTCGAGGGGTAAATAGGAGTGGTCAGCTCCGTCCGAATCCGCCTCAGAATAGATATCTTCCTCTGGATTACAATCTGGAGGGGGGGATGGTTTGCCATTGCACCCACCATGGAGCGATGTCTGCATGACATTGTATTGCCGCGCAAAACTCTTCTCTTTTTCTCTACATGTTCAGCATGACTGTGTACAATATCTGACATGCATACAAAAAAAATATAGTGAGATTATGTAAGGAGAGCATGTAGAAATCTAGAGTGATGGTAACAACCAGTGGATAGATCCAAAAATAATGATAGCAAGCTGATGATAGCTTTACTTTAATAAAAAGACAGATGATGATTGCTTGACTGTTAGTTTCCCACCCAAGATAAGCAACATAGACATACCCTAGGTGAACCAGATAATAGACAGAGATACTATTCATTGCTGCCTTGATATGTGCCCCACAAGTATTTTAAAACTCAAGTTTGAACATTAATTCATACCTGACTTGGAGTCTAAGAGATGAACATGACGATAAAGTAGCAGGTAATATTAAGCAATGCATAACATAAGCAAAAACAAAAGAGTGCGACCTCCCTTGTGGACCCGTGTACTCCTCAGGTTCATCTGCTGAGTCGATGATGGTGATGCAGTTGCGGTGGGTGCCTGTGGCAGGGAAGGAGATCTGAGGAGGTGAAAGACAGTCGGGAGTCGGGATGTCTGGTATGGTGGATGCTTCTGTCGATGGAGTAGCTCAGGTGAGGTGGACGATGTCGCGGCAGGAGCAGGACAAACCACACAAAGTTTTCTTCGACACCTATCTGTAACTGAAGTAATTCTGTAAGGGCTCCTTTGGCTTGCAGGATTCTAAAAATGCAGGGATAGGAAAAACACCGGAATAGGATAGGAATGCACGTGGGAAACAGAGCATTTGTAAACACGGGATTTCTGTCAACTTGGGTGTTTGGTTCACAGGAATTGGAAGAGCAGAGGAATGCAAAGAAACATGGCCAAATTAAAGTGAAACCATATGAAAGTGTGTATAGTTAGAATGTTATTCTGCCACTAATGCACTTAGTCTTGTTTTCATGCATAGGAAAAGTAGCTCCAGGTGGATGTTTTGCTCCATTCCTTTCAACCAAATGCATGAATAATTGAATAGTAGAGTACCATAGGAAAATTTCCTATTGCTATGTTTTTCCTTTGAACCAAAATAGCCCTAATGGATCGACATGAATGTAGAGTAATAAGTGATGCGACAAGTGTACAACCTCTTTGGCGTAGCTGTATCGACCTTAGCATCATTGGATTGGTCGCTGAACAAGTTGCGGCAGAGGTGGCTGTCGGAGGTGTGGTGGAAGATCTGAGGCGTCTGTAGACAGCGTCTAGGGTACTGCTCTGTTGTGATGGATGGTTCCGTCGTTGGAGCAGCTCCGGCGAGCCGTAAGACGCCGAGGCTGAAGCAGCACAAGACAGATATCGTTAATCTCAAGTGGGATTCTAATAGCATATCCAATAGATGATGTAAAATACATTACCAAAAAGTGGTAGATGTAAAATGTACATCACCAAAAAACACCTCACTACAACAGATGAGGTAAAAACTGTTGACTCTGAACTTAACTGTCAAAACTGAAATTTACTATGGAATCTGAATGTTACTGTCGAAACTGAACGCACTGGTAGTAGAGATGCACTTCACATGTAGTTTAGGCTGCTCGAGCACTAGTGGTAGAGAAACAGTGATCTAAATCAGCAGGCGATCGACAGGGAACAAAGTAGCAGATACCAGCCGGAGCAGAATCGCCTGGAGCAGCAGCGCGAACTAGAGCCAGAGCAGCAACTCATGTAGCTGTAGCAGCCCGTGTAGCAGCATCAGCAGCGCGAGCTAGAGCAAGAGCAGAGCAGCAGCACGAGCGAGGGGAAGATCAGAGCAGCAGCACAAGCGAGCGAGAGCCAGAGTAGCAGCGCGAGCGAGCGAGCGAGAGCCGTAGCAGCAGCAACAGCAGAGCAGCGGCGCGAGCGAGTGAGAGCCGGAGCAGCAGCAGGAGCAGCTCCAGCTGGTATGGACACCGCCGCCGAGGGAGCCTCGCACTGGGGGAGAGCCGTCCTAGAGATGTCACAGGTGGCATCGACTACGAGGTAGCCGCACCATGGGGGAGTGGGATCAAGCACCGGCGGCGCCAGGAGGTCAAGTTAAGTAGAAGGTCTGATGCGATGAGTGTACAACCTCTTTGGTGGCACCGAGTAGGCCTCGGCTTCGTCCGAGGAGTCGGTGAGGATGTTGCGGTTCTGGTGGAGTAGGTTAAGGCGGCGCTATGGGGATGGAGCAGCCACGATAGACGAGGCGATCGTCGGAGCAGCTCCTTGGAGGTGGAGCACGGGGCGGCTGAACTGGCGGGATGACGAGATCGATGGCGGATCCTCATCCGGGGGCGGTGGATGAGGGACATCGAGCTGTTGCGGTGGACGACATCGTCGGGGAAGAGGCTCCGGCTGGGCAACGGTGGGGTGGCAGACGGCGGAGGGTGGGGTTTTGCGGCTGGAGCAGAGAGGTTATGGCGGCCTGGGTTTTTGAATGGTGAAAAGGAGGTGATGGGAGGGGGGAACCATGACTTAGGGATGCGCTTGTCCAAAATGTAGGCTGTGTTACGAAAGTACCCCCACCGATTTGAACTAGCGGCCGTTTTGGCTCAGGGATAGAAGGGGGATTTCGTGTGTCGGGATTTGGCAGCTGGAGGGAGTTTTCGCGCGCGTTGTAATTTCGGGATAGCAAGGCGCGGGTTGTGAAGGCGTGAGTTTTAGGAGCACAAACAGACAAAGCGATATCTCAATTTTCAGGATAACAAGGCGCGGGTTGAAATTTTGGGACAAGCCTAACTTGTAATAATGTACGTACCAAATCAATTCGCACTTCCCTCGACGGAAAAAAACTATTCGCGCTACACAAAGGGAGAGTCTTGTCCTGTTTTACTGTACAAATGCTATTCAAAACTATGAATCCATGTTATGTCCAATTAAATTTTTTCGCTACCTCTATAATGCATGTAACTTACTCATACGAACATTTTAGTGCATTCCAAATGTATATACTACCGCTGCAATTCGAACTATATTTGAATTCGTTTCTCTATTTGAATAAGAATCTACAATCATGATTGTTGCCAAGTTAAACCATCATTTGTCTATTATCTTAACAACACACCACATGATTACTATAGAGTTAGATATGAACTATGTGTACTATATATATGAACTCGAATTCAAAATTTTGAATACACTTGATGTCGATTCGAAATAATAGTACATTTGAAGTACTAGCTAGATCTTCATAATCTAAACCATGTTTCATATGTACACTTTATTTATCACACAAAGTATAGTGCCCCGCCCCATACGTTATGACAAGTATTTAACCCTGAGCTGCAAAAGCCACACATTATCACAAATTCAAAAAAATAATAATATATGTTGTATAACATGTTCATGACCACACCATGCGTATAACCATTATATTCATGCATATGCATCGGTTTAAAACACTATGATCTCTTGTTCAAATATCTGAATCCACTTTTATAATGAATTATGATATCTGATCGTCTTTTACACCCAAACAATCCTCTTCTCTTTGTTGCTAGTGCTAACTTTCGCTCGTGCATGCACACGCCCACCTCCCTCTCACCCTCCCTCGGCATTCTCTCCATCGCGCACATTCGTTATTTCTCTTTAGGTCGTTCATCCACGGTGTGTGTAGGCCCTCCAGCTCTTTCTTTCCGGCACACATCGATCGATATACCTCTCTAGCCAGGTGAACCTACCACAAACACACGCTTTCCCTCTTCTCTTCCCATCGTCCATGCCCTCCTCTGTCTAATACAGTTCCACGCACGTGCACACTCCCACCCCTCTTTTCATCGATCTCATACTCGCACACTCCTCCCCCCCTCGAAATGGTCGGCCTCTCGCACCACCTCCTGTCAGCCGCATCCCTCTCTATCCGTCTCTCCGGGCCTTATTTGCTTCTAACACATGCATGCATGTATACCTACCGATCTCCCTACATATAGCTAGGTCGATTATAACTCTTTTTCCCCATGCACCGATCGACATACCTGATCACTAGTTATGTCTCTCCCTTTCTCCGGCACATGATGATTGATCTTCCTATATAGTTACGTCTGCTTACCACAGCCATATCGCCCCCCTAGCCATATCGTCCCCCCTCATCATCCTTGCATGCCCCCCGACCTGTCTCTCACACGCACGTGCACAGACAGGCATGCATCCCCTCTCTTATTGATATTGCAGTCGTACCTCCATTTGTCTAGCAGGCCTCTCCCGCCATTTGTGACAAGCAACTCCACCGCCAACCCTCCGACACTCTAGCTTTGTGTCTCTTCGAACCTTATTCCTTTGCTACACATATGCATGGATGCGGATCGATCTCCCTCAATACATAGCTAGGTCTCTCTCCTTCTCCACACATATACCAGTCATTCTACCTCTCTATAGTTAGGCCTCTGCGCCCCCCCCCCCCCCCCACACACACACACACCGATAGTCGAACGTGCTGAAAGGGGTGCTGCGGCTGAGACACGCAGGGGAAGCTAGTTAAGATTGGGAGGGGTAAAGGGGGGGAGGGGGGGGGGGTAAAGGTAGGAGGGTAAAGTGAAGAGGAATAAAATAATTGGGGGGGAGGGTGGGGATGTAAAATCGTAGAGGGAGATGGTTGGGTGATGCGGGGATGCGGACGGGTCGTGGGGTGAGGGGCTGATGGGGGAAATTGAGGGGGGTGATGGGGAGAGGGAGAATTGAGGGAAGGATAGTGTGTAGAAGAAAGAGAGTGGGTGGGTCTGGGGAGATGAAGGGAAAGAAGAGGAGAGTAAGGAGATTAAGCGTGGTGGGGGGGGGGAGGGAAGGAGTATAGACTGTAAGGATAACGGGGCGTGTGTTGGGATAGGGGGGGGAGTTTAAGGATGGGGAAAGGGAGTAGGGGGATAGGAATGGAGTGACGGGGGAGAAGGAGGGAAGTCTTTGGCTCGAAGATAGATCTGAGCGGAGCCATGGTAATGTATCCATGCCACAGAGACAAAATCACCTCTCTCCTCTCACATTCCAGTAGGCCAGCCGCCCTATATCTTTGACGTGGGCAAACACAAATTCGATGGCACTCTTTATCAATCGCGCACCCACACACTTCACCCCCATCTTTGATTCTATCGATATCTCACGCCGATGATCCCTCCACTCTCTTCTCGTGGATCGCTCCCTCTATATATGATATATCCAGGCCTCTGTTTCACACACATTGCATATGTTACATTTTTTTGTTTGAGATATCATCGACACATTGCCTCTGTTTCGCACAAACCATCTTTTTTTGAGTAAAAAAAACCATCTCTCTCACACACACCCATGTACGTGGGGTGCCTGCACGTAGAGAAGAGGTGCACGCACAACGCACGTACTCACGTCTCGTTCCCGGCCACACCCGCGCAGGTACACGGTGGAGCTCATTTCTGTACGAAAAGGCAGCCCACCTAATAATTTGACGCGTGGAGCGGTTGTTTACTTGAAGGAGGGTCGTGAACCACGCGTACACGGAACAAAGTTCGACTTGACTCGTTAGTTTTAAATAAATTTATATTCCTCAACGGCGAGTACAAAATATAAAATGATTGTTATCGAGAAAAAAGAAATCCGCTCCACTATATACTACAGTGGAGCCTGCCCGCCAGGGTTTGTCTCTCGTCACACTATCTCACACAAGGCGGCGGTGGCCTCTCTCTCTCACCATTGGTCACTGATCCAGTCGCATCACGTACGTCGGTGGAAAGGGGGGATGTGCATCATTTCCCAATTCGACGGTGTCGAGGCAGCACGTCCCGATCTGCGGTACCCGACGTTCTCTCTAACCAAGCTCCAGTGTGGTAGGGCCTTCGCCACTTGCTCGCTGCCGCAGTATGGGCAGATCACGGCCGCCGACGCCCTCCAAGTTACATCCCGACGACCCTCGGGTACAGCTTCCTCCGGCCTTGCTCCACTGCCCACCTTCCCACGTTGCTGCATGTGGAAAATCCTGCATGTGGATCTTCCCTAGTTCTTTGCCCAAAACGTAGCTCGACCGGCGTACTTTCCATGTTGCAATCTCATCCTCACACCGTTTTACATAAACAATCGTGTTGCTATCTTCCCTTAGGACAAGGAATGTGCTTCTTTTTTGTCGGCGTATGTATCATAAACTGTTATTGGCCAGTAATTGTTTCCTTTCTACCTTTTTTTTACAAATAGGGCTATCCATTTCACCTCGTCGCTATTGCGACCTTTTGGTGAGCTGCACAAATCACTTTTTTCTTAAGAGTGTTTTGTGCAGTTTTGCTGAAATGTCACACGGGCAACGTTTCTACATTTCAGTGGGACTGCACAAAGGGATATTGGTTTTGCTCTATCCTCCTCATCCAACTCCGAGCCTAAACTTCTCCAACTATTTGTTTAATCTTCTCCAACTAGTCAGTCTTAAGATAGACTGCAAAGGTGACCGGCTTCTATTTGTGTGTTTATTGTTTCATCAACAGTCCTATATTATTGTAATCACACTTACTCAATATATTTGGAAAGGGACGCTCAGCTCTATTTTAGTGGAACTGCACAAAATGATTGGAATGTTCCATGCTCCTGACAGCTACTTTTTTCCCAACATGCCTTGTTGATTTAGACAGAGCTGGGGGAAGTTGCTGCCAATGAAAGCATGGATCAATTTTAATTTAACACCTTCTCACAACTTTTTCTTCAGTTGTGATGTAAATATTAGCTCTGATCTGCTAATCACTGAGATGCATTAGCAAGGAAGTTAGTTTTTTTATTTTTTCCGAAAGAGCATGGATGTTAGTTTACTTTCTAGTATTTGATTGATGTTGTAACGAGACAACCTTCCAGCTGGCAAGACACATGCATGAAACAAAAGCTAAAAGCTTCAGAGCATTATACAATTTCATGTCGCTAGAAAAATATTTGTACATCAATTAAGTAAACAAATTCTGGAAGCTTGGTAGCATTGCCAGAAGCAATTCAGCGTCCGGGTCCATGTGTCATGCACCAAATTAGAGTGCACGACCCCCATGGGAGACTCAGCCTAGTCGTTGCGACACACTAATAGTGACTAATGAGCAGTCAAATCATAAGCCCCACCTTTCCCACTGTAAGTTGCTCGGACAAAGCAACCATTAATACACTCTTCTTTGAATCCGCTCATACTAGTATCTCTACTCCCACTACTGCAGGATGCTGCTAACGTGACACTACAATCAGAGACCCTTCGATGAAACTGTGTGTGATGTATTAATCGCAAACGGTGATGTAAAAAACCGTCAAAAAAGATGCAAAACGTTTACGATGGCGGGTACATCAAACACGGTTCACATTTTAGTTGCGTGCGCGTTGTGGGGCATACGGTTCATTTCAATGAACTGTTTGTGATGAGGCAGAACAAAAGAAACGGGCAGCCAGATGGAGGCGTGTGCGGTATACGGCATACAATTCACTCGGATAAACTATTTGTGATGAGGCGGAACAACAGAAACGGGCAGCCAGATGAAGGTGTGTGCGATATACGGCATACAGTTCACTCGGATGAATTGTTTGTGATTAGGCAACACAAAAGAAACGGTCAGCCCGATGAATGTGTGTGCGATATACGGCATACAGTTCACTCAGATGAACGGAACAGTATTCGTTACTGTGAATAGTGTGCTCTGTTGGGCACACAGGTATATGGATCATAGCCTTGGGCGAGCAATGTGCCCGCACGCGTCGTGCTAGCTCGATGTTCCTTCTATGCTAAGTTTCCATTAATTGATGGTGTTTTATGAACACGCCACCATTTCCCGCCATTTCCTCACTGGTTTCCCGCCGCCACCCAGCGATATTGCGCGCGGCGCGCGACGCACGGAGGCAACAAGCGCAGCCTATAGCACATCCACCTTTTCCAAGCATGCCAACCCACCAAAGCGCCGCCTCTGCCATCAACCTCCTCGATGAGGAAAACGAGAAGGTGCCACGGCCTGTCGAGGCCGAGGTGCTCCCCGGCAATGCGATGGACGACACCGTGATGCGCGTCATCGCCAGTGTTGAGCAGACCCTTGGCGCATGGTGCTTCAGCGCCGCGGATCAAGATAGGCATGTCAGCGCCGAGAGGCTGCAGCTCGCCGCACAACATGATCGATGGCGCGCCGCAGAGCAAGCTAGGCGCACCCGCACCGATAGGCTGCGGCTCGCCATACAGCGAGACCGTTGGAGCGCCGCAGAGCAAGAGGCACGGCGCGTCGCACAGCAAGAGCGGATCCATCGGCGCTTGCCTGCTGTCGACAGGGCGTCGCAACTGGGTACACGTCCCGTCAGTACCCCCATTCCTCGCCAGGAGTGGGCAGAGGCCGTCTGCGCCGTACTTGCACCAGAGGCTGGCCGCGCCGTACTTGCAACGGACGCCCGCCGCGCCGTTCGCATGGGTCACGCCGTTCGCCTTGTCCGCGGCCCGCTCGATGCCAACGTGTTGGTCGCTAGGCTCGACCGCCTCCTTGGCCCATGTGTCCACCTGGGCGCAGTAGAGGAACATGGCCGTCGCATCCTCGAGCTAGTGATCTCTGATGAAATAGCCAACTTGGAGCTCGAGATCGCGCTCCAAATGTACCGCGGGCGTGTCGACCGCTTGGACGAACGCCTGCACGAGTTCAGGCAGAACGAAGAGCTACCGTAGGCAAGGGCTGCTGGTTATGGTCTCATGGACGCGTTTTATTTTGTTGAGTCGTTTCGACATGGATCGCTATGTATTCACAGCAATCATAATATTGCTCTGTTTCAATGTGTGTACTATGTTTTCCGTTCTTATATGTTCTGTTTCAATGTGTGTGTATATGCTTTCCATTCTGTATATGTGGATGATAACAGCTAGATACAAATTAGTATACGAAAACAGATAGAAAATGGAATTCATAATATATATTAATTATTCATTAGTTCATCACAGAATATATATAATATCATCACATATACGTGATGATACTTAACTACTAGGTACAATGCATAAAATTGAAAACGAACAATACTAAAACTAATAATCCCTCCTAGGGGCAGTATTCCGGCAGCCCCTCGCCAGCAGCTCCCTGGTGCGCGGTGTCTTCCCAGCGCGGAGGCAGTACTCCGCCTCGCAGTGCTTGACGTACCGATCTGCCTCTTACTGGTGGACGAGCGCGAACGATCTTGCCATTTCGTTGGGCACCCACCGGAGCTCCTCGTCGGTGGCACGCTGGAGCTTATCGACCCACCTCCACACAGCGATAAGGCGCCTAGTGCCTTTGACCTTCCTCGCAAAGTACCTGTCTTCGTACACCTCCTCCGCACGACAGCGAGCCCGCCCCCAAAGCTCCACCGCCTCCTTTTTCCAGGCAGCATCACGGGCTTCACAGGCTGCCTGGTACTTGGCTTCCTCCTCCGTCGTCTCCTTCTTGAATGCCACTTGCCTGGCTTTCTCAGCCGGCGGCAGCGACTTCCACAGACAAAGATTGTACTGGCCCCAAAACCACTCCAAAGTTGGGGGGTCCGGCGCAACCTCGTCCGACGGTGCATAGGGGTCCTCCTCATCGCTCCTCTTTGACTGAGCGTCCTCGGGGGGCGGCGCCTCCTCGTCGGCGCGTGGGCAGATCGGCAGTGCCATGGCAGAGATTTGAGAGAGAGAGAGAGAGAGAGAGAGAGGGCAAGCGAGGGGAGGGTGTAGATGAGAATGCAGGCGGGACGACATGAGGAAGGTAGTATTTATTGGCGGTCGGAATCTAGATCAACGGGAATAGTACACACGCCGGTCGCCAGAATTTACGAGTGCTGTAGTTTGGATTACACACGATTCCTGCAGGAAAATCCGTGTGTGAACTTAATAGCTGACGGTTTCCAATACAGAACCGTGTCTGATAAATAACCCGCGCCACTCACCTTCCAAACCTCGAGGCGCGAAATAGAGTTCAAATCGTGTGGGGCCCGGTTGTCTTGCCAGATCTTTACATTTTCTTTTTTGAACACCAGATATTTACATCGTCTGATCATTTTTTAATTTTTTGGAATTTAAATGCCATGGCACTCCATGCATGTGTCCAAGCTGTGACACCAATATGTTTGAAAATTTGTTCCAATTTACTGCACATGGAATTAACTCGCACACAATTTCACAAATATGATTTTTCAAACCATTATGGTTAGCCGCTGCATGTAGATGTAGTTCAAATTTGGATTACGGTCATTAAATGGCTAGGAAAACACTTAAATGTCTTAAAAAGGTCAAATGGCCCCTGAAATTTTCCAAATTTTTACAGGAGAGTTGTATTAGTGCATGTTAACTGTAGAATTTTTTGAAGCCCATAAGAAGAAGCTATTGTCGATTCGTCATCAAACATGCATTGTTCCCTCTCGAAAGCACGAGCCTTCTAGTGAGTTGCTCCGGTTTGTGAGGGGTGTCTGTCCGAACTTTCGTCAAACAGGCCAATTTTTTTACCACATCATCTTGGTGGCATGACATTACGTCAAGCAAGGTTTCATGTATTTCTGATCATTTTTTAATTTTCTGGAATTTAAATGGCATGGCACTCCATGCATGTGTCCAGGCCGTGACACCAATATGTTTGAAAATTCCTTCCAATTTACTGCACAATGGAATTAACTCGCACACAAGTACACAAAATATGATTTTTCAAACCGTTATGGTTAGCCGTTGCATGTAGATGTAGTTCAAATTTGAATTATGGTCATTAAATGGCTAGAAATTCACTTAAATGTCTTAAAAAGGTCAAATGTAGAATTTTCCAAATTTTCACATGACAGTTGTACTAGTGCACGTTAAATGTAGAAAAAAATTGAAGGCCGTAAGAGGAAGCTATCTCCCGTTCGTCATCAAACATGCATTGTTCCCTCTCGGAACCACGAGCCTTCGAGTGAGTTGCTCCAGTCTGTGAGGGGTGTGTGTCCAAACTTTCGTCAAACATGCCAAGTTTTTTACCACATCATCTTGGTGGCATGACATTACATCAAGCAAGGTTTCCTGTGTTTCTGACCATTTTTTAATTTTTTAGAATTTAAATGTCATGGCACTCCATGCATGTGTGTCCAGGCCGTGACACCAATATGTTTGAAAATTCCTTCCAATTTACTGCACATGGAATTAACTCGCACACAAGTACAAAAATATGATTTTTCAAATCGTTATGGTTAGCCGTTGCATGTAGATGTAGTTCAAATTTGAATTACGGTCAATAAATGGCTAGAAAATCACTTAAATGTCTTTAAAGGTCAAATGACCCCTAGAATTTTCCAATTTTTCACATGATAGTTGTATCAGTGCATGTTAAATGTAGAAAAAAAATTGAAGGCCTTAAGAGGATGCTATCTCCCGTTCGTCATCAAACATGCATTGTTCCCTCTCGGAACCACGAGCCTTCTAGTGAGTTGCTCCGGTTTGTGAGGGGTGTGTGTCCAAACTTTCGTCAAACATGCCAAATTTTTTACCACATCATCTTGGTGGCATGACATTACATCAAGCAAGGTTTTATGTGTTTCTGATCATTTTTTAATTTTTTGGAATTTAAATGCCATGGCACTCCATGCATGTGTCCAGGCCGTGACACCAATATGTTTGAAAATTCCTTCCAATTTACTGCACATGGAATTAACTCGCACATAAGTACACAAATATGATTTTTCAAACCGTTATGGTTAGCCGTTGCATGTAGATGTAGTTCAAATTTGAATTACGGTCATTAAATGGCTAGAAAATCACTTAAAATGTCTTAAAAGGTCAAATGACCCCTGAAATTTTACAATTTTTGACATGACAGTTGTATTAGTACTACAAATTTTCTCGTACATTTAAAACACCATCCGTTGCCACTTTACTCCAAATTCGTCTTTCACAGCTAATAAAAAATATCAACAACATCACACACAGTTTTTTTGTAGGAACTATTGGCGATGAATATTTGTGGGTCTATTTAAGTTTTCCTCCTTAAGCTTCGCCGGCTCGTCCGCTCCAGTGCCGGCAACCCCCGAATCCATGAATCCCGATCCCCATTCCCGCAACCCCTTCTTGCAAAGATGACGCCGTTGAAACGCTTCGTGAGGGCCCATACGGTGGCCGCGTCCTCCTCGAGCGCCGCCGCCTGCGCTGAGAGCGCGGCCGCCTACGCCGAGAGTGCCGCCACATCTGCATTGAGCGCGGCTGCATCCACCGAGAGGGTGTCTGCGGCAACCGACAGGGCAGCTGCAGTAGCCGAGATGGCTGCAGCAGCTGCTGCGACGGCGGCTGCAAACGCCGAGAGCGCTCGAGCTTCCGTCTGTGCCTCCTATGTTGCCCTGGCCTGGGTCGAGGCCATCCACGCCAAGATCGAGGACGCACACGCCAAGATATTCCAGGCCACCTCGGAATCCAGCATGCAACCCACGTCCAAAAAGGCGGCGGTGGCCATGGAGCACCTGCTTCCTCATGAGATCGCCGAGCGGGAGCTGGAGATGCAGGAGGCAGCGGAGATCGAAGAGCGCCGGGAGGAGGAGTTGCACATGGCCGAGGTCGAAGTAGAGAAGAGTCTGTCCGTCGAGCAATCAGCGGTGGAGTACCAACGCGAGCTCTGGCGTAGCCACTACTACGAGTACTACAACCTTGAGGGCGGCACCGAGGATGAGGACGAGGACGAGGATGAGGACGCGGTTGACTTCAGCAAGGGGACGCGGAGTCCACCAACGGCGGCATGTCGCTAGGACAAGTCATCGACGTATCATCTCACACCGGCGATGCATAGGCCGGCGCGACGGTGGCTTTATTAAAATTATGCGTACTTAGGCTTTGTTATTAATGCTGGTCTTTTGTTAGAGCAATGTTCAGGTCAACTAGATTTGTTTAATTACTAAAATTGCTCGATTCAGTAAGTGTGGTCTGTGTGCTGTACGCTCTTTTGTGTGCCCAGCAAGCGATGTTAAATTATGCAATGATGTGGATGAGGACAGTACCCAGGGAAATTTCCACCAAAATTTGAATTATCAAACTCATCCCATCCGCGTAAAGCAGAAGAATCGTTTGCGATGCACACAATCATTCAAAGTGAATGGTGTCCGGCAGCACCGCGCGCAAAGTTTCCCTCCACATTTCGAAATTTTTGGCCTACCGCCGAAATATCTACGCCCCCTCCCCACCCCCTTTTCTCCCCGACCACAAGTCACATTTCCCCTGTTTCCTCCTTCCTTCCTTCCGAAGCTATAGCCGCTTCCTCGCTTGCTTCCTCACTCTCACCGTCTCGCATCCTACCGCCGGGGTCGCCATGGTCTTCTTCAATGACCTCTCCAGCGGTTCATCCTCCGACGATGAATTTTTCAGCACCCGGGTATGCCTCTCTTCTCTCTCTCGGGTTATGACTTGGAATGAAGTATTTTAACCCGGCGGTCGATTTGAGTCATTTCTTCCTCTTGTAGCTCCCTAGGACCATCAGTTGCAACGAATGGAGCGGGGTGGCTAAAGATCTGCCTGCTCGTTGTCACCATCAATCTCCATGCATGAAGCTAGTTGCGTTTGAATCTGTGGACAGTGGGAGGAAGTTTCTGGCATGTGCAGAGAAGTTTAGCCCCACTTTTGTTGTTACAAATCATTTGTTAGATGTGATTCAGACACTCTCACTGTGATATGTTATTCTGGATGTTAAGACAGTGTCACAGTTTGTACCTAGTATCTAAAAATGTTTCCATCTCATCAGCGGTGCCATTAGAAAATTATTTGGCACCACTTCAGCAGTTTGTGCAGCCAACTTTGGTCCACACATCCAAGCAGGCAAGCAGTAAAATACTAAATCTTTATGGCACGAAGGAAATGGGCATCAGAGCAACTAGGTGCTCCGGAGTCTGGGTCCCTGATTTTTTTCCCACTGCATCGGCTCGCCAGTGTAGGGCACTAGTGCCAAATGTAGCAACAGTTGTCTTTACACCGGTTTTGGCATACATAGTGGACGGCCTTAGTGCTATTAGTTCTATGTTACTAAATTTGTGCATGTACACACCTGTTAGTATCAATTTGCTGTCATCCAAACACTGTCGCTATGCTATTGCAATTATATTTAGCTTCCTCATAAAATGTTCAATTTGTTATTTATAGTACATGACTAAGAACTTGTAGCGTTGTTGTAATTAATTATAGCTTCTAATGTTTCAGAATTTGGTTGTTGTCTCAGTAGCAATTAATTCATTTGCACATTGATCTTTTTGAGAAGATATGTCATAATTAACCTGTTTCTTCAGTTTTTCAAAATATGTATTTGGTGATTTTCTATGTTGCTAGAAACCCATTTCCCCTACAATTGTTACTGATATAGTTTTAAATATTATAGGATGAACGGAAGTGTTCTTACCTGGAATGGGTTGATCAAGAGTGGCCACAGTCTTTGAAGATGTGCCTAGCAAACCTCTGGAGCATGTATGAGGAAGAGAACAGAGGTAGGCTTAGAGAAAGTGTTGTCAACGCTAAAGAATATTTGAAGATGCGGGATAAAAAGAGGAAGATGGAGAATGAGCTCAGATTTTTTTAAATTAGACTTCGCTAAGATGGTGTTGGCGAAGGAGGAGGCACTTTCCCAGTTGGCCAGTGAAAAACAGGTTCTTACTGAACTGAAAGCAGAGGTGGATAAGACGAGCCTGGATGATCTCAATTAGGGAAATGAATATATTGTTCTAATATTGTTCTTATGAAGGTGAACTAGCTATATGATGTACTATTCTGTTTTCAGGTAGCTATCGTACTGTGATGTTAAAATATATTTATGTGCCTGATATGAAATTGGCAAACAGCTGTTCGATATGAAATGTGAATTTGCGTAATACTAGAATTATTAATTGTAAACTAATAAATCTACTAAATGGGTCATGGAACTTTGCAAACGGTTCTAGCAGTAAAAGCGCTTGTGATGGATAGCCCAATGCCATACAGTTTTCTTCATCAAATCGTGTGTGATGTAGTTGAATAAAAGCAAACGGTTAACCGAGGCAGAGCGTGTGTGATAGTTAGACCTATCACACACGAGGCTATACATAAAACTGTGTGGGATGTATATACGAACGGAAATGTTTTCCCTGGATTGACTGTGTGGGATGTACATACGAACGAAAACATTTTCCCTAGATTGACTGTGTGGGATGTACATAAGAACAGAAACGTATTCCTTGGATTGACTGTGTGGAATGTACATAACAAACAGAAACATTTGTTTGGGACTGACTGTGTGGGATGTACTTATGACCGGAACCGATTGGACCTGTATAACCGTATTTGATTGCTCGCCAGTCGCACACGACCTCATTTTGCCGAGCGTGTGTGACCGGAGGGCCTATCCCTAATGGTTTCTAGGTCGTGTGGGAAGCCCCCCCTATTGCAGTAACTCACTAGGCGACGGTTCAAAACGCCGTTGCGGAAAGGGGTTAAAAACCGTTTGTATAGCACCTCGCTGTACCAGTGTCCTATAAAAGATTCAGTTGGTGATGATGGTGTGTCTGCCATCCGTCATTTCTGACCATTAGATCTGCATCTAACGGCTATGAGGTAAGTTGTGGCATTTTTGCAACAATAGCCCACATCTCTGCTCCAATTTGCAAAAAAACCCTTATTATCTTGAAAGCAACCACATCCCTCCCTCACCTCATCAAAACAGCCTGAGAAATATATTTTGAGTGAAACATAATATATTTTTACTGCTATATGTATATCAAAATAAGAGTGTTTTCTTTCAAGTTTGTGAACAAGTACTATTCTACTTTGGATCCGTTGCAACGCACGGGCACATTGCTAGTGAAGGTGCAAAACCAAGTGCTCGTACGGCCTGTCGGTCAACGCGCTTCCTGTTGGCACATCACTGACATGTGGGACCGGAGTGTCAGCAAATCAATCTCAATTGATAGCAAAATGGCCGCTCCTTGAAGCTGAGACAAGGAGCGAGAACACAGACGGGCTATGTGTCGCACGGAGGCCAAGAAATATTAGAGCATGGTTGATCGATGTCATCATTACATGTTCATTGTTTTTTAATACTCCCTCCGTCTCGGTGCATTAACCAAGGCATTTGGTGATTGGGCATGGAGCAAAAATTGGACCAAGGCATGACCAATCACGCCCCAGTTTGTCCCTCTTAAACTTGCGTAAAAATCAGCAATAAATCTCTAATTAATATGATGATTGTTTAGCTAACCCATGCATGCCCACGTACCAATCACAACATGCAAACTGGCTTTAATCCCTCGCATGCACACCACGCAAATCCTGTTTCACACTATGAACCGGAAAAAATAGGAGGGCAAGTGTCTTCGAGGGGGAAAGAACGAGGTGGGGAGGTAACCGAGGAAAGAAATAAATGATTCGCGCCTCAGCATTTTGGGATTATCTGGTTTTCATAATAAGATGACTAATGCTCTGAGACGGAGGGAGTAGTACTTTTGGGCTGCCATTTTCCGCACTTCTCCCGGATAAATGTGTGCTTTATCACAGATTGAAATACAATAAGAGTGCAGACGCTCCACCATGCGGTTCCTAGTACCTGTATACTACTAGTAGTACTACTCGTACTACTAAACCTTGCGCTTGGCTCTTCACCTCTTCGGGAAGTCGAACAATGATGGTACTACAGTGTATGCCTCTGGCAATCTGACACCGAATGAACTGCTGCACGTCCACCACCTGTCCCTGGGTGAGGGTAGGTTGCATTAGTCAAAAGCTTCTCCTCGTCCTGCGAGCCACCGCGCTTGAGGTAGACGGAGAGGGCGTAAGAAAGCTTCACCATGTCCTGCAACCTTCTCCTCATTCTGTGAGTTGACGGGACACACCAAAGTAGTGCTAGTCCATACTGCCTCCTTTCCGGTTAATATGGCTTTTTTTGCGGGTAAGTGAGAGATCTTTATTCATATATAAGCATTCTTAGGACAATCAGCCAAGAGACTGGTCACTAGGAAGCGAGGTACCCCGCAAAAAAAGGAAGCGAGGTGTTTCACCAAGCCAGCTCTCGGTCACATTCTAAGCGCAGCAAGCAGGGTTCGCACAAAGATGTGCCGGAAGGTTTGCTGACCTATTTACATGCTGAATAACAAAAAAAGAGAAAATATTACTGAGCGCTCCTATTTCTAACAGGATAGGAGCCAGAATTAAACGAGAATTGTGGCGAGTGTTCCATGCAATCAACTTCCATTATCACATGCGAGAACCCTCGAAGAGAAGCAAATGTGTTGAAGATTGCTTTATCACAGATTAAACTAAAATAAGAGTGCAGACGCTCCACCATGCGGTTCCTAGTAGTACATGTATACTAGTAAGTAAATGTAGTAAACTTTGCGCTTGGCTCTTCACCTCTTCGGGAAGTCGAACAAGGATGGTACTAGTACAGTGTATGCTTCTAGCAATCTAACACCGAATTAACTGTTGCACGTCCACCGCCTGAGCGAGGGAGAGCTTGCAGTAACATCGAGTCCAACTCAGCAAATTTGCTTATGTGGCAATGAGTTAATGAGGAGAGAGGTAGTTTGAGTAACTTAGCTAGTTACTGTAACATCACATGTCCCAATGCAATATGAGTCTATAACCTAATAAATGAAGCTTTGCATGACACCACACTTATGTTACTACCCACTATGAAGGTAGTAACATAGTCTTGGGATATGTGTATGTTACTAGTGTATGTTACTCTCCATTGTGGCTAGTCTTGGTCAAAAGTTTCTCCTTGTCCTGCGAGCCACCGCGCGCAAGCTTCTCCTCGTTCTGCAAGTTGATGGGACACAACAAAGTAATGCTAGTCCATACTGCCTCCTTTCTGGTTAATAGTATGGCTTAATTTGAAACAAGATAAATACACTGGCTGTCACTGTATATTTGTAAAAATACGGTCAGTGGACTTCATAATACGCTCATTGCGGGAAATATATACATTTTCCGGTGTTTATACAGTCATTAGCTCACCCTGGCTGAGTATGTGTGTGCATGCAAGTGTAGGTTGAGCACTTGAGCGTGACCGTGTGTGTTTCGTCGTGTGCTCGGACATGCATGCATTAGGGCGCCGCGCGCGTTTTTGCGTGCATGTGTACGTGTGACTGTTGCATGCATGCACGACATTGTAGTCCCTCACATTCACATGTTCATATGTCAATGCTTTGTCAAAACGTTGCATGCAAGGTTTAATCATTCATTGTTCACGCATGCATTCCCGATATTAATACGTTGGTAAAGACAATTTCTTGAGGAAAACGAGCCCATGAATTGAGTACAAAGGGGACCAATAAACCAGGACGGAGGGAGTACTAGTAGTGAACCGGAAGGAGGGACTAGGTACGTAACAACGTGCGGTAACAAAATTCCTCTATGCGCATCCTATCTACGTGTCATGCAAGAAAATAGAGATAAGTACTCAGGAACGGTCATACACGTAGGGGGAGTTCGTGCAGGGGCCACTCAGGAGTAGTCAAATCACACAGTAAGTTAGTCGGACAAAGCAACCATCATTTCACTCTTCAATGACACATACACAATATAAAAAGGTTGATATGGAGAGAAAAAGAAAACCGCTCCACTATATATACACTAGCAGGAGCCTAAGCTACAAGCCTGCTTGCTTGGGTTGCTCTCTTCACAAGCATTGAACGACAGTGGCCACACCACTGGTCACAGATCCGGCCTGATCCCGCCGCCTGGGGAAGTGGACGATGTTCTGCGTAGATGCGGTCGACAGCGGCGAGGAGGAAAACCCACTGTCGGTGTGTGCCGATCGGGGGTCCCCGCGGTATGGGCTGATGCCGCCTCCCATCGCCCTTCTAGCTACACCCCGACGTCCCAGGTACAACTTCCTTTTGGAGCTGGCTTGCTCCACTTCCGCAGCTCCCCACGTAGCTCCATCTCCATGTGGATCTTTCTCTACTTCTACCGGCTTCTATTTGTGATGAGTTTATGTCTCATGAACTAGTGCCACTACTATTATTCTAATCACACTTCTTCAATATCTTTGCCAACATGGATGCTCAGCTCGATTTTAGTGGAACTGCACAAAAGCATCGTATGATCCGAGGGTGCCAGGCTTCTTTCCTTCGACAGGTTCTACCTAGCAAGGAAATTAAATCCTATTTAGGGTTTAGGGTTTAAGGCGTAGATACCCCGTCAGTAGTTTTTTTTTGTACACACTCTCACAACTTTTGTCTTTAGTTGTGAAGTAAATATTGGCTATGATCTGTGAATCATTGAGTTGCATCAGCATGCGTGTTAGTTTTCCTTTGTATTTGATGGAATGTTGTAACAGGGCAACCTTGGAGTCAGGATACATACATGAAACAAAATCTGAAAGCTTCGTACTCCCTCCGGTCCTTTTTTGTATGCATATAAGGCTACTCATAGTGGGGAGTATCATATACTATTATCATGCATAAATTACATAGGGGACTAATAAACCAGGACGGAGGTAGTATGTGAGAGTGTATGGTGGGTCATGTGGTAAAATGTAGTACTTTCTTGTAGCCCATTACTATACATGTTGACTATTACATGGCCACTACAAAAAATACATTTTGCATCTATACAAGGCCACTAACAGTAATCGAGGCAATAGTACTTTCTTGTAGCCCATTACTATACGAGCAAGTACAATAGTGGGCTTATAGCCTGCTTACATGGCAATTTTGCCTATGTGGAAGAGAGAGGCATTGAAAAAGCAAGGAGAGTGGGCTATATGCATGCTCCAAGGCAGATGCAATAAATGCGAGGAAAGAGATAGAGAGAAGATGAGAAAAAGTAGTACTAATCTTATAGCCAACCTTATAGCTAACCTTGTTGTATGAGTGACTATATGTGTTGGCTATAGATGATATGGCAACATCTTATATAGCCAGCAGTTGGCTGTATTATTAAGAGCAAGTACAATAGGATGACGTAGGCGGGCTGTAAGCCTTTAAATATTATATTTTGGATGAGTTGGAGGAGAGAGATGAGGACAGAGAAGGGAAGCGGGCTACTGATTAACAGTCGGCTGCAGCACGTGCTTCTAGGCATGTTGTGAGAGAGGGAGGTGGGCCATATATATAAAAAATAGCACATGTTTACATGCAACTATTGTACTTGCCGGATATAAGCTTGGCTATATGTGGCATGACCATATAGCCAACAGCTGGCTATACTATTAACCATGCTCTAACCATGCTCTACATGTTGACTATTACATTGGCTATAGATGACATGGACATGGCAACATGTTAGCCATGAACCGGCTATATTATTAACCATGCTTAAGGCATGCTTGCACAGAGAGAGAGAGAGAGAGAGAGAGAGAGAGTCGCGTCGCATGCATGCAAAACCGGAGAGAGAGAGCTGCATGCAGATAGATCTAGAGAGATGGAGAGAGGAGTAATTGTTCGCGAGAATTGTGTAGTACTTTGCATGCGCGTAACTACCCAACATTTCCTCAAAAGCAAATCCGGGGGCAAAATAGTCTATACACTCTGGTGTATTATTTTTTCTTGGCATGCGGGTTGTCCAAGGAATATGGTGATAGTGGGAGGTGGGCCATGTAGTCACTGGGCTGCCGTGTTTCGTACTCCTCCAGTGTAAGAGTGGAGAAAGTTACTTTTATCACCGAATAAATAAATAAGAGTGCAGACGCTCTACGACGCTCTACCGCCGCAGTAATAGTGACCAATGAGCCGTCAAATCACATAGACCCAGTAGTTAGTTGGACGGAAGAAGCAAACCATCACTCTTCATTGAATCCGCTTCTCCCTCATGCAGTACAATATTCTTTTGGAAACCAACGTTTCGTTTCGTTGGATCACGCCATCGAGCAAAACCAACGTTTAAAGCACGGCTGTCGCGTTCGTGTCTCACCCTCCTCCACCCCACACGGTCGCTCGGCATGCCACTCACCGCAAACCGAGTATATGCAAACTTTCCCGCCTGCTTGTCGATGGATCACGCCATGTAGTACTAGCACTACTGGAAGAGATAGACGAGGAGGGGGAGGACAGCTAGCTGTAGCACGGACTCCCAAGAACTTTTTTACATGCAGGTTGTGGCTGGCCGTGGTGACATTTGAACACGAAGCAGTTGCGTGCACCGAGAAGCAGCACGGGCGGCACTCTCTTGACCGGCACGCCGCTTTAATGCGGCACTAGTGAGAGGTCGCGTCCACTCTGGCCGGGCATGAATGCGGCACTGACCATTTTGGGCGGGAAGCGCCCGCGGTGATGAAGAGGGTTCAGGTTGGCCAGGGCGGTGAGGAGCGGGCGTGGTAGCGGTCCGGACGCCCGCAAACGAGAGATGTTGGATGTACGTAAATATTGTTGCATAATTAATAACGTAAATAATATGCCAGTTGGACAAATATTATTGGAGATGGAGATGGAGATGGAGATGAAAGTAAGAATTTTACGTAAACATGGATATGCATGTCTATGTGTGTGTACGCGCACACACACATAGTGACGACTCTCGCGACTACTCGTACACATCATCGATGTCTCGTTCTCCCTACACACACGCAAACTTAGCACCGCCTCATTTTGTTTCTAGGATAGGAATGTCATAGGAGTGGGAAATAATATGAAGTGAGATAAATGGAGTACTACGTACAATAAGAAATGTACACGGACTCACTCTGCCTCCGACATAACCGCGAGTACACTATGAAGCGCATTTGTACACGAAGAGGCAGCTTACGTATGTAATAATTTGACCCTTTAATTTGTTCACTTAATAATGGAGGGTCGGGGACCACACGTGAGCGATACAAACTGCTACCTAGAAGCGGGGGCGTGTTATATTGATCGAGTTTTCTTTCTTGGTACGTTAAAAAAATATTTGTCCGCCAGTTTTCGTTTCTTTTTTCCGGGAACGCGC
This sequence comes from Thinopyrum elongatum, assembly GCA_011799875.1. Classification (NCBI taxonomy): domain Eukaryota; kingdom Viridiplantae; phylum Streptophyta; class Magnoliopsida; order Poales; family Poaceae; genus Thinopyrum; species Thinopyrum elongatum. The sequence goes on from CM022301.1 coordinate 337,180,377, forward strand.
GTATTCTATTTAAAATCACTACTATGGAGAGATTTTTTGACTCCATTGTATATATAGCCTCTTGTTTGATAGAGTCTCTCGCGTCTCACTCTCTCACCCTCTCCATATCTAAACAAGATGACAATGTCCACTCTATCTCTCTCCTCACCGGTGGTCATAGATCTGGCCGGATCCCGTCCACTGCGGGAGGTGAGGAGGTCCAGCGTTGACGTTGTCGCCGTCGGCGATGGAGGAAGCCGATGCGCACCGTCCTCTCTGAACCGGCACCTGCGCGGACGAAGGTCCTCAGTGCCCTTGTTCGCTGCCGTCGTGTGGGCAGATCCCGCCCGCCCGCCTAAGCCACATCTCGCCCACCTGAGGTATAACTTCTTTTGGATTTCATGCTTCATTGTACTCTGCATGCGGGTTTTCTTCTATACCACTACTTCCCAGCTCCCCATGTAGGAGTAGCTAGGGTTCGTCGGCTGGTCCAACATCACCTATTTTTTACTATTATAGAGGAAAGGCCACTCCAAACGTTGTCATGGTTTATCATTTATGCATCGGTGGAGGTACACATGTTTTTTTCGACAAAAAATACATGGTGGTTGTGCGGTCATTGTCCATATGCTCCTATTGCTGCTGCTAATCTAAAACTATCACTGGTAAAATGAAGCAATGCTCATGTAGAGGCGTCGATAAATGCTTCTGTCTTGCTTTAGTTTTTTTGGTATCCTGCTTTAGTTCCAATCAAGATAATCATGATGCTTTTATTTGTTGGTGTATGTTTCATTAATTCTTATTGACAATTAAGATGCTACTGTTAATCTTATTCCCTTGCTAAAACAAAGTAACAGCACTACTTAAATATCATATTTTTTTATATTTTTGCAAACAGGGATGCGTATCTCCATACTCGGGCATGTCTTCCTCAATTTTAGTGGAACTGCACAAAATTGGATGGCCACTGTTGCTTAGCCTCGCTGTCCTCTGCCAAGTGGTTCTTCCTTTCTCGAGCTTGATTACCGAGAAGAAACAAACCACAGTGAGGATTGTCAAACTTCATTGGTGCGTGACCCAAACTTGATGCCAAAATCGATGATGCATCACCACGATGACCTATCGATGCTCATGGTTGCATCTCATGGTTGCATCAGCTAGTGAAGCTGATCGATGTTCAATGAAGAATGGGCTGTCTTCCATCAGTGCTCTTTGCTTGTTACAACAAAGACAATATCCTTCATAAGTTCATCTTGGAGCAGTCGTTTACGTTGGTGCAATTTTATCGCACAATTGGATATGAACCAAATGTTTCCTCGAAGAAGCATCGACGTTCGTACTAAGAGCAAAAGTTTTGTATTGATTTCTAAGCCTTCTCACAACTTTGTCTTCAACGACCCTGTAATTTTTTTTGTCCAGCTTTTAACTAAATATGTGGTCAGACTTTGATTAAAAATATGGTGTGGACTAAAAACCCGGATGGAGGTAGTACCCCTCCATTTTTATGTACTCTGCATATTAGATTTGACTGAAGTCAAAATTTTGTAAAGTTTGACCAAGTTTAGGCTGAACACAACAAACCATAATTATTGAGAGAGGGCAAACTGTACATACAAAATAATTGAAATTAAATTTCTTTAATTGTACACACTCTCACACCTTTCCGATAATTTGGCGCGTGTGTGGTTGTTCACTTAACGGAGGGTAGTGTACCGCACGTGAACGACAGGAAGTGCGACCAGGACGCGTGGATCGTTAGTTGATCATAGTTTTCTTCACTGGTACTATGTTAAATAAATAGTTTCGTTTCGTACACAATTTAAAACGATTGTTATGGATAGAAAAAGAAAACCACTCCACTATATTAGTACTATATACGAGTACTATATAAGCTGGAGCCTCAGCGCTTATTCGCTTGGGTTTTCACTCTTCACACTCTCGCGGCACTACATATATATATACACGCTGGAGGCTCAGCGTTCCTTTGCAAGGGTTTGCTCTATTCACAATCTCTCACCCTCTTCATCAGATCTAAACAAGACTGCGTTGGCCTCCCCCCCCCCTCTCACAACTGGTGAAGGAGTCTTCCGGATCCCGTCGCACCGGGAAGGGGAGGAGGTGCAGCGTTCACTCTATCGCCTTCGGCGAGGGAGGCAATCCACTGCTGGCTGCGTTGTTCTCTTTCACCCAGCGCCTATGCGGGAGGGCCTCCGACCCCTTCTTCCTTGTTATCGTATGTAGTGTGGGCAGATCTGGCCTCCTGTCGCACGCCTAGCCACATCCCGACGACCCTAAGGTATAACTTTCTTCGAAACCATCATTACTCTAGCTGCATGCGTATCTTTTTCGATTCTGTAGTCGAATCTAGGTCTTGGTTCAAAGAGGAAAGAAGGGGATGGGGTGGAGCATGAATCTAGGACATGGTTCAATGAGGAAAGGAGGGAGGGAAAGTAGTATAGACTGGCTATCCAGACGCTCTGTTGGTCGAAAAGGGAAAAAGGGGTAACCCAGTACACACATCTATAAGGAACCGATCTCTTTGTTGAACTACGACTAGATTTGCTGCCCTCACATAGGAAAAAGGTTCAAAGAGAACAAATATGGGACCAACACAGATATGTTGCTTGGCAACATACTCTGCATCACCCATTTATACGTGTGGACGCACATGGTGCTGGCATGTCCCATGTCCCATACAACTATTTTGCTGTTGTTAATCTAAGAATGCCGCTGAAAAATTGAAGCAATGCCACTGTTAAAAGTAAATTACATTTTTAACGAATCTTATTTTAAGACAATGTCTCTGTTAATATGAATCAATGCAACCATTTTAGAAATGCTACTGTCCTACTTTGTTTTCCATCAAGATAAGGTAGATGCTTCTTTTTGTCGCCGTATGTTTCATCCTCCTTTATTGGCCAGTAATTGTTTCCTTTTTTGCCTCTGTTAAAACAGGGATATCTATTCAACTTGTTGCTATTGCAACCTTTTGCTTCGCTACATGAAACACTTCGTTTTCAAAGTGTTTTGTGCAGTTCAACTTAAATGTCACACCAACGACTTTGCTTGATTTATTTGAACTACACAAAACGAGATTGGATTTCCTATTAGTGTTGGCAGATTCGTGTTTGATCTTGACCACATCATGAAAGGTCAGTACCGGCCTTCATCCACATGATCGTGCAGTGTGCTTTGAGATGTTGTGCTACTTGTATTGGTGCTGTTTTAAATAAATGTTGAATTAAAGCTATTGAATTGCTATCTTTTACCATTAAGTGAACAAAAATGGGACCAACCTAGACATGATGCCTGTTTCTTTGTTACAACAAAACTCTGCATCACCCCTTTATAAGTCGATGGAAGCACATGGTGCTGTTGCGCCCACTCTCCCCTGCAACTGTTTATGCTTTTTTGTTAATCTAATGCCACTGGTAAAATTAAGCAATGCCACTCTTAAAATTAACTACTAAATCTTAGTTCAAAACTGCAACACTTGTTTTCCATCAAGATAAGGTAGAAATGGTACTATCCTGCTTTGTAGTTCTTTCTACATCTTTAACCAAGGTATTGTTAAGATAATGTCTCTTTTAATATGAATCAGTTACACTGTTTTAGGAATGGTACTTTCTTGCTTTGTCGTTCTTTATACATGTTGAACCAAGGTATTGTTAAGATAATGTCTCAGTTAATATGAATGAAACACACTGTTTGAGAATTGCTACTGTCCTGCTTTGTTTCCCATTAAGATAAGGTAGATGTTTTTTCGTCTGGGAATATAAGTCATCAACCGTTATTTCTCAGTAATTGTTTGCTTTATACCTATTTGTGCATACAGGGATATCAAAACTTCTGCTCGGTTCTATTTCGACTTTGATTTTAGTTGAACTGCACAAAAGGAGCCAATGTGTTTAAGGCAAACTGTTGCATTAGTGGGTCCAGTTGGTCTTTCCACTTTGCAGAAAGAAGCAGTCACTGTTTGCGCTACATTACAGAAGGAATGATCGAGAAGCTTTAGAGTATTAGTAGACGCTGGTGACATGACAAGTCTGCAGAGACCAAGGAAAACTCAACAGCACGTGGAATGCAAAATTCACTTCCACAAGGAAAAGGTATGACCAAGTCAGTGGCCAACGCAGCTGTAACAAACGAGGTCAGTATCGGCCTTCATCCACATGGTTGTGCTTTGTTGTGTTGTGCTAATTATATTGTTGTATTGTTATGAATAAATGTTTAATTGAAGCTATTGTATTGCTATCTTTTCCTGTTAAGATAATGAAGATTATATTTGTGAGCGTATGTTTAATCAACTAGTACCACTATTATATTCATCACACTTTTTCTGTATTTATGCAGACAGGGATGCTGAGCTTGATTTCAGTGGAACTGCACAAAATGTTCAGATGGTTCGTGTCCTCCATAATACTTCATCATGCACAATACATCGAATGGTTCTCTAATCATTCGTCGTCACCTTGAGCCACCGGACTATCTACTTGAATGGAGCTGCCAATGTCTTCAAGGCCTTGCAACATATAAATACGAAATCCACCATGTTACGCAAGACATTGTTTGATTTCAGTGGAACTGCACAAAAAGATAAGCTGGTTAATCCAGCTCCATGTTCCATTGTAATGTGCAAACTGATGACAAACCCCGCCCGTTCCACAATCATAGGCATTACATATTTTGAATGGGAAAAGCTTGTCAAAGTTTAATCATGATGTTAGCAAGAAGACATTCGTTTGATATTTTTGAATTGGAAAACCTTGTCAAATTTTTCTCATTGATGTTAGCCAGAAGACATGCATTTGATATTTTGGAATGGGATGCCCTTTTCCATGAGCAGCATCGATCGTTTTTTCCTATTCGTGTGTTCAGTTCAGAAGTAAATATTGGCTCTCATGAGATGCATAATCATGAATGTTGACTTACGTATGGTATTTTAAGAGTTTGTTCTGAATGTTGTCTATGAAATGCCAGGCCTTGTAAGTTTGATTGCAAAGTTGAGCTTGGAATGCTGTGGCACACGGCATCACAAGCTGTTCACCGTGCCTCCTGAGAATAATGCTTCGTATTGTTTTGCATGTTGATCTAATGCCAGTGATTTGCATGTTAAGAAGATCATCCTCTTATGTTGTTTCTGTGCTTAAGAAATTCATCGTCTTAGGTTTCATTCATAGCCTATACGACAACTAGTTTGGGTAGGCTAGCTAGAGGTGAAACCATATGATCTTCCGATCAACTCATCATCTTACTGTTTCATGCCGGCTCAGTCTCTCGAAGGTGTTCATAGGGGTGGGTGTTCATGTGTGCGTTCATAGGGATGAGTGTATGCACGTATGTATGAGCGCTTGTGTCTGTACTGTGTTCAAAAAATCTTACCGTTTCATGCATAACCTATGTTATAAAATATAAATGTACGGAATAACTTAAATTCTCCGCCCTTGCAGTCGTAAGAGCATCTACCGCCTCCTTTTCTTTTTAGAAACTAGAGCATCAGCCGGACGCCCGTAACCCGCCTCAAACAACAGGGCGACGGCCCGGTCGCGAAATTCGACCCAGACGGGCTCCTCAAACAGGTGTCAAACGCCCGGGCCGACCGGCACCCCTCATATACAGCCCAAATACGCCATGGACGAGAAGATAACCACCTACGCTATGCTCATACCAGAGTATCGGTACCAGATCGAGCAGGAGATCCTGGTGAGGCGCGCCGCCCGCATCGCTGCAGGGCTGCCTCCGAACTCGCCAGAGCCGAAGGAGGAGGAGGAGCTGGCGGAGGAGGAGGAGGGAGAGGAGCAGCAGCCGGCTCCGATGGATTTAAGATTTCTAGTATGAGGTATCCGGATGCAGATGAGCAAATTTGAGGCTTCACCGGTCAATGTCCAGCTGTAGTTGCAGTAAGCTGCTACACAGCACAGGTTTTCCGTTCTAATCCCGTCTTTTTCTTTTTTCCGATTAATCCCGTCTTCTTCGCCGGCGAGCTCGCTGAGCTCAGCGACCAGGACCAAACGATGGACGAGGCTTCCGACCAGGAACCGGCGCCACCGCCCGCGCCGATTCATGCCGTGTTCACCATAGAGCAGGTGCGGCCACACTTCGACGCTGTAATGGCGGAAGAGCTACCAGCGCCGCCGGTCTCGGCGTTCCAGCAAGCACAGGACGAGCAGTGATACAACCTCCGTCTCCTCAACGAGTATCGCCACGCGGAGGGACGAATCACCGGCTAACAGGCGAACGACAATCCCGTCGCGGACATGCTGGCTGATGATCCTGGCTTCCTGGATGAGCAGCGGGCGCTGTATCAGACCATCCATATGGCCCGCGAGGCCTTCTCCGTCGTCCTTCGAGTTGTTGCGCTCGCCGTGGCGCTGCCGTCTTGTGTTGTCAACATGGTCAACGAACATGAGGAATCAGGGGATGACTTTACGTGGAGAGGATGACAGTACGGACCCACCAGGGCCATAGCCGTGCGTACGCAAGTGTCTCCTTAATTACAACTATAAAAAAATTGTTTCCTCCTGGTTTCCTGACATCACGGTCCCACACAATTGTCAACCTATATAGTCAATAAACGAGAGAATTACACAAGGAGCGGCCGACAGCTGGGACACAGCAGCTCGAGCAGTATTTGTTTTTTGAGGTGTGAGTAGAGTTTTCTTGAGCGATGTTTTTGTTGTTCAGAGGAGCAGGGTATCAACTGGGCGGGCTGTGGCCCGTCTAGCCCAGGCTATTATTTTATATCGACCAAATATGCAGCCCAGATATTAATTTTTCAAGGTGAAAATGGCTTGCCCAGGCCCAGCTATACTTTTTTTGAGGAATACCCAACCCAGGCCAACTTCTTATTCTCCGACCCGCTGGGCTGAAAATCTTTCCTATGAGGGATGCATTAGGCTTGCCAAGAAAATGGGTTTTAAAAAATAATAAACGGGCTGTAATTATAAATAATGTAATTAGTTTTAGTATTATATTTTTGTGGATTTTTTTTACGGAACCTCGTCAGAGGGCGGGGAGCTCCCGCATTGCATTTTTTTGGATTTTTAAATTTTTAATTTCATTAATTGTTGCGCAAAAATTTCATTGAATTTTTACCTGATATAAATTTAATTTGAAATTAGATTTAATATGGCTCGAAATTTCGGGATAAATGATATATAGGATCCCATCAAAATATGGGAAATTTGGTTGAAATTATAAACCATTGTCATGGCTAGAAAAATGGTCTGTAATGTTAACAAACAGTAAATGGGTTGTAGTACATTCCATTAGAATTAAGAAATGGGCTGTAAATTATTAGAAATCGCAAATGGGCTATATGCTCTCTGCCACAGATGTGATGATCACTTGTGGGCCTACTAAGTTCACGCGTACGCAGCTGTAAAAAAACAAAGTTGACGTGCTTGTGGGCCTACTAAGTTCACGCGTACGCAGCTGTAAAAAAACAAAGTTGACGTGTACGCAAGGCTTTTTCACCTTATTGTCAACACACGATTCTAGCAGCAGTGGCCGTTGGATGTTCATCCAACGGCTGCCGTGCTTCTTCAATCTCGGATATTCTTGCTTCAACCGCACAAACTACCGCCGGCGGTACCGCCTGCTACCACCTCCCGTGGTCGACTGTGCTGCCGCGCAGGCCTCACGGCCCACCCTACTCCCATCGCCGTCCAGGCCATTCCTCTACTCACCAACACCTTCTGTTATTCTCCGGTGACGGCAGCCTCACACCGCAGCCGTACCAGTGAACCCTCGTACTCCCCTCCGCGTGGGTATCCACTGATACGTCTTCGCCGGCTGTAGGTCATTCCCTTCCTAGGCCTCGCCGTCGTCCACCGCGTTGGTTTTCTCGGGGCGGCGTGGTCAACTTTGTCAATAAATGATAGCCCTTGGAAGAGGGATGTACATGGAGTTGCTGACAGTAGGGACCCACATGGTCCATGGCCGCACGCAAGCCATTGCCTCCTTATTATGCGAAAACAAATGATTTCTCCCCCTGACAGGTTTGGCCCACCAGCTACATCTTCGCACGCAAGCAAGTGACTCCTTATTACACGAAAAAAACGTTTCCACTCGCTGATAGCTGGGACCCACCAGCTACATCTTCGCACGCAAGGAAATGCCACCTTATTACGCGCAAAAAAATGATTCCCCCTGCTAGTTGGGACCCACCAGATTTGGAGGCTGACTTGTGGGCCTACTAAATTGACGCGTACGCAGGGCTTTGTCAACTTAGTCAACATACGATTCTAGGTGCAGTGACCGTTGGATGTTAATCCAACCGCCGTCGTGCTTCTTCAACCTCTGGTCTTCTTGCTCCAGCCGCCCAAACCAGCGCCGTCCGTGCCGCCTGCTCCTGTCTCCTGTGGCCGACTGTGCTGCTGCGCAGGCCTCGCTGCCCCACCCTACTCCCAATCGCTAGCCTGGCCATCCCTGCACTCACCCAGACCTCCTGTTATTCTCCGGCGATGGCAGCCTCGCACTTCAGCCGAACCAGTAAACCCTCGTACTCCCCTTCGCGTGGGAAACAACTACCGAGTCTTCCCTGGCTCCGGGTCAATCCCTTCCTATGCCTCGCCGTCGTCCATCACCTTGTGCTCTCGGTGCGGCGTAGTCAACGTGGTCAAGTAACGACTTCCATCGGAAGAGGACTGTACGTGTAGAGGCTGACAGCTGGGTCCACGGCCGCACGCAAGGAAGTGCCTCCTTATTATGCGCAAAACAAATGATTTCTCCCCCTGCTTGCTGGGACCCACCTTATTTGGAGGCTGACTTGTGGGCCTACTAAGTTGACGTGGACGCAGGGCTGTGTCAACTTAGTCAATAATAAACGATTCTAGCTGCAGTGACCATAGGATGTTAATCCAACGGCCAAGCTGCTTCTTCAACCTCTGGTCTTCTTGCTCCAGCCGTCGAAACCAGCGCCGGCCATACCGCCTGCTCCTGCCTCTCGTGGCCGGCTGTGCTGCCGTGCAGGCCTCATCGCCCCGCCCTACTCCCATCGCTGGCCTGGCCATTACTCTACTCATCCACACCTCCTGTTATTCTCCGGCGACAGCAGATGAACCATTAAACCCTTGTACTCCCATCCGTGTGGAAAACAACTTCGTAGTCTTCCCCAGCTCCGTGTTGTTCCCTTCCTAGGCCTCGCCGTCGTCCACCGCCTTGGTGCGCTCGGCGCGGCGTGGTCAACGTGGTCAACAAACGAGAGTCATCGGAAGAGGACTGTACGTGGAGAGGCTGACAGTGGGGACGCACCAGGTCCATGGACGCACGCATGCAACCACCTCCTTATTACGCGAAAATAAAAATATTCCTCCCCCTGGAAGCTGGGACCCACCACGTATATCTTCGCAAGGAAGGAAGTGCCTCCTTATTCCTACCCCTGACAGCTGGGACCCACCAACAACATCTTTGCACGCAAGGAAGTGCCTCCTTATTACGGGAAAAAAATGATTCCGCCCCTAACAGCTGGGACCCGCCAGCTATATCTTCGCACGCAAGGAAGTGCCAAGTTGATGACCCCTGATAGTTGGGACCCACCCGGTGGAAGCGTACGTAGCGTTATCTGTCTGGTCGCAAACATGTACATACATAGCGGTCGATCGGTCTCTTTGCAGTGATGAACCGTGGCCGAGTAAGGAGCAGCACGTGTCGTACATACAGCCACGCTCCAAAAACTATGAGCACGTACGTACATATGGCCGGGGTCTCGAGCGCGTAGTCGCGCATACGTACGGCCATGCAGTCCCGTACATATGGAGACGGCAGCAACGGCGTCGTGTTCATCGGCAGCCAACCGACGGGGTCAGAACGGAGAAACAACGTCGTGTTCATCAGGAGGCAATGTAACGCGTCGTGTTCATCGGGAGCCAACCGGCTTGGACGGAACAGCCGAAACGGGTGTGGCGTACCGCAAAACGGAGGGAAACGACCTTCTGGTCGAGCGCGTACGGTTGAATCAGGGTCCTGTTCATCGGGAAGGGTCTGGCGTACCGCAAAACGGAGGAAATGGCCTTCTGCTCTACTGGCTATGGTCGAAATGGGATCCTGTTCATCGGGAGGGGACTATCGTACCGCAAAACGAAGGAAACAGACTTGTGTTGGAGCGCTACGGTCGAAACGGGGGTCCTGTTCATCAGGAGGGGTGTGGTGTACCGCAAAACAGGACTCCACAAGCTACTGTTCACCCACCGTCGACTTCCTTTCAGCCTCCACCTGCACTGTTCATCCACTGAGTCTTCCTCCTGCCTGCACCAGCTATTGTTCATCCATGAGCTACTTTTCATCCAGCCCTCCACCGGCTACTGTTCAACCAGCCCTCCACGGGGTCCTGTTCATCCACCCCCAACCAGCTCGGCTGTGGTGGCCTCCTCTCGGGGTCCTGTTCATCCAGCGGCAACCGCCTACTACCACGGGGTCCTGTTCATCCAACCCCCACCAGAAACTATTCATCCAACCCCAACCACGTCTCGAATCGTTCAACCACATTCACTATTCATCAAGAGGCAGGAGGTTCGATCGGCTTCAGTAAGCAGCAGCAGTGATCGATGGATCGATCGCTCAGGTTCAGTTAGCAGCAGTAGCGAAGGAATCGCTCGGGTTCAGTTAGCAGCAGTAGCGAAGGAATCGCTCGGGTTCAGTTAACAGCCAAGGGATCGATCGCTCGGGTTCAGTAACGTAGCTAGCAGTGCAATCGCTCGGGTTAAGTAAGCGAATGCCTCGCTCGGGTTTAGTTAGAGCCCAACGCCTCGCACACACGCGCGTACATGTACGAGAGAAACGCGCAAACCTCGCGTGCATCGCTCGGCCCCGACCACCCATCGTAACCGGGAACTCCCCGAAATTTTCCTTGCCCTCGCTTCTACCACGATTTTTTTCGTCATGGACGGCCCAAAGAATGTCATGCAGGTGCGTCCCCAACCCGCCCAGGACAAAAAGCCCATTTTCTGTCATGATTTTTTTGTCATAGAAGTAGGAGCCCACCACATCTATGATGATACGTGCTTTTGTCACAATTATTGTCATAGAAGTGTCATAAGTATGACAGAAAAAAAATCCTTCGGCCCAAAATGTCACGGATGTGTCTTTTTTTGTAGTGTAAAGGAGTAGATGGTGTTATTAGACGTTGTATACCTGAACATGAATAGGAACAAACCCTACGAAAATGTCAATCTAAAGCGTATGGAGGACATCATGCGGGGGATAGAACTGCACACAAGGTATTACAATCTGGTTTTTATTGGCCTGCTCTTTTCAAGGATGCTCGTAAGTTTGTTTCATCTTGTGATGAATGTCAAAGAATTGGTAATATTGGTAGATGTCAAGAAATGCCTATGAATTATTCACTTGTTATTGAACCGTTTGATGTTTGGGGCTTTGATTATATGGGACCTTTTCCATCCTCTAATGGGTATACACATATTTTGGTTGCTGTTGATTACGTCACTAAGTGGGTAGAAGCTATTCCAACTAGTAATGTTGATCATAACACCTCCATTAAAATGCTTAAAGAAGTTATTTTCCCAAGGTTTGGGGTCCCTAGATATTTAATGACTGATGGTGGTTCACATTTTATTCATGGTGCTTTTCGTAAGTTGCTTGCTAAATATGATGTCAACCATAGAATTGCATCCCCTTATCATCCTCAATCTAGTGGTCATGTTGAGTTGAGCAACAGAGAAATAAAGTTAATATTGCAAAAGACTGTCAATAGATCTAGAAAGATTTGGTCTAACAAATTAGATGATGCACTTTGGGCTTATAGAACAGCTTATAAAAATCATATGGGTATCTCTCCATATAAAATGGTTTATGGAAAAGCTTGTCATTTGGATCTTGAGTTAGAACATAAAGCATATTGGGCAATTAAATAACTCAATTATGATTTCAAACTTGCTGGTGCAAAGAGGTTATTTGATATTAGCTCTTTAGATGAATGGAGAACCCAAGCCTAAGAAAATGCCAAATTGTTCAAAGAAAAGGTTAAAAGATGGCATGATAAAAGAATCCAAAGACGAGAATTCAAAGTGGGTGAGTATGTTCTATTGTACAATTCTTGTTTTAGATTTTTTTTAGGAAAACTCCTCTCCAAGTGGGAAGGACCATATGTCATTGAAGAAGTTTATCGCTCTGAAGCTATTAAGATCAACAATGCCGAAGGCACTAATCTGAAGGTGGTCAATGGACAAAGAATTAGGCACTATATTTCAGGTACACCTATTAATGTTCAAACTAACATTATTCAAACCGTGACACCGGAGGAATACATAAAAGAGACCTTCCAAAACACTCCAGAACCCTGAAAAGGAATAGGTACGTGATACGATAACTAAACAGACTCCAAAAATTGCGCAAAAATATTTACTGTCAGTTTTGGAATATTAGAAAAAAAAACACCCGAGAAGGCAACCGAGGTGCCCACTAGGCATCAGGGCGCGCCTGCCCCTCCTAGCGCTCCCTGGTGGGTAGTGGGCCCCTCGGGAACCTTCCCGACTCCATTTTCCTATGGTATACTTGTTTCCCAAGATAAAAATTCTTTATATACCCCTAGACGATTTGACCACCGCATCGCGAAAATACCCTCTGTTCTTGTTTCGTGCTATTTTTCTCGCAGATCTAAAAGTATGTCGTCTCAAGATTCAGATGAGAGAGCTATGTCTCCCACTATGTTGCAGATCCAAAGATCTTTGGGGATATTTATCCCTACCTGTGGTCCACCGAGGAGGGGGAAGATACCGACTTGGAGGAAACGAGGGATGGCAGCTCAGATGAAGATGAAATTCCACTACCTCAACCTGGAGATATGCACGTGGAATTCAAGAAGTCAAGTCTCCCAAACGGAGTAAACAAATCTAAGATCCAATTTATCCCGTCCCATTTTCTGCAGGAAAGCAAGGAGGCATTATGCAAAAGGATATTGAAGCTTGAGCAAGAAAATGATGATTTAAGGGAGGAAAATTTTATCCTCAAGCGTAAGTTGGAGAAGAAGAAAACCACCACTTCATCATCACCAAAGAAAGAGACTTGAGTACACGGGTATGGGCACTCCCCTTGGCTTTCGCCAAGCTTGGGGGAGATGCCCCGGTATCGTATCACCATCACTTTTATTATCTTCACCAGTTTTTAGTTCGACCCTTAGCTATTTCATGATTTAGTTGAATAAAAGTTTAGTATGATCTATTTTCGAGTGCTAGTTTCATGATCTATCCATCTATGCAATCTAGTTGAGAGTTATATAATAAAGATTAGTTTGTGTTTTCGCTTCTTTACTTTTATGTTTCAATCAAAATAAAGAAAATAATGAAAAAGTTCATATGCTAATCTTATGGAAAGTAATGACATTACATAAAGAAAAGTATAAGTGGTAAAATTTATTGAAAGTTGACAAACATAGCATTGGTCAATGATGCAATTCATGAAAGAATTAATAAGGGAAGAGAAGATTCACATGCAAATATACTATCTTGGACATCTTTTATGATTGTGAGCCCCCATTAAGTATTTTATGTCAAATTGTTGACGTTGGACAAGGAAGACAACATAGTGATTTATGTTTGTTCATATTCACATAGAAGTTATATTGTCATAGATCCTCTAACATGTGGTGCTTCCCCAGTATCTTTTGCTAGACAAAGGTCTGCACCAAGTAGAGATACTACTTGTGCATCCGAAAACCTTAAACCACTTTCATGTTATGAGAGTCCACTATACCTACCTATGGCTTGAATAAGATCCTTCAAGTAAGTTGTCATCGATGCGTAAGGCAATAAAAATTACCTCTAAATATGTTTGATCTTTTATTGTAAGGGAAAATAAGCGTTGTACAAACTTGTGATGGCAAAGTAATAAAATCGACGGACTACATAATAATGGTTGCTATCATAAGTGGCAATATAACGTGACGTTCTTTTGCATTAAGAGATTGTGCATCCAAAACCAAAAAGTGCATGACAACCTCTGCTTCCCTCTGCGAAGGGCCTATCTTTTACTTTTATGTATTTACTTTTTATGCAACAGGCAAAAGTGTTCTCCTCTATTCCTTTTTTATTTTTTTCTCTTTTGCAAGCATCATGTGGTGGGGAAAGATCTAGGCACATATATCCAGTTGATATGAGTGATCATGAGTTATTATTGTTGACATCACCCTTGAGGTGAATAAGTTGGGAGGCGAAACTATAAGGCCCTATCTTTCTATGTGTCCGGCTAAAACTTTTTGCTCCATATATATGTTGTGAGTGTTAGCAATCATAGAAGACTAAATGATGGTTGAGTATGTGGACTTGCTAAAAATCTCCGACATGAGACCCTTCCTGAAATTATGATGAATTGCAATTGCATTGTTGACTGAGAACATATTTTGTTAGTTTTCAAGAAAGTTTATGCTTTATACTTCGATGTTGTGATGAATTGTTACTTGCTCATGAGAAGTTTTATGATAAAGTTTATTGTTGTTATAATAATGATCATGATGCTACTATGTCCATATTTTGTTTTTATCGACACCTCTCTCTCTCTCTCTAAACATGTGGACATGATTCTCGATATCGGCTTTCGCTTGAGGACAAGTGAGGTCTAAGCTTGGGGGAGTTGATAAGTCCATTTTGCATCATGTTTTCCTACTGTTATTTATAGTGTTTTCATTCAATATAACACTTTGTGGAGTAATTATAATGCCTTTTCTCTCATAATATGCAAGGTTTACACAAAGAGGGAGATTACCGGCAGCTGGAATTCTGGACCTGAAAAAGCTATATCAGAGATACCTATTCTGCACATCTCCAAATGAGCTGAAACTTTACGGAGATTTATTTTGGAATATATAAAAAATATTGGAGAAGAGAAATACCATAGGGGGCCACCCAGGTGCCCACTAGGCACCAGGGCGCGCCTACCCCCCGCCCCCCTAGCGTGCCCTGGTGGGTAGTGGGCCCCTGGCCATCCTCCGGTGCCCATCTTCTGGTATATAAGATCATTTGCCCTAGAAAAAATAAAGTAAGGACTTTAGGGATGGAGCGCCGCCGTCTCGAGGCGGAACTTAGGCAGGAGCACTTTTGCTCTCCGGCGGAGCGATTCCGCCGGGGATACTTTCCTCCGGGAGGGGGGAATAGAAGCTATCATCGTCACCAACGACCCTCTCATCGTGGGAGGGCCAATCTTCATCAACATCTTCAACGGCACCATCTCATCTCAAAACCCTAGTTCATCTCTTGTGTTCAAGCTTTGTGTCAAAACCTCAGATTGGTACCTGTAGGTGACTAGTAGTGTTGATTACATCTTGTAGTTGATGCTAGCCGGTTTATTTGGTGGAAGATTATATGTTCAGATCTATTATGCTATTTAATACCCCTCTGATCTTGAGCATGAATATGTTTTGTGAGTAGTTGCTTTTGTTCTTGAGGACATGGGAGAAGTCTTGTCACAAGTAATCATGTGAATTTGATATTCGTTTGATATTTTCATGATATGTATCTTGTGATTCCCTTAGTGGTGTTATGTGAACGTCGACTACATGACACTTCACCATCTTTGGGCCTATGGGAACGCATTGTGGAGTAGTTATTAGATGATGGGTTGCTAGAGTGACAGAAGCTTAAACCCTAGTTTATGCGCTATTCCATAAGGGGCTGATTTGGATCCATATGTTTAATGATATGGTTAGATTTTATCTTAATTCTTCTTTTGTAGTTGCGGATGCTTGCGAGAGAGGTTAATCATAAGTGGGAGGCTTGTTCAAGTAGGAACAGCACCCAAGCACCGGTCCACCCACATATCAAATTATCAAAGTAGTGAACGTGAATCAAAGCAACATGATAAAAGTGACTAGATGAAATTCCCTTGTGTCCTCAAGAACGCTTTGCTTACAATAAGAGACTCTTCTGGCATGTCCTTTTCTATAAAAAGGATTGGGCTACCTTGCTGCACCTATTGTTACTGTTGCTACTTATTGCTTGTTAAAAATTATCTTGCTATCAAACTATCTTTTACCGACAATTTCAGTGCTTGCAGAAATTACCTTGCTGAAAACCGCTTGTCATTTCCTTCTGCTCCTCGTTGGGTTCGACACTCTTAATTATCGGAAGGACTAGGATTGATCCCCTATACTTGTGGGTCATCAAGTATTCATTCAACACCCACGGTACAATATTGAAGTCTTCCTCGAGAGGACGAAGGTTGGGCGGGCAATTATCCATAGCCATTGGCCTAAAGTTGCAAGGACATTCAACATCACTGAAGGCTCAATATTTGCCTTCCTCTTCTGCAGTTTCCCATATGAGATTCATCTGTCTATTTACCGTGTATGATGCTACTTTCCAGGGTCTTTCGATGTTGCATGTGAACTTGGTGTTGTTGTGTAATGGTGTAGCTAGCTATATGCCTATATGGTGTAACTGAGTGTTGAAGCTATCAAATGTAACTCAATTATGAAATCCTGGTTCCCATAATACGGATATGAAATATATGGTGTGTTTTATAAGAAATATCAATTTGATTACTAAATGGATTATCGGTAATAGACTAATTAGCCTGCTTATTGGGGTTTTCTATTGCAGACGATTTCTCAGACAACACCGTGGGCGATGAACTCAAATAACCCACCCGGTTTCTAGAAAGTAGGCGTGTTGGATCAATGAAGAATCACACACGACTTCAGCCAGAGAACTGTTTGCGTTAGGCACCATGCACAAACGTTTCCACATAAAAAATCATGTGTGATATACATACGAACGGAAACGTTTTTCTGGGATTCACTGTGTGGGATGTACATGCGAACTGAAACTATTGGGCTTGCATAATTGTCTCCGATGCCTCGCCCGATCGCACACGAGCTCATTTTGCCCAGCGTGTGTGACCGGAGGACCTATCCCCGACGGTTTCTGGGTCGTGTGGGAAGGACCCCCCCCCCCCCCTATCGCACACACTGGCAAGGCAACGGTTTAAAACTCTGTCGCGGAAAGGGGGTTAAAACCATTTGTATAGCACGTCTATGCACCAGTGGTGAGAGTTAAGCCATCATGCATGTCAAGCACTTCGTAGTGGGAATTGTGCAAGTGTTTGGTCCGGAATATTTGAGAGCTCCCAATGCTGAAGACACCGCAAGGCTTTTGGAGATGAACAAAGCTCGCGGGTTCCCAGGTATGCTTGGCTCAATAGATTGCATGCATTGGAGTTGGAAGAACTGTCCTAAGGCATGGCATGGACAATTCCACGGCCAGAAAAAGGGTTCCACTATAATCCTTGAAGCGATGGCCGATCATGAGACTTAGATTTGGCATGCTTTTTTCGGAATGCCTAGATCTTGCTTGACATCAATGTTCTTCATCGGTCACCACTCATGAATAGGATTGCAAATGGTGAAACTCCACCGGTGGAGTTTGTAGCAAATGGCCATACATACAACTATGGCTACTATCTTGCGGATGGCATCTACCCAAGGTGGCAAACATTTGTGAAGCCGTTGACGGTACCGCAAGGTATGAAAAATCTTGATTTCCGCAATGCTCAGGTGGCGGCTAGGAAAGATGTGGAGAGAGCTTTTGGGATTTTGCAAGCCCAAATTGCTATTGTGAGAGGAACGGCTAGATTATGGGATTAAAAGATGCTTTGGTACATCATGAACGCTTGTGTGATCATGAATAATATGATCATCGAGAATGAGCATGGGCAAGATTTAGACTATTCTCAGTATGAGTTGATGGGACATCCCGTGCGAGTGCGGAGGAGGGCTGTGAGGGTGGCCCGCTTTGTTGCCTCCTATCATGCCATTCGACGTGCCGAAATGCATGATAACCTTCAAAAGGATCTAGTCGAGGAGTGGTGGTCATGGAATGGGCGACAAAACTAGTTTGATGTTGTATTGTTCATGAACTATTTGTTGTATTGAAGATAAACAATTTGTTTGAGTTGTAATAATAATTGAACTATTTATTGATTTATTTTGTGTGTGTTTGATCTTCTTGGTTCTATGTTGAGTGGAAAATGTTGTTTGTGTTGGGCGTGCCCGCTGGATTTTAGCGCGCCTGGTGAAGCACTACAGCGGCGCGCTAAATTTTGCAGCGCCTGGAAAAGCAACCACCCTCCCCAGCACGCGAAAACGTTGTTTTGACGCTGTAAGAGTTTTTTAGCGCGCCGCCCTACCGCGCGTCTGTTGGAGATGCTCTGATGATTTGCTAGATTTCAAGGCTGAGCATGAAATGATTATGTTAAAGAAAACTGTGGCCACTCAACCAATGGGTGAGAGTAATATAGGTCAGATAGGTATTCAGGCGATTGAGATTTTACATGAGGATCTTGCCCCTAAGAGTAATGACTAATTGGAACATCATATAGATATTCCAGGCACTCCGGAGGGAGGTGGAAAAGACTGATCATGTGGACATGCCAATTCCCCCAAAGAAGAACGCATGTACCCATAGACCAAAAAGTGTGGCGTAGTTCGCGAAAAAAAATCAAAGTACATTTTCATGATGAATTGTGAAAGTGCTTTTATGGAATAGCAGAGGTCTTGTAGACTTGGCTGAACGGAGCTTTTTGGCAGAAACCTGTAGAGAACAAATTTAGATTTCACGGCTCTTTCGGAGACCGGTAGACCAACCTTTACCTCCCAGTTTTTGGGTACTATTTCATGAAGTTTAGATTTTATTTGGTATTGCCTTTCCACCTCAGGGAAGGTTCGCTGGGATTTACTTGGGGTTAACAAGGCATCGCTTGAGGAGAGAAAATTATATGTGGGTGAATTTGTTGTCAAGTACCACATGCGGTAAAAAACTGACGGCTTTGGTTGGGCTCTTGTTGTGGAGTAGGGTGCGGTGCAAATTGATCGCAAACGCTGATGTCTTGCTGAATTAGTACGTTTTGTGGGGATGAGAAGCTACCTATCCTGGTGGGGTTGACTTCGATATTATTCGTATAAAGAAGAAAATAATAATATAACGTCGATGGTAGATGCTATAATTGAAAATCTGGATATGAGGGAGGTCGCTCTTTCAGGTCGACAATATACTTGGGCTAATAACCTTCCAAATCCAACAAATGAGAAGCTCTAGTTCGTGTTCTGGCTTCTGTGGATTGGGAGCAAAAGCTTCCTCTTGTAACAGTGCGAGCATTACAATGAGGACTTTTGGAGAATGTTCCTCTACTAGTGGATTCAAAATGACCTTTTCATTCAGACTTTCATGGTTTGAGCGAGTAGGTTTTCTGGAATTGGCAGAGACAGAATGGGCAAAAGAAACTAGAGGTAGTACGAATTGAAAGATGGTTGTTCAAAATCCAATATTTTAGACAATTCTTGCAGGGTTGAGCTAAGAATACTAGTTGATTATATAAAGTTGAAAGCGATAAGTTACCGCGTATAATTGATGAGTATGATATTAAAGCGGATGTGAGTCCTCTCTGTTCAGCAAAATGTGCTGCTAAACACGAGGCTGAGGAGAATCTTGTTAAACTCTTAAGAGAGGAAGAGATTCATTGGGACAACGTGCCAAGGTAAGGGAAGTTAGGGAGGGGGCAATAACACCCAATGCTTCCACTTGATTGTGAATGGAAAGAATAGGAAGAAGAAAATTATTCAACTTGAACATGATGAAGGGACTATTGTAGGTCAAGAGAACCCAGAATCGTATATCAAAAATATATAAGAACTATTCGCTCCCCCCCCCCTCTATCTAATTTTGTGTCATTAGAGGAAGACATAAGAGGGGATATCACCCACTCTGTCCGGAAGAAAAATTTATGTGAATAGTTCCCTTCACAGAGAAGGAGGTTTATGATGTGATTCTTCAAATGAAAAATAATAAAGCATCTGGACAAGATGGGTTCCTCGAAGAATTTTATTGCGGATGTTGGGACGATTAAATGGGACTTGTTGCCCATGTTTCAGGATCTTTATAACGGTGAGCTTCAACTGTTTAACCTAAATTTTGAGATAAAAACCTTGCTTCTTAAGAAGGAAGAGGCGGTGAGCATTGAACAATTTAAACTGACTTGCCTACTAATTGTTAGTTTTAGGATTTCTACCAAAGTGGGTACAAATAGACTAACATTAGTAGCTCATTCTGTGGTTCAGCCTATGCAAACTACCTTTATGCCTGGCCGCCACATCCTAGAGGGGGTGGTAGTTCTGTGTGATACGTTGCATGAAATACATTAAAAGAAACTCGATGGAGTTATCTTTAAAGTGGATTTTGAGAAGGCCTGCGATAAGTCAAATGCTCTTTCTTGCAACATGTATTGACAATGAAAGGTTTGGACTAGGCTTGGAGGAGCCAGGTTGAATGTTTTGTTCAGGGAGGTAGTGTGGGGTGAAGGTAAATGATGGCATTGGTCATTACTTTTAGACTTGGAAAGTTCTACGACAAGATGATCCTTTATCACCATTTCTTTTAATGTTGTCCGAGACACGTTGGCTATTCACATTGGTAGAGCCAAAAGAGGACAGTTAGGTAGGTGGATTAATCCCACATCTAGTATTTTTTGAGCAAATTTAATCCCACATCTAGTGGATGGGGGAGTTTCTATTCTACAATATGTTGACAACACGATCATTATTGTGGAAAATGATTTACATAAGGCAGTGAATATGAAATTGATGTTATGTCTTTTTGAACAATTGTCCGGACTCAAAATTATTTTTTTCATAAGTGTGAATTGTTCTGCTTTGGACGCGCCAAAGAGGTTGAGTCCAATTACAAGAAGTTGTTCGAATGTGTAGACCCAATTAACAATTAATCACAAATAAGGGTTTTAGGAGAGTCATTGTCTCCATATAGGAACACCGGTGGAAGAAACACCTAAAGCAGGGAAGATAGGTGAAATTCGTAGTTTACGGTTTACGTATCTCTATATCCAATTCATTATCGGAAATTAACTAATAAACAATCAAAATGCAATTAGGATAGACCGAGAAGAAGCTGAGTTGTTGGAAGGATAAACTGATGTCGTATGGAGGCAGGATGATCCTCATGAACTCGGTACTCACGAGCTTGCCTATGTTCATACTCTCGTTTTTTGAAGTGCCAACACGAGTAACAGAAAAGACTGGATTTCTGTCGTTCCAGATTTTTTTGGCAGAGTGATGAACATAAGGCCAAGTATTGCCTTGCAAGGTGCGAAATATTGCAAAGACCTAAGGTCCAAGAGGGTATGAGGATCGGGGATCTTGAGGATAAAAAATAAGTGTTTGCTTAGTAAATCGCTTTATAGGCTCACTTCAGAGGATAACGGGGTGTGGTACAACTATTGCGTGACAAATATTTACACTCAAAGACGTTGTCTCAAATCACCTCGGAACCATTCGATTTACCATTTTTGGAAGCTTTGGATGAGAACTAAACTTGCTTTTTTATAGGGGGGATTTCATACTGTAGATGGTCGAACAACTAGATTCTGAGAGGATGCTTGGCTTGGGGATACTCCCTCTGGCTTTAGAGTATTCTTCTCGGTATAATATTGTTCAGCGCAAGGAAGATCACGTTATCTTTCTGTGGGTCAAATAAGTTGAATATCTTGTTCAGGAGAGCTTTGAACGGGGATACTTGGTCATTGGAAGTTGACGCCTTCTGGAGTTTTCATTGTCAAATCTATGTATATGAATTTGATTAACTCTCAACCACATTTGAAAAAGAAAAGTGCCACACAAAATTAAAATTAAAATTTTTCGGAACCTTCTAGTTTTTTGGGCCGGTTTTCTCCGGGGAGTTTTTTCTTGCAGTTTTGTTCGGGTTTTCTTGTTTTTCCTTTTTCTCCTTTTCTCCTTTTCCTTTTTTATTTTTTGTTTTTTGTCAATTCATAAAACTTTTTCAATATGCAAACTTTTTTTAAACTCATGAACATTTACAAAGTTGTGAACTTTTTATACAAATTCACTAGTTTTTTAAAATGTGAACCTGTTCCTACAATTGTTGAACTTTTCCAATAAAATACGTGAACTATTTTTAAAATTTTGAACATTTTTTATAGAAATATTGAACTTTTTCAAATCGGCGGAACACACAAACTTTTTTATCCAAATTTGTGTTCTTTTTTTAAAATTCATGATTTTTTAGAATTCCGTGAACTTTTCAAACTCATGATCTTTTTTTGGAAAGACCAACAGCTAATGAAATTATTTTATTTTACTTATTCTTTTTTAGATTTATATTTTTCCAAAATCAACGGTCAACTGGTCAACCACTCGACCGGTTAACTGAGCGAGCGTGCCTACCACTATTAGGCCGGCCCATAGCAACGGCGCGTGAGCGCTAGCTCGCTAGCCATCGTTATAAGCGCTGACTACGAGCTCTCTATGTTTATACAGTGCTCCTTCTGGACACCTGTTGGCATCCAATAGACGAGCTTTCGCACAGGGCAACACCAAGAGAGCTGACCCAACAGCGAGATGTCACTATGGCTAGTCGATATACTATAGCCATTGTTTTTCTAGCTATTTTATTCGGTTATATATTGAAATTCAGATTTTGGAATTTTAACAATGAGAGCATTTCAAACAAATTATGTATTTTTTACATTTTTGAATGTTTCTAACAAAAAAATCAATTTTCAAACATCTTTTTAGTATAAGTGAATAATTTTCTAACATATGGCGAATATTTATCAAATACAAGGTGAACATCTTTTCCATTGTTTGGTAAATATTTTGAAAATAGATACTGGACATTTGTATAATATATGATCGACATTTTTCAAATACATGATGCACATTAAAAAAATTACATATTGAATATTTATAATATACAATAAACATTTTTATAATAATCAATGAACAGTTTTTATGATTCTGAACATTTTTTGAAAACACAAACGATTTCTAAGAAAAAGGAAATAATCACCAAGTATATAGAAAAAAATGTTGAATGTATATTGCAAAAAACTTTTTAAAATGAAAATGTGCAAAAGGAAAAAACCAAAAAACAAGAAGAAAACAAAATCTGAAAAAGGACAAATAAAACAAAAGGAAAACCGAAAGAAAAGCTCACACACAGAACAAAAACACGAAAAAAGTAACAGCCAAAAAACAGCAGAAAAAGGCTGGCTCAACTGGCGGCTCACTTCAGTAATCCATGACTATTTGCCGCTCGCAGGTGCCAATTTGGTATGCAACGCACAACCTCCCCGGTTTGGGAAGCTTCCAGCCGGGTTTCTTTTCGATTTTGTTTCAGGGCCGGTTTTTTTGGTTCATTGTTTCTTTTATTTTTCTTTACTTTTTTTTTCAAAATGCACAAACTTTTGTCAAATCTGATTGTTTTTTTTCCTAATCGTTGAATTTTTTAAAGAAATTTATCCTTTCTCAAAATTTATAATTTTTTTGCATCAAGTGATTTTTTTTAAATTGGTGAATTTTTAAAAAGTTGTTGAACTTTATTGAAAATTTTAAAATTTCAAAAAAATCATGAATTTTTTTCAATTTTTTTTATCTTTTTTCAAAATAGATGAACCTTTTCAATTTTGATGAACTTTGTTCAAAATCAATGAACTGCTTTAAATTTTTATGCTTTTCTATAATCAAAGAATTTTCTTAAAATAATTGTGATTTTTTTCTCGTAATTGAAGATTTTTTTGAATTCCTGACTTTTTTTTTGAAAAATATGATTCTTTATCAAAATGTCAACGGACAACTGTTTGATTGTGGACCGGTCAACGCGACTAGCGAGGCGGGAAACTGACCGACGCGCCCACAGCGAGCGATCTCATCCTTCTTGGCCTGGCCATGAAGGGGCGTGCATGTGCCAAGGTTCCCTTTAATGGCACAGAGGGCGCCGAAGAGGAGTTCTCAATAGGATTGGCCTATGTTAACCGTGTGCATTGCAGCAACGCCGGTGCGAGTGGGCTGGATTTCTTCCCCTTGAATACGTATGGAATTCTGATGAAATATGTTGTTGATCCGATCATCTTTGGGCTCCGATCCTTGGCATGTCGTGGCTCGCGTCACCTTCTCTCTCTTTTTTAAGGGATGGCTTGCATTCATCCACACCCCGCTGCGAAGGAAACAAAGCTCGGATCTCACCCCAGTTCTCAATTGTCATGGTTCAGCCCGGGCGTTCGGTCTTTTCGGTTTGTTCGGTTCGGTCTTTTCGGTCTTCCAAGAATTTGGTCTTTCATAATTGAAGATCAAAATGATTTCGGTCTTTTCGGTCCTTCACTATTCGGTCTTCGGTCTTTACTATTCGGTCTTCGGTCTAGACCAAACAAACCAAACTAATTGGTACAACTCAAATTCATGTTACTTCCAGTACCAAACTTCATGTAGTATAGAGGTGCATATATACAAAGACAACAAATATGTGTATAGAGGTGCGTATGTACATTAGAAAAATTAAGACAAGTAGCAATTGTATTGTATGCAATCTTCATGGAGTACAATACACATGCATAACACAAAATCTGGACATCATAGAACTTGAACATCACAAAATCTGGACATCACAGAACATGGTCTTGCACTCTTGCGTATGGGATTTTTTAATTCGGTCTATACGGTCTATTCGGTCATGAAGATATGAGGACCGAATAGACCGTAATTATTTCGGTCTTCTATTTGCGCAGACCGTATTTTATTCGGTCTTTTCTAGTTCGGTCTTTTCGGGTTCGGTCTCGGTCTTTTCGGGTTCGGTTTTCGGTCTTCGGTTTTTATGCCTAGGGTGAGTCATGGTCGTCCATGGTTAGACAAGGCGCTAGCTGGGGATCCATGGAAAATAGATACCATAGCAAGCATCACCAGCCGCTTTGTGTCGCGTCCGAAGCAGCCCGTCCGGCCGGGCCATTCCCTTCACACGGCATTTCAACGGCACCGCGTTTTTTTTTGTCTTTTCTCACGACCCAATGATACCCTGCAAGGACGAACTAGCTAGCGAGCACATGTTTGCAGGTCAAGTCATCTGTAGCCTTCCGTCGCGTTTCAATCATGTGTGTTGACGAACTGCCTGGATTTTTCCTGTGGTGAATCGTGGTTGACTTGTGGATGCGGCGCCGTGTGGGTGTGGCGCAACGTCAACTCACAGGGGAAAAAGATGCTAATGGATTCCACGTTGTTGCAATGAGAAAAGATGCTGACTATAGTGAAAAAGGTGCCCCGGTTTGGACCTGCAGTTTGGGCGGCTCCGGGGCCTACACCCTACGGGGATATGGACGACGCATGTTCGGCCAAATTAGCGGAGGGCAGTGGCAGAACAGTCTCGGTCAGACTAGTGAATTCAAGGATGTGATAGCTAAATTCCCGAAAATGCCAAACGAAGACCAAGCTTCATGGAGGTCTTTATTTGAAAACTTTAAAATTCAAATTTTTCAGTTTTAAAAAATTCTGAAAATAAATACACATATACCTAGATACATAATGTACGTGTGTGTAAATTTTCAGGTCAAAATACCTTAAAGTGTGAGCTACACAAAAAAGACAAATCTGGGGCCTTTTAGCATATGGACCGTTCATCTATAAAGTCCATGATTTTGGTTTTTTTACAGCTCGCAATTTAAGGTATTTCATCCTGAAAATTTTCACACATACACTTTACAATTTACATATTTGCATACATGTGTTTTTTTTTCAGAATTTTTTGAAACTGAAATTTATGAATTTTAAATCATTCAAAATAAAGGGCTCCATAGAGCTCGGTCTCCAAAATGCTCTAACGAGACCGAGCTCCATGGAGCCCTTTATTTTGAATAATTCAAAATTCATAAATTTCAGTTTCAAAAAATTCTGAAAAAAAATACACATGTATGCAAGGATGTAAAGTGCATGTGTGAAAAATTTCAGGATGAAATACTTTGAATTGCAAGCTGTACAAAAAAAACAAAATCATGGACTTTATAGATGAACAGTACATATGGTAAAAGCCCCCAGATTTGTCTTTTTTGTGTAGCTCACATTTTAATGTATTTCGACCTGAAAATTTGCACACATGTACATTATGTATCTAGCTATATGTGTATTTATTTTCAGAATTTTTTGAAACTAAAAATTTTGAATTTTAAAGTTTTCAAATAAAGGCCTCCATGGAGCCCGGTCTCCGTTTGGCAACAGGGTGTGATAGCTAAAGAAAGAATTAATCCTCGCCTCCATCCGGGCGCCTCAAACCTGTCTCAAACTCCCGGGCGGACGGCCCGGTCACTGACCGGTCACGAAAATGCGACCCGGACGGGCGTCCTAAACGGGTCTCAAACGTTCTGGCTAAACGGCATCACTCATATCCAGTCCAAATATGAGGCGGATATGGAGGCGTTTGGGCCCGTCTGCCACGTCAGACCCGACAGCCCTACCCCATCTCAAATTGCACCAAATTCATCCCCTCGCCCTACTAGATCCATTTGCTCTCTTCTCTCTTTTTCCTCCTCTGAGGCGTCCGTCTCGCAGCTCCGCCGCGTCGCGCGCTCCGGAGCCATCCCGAGCCTCTGCGCCGCCAGTACCGGCACAACACTCCTCTCCCCATCCTCGCCGCCGAGGACGTCCTCACCGGCCCAGACAACACCGCGGTACGTTCGGCAACTCTCGCCCCCCCCCCCCCCCCCCCCCCCCCCCCCCCCCCCCCCGTTGCGCTCTATGTGTTCGACACACTGTCCGACCTGGTTTTTTGTGATTTTTAGGGAAAACCATTAATTCCGATGCTTCGGAATACGAGGAGTATGGACCGATGGAGCTTGATCAAATTATTCAACATGGGTTCTTCGATTCGTCGCATTCAGACAAAGAAGTGGACATGATCATGCTCATGAGCATGCAAGAGGAAATGGACCGGCAGGTGGAACATATTCTCAACTTGAAGGACTCAATAATAGGGAGTAGAGTGATCAATCAGGATAGGATATCCGGGGCACGGATCTGCAGAAGGGCTACTTTGGTCTGAACCCAACTTTCTCGGATGATCCATGGTTTTGTCGCCATTTTCGCATACGGAAACCATTGTTTTTGCGCATTGTGGCGGGAGTGAAGGCACACGATGACTACTTCAAGCTCACACAGGATTGTTGCGGCCAACTATCTTTCTGTGCTAAGCAGAAATGCACTGCTGCTCTGAGGATGCTTGCACTTGGTACTGCCGCAGATGTCATCGGTGAGATGGCCGGGATGGGAGAGAGCACATGCCTGAAGACTACTGTCAAGTTTGCCTGCGCCGTGGTGCAGGTATTTGAAGTAGAATATCTGAGAGAACTAGATGTGCAGAACATAAAGAAGTTGTTGACTATATATTGGAGAGGCCAAAAGGTTTCCAGGAATGCTCAGATCAATTGATTGTATGCATTGGTAATGAAAGAACTGCCGATTGTATGCATTGGTAATGAAAGAACTGCCCAAAGGTTTGCGGGGAATGTATCAAGGTCATATCAAAGAGGCCACACCATCATACTAGAAGCAGTGGCATCACATGACTTGTGGATTTGACATGCTTTCTTTGGAATGTCGGGTTCTCACAATGACATCAACGTGCTTCAGCGATCTTCGGTGTTCTGGAGGCTTTATAATGGGGAATCGCCGCCGCGCAACTACACAGCCAACGTCCATGACTACAACATGAGATACTATCTTGCCGATGGCATCTAACCTCAGTGGGGCAGCGTTTGTGAAGACCATATCCGAACCATAGGGCAACATACAAAGCCACTTTGCAACAATGCAGGAAGCAACTTGAAGGGATGTATAGAGGGCATTCAGAGTGCTTCAAACTCGTTGGGAAATTATTTGTGGAGCTGCAATGATGTGGGAATCAGAAACTTTGTGGCAGCTCATGACATGTTGTATTATTTTGCACAATATGATTGTCGAGAATGAGGGTGATGATGTTGCCCAAACCAATGATTTTGAAGCGCCCGGAGAATAAGTTCATATCCCGGAAGATCAAGATACAGCTCATCTAATGAACTTTCTACAGATGAATCAGAATCTTCGAGGTCATCAGAGGCACGCGTAGCTACTCAATAATCTTATGGAGCATATGTGGACCCACAATAAAAACGAAAGAACTAATGTTTGAGTTGTGCACTTAAAATAAATTTTATGTAAGAACTATGTATTTTGGGTACCAACATTTGTTATTTACGTGTGACGTTGGCATGTATAATGGACGTGCATGGATTTGCATAGATTTGAGAGTCCGAATTTGAGATATGTGACTACCGGGCATGAGATATGAGGGGCCGATCAAATGAGTCCGCGGGTGTGCCAAGCGCGTCCATGGAAATATATATAGGGGTCCGGATTTATCAAGTTCGGATGTAGATGCTCTTATTTAAAGACAAAGTGAATTATTGCTACTGACTAACTTGTTCCATGGCATCCTGGAGGAAAACAATCAGCATCAACAAACAAACAAAAGTAGTACATATGTTGGCGCAAACAATTACTCCTAAGAAATTGTTGTACGGACGACAGTCGCCGGCCGAACTTTGGACGATGGGAGGAGTGGACGGTGATGCTCACTTTTGCTAATTGCATGGATGGCTTGATGCGCTTCATCGTCTTAAAATCGTCCACAATGTGTCGGCTTTGTGGCAGCGTTGTTACTCCTGTACAAGTGCATGTTATCTGTAAAAACTGAGAATGGCGTTTTGGAGGCCGAGCTCCATGAAGGCCTTTATTTTTGAAAAATTTAAATTTAAATTTTTATCTTTCAAAAAATTCTGAAAAAAAAATGCGTGTATGTAACAATGTAACCCACATGTGTGTAAAATTTCATGATGAAATACATTGAAATGCGACCTGTACAAAAAAGATAAATTCATGGCCTGGGAGGATGAATAGTATCATGTGTTAAACAGCCTCAGATTTGTCTTTTTTGCACAGCCCTCATTTCAACGTATTTTGCCCTGAAAATTTACACACATGTGTGTTATGCCTTCATGTATATCTGTAATTTTTTTCAGAATTTTTTGAAATGTAAAAATATGAATTTCGATGAAATTTGAATTTTGAATTTGGAGGCCTCCAGTGAGCTCGGTCACCAAAAGCATTTTCCGGTAAAAACTCCCTTAAATAAAACATGTTTGTATCATTAGGCTGTGTTTAGCACTGGTGGTATACAAAATCTTTACTGAAATTGGCATAAAAATGAATTTATAAACTCTAAAGTACCTAAATTGGTGAGAAGAGTCACGTACTGAAAACTGGAGAGCCTCAAACACATCAATCGACCAGTATGCTTCAGCCTTCCTTGTCTTTTTGTACAGTTCTGGTCCTCCGTCACTCGGGACTCCGGAGATGGATACTGGACAACAGGAACACGTCCGCTACAGTCACTACTCCTGCCTAAATCTGAAGGAACAGGGGTGTGCAGTTAAGCGCAATAGACGAGCAGAATTGCTATCCTCGGGAAAGCTCTACCGCATCTTCACTTCTTGCTCGGACAGGCACGCACGCGTGCGTGCTTTCATTTCTTGCAGAGTCTCCGTCACGGACGGACGTACGTACTCTCGTGTGGACTAGTGGGGGAGCTGACAAGGTTTAAGTGCAACAATGAATTCAGAAGGTGCGGTGCTGGCTATCGTGGACTCACAAGTCACGGTGTGCGTTCTAGGTATTCAAAGGCACGAACTATTGATGTTTTATCAAGTTCAATGTAAACAAAATACTGTAGAACACTAAATAAAGCTAAATGTTACCACTACTTTAGCTTGTAAAATGATCTTATATTATGGGACGGAGGAAGTAGTATATGACGCCCCCGGCTCAATCGTGCACTAATCATACGCGCAAATGCACACGATCAAGCCTAAGGACTCACGGGAAGATATCACAACACAACTCTAAAACATAAATAAAGTCATACAAGCTTTATATTACAAGTCAGAGGCCACGAGGGCTCGAATACATAAGTTTGCGTACAAGCGTCAGCGGAAGCATCAGATATCTGAGTACAGATATGAAACAGAAACAGATAAGCATTTAGAAAGGCGGGGCAAAACAAAAGCTACGATCGAAAGTCGCAGGCCTCCTGCCTGAGACCCTCCGAACCTACTCCTGGTCGTCAGCAAGCTCGTAGTAGTATCCACCCTCGGGGTAGTAGTAGCGATCGTCGGCGGGAGCAGCTGTCTCAGGGGCTTCGTCATCTGGTTGCATCAAATGGATATGGGGGAAAAAGAAAGCAAAGCAACCGTGAGTACTCATCCGAAGTACTCAGCAAGCAAGGATCTACACTATATATGCAACATTATCAAAGGAAGGCTGTATATGTGGACTGGGCTGCAAAAATGCCAGAATAGAGAGAAGGCCTAGTCCTATCGAAGACTAGCATCTTCAACGGTCTTGCAGCATTAGAAGAGTGTAGATCAGTACAATATAATGTAGTAGTAATGTTATCAACCTCACCCAGAGATCCTTCCTCGACTCCCTGCGAGAAAGCAATCCCAGAGCTATACTGTCATCAACCTCGGCCAGAGATCCTTTCTCGACTCCCTGCGAGAAAGCAATCCCAGAGCCACATATCCAGGTCTCATCTCAAGTTCTAGTTGTATCGATCGGGATACAACTCCGAGTGTCCTTTACCGTAGGACCGGCTATCGGTAGATGTTTTCTTCCCTGCAGGGGTGCACCAAGTTACCCACCACGCTCGTTTAACTCCGGCCGGACACACTTTCCTGGGTCATGCCCGGCCTCGGCCAAACGATACACCGCAACCCTACCTACAGCTCAGCAGAGAGGTCCCCGCCGGTCTACATCCTAAGCGCTCAGGGGTCTTGGGCCATCACCCTGTGCACTCCGGGTCGTTGCGAGCAGGGTGAAGCCAGGCACCAGGAGGGCGCCGGTCCGTCCCGGCCGCAAGGCTGAACTGGACGTCTGACAGAGCTTTCGGCTGATGCCACGATGCAGAGTGCCCATAACTGTTCCCACGTGATGGTTAGTGCTATCAGGCCAGAGGCCTGCTCGGATCAAATATCCAAATCATTAGTGGACCAGGGGCTTGCGGTAATGAGCAGAGACTCAAGATCGATGTGACCCCGTCGCCCCGTCTCGAGGACTTGCGGCAAGGGCCAAGAATGCCCGGCCACGCCTCGTATTCATCACACGGGTAACCTCTAGGTCAACCCGACATCCCATCATTCGCGGGTACCCCTCAGGGTCGACCCGCCTTTCCAAGTATCAGTTGTAAAGTCCAAGTATCTGTGTGTCCAAACACCAGGGGAAAACCTGAGGAATCACCCTCGATGGATTCCACCTAATGTAGTCGTCAAGGTGAACTCGGAGGAATCACCCTCGATGGGTTCACACTTGAGGTGTTGCACGACAGCGTCGTTATCGGGAGTGGTGAAGGAGGAATCACCCTCGATGACCACAACCGAATAGCTACTCTACAGAGTTAACATCAGAAGTGCTATACGAGGTATCACCCTTGGCACTCGATAGTAACGCTGCAGTGTCGTACAACTAAGGGGGTGATGTGCGGTGCCGGGGCCTGGTCTTCAATCCCGTTGATCGGGTCTTCTGTTAATCCAGCGGGGCAACAAGGGACAAAGTGGGGTTCTCTAGTGGGTCTCTACCCAGCCTATACTAACCAGTTTAGGATAAGAAGGTAAGGTATCAATAGCAGATTACAATAAACAGGCTATGCATCAGAATAGGTAAAGCAGTAGCAGCAGCAATTCTAATGCAAGCATGAGAAAATAAAATGGGCGATATCGTGATGATCAAAGGGGGGTCTTGCCTGGTTGCTCGGCGGCAAAGGCAAGGTCGTCAACGGCGTCGTCGGGCTCCTGAGCTGCGTCGGTCTCGGGAACTGCGTCTGTAGCGGGGTCTACCGAGAGAGAAGAGGGGGAAGAAACAGTAAATATAAAGCAAACAAGAGCATGACATGACAATACGCAGAGCCAGGGGTGTCCTGACGCGGTGCTACACGATATAGGTGAAGAGGGAAAACATCCGGAAATGTTTTCCCGAAGTTTGGCATTTTCGGACAGATGAAACGGAGGGGGACGGTTGCATGTTCGCTATGCTAGGGACGTGTGGCGGACGAATGGATCGCGTATTCGGATTCGTCTCGTCGTTCTGAGCAACTTTCATGTACAAAGTTTTTCGATCTGAGCTACGGATTATTTTATATGAATTTCTAAAGATTTTAACATTTTCTGGATTTATTTTAATCTCCACTACTATTAAACAATCCAACTAGAACTTTCTTAAGTGCACCCCGCAATTACCCCCAGCACACCGGACGACTCATTCACCACCGCACGATTAGTCCCACAAATCTGAATCTAACAGCCATCATTGATCTAATACCTCTATGGTGTGCACGTAGCAATTTTCATTGGCTGACCGTGCTTCACCTGCAGAGAAATATGTTCCACCTACGCGTCCGACGTCCCTACAATCACGCAAATCTAATCGCTAACTTCTCCGTGATTGAATCTCTTCTAGCCCCTGCCTCCCCGCACCTATCGCCGCCGCCCCTCGCTAAAATAAAACCCACACGTCCGACGGGCGACGGCGCGCGACGCTCCTCCCTCGAGCAACGGCAGCGGAGCGGGGTGCAGGGGCTCAGCCTACATCGACGGGCGGCGTGGTCCGTCTCTTCCATCGAGTAGCGGTGGCGACACGGGACGCAGCGGCCTCGGCCTTCGCCGTCGGCGGCGGGGTCCCTCTCCTCCCTCGACCATCGGCGGCAGCACCGAACGCAACAGGCGGCCAGGAACATGGCGCTGCGTGCAAGGCGCGGCGGTGAAGCTGAGGGAGCCGGCCCTTGTGGCACGGGGGTGCGACGGTGCCATGGCGGCTGTGGGGTGGAGGGTGCGTGTGTGAAGGCGGCGCATTCCATTGGCTTCCGGCGTGCCGCGGCATGGACTTCCCTGCTGTCGTCGTGCTCCCTGATGCCAGCTCCTCCTTCCTCCCGCTGCTGGACATGCACAACACCATCCCATGCCCTCTGCCCTCTGGCCAGAGAAAGGTTAGTAGTTTCATTCGTTTCTTCCTTGAAGCCGAGAGAAGATTAATAAATTATCTCGCCCACTATACCATAGCGTGGAATGAGCTGGGATATTGGCGCATAAGCATTATTTTTGTTGATTCATGCCTCAAATCTAGCATAAATAGGATAATCCAAAAAAAACTGACCACCAAGTGTTTGTGTTTATGCTCACAAAGCTTTTCATTCTCTATTTTGATGGTCTGAACATTCCAATCGAGGAGAAATCTGTTAGTGCCCTGAGTTCATCAATTCTATGCAGCTATAAAGTTGAATGAATCAACCAAAAAGTTATGGCCCAGAGCCCTAGACAAACAAAAAATTATGCAAGGAAATCACCTAAATCAACAGCAGCCATGGGTTGTTCAGATGGGGTGGGCGGCCTCGATCCCTTGCAAACACGCAGCTCGTAGATGGCCAAGAGCGGGGCAGGTAAGGAAATGCATGTTTACGCTTTAGAATGCATGCTTTCCAGGATAGAAATGGACTCTACAGCAATACCAGTGATACATGCTGAAAATTTTCTGACAATATAGAAACCCAGGAAGCAACAAACTACACTGCAAAATTTAAGAATAGGTGCAAGACAAGGAATAATTGATCCAGTGTGAAAAAGAAATAGTCAATGATACTGTTCTCACGTAGATATGTAAATTCTATCCAATTTTTTTGTTCACACGCAAAAAAAAATATTATCAGTGTCAGGAAAATGTAATGGGTGCATGGGAAACAATAATTTCTGCTTCAAACATGTTAGTTACAGCACAAACAATTGTTGCATTACGAAAAAGAAAATGTATGGTATATGAAGCAAATAAATATTCATAACAGCACGGTTGTATGTTGGAAAGAGCAACTTGCAAGACTAAACAAATTCCTTATAATTACAAGGAGAATAACGAGGCCAGTCTAAGCTGTTAGGAACGCATACAGAAGAGGCATAATCTGCAGTTTCACTTTGACAACAAGGATATAACTAAATGTTGTGCTCCAAAAAAACAGTCAGAAAAGGACAAGAATTTATACCATTGTCAATACGTATCTGGAAGTTGGATGTGCACGGATTTGGTGAACACGACCTCGATCTGCACGGATCCGGTGACGGTGAACTCGATCTGCACGAATCCGGCTATGACAAGTTGGATCTATGGAAGGGACGATCATGGCAACGACGCCATCGCTAAAGATCGACAAACGCATGATGCGGGACAGGGTATCCATCTGTTGTATCTAGATATCAGAACACTTCCTTGACTGAATGTAAAAGTGTTAGGACAACAAATGCATCATTCTTTAGTCTTTTAGTTCTGAGATTTTAGTTATATATCAGTCTTCAGACCCTCTTGTTTTATTTTTTTCTCTTTGTCAATCAGTGTTTTTAGTCATATTCCCTCAAAAAAATATGTCCTTTCTGTATTCTTTCTTCAGTCTATTTGGTTTTTTTTCAACGATATGATCTTATTCCATAAATTGCAGGCATCGGTGAGAAATATGGATGATGCACGCGAACGGATTGGCACTGCCATCTCCACTGCACTGAAGGAGATCAAGCCCATTTCCATCAGCATCAACTAGAACCTCCCCTCGACCTGCATCCTTGTCCTTTCTTTTTTCTCTCCCCTAGGTAAGTTGGCATGCTCCCTGTTCGTGCATAAGGACGGTGAGATGGATATGGGTTTGGTATTACTGTTGTTGATGAACTGCTCATTTGCCAGACTGTCAAACCAGATGAGCCTGAAAGGAACTAAGAGAAATGACTATTCATTTACCAATCTTGTCATTCTCTGTATTGTCAATTTGTCAATTCAACTGATGCTTGAATGTATTAGTAGACAAAATGACCTGTTTGTTGATCAGCTATGATATGTGTTTCCACTGGCTACTTGCCGCTTTCTGAGGGGCAGATTTTAGCTTGAGAAGATTTTTGCGAAAACATAGCGGTGCTCTTGCTCTGATGGAAATTCAGAGTAGGGTGTTCCAAACTAGATTGATACACGTAGGAATTTGTGACTGAGTTTTATGCTGAGAGCTACATACATGCTCGCAACGCTTCACCTATCCTAGAACTTTCATTTCATTTTTTGTGTTGCTACAATCTGTCCATTAATCGGTATTCTAGCTCCATTAATCGGTATTCTAGCTGAAAGTTTCAAAGTTGTCAATTGTTTTCGAAACTCGGTTCGCAGAGTGGCTGGTCCTTTTTTGGGACATATTTGTTGTGTCTTTTCCCCATTTTGTCTTGTATTTTGTCATACACAGTTCAATTAGCTAATTGTTATTATGCCATAGCTAAATTGTGCAACCTATTGCCGCTCTGCCATGGGTCACATGGCCATCCTTCATACACCGCTTCACTAGGACTAACGCCGAAGTACAGATGATGGTATGTAAGTTTTCACTATTTTCTCAGTTGGTCTTTTTGTTTTTCCATGGTTTTCTAACTGGGATCCTCACACATTTTTTGTGTGTGTACATTACAGGCCACCTAGAAAATTCCAAAAGAAGTTGCCTCTTGTTTGGACACCCCAAAGCACGGGCTGGCAAGACTAAGATTGGGCAAAGAGAGCTTCAGGAGGACCGTTTATGACACCTCACTCGACGGTCTATTCTTCAAGCAAGGATGGAGGAAGTTCCTCACAAGACATGACATGAGATTGGCACTGATATACTAATTACATTTAAGACCGTCGCCAACAATGAGTTGGAGATTATAGTCATCCTTTTATGTCCTCTGAGAAGATCATGTTGGACGAGTTCCAGGCTTTCATGAGTTATTTAGTCATTTCTCAGCGTTTTTTTTAAACCATGGAGGAGAACTGCATGTGAACTTCATAGATACGAGAAGAAAAGAATAAAGGCATGTACAAAGTTCAATTCCTTTTCTGTTTATTTTGTTTCCTCTTTGTCTACATATTGGTTTCTGAACCGTGGTTTGTGAATCAGATGTATATAGACATGTTTTAGTGTGTTTGTTCACTTATTGCAATTCGTATGTAGTCTATATTAATATATTCAAAAACATATTATATTTGTGAATGAAGGAAATATTTTTACAATTGTCATATACGATTATAATATTAGTCGAGACGTGCGTTGCACGTGCATACTTACTAGTTATTTAAATCAAAATTATCCGAAACAGTGCATTGTGACGTCAGCAGAACGTCATGATGATGTCAGCAGGTCAACTGACCGGCCGGCCAGTCAAACCTGACATGTGGGGTCACTGGGACCCACATGTCAGCCTCTGTTAGCATTAAACATAGTTAAATTTAATCTAACTACTTAATTAGATGGTGGGCCCTACTAGTCAGTGTCTAACTAACTAACTAATCAACATAATTAGCATTAACATATTAATTAACTTTTATCTATTTATTTAAAACATTAAAAAGGGCAGGGCCGCACATGTCAGCGGGCGGGGCCGCGCTGACCGGGTCAACTGGGCCCTGTGGGACCCAGTTGCAGCGACGCAGGGTGCGGGGCCCGCGGGGCCATGTTGGCGCTAGCTGGGCTCCGGCCACCGGAGTACGCCGGCGAGGCCGCACGACGGCGACAACTCCGGCGAGCCCGGATTTCTTCTACGGGGCACCAATTTGGCCGGGGTTTGGCTTGCTCGAATGAGCACTCGAGGCCACGTTCGGTGGTGGCCACGGCCGGAGCTGGGAAGACCGGATGGGTCGCCGGCGACGATGTTTGGCGGCGGTGGTTTCAGGCGTGCTACGGGATGGGGGGCTACGGTGCGCGCGCGATCGAAGTAAGTGGCTAGGCGGGACCTACTCGATGCGACGAGCAAGATGGGCATGAGCACGGGGCCATTTGGTCGCCGGAACGAGGCCGGCGACGAGCTACATGGCGGCGAGCTCGGGCGAGATGGGGGCGGCAGCTACGGCTACGGAGAAAGAGCGAGGAGAGGAGGGATCGACGCGGCAACTCACCGCGGTCCTGCAGGTGTGCTAGAGTATGCTCGGGGAGGCTCGACGGCGGCGAATCGAGGAGGCGTTCGGCGGCGGCCGTAGGGGAAGAAGACGAGGCAGTCCGGCGATGCAGAGCTCCTCGTCTTCGGTTCGTCGGCGCAGAAGGGGTAGAGGAGCACGGCGGAGCTCGGGGACACGGAGAGGCGGCGAGAGGGGCACGGTGGCCGCGGCTAGGACCGGGCCATGGCGACGGGCGCGATCGGGATCTGGGGGAACAGAGAGAGAGCGAGGGGAGAGTAAGCGAGCGGGGCGCCAGGGGGTCGCGGGGCTCTGCCCTTATCCTCCACAGAGGGCGCGGCAGCGCGCTGTCGACCAGGGAGAGGGGGGGGGGGCAGCGCGCGGCGTGCGGGCGCGGCGACAGCGTGCGCGCGTGAGCAGTAGGAGGGAGACGAGGTGGGGAGTGGGCTGGGCCGCACTGTGCACTCGCGGTCCAGGCACAGTGGGCCGTTTCCTTTTATTTGTTTTTGTTTTCTGTTTTTTCTGTTTTCTTTTGTTTCACTGCGTTGCAAAAATGTGTGGGCTCATATATAGCTTTATAAAATATGTGAACTAGCCACATAAATATAGTGCAATATTTGTCACTGCTAGAAATTGGTTTGGAGGCAAATGAATTTTATTTGGATTTTAAATAAATGAATATGGATTAAATATCTCTGTTTTATTGCTGTTAGGGTCACTTAATTAATTTAGTAAATGTTGGTTA
The DNA here is from genome assembly GCA_011799875.1 of Thinopyrum elongatum. NCBI lineage: Eukaryota > Viridiplantae > Streptophyta > Magnoliopsida > Poales > Poaceae > Thinopyrum > Thinopyrum elongatum. Next base: position 337,217,915 of record CM022301.1, read on the forward strand.
TAATTTTAGACTTGTCTCTGGATTATTTACAATATTATGAACATTTTAGTTTTCAAATTTGAACAACTTTTATTTTCACCTTTAGTTTGAATTTCCATTTGAATTTGAATTGAAAAGGGATATGATCCAAATGATGTTTAGGCACTGTTGATCATGATGACATGGCATTATCAAAAGGGGATTACTGTAGCCAACCACCGGGGGTGTTACATAGTAAATTGGAGTTAATGATATTATGGCGTCTCTCCTCCACTTTGATTTTCAACCGAAGGGCAGCGCTTGCACCTGATTTTCCAATTTTTGAGTTATTATCTCCTCACTGGAGAAAAAAGACCAATCCCTCCCTCGAATGAAACCACCATTCCTATTCAGAGTTTATATGCGCGGTCATTTCAGATGATTAGATGTTGCATCTTCCATCATGCCATAGGCCCGGTAATTTGCTACTAGTCCAATTTCTCAAGCCCAACAACGTATCACACCTTGTCCGTCTCTCAAGAGCTAAATTTGATTAATCAATTCATTCGTTCAATGGGATTCCGATTCCAATTTTGATTGGATTCAAATTTGATTCCAATAGTTATAATTGGGTTTCGCACAGAAATAAAATTATTCGTTCTACTACAAAAGTTCGTTGTTATGAATTTGAACCTCACTTCACACCGGAACCGTACAAGAATTATGTCATGTCTACGATTTTGTTGAACTTTGGCATTTAAAATTTTCAACCTCATTGAGTCCACACTATAAATTTTTACGAAATTATTGAAATTTTACAGGTGACACATGTGCTAAGGAGCAACTTGAGCCTATTGGCTGATCAACTCGTGTAAATATGGCTTATTAAAATTTTAGAATTTGCAAATTTTAACTTCGCATTTACACGATAAAATTTTAACAAGATTACTTGAAAATTTATGTATAGCTAGAGAGCAGAACAAGTTGTGAAGAAGGGAGTAATGTAAATAGGGTACGTCATGTGGCTGCGGGTTAGTGAAGTGTGATATTGCACAAATGTGATAAACAAAAATATACATGCATTAAAATCGTGTCATGTTCTAAAGGTGATGACTTACTTCTTGGGTTGTTTTCGATCTGACCTTCGATAGTTGAACTAATTGAACGTCGTTCTGGGATAATTTCTTAGTAGTTTGACGTCATTTCCTTTTCTTATAACCATGGTTGGTTCGCCAGCGGTGGCTAGGTCTAGTGCTCCAAATATGTGCTCGAGATGAAGAAGGAGAGAGGTAATTAATTCTTTCTTTTTAATAAGAATTGATGAGCTAAACTTTTTCAATATCAGCCATATGGAAAATAGCAATATGAAAAATAACTAGCTAGACGGATGATAAATAGACAAAAGTTGGGTGACCGGACATAATTACAGTAAGACCACTCTCAATACATCATCTTTTGGTGTCGTCTCTTAAGAGTACTAGATGACGCCCCGTGCATTGCTGCGGGAAATTCGTATACCAAATTCTAAAACCTCATGAGGCGTACGATAAATGAGATATGAGAAGAAATGAATTTTAGCTCTGAGGTGTGATGCTTGTAAGCTCATGCAAACCACATTTGCAAAATGATAGATCAATATTACTTCAGTCGCACAAATTACAGAAAGCTTGTCAACCAATGAAACAATTGTATTTATGCATTCATTCTAAGTATCATCACAAAGTTCCAACAATAATTTTATGTATGGTTTATGGACAATAATGCAAATGATGAACCAAAATTCCTTGACCATGAAAGCACACTTACAACACATACATCATGGGTGGAAGCTTGAAGCCTAAACTTAAACTTGCATCCATCATTACGTCAAGAATACATCTTCAGGAAGCAATTATCCTCATAGAAAATATCTCTTGCCAAAGCTACAACTCCTAGATTGCCCATGACTGAAACTAGAAACCAAGAAATCTGAAACTTTCTAGTAGATTTTTGTGCCATCGCAAATCCTTACTCTGTTTAAGTATTCCATATCACCAGGAGCTCATAGATCAGCTAAAATAGCAATTGAGGGCAATATTTTATATACCCCCAGGCTGAATTGTAGCAATCCTAATCATTACAACAGACCATGGCCCTTTAGTCAGGTTATCACCCATGTACATCTACATGACATTGTTATCACTGATGTATGACAATGAAATCAATAAGAAAACTTAATATATTGTACAAAGAAAGATACAGATCCGAAGAGCATACAAATCAATTTAATACGCATAATCTGTTGAATGGGAAGATATTGCTCCAGATCTTAGGATATAAGTATATATACAACAAACAACCGAATAAAAAGAATATTACTGTCCCGGCATTGTACATACCAAAAATAGTAAATACACCATGTATGGCAAGTCTGCATGCATGCTTTAATCTTTGTTAGCGGCAGCTTCACCTATAATGTTAATGTGAAGGAGGTATAAGGTATCTGGCACAAAAGAAAGACAACTTACTGAATGTGTGTAAGAAGAATATGACCTGGTAATGTTACCATGAAGAAGATATTAGCAGGAATAAGACTGGACATAAGACACCTCTGATAGTGCATCAATATATTTGGTGTTGTAGAAACACTTTTGAAATCGCACACTTCTTGGATGTATGCATCGAACTTAGGAAAACAATGGCGGGTGACAATAGTATATACATAAGTAAGATCGCTTGCTGGCCTACGTTGTTTTCATCATAAACTTTTCGCCAAATATTCAAAAAGAATCTGGACATAGGGCAGATAGCAATTATAGAAGTATAAAACAAAGCTTTTCTCAACAAAATCAGCTATTTGTACGAATAATGAACTGTGACAGAACTGGTCGTTCAATCTATATAATGCCAAATATTAGGAAGATAGCAATATATCATACATATAAAGAAGAGACACCGGATATTATTCTTACGACACATAACTGAGAATTCTGAAGATAAATATGGATCATAAACTTATTGAATCCTTCTTTTCAAAATTGCAAATAATGACCTGATATATGAACTAATGAATTAATTATCAATGACTGCATCAAAGTTTCAAAAGACATATTGGGTAGGCAATGGAGCATAAAGATTATCAACATTCTTTTTCAACCACACCAGTTTCATCAAAGACCTTGCCGACAAAGATTAAAACATCTGCACAAAGAAACATAAGACAGATTAGGGGTTTTAATTGGCAAGCCATTGCAGCCCAAGATGTTGTGGCAGTTGCCTCGGAAATAAAAGGTAAACGGAAACTTCTCCTCGGAATATCAGTTGAACGTATCTACATCAACAGCAGCATCACATATCACTGAAGAAATTTATGGGGAATTGAGAGGGAGGGAGAGAACAAAGAAGGGAAGATCAGAGGGCCGATAGATATACGCCCCATGTAGTTGACATTACCCCGAGAACCAATTTCTGGTGTTGAACCACTTGACTGTGCCCTTGACCCGATCCAACATCTTCCCCATTAGTCGGACACGGCAACCAAAATCCTGGGAACCCTTGATCGGTCTGAACATGGAGGGTATGGGAGGTAGTGGAGGGCATGCATTCTGTACAATTGTTGTGTGCGGAGTAGATGCAGGAGAGGATGCCATGAAAAATATAATTCTACATATGTGCTTTTGAGGTCTATAATGCAAGAGGGAACACCAAGATTAACTGTGAGCAACCTGGACATCATGCCACGATTTTGGATCAAAGGTGTGACACCAACCTGATGTTGGAGACCATTAGAGCCATGCCGCTCCACAATTTAAAGGGCACTTTTGTCGGAGCTGGCGTCCAAGAGCTGGCGTCGTCGTCGCTTCTGGGTAACTGGGCGGTGGTGGAGGATGCTCTTCAGGAGCTCGTTGAGGTGGCCGAGGATGGGCGCGTCCAGACTGCAGGGTAGCAGCGTGGTCCTGATGCGTGTGTTGTAGCTCCCGGCGCTGGATCTGGCCGGCGCACCTGGAACCGTGGAGGGCGATGTTCTGCGCGCCTGACGAAAACCAGCAACAGAGAATCTCAATTCTTGTTGGTCGGAGGCAGCGGCGGACCTGCACCGGATCTGGCTGCGGCGGCGGAGATGGCTTGCATGAGTGGGTGGTTTCCTGGGTGGCTGGGTGAACGCCGGTGGGCAGGGTTGCAGGGCACCGCCTGAGCTGCGTGGGTGGGGGGTTTAAAGTGTCGCCTGTTCTGCCAGGATACGAAGAGATGACTGATGGGCTTCTCTTTATTAGGTTTTACACTGATGGGCTTCAATGAAAGACGGAAGAGGCCTGGTTTGATTAATTACCAGAGTTGAATATCTCAAAGAATAAATTACCAGAGTTGAATCACACCATTGGTTGAAAAATGTTGAGGTGGCAAGGTTGACGAGGTGGATAGGCTGCATGTCAAGAGAAATAGGATGGTGGTGATGAACTATTTAGGTATTATAGATGTGAATATGTTATTTTTGTACAACTACCCACCAATGCATTGTATCTTACATGTTTTTGTTGGTAGACCTCACTTTTGTTTGAATTACTCACTCCTGTAGGATGATAGTTTGAGATTTAATGATAGTTTGTATATGCATTAGATTGCGTCTAGAGATGAATATTAAAGCCTCTCACCTCATCAATTATACGCCACATAGCGAAAAATATTATGTGAATCTCGAAAACACGGTGTCAAGGTGAAGCATTGGGACATGGCTAACCCATTTGATGCATGGCATGACATGAGGGGCTCTAAAATCGGATAAATTAACAAAGAAAGTTAATTGTTGTTAATTTATTTCATTCACTGGGTTTAACCAATACTGGAATCTTCTCTTTCATCATTAACTGCAGCACGAGAGTTAACATTGCGTGTTGAGATGTTTTTTTTTTCGGGAATAACTTCTGATCTATTCATCAACTGTCAAGGTAGTACAAAGAACACCAGAAGTAAAAACTACATCTAGGTCCGTACACCATCTAGCGACGACTACTTGCACTGGAGTGAGCCGAAGGCGCGCCGCCGTCTTCACCCCTCCCTCGTCGAAGCCGGGCAAACCTTGTTGTAGTAGACAGTCGGGAAGTCGTCGTGCTAAGGCCCCATAGGACCAGCGCACCAGAACAGCATCCGTCGCTGATGAAGAGAAGCGTAGATCAGAAGTATCCAATCTATAGACACACGAACACAGACGAACGAAGACAAGATCCACATGGATCCATCGAAGACAAACGCCGACCGAATCTCATGAGATCCACCTGAGACAAACCTCCACACGCCCTCCAACGATACTAGAAACACCATCAGAATGGGGACAAGGCGGGGAGAACCTTATTCCATCAGCAGAGAGCCGCCGCCGCCTCGCCTCTCTGAGCAGGACACAAACCCTAACAAAACTCAAAAGAGTATGAAAAAACGGAGCCCTCCCGCCGGCAAGGACCGGGATCCACCATGCCTCCATGGCCCCTAAGACCATTGAAGACGAGGTAGACCTGCGGCGGCACCAGCGGGAGGCACAAGAAACCCGAGCCAACGGGTCCTCTTTTCTTCCCGTGGAAGAAAGAAAACTGCCGTGTTGAGATGTTACCTAAGTTAATTTAGACAATTAGACGAGAGGTCCTAAGTTAATTTAGACAATTAGAACCTCTCGGCTTAGTAATTCTGTGTGATGTAGACAAAAAATCCAATGAGAATAGCTAGGGCATCAAGGTGGAGTACTCGGAGAGGCCTAACTTATTTTATACTCCTATATACATGACACGTCACAAGAGACTGTAAAACCAGATAAATTAACAAAGACTGTTATGCTCATGGGTCTATCCGTTATATTAATGGAGCTAGACCTTAACAATTTGGCTCCGGACACAAATATCATACTCCAATCCTAGTGGGGGGCTCCGTGCAAGGAGGCTGTTTGGTTTAAACAACGGCGCGGCTGCAGATTTACTTTTGAGGATATCATCCAAACCCTCATCTGTCTTCTACACTTTCACCCCAACTCGATTACCGAGGGCTAATCGGCCGCTAATCTATTCGGCAAGCACTCGCACAACCAGCCAAACGCTTTGATTAGTGATAACCATTGTCGCCGCCGCGCAGAAGCAGCTGACCCCGTCCCGTTATAAATAGCCGACGACACCAACTCCGTGCAGCTTAGCTCCCCCACCTTCCTCTCGAGTCTCCATCCATCTTCAGCGGACTTCGGTTTTATCCTAACCCTAACCTACCCCCGCCTCTCGCGGTCTCGCCCTGTAAGCCCTAGCCTGCGCGCGATGCAGCCGACGACCCGGGAAATGCAAGCCATGGCCGCCGCCGGCCAGATCTCCCTCGACGACCTGCGCAGCGGCCACGCGGGGGCCGCCAATGGCGCCGGCGGCGGCGTGCACGACGATTTCCTCGACCAGATGTTCGGCAGCCTGCCGCCCTCCGCCTGGCACGACCTTGCCGCCGGGACCAAGCCCGAGGACGGCGCGCAGGCAGACGGGATGCAGCAGCAGCAGCAGCTGTTTGGGGGCCCGTACGACGACTCGGTGATGCTGGCGTCGCGGCTCCGGCAGCACCAGATTAGCGGCGGCCCTGGCGGCGCCGCCGCCTCCGCGAAGCAGATGGTGCTGCAGCAGCTCGCCGATCTGAGGCAGGGCCACCACAACAACATGCTCCTCCAGGGCATGGGCCGCTCGCCGTCCATCGGCGGCGGAGGCGGGGACGGCGGCCTGCTGCTCCCACTCACCCTCGGCAACGGCGGATCGGGCGGCGACGTGCAGGCCCTGCTGAAAGCCGCCGCCAATTCCGCCGTACTGATAATCCATCTCCTTTTCTGGAACGGAATTAATCCAATCCACTTGCATCCATTTTTCTCCTCCCCGGCCTTGACGAATCGAGAATCCTTTTTCCTCTGCAAAAAAGTTTATGTTTTTATTCGCTGTTGTTTCAGGGAGGGGACGCCGGCGTCTTCGGCGGCTTCGCCGGATCGCTCCAGCAGCAGCAACATTTCCAGCCACATCCACAGGTTTGCCGTTTGCAACACAATACATCGCTTTGCTTGTAAGATGTAACCTACCTACCGCGACACCGCCGTCGCCGGGCCACCTTCTTTCCCCCTCTCTAAACGGCTCGCTTCTCGCAGCAGCAAACGGCGCCCATGCGGAGCCAGACCTTTGGCGGAGTAGGAGGTGCTCCCGGCGGCGGGGCGCAAGCACAACAACAAGCCGGGGGAGGAGGAGGCGGTGGCGCGCCGGCGCCGCCGAGGCAGCGGGTGCGCGCGCGGCGAGGCCAGGCCACCGACCCACACAGCATCGCGGAGCGAGTAAGTTATCCGGCGATGCTAGCTGCTACCAGTGTAGTGTTACTGGCTATTTTGGCCGGCAATTAAGCTTATGGAGAATAAAACCAAGGGGAGCAGTTAGCAGTGATGTAATCTAATCAGTTTTCGTGTTTTGTTATTGTTTCCTGGGTTTGGATCGTTGTGGCTTCCGCTAACTACCGTTATTCCTTTGTCCTTTTGGATGTGCCGCTACTGTTCGTGTTCTTCTCTACTCCTGTGCAGTTTACTTACATACCACAGACATCTTCTTCTTCTTCTCTACACTAGTTAATGTTAGATTTCTCCTAGTGTACTAATCGTCGTCGATGTTTCGCAGCTTCGCCGGGAGAGGATCGCCGAGAGGATGAAGGCCCTGCAAGAACTGGTGCCCAACGCCAACAAGGTGAGCAAAGATATGAGCTCAAGAACGATGATCCATAGATTGTGCTTGTAGTTGTGGCGAAGCTAGCTTAATTTGATTCTTCTAGTTAGCTAGATCCAAGTGGTCGAAGACGAGAGCTTCATCACTAGGGTTTTGGTTGGGGAGCTGCTGTTTTATTATTGCATATACTCAATCAGTTCAATGCCGGCCGGGGATGGATTAAAATAGGGGCTTCAACAGTAGCCGATGGAACAAAAAAGTTGGAGCCATCAGGTTGAGATTTCATCGAGTTTGCTTTGCAGTGGTACTGGTGGGCGCGCGCGCGCGCGTGCGGGGCACATTTCCCGCACGTTGGCCTACATGACCACCGCCGTGCTCCCTCGGCAACCGCGCGTGCTCCATGCTGGGGTCTGCCAGCCATGGCTTTCCCGGCCCCTAGAATCCCTGCCGTCCTGCTCGGGTCTCGTCGCGTCGCTCGCCGGCCGGCGCCGGTTCCGAGAGACTTGACTTGACGGCGCTTTTCTCTCGAGCTTGCTGCGTGCCCGTTTCCATGCTCGCCTTTCGCTGTAGTTGCTCAATCTCCGTGCATGACATGCGTGTGCGTTTCTGGTGTGGCCGCAGACGGACAAGGCGTCGATGCTGGACGAGATCATCGACTACGTCAAGTTCCTGCAGCTCCAAGTCAAGGCAAGCTCACGAACTCTATAGTATCATATGCATGAATTAACCTCCACAATCTGCTCTACTGACGCTGTTGCGTTGCGTCATGAAATGTACTGACGTCTACACCAACACACACGCAGGTGCTGAGCATGAGCCGGCTGGGTGGCGCCGCTGCCGTCGCGCCGCTCGTGGCCGACATGTCCTCGGAGGTAACCCTCGCCACTCGCACTCTCTCCCATATGACCAGCGCAGTACGAGCGCCCTCTTCCTCTTCGCCTCCATCGCTTTCTCTCCCTCTTTCTCTCTCTCTCCATCTTTTCCGCGCTCGAAAGAATCACCAGGATGTGACCAAACTTTTCAGCGACACGGCCGATAGCCACTGCCATGCCACAGTGGCTCGCGTGCCGCCGCGCGAAATGACGCGGCTGCCCCCTGTACCGGCCGTCGTACGTCGTACGACTGAACTGATACGGACCATGTGCGTGTGTGTTTGTGCTTGTGCTTGCAGGGGCGAGGTGGCGCGGCCGCCGGAGCGGCGGACGGGAGCGACGGCCTGACGGTGACGGAGCAGCAGGTGGCCAAGCTGATGGAGGAGGACATGGGCGCCGCCATGCAGTACCTGCAGGGGAAGGGCCTCTGCCTCATGCCCGTCTCCCTCGCCTCCGCCATCTCCTCCGCCACGTGCCAGCTCCGCCCCCCGGCCGCCGCGGCCGGAGGCCCCTTCACGGCCGCACAGCACATGAGCGCCGCCATGCGCATGGGCGTCGGCGACGGCGGAGTGCCGGCGTCGCCGAGCATGTCCGTGCTCACGGCGCAGTCAGCGATGGCCAACGGCGGAGCCTGCGCCAACGACGGCGAGGGGTCGCATCCCAAGGACGCCGCGTCCGTCTCCAAGCCGTGAGCCGAGCCCGCGACGGCCGCCGGCCTGCCGCGCCACACACGAACGGCGGACGAAACCCTCGACGACATCGTCCACGGAATCATGCACGACCCGGTCACCGCTCTCTTCCACGGTCGCATTTCCACGGACCCGTGGGCTCCGTAGTGGGCCCACCAGCTCCCACCAGGCCGCAGGCCCGGACCCCACTCTAGCGGCTGCGGCCCACGGGCACCCCTTTTTTCTTTTTCCTTTTCTTTTTCCTAATGTTGCCATTATTTTCTTCCCCTTTCTTCTTACATTATTACTAGTTTTATCATAGCATCATGTTTGTTATTTAACCTAAGTATATATATTGATCAGGGACTGGTACTTCTGGCTTTGCGGCAGCTTTAGCCTCTCTTTCCCTTCCATCTGCATCAGCTTTTCTCCCGCTCCTCATCTTTTTCCCGCCTTTGCTCGGCCCAACTTTTCGTTTATTTTACACGCACAAGTTTGTCCTTTGCGGTTGGATGGGGAATTTAGTCGCCCCGCTTTACTTACTAACCTACTTTATGTAGTTTGTTATTCCTTTCTTGTGATATGTTTTCCCTTCTTATATTGTGTGGATGATGCTTGGAATCTTAGGTTGCTCGTTGTTATCTTGGCAGCTCATGGATTAATATGCATGTGGTTTCCTCCTCGTTTATTCTACTAATCGTAGTAGCTTTGGTTAGTTGAGTGAAAAAGACGCAATTAGCTAGCCAACAGGAAATGGGATATGATATGATGTGTCTTTGTCCGTGGGGTGACTATTGGAGGACTCGGGAGTCAACCGGTCGGCGTTTGGAGATGCAATAGTCTCTGCTTCGTGCAAAGCGTGCGACTTATTTTCATTGGGACTCGCTTATATGTAAGTCGTCTGAAAGTATATTTTGGTTAAGTCGATTTTTCGGGCCAATAGATTAAAAATCCAGCGTTCGACTTTCTTTCTTGTACCATTAATTTTCTTCGTTCTTCAACCATTCCACTTGCGTCAAAATTGACCTATCCAGATTGTAAATTCAGTCAACTTACATATAGCTATTGTGGTTCCTCATGCAAATGCGAACGAGCGGCCGCTCTGTCACATACATGCGTACTTTATTCTTGTCTGCTAGTGCATGTGGTCATCCGCATTAAATGTGAATCAAACTGGTCATATCGAAAGGAAAAACAAATCGATGTTCGTTTATTTTGGGTTTTCAAATTTTTAAAAAGTCATATCTTTCAAACCGTGCGTCGAAATTCAGATCCGTCTTCACTGTTGGATTCTTCGCGATGAGATCTTTGAAACTAAATCCCACATGAGTATGTTTCAACAAAAAAAATTGATGCCAACTTTAATGCTATATGGTGGAACTTTAGTACTGCATTGTGCAACTTTAATACTGAATTACGCAACTTTTTTCAAAACTAATTTTTAGAGCTGCATGATCCAACTTTCTATAAGGTTACAACCTAACAATCATGGCAACCTATTGTGCAACTAGTCTACTACCCAGGCCAACTACCTAGTAGTCGATGTGCAAACCCTCCTCCCTACCAGTGGATATGTAGTTTTTCACTCTTGGCGCACCCTGCCTCACTTCCCCTGCCAGTGGTATGTGCAACGTAGTCTGTTGTTCACGCCAACTGCCTATTAGTCGATCTACAACTCCTTCCCCTTCCTACTTGTGGATGCGTATTAGTTTTAGTTCGCAGGGGCAACAGACGAAGTTGCACATAGTCTGCTAGGCAGTTGGCCGCGGCAACATACGAAGTTGCACATCTCACATGCCAGGATAGATAGATGGTGAAAACTCCACATTCATGAGGGTAGTGAAAAGCTGCATATAGACAGGACGCTAAAGTTGCACATCCCACTAGTATGGGTGGTGTGGATCGGGTGCTAGCAGGGAAACTACACATCCATGAGGGATACAAGAGAAAGTTGCACATCACTGTTAGATAGTTGGCCATGGCGGCATATGAAGTTGCACATCTACTGTTAGGCACTTGGCCGATGCAGTAAATAGTGAAAGCACATCCACGGTAGGAGGAAAGTTGCACGTCAACTACTAGACAGTTGGCCTCGGCAAGAGACGAAATTGCAATCTCACTCCAAGGGGGTAGTTTGGCGCCATCAGTAAAAACTGCACGTCCACAGGGTAGGTGCGAAGTTGCACATCCACTGCAGTTAGTTGCACATTGACTGCTAAATAGTTGCACAAAACAGGGACTAAAATTGCACAAAAAATATTTTATCGAAACATATCCATGCGGGATCTAGTTTCGAAGAGCACGTCGCAAAGATTTCAACGGTGGAAACGGATCTTAGTTCGGATTCGTGATTTAAAAGTTATGGTTTTTCAAAATTCATAAATCGTGAATTAATTGATAGAAAGTCATCCACGCCATGCAGGAAATAAGCCACAACCGAATGCATGTGGATCATTTAATGCACTGCTGATGGGTTGTTTTCATTTAGTCAATTGGGACCATAAAAATCTTTCCTAAAAAAATGGGGAGGCAAATACTTTCAAAAAAGACCGGCTGCTGGGAAGCGCTACCGAGCCACCGGCTGCTCGCTAGACGCGTCCTTGATATTCAGCCAAGCTTTATTTTCACCTCACGAGGCGTAAGATCAAGAGGATTTGATATGATGCAATTTCTAGTAAAAAGTGCAGATCAGGCGCATCTAGACGAGGATCAATGATCTTTTCGAGTGTGGGGGGTACAAATGGTCCAAACTCCTTTTTACTAGTAGTACAATAGTAGTAAGCTTTTCTCGTGCAGATATAATTGTTTTATGCCTTCTCCGGATAGTCTTTTTCCAGCAGGGGTCTTGGGATAGTTGACAGAAAAGCACAGGGAAAGACAAGAAGAGACACAAGGGTAAGAGCAACTCCAACGCAGCGACCTATTTCGTTCCCACGCGTCTGTTTGTGTCACGGCGGACAGAAAAGTCGGCTCAACGCGTCGACCCAAACGGACGCGAGTCCGCTTTTTGTCCACCTGACGACCCATTTCCGGCCCATTTTTTAGCCTGATTTGCGTCGGTGCGGACACGAGACTGACGCACGCGATGCGCGCCAACTACTCTCCCTGGCTCGCCAGTCGGTGGCAAAGCCTCACCTTTTCCCTCCACTTTCCCCAAAACCCTCCCGCCCGCGCGTGCTCCTGCCGCTCGCCATGGGCGACAACCTCGATGCCGCCGCCGGCCTCGCCCCCCTCGCCTCGTCCGGCATCACGACCGCCCCCTCCGGCAAAGGCAACGCCCGCGCCCCCTGCAAGACCACCATCGCGCCCAAGAAGAAGAAGAAGCTGACGCCCGAGGAGCGGAACAGGGAATCGGCGAGGAGAAGGGGCCGGAGGCACGCGGCGGACGGAAGGGACGAAGCAGCCGCCGCCGCGCAACAGGAGGACACCGCCGCCCGTGTCGCGGCGGCAACGAGGGAGGCGCTATTGTACCTAGGGTTAAACCCTGGCCAGCACGGGCTCGTCAACGCTACCTTGGCCGCGGCCAGCACCGGCTCGTCTGTGTTTCCTCGGATGGTGCTACCAGAGTCGCCCCGCGCGTCGGCGACTCACCCGATTCCCGGCTTCCACGTCTACCCGCAAGCCTCCCGACTCTCCGGGGAATGCTCGTCGGAGGTGAGCGTGGTGGCACCTTCCACGCCCGCGCCCGCGCCCATCGACCTCAACGCCACACCGGTAGCCGGTGGCTCGTCATCAGGTGTGCGCGAGGAAACGCACGCGAGAGATGCCAGCCAACATGCTCCCCGGCGCCCGCAACCTGTTCGACAGAATGCCTTCGGCCGGCGACGACGAGACGACCAACCGTTTCATGCAGAGCATCATCTTCAAGGGTGGTACGGCGGCCGCTGGCGATGCCGCCGCGGCTGGCTACGATCCCGATGAGACACAAAGCCAGGACGGTCGAGGGCCGTTCACGCCGTCCACCTTTGATCAAGCTGGCATGCAGGCCGCCTTCATGCAAGATCAGGTCGGTCTGGACCTGTATGGCTTCCCGCTCGATCACGAGTTTTCGGAGGACTACGGCCTCGAGGAAGACGATGAGTTGGACATCGACGGGGAGCCTTTGTTCGAGGACAGGCTCGCTAACCAAGCCGCCGAGGTGAAGCCGAAGCGCAATAGCAGGCGGACAAAGGCATACACAGCGGCCAAGGACAAGCTCCTTTGTAAGTGTTGGAGGGACATTGGGCAAGACCCCAAGGTCGGCGCCGAACAAAAGGCATCAACCTTTTGGACTCGTGTCTATCGTGAGTTCCATGAACACAAGAAGTTTCCGCTGTACCAAATGCAAAGCACGCGCGGGTGGGTGTCCATTTCAAAGCGATGGAAGGTGATCCAACAAGAGTGCAACAAGTTTTGTGCCACTTTTGAGAGCATCAAGGCACGCCCCATGAGCGGCATCGGCATGCAAGACATGGTATGCATGCACGCACCCCTCTTTGTGTCATTCCGTTTATGCTTGCATGTCCATTTCCATATCCATTTGCCCATATGATTGCATGCAATTCATTTGTAGGCATTCCAAGCTTTGGAGGCATTCAAGGTCCAACACGAAGGTAAGTCCTTCAACCTCTCCCATTGTTGGAGGGTCATCAAAGTCGAGGAGAAGTTTAAGGCGCAATCTGCCGCCCTCATGGCGCATGGGGGGAAAAGCCGTGGAGGAGGTTGGGGAGGGCGAGAAGCCACGGCCGCGGGCGAAGACCAACTCCAAGAAGGAGGACAAGCAAGATGCGTCGTCGATCGCCTTGATCGCAACCGTGGAGGGCATGATGACCAAGAAGGACACAAGGGAGGAGAAGCGCCGGCAAGACAAGGAAGAGCAAATGAACGCCTACATGGAGATCCAAAGGAGGAGGGTTGAGATGGAGGCGAAGAAGCAAACGAGGATGCTTGAGATGGAGGCAGAGAAGCAAGCCAAGATGCTAGAGATCGAGGCCGCCAATGCCAAGACCAAGGTGAAAGAAGTGGCTCTCTCTAGCATGATGACGGGGGTGGAGATCATGAAGGTGGATCTCAACACCGTGTCGCCAAGGAAGAGGCCGTGGTTCGAGAAGATGCAGGCCGACATGCTCAAGTTTGACGATGAGTGATCTCTGGCGGCGAGCGCCATCCTTTTTTTGTATGCCGGCAAGTGTGCTGGCATGACCACAGCCGCGATGGCGTGGTTGAACTCCCACCCCTTTTGTGTGCTAGCATGTGTGCCGGCCGCTGGCAAGTGCACCAGCATGAACTGTGTGGTGTTTTTTTTAAGCTGGCATTGTATGTCGGCCGCTGGCATGATCTACGGCCGCGGGCCTTTTCAAATTTATGCGCGGACATGAAATGGGTCGCGGGTGGTGGGTGCACCACCGACCCAAATGTTAAACAAGGCAGACGCCGAGCGGGCGGCTGTCGGTGTCAAAACCGGCGGATCTCAGGTAGGGGGTCCCAGGCTGTGGATCTCGGATCGATGGGGAACAAGGGATGAGGGACACGATGTTTACCCAGGTTCGGACCCTCTCTAAGAGGTAAAACCCTACGTCCTGCTTGATTATATTGCTTGTGTATGAGGATTACAGAGTCGATCTACCACGAGATCAGATGAACTAAACCCTTGACTTGTAGGATGATGGTTGTTGTTCTAGCCACTACGGACTAAACCCTCTGGTTTATATAGACACCATGGGTACTAGGGTTACATATGGGCGGTTACAACAAGAGGATAAACTTGCCGATTCTTCTATCTTGACTTGGAGTACACACCAAGGCTTCAAAGGTCTCCTGTCTAGATACGCCGCCGCCCAATAATCCGGCCTTCTAGCAGTTGTAGTGTGGCCCGACTGTCCGGCCCATGAGAGATAGGCCGGTAGCCCGAGAACCCCCTAGTCCAGAACTCCCTCAGTAGCCCCCGAACTAGCCTCTAACGCCGGGGTTCATAACTGCCGACCGCCCAGTGCGTCCCAAAGTCTTCAGCTTGCGAGGAGAGTTCTCCATCCTTTCCCTGTCCGGCTGGTTCAACAGTTCGGCCATCGATGATCTCTTAATCCGTCAAATCATAGCGGGACCCCCATCATTAATTCCATCAAAGGTTAAGGACGACCCTCGACTTTCGTGCTTCAGTCAGGATATGAACAGTCTAGCGTTCTTTTACAGAAGCGTCCCCCTGGGACTAGAAAATGTACCTATTTAATAGGTCAAGGGCGCGTCGGGTGGTTAATCCACCCCAAAGCAAGAAGCCAAGACCAATCCAAAGAAATCTCGGGACAGATGGCTAGCGCCCCAGGTCCATCCTCACGCCCTCATGGCCATCTCCCGGGCGACTAGTCCAGCTGCTTGGTTTCACACCTCCGGCTATGCGATCTCCAAAAGCAAGGATATCTTCCTGCCGCAGATCTCGTATCTGTCCGCGCCGGATTGACTTCTGCGAACGGCGAGGCCTTCGCGGGGAACTTCCCTGCCCCAAGCAAGGACGAGAGGGTATGTTTCGTGCCTTTCCTTCTACGAGGTCTAGGCTTCCCCATTCACCCCTTCCTGAGGGGTTTGCTAGAGTTCTATGGGATCCAGCTCCACCACCTTACCCCCGGATCCATATTGCATATCTTCGGCTTTGTTGCCCTTTGCGAGATGTTCTTGGGCTGCGAGGCTCACTTCGAGTTATGGAGGAAATATTTCTGCCTCGCCCCTCGCACCCATGGGGGGTAAATTTTTGAAGTAGGCGGAGCCGAGGTATGGCTTATAGCCGGAATGGGGTATCCTATCGGGACTCCGAAGAATGGACCTCGGAGTGGTTTTATATCGAAGAGGTCCCCCTGTCTGAGCCATTTCGGAGGGGTTTGCTCGAATATTCAGACATTCCGCTAAAGAAGTGGTTCAACTGGCGGCCAAAAAGCCCTTCTCAAGAAGAAACCGCCGAAGTGCAGTGCTTGGCCGCCAAGGTGCGGCTGCTGGCCCACAGCAAATTGACTATGGTTGATAGTGATGGCCGCCGCCATTGCCCGATGCATGCAACATCTTCAACAAAGGATGCACCCCCTGTGGTGCTACAATGGGACAAGCGACGCGACCCGTTACAAGCGGCAGGGGCCAGATAACCAAGCAACGATGGCGGCCATATTAGCTGATCTCTTCAAAGGAGAGGAAGAAGAGTTCGCTCGTCCAAGGAACTGGAACGGCTATGTGAGCTACAATCCCATTGAATGGGTAAGTTCATTTTTGTTTCACAGCCCGGACATTACATCCGTATACTGATCGGACCTACTATTTTTTCGAACAGAATTGGAGGTGCCAGGTCGAGACCATCAGCTGCCCGTCTCCACAACCGGAGGACCATTCCCACGATGACAACCCGGGATTTCACGAGGACCTAGAGACGTCCATTGATTTCGAGGACGGGGTCTTCTTCCAAGAAAGCCTTGACGGTTCCAAGGTGGCCCTTATAGCCGATTGATACGTCTCCATCGTATCTATAATTTTTGATTGTTTCATGCCAATATTATACAACTTTCACATATTTTTGGCAACAATTTATATGATTTATTGGACTAACCTATTGATCCAGTGCCCAGTGCCAGTTCCTCTTTGTTGCATGTTTTTTGTTTCACAGAATATCCATATCAAACGAAGTCCAAACGCGATAAAAATTTACGGAGAATTATTTTGGAATATTTGGGATTTGTGGGAGGTGGAATCAACGCAAACAGGGGCCCACAGCCACCACGAGACACCAGGGCACGCCCCAGGGCCCAGGCGTGTGGTGGTGGGTTGTACCCTCCTCGTAAGTTGGTTGGAGCTCTACTCCAGGCGCAAGGAAGCTTATATCTGAAAAAATATAGTGTTAAATGTCAACGCAATCGGAGTTACGGATCTCCGGGAATATAAGAAACGGTTTTCGGCCAAAAAACAGGAATGCGAAACAGAAGAGAACAGAGAGATAGATCCAATCTAGGAGGGGCTCCTGCCCCTCCGCCGCCATGGAGGCCATGGACCAGAGGAGGAAATCTCCTCCCATCTAGGGGGGGAGGCCAAGGAGGAAGAAGGAGGGGGTTCTCTCCCCCTCTCTCCCGATGGCGTCAGAGCGCCGTCGGGGCAATCATCATGTGACGGCGATCTACTCCAACAACTCCGTCATCTTCACCAACATCTTCATCACCTTACCCCATCTATATTCAGCGGTCCACTCTCCTGCAACCCGCTGTACCCTCTACTTGAACATGGTGCTTTATGCTTCATATTATTATCCAATGATATGTTGCCATCCTATGATGCTTGAGTAGATTTGTGTTGTCCTATCGGTAGTTGGTGAATTGCTATGACTTCCTTGTGGTTATGTTGCTATCCTTTGGTGCCCATCATATGAGCGCGCGTGTGGATCACACCATAGGGTTAGTTGTATGTTGATAGGACTATGCATTGGAGGGCAAGGGTGACAGAAGCTTCTTCCTACCATAGAAATTGATGCATACGGGATTGAAGGGGGACCAATATATATCTTAAGTTGGGTTTTACCTTAATGAACGTTAGTAGTTGCGGATGCTTGCTAATAGTTCCAATCATAAGTGCATAGAATTCCAAGTAAGGGACGACATGCTAGCAATGGCCTCTCCCACATAAAAACTTGCTATCGGTCTAGTAACATAGTCAATTGCTAAGGGACAATTCTGCAAATCCTACCACCACTAACACACACTTGTTTTACTAAACTTAATTGTTTCTTTATTTAAACAGCACCTAACTTTTATTTTCACGTTCTTTATTATCTTGCATACCTATCCACACCTACAAAGTACTTCTAGTTTTACTCTTGTTCTAGGTAAAGAAAACATTAAGTGTGCGTAGAGTTGTATCGGCGGTCGATAGAACTTGAGGGAATATTTGTTCTGCCTTTAGCTCCTTGTTGGGTTCGACACTCTTATTTATCGAAAAAGGCTACAAAGAATCCCCTATATTTGTGGGTTATCAAGACCTTTTTCTGGCGCCGTTGCCGGGAGCAATAGCGTTGGGTGAATATTCTCGTGTGTGCTTGTTTGCTTTATCACTAAGTAGTTTTTATTTTCTGTTCTAAGTTGTTTTATATCTTTAGTTATGGATATGGAACACGAAATACCAAAAAAATTAGTCGTACTTGCTACTCATGGAGATGGGGAACCTCCTAAAACCCCCGATGCTCGTTATGTGAAAAATATTAAACATTACTTTGATAATCCTGAGAAAACCCCATTCACCATGATAATGGGAGACACGTTGGATCAACATAAATACTTTATGGATTATGGCTTGACACAAGAATGGAAACTGTTATGGGATCAAATTGATATGTTGCATTGGTATGCTTGGAATTTATGCCAGAGATATGATTATACTTGTTGGTCTAGGATGAAGGCTCGACACCTTCCCTTTTCATGTGAATTTAATGATAATGAAACCTTGGCTTCTTATGCTAATGGTAGATATGATTACTATGATATGGAACGAATAGAAGAATTTGTTGATTTTAAGGGTGCTTATGAAATTGAATCTCTGTTTGAAAAGTATGAAGATTATGATGATGTTGTTTACAGACCTAATTTTTTTGCTATACTTAAATATTGCTATGAGAATTATGAATATAATGCCGATATTAATGAGTTTATTGAGAAAGTCTCTGCTGTCCAAGAAGAGACTAATATTTTGCAGGAATCTATGGAAGAAGAAATTGATGAAACTGTGAACTCATTGGATGAAAAATATGATGAGCAGAGCGAAGAACAAAAGGAGGAAGAGCGGATTAGCTACCCGTGCCCACCTTCTAATGAGAGTAACTCTCCAACTCATATATTATTTAATATCCCTTTGTTCTTACCGAAGGATGAATGCTATGATAATTGCTATGATCCCGTTGATTCATTTGAAATATCCCTTTTTGATGAACTTGATGATTGCTATGCTTGTGGCCATGATGCCAATACGAATTATGCTTATGAAGATGAACTTGCTATAGTTCCTTATGTTGAGAATGAAATTGTTGCTATAGCACCCACACATGATAGTCCTATTATCTTTTTGAATTCTCCAAAATACACTATATCGGAGAAGTTTGCACTTATTAAGGATTACATTGATGGGTTGCCTTTTACCGTTGCACATGATAATTTTGATGAATATAATATGCATGTGCTTGCTGCTCCTACTTGCAATTATTATGAGAGAGGAACTACATCTCCGCCTCTCTATGTTTCCAACACAATAAAATTGCAAGAAACTGCTTATGCTATGTATTGGCCTTTACTTGATGTGCATGAATTGTTCTTTTATGACATGCCGATGCATAGGAAGAGAGTTAGACTTCGTCATTGCATGATATATGTTGCTTTGTGCTCATTAATAAATGCCAAATCATTGTTAATTAAAATTGGCTTTGATATACCTTGGGATCCGGGTGGATCAATTACTTGAGCACTTTATGCCTAGCTTAATGGCTTTAAAGAAAGCACTGTCAGGGAGACAACCCGGAAGTTTTAGAGAGTTATGTATTTCTGTTGTTTGCTTTTATAAAGTTTAAAACAAAAAAATATATATAGGGGAACTTAAAAAAAATTCAAAAAGAGAAGCGATTGGAAGGTTATGCATTGGAGAAGTGAGGGTCGACCTTGAACACTTGTGTTCATGCTCATGGAAACAATGTAGAATTTTTCATGGAAGTTTCTCACAAAAATAATTATCCCCTTGTACAAATAAATTGTATTATAAAAATAATGTGCCAAGATTTGCCTTTAGGATGATTAGATTGCTTGTTGGTATGTGCGGTGCAAAAACAGAAACTTTGGCTGTAGTGCATGATTTTACATTTTTTTACTGGAATGTCAAAAGTTTCTGAAAACTTTACACTATACTGCTATGCAATTTTTTTAATTTTTCCTAATTTTTCAGAATTTTTGGAGTTATAGAAGTATGGTCAATGTTCAGATTACTACAGACTGTCCTGTTTTTGACAGATTCTATTTTTGATGCATTGTTTTGCTCGTTTTGATGAAACTGTCGACTGTATCGGTGGTATAAGCCATGGAGAAGTTATAATACAGTAGCTACAATGCAAAAAAAAATATAAATTGGCTTGCAACAGTACTTAAAGTAGTGATTTGCATTATTATACTAACGGATCTCACCAGTTTTCTGCTAAGTTTTGTGTGGATGAAGTGTTCAAAGATCGAGGAGGTCTCGATATGAGGAGAAGGAGGAGAGGCAAGAGTTCAAGCTTGGGGATGCCCAAGGCACCCCAAGTAAGTATTCAAGGAGACTCAAGCGTCTAAGCTTGGGGATGTCCCAGAAGGCATCCCATCTTTCTTCAACAAGTATCAGTATGTTTTCGTTTCGTTCATGACATATGTTTAAATCTTGGAGCGTCTTTTGCGTTTAGTTTTCACTTTTGTTCTATGCACCATGCTGGTATGTGTTGTCGCTTGAGACTGTGTCGGTATTTCCCCAAAGAGGAAGGGATGATGCAGTACAGCTACGGTAGGTATTTCCCTCAGTTATGAAACCAAGGTATCAATCCAGTAGGAGAACCAAGCAACACTATGTAAACAGTACCTGCACACAAAGAACAAATACTTGCAACCCGACGCATAAGGGGGGTTGTCAATCCCTCCATGGTAAAAAGATAGATAAATTTGTGGTAGACTGGATAAATAGCTCTCGATAAAATGCTAAATAAAATAAGTAACAAAAAAGTGCAGCAAGGTATTTTTGGGTTTTTGGAATAATAGATCTGAAAATAAAAGCGAATAAAAATAGATCTCAAAGCAAATATGATAAAGAATAGACCCGAGGGCCATAGATTTCACTAGTGGCTTCTCTCAAGAAAATAGCACACGGTGGGTAAACAAATTACTGTTGGGCAATTGATAGAAGATCGAATAATTATGACGATATCCAAGGCAATGATCAATATATAGGCATCACGTCCAAGATTAGTAGACCGACTCCTGCTTGCATCTACTACTATTACTCCACACATCGACCGCTATCCAGCATGCATCTAGTGTATTAAGTTCATGGAAAAATGGAGTAATGCAATAAGAACGATGACATGATGTAGACAAGATCTATTCATGTAAGAATAGACCCCATCTTTTTATCCTTAATAGCAACGATACATGTGTGTGTTGCTGCCCCTTCTGTCACTAGGAAAGAACACCGCAAGATCGAACCCATCACAAAGCACCTCTTCCCATGGCAAGAAAAATCGATCTAGTTGGCCTAACTAAACCAAAGATTCGAAAAAGAAATACGAGGCTATAAATAATCATGCATATAAGAGATCAAAAGAAGACTCAAATAATATTCATGTATATAGATCTGATCATAAACTCAAAGTTCATCGGATCCCAACAAACACACCGCAAAAAAGAGTTACATCAAATAGATCTCCAAGAGACCATTGTATTGAGAATCAAAAGAGAGAGGAAGCCATCTAGCTACTGCCTACGGACCCATAGGTCTACGATGAACTACTCACGCATCATCGGAGAGGCACCAATGAGGATGATGAACCCCTCCGTGATGGTGTCTAGATTGGATCTCGTGGTTCTGGAACTTGCGGCGGCTGGAATTGTGTTTCATCGACTCCCCTAGGGTTTCTGGAATATTTGGGAATTTATAGGGTGAAGAGGTGGTGCAGGAGGTCACCGAGGGGGGCACAACCCCCCTGGGCGTGCCTGGGCCTCCTGGTGCGCCCTGGTGGGTTGTGCCCACCTCGGGCCTCTCCTCTGGTGCTTCTTTGGCCCACTGGGTGTCTTCTGGTCCAGAAAAAATCTCCAAAAACTTTCACTGTGTTTGGACTCCGTTTGGTACTGATATTCTGCGAAGTAAAAAACAAGCAAAAAACAGTAACTGGCACTAGGCACTATGTCAATAGGTTAGTCCCAAAAGATGATATAAACACTGGTGCAGAGATGTGCTATACAAACGGTTTTTACCCCCTTTCCGCTACGGAGTTTTAAACCGTCACCTAGTGAGTGTGTGTGATAGGGGGGTCCTTCCCACACGACCCAGAAACCGTCGGGGATAGGCCCTCCGACCACATCGGCGGGGGCAAAATGAGCTCGTGTGCGATCGGGCGAGGCATCGAAGCCCAATCATTTCCATTTGTATGTACATCCCACACAGTGAGTCCCAGAAAAACGTTTCTGTTTGTATGTATATCACACACAGTTTTTTGTGTGGAAACGTTTGTGCAAGGTGGCCTAATGCAAACAGTTCTCTGTCGGAAGCCGTGTGTGATTGTTAGTTGATCCAACACACCTACTTTCTAGAAACCGTGTGGGTTCTTTGAGTTCATCGCCCACGGTGTTGTCTGAGTAACCGTCTGCAATAGAAAACCCCAATAAGCAGGGTAATTAGCCTATTATTTGATAATCCATCTAGTAATGAAATTGACATTTCTTATAAAACACACCATATATTTCATATCCGTATAATAGCAACCAGGATTTCATAATCGAATTACATCAGATAGCTTCAGCACTCAGTTACACCAAAGAGGGATATAGCTGGCTACGCCATTACACAACAGCACCAAGTTTCACATGCAACATCGAAAACCTTTGGAAAAGTAGCATCATACACGGTAAATAGACAGATGAATGTCATCTGGGAAACTGCAGAAGCAGAAGGCGAATATTGAGCCTTCAGTGATGTTGAATGTACTTGCAACTTTAGGCCAGTGGCTATGGATAATTGCCCACCCAACCTTCGTCCTCTTCAGAAAGACATCAATATTGTACCATGGGTGTTGAATGAATACCTTCCTCACCTCTTGACCATGTAGGTGGTTTGAGAGGTAATCATCGGTGAACTGCTTTGAAAAGTACTGAAAACAAAGATATGCATAAATCGCTGTTATAAATTTTGAAATGGCGCAAGGGGTAAAAACAAGGTAAAACAGTTAGTACCATCCTATAATTGACTGATGTCTTCTTCATTGTGCAAACAAAGATCTTGCTGTTATTCGTTGCAAGTTTCTTTATCCTAACAATCTTTCTGAGTTTCTTGACTTGACTGATATTCATAGACATCTCATTTCTCCATATGCAAAATGGGTCGAACAGTGGGTCTAAGCCTCTGACAGCAGGACCTACATGTGCAAGACCAAATTGTAAGAAACCTAAATATTAGAATGATTCCTGCAACTGCACAATAATGTGCTATTAGCGAAAGGACCATGCATGAGCAAACCTCGATGGTAAACCACAGTGTCTCCCATTGTTTCCCTGCAACACATATAAGGAAGATCTTAATCAGGTTAACTGAGAGTTGCCATACTATCAGTAGAATATGTATTGAGTACAGCCAAATTCAATTTATTTCTGACATGCATAACAATACAAAATTGTACCCACAACAAATGAAAATCAAATTGCAGAATTGAACCAAACAGTTAACTGGACAGCAGACCAAATGAACCAAAATAGTTAACTGGGCACGACATTCCAAAATAGAACATATACTAGAAGATAAGACAGTTAACGAAACCAAGAATGCTTGAGAACAGTACTATGAAATGTAGCAATTGTTGGACGAAAATGTTAACTGAACATTACATTTCAGAATATCAGATTGCATATTAACATTACAGAGGACAAATCACTAGAAGGCACTGGCGGTGGCCTCCAGGAAATAGCACGAAATGTATTTTAAAGTAGACAACCGCGTGGCGGTGTCGACGGCGGCCTCGAAGATAAGGTGCTCCTCCAAGATCTGGCTGTCAGCACGCATCGCAGCCATAGCGACCTCGTCCGCGCGTGCGGTCGCGATTTGCTTCTCCGCTGCCAGATGCTACTGAGCTCCATGTTATACTGCGTGCAAAATGGTTGTGGGCGGCTTTTAATTGGAGGGCGGGGCCAGTGATTTCGGCGGAAGGTGTCACACCGTCGGTCGGGGCATGTGGGACGGGGAAGGAGGAGGATGGTGTGGGTGGGTTGTGGATTACCTGACCATATCGACGAGGCCGCGTAGCAAGAAGAAGGGTCACCGGCGAGGAGGCGGCGCTGCAAGAAGAAGGGTCGCCGGCGAGGAGGCGGCGCTGCAAGAAGAAGGGTCCCCGGCGAGGAGGCGGCGCTGCCAATAAGCAGCAGTGAAGGTTTGAACTTGGAAAGCGAGGAGGAACAGTGGAAATGTGGCTTTTGGTGGGGTGGGGGGCGGGAAGATAGATATTTCCGCGGTGGCAGAAAATTTTTGCTCGGTGCCGCGAGAAATTGGCGTGCAAGTGTTCTTCAAGCACGGGCGGTGGATTGTAGACGACGAAGCTTCCTGCGTAAGCCAGAAAAGACAGAGCGCCAAGATATTTTATATCGCATCCCACATGATTCTTGCTAGTAAACTGTTTGTGGTATACCTGATTTTTCCATTCTGTTTTGAATGACAAAATGGTGTTACGGAGGGAAAGGATGGTGTTTGAATTGCTAGAACATTTATCGACAGTGAACATGATTCTATACGAGTGTCGTGTTAAAATTTGGAATTATTCCTGGTTCGTTTGGCATTTTATGCATTAATTGAGTTTCTAGGCATTTAATGTGTATAATTCAAATTTGAACTACAAGCACATGCTCCAGTGCGCCAAAGTTTGTTGAAAAATCACATGTGTGTCTTTGGGTAAATTTATATGTCCCATGCAAGAATGGGAATGAAATTCAAACATCTGGGCGTCGTGGCTCGGCCGGAAACATTGAGAAACTTGGTTTTTAAATTCCTGTAAATCCCAAACTCGCCTGAAAATCATGAAACTTGGCATGGTGGCATTTCATGGCACCAACATGCTATGGTCAAAAAGTTGGCCGAATTGGGACAAGTTTTGGTATAAGCTTCTTGCAAATTGGAGCTTCTCTCAAGAAGGCGTGTGGTTTCGAGAGGGAACGTGTCATCTTTGTGTGCGAAACGACATACGATGTTCCCCTCTTGATTTTTTTACAGAGCAAACATATAACTATATGAGTGTCGTGTTAAATTTGGAATTATTCCGGGTTCGTTTGGCCCTTTTTATGCATTAATTGAGTTTTTGGGCATTTAATGTGAATAATTCAAAAATAACTACAAGCACATGCTCTACTGCACCAAGGTTGGTTGAAAAATCACATGTGTGTCCTTGGGTGAGTTTCTAGGTCCCATGCAAGAAATGAGAATGAAATTCAAACATCTGGGCATCGTGGCTCGGCCGGGAACTTTGAGAAACTTGATTTTTTTTAAATTCCCGTCAGTTCAAACTCGCCTGAAAATCATGAAACTTGGCATGGTGTCATTTCATGGCACCAACATGCTGTGGTAAAAAAATTGGCCGAATTGGGACAAGTTTTGGTATAAGCTTCTTACAAACCGGAGCTTCTCTCAAGAAGACTCGTGGTTCCGAGAGGGAACGTGTCACCTTTGTGTGCGAAACGATATACGCTGCCTCCCCCCCTTGATTTTTTAGAGAGGCAACATAGAACTATATGAGTGCCGTGTTAAAATTTGGAATTATTCCGGGTTCGTTTGGCCTTTTTTATACATTAATTGAGTTTATGGGCATTTAATGTGCATAATTCAAATTTGAACTACAAGCACATACTCCAGTGCACCAAAGTTGGTTGAAAAATCACATGTGTGTTCTTGGGTGAATTTCTAGGTCCCATGCAAGAAATGGGAATGAAATTCAAACATCTAGGCATCATGGCTCGGCCGGAAATATTGAGAAACTTGGTTTTTTAACTCCTGTAAATCCAAAACACGCATGAAAATCATGAAACTTGGCATGGTGTCATGACATGGCACCAACATGCTGTGGTAATTTTTTTGGCCGAATTGGGACAAGTTTGGCTATAAGCTTCTTGCAAACCGGAGCTTCTCTCAAGAAGGCTCGTGGTTCCGAGAGGGAACGTGTCACCTCCGTGTGCGAAACGACATACACTGCCTTCTCCCTCCTTGATTTTTTTACACACGCAACTTAGACCAATAGAAGTTATGTGCTAATTTTTAGAATTATTCCGGGTTTGTTTGGCCTTTTTTATACATTAATTGAGTTTCTGGGCATTTAATGTGCATAATTCAAATTTGAACTACAGGCACATGCTCCAGTGCACCAAAGTTGGTTGAAAAATCACATGTGTGTCCTTGGGTGAATTTCTAGGTCCCATGCAAGAAATGGGAATGAAATTCAAACATCTGGGCATCGTGGCTCGGCCGAAAATATTGAGAAACTTGGTTTTTTAACTCCTGTAAATCCAAAACACGCATGAAAATCATGAAACTTGGCATGGTGTCATGACATGGCACCAACATGCTGTGGTAATTTTTTTCGCCGAATTGGGACAAGCTTTGGTATAAGCTTCTTGCAAACCGGAGCTTCTCTCAAGAAGGCTCGTTGTTCCGAGAGGGAACGTGTCACCTCCATGTGCGAAACGACATACACTGCCTTCTCCCACCTTGATTTTTTTACACAGGCAGCTTAGACCAATAGGAGTTTCTTGCTAAATTTTGGAATTATTCTGGGTTCGTTTGACCTTTTTTATACAATAATTGAATTTCCAAGCGTTTAATGCACATAATTCAAATTTGAACTACAAGCACATGCTCAGTGCGCCAAAGTTAGTTGAAAAATCATTTATGTGTACTTGGGCGATTTTCTAGGTCCCATGCAAGAAATGGGAATGGAATTCAAATATCTGGGCGTCGTGGCTCGGCCGGAAACATCGAGAAACTTGCTTTTAAAATTCTCGTAAATTCAAAACTCGCCTGAAAATCATGAAACTTGGCATGGTGTCATGGCATGGCACCAACATGCTGTGGTAAATTTTTTGTCCGATTAGCGAAGGCGCACACATTAACAATCAACAAAGTCATTTTGGAACAAGTGTTGTCACGTTACAATCGGAAACACAAGTATTATTGAAACCGTGGGCGTTCTACTTACCATTTACGTGCCGTCACGTGTCCCCTTTTTTATTGTCTAGGAGGTGTCGTGCGGGGTAGCTATTTGAGTACGGGAGGCGTGCGATCAGACCCCTGCATGTGCTCATCAGGAGGAGAGCCCTTTGACCTCTATCCGGCGCCCACCTCTCTCCCAACGTCTCCATTAATGGCGCCCGAGCACCTGTTTAATGGTGTGGCTATGTCTCACTCGACTGAGATTTAAGAGAGAAAAAGGAAAATCTGAAAAGAAAGTTTTGCATGTATCTTGATGTAAGATGCGACGGACCTATATAGCATCGACTGCGACTTATAGCAAGACTGATGAATATAAGGACGATGACAGTGGATAATAATTGTCTTACATATTTAGGAAGATAATTACAAAAGCCACATGCGGCAACGCCCGAAATACACAAGGGCAAAAGAAGAAGGAAGACGCAGACAACGATCTGGCTCGCTGATCTCGACTTTCTTGATGCGTTGCTGCAGGCCACGGAGACTAGTTGTCGCGACGAGAGGCGACGAGCTCTTTCGTGTCCTCAAGACGCTGCTTGAGAGCTTCCACGGATTCCTCCACCAGCCTTTGGCGCTCGATGCGGAGCATGGCATTCTCATCCATAAGTTTCTTGACGATGACGGCGATCCTCTTCAACAAGGCAGTGGTCTCCTCATGCTGCTTCGTCATTCCGGCGATCTTCGCCCTTAGCAGGTCGTGCTCAGTGCGGAGCTTAATCTTGTCCTCCCCTAGTCCCCGGATGACGCTGGTAGCATTTTCAAACGAGGCATTCATCTCGTCCTGCAGCTTCATCCAGTCGGAGATCCGACCCATCAGGTCATCGAGCAAAGCGCGCATGCGCTTGTGAGAGTCCTCGCCTGCCCGCGAGACATTTTCCCAGGTTGCCATGGCGCGGGAGGACATCTCTGCTCGTGGCACGGCGAGACATCTCTGCTGCTTCCGCGGCGCAGCCGGACCAGTCTGCTGCATCGACTGCGCGGCGGGAGCTCTGTGCTACTATGGCCGCGCGGCGGGACATGTCGGCTATTTTCGCGGCGAGGCGGGACATCTCTCATGCTTCCGCTTCCATGCTCGCCTCTACCTGGTAGTAATCTCTCGACCCAGAACTCATGCGGGCCATGGCAGACGCAAGGGAACGACGATGAATGACTTGTTTGTTTTTGTGGATGAGGAGTTGAGGAGGAATGTGCAGTCATCTTGGAGTAGGTAGTATTTATAACCGAGTAATAATACACTCCTAAGTGGGAAACCATTTAGGTTTTGATCGGTGTGAACAGGTTTGCAATTAAATATAGCGTGGTAGTAATTTGGAATATGACGGGACGCAGGCTCCAAATTTATTGATGGTTCTATAATTTCTAAGTGCGGCACTATCCCCGGACGGCGTGATGTGGGCACGCGTTCTCGGCCGTGTACGTGGCGTTTGCGGGGTGCACCGCAATAGGCGATGTCAGCACATGTCTTGTTCCATCAACCATGCGCGCACGCTTCTTTTAATTGGAATGTGTGCCCGTCTAGCGCACACACATTGATCTGTCGAACAGTTTCTATTTGTTGTGGCTAATCGCAAACAGTTCATCCATGTGAAGTGTATGCCGTCAATCGCAGACACCTTGATCTGGCTGACCATTTCTGTTGTGTTGCCTAATCGCAAACAGTTCATCCGTCTGAAGTGTATGCCCTTAATCGCAGACACCTTGATCTGGCTGACTGTTTCTGTTGTGTTGCCTAATCACAAATATTTAATCCGAGTGAACTGTATGCTGTACATCACACACACACCTTGATCTAGCTGCCCGTTTCTATTCTTCTTCCTCATCGCAAACAGTTCATTGAACTGAACCGTATGCCCCGCATCGCACACACAATTAAAATCTGAACTGTGTTTGATGTATCCGCCATCGCAAACATTTTGCATCTTTTTTGACCATTTTTTTATAGCACCATTTGCGATTAATGCGTCGCACACAGTTTCGTCGAAGGGTCTCTGATTGTAGTGTCGCGTTAGCAGCATCTGCAGTAGTGAAAGTTGCTATAAAATGATTGTAAAACATCCAAGAATGATAATATAACAACATGGAACAAGCAAAAATTATAGATACGTTGGAGACGTATCAGTATGAGATAGTCCATGGTTGACTTATAGAATTCTCATTGCACTTCACTTATATCTTTTGAGTATGGCTTTATAGAATGCTTCACGTGCTTCACTATTATCATTTGAAGTTTGGATTGCCCGTTTCTCTTCACATATACAAAACCATTATTTGTGGAATGCTCTTTAGCTTCACTTATACTTATTAGAGCATGGTCTTTTGTAGAAAGAATTAAACTCTCATGCTTCACTTATATCTATTTAGAGAGCCAACAGGAATTGGTCATTTGCATGGTTAGTCATGAAATCCTACATAAAACTTGTGGATCACTGAATATGATGTGTTTGATTCCTTCCAATAGTTTTGCGATATAGAGATGATAATATGTGGAAGTACTAGTAAACGGTTGTGGTTAGTAGGAATATTGGTGTTAAGGTTTGTGATTCCCGAAGCATGCATGTATAGTCTCTCGTTATGCTATGAAGTTGGAGCCTGATTTATTATTGATTGTCTTCCTTATGAGTGGCGGTCGGGGATGAGCGATGGTCTTTTCCTACCAATCTATCCCCCTAGGGGCATGCATAGTAGTACTTTGCTTCGAGGGCTAATAAACTTTTGCAATAAGTATATGAGTTCTTTATGACTAATGTGAGTCCATGGAATATACGCACTCTCACCTTTTCGCAATTTTCTAACCTCTACAGTACTGTGCATTGCCCTTTCTCACCTCGAGAGTCGGTGCAAACTTCGCCGTTGCATCTAGAACCCGTGATATGATACACTCTATCACACATAAGCCTTATTATATCTTCCTCAAAATAGCTACCATACCTACCTATTATGGCCTTTCCATAGCCATTCCGAGATATATTGCCATGCAACTTCCACCGCTTCCGTTTTGATGACTTGAGCATTCATTGTCATATTGCTTTGCATGATCGTAAGATAGCTAGCATGATATTTCCATGGCTTGTCCGTTTTTTTATATCGTTGTTACGCTAGATCATTGCACATCCTGGTACACTGCCAGAGGCATTCATATAGAGTCATACTTTGTTCTAGGTATCAAGTTGTAATTTTTATTTCTTTTGAGTTGTAAGTAAATAAAAGTGTGATGATCATCATTATTCATTATTAGAGCATGTCCCAGTGAGGAATGGATGATGGAGACTATGATTCCCCCACAAGTCGGGATGAGACTCCGGACAAATATAAAAAAAAGAAAAAAGTGAGGCCAAAAAGAGCCTAAGAAAAAAGAAAAAAAGAAAAGAAAAAAATGAGAGAAAAGAGAGAAGGGGCATGCTAATTCCACACTTGTGTTTCAAAGTAGCACCATGTTTTTCATATAGAAAGTCTCCTATATTGTCACTTTCATATACTAGTGGGAAGTTTTCATTATAGAGTTAGATGCACACCCACTTAGTTTTCATGTTGAGCTTTCATACACTTATAGCTCTTAGTGCATTCGTTGCATGGCAATCACTACTCCTCGCATTGATATCAACTAATGGGCATCTCCATAGCCCGTTGGTTAGCCGCGTCGATGTGAGACTTTCTTACTTTTTTGTCTTCTCTATATTTACCCCTATCATCATACTCTATTCCACCCATAGTGATATATCCATGGCTTGCGCTCATGTATTGCATGAGGGTTGAAAAAGCTGAAGTGCGTTAAAAAGTATGAACCAATTGCTTGGCTTGTCAACGGGGTTGTGCATGATAAATACTTTCTGTTAAGAAGACAGAGCATGACAAGACTATATGATTTTGTAAGGATAGCTTTCTTTAGTGTTGATATTTTGACAGACACGATTGTTTGTTGGGATGCCTGAGTATTGATGTCTTTATCTCAAATTATAGAATATTGCTTTGAATCATTCGTGTCTTAATATTCATACCATGATTAGATATATGATCAAGATTATGCTAGGTAGCATTTCACATCAAAAATTATTATTTTTTTATCATTTACCTACTCGAGGACGAGCAGGAATTAAGCTTGGGAATGCTGATACGTCTCTGTCGTATCTATAATTTTTTATTGTTTCATGCCAATATTATACAACTTTCACATATTTTTGGCAATAATTTATATGATTTATTGGACTAACCTATTGATCCAGTGCCCAGTGCCAGTTCATGTCTGTTGCATGATTTTTGTTTTGCAGAATATCCATATCAAACGAAGTCCAAACATGATAAAAATTTACGGAGAATTATTTTGGAATATTTTTGATTTTTGGGAGGTGGAATCAACGCAAACAGGGGGCCACAGCCACCACGAGACACCAGGGCGTGCCCCAGGACTCAGGCGCGTGGTGGTGGGTTGTGCCCTCCTCGTAAGTCGGTTGGAGCTCTACTTCGGGCGCAAGGAAGCTTATATTCAGAAAAAACCGTGTTAAAATCTCAGCGCAATCGGAGTTACGGATCTCCGGGAATATAAGAAACGGTTTTCGGCCAGAAAACAGGAACGCGAAACAGAAGAGAATAGAGAGACAGATCCAATCTAGGAGGGGCTCCTACCCCTCCGCCGCCATGGAGGCCATTTACCAGAGGGGGAAATCTCCTCCCATCTAGGGGGGAGGCTAAGGAAGAAGGAGGGGGGCTCTCTCCCCCTCTCTCCCGGTGGCGCCGGAGTGCCGCCGGGGCAATCATCGTGTGACGGCGATCTACTCCAACAACTCCGTCATCTTCACCAACATCTTCATTACCTTCCCCCATCTATATTCAGCGGTCCACTCTCCCGTAACCCGTTGTACCCTCTACTTGAACATGGTGCTTTATGCTTCATATTATTATCCAATGATATGTTGCCATCCTATGATGCTTGAGTAGATTTGTGTTGTCCTATCGGTAATTGGTGAATTGCTATGACTTGCTTGTGGTTATGTTGCTGTCCTTTGGTGCCCATCATATGAGCGCGCATGTGGATCACACCATAGGGTTAGTTGTATATTGATAGGGCTATGCATTGGAGGGCAAGGGTGACAGAAGCTTCTTCCTACCATAAAAATTGATGCATACGGGATTGAAGGGGGACCAATATATATCTTAAGTTGGGTTTTACCTTAATGAACGTTAGTAGTTGCGGATGCTTGCTAATAGTTCCAATCATAAGTGCATAGAATTCCAAGGGACGACAGGCTGTAGGAGGTGCAGCAGCTTCCTCCTCATCATCATCATCCTCATCAGAATCTCACATCATGGAAGGTCTACCAATGACTCTGGCAATGGTCTTGTTGACCCTTTCCTTCCTTTTCTTCTTTGCACCAGCAGCTTCATCTTCCTCTCTGGGCTCAAGTGTGAACTCCATAGTCTCATGTGCAGCAGTTGATTTTCTGGCTTTGGACATGGGAGCTCTCTTGGCAGGAGGTTTCTTTTGTAGACAGGCTTGGTGGTGGCAGCAGCACCAACATATTCCTTCTTAACCACTTTCTTCTTGGAAGTTACTTCTTCCTCAACAACAAAATCCTCATCCTCACTGTCAGAATTCCTCTTCTTCCTCTGACTGGTAGTAGCTTTAGGCAAGTTGCTAGGGGTGTTTCTACTGCCCTCATCATAGCTGCTGCTGGGACTAGTGCCCTGACTGAGGTTGACCTGATCCTCTGATCTATTCTGACTATCACTGGCCTCAGACATCTTATGCAAACTGGCCCTGTGAATAGATGGATATGGGTAGAGTGGATGAGCATCACAAAAGCAGCTTGTTTTTGCAAAAATTGAGACAAAGGCTTAACTTTAGTTTTCTGCAGAAAGCATTTCGGATCCACCGATATGATAATCTCGGTGACACCAAAGCATTTAACAGAGTTCTAACATGCAGTTTCGATCAGACCGAGTTGCAATTCGGTGACTCCGAGATGCTAGGGTTTCACTGAGAAATTGCCTTCGGTCTCACCGATCAGTACATTTCGGTCAGACCGAGTTGTACTTAGTGCAATGGCCAGGGCCAATCGATGGGACCGAAAACTTCATTTCGGTCGGTCCGAGATGAGCTCGGCGGAAACCTAACCCTAAGATTTTGCATCAAATCTAATATAAAGGAACTTTTGTGTTGATAGGAAGTTTTCAATCGTGGCAAGAATACAGGCAATAACTTTGTGCATTGAATCAGATAGAGAAATTTGCACAAAGGGCTCGAACCATACCCTAACTTGGTGATGGTTCGCTACGGCGGCAACGGCAGAGGGGATTCCCATTGACGGCGGCAGAGACCTGCGACGATGGCGCATAGGTGGAGACGGCGACGATCCAGAGACCAAGGGTGGCAGCAATGGGGGGGCGCGGGCTCGACTGTTTGAAGAAATTTCCAAATGTCGGGCCGCGGCATATATATACCCATTAGCTGTGGGTGGCGCTGAGTGGAATGGATCGGTGGAACCGAGATGCAAAACTGCTTGCAGTTGCTGCAACTCGGTGAGACTGAATAGTTCTAATCAGTGGCACCGAGGTGAAAACCTAGATCAATCTAGTGGTTTTGGTGGGACCGAATATGAGTGTGTTGGTCTGACCGAAATTCATCAGAAGGTTTTGGAAGTCAGCCCTTGACGGATCGGTGGCTCCGAGTGCTCCTGACCCTTAGGGTCCGAAAAAGACTTGTTCAAATTTTGTGATGTAGCATGAATAGAATTTGAGAAGAGAAAAAGCATAGATAGCTAGAGGGAGTACTTAGGCATTCTTGTCCATCCATTTGGTCAACAAAAGCCAAACAATCAAAACTACAAATGGATGTCCTCGAATGGAGAAAACTATGCAACCAACATGCTCACACAATAAGATAGCAAATGAAAGATGTGACAAAGCATGCACATACACTCTAGCATCTATCAAGCAATTGGTGATGACTAAGTCATATATATATGAGTATATTGACTTAGGAGTCAAATGAGAACATTTGATCATAGGTCATACTCATCGTTTAAGCACAAGTGGGGTTACCACTTTTACATAAAGCATTGTTGTGTTCACACCATTAGAGTTGCTTTAGCTTAATTTTTTAGAGCAAAGCTGCCCCTAGATGTGATATCCCCCCTAGGAGGGATGAACTAACCTTGGGTTTTGTCGATGATGACTTCATGTAGATAGTGAAGATGTGGATGCTCAATGTTGATGTAGATCTTGTGGAGCAATCTATTGGAGTGTGTTGCACTTTCAATACCTACATGGGTTAGTCCCACAAGGAACATACAAGTATATCCATAGACATAGATTGGAATACACATATGATGATGTCCATGAAAGCATTAGGTTACCTTGTCCCTTGTCTTACCAACAAGAGGGTTTGTGACTCCATGAACTAGTGCAAGATATGAAAGTTGATTGCACATGTCCTCGCCAAGATGAATGTGAGTGAAGTATGTTGGCGGAGTCACCCTCAAGAACACTCTAGTTCTTCTTCTTTGGGATCCACATCAACTTGATGGGAATCCTTGGAGTTGTAGTCGTACTTGATGAAGTAGAACTCGACGTGGTCTTGGGAACCCACTTGACCATGGCCTTCGGAGCTTCTTCAAATGAATCAATCTCTTCTTGAAGCTTGTCCTTGCCTTTTAACTTGCGATCTTGTGGTGGAAGATCATCTTGAGCTTGTGTTCCCTTGAAAGAAGTGGGGTCATACTTCTATTGTTGAGGAACAAACTTCATCTTGGGATATTGATCTTCTTCCCACTCAACTCCATTGGCATTGAACTTTAGTTCAAAACCAACACCTTGATTCTTCCGGTGCCTTCCTTGCTTGCGTACAATTTCCTCAAATTTCTTACTTTCGGCAAGGCTCTTATAAACACCTTTCTCTATAATTCCCTTCAATAAGCTATTTTCTTGCTCAAGTGTAACTTGGCTAAGAGAATCATTAGTGGAATCAAGAGAACTACTAGAAGCAACAATATTGGATTTAACATGGTTATTGTTACTACTAGAGGAAGAATCTTTCTTGATCTTATTGCTAGATTTTACTTGTGGCATATAAGTAGACAAGAGGAGATGTTTGGCAAGATAAGAAAAACTCTTCTTTCGAAGATCATCATTGATAGCTTTTAGGAACTCATGTTCGTGCTCTAAATTTAGCTTCTCGAAGCGTAGCTT
Organism: Thinopyrum elongatum; assembly: GCA_011799875.1. NCBI lineage: Eukaryota > Viridiplantae > Streptophyta > Magnoliopsida > Poales > Poaceae > Thinopyrum > Thinopyrum elongatum. The sequence goes on from CM022301.1 coordinate 337,253,222, forward strand.
CTCATGAGTCTTTAGGGGCTTTCTATGATCCTCTAGAGTTGTTTCATGAGCCAACTTAAGAGTGTTTAGTTCTTTAGTTAGACGCTCAATCTCCTTCTAATCATTGTCATTCGTTTCATCTTGATTAACATGATTACTAGCAAGTTCATCATAGTTTTCATCACTAGTGTTGTCAACAAGTAAATCATCATCACCTAGCAGATCATCTTCATCACTATTGAAATCAACATACTCGGGGTGTGATACCTTAGGGCCGTTAGCCATGAAGCATCTTCCAATTCCTTCATTTGGTGAGCCAAATATGTCGTAGGAGTTGGATGACACAAGTGCAAGACCCGCAACACCTTCATCTTGAGTATATTCGGAGTCAGAGTGATAGCTTCTCTCGGAGTAGTTGTCGGAGTCGGAACCGGATACCCATTCACCAACGTAAGCTTGATATCTTCGTCTTGTGTAGCTCTTTGATGACTTGTCCTTCCTTTCCGAATCATTCTACAAGAGGGTCTTCGTTCATAACGATCATCTCTACTCCTTCTCTCTCTTTGAGGTGATTCATCTGTTCTACTCCTCCTTTTTGGTGAATCTTCTCTTTTCTTGTAGGGAACCGTACACTCATTGGAGTAGTGTCCGGGTCTTCCACAATTGTAGCAATTTCGATCACGACTAGAAGATCTTTTGTCATTGTAGGATCTTGACTTGGAGCTTCTCTCTTTGCTTCTATGTTTGTAGAACTTGTTGAAGTTCTTCACCATTAAGCTCAATTCTTCATTGGAGACTTGCTTCTCACTTGATGTTGAAGGAGCATCACTTGAAGCTTTGTAGGCTCCACATGACTTGTTGTGGAGCTCTTCCTTATCCTTGAGTGACATCTCATGAGCAATAATTCTACCGATGACTTCCGTGCGCTTGAGATCTTTGTAATTAGGCATCATTTGGATCAAAGTGCACACGGTATCATATTTTCCATCCAAGGCACTTAGGATCTTATTGATGATGAATTTGTCGGTCATCTCTTCGCTTCCTAAGCCGGCATTCTCATTCCTGATGAAAGCAAGCCTAGAGTACATCTCAGCGACTCCTTCACCATGCTTCATCTTGAACTTGTCAAGTTGACATTGAAGCACATCCAATTTGGATTCCTTGACGAACTCAATACCTTCGTGCATATCAACCAAAGTATCCCAAATTTCCTCTGCATTCTCAAGGCGGCTAATTTTGTTGAATTCTTCGGGGCACAATCCATTGAAGAGAATATCGCAAGCTTGAGCATTGTATTGCAACATCTTCATTTCTTCCGCGGACGCTTCATGATCCGGTTCTTTTCCATCCTCGAAGAAATCACCTTGCAAGCCAATACACACAATAGCCCAAACGGCGGGGTTATGACCAAGAATATGCATTTTCATCTTATGCTTCCAACTAGCAAAATTTGTACCATCAAAGTAAGGACCTCTACGGTGGTAATTTCACTTGCTAGACGCCATACTCTCCTAGGTTGTGAAACCAAGGCCATGATCACCAAAGCTATGGAAATCAAGGCAAATGGAGACCAAAGCTCTGATACCACTTGTAGGATCAAAAGTAGGTCTAGAGGGGGGGTGATTAGACTACTTGACCAAATAAAAATCTAACCTTTTCCCAATTTTAGTTGTGGGCAGATTTTAGCAACTAGCACAAGTCAAGCAATCAACCTACACATGCAATTCTAAGAGTGTAGCAGCAAAAAGTAAAACATTGCATATGAAGGTAAAGGGAAGGGTTTGGAGAGTGCAAACGCAATGAAGACACGAAGATTTTTGGCGTGGTTCCGATAGGTGGTGCTATCGTACATCCACATTGATGGAGACTTCAACCCACGAAGGGTAACGGTTGCGCGAGTCCATGGAGGGCTCCACCCATGAAGGGTCCACAAAGAAGCAACCTTGTCTATCCCACCATGGCCATCACCCACGAAGGACTTGCCTCACTCGGGTAGATCTTCACGAAGTAGGCGATCTCCTTGCCCTTACAAACTTCTTGGTTCAACTCCACAACTTGACGGAGGCTCCCAAGCGACACCTAACCAATCTAGGAGACACCACTCTCCAAAAGGTAATAGATGTTGTGTTGATGATGAACTCCTTGCTCTTGTGCTTCAAATGATAGTCTCCCCAACATTCAACTCTCTCATATAGATTTGGATATGGTGGAAAGATGATTTGAGTGGAAAGCAACTTGGGGAAGGCTAGAAATCAAGATTCTTATGGTAGGATTGGTATATCTTGATCTCAACACATGAGTAGGTGGTTCTCTCTCAGAAAATGTATGCTGGAAGTGTAGGCACGTTCTGATGGCTCTCTAACACATGGAGAAGGCGGTGGAGGGGTATATATAGCCTCCACACAAAATCCAACCGTTACACACATTTGACCCAACTCGGTCAGACTGAATAGATGAACTCGGTGAGACCGATTTAGTTCAAAATGTGAACATTAGGAATCTCGGTGGGACCGACTGGAACAACTCGGTGGGACCGATGTGCTAGGGCTTAGGGCAAACCTCATCTTGGTGGCGCCAATTGCATCAACTCGATGAGACCGAAGTGAAGCAATAGGGCAACAGAGAGTTGGTCAAGCCATCTCGGTGAGACCGATCGCTATTTCGGTGAGACTGAAATAATTGCAACATGCAACAAAGAGTTGGCAAGGCCATCTCGGTGAGACCGAGATCCGTATCGATGTGACCGAACTGTTAGGGTTTCTGGCAGTGGCTATATCATATGAACTCGATGGCTCCGGATAGGATGAATCGGTGGGGCCGAGTTGGAGTTTAGGGTTTTGACATATTTGGAATGAGAAAGTGCTTGAGGGATTTGGAGCAATATCACTAAGCATTTGAGCAAGCAAGCCATTAAGCAACACCTCATCCCCTTTTAATAGTATTGGCTTTCCTATGGACTTAGTATGATCTTGGATCACTAAAAATGAAATGAAGAATCTTGAGCTTTTCCAATATGTGTCCTTAGCATTTTGAGGGGTCCACATCTCTAGTCCTTGCCAGGCCATTCATTGAACTTTTTGAAATATTAAACTTGAATGGTTATTAGTTCAATGAGCTATATGTTGTCATAAATTACCAAAACCACCCGGGGATTAGTTGCACTTTCACATGCTAGTAGTGGCCTCTCCCACATAAAAACTTGCTATCGGTCTAGTATCATAGTCAATTCCTAAGGGACAATTCCGCAAATCCTACCACCACTAATACACGCTCGTTTTACTAAACTTAATTGTTTCTTTATTTAAACAACACCTAACTTTTATTTTCAAGTTCTTTATTATCTTGCATACCTATCCACACCTACAAAGTACTTCTAATTTTATTCTTGTTCTAGGTAAAGCAAATGTTAAGTGTGCATAGAGTTGTATCGATGGTCGATAGAACTTGAGGGAATATTTGTTCTGCCATTAGTTCCTCGTTGGGTTTGACACTCTTATTTATCGAAAAAGGCTACAAATGATCCCCTTTACTTGTGGGTTATCACCGATCACCCTGGGGCCCTCCCCTCTTCCGCCGTAAGTAGCAAGAAGGCCTTTTCTCAAACAGGGTGTTTGCCTCACGCCACTCTAAGTATGCTGACTTCTACTCCCAAGGGTCGTTGTACCTCACGCCGAACACCAACGGGGATGGTGCCGTCATCAGCCAACAATGGAGCTTCCAAGCGCAAGGCAACCGCGGGGGCCACATCGACTGTACCTTCGGCCAAAAGGTAATATAATTGAGATTGCAATCCGATCATTATTGACCTAGCTGCTACAGGCTCTAGTGACATTTAACGGGGCCTGCGGAAAAAAGGCACTGCCACCATGGTTCAAAGACATCAAGGAGGCATCGGGGCGTAATCTGAGATCCTCAGCACAGGCAGGGGTCAATGCGGGAGGTTCTGCCGCAGACCAGCCTTTAGAGGATCCTGAGGATGTCTCGGTCACCAATTCCGAAGTTGAAAGTGTGATGAATCATCAACGATGGAAGGAATCCTTGCGTCATGTCGCTTTTCCGATCAGGAATTCAACGCTTTTAATTCGGTAGACACATACCTCGGAGCAGCCCGAACAGGCCTTGAGGGGATTGCCAACCTTCTGTCCATCAACATGCATGTACGAGATAGGTTTTAACAACCGAACATAAATCCTAACCAAGTAGCCCCCGAGCCTTGATTCGGGAAGGACGGCCAAGTTAAGGATCTGTGACTATATGTAGTTGTGGTATTCTGCAGGCTTCGAGGGACCAGAACAAGAAACTGTCCGAGGACCTTGAATTGAAGCGAACACAGTTGGCTGATGCAAAAGCCGAACTAGAGGCGGTTAAGAAGTTCACCAGCGAAGCCCATGGTGAGGGAAAAACTTTGAATACGCATGAATTATGTCAAGGTACCTTGTTTAACATAGGTTTTCCTTATAGCAGCTGAATCCATAGGTCAACTACAAAAGGACCTGGATGCTGCCAAAGAGTCTCAAAGGTACGCCGAGTCACATCATGAAGCCGGCCTTCGGGTGTTGAAACGAAGCCATGAGGAGAACAGCAAGCTGAAGACAGAAACCAACAGCAGGCAAAAGAACTCGAGAGTTTGAAAACTCAATTGGCGCAAGCCCTTGGGAAGAACCAGAGATTGAAAAGCGACATGTTCAGTAAGTGATATTTCAACTTTGATATGTACGTAGACATTCGCAGTGTCTGAATGTAAAGCACATGCCATGTTTTGTGCTAGGTCTCCTGACCGGGCAGCCCGGAGAAGAGGTCAGCTCATTGGAGGAAATCTTTTAAAGGAGTTGTCTATCGTCCACAAGAGAGCTTGAAAAGCTATGAAGAACATGGTCAAGGCATTGTGGCCAACCGAGATGCCTCCAGACGATATAGCCGAACTGGCTAATCATTTTAAAGGAGCTCAACGACGCTTCGAGTTATGGAAGATATCGGCCTGTCAGGAGGGGCGCGAGAGGCATGGGCTATGTTGAAGACCCATTTTACCAAACTCGAGCTAGAGCAGATGGCCCGTGTTGGACCGGCAGGGCCGGATGGGCAAGAAATACCTTCTTCATTTGGTATATGACCAAGTGATGCCTGCGGCTCGATACTCCCAACAGGATTGTGCCCTAGATAGCTTAATAGACAATATTAACAAAGGGCAAGGTGTTTTATTCTATGTATCAGGGTACTTTACACCAAACATTCTCTATCCATACTGTAAACACTGTCTTAACCGGCCAACGGCTTCCGCCTCCCCGGCCAGTGGTCGGGGAGTGTTCCATACTATGTGACCTAAGGTAACAGGAAATCACTTCAGGTAACCAGGCAGTCCGGCCATTTGGTGCGAATAGAGAAAAAGTGCGTGCGGAGAGTTATGTTATATTACTTTTTAACGTAAGAAACATCTTCCGAAGAAAATAGTTCCTCCATGGGTTTCTTTCTTCAGGTTCGTCATGTCGAACATAGACGTTGTATCCGAATACCTAAAGTATGCGAATAATAATCAGCTCAGGGACCGAACCCCCAAATCTTGGTGGTGAACACCCAATTATTGTCACTTCCCTCGTGGCCGACCCATTATTTTCTTAAGAACGCTAGCTTTCAGCTTCACCCATCTGAGGTACGTACGTGGCTGACCCGGTCGTAGCAATCGCAGAGGTGCTCCCTTTACCCCCCAGCCGAACAATCGAGAATGTAGGGGGTAAGCACAGGAGCCAGGCAACCCAGCTTGGCAAAAACTTAAGTCAAATTGGTGCATATGATGGCTTAAAATTATACGGGAAGAGTGCAAACACGACAAAGGCGAATATGTGCATGAAAAGTATATTGATTGGTGATGGAAATATGCCCTAGAGGCAATAATAGAATGGTTATTATTATATTTCCTTAATCATGATAAAGGTTTATTATTCATGCTAGAATTGTATTGACCAGAAACTTAAATACATGTGTGCATACATAAACAAATACCGTGTCCCTAGTGAGCCTCTACTAGACTAGCTCGTTGATCAAAGATGGTTAAGGTTTCCTAACCATAGACATGAGTTGTCATTTGATAACGGGATCACATCATTAGGAGAATGATGTGATTGACAAGACCCATCCGTTAGCTTAGCATATGATCATTCAGTTTATTGCTACTGCTTTTTTAATGTCAAATACATGTTCCTTCGACCATGAGATCATGCAACTCCCGGATACCGGAGGAATACCTTGTGTGCTATCAACCGTCACAACGTAACTAGGTGATCACAAAGATGCTCTACAGGTATCTCCGAAGGTGTCTGTTGAGTTGGCGTGAATCGAGATTGGGATTTGTCACTCCGTGTATCGGAGGGGTATCTCCGGGCCCTCTCGGTAATACACATCACAAGAAACTTGCAAGCAAAGTGACTAAGGAGTTAGTTGCAAGATGATGTATTACGGAACGAGTAAACAGACTTGCCGGTAACGAGATTGAACTAGGTATAGAGATACCGACGATCGAATCTCTGGCAAGTAACATACCGACAGACAAAGGGAATTACGTATGTTGTCATAAAGGTTCAACCGATAAAAGATCTTCGTGGAATATGTAGGAATCAATATGGGCATCCAGGTCCCGCTATTGGTTATCGACCGAAGAGGTGTCTCGGTCATGACTACATAATTCCCGAACCCGCAGGGTCGCACGCTTAACGTTCGTTGATGCTAGAGTAGTATTGGGATATTAGATGAGTGGTAACCAAATGTTGTTCGGAGTCTGGGATGAGATCCCGGACATCACGAGGAGTCTCAGAATGGTCGAGAGGTAAAGATTTATATATGGGAAGTCATATTTTGGGTTCCAAAAAAAGGTGTGGTTTTTTCGGTATTGTAACGGGAAGCTTCCAGAAGGTTCCAGAGGATTCCGGAGGGGTCCGAAAGTCCACAAGTGGGTCCACCATGACCCAAGGGCCAGCTTGGGCTGCGGGGAGGTGCCCTGGCCTTATTGGGCTAGGCGCACCGAGTCCTCAAAAGCCCATGTGGCTAGGGAAGGCAAAAAAGGAAGGAGTCCTAGTAGAAATAGGATTGGACTTGGAGTCCAAATCCTCTCCCCCTTAGCTGCACCCTAGGGCTTGGAGGGGCTGTTTCCCATGCCCCTCCACCTATATATAGAGGGGAGGGGGTGCCCCAAGAGGACACACCAAGCCCTTGGCGCCCCTCTCTCTCCCGTTACTCCGTAGTTCCACCGCCTCGTCTCGACGATGCTTAGCGAAGCACTGTCGGTGCTCCACCACCACCATCACCACCACGTCGTTGTGTTGGTTGTGATCCCATCTACTTCTCCTCTCCCACTTGCTGGATCAAGAAGGAGGATACGTCATCGAGCCGCACATGTGCTAAACTCGGAGGTGCCGTCCGTTCGGCACTAGATCAGTTGGATCGTGATCGGATCGCGAAGAGTACGACTACATCAACCGTGTGATAAACGCTTCCGCTTAGAGATCTACAAGGGTATGTAGATGCTCTCCCCCTCTCTTAGCTATGCATCTCCATGGATAGATCTTGCGTGTGCATAGATTTTTTTTCCATGCAACGTTCCCCAACAATTGGCTGCTTTAAAAGGAGCCCCAAGGTAGATCCGGGTAGTACATTTGAAAATGTATGCTAAAAGGGCCTAACACAGTTTGGTTTATCCGAACATAGCCCAGGAGGTGCTAACTCCCGAAAAGTAAAAACAAAAAAGTAAAATAAGAAAAGGCTAGTTGAACTGACATAATCGCACTAGCCGTAGAAGCGCCGAAGCCGAGCTGCGTTCCAGGGGTTTGGTTCGAGGCGATTGTCGGCTGGGTTGCGAATACGATATGCTCCTCCTGCTAGCACTTCAACGATTATGAAACGGCCCTCCCATTTGGGCGAGAGCTTGTTCTTCTGGTTCTCAGGGAGACGGAGGACGAGTTCGCCTAGATTGTATTCCTTCACCCGAACTTCCCTACTCTGGTAGTGCCGGGCCTGCTGTTGATAAAATGTAGAGCGATCCCGAGCTACGTCGCGCTCTTCTTCCAAGGCATCCAGGTCATCCTACCGATCCAACTCGGCTTCCTTTTCTTCGTACATGCGCACTCTAGGCGCATCATGGATGATGTCACATGGGAGGACTGATTCTGCGCCGTACACCATGAAAAAAAGGTGTTAATCCCGTTGACCGGTTGGGGGTAGTACAGAGTCGAGCTCCTCTACCCAGTGACAATCAGATTGCTTCAAGGAACGGACTAGACGAGGCTTTATGCCACTCATGATTAGTCCATTGGCCCGTTCGACTTGTCCATTGGTTTGCGGGTGATATACCGAAGCATAGTCGAGCTTGATGCCCATGTTAGTGCACCAGTATTTGACTTCCTGGGCTGTAAAATTGGATCCATTATCCGTTATTATGTTGTGAGGGACACCGTAACGGTGCACCACGCCGGATATAAAGTCGATGACTTGTCCGGACTTTGCTGAGGTTACTAGTTTTGCCTCGATCCATTTAGTGAATTTGTCAACCATGACCAGTAGGTATTTCTTTTTCTTGGTCCCCCTTTAAGTGGTCCGACCATGTCCAGCCCCCAGACCGCGAAAGGCCAGATGATTGGTATTGTCCGGAAAGCCGTGGGGGCCATATGGCTTTGATTTGCAAAAAGCTGGCATCCAACGCAGTGTTGGACTAGAGTATGGGCGCCCACGCGAGCGGTGGGCCAGAAAAACCCTGCTCGGAAGGCCTTGCTTAATAGGGCCCGAACTGCCACGTGGTGGCCGCCCATGCTAGCGTGTATCTCAGCCAAAAGTTGTTGCCCCTCCGCTTTAGATATGCATCTCTGGAGAATTCCGGTAGTGCTTTTTTGTATAACTCCCCCTTGTGGACCTTGTAGGCTTTAGAGCGCCGGACTATGCGCCGTGCCTCGGTCAGATCATCGGGGAGCTCCTGCCGTAGAAGGTAGGCAAGGAATGGCCCGGTCCATGGTGTGATTACAACCATGACTTCGTGAGCCGAAGATGTTTCTTGAAGCGCCGAGCCACCGATGATGTCGTCGTCTGGCTCAATGGCTGGAGGGACGATTTGTTCGGGGCCATTGGCTGCCGCATCATTGTCCCCATCCTGCCACACCATGGATGGCTTAAAAAGCCGTTCTAAGAAGGTGTTCTTAGGCACTGGGTCGTGTTAACGCCCATACGAGCGAGGATATCCACAGCTTGATTGTTGTCTCTAGAGACATGGTGGAATTATAACCATTCGAACCGGGCTGATGTTTTAAGGACGACATTTCGGTATGCTGCCATTTTTGGGTCTTTGGCATCGAACTCGCCGTTTACCTGAGAGATGGCGAGGTTAGAGTCTCTTCGCACCTCGAGCCGCTGTACGCCCATTGACGTTGCCATCCGAAGACCATGCAACAGGGCTTCATATTCAGCTGCGTTGTTGGAGTCTGTGTCCATGATCTGTAGTACGTACCGGATATTGTCGCCCGTAGGGGATGTAAGGATCACCCTGGCCCCCAGTCCGACTAACATCTTGGAGCCGTCGAAGTACATTATCTAGTGTGAGTATGTACTATATTTGATGAGTGGTAACCAAATGTTGTTCGGAGTCCCGGATGAGATCCTAGACGTCACGAGGAGTCTCGGAATGGTCGAGAGGTAAAGATATATATATGGGAAGTCATATTTTGGGTTCCGGAAAAAGGTGCAGTTTTTTTGGTATTGTACCGGGAAGCTTCCGGAAGGTTCCGGAGGATTCCAGAGGGGTCCGAAAGTCCACAAGTGGGTCCACCATGAACCAAGGGCTAGCATGGGCTGTGGGAAGGTGCCCTGGCCTGATTGGGCTAGGCGCACCAAGTCCTCAAAAGCCCATGTGGCTAGGGAAGGCAAAAAAGGAAGGAGTCCTAGTAGGAATAGGATTGGACTTGGAGTCCAAGTCCTCTCCCCCTTAGCTGCACCCTAGGGCTTGGAGGGGCTGTTTCCCATGCCCCTCCACCTATATATAGAGGGGATGGGGCGCCCCAAGAGGACACACCAAGCCCTCGGCGCCCCTCTCTCTCCCGGTACTCCATAGTTCCACCGCCTCGTCCTGGCGATGCTTAGCGAAGCGCTGTCGGTGCTCCACCACCACTATGACCACCACGCCGTCGTGTTGGTTGTGATCCCATCTACTTCTCCTCTCCCACTTGCTGGATCAAGAAGGAGGAGACGTCATCGAGCCGCACATGTGCTAAACTCGGAGGTGCCGTCCGTTCGGCACTAGATCGGTTGGATCATGATCGGATCGCGAAGAGTACGACTACATCAACCGCGTGATAAACGCTTTCGCTTAGCGATCTACAAGGGTATGTAGATGCTCTCCCCCTCTCGTAGCTATGCATGTCCATGGATAGATCTTGCGTGTGCGTAGAAATTTTTTGTTTTCCATGCAACGTTCCCCAACAGTGGTATCAGAGCCAGGTCTATGCGTAGATGATATGCACGAGTAGAACACAAAGGAGTTGTGAGCGGTGATGGTCATACTGCTTACCACCAACATCTTATTTTGATTCGGCAGCATTGTGGGATGAAGCGGCCTGGACCAACCTTACAGGTCCATGTACATGAGACCGGTTCCACCGACTGACATACAACTTGTTTTGCATAAAGGTGGCTGGCGGGTGTCTGTTTCTCCTACTTTAGTTGAATCGAATTTGACTACGGCCGGTCCTTGAAGAAGGTTAAAACAACAAACTTGATAATCACCGTTGTGGTTTTGCGTAGGTAAGAACGGTTCTTGCTAGTTGCCCGTAGCAGCCACGTAAAACTTGCAACAACAAAGTAGAGGACATCTAACTTGTTTTTGCAGGGTATGTTGTGATGTGATATGGTCAAGACGTGATGTGATATACGTTGTTGTATGAGATGATCATGTTTTGTAATATCGACAACTGGCAGGAGCCTCAGGGTTGTCTCTTAATTATTGTATGAAATGCAAGCGCCATGTAATTGCTTTACTTTATCGCTATGCGTTAGCAATAGTTGTAGAAGCAATCATTGGCGAGACGACCCCGACGCAATGATGGAGATCAAGGTGTCGAGCCAGTAACGATGGAGATCATGACGATGCTTTGAAGATACAGATCAAAAGCACAAGATGATGGACATATCATGTCACATATTTTGATTGCATGTGATGTTTATCCTTTATGCATCTTATTTTGCTTAGAACGACGGTAGCATTATAAGATGATCCCTTCGCTAAATTTCAAGATAAAAGTGTTCTCCCCGAGTATGGACTGTTGCTAAAGTTCGTCGTTTCGAAGCACCTCGTGATGATCGGGTGTGATAGACTCTACATTCACATACAACGGGTGTAAGCCAGATTTACACACGCGGAATACTTGGGTTAAACTTGACGAGCCTAGCATGTACAAACATGGTCTCGGAACAACATGAGTCATATAGTAGATATGATCAACATGAAGATGTTCACCATTGATGACTACCCCATCTCACGTGATGATCGGACATGGGTTAGTTGATTTGGATCATGTATCACTTAGACAACTTGAGGGATGTTGATTTAAGTGGGAGTTAATTAGTAATTTGATTAATTGAACAGAGATTTATCATGAACATAGTCAAAAATGTCTTTGCAAATTATGTTGTAGTTCAATAGCTCGCGATGTAGCTTCCCCGTTTTTTGATAGGTTCCTAGAGAAAACTAAGTTGAAAGTTGATGGTAGCAATAATGCGGACTGGGTCCGTGATCTGAGGATTATCCTCATTGCTGACAGAAGAATTATGTCCTTGATGCACCGCTAGGTGACACACCTGTTGCAGGAGCTGATACAGACATTATGAATGTTTGGCAAAGCTTGATCTGATGACTACTTGATAGTTTAGTGCGCCATGCTTTACGGCTTAGAATCGGGGCTCCAAAGACGTTTTGAACGCCATGGAACATATGAGATGTTCCAAGAGATGAAATTGGTATTTTAGGCTCATGCCCGTGTTGAGAGGTATGAGACCTCTGACAAGTACTTTGCCTACAAGATGGAGGAGATTAGCTCAGCCAGTGAGCATGTGCTCAGAATGTCTGGGTACTAAAATCGCTTGAATCAAGTGGGAGTTAATCTTCCAGATAAGATAGTGATTGACAGAATTCTCCAGTCACTATCACCAAGCTACTAGAGCTTCGTGATGAACTATAATATGCAAGGGATGACAAAAACAATTCCTGAGCTCTTCACGATGCTGAAATCAGCGGAGGTAGAAATCAAGAAGGAGCATCAAGTGTTGATGGTTAACAAGACCACTAGTTTCAAGAAAAATGGCAAGGGAAAGAAAGGGAACTTCAAGAAGAATGGCAAGCAAGTTGCCGCTCCCGTGAAGAAGCCCAAAGCTGGACCCAATCCTGAAACTGAGTGCTTCTACTGCAAGGGAAATGGTCACTGGAAGCGGAACTGCCCCAAATACTTGGCGGATAAGAAGGATGGCAAAGTAAACAAAGGTATATTTGATATACATGTTATTGATGTGTACCTTACTGGTGCTCATAGTACCCCTGGGTATTTGATACCGGTTCAGTTGCTAAGATTACTAACTCGAAACAGGAGTTGCAGAATAAACAGAGACTAGTTAAGGGCGAGGTGACGATGTGTGTTGGAAGTGTTTCCAAGATTGATATGATCACCATCGCACATTCCCTCTACCTTCGGGATTGGTGTTGAGCATGAATAAATGTTATTTGGTGTTTGCTTTGAGCATGAACAAGATTAGATCGTGTTTATTGCAATACGGTTATTCATTTAAGTCAGAGAATAATTGTTGTTCTGTTTACATGAATAAAACCTTCTATGGTCATACACCCAATGTGAATGGTTTATTGAATCTCGATCATAGTGATACATATATTCATAATATTGATGCCAAAAGATGCAAAGTTGATAATGATAGTGCAACATACTTGTGGCACTGCCGTTTAGGTCATATTGGTGTAAAGCGCATAAAGAAACTCCATGCGGATGGACTTTTGGAATCACTTGATTATGAATCACTTGATACTTGCGAACCATGCCTCATGGGCAAGATGACTAAAACTCCATTCTCTGGAACAATGGAGCGAGCTAATGACTTATTGGAAATAATACATACCGATGTATGCGGTCCGATGAGTGTTGAGGCACGCAGCGGGTATCATTATTTTCTAACCTTTACAGATGATTTGAGTAGATATGGGTATATATACTTAATGAAACACAAATCTGAAACATTTGAAAAGTTCAAAGAATTTCAGAGTGAAGTAGAGAATCATCATAACAAGAAAATAAAGTTCCTACGATCTGATCGTGGAGGTGAATATTTGAGTTACGAGTTTGGCCTTCATTTAACACAATGTGGAATTGTTTCACAACTCACGCCACCTGGAACACCATAGCGTAATGGTGTGTCCGAACGCCGTAACCGTACTTTATTAGATATGGTGCATTCTATGATATCTCTTACCGATTTGCCTTTATCATTTTAGGGTTATGCATTAGAGACAGCCGCATTCACGTTAAATAGGGCACCGTCTAAATCCGTTGAGACGACACCGTATGAACTATGGTTTGGCAAGAAACCTAAAGTTGTCGTTTCATAAAGTTTGGGGATGCGACGCTTATGTCAAAAGGCTTCAGTCTGATAAGCTCGAACCCAAATCGAAGAAGTGCATCTTCAAAGGATACCCTAAGGAAACTATTGGGTACACCTTCTACCACAGATCTGAAGGCAAGATCTTTGTTGCCGAGAATGGGTCCTTTCTAGAGAAGGAGTTTCTCTCGAAAGATGTGAGTGGGAGGAAAGTAGAACTTTATGAGGTAGTTGTACCTTCTCTCGAATTGGAAAGTAGCTCACCAGGGAAAATGTTTCCGTGATGCCTACACTAACTAGAGAGGAAGCTAATGATGATGATCATGAAACTTCAGATCAAGTTACTACTGAACTTCATAGGTCAACCAAAACACGTTCCGCACCAGAGTGGTAATCCTGTCCTGGAAGTCATGTTGTTAGACAACGGCGAACCTACGAACTATGAAGAAGCTATGATGAGCCCAGATTTCGACAAATGGCTTGAGGCCATGAAATCTGAGATAGGATCCATGTATGAGAACAAAGTGTGGACTTTGGTGGACTTGCTCGATGATCGGCAGGCCACTGAAAATAAATGGATCTTCAAGAGGAAGACGGACACTGAAGGTAATATCACTGTCTACAAAGCTCGACTTGTCGTGACAGGTTTTCGACAAAGGGTTGACTACGATGAGACTTTCTCACCCGTAGCGATGCTTAAGTCTATCCGAATCATGTTAGCAATTGCCGCATTTTATGAAATCTAGCAAATGGACGTCAAAACTGCATTCCTTAATGGATTTTTTAAAAGAAGAGTTGTATATGATGCAACCATAAGGTTTTGTCGATCTTAAAGGTGCTAACAAAGTGTGCAAGCTCCAGTGATCCATCTATGGACTGGTCCAAGCATCTCAGAGTTGGAATCTACGCTTTGATGAGGTGATCAAAGCATATGGTTTTATACAGACTTACGGTGAATCCTGTATTTACAAGAAAGTGAGTGGGAGCTCTGTAGCATTTCTGATATTATATGTGAATGACATATTGTTGATTGGAAATGATATAGAATTTCCGGATAGCATAAAAGGATACTTGAATAAGAAATTTTCAATGAAAAACCTCGGTGAAGCTACTTACATATTGGGCATCAAGATCTATAGGGATAGATCTAGACGCTTAATAGGACTTTCACAAAGCACATAGCTTGGTAAAAGTTTTGAAGAAGTTCAAAATGGATCAGTCAAAGAAAGGGTTCTTGCCTGTGTTGCAAGGTGTGAAGTTGAGTAAGACTCAAAGCCCGACCACGACAGAAGATAGAGAGAGAATGAAAGTCATTCCCTATGCCACAGCCATAAGTTCTATAAAGTATGCCATGATGTGTACCAGACCAGTTGTGTGCCTTGCCATGAGTTTGGCAAGGGGGTACAATAGTGATCTAGGAGTGGATCACTGGAAAGCGGTCAAAAATATCCTTAGGTACCTAAAGAGGACTAAGGAAATGTTTCTCGGTTATGGAGATGATAAAGGGTTCATCGTAAAGGGTTACGTCGATGCAAGCTTTAACAATGATCCTGATGACTCTAAGTCTCAATCTGGATACGTATTGAACGTGGGAACAATTAGCTAGAGTAGCTCTATGCAGAGCATTGTAGACATAGACATTTGGAAAGTACACATGGATCTGAATGTTGCAGACCCGTTGACTAAAACCTCTCTCAGACGCAAAACATGATCACACTCTAGTAAAATCTTTGGGTGCTAATCACATGGCGATGTGAACTAGATTATTGACTCTAGTAAACTCTTTGGGTGTTACTCACATGGCGATGTGAACTATGGGTGTTAATCACATGACGATGTGAACTAGATTATCGACTCTGGTGCAAGTGGGAGACTGATGGAAATATGCCCTAGAGGCAATAATAGAATGGTTATTATTATATTTCCTTAATCATGATAAAGGTTTATTATTCATGCTAGAATTGTATTGACCGGAAACTTAAATACACTAGATGATTCCCCGCGCATTGTTGCGGAACATATTGCCTAAAAATTAGGGTTTTACTCGGCAAATTGACTCTCTTGAAAAGATTTGGAAATCAATGAAAAAATGTTGGTTATTTAACAAAAATAATATATAGTCTACCACCTACCCTTCTTTTGCAAGGGAAGAAAACTTCCCAGCTACAACCAAAACATCATCACAAAGTAATAGCCCACTGGCCTGGCCTTGTAGAGGCACTCATCTGCCGACTACTTCATCATGTGCCACACCACCGCCGGGGAGGGTTTCTTCTTGGATATTGGTGTTGGCGGTTACCATGGTGGACGCACTTGTTGCGTGTCGAGCTGTGGCGACCAACATGGCCGAGCTGGAGAAAATCAACCCTGGTACACAACTTTAACAATGGTGCAAACATATCTTTTTTTTTTTTGAGAATTGGTGCAAACATATCTAGTTCAATCCCTCTAATGGGCATTTAACAATTCTTAGCATATGAAAATCAGAAAAACGGAAGACACACCATATGATATAACAAATAAGGGACGATCAAGTTCTTACTGAGTAAATACACTCACAACAATGCCACCTGAAAAAGGAAGCTGACAGTAGTAGAATAATTCATCCTACCTCGAATCCTGCATAACATGTAAAATAATAAGATGTAACATCAAATCATGAAGTGAAAATAATAAAGTGAAACATGGGATTAAACCTGCTATATTCTTCTGTATGGTTAACGAAATTCATAAACGCGAGGCTGGACTTCTTGTGATGTTACTTTTTTTGAGGAAGATATGTGTCCATTTATGATCAACGATGTACTACCAGCATTTGGCGAAGACTAATTAAATAAATCGGATTCTCCACTTAAGGAAAGTTTGTGAATGAAATTAAAAAAATGTAAGAATCTAAACACCTTCAGAAAATAATTTTTAACTAATCATTAATATAAGTAGGGTGTTTCTTTGTGATGCATTTTGACAAGGATTGTGGGTGGAGCTAACCAGGTTCGTGTTGCACGGATGCTTGACCGGTTGAGGATTGAGGGCATGCCGCAACATGGGCGCGTTGGCCATGTGTTGTCTTACTCGACGCCTAGGTTATGGGAGCAGAAGCATCGATGCAAAGACGTGCCACTTCTATAGGGATGGTGATCACTACTAAGATTTTCTTCCCACCCTGATGCCTGCATCCCAGTAGCTTCACGTGACCCTGTACCTGACGACCAATCTATTGTCGGTTGAGTTTTACCAAATGAATCAGGAAATATGACAATCGCTAAATTTGCTAACAGAAATAGGATGGAAGGTCTCGTGGACTTGACACGGTAGATGTCCTAGCGGAAGGACTTAGTCGTGGAGCCATCGCAACTAGGTTAACTTGAAGGGGTTAAATGGGACAAAGGACACAGAGAGTTTACCCAGGTTCGGCCCCTCTCAATGAGGTAAGCCTACTCCTGCTTTTGTGCTGTATTGCTAGGGTTTCGATTACCAGGGAGTGAATACGCTTGACCTAGTTCCCGATTGTTTGTTACCTGTCCCTAAACCGCCGCCGGGTCGTCCCTTTATGTCCATAGGTTGACGCCCGGTGGTTCACAGAATCCCGGCCGGCTCATAAACGTGTCCGGCTCGGTATCCTCTCCTTCCTATCTTACAATACAAGTCATATAATTATGGCGGTTTACATCTATGGGCCCTAACTCACCTTTGGGCTTTTGGCCTTCTTATTAAGTCTCCTTCGTAAGTCGCCATCTTCTATGTCTTCATGGTCTTCAATACAGGTAAACCACTATGAGCATAACCCGGCCCCTCCTGGGCGGTTTATACTCAATAGTTATATCCCCAACATTAGGCCCCAGGTTGATGTGAACTTGTTCATATCAATCTTCAATACTTGACTTAGAAAAAATCCTTCATCATCAGTCCTTATCAAAATTTATAACCCGCCACGACGTCTGCTCACAGCATTGTGCTAACCCGCCATGATGTCATCTTGCATTAATATCGCACGAGGCCCAAATCTCAGCCTCCTTGATTCCCGCGCATGCCATCTATCCATTCACCTTATAAATAGGGCCAGGGGTCCTTTTCACTTTCCCCCCTTGCCTTCTCGTCTCTGTCTTCCACCTCGCATCGCCTCAGTGCCCGAGCTCCGCCGCCATCGTCGACCTTTGCCACTGCCTCAACAACGTCCGCTGCATCAACCTGAATTGACCGGAGTTCGTCCGCGCGCCTCCGCTACTCAACAGCCCTGGTAGGTCCTCTTCCTTCCTTTTCCCCTAGATCCCATTAGGGTTTCCACGAGTTCATCGGAGTTCATCTCGGTTCATCTTTGTTCCTCCATAGACCATGTAGTTTTTGATCTAAGTATAGTACCAATCTTGTCCAATAGCAGTTTAGCACTCATTTTTAATATCTGAACGCCTCCCCTCCATAGGAGATCTCATCTGAGCACGTGAACTGCCCTGCCGCCGCTACTTTAGGTTAGAATTTTTCTTCATTATCTGTACTGCTGTAGATCCAAAATTATAACGCCAATCTGTGAAACCTGTTTTTCACCACTTAGCCATTTTCCAACTTCAAATCTATACTTTCAATATCCGTGTAGACGGTTTGACCTCAGAAAGTAATAACCTGCCAGGTACCATTAGTCCCCTCTTAAACCGCCAAGTGCTCGTCTTTGTAATTTAATAACGTCACTGTCCGGTTTAACATTTATGCATGCTTCAACACTTTCTGCTTATTAACCATGAACCTTAAACCGGCACAAATCTTTTCCAGGTTATCGTATAAATGGCCAAATCCTTTTATTCCTGTAACTGGGTTCAATCCCGGGTTACAGAAGAAGAACTGAACGGGTGTGTTGCAACCGGCGCTTTAGTGAAAAAGGAAGACATCCACTGGAGAGCCCCCGGTCCAGAAAATCCTCCTGTGCCCAAGGATGGGGAAGTGATCGTTTTTGTTGATCATCTGAGTCGAGGGTTCAGCCCTCCCGGATCAAAAAAATTCCGTGACGTGCTTCACTTCTTCCAACTTCACCCTCAAGATATTGGGCCTAACTCCGTGTCCAATATTTGCAATTTTCAAGTGTTTTGTGAAGCCTACCTGCAAGAAGAGCCCACAGTCGACCTGTTCAGAGATTTCTTCTATTTAAACCGCCGTACTGAATTTACGGATGGGCCCAATACTGAACTTGGCGGGGTTTCAATTCAGAAGAGAAAAGACGTCAGCTTCCCTCACGCTAGGCATCATAGCCATCCCAAAGATTGGAATCAAACTGGGTTCTATTGCCAAGATACGTCTCCAGCTGACGAGAATCCTCTGCCGGGTTACCGTGCTCACCGGCTTACCGATGCACATCCATTCCCCCAAAGACTCAATGCAAAGGAACGGTCCAAATATGCACCACAGCTTTCAAAGCTCAGAGCCTTTCTGGCAAACGGTTTGACAGGCATTGATTTTGTCCGTTGCTGGGTATCTTGGAGCATTTTGCCTTTAAGCCGTCGCCCCGGTTTAATGTGTGAGTACACAGGGGACGTGAAAGACCCTCAACGCCACACTGATATTCAGCTGACTGATACTGAAATTACTGAATCTGTCAAGAAGATGCTGGATGAACCGGTGACCGACTGTAGCAAAACAGGACTTAGTCCTTTCTGTGTTTCAAATAAACCGGCAGCTGTAAGAATTGCCCCACTCCTGCTTTAATCCATATTCTTAATACTCCCTTATGATCTTTTCAATCTTTAAACAAGGTGATGATCCGTTCTGGAAGAAGAAACCGCAGGATAAACCGGCCAAAACACTTCGTGTCAAGACCAAGGTCAACAAGAAGCCCGCCAAGAAGAAAAACACCGAGCCTACCAAGTTAAACATTGACGATGATAATCCAGAGTCAGAGGTAGAACTTGATTCACTTGGCTCTTTTTTCATACATCTCATTGACGATGATTTTTATCAGGATGACGCAGAAGCTAGCCGCGCAAACGACGTAGAGGTAACTATTCTCTCATCTGGTTCAGAACCTCTGCCCACACAGAAAACCTGACAAGCAAGCTGGAAAGTAAGATTTTCTCACCCCCTAGCTTACTTGGATCCAAACTTTCTTTTGAAGAAGCAGCAACACGAAGCTCGCCGCACAACCCGGCATAGCGGCCATGTGGTCACTTCTTCCGGTTTACCGAACTCGCCAGTTCATAAACGCCGCCCAGAGGTCTCTTCTATTTCTGACATGTCTTATCCCAAGGCGGGTTATTTCCGACAACCTCTTAATCCGTCTGATTCAAACTACCAGGGAACTTCCCTTTCATCCTCTGGCGAGTCCACAGGGACACAAATTCCAACCCTCAAAACTGTTCCTGGGTGAGCATTTTTAACTAACCCCTTGTACCTTATGCTTGATCATTATACTAACTTGTTAGTTGCGTCTCTGTCAGAGCCAAGGCCAGGCCCAGTAAAAAGGCCAAATTAAACAAACCAGCTGATGACAGTGCACCAACTGATCCAGAAAAGAACCCGGAACAGTTTGAAACAAATACTGAAGCTATTCTTGATGATCCGCCACCGCAAGATCATGACACCTTTGTTGAGCAGATGGAAATTGATCCGATAAGTCATGCTGATAAACCGCCAAGCCCAACTAAGGCTGCTGATGATAAAGCTGACGATGTTGTAGTTACCGGTGTCGGGTATACAGCCCCAGACAACCCCACTGCTCTGTCAAAACATAGTGCCAAAGAAGAATTTTCTGCTGTTGACAAGGGCAAGTGGAAGGCGGACTTGGAAAGCTATGCCCACCTCAGCGCCCAAGATATTCATTCTGGGTTTTTAAACCGTCTGTACACAAGCCGTGATTATGAAGCCGGTTTACTGAACATGATGAAGGAGCGATATGAGGTAAATGCTGTTAACTCTGCATACATATTCTTCCCTTAGCCGCCAAGTTTACTGGACATAAAAGAATAGAATGTTCTGCAAACTTTCCAGAGCCATATAGATCAACTCCACTAGCCCGCAAGGGCCGGTTTATAATGTCAATATGAACCGGGACTTTAGAATAATATATCTTCAATTTCGCCTGTGTAGCCCCCAAGGGTCGACTTAACAAATATGTTAAGTTGAGACTAATTATGCTGTAAGGCTCAAAATTCTTACTTAGGACCTTTATAATCCAGTTGACCATCAAGCTGATAGTTGTTACGTGCTTGGGACTTGTAATTTTTTTTTATAAGAAGCAATAGACATTAGCCCCCAAGTGCCAAGTATATTACTTGTTATGTGCTTGGGACTTTGAATATGCACTGCCATGTAATTAATTACATGTCTCTTGCAGGTTGATCTTAACAAGAAGGAATCTCAAATCGCCGACCTTCAAGAAAATATCAAGTCGCAACAAGCCGAGACCTCCAAAGCCAAGGAGGAACTGACCAGTGCCTTAACAGCAATGGAGAAACTGAAGGAGAGCTTCAAGAATGAGCGGGCAGGTTGGGATACAGAAAAGTCAACTCTGCTGAAGAGGGCTGAGGATGCTGAGGCTGCCCTTAAACCGGTAGCTGAAGAGCTGGCTGGCTTGAAACAGCAAATAAATGCCATGACCGCTGCTGTATTTGGTAAATAACTTCTTCATAAGCTTTGAACATGTATTATGTAAGAGACTGCCGGTTTACCGATGTTTTTGATGATGCAGGAACTCGCATTGCTCATCTTGGCTCAGATATGCGGCAAAAACTGAAAGCCGCCTATACACTTATAGAGCAATTATATACCGGCGTACAACGGGTTATCTGCACAGCTTCCCATAATAAACCACCCCCAACCTTGATCAAGGAGACGTTGGAAAGGCTGGCAATGATGCCTGCACGGTTTGAGGAGCTAAAGAAGTCAGCTGCCAGGGCGGGTGCTCTTACTGCACTGACTCGGGCCAAAGCTTGGATGTCTGATCTTGATCCGGCCGATGTGGGAAACGGCTACCCGAGCATAAAGGAGGACGGGTCAGAGTTTAATAACGATGACCTCAGAGCCTTGACGAGGGAAATGCGCCCATTGGCTGAAGAAACCGATCTTTCACATTATCAGTCGATTTATGATGCCAACAACAAGAGAGTTAACGCGCCAACTTATGATGCTCCAAACCTTATTCCTCCAATCCGTAAGCATACCTATGCCCCTGATGTTGACCCCTCCACACTTATAAGTGATGAAGCTGTATTCAAGGCCTTAACTGGGATTGATTGGACCACCATTGACTTCCAGCCACTAGGTAGAGAAGAGGAAGATGAACCGGCGCTGGACGATCCGCAACCTTCAAGTCAGCCAGGCCAGGACTCGTAAACCGGGGGCCGGTTTAGCAGCTGCTTCCTTTAAGACTTGTTAAAACAATTATTCTTTTGGGCACCAAACGCCTTGTAATAGGCTAGCTTAAACTCTTGTTCTGCTATGCCATCGTGCATATTTACTTTGCATGACACTGCTAATCCACCATGTTAAGATATGCCACTTATGCTTATAATATTAACAATGTGGAATCTATTCCTGCATGCAAAGGATTAAAGGTGTCCTGGCAGTTTACCGCTGGACGGGTTAAAACGCCCAATATAAAACCATGGAAACTAACATAGCTTGTACCCAAGGCTGGACTTTAAGAATAACCAAATTTGAAATATATCATACCTGTGATATTTGATCACACTGTTGGTTTATCAAACCGGTGTAGTAAGGGGAGAACCCAAACTTTGTGCACTGGTAATCATCATAGATTTGCTTGGCTTATGAACAAAACCAGGCCGGGTTAATAAACACCAGATATTATCTTATCTCATACTGGCGACTTATAGTCAAAAACCAGGCCGGGTTAATAAACACCGAATGTTATCTTATCTCATACTGGCGACTTATAGTCAAAAACCAGGCCGGGTTAATAAACACCGAATGTTATCTTATCTCATACTGGCGACTTATAGTCAAAAACCAGGCTGGGTTAATAAACACCGGATGAATTATGATCATAAAGCATTATAAGCCTTATCAAATAAACCTCAAAAACTATGAAATAAAACAAACGAAAAAACGAGGCTTTTCATGGGCTGCCAGGCCAAAAATCGAGTGCTTTCACGGGCCGCACAGCCACTGAGTTAAACCTATATACAAACCTTATAAGATGGACCTCACATAACCAATCGTCGTTTTAACTTTGACAAGTTCAGGGTCTGTATAAGATTGACTTGTCAAACATTCGGCGGGTCATTCCAGGAATACCTGGGCGGAGTGGCTTACTTAAAAAGGCAGGATAACTAGGGGTTTTAGGTGAATACACCTGGCTTCCAAGCCTGGCTTTTAAGCCTATTACAAGGGTTACACAAACTCTTTGTTCTTTAGAATCAAAGAGCCCCCAAGTAATATTTTTGAGCTGTGCTCAAGGGGCACCTATGTTTGAGCTGTGATTTTGCAACAGGCTCTCTTTGGTACCTTTAACCTGGGTAGCAAGCCCCCAAGTTTTTTTTCCAGTTGGCTTATAAGCCGGTTCAAAGGGTAATCATAACTTTGCTCATAAGCCGGAAGCCCCCAAGTAACCAAAAACTCATTAAGAAAAGACGACAGAGGCCCTGCTTTAGCAGGGGTGCCGGTTTAATATATACGTTGTCAAAAATATGTACATCAGAAGAGCCAATGGCTCAGGTGTAGTAAGGCCGAAGATGAGCAATATTCCACGGCCGGCGAGTCTCTTCCTCCGACGTGCATGAGTCCTTGTGGTCTCGAACATCAATAAGGTAGTATGACCCGTTGTTCAGATTCTTGCTGACCACAAAGGGTCCTTCCCAAGGTGGGGATAACTTGTGCATATCAGTCTGATCCTGGATAAGCCGGAGCACCAAGTCGCCTTCTTGAAAGGCTCTGGTCTTGACCCGGCGGCTGTGATAACGACGTAGATCTTGCTGGTAAATCGCCGAACGAGCCGCTGCGAGATCACGCGCCTCGTCTAACAGGTCAAGTGCATCCTGACGTGCCTTTTCATTATCAGCTTCAACGTAAGCCGCCACCCGGGGTGAGTCGTGACGGATGTCACTGGGGAGAACCGCCTCTGCTCCATAAACCATGAAAAAAGGCGTGTAACCCGTAGATCTGTTGGGCGTTGTGTTGATGCTCCATAGCACCGAGGGTAACTCCTCTACCCAACAACCCGGCGTCCTCTGTAAGGGAACCATAAGCCGGGGCTTGATGCCTCTCAGAATCTCTTGATTGGCTCTCTCAGCTTGACCATTAGATTGGGGGTGAGCCACCGACGATACATCAAGCCGGATATGCTCAGGTTGACAAAATTCTTTCATAGCACCCTTGGAGAGATTAGTGCCATTGTCTGTTACAATGCTGTGTGGAAAGCCAAAACGGAAGATCACCTTCTTCATGAATTGAACCGCCATTGCTGCATCACACTTACTGACTGGCTTTGCCTCTACCCACTTAGTGAATTTATCAACCGCCACCAAGAGGTGGGTCTTCTTATCCTTGGACCTCTTAAAAGGTCCAACCATATCAAGCCCCCAAACTGCAAACGGCCAAGTGATTGGAATCATTCTCAACTCCTGAGCCGGAACATGAGCTCGACGTGAAAACTTATGACAACCGTCACATTTTTTGACCAAGTCCTCAGCATCAGCATGAGCCGTCAACCAATAAAAACCATGACGAAAAGCCTTGGCTACAAGAGATTTAGAGCCGGCGTGATGACCACAATCTCCTTCATGGATCTCACGCAGAATCTCACAACCTTCTTCAGGAGAAACACAACGCTGAAATGCCCCGGTAACACTGCAATGGTGCAGCTCTCCATTGATAATTGTCATTGACTTGGACCGCCGGGTTATTTGCCTAGCCAAGGTTTCATCCTCAGGTAACTCGCCCCGGGTCATATATGCCAAATATGGAACTATCCAATCAGGAATAACATGAAGAGCCGCCACCAACTGAGCTTCCGGCTCAGGAATAGCCAAATCCTCCTCTGTAGGTAACTTGACCGACGGGTTATGCAAAACGTCAAGAAAAACATTAGGTGGCACCGGTTTACGTTGAGAACCCAACTGGCTTAAGGCATCAGCCGCTTCATTTTTCCTCCGACCAACATGCTCAACTTGATAACCCTTGAAGTGACCAGCAATAACATCCACCTCTCGTCGATAAGCCGCCATGAGGGGATCCTTAGAATCCCAAGTACCAGAGACTTGTTGAGCCACCAAATCTGAGTCACCAAAGCACCTTACCCGGCTTAAGTTCATCTCCTTAGCCATCCGAAGACCGTGGAGCAAGGCCTCATATTCAGCTGCATTGTTAGTACAAGGGAACATCAAACGGAGAACATAACAAAATTTATCACCTCGAGGGGAAGCAAGCACAACTCCAGCCCCCGAGCCCTCCAATTGCCTGGACCCATCAAAGTGAATAGTCCAATACGTGTTATCTGGTTTTTCCTCAGGCATCTGCAGCTCTGTCCAGTCATTGATGAAATCCACCAGTGCTTGAGACTTGATGGCCGTGCGAGGCATATACTTCAAACCATGAGGCCCAAGTTCAATGGCCCATTTGGCAACCCGACCTGTTGCTTCCCTGTTTTGTATGATATCTCCTAAAGATTCGTAATAAAGGATATTGACGGTTTAAGATTTTTATCTGTCAACCCCATGCGACAGAAAGTTTCGTAATAAAGGATATTGATGCTGCTCCCTCCGTCCATGAGTACCTTGGTAAACTTATACCCTCCAACCTGGGGTGCAACCACCAATGCTAGGTGACCCGGATTATCAACCCGAGGCGGGTGATCTTCCCGACTCCACACGATGGGCTGCTCAGACCAGCGCAAGTAACGGGGAACCGCCGGTTCAACGGCGTTCACTGCCCTTTTGTGAAGCTTCTGATCCCGTTTGCATAAATTTGTGGTGAAGACGTGGTACTGCCCACTATTCAACTGCTTCAGGTTACTCTGATACCCAGATTGCCGCTGCTGATTCCCCTGACCTGACTGTTGATGGTAGCCACCCTGATTGCCTTGATTGCCTTGATTACCTTGGAATCCAGAACTAGAACCACCACCGCCGTAACCCGGCCCATGAGAACCAGACCCTGAACCACCACCCGGTCCATGATTGTCTTGAAAAAGATTGAAATTTTTATACTCTTTCATGATGTAGCAATCCTTCCAGAGGTGGCCAGACGGTCTTTCTCGCGTCCCATGCCTTGGGCAGGGCTGATTTAGCATCTGCTCAAGATTAAAGCCTGACCCTCCGGCCCGTGGGGGCGGTTTACCTTTACGACGCTGGCCGTTATTCTGTGCGTTGGTGTTAGCCACAAAGTCCAAACTATTATCAGCTTTGCGCTTACCATTGCCTCCCTGATTCGCCGGATTATGCTGCTGTCCTCTGGTGCTGCTGCTCTTCTTTCCCTTCCCCGGCTTGTCATCATCAGACTCGGGGTCCTTGGTACCATCAGAGTCAGCGTACTTAACCAGAGCCGTCATCAGCTCTCCCATGTCATTGCAGTGGCGCTTGAGCCGACCTAACTTCTGCTTAAGAGGCGTAAACCAGCAATTCTTCTCCAACATTATGACTGCTGAACCGGCATTGATGCGATCTGATGAATGTAAGATGGTCGAAACCCGGCGCACCCAATGGGTTGTGGACTCGCCCTCTTCTTGGACACAGGCATCCAGATCCACAATTGACATAGGCTGCTTGCACGTATCTTTGAAATTCTGGATAAACCGGGCCTTTAACTCGGCCCATGACCCAACGGAGTTAGCAGGGAGCCCCTTCAACCAAGTGCGAGCCGTTCCATCCCACATCAGGGGAAAATATTTGGCACATGCCGCATCGCTAACATCTAGCAATTCCATGGCCATCTCATAACTCTCGATCCATGCTTCAGGAGGTAAATCGGCTGTATAGTTAGGCACCTTGCGAGGACCCTTAAAATCCTTGGGCAAACGTTCATTACGTATGGCCGGCACTAAACATGGTACGCCCAAATTCCTAAAGGTTACACCTGGCTCCACCGAAGTTGTCGGACGAACCGGAGAAAGTTGACGGGCAGCATGTTGCGCCGCCAGCTCGGCCTCTCGACGCGCTCTACCTTGATCCACCATGTTCTGAGCATCAGTACCACCGCCCGCCGGGTTATGCCCACGAGGCTGGTTATGGTTCCGCCCACTGCATGACACAGCTGGTTCATCAATATGCCTACTATAACTCTGGCTTGGGCGAGGGGTGGAATGAATCCGGCTTCGACTGTAAGAATAAGCCTGCTGCTAAACCAATGCTGTCTGGAGGAGCTCTCTAGCCCTCCGCATCTCAACCGCCGTTGGAGACTCGCCTTCAATCAGGATAGCCGCCAATCGTGACGCCGCAGCGATCATGTTATCCAAAGGGTTAGAGTAATGACCCGGTGGTGTTGGCATGTGTTGCGGCGGGATATTGTTCTGACGAGGCGGATCCGTGGCGTGCGGCTGAACCGGCGCACCCGTCCCAGGTGTTTCAACTCGGTCCGCCACTGGCGGGTTACTGGTTCTTGCTCCTAGCGTGTTAAAGAGGTTCCTCGCCTCGTAAACCGGTGGTAGGCGAGACTGATGCCTCCTCCTCATGACTTCGTTTGAAGCGTTCTGATCTAGCATGAGCTGGTAAGACTCCGACTGAATCCGCTGCGCCTGTGCATCCAACGTAACCCGCTCCGCAGCCATCCTGGCATCTTCAGCTGCCAGGTCTTCCTTAGCTTGAGCTATCTGATCTCGCAATTTCACGACCTCCGCGTTATGCTGATCTTGATTACCTGGGTTAACCTCCGTCGTCAGCAGTGTTGCCAAGGCGTCTAGTAACCCGGACAAGACTTGAGCCGGCGGGCGCGCAGGGCCTCCTGCCCCGGCTGCCGTCGCCGCTGCTGACCCGAAAATCAATGCCGCTGCAGTTGAAGAGTGCTGCACTGGCTGCGTACCGGCCATGAAGATTGCAACCCGGTTCGGCGGCTCGTAGGGGTCCGGAATACTATCGCCATCGGAACAGCCCCCAAGCCGGCCGTCTTGCAGTTGGTACAATGACTCGGTTTCACCGGTGGATGACTCGCCATCAGAGTAGACAACTGTCTCACCGTCAAATACCGATTTATCCTCAGATCCCGCACCATTGATGAATCCCACGAAGGCACGACTCATGGCGGGCTGAACTCGGGTGGGTTTTGCACGCTGAGCCATCTCGATGATGTCGGTGCAGGTGTCCGGCTCAGGGCTCGGTTCGCCGATCTTGCCAATGAAGACGTGAATTCCATCGAAGGGGACCCGGTAACCGTACTCGATTGAACCGGCCTCGGGGCCCCAGCCTTCGTCGTCGATGTAGAGCTTGCCGCGACGACTCTTGGTCATCCGGCCCACAGCGTATCCCTTGATCCCTTCGAAGTTGCCCTTTAAGAACTCAAAACCACCGTGCACTGGCCCCACGGTGGGCGCCAACTGTCGTGGACTTGACACGGCAGATGTCCTAGCGGAAGGGCTTAGTCGTGGAGCCATCGCAACTAGGTTAACTTGAAGGGGTTAAACGGGATAAAGGACACAGAGAGTTTACCCAGGTTCAGCCCCTCTCAATGAGGTAAAAGCCTACTCCTGCTTTTGTGTTGTATTGCTAGGGTTTCGATTACCAGGGAGCGAATACACTTGACCTAGTTCCCGATTGTTTGTTACCTGTCCCTAAACCGCCGCCGGGTCGTCCCTTTATATCCACAGGTTGACGCCCGGCGGTTCACAGAATCCCGGCCGGCTCATAAACGTGCCCGGCTTGGTATCCTATCCTTCCTATCTTACAATACAAGTCATATACTTATGGCGGTTTACATCTATGGGCCCTAACTCGCCTTTGGGCTTTTGGCCTTTTTATTAAGTCTCCTTCGTAAGTCGCCATCTTCTATGTCTTCATGGGCTTTAATACAGGTAAACCACTATGAGCATAACCCGGCCCCTCCTGAGCGGTTTATACTCAATAGTTATATCCCCAACAGAAGGTGAGCTTGATTTTGAACCCACAAAGGCAAAAAAGGGGCCAAATCGGCCTCCTCCCAGTTTCCACACGGGCGAGGCAAGAAGATGGCAAAACCGGTGATTTCTCTAGGCAGAGCGTGGCTGCTCTCACAGGACCTGCAACTTCTCCGCAATGGTAGGTCGATGGCGCGGCTCATGGGTAGTTCGTGGGTGATCACTAACCTAGCGGCAAGGTGTAGGCGGGCGGCAGAAGGAGGTGAGGGCAGAGGCGCCGTGCACCGTGATGCAATCGACGGCTTGAGTAGAGAAAGATGGGAGATACAAGGATGGATGGATCGGGAGAGGAGTGGAGATATGATAAGAATGCGGTGAACCCGATGTCCACATGCGGCCGGTGGTGCGATTTTATGTTTGGCAGTAAACCACGCCCATGGAAGAAGGAAAGTGCTAAGACTGGCCCATCTCTCGGTTATGGAAGAGGAAGAGAATCGCTCAGCTCGGTTTCCAGGGCATCGTGAGTACAAAACAAAAAATTAAATCATATAATTTGTTGATTTTTCCCCTTGGTGTGGAGACGTGAATTACTGTCCCTCTGGGAGCCGAGGAGAGCGGATCCAACTTGCTCTTGGGCTACCTCGTGGCTAATCAAACCACTACATGATTTTATGGTGACACGGTGGAGGGCAAAAAAAATGCCATGCATGCAAAAGTGAAAGGATTAGCTTAGTGGAGGGATGACGTTGACGTGGCCGTAGGAGAATGGATGCTGATGTGGATAGGCTGCATGTTTAGTTAAATAGGTTAGTGGGGATGAACTATTTAGGTATTATAGATGTGTGGATACATAAACAAATACCATGTCCCTAGTGAGCCTCTACTAGACTAGCTCGTTGATCAAAGATGGTTAAGGTTTCCTAACCATAGACATGAGTTGTCATTTGATAACGGGATCACATCATTAGGAGAATGATGTGATGGACAAGACCCATCCGTTAGCTTAGCATATGATTGTTCAGTTTATTGCTACTGCTTTCTTAATGTCAAATACATGTTCCTTCGACCATGAGATCATGCAACTCCCGGATACCGGAGGAATACCTTGTGTGCTATCAAACATCACAACGTAACTGGGTGATCATAAAGATGCTCTACAGGTATCTCCGAAGGTGTCTCTTGAGTTGGCGTGAATCAAGATTGGGATTTGTCACTTTGTGTATCGAAGGGGTATCTCCGGGCCCTCTCGGTAATACATATCACAAGAAGCTTGCAAGCAAAGTGACTAAGGAGTTAGTTGCAAGATGATTTATTATGGAACGAGTAAAGAGACTTGTCGGTAACGAGATTGAACTAGGTATAGAGATACCAATGATCGAATCTCGGGCAAGTAACATACCGACAGACCAAGGGAATTACGTATGTTGTCATAAAGGTTCAACCGATAAAAGAACTTCGTGGAATATGTAGTAATCAATATGGGCATCCAGGTCCCGCTATTGGTTATTGAGTGGAGAGGTGTCTTGGTCATGACTACATAATTCCCGAACCCGCAGGGTCGCACGCTTAACGTTCGTTGACGCTAGAGTAGTATTGGGATATTTGATGAGTGGTAACCAAATGTTGTTCGGAGTCCGGGATGAGATCCCGGACATCACGAGGAGTCTCAGAATGGTTGAGAGGTAAAGATTTATATATGGGAAGTCATATTTTGGGTTCCGGAAAAAGGTGCGGTTTTTTCGGTATTGTACCGGGAAGCTTCCAAAAGGTTCTGGAGGATTCCGGAGGGGTCCACAAGTCCACAAGTGGGTCCACCATGACCCAATGGCTAGCATGGGTTGCGGGGAGATGCCCTGGCCTTATTGGGCTAGGCTCACCAAGTCCTCAAAAGCCCATGTGGCTAGGGAAGGCAAAAAAGGACGGAGTCCTAGTAGCAATAGGATTGGACTTGGAGTCCAAATCCTCTCCCCCTTAGCTGCACCCTAGGGCTTGGAGGGGCTGTTTCCCACTCCCCGCCACCTATATATAGAGGGGAGGGGGTGCCCCAAGAGGACACACCAAGCCCTTGGCGCCCCTCTCTCTCCCGTTACTCCGTAGTTCCACCGCCTCGTCCCGTCGATGCTTAGCGAAGCGCTATCGGTGCTCCACCACCACCATCACCACCACGCTGTTGTGTTGATTGTGATCCCATCTACTTCTCCTTTCCCGCTTGTTGGATCAAGAAGGAGGAGACGTCATCGAGCCGCACGTGTGCTAAACTCGGAGGTGCCGTCCGTTCGGCACTAGATCGGTTGGATCGTGTTCGGATCGCGAAGAGTACGACTACATCAACCGTGTGATAAACGCTTCTGCTTAGCGATCTACAAGGGTATGTAGATGCTCTCCCCATCTTGTAGCTATGCATCTCCATGGATAGATCTTGCGTGTGCGTAGATTTTTTTTCCATGCAACGTTCCCCAACAATTGGCTGCTTTAAAAGGAGCCCCCAGGTAGATCCGGGTAGTACATTTGAAAATGTATGCTAAAAGGGCCTAATGCAGTTCGGTTTATCCGAACATAGCCCGGGAGGTGCTAACTCCCGAAAAGTAAAAATAAAAAAGTAAAATAAAGAAAAGGCTAGTTGAACTGACATAATCGGACTAGCCGTAGGAGCGCCGAAGCCGAGCTGCGTTCCAGGGGTTTGGTTCGAGGCGATTGTCGGCTGGGTTGCCAATACGATATGCTCCTCCTGCTAGCACTTCATCGATTATGAAAGGGCCCTCCCATTTGGGCGAGAGCTTGTTCTTCTGGTTCTCAGGGAGACGGAGGACGAGTTCGCCTACGTTGTATTCCTTCGCCCGAACTTCCCTACTCTGGTAGTGCCGGGCCTGCTGTTGATAAAATGTAGAGCGATCCCGAGCTACGTCGTGCTCTTCTTCCAAGGCATCCAGGTCATCCTGCCGACCCAACTCAGCTTCCTTTTCTTTGTACATGCGCACTCTAGGCGCGTCATGGATGATGTCACATGGGAGGACTGGTTCTGCCCCGTACACCATGAAAAAAAAGGTGTTAATCCCGTTGACTGGTTGGGGGTAGTACGCAATCCCCATAGTACGGAGTCGAGCTCCTCCACCCAGTGACAATCAGATTGCTTCAAGGAATGGACCAGACGAGGCTTTATGCCACTCATGATTAGTCCATTGGCCCGTTCGACTTGTCCATTGGTTTGCGGGTGATATACCGAAGCATAGTCGAGCTTGATGCCCATGTTAGCGCACCAGTATTTGACTTCCTGGGCTGTAAAATTGGATCCATTATCCGTTATTATGTTGTGAGGGACACCGTAATGGTGCACCACGCTGGATATAAAGTCGATGACAGGTCCAGACTTTGCTGAGGTTACTGGTTTTGCCTCGATCCATTTAGTGAATTTGTCGACCATGACCAGTTGGTATTTCTTTTTCTTGGTCCCCCCTTTAAGTGGTCCGTCCATGTCCAGCCCCCAGACCGCGAAAGGCCAGGTGATTGGTATTGTCCGGAGAGCCGTGGGGGGCATATGGCTTTGATTTGCAAAAAGCTGGCATCCAACGCAGTCTTGGACTAGAGTATGGGCGCCCACGCGAGTGTGGGCCTGAAAAACCCTGCTCAGAAGGCCTTGCTTACTAGGGCCCGAACTGCCGCGTGGTGGCCGCCCATGCTAGCGTGTATCTCAGTCAAAAGTTGTTGCCCCTCCGCTTTAGATATGCATCTCTACAGAACTCCGGTAGTTCTTTTCTTGTACAGCTCCCCCTCGTGGACCTTGTAGGCTTTAGAGCGCCGGACTATGCGCCGTGCCTCGTTCTGATCATCGGGGAGCTCCTGCCGTAGAAGGTAGGCAAGGAAGGGCCCGGTCCATGGTGTGATTACAGCCATGACTTCGTGAGCCGAAGATGTTTCTTGAAGCGCCGAGCCACCGATGATGTTGTCGTCTGGCTCAATGGCCAGAGGGACGATTTGTTTGGGGCCATTGGCTGCCGCATCATTGTCCCCGTCCTGCCACACCACGGATGACTTAAAAAGCCATTCTAAGAAGGTGTTCTTAGGCATTGGGTCGTGTTTAGCACCCATACGGGCGAGGATATCCGCAGCTTGATTGCTGTCTCTAGAGACATGGTGGAATTCTAACCATTCGAACCGGGCTGATATTTTAAGGACGACATTTCGGTATGCCGCCATTTTTGGGTCTTTGGCATCGAACTCGCTGTTTACCTGAGAGATGGCGAGGTTAGAGTCTCTTCGCACCTCGATCCACGGTACGCCCATTGACGTTGCCATCCGAAGACCATGCAACAGGGCTTCATATTCAGCTGCGTTGTTGGAGTCTGTGTACATGATCTGTAGTACGTACCGTATATTGTCACCCGTAGGGGATGTAAGGATCACCCCGGCCCCCAGTCCGGCTAACATCTTGGAGCCGTCGAAGTACATTATCTAGTGTGAGTATGTACTATATTCCCGGGGAAGCTCAGCTTCTGTCCATTCGGCTAGAAAATCGGCCAATACCTGAGATTTAATAGCTCGGCGTGCCTTGTACACAATTTCGAAGGGAAGGAGCTCTATGGCCCATTTGGCAATGCGACCTGTGGCGTCCCTGTTGTTGATAGTGTCATTCAAGGGTACCTCGGATGCCACCATGACCGAACACTCTTGAAAGTAGTGTCGGAGCTTTCGGGATGCCATGAAAACTATGTAGCCTATCTTTTGATAATGTGGATACCGGGATTTGCACGGGGTGAGCACCTCTGATACATAGTAGATAGGCTTCTGCACCCGGAAATTGTGGCCCTCCGCTTCTCGTTCTACCACGAGTACCGCGCTCACCACTTGATTTGTGGCCAAGATGTATAGTAACATGGGTTCGCCTATGTCGGGTGTTGTTAGTATGGGGTTGCCTGCTAGAAGTGTTTTTATCTCCTCCAGTGCGGCGGTTGCCTCATCTGCCCATTCGAAGTTTTTGGTCTTTTTGAGCAATCTGTAGAGCGGCAGGGCCTTTTCACCAAGGCGGGAGATGAAGTGGCTCAAGGCTGCAACGCAACCTGCCAGCTTTTGGACGTGTTTAAGCTCTGTGGATATTGCAGCTGGGACAAGTCTCGGATTTAGCCAGATTGGCCTCTATCCCTCTGTGGGAGACAATGAATCTGAGTAGTTTCTGGCGGGAACTCCGAAGACACATTTGTCCAGGTTGAGCCGTATATCACAGGCTCGCAAGTTTTCGAAGGTCTGGTGGAGGTCGTCTACCAACTGGCTGACGTTTTTGGTCTTCATGACCACGTCGTCTATGTATGCTTCAAATGTTTTGCCGATTTGATTTTCTTGGCATGTTTGAATCATGCGCTGGTATGTGGCTCCTGCATTTTTCAACCCGAAGGGCATTGTGTTGAAGCAGAAGGCCCGTAGGGGGTGATGAAAGCAGTTGCTGCTTGGTCGGACTCCTTCATCTTGATTTGATGGTATCCGGAGTAGGCGTCGAGGAAGCACAGTGAGTCGTGTCCGGCGATGGCGTTGATAATCTGGTCTATTCGGGGTAAGGGGAAGGGATCCTTAGGGCAGGCTTTATTAAGGTCTTTAAAATCGACGCATAGCCGCCAGGATTTGTCCTTTTTGGGCACCATGACCAGATTCGCCAACCACTCGGGGTGTTTTATTTCTCTGATGAATCCGGCTTCAAGTAATTTGGCTAATTCTTCCCCCATGGCTTGACGCTTGGGTTCGAAAAATCGTCGCAGCGCCTGTTTAACTAGCTTGAAGCCCATAATTATATTTAGATTGTACTCCGCCGGTCTTCATGGGATTCCTAGCATGTCCGAGGGGTGCCAGGCAAATATGTCCGAATTCTCGAGTAGGAATGCGCGTAATGCTTCGTTGACCGCAGGGTCCAGCCGGGCTCTAATGGTCGATGTTTTGTTGGGGTCCGTTGGATGCACTTGGAATTTGATGATTTCATCGACTGGTTTGAAGGATCTGGATTTGGGCCTTTTATTGAGGATTACATCATCCCTATCCACCATTGTGCGAAGTGTGGTTAATTCCTCGGCTGCAAGAGCCTCGGATAATGCCTCGAGGGCGAGAGATGTTGTTTTGTTTTCGGCTCGAAGGGCTCTATCCGGATCACTTGCGATTGTGATCAAGCCCTTGGGCCCTGGCATTTTGAGTTTCATGTACCCATATTGTGGTATGGCCTGAAACCTTGGAATGCGTCACGCCCCAATAGGGCGTGGTATCCGCTATGGAAGGGCACAATGTGGAAGAGTAGTTCCTCGGACCTGTAGTTCTCTGGAGTGCCGAATACTACGTCCAGGGTGACTCGTCCGGAGCAGCGCGCCTCTCTGCCATGGATAATTCCTCGAAAGGTAGTGTGGCTCTATTCGACTTGAGAACTGTCAAACTACATTTTATCAAGGTGTCCTCGTAAATGAGGTTTAGACCACTTCCTCCATCCATAAGCACCTTGGTTAGTCTAAAGTCGTCCACTATAGGGTCGAGGACTAGTGCGGCGGGTGCTCGGACGGGGCGGGCCCTTGGTTCGTCCTCTTCATCGAAGGTGATTGGTGTATCCGTCCGGAAGTTTGCGGCTATGACCTGATGGACTTGGCTGAGCTCTCGAAGGGCTCTTTTCCTACTATTGTTTGAGGAGAAAGTCTCATAGATCGTGAGAACATCATTGTCATTGTATGGGGGTGTTGCTGATCTTCTACTAGAGGGTGGGAGTCCAAGTATGGCTTCGCCGCTCTTGGCCACCTGCCTGACTACCCAACAAGCTCGAAGCATGTGGGTTGGATTTGTGTTTAGCAGGGCCGAGTCTATGGGGCATGGTTTCTCCAATAGCTCATCCAGGACTGTTCTGGGTCCGGCGAGGGATCTGTTCTTCTTATCGGCGGGCTCGTATTCGGCCGACCGCCGTAGGTGTACGCGCTTTGCCTGAGCTTTTCTGGGTTGCCCACCATGGGTTGACTCCACGCACATTTGTTGTGCTTTCCAGGCACTTTCCATGGCGCAATATTTGCATACCAGGTCAGATAATTCGGTGAAGCTTTGCACGTGGCGACAAGCGAGGGCATTCAAGATTCTTTCGTCTCGGCAATTAAACCAAACGGTCGCTATTATTTCTTGGTCGGAGTAATTCATCATCCTATCTTTGACCAGGAGCAATCTAGCCCAGTAATGGGGGACTATTTCTCCGGGCTGCTGTTTCACGTACATCAAATCCCAGACGTCAGGACTTCTCGAATTACTTGGGGAGTATTCGATGTGGAGGTGGGTGGGAAGAAATTTCCCGTTCCCCCGGGTTGTGTGTCTGGAACTCTGGTGGCGGTGTCCAGAATCCCCGGACTGTCCGGTATGCCGGGTTCGGAATCCGCACTATTTGCGGACCGTGGCGCAGACTCAAGGTCACGTTTTAGGTCGGGACCTGGTCCCGGACTCTCTACGGGGCGAATACCAGGCTTCGGTCTCGAAGCCTGGGCGGGGTCGTCGCAAACCCGGACACAGCTTGTTTTCAGCTTTGGTGACTGCGAGGCTTAAGCCAATTCCTCGATAGTGGCGACGAGGTGCGTGACGGGTGGGGTGTAAATTTCCCTGTTATCGGGCTTGAGCCCGATCTGGTCGTAGACCGAAGACTGGTTGTCGGAGATTCCCATGGCTCCGATTCGATCTAGCAAATCGTTCAATGACGAAAGGTCTGCTGGGTCCATGCTGCCCGAATATTTGGGGCTGACCCGCAGCGTGGCAGCTCCGGGCTCATTCGAGGTCGCATCCGGGCGGTGTTCGGCTGGCATTGGCTGACTAATCTGACGGGGTCAGGTTTTAAGGCTGGGATCCGTATAACATCGGTCCCCACTCCCGAAGCCAAAACATCGGGATCAGTAGGTTTTTTTGGGGGAGCTGGAAACCTAGTTGGAATAAGATCTCCCTGGGGGTCGGCGGTGAACCACTACTAGGGAAATGCTTATAGGTAGGACATCAGTAGTAGCACTGGTCTGGGGAAGCGCTACAAGTGATGCCTTAGTAGTAGCGCTGGAAATGAGAAGAGCGCTACTACTATTGCCAGCAGGTGGGCCCAACTTAGCAGTAGCGCTGTGCTACCTAAACGCGCTACTGCTATGGAGCTTAGCAGTAGCGGTGTTTGCCAACCAGCGCTACTACTATGGGCACCTTATCCACCCCGCGCGCTGTGACGACCCCGGCTTAATCGTGCACTAATCATACACGCAAATGCACATGATCAAGCCTAAGGACTCAATTGAAGATATCACAACACAACTCTAAAACATAAAATAAATTCATACAAGCTTTATATTACAAGCCAGGGCCTCGAGGACTCGAATACATAGCTCGATGGCATACAAGTGTCAGTGGAAACATCAGATATCTGGGTACAGATATATTACAGATATAGAGATAAGCCTTTAGAAAGGCGGGGGAAAATAAAGCACTACGATCGAAAGGCGTAGGCCTCCTGCCTAGGACCCTCCGAATCCTACTCCTGGTCGTCAGTCGGCTCCTCGTAGTAGTACTCACCGGGAGGGTAGTAGTAGTAGCCGTAGTCGTCAATGGAGGCAGCTAACTCAGGGGCTCCGTCATCTGGCGGCGTCAAATGGATATGGGGAGAAAAAGAAAATAAAGCAAACGTGAGTACTCATCCGAAGTACTCAGCAAGCAAGGATCTACACTACATATGCAACATTTTCAAAGGAAGGCTGTATATGTGGACTGGGCTGCAGAAATGCCAGAATAGAGAGGAAGGCCTAGTCCTATCGAAGACTAGCATCTTCAGCATCTTCATCGGTCTTGCAGCATTAGAAGAGTGCAGATTAGCATAATGTAAAGTAGTAGTAGTATCCAGTAACAGTCTCGCCCAGAGATCCTTTCTCGACTCCCTGCGAGAAAGCGATCCCGGAGCCACATATCCAAGTACCATCCCAAGTTCTAGTTGTACCGATCGGGATACAACTCCGAGTGTCCTTTACCGTAGGACCGGCTATCGATAGATGTTTTCTTCCCTGCAGGGGTGCACCAACTTACCCACCACGCTCGCTTAACTCCGGCCGGACACACTTTCCTGGGTCATGCCCGGCCTCGGCCAAACGACACATCGCAACCCTACCTAGAGCTCAGCAGAGAGGTCCCCGCCGGTCTACCACCTAAGCGCTCAGGGGTCTTGGGCCATCGCCCTGTGCACTCCGGGTCATTGCGAGCAGGGTGGATACCAGCGTCGCCTCGTAAGGCTGACACGATCCGACCGTTCCGCAATGCTGAACTGGACGTCTGACAGAGCTTTCCGCTGATGCTACGATGCAGAGTGCCCATAACTATTCCCACGTGATGGTTAGTGCTATCAGGCCGTAGGCCTGCTCGGATCAAATATCCAAATTGTTAGAGGTCTAGGGTCTTGCGGTAACGAGCAGAGACTCACGATCGATGTGACCCCGTCGCCCCGTCTCGAGGACTTGCTGCAAGGGCTAAGAATGCCCGGCCGCGCCTCGTAAATATCTCACGGGTAACTTCCCATCATTCGCGGGTACCCCTCAGGGTCGACCCGCCTTTCCAAGTATCAGTTGTAAAGTCCTAGTAACCATAGTAACCGTGTGTCTAACACCAAGGGGGACCCTGAGGAATCACCCTCGATGGAATTCCACCTGATGTTATCGTCAAGGTGAATGAAGGAGGAATCACCCTCGAGGTCCACTCTTGAGGAGTTGCACGACAGTGTCATTATCGGGAGTGGAGAAGGAGGAATCACCCTCGAGGACCACAACCAATGAACTAACCTACAAGGTTAACATCAGAAGTGCTGACGAGGTATCACCCTCGGCACTCGATAGTAACCCAGTAGTGTCGTACAACTAAGGGGGTGATGTGTGGTGCCGGGGCCTGTCTTCGATCCCGTTGATCGGGTCTTCTGATAATCCAGCGGGGCAGTTGGAACAAGTGGGGTCACTGGTGGGTCTCTAACCAACCTGTACTAAGTAGTTTGAAATAGGCAGGTAAGGTAACAATAAGCAGGTTACAAACGCAGGCTATGCATCAGAATAGGAGCAATCAATTACAGTAGCAAAATCTAATGCAAGCATGAGAAAATAGAATAGGCGATATCGGGATGATCAAAGGGGGGGCTTGCCTGGTTGCTCGGCGGCAAAGGCAAGGTCGTCCGTAGTGTAGCCAGTCACTGGAGCTGCGTCGGTACCGAGCTCTATCGAGAAGAGGGGGAGGAAACAGTATAAATACAAGGCAAACAAAGCAACACAGAGCAGGCTACGCTAACGTGCGGTGCAGGGGTGCCTAAAGCATGTCTAAGTCATATTAGTTATTTAGGGTTAAAGCTGGATTTATTAATCGGTGGTTATGTACTATTCATCTACCGAAAACAGGCTAAAAGTTACGGGTTCACCTCCGTAAAGGGTCTCGACACGGAAACAGATAGCACGTTCAGCTTCGTCTCGTCGTTCTGATCAAATTTCATGTACAAAGTTTTTCTATCCGAGCTACGGTTTAAAAGTTATGAATTTTCAAATATTTAAAAGATTTTCTAGAGTTATTTAAATTAATTAAATCAAATTATCCAGAATAGTAATTGATGATGCCAGCATGACATCACACTGACATCAGCAGTCAACAGACCAGTTAACTGGTCAAACTGACCAGTGGGCCCCACCTGTCATAGATAGTGAGGTTAAGAGAGTTTTGAATTTAATCTAATTACCTAATTATCTAAGAGGGGCCCACTGTCAGTGTCTACTAAATTTAGTTCATTAGTTGAAGTAATTTAATCCTGCTTAATTAGATAAATAGTGGGGTGGACCCCACATGTCAATGACTGGTCAAACCCAGTCAGCGTGTTGACTTGGTCAACCGAGCCAGCGGGACCCACCGGGCCCACTGGTCAGTGGCCCTGGTGGTGCCACGTCGGCGCCAGGTCAGCGGAGCCGCCGGAGGAGCTCCGGCGAGCCTCCCGCGGCGGCGAATTCGCCGGAGGTGGTCGGAAATTCGCTACGGACTACCATTTCGCGCGCCGCGACCCGCATTCGAAAGCTAGAGCTGCCGCGCGTCGTGTGGTGTTGTTGGTTCGACTCGGGGATGGCCGGAACGCTGCCGGCGACAAGTCGAGGCGGCGGTGACATTCGGGCTTGGTCGGAACCACGGCTTCGGGCCGTTTGCGAGCGAGCCGCGCGGCTAGGCGGTCTACTGCGAACGTATAGAGCCTGACGGGCATGGTGGAGGGGCTCGGGCGGCTGTGCTTCGAGCTGCACATCGGCAATGGTGCCGCCGAGCTCGGGCAAAAGGGGAGCGGCTAATAGAGCGGCAGGCAGAGCAAGAAAGCAGGGGAAGGACGACGTGGATGCTCACCATGGGGACGCACGGTGGTCCGGTGGAGGATTAGTAGCCGCAGTGGAGAGAATCGACGGCGGCGGACGAAGGTGCCCGACGAGATGGGCGAGCTCGTCGCGGTCGGTGTGGGGGCGTCCGGCTCGAACGGATGGCTCTAGACGACGTGGCCGAGCGAGGCGAAGACGACGGGCATGGAGAGACGGTGCGGGGACGTCAGTGGGCGCGACTGCGCCGAGCTACGGCGACGGTGGCGCTCGGACAGTGGGGAGAAAGGGCGAGCACGAGCGAGGGAGAGACGAGTGAGGAGCGGCGAGTGGATGAGGACAGAGAGGAGAGAGCGAGGGGGTCCTTATCCCCTCCTCGGCTGTCAGTAGGCGACGCGGTGTCGAGCTGCGGCCGGTGCGGCGAGCGGTGACCAAGGCGGCGGCGACACGGGGAGGAGGGAGACGACGTGGGCTGGGCCTGCGCTACTGTGCACTCGAGGCCCAGCACGGTGGGCCTTTTTCCTTTTCTTTTCTCTTTCTTTTCTGTTTCTGTTTTTATCTCTGTTATATTTCTGTTTTGTAATTCCTTTACACTATTTCAATTTTGTAAATTATGAGCCTTGTCCATATAAATTCTAGGCAATATACCTCACTGCCAGAAAAAGGTTTAGGGGTAAATGGATTTCATTTGGATTCTTATTAAATGAAATGGGTTTAAATAATATTGTTTTGGTTCTGTTTCATGTAGTTTGAGTCACTTAGCTAACTCAATTATCCTTGTTTATACTTTTATATTTGCTTCTGGATTATTTGCTATTTAGTGAACATTTTCCCATAGTGTTTGAGCAAATTTATTTTGCACTTTTGAATTTGAGTTGATTTTCATAATAGAATTTGAATTGTTTTGAATAACCACTATGACTAGGCTCTGCAAATGAAGATGACTTGGCACCATTATCAGTTGATCACAGGGTCTATTACACAGGGGTGTTACAAATTCTCCTGCTCTAAAAGAAATTCTCGTCCCAAGAATTCAGGAGGAAGAAGGAAAGAGGTCGGGGTATTCCTTGCGAAGATGATCCTCGCGTTCCCAAGTGGCTTCATCTTCAGTGTGATTCGACCACTGCACTTTCAGGAACTTGGTTGTCTTCTGACGGGTCCGACGTTCAGCTTCATCGATAATGCGGATTGGATGCTCCTTATAAGATAGGTCATCTTGCAACTAGAGCATCTCGTGATCCACTGCGCGGTGCGGGGATTCCTTGAAGCATTTTCGAAGCTGCGATACGTGGAAGACATCATGGATATGAGAGAATTGTGGTGGCAACTCTAATTTATATGCCACCTGTCCACGTCTGGCAACAATGCGAAAGGGACCAATGTAGCGTGGAGCTAGCTTGCCCTTGATTCCAAAACGGTGAGTGCCCTTCATAGGAGTGACTCGCAAATAAGCTTGATCACCAGGTTGATAAGTCAAACCCCATCGTTTGCGATCATAGTTGCTCTTCTGACGGTCC
This sequence comes from Thinopyrum elongatum, assembly GCA_011799875.1. Classification (NCBI taxonomy): domain Eukaryota; kingdom Viridiplantae; phylum Streptophyta; class Magnoliopsida; order Poales; family Poaceae; genus Thinopyrum; species Thinopyrum elongatum. The sequence continues at coordinate 337,294,648 of CM022301.1, forward strand.
TGAGCCGCCTTGAGATTTTCTCGAACGATACGGACTTGCTCTTTGGCGTGTTGAATAATATCTGGACCCACGAGCGGTCGTTCCCCAGTTTCTGTCCAATTCAGAGGGGTTCGACACTTAAGTCCATAAAGCACTTCGAAGGGGGCCATTTTCCAGCTGGCTTGATAGCTGTTGTTATAAGAGAACTCGGCATACGGGAGAGATTCTTCCCACTTCTTGCCGAAAGAAATAACGCAAGCTCGCAGCATGTCTTCAAGCACTTGATTTACTCGTTCGACTTGGCGTTGGGACTGGGGGTGATATGCTGAACTCCAGGTGATATGAGTTCCCATAGCTTCTTGGAAACTTTCCCAGAACTTTGAGGTGAAAAGACCGCCACGGTCCGAACTAATCTCCTTCGGAATGCCGTGGAGTGAAACAATTCTGGAGATATACAACTCTGCTAACTGACTAGCAGTGATCGTCTCTTTGACAGGCATAAAGTGTGCAACTTTGGAAAGTTGGTCGACGACGACAAGAATAGCATCGTGACCCTTCTATGACTTGGGAAGGCCAGTAATGAAATCCATCTGAACCTTATCCCATTTCCATAAGGGAATAGGAAGTGGTTGCAGAATTCCAGCAGGCTTCTGATGTTCTGCTTTAACGCGACGACACACATCACATTTAGCAACATATCGAGCAATGTCCTGCTTCATTCTAGACCACCAGTACCTTTGACGGAGATCACGATACATCTTGGTGCTACCCGGATGAATAGACAGCGGTGTATCATGTGCCTCCTTCATGACCTTGTCAGTCATTAGCTCGAATCGAGGTACGACAATGCGGTCTCTGAAGTACAAGGTTCCATCTTCTGACAGCGAGAAATCCCTATACTTTTCAAGGTGAAGGTCCTTCTTCATTAGATCAACTTCAGCATCTTTAGCTTGCGCACTCTTAACGGCCTTCTCAAGGTCTGGTTCAACAACCAAGGTTTTTAAGTATCCTTGAGGAACTATCTCGATATTTAGCTTTCGAAGCTCTTCATACAGAAGTGGTTGCTCTAGCTGGACTTCAAGTTCACAGCAATAGGATTTACGGCTCAACGCATCAGCCATTACATTAGCTTTGCCAGGGGTATAAGAAATACCCAAATCATAGTCCGCAATGGTCTCCATCCATCTTTGTTGATGGAGGTTCAGAGATGGCTGAGTGAACAAGTACTTCAGGCTTTTATGATCCGTGTATATCTCGCAAAGATTACCGAGAAGGTAATGTTGCCACAACTGCAGTGCATAGATGACAGCAGCTAGTTCTAGATCATGCACCGGATAATTCTCTTCATGCGGGCGCAATTGACGAGAGCCACAAGTAATCACTTTACGCTCTTGCATTAGGACACAGCCTAATCCTTCACAGGATGCGTCACAATAGATCACAAAATCTTTGTGAGAATCTGGAGGAGCAAGTACTGGGGCAGATGTCAGCTTGTCTTTGAGTGTTTGAAAACTTTCCTGACATTTTTCTGTCCATTCAAACTTAACGCCTTTGTGAAGCAGATCACTCAGAGGCTTAGCAATCTTTGAGAAATTCTTGACAAAGCGACGGCAATAGCTTGCAAGGCCGAGAAAACTTCTGATTTGCTTGACATTCTTCGGAGGATTCCAGTCCAGAATAGCCTGAACCCGTTCTGGGTTAACTGCAATGCCATCTTTGGAGATTACATGTCCAAGGTAGGTTACTTCAGTAAGCCAGAACTCACATTTGGAATACTTGGCATACAGTTGGTGTTCACGCAGCTTCTCCAGTACAAGTCGAAGATGTTCGGCATGTTCTTCTTCATTCTTCGAATAAACCAGAATATCATCCAGATATACCATGACAAATTTGTTGAGATAATCCATGAAGATGTAGTTCATTAACCAGGAAAAGGTTGCTGGAGCATTAGTCAAGCCGAAAGACATGACAGTGTACTCATAAGAACCATAGCGAGTAACGAATGCTGTCTTCGGAATATCCTCTTCACGAACTCAGATCTGGTGGTATCCCAATCTCAAATCAAGCTTAGAGAATACTGAGGAACCAGCAAGTTGATCATACAGATCGTTGATTCTGGGAAGCAGATACTTGTTCTGAATTGTTGCTTGGTTGATAGGTCGGTAATCTTGAACCAACCGATTCGTTCCATCCTTCTTCTTGCCAAAGAGGGGAGGTGCTCCCCAAGCAGAGGAACTGGGGCGGATGAAACCCTTCTTAAGTGACTTATCAATTTCTTCCTTAAGCTCGAGGAGGTGGTGTGGAGGCATCTTATAAGGACGCTTTGCAATAGGGGTAGTGCCAGGCTTCAAGTCGATGACAAACTCGACAGCTCTAGTAGGGGGTATTCCTGGAAGTTCTTCTGGAAAGACATCTTGGAAATCACGAACAACTGGAACGTTCTCGATGCCTTCAAGAGGTGAGGCATTCAATGCATTCAAAGCATAAATCTGGCTCTCAGCATCCTGGACTATCCGGGCAGTGTAGTTGATTCTCTGACCGGAAGGGTGTGTGAGCTGGACTGTCTTAGTAGCATAGTCAATCAAAGCTTTATGGGCTGTCAACCAATCCATACCAAGAATGATGTCAATGTTGGAAGGTCCGAGTACAATGAGAGAAGCCGGAAAAAGTAGACCTCCAATCTCGATGTGGTTGTGGTGGCTTACCATTGAGGTTTGCCACTTGGACCCCGGAGATTGAACCGCTAGAGGAGTGGGTAATTCTTCCATGCCTAGTCCATGCAACTGAGCAAATTGTTGGGACACGAAAGCATGCGATGCTCCTGAATCAAAGAGAACAGAAGCTAGCACTGAATTAACACGAAGGGTACCCATCACAATTGTTGGTTCCTTCAGGGCCTTTTCAGCATCGACATGATTGACATGGCCAATTACAATAGCAGCCGGTATAATATTACGGTTCCTGAATCGGCGGTTTCGACAGCTCTTCTTACGACCAACAGAAGGACGTGGTGCAAATTGAGGAGTTGCCATAGCATTAGGCTGTCCACTCTGAACTGTTAGCTGTCTCAGCGGTGAAGGCAGACGAGGTGCAACATATGATGGCCTTGGTGTTGGAGCAGGTCGGTGATAAACATTGTGCGGAATCCAGAGTCGACGTTTCTAAACAGTTTGACCCGAGAATGAGCCAACATCACGAGTGCGTTTGAGCAACTCCTGGTATTTAGCCAGACCAGTTTCAACTCGGTAGGCTTGGCTGACAAGCGTCGCAAAGTCCTCACAATCAAGGACAAGAAGTGCGAGCTGTATATCGGAACGCAGTCCTTCACGGAATTTCTCCTGCTTGCGAGCATCAGTGTCGACATCATCTTTAGCATAGCGAGATAATTCGAGAAATTTCCTCTGTGAGAGTTTGTGGAACTCCTGCTTCTTCTGGTCGATCAGACCTTGAGGAATGTACTGTGCACAAAAAGCTAACTGAAATTCCTGCCAAGTGGGGACAGATTCAGTAGGCAACATACCCTTATGGCTTTCCCACCATTGAGCAGCGGGACCCTTCAAGTGAAATGTCCCAAAGGTGACGTAACTATCAGGGGCCACATTAACTGACTCCATCTCAAACAAGATGTCACGAAGCCAATCATCAGCATCCATAGGATTGGTGGAGTTGCGGAAAACAGATGGATTGAGGCGAACAAATTCTGGCAGCGAGATCGGTCCAGGCTCCTGACGACCATCATTGCTTTCCAAACGTTTTACCAGACTCTCATTGAGCAGACGGTTCAATTCAAACTGCTACATCATGGCGGCAATATAGGGTGGAGGTGGAGGATCGTCAGCCATCCTGCCAAATTAACAGGTGTATGGAATGATTCATGAAGTAACACGCACAACAGAAGGAAGTGCAATAGACACTTCATCATATTCGCACCAGACAATCAAATCCACACATAGCCTCGGTTACAATCCGGCATTACGACAGCTGAAAGGGGAAGGCTAGACAACTAGGCGGCGCGCAGGCACGCGGTAAGGAAGTACACAACAAGACATAGCAAAGGCTACATCAACGTCGGAGAAAACTGTTGGAGTGAGGAATCTGCAAGTGACAACACAGGGTGCCCTCGATAAAAGGATCCTATAAGCAGAACCTGGCCCACAATCTTGAAGCAAGGGGGTAATTTCAGAACTCCGGGTGGATGTGATCACGAGAACCTAAGGTTGGAGTTAGTAAAATTTTAACCCGAAAGGAAGAGAGATCAGAGTCCCAGAGTAAAGGTCGAGGAGTAAAAGATCCCAATACCACCCAATTGGCGACATGGGCCCGTAAGCCACACAACCAAGTTAGTAAAACATTTTTGGACGACTAGACTCAACTTCGGCCAAGGAGTTGGAAAGGGGGTTCCTAGGGGCAGTCGGCTCTGATACCAACCTGTGACGACCCCGGCTTAATCGTGCACTAATCATACACGCAAATGCACACGATCAAGCCTAAGGACTCACTTGAAGATATCACAACACAACTCTAAAACATAAAATAAATTCATACAAGCTTTATATTACAAGCCAGGGCCTCGAGGGCTCGAATACATAGCTCAATGGCATACAAGTGTCAACGGAAGCATCAGATATCTGGGTACAGATATATTACAGATATAGAGATAAGCCTTTAGAAAGGCGAGGCAAAATAAAACACTACGATCGAAAGGCGTAGGCCTCCTGCCTAGGACCCTCCGAATCCTACTCCAGGTCATCAGTCGGCTCCTCGTAGTAGTACTCGCCGGGAGGGTAGTACTAGTAGCCGTAGTCATCAACGGGGGCAGCTAACTCAGGGGCCCCGTCATCTGGCGGCGTCAAATGGATATGTGGAGAAAAAGAAAATAAAGCAAATGTGAGTACTCATCCGAAGTACTCAGCAAGCAAGGATCTACACTACATATGCAACATTTTCAAAGGAAGGCCGTATATGTGGACTGGGCTGCAGAAATGCCAGAATAGAGAGGAAGGCCTAGTCCTATCGAAGACTAGCATCTTCAGCATCTTCATCGGTCTTGCAACATTAGAAGAGTGCAGATTAGCATAATGTAAAGTAGTAGTAGTATCCAGTAACAGTCTCGCCCAGAGATCCTTTCCCGACTCCCTGCGAGAAAGCGATCCCGGAGCCACATATCCAAGTACCATCCCAAGTTCTAGTTGTACCGATCGGGATACAACTCCGAGTGTCCTTTACCGTAGGACCGGCTATCGATAGATGTTTTCTTCCCTGCAGGGGTGCACCAACTTACCCACCACACTCGCTTAACTCCGGCCGAACACACTTTCCTGGGTCATGCCCGGCCTCGGCCAAACGACACACCGCAACCCTACCTAGAACTCAGCAGAGAGGTCCCCGCCGGTCTACCTCCTAAGCGCTCAGGGGTCTTGGGCCATCGCCCTGTGCACTCCGGGTCGTTGCGAGCAGGGTGGATACCAGCGTCGCCTCATAAGGCCGACACAATCCGACAGTGCCGCAATGCTGAACTGGACGTCTGACAGAGCTTTCGGCTGATGCTACGATGCAGAGTGCCCATAACTATTCCCACGTGATGGTTGGTGCTATCAGGCCGTAGGCCTGCTCAGATCAAATATCCAAATCGTTAGAGGTCTAGGGGCTTGTGGTAACGAGCAGAGACTCACGATCGATGTGACCCCATCGCCCCGTCTCAAAGACTTGCTGAAAGGGCTAAGAATGCCCGGCCGCGCCTCGTAAATATCTCATGGGTAACTTCCCATCATTCGCGGGTACCCCTCAGGGTCGACCCGCCTTTCCAAGTATCATTTGTAAAGTCCTTGTAACCATAGTAACTGTGTGTCTAACACCAAGGGGGACCCTGAGGAATCACCCTCGATGGAATTCCACCTGATGTTATCGTCAAGGTGAACGAAGGAGGAATCACCCTCGAGGTCCACTCTTGAGGAGTTGCACGACAGTGTCGTTATCGGGAGTGGAGAAGGAGGAATCACTCTCGAGGACCACAACCAATGAACTAACCTACAAGGTTAACATCAGAAGTGCTGACGAGGTATCACCCTCGGCACTCGATAGTAACCCAGTAGTGTCGTACAACTAAGGGGGTGATGTGTGGTGTCGGGGCCTATCTTCGATTCCGTTGATCGGGTCTTCTGATAATCCAGCGGGGCGGTTGGGACAAGTGGGGTCACTGGTGGGTCTCTAACCAACCTATACTAAGTATTTGAAATAGGCAGGTAAGGTAACAATAAGCAGGTTACAAAAGCAGGCTATGCATCAGAATAGGAGCAATCAATTATAGTAGCAAAATCTAATGCAAGCATGAGAAAATAGAATAGGCGATATCAGGATGATCAAAGGGGGGGCTTGCCTGGTTACTCGGCGGCAAAGGCAAGGTCGTCCGTAGTGTAGCCAGTCACCGGAGCTGCGTCGGTACCGGGCTCTATCGAGAAGAGGGGGAGGAAACAGTATAAATACAAGCCAGACAAAGCAACACAGAGCAGGCTACGCTAACGTGCGGTGCAGGGGTGCCTAAAGCATGTCTAAGTCATATTAGTTATTTAGGGTTAAAGCTGGATTTATTAACCGGTGGTTATGTACTATTCATCTACCGGAAACAGGCTAAAAGTTACGGGTTCACCTCCGTAACGGGTCCCGACACGGAAATAGATAGCATGGTCAGCTTCGTCTCGTCGTTCTGATCAACTTTCATGTACAAAAATTTTCGATCCGAGCTACGGTTTAAAAGTTATGAATTTTCAAAGATTTAAAAGATTTTCTAGAGTTATTTAAATTAATTAAATCAAATTATCCAGAATAGTAATTGATGATGCCAGCATGACATCACACTGACGTCAGCAGTCAACAGACCAGTATACTGGTCAAACTCACTAGTGGGCCCCACCTGTCATAGATAGTGAGGTTAACAGAGTTTTGAATTTAATCTAATTACCTAATTATCTAACAGGGGCCCACTGTCAGTGTCTACTCAATTTAGTTAATTAGTTGAACTAATTTAATCCTGCTTAATTAGATAAACAGTGGGGTGGACCCCACATGTCAATGACTGGTCAAACCCAGTCAGCGTGTTGACTTGGTCAACCGAGCCAGCGGGACCCACCGGGCCCATTGGTCAGTGGCACTGGTGGTGCCATGTCGGCGCCAGGTCAGCGGAGCCGCCGGAGGAGCTCCGGCGAGCCTCCCGCGGCGGCTTCGCCGGAGGTGGACGGAAATTCGCTATGGACTACCATTTCGCGCCGCGACCCGCATTCGAAAGCTAGAGCTGTCGCGCCTCGTGTGGTGTTGTTGGTTCAACTCAGGGATGGCCGGAACGCTGCCGGTGATGAGTGGAGGCGGCCGTGACATTCGGGCTTGGTCGGAACCACGGCTTCGGGCCGTTTGCGAGCGAGTCGCGCGGCTAGGCGGTCTACTGCGAACGTATAGAGCCTGACGGGCACGATGGAGGGGCTCGGGCGGCTGTGCTTCGAGCTGCACGTCGGCAATGGCGCCGCCGAGCTTGGGCAAAAGGGGAGCGGCTAAAAGAGCGGCAGGCAGAGCAAGAAAGCAGGGGAAGGACGACGTGGATGCTCACCACGGGGACGCACGGTGGTCCGGTGGAGGATTAGTAGCCGCAGTGCAGAGAATCGAAGGCGGCGGACGGAGGTGCCCGACGAGATGGGCGAGCTCGTCACGGTCGGTGTGGGGGCGTCCGGCTAGAACGGATGGCTCTAGATGACGTGGCCGAGCGAGGCGAAGACGATGGGCACGGAGAGAAGGCGCGGGGACGTCAGTGGGGGCGACTGCGGCGAGCTACGGCGATGGTGGCACTCAGACAGTGGGGAGAAAGGGCGAGTGCGAGCGAGGGAGAGACGAGTGAGGAGCGGCGAGTGGATGAGGACAGAGAGGAGAGAGCGAGGGGGTCCTTATCCCCTCCTCGGCTGTCGGTGGGCGACGCGGTGTCGAGGTGCGGCCGGTGCGGCGAGCGGTGACCAAGGCGGCGGCGACACGGGGAGGAGGGAGACGACGTGGGTTGGGCCTGCGCTACTGTGCACTCGAGGCCCAGCACGGTGGGCCTTTTTCCTTTTCTTTTCTCTTTCTTTTCTGTTTCTGTTTTTATCTCTGTTATATTTCTGTTATATTTCTGTTTTGTAATTCCTTTAGCACTATTTCAATTTTGTAAATTATGATCCTTGTCCATATAAATTCTAGGCAATATACCTCACTGCCAGAAAAAGGTTTAGGGGTAAATGGATTTCATTTGGATTCTTATTAAATGAAATGCGTTTAAATAATATTGTTTTGGTTCTGTTTCATGTAGTTTGAGTCACTTAGCTAACTCAATTATCCTTGTTTATATTTTTATATTTGCTTCTGTATTATTTGCTATTTAGTGAACATTTTCCCATAGTGTTTCAGCAAATTTATTTTGCACTTTTGAATTTGAGTTGATTTTCATAATAGAATTTGAATTGTTTTGAATAACCACTATGACTAGGCTCTGCAAATGAAGATGACTTGGCACCATTATCAGTTGATCACAGGGTCTATTACACAGGGGTGTTACACGCGCGTCCTCACTCTCCCCTCACACTCTCTCACTCGCTCTCTCTGCCACCGCGCGTCGTCGCCGCCGTCGCCCGCCGTCACTCCTCTCTCCTCCCTCCGGCGGAGGCTAGGTATCTGCCTCCCTCCCTCCCTCCGCCTCTCGCCGCCCTCCTCTCTCCTCCCTCCAACGGTCCTCCTCTCTCCTCCCTCCAACGGTCCTCCTCTCTCCTCCCTCCTCCCGCCGCCGCTCGATGCCCTCCTCCCACCTCCTCCGACCGCCCTGCTCCCTCCTCCCTCCTCCCACTGCCCTCCTCTCTCCTCCATCCCCCCGCCGCCCGATGCCCTCTTGCTCACTCCTCCCTCCTCCTCCTCCCACCTCTCTCTATATAAAAATTTAGGTATAGAAATTTTTAGTAAAATAATTTAGTAATAGAAATTTTTAGGTACAGAAATGTATTAGAATGCTATATGAGATTTTTTTTAGTAAATGTAGGTTTTTTGAATAGACTAGAAAAAAATCAGTAAATGTAGGTCTTTTGAATAGAATAGAAAAAAATCAGTAAATGTAGGTCTTTTGAATAGAATAGGAATTTTTTAGTCAATTTTCTTCTTTTGAATAGAATAGAAAATTAGTAATTGTAGAATAGAACAGAAAATTAGAAAAATATCAGTAAATGTAGGTCTTTTGAATACAATAGATTTTTTTTATTCGTTCGATATCGGTCTTTTGAACCCATTATCTTTAAGTATTATAGGTGTCAAATAAAATATGAAAATGCCCATGTCGATGATTAGAACTAGGTTTTACAAATTTTTAGGGTTAGAACTTGGTTTTACAAATTTTGTTTTTGTTTTAGACATAGGGTTTCACTAAGTCCTAAGATGAGGATAATAACGTTTTTGTTTATATTTTGTTTTTGCAGAAATCAAGGAGCCCCTGCATCATCCCCGCCATCGTCCCCGTCACCGACCCCCTCCGACCTCGAGGTGAGACCAGCCAAATCCACATGTCGATGATGATGTGGATGTTTTGATAGATGTAGTAGCTAGAGTAGTAGCTAGATGAGTAGTGTTGTGTACTACTAGTGCTTGTCCAAGTGGCCTATGTTTTGCCGGAGTGTTGATTAATTTCCATTCCGGCAAATTTCAGGCGCTCGATATATGTCCTTTTTAGCAAAGGTTATGCCGGATTTTTTTCGTGAATTTTGGCATGACTTGTGCTAGAATATGTAGGAAATATCGAGTGGCCCGGATTTTGTAGAAAGATAATTAGACGACATTTCGGGTTGACTTTAAGTCTGTCAGGACTCCACCATATATATGAGAGAAGAAGAATGCCGACTGTTGTCGTGGGGGTCGTTCTTCCTCTTCTTTCTCATGATAGACCTTTTGGTAATGCACGGGAAGGAAGAGAAGAACGACCATCACCGACGGTCGCAAATGTCAGAGAGGAATCAGTGAGGGAAAGTCTCCACCATATATGAGAGGACGAAGAATTCCGACTGTTGTCGTGTGGGTAGCTTCTTCTTCATTCCAAGGTGCTAGACATTTTGGTGTAATGCACTTTGGAATGACGGGAGTAGCTACCATCACCGATGGTCGCAAATGTCAGAGAGGAAGAATCCCGACTGTTGTCGTGGGGGTCACTTCTCCTTCGTTCCCGTGTGCTAGACATTTTGGTGTAATGCACTCGAGGACGAAGGGAGGAGCGACCATCACCGACGGTCGAATATATACACCACGTAAGCTGTGAGTTTTCAAGAAAATACTCGACAGACCGATAGTCAACCCATGATGAATAATAATGATCTAATTTAGTTTTTGTAGTACATATATTGAATTGTACAAGTTTAATCTTTGAATTATGAACATAGGAAATGTCTGACGACGACGATAGGCTCCCGGAGTGTGACTGGTGCGGCAACGACCGGGGTCTGTGCGACAAGCCTCACCTGGTAGACGGTCGGCGCTTCAGTATTAAGCTTGACGAGACCTTCGATGTTGAAACGGTACGCAACGACGACAAGTGTTTTTTGGTAATTAAGCATGACTTCTGCTTCGTCAACGTGTAATTTCCGTCTTTGACAATTCGACTAGCTTATCCCATGCCATGCAAGACGCTATGTCTTGGAGAAGCTGGATTTTGAAGATCATGAAAATATGGAGACAAAGATAGTTCATCTAAGGACCCATCATGGTTATGATTTTGCTGTAAATCTATACAATTCTGAGAGCGTATCCCATTTGGTTGCTCGAATTGGGAAGCACTGTGGGAGGCGTATGATTTTCAGGAGGGTATGCTTGTCACCTTCAATCTTGGTGATCCTGACATCGACGAAGAGAATATGGACATTTGGGTCCTTGTTGATACGCTTCCGCTTCTACCTCTATGTGAGTTTCTCAAACATATTTATTAAGTAATTTATATTGTTTATTTCAAAATAGTTGACAGCTTATTTCCATTAACAGCTTATTTTCATTCTTCAAAAAATGTACGGAAGATGGTAGACAGAACCTACTACACTGATGGCGCGGAATTAACTTATCAGGAGAAAGATCATCTTATCTCATTTATTAATGATGTTGAGAATTACAATAACAATTATCAAACTCCTACACATTATGATCAATACGTGTCACTACTGCACGTGTTGAACTACGGTAACATCCATGGAGATGGCATGGTAAGATTTTTTACTATTACGACATCCGTGCATCTTTTTCATAAATTCTTCTAAAGCTAAACTACATTGCTAACTACGATGTTATTACTATGTTTTTCAACAGAAAATCCCGAAGGATTGTGTGCCTGATCTGATGTTTTCGAAAAGTCGCCTTGATGTTATTAGCTTACGGCCAGGTCATCCTAGGCTTCACTGTTGTTCATACCGGATTTCTAAAACCGATGAAGACATGACAATCAAAGAATGGAAAAAATGTATGGACAATCGTAGGGAGCTACTTGGAAGCAACATTGTGCGAAGCGCAAGAATTGGAGACAGGATAATCTCCATTCTCCATAATGGAGCGCTAGGGCCTATCTTGTTTTATGCAATTTTACCTTAGAGAGGGTAGTAGGTCCTAGCTAATACTCATGATCATGTGCTAAGAACAATTAAGTAGGGTTGGTTAGATGACTATGATGATGATGAGTATGACTTGTTATTATGATAACGAGTAGAAGTTGTATGATGATGATGAGTAGGACTTGTTATTATGATAACACTGATGAGTTATTTATTATTATGATGATGCATGATGCTAAGTTGTTATATGAGCATGATGAGTTATTATATATATCAGTGGGTGAAATTAACATGGATTAGATTTAAGTGGAGGCAACATGTGGTGCACATCGAAAGTACTACTAATCCAAAGTACTTTCGATGTGCACCACATGTTGCCTCCACTTGAATCTAATCCACGTTCATTTCGTAGTACTTTCGATGTGCACCACATGTTGCCTCCACTTAAATCTAATCCATGTTCATTTCACCCACTGATATATATGATGAAAGTACTGTATATAAAACCTATACAAATACAACGACAATAAGCTGCATTTTCAAAAATACAGGAAAAATTAGCAGTAGCGCTTTTCATAAGAAACGATACTGCTACTTACTATTATCAGTAGCGCTGGTTTCCTACTGCTAATTAGGTATATCAGTAGCGCTGGAAAACCAGCGCTACTGCTACCAGTTAGCTGTAGTGCCTTAGTGGTAGCGCTTGTACCAGTGCTACTGATAGCTATAAATCCAGCGCTACTGCTAGGGTTATCCCTAGTAGTGAACTCTAGGCTCCCGAACCTGATCCTCTAACCGGGGGTGAAGCTTCCATCCTGGCCGAGACGGCTGGCTCGGTCAGCATGCAGTATAACACTGCCAAATGCGGAAACCTGGCCGGGGGCAAAGATGTCCCGGTGTGGATGGCGTTGTTGATGAGTAGGCAAGCCATCGATCCTTCTGGCGATCAGACAGCGGGACTCTCAATGAAAGCACCAATGTCGGTGTCAAAACCGGCGGATCTCGGGTAGGGGTCCCACGCTGTGGATCTCGGATCAATGGGGAACAAGGGACGAGGGACACGATGTTTACCCAGGTTCGGGCCCTCTCTAAGAGGTAAAACCCTACGTCCTGCTTGATTATATTGCTTGTGTATATGAGGATTACAGAGTCGATCTACCACGAGATCAGATGAACTAAACCCTAGACTAGTAGGATGATGGTTGTTGTTCTAGCCTCTACGAACTAAACCCTCTGGTTTATATAGACACCAGGGGTACTAGGGTTACATATGCTCGGTTACAATAAGAGGATAAACATGTCGATTCTTCTATCTTGACTTGGAGTACACACCAAGGCATCAAAGGTCTCCTGTCCGGATACGACGCCGCCCAATAATCCGGCCTTCTAGCAGTTGTAATGCGGCCCGACTGTCCGGCCCATGAGAGATAGGCCGGCAGCCCGAGAACCCCCTAGTCCAGGACTCCCTCAGCGGCCAACCCAAACGGACAAAAGCGCCGTCCGTTTGGGTCGGCGCGTTGGAGTTGCTCTAAATACAGTACAAGATAGTTACATAACCGCGGGACACAACAAAATAGCAGATGTGATCATCTAGATCAAACATTGGAAAATCACGAGAAAAGTATATCAATTTTATTGGAATCGGTGTACCAAAAAAGTTCAGAGTGTACATTAAAATTTATATACAACTGGAGCATATCAAAGCTGTAGTCTTAGGAAGTTGGTAGATGACATCATATAAATTCATACAAAAATGCAGGAAAAAAGTTGATACAATAAGGGATAACTTATGCTGGGAGTCAGAAGAAGAAATAAACCTCGGGCATATAAAAAGCAATAGTCTTAGAAATTTGGCAAGCGATATCACATAAATTCATATAACTTGGAGCACATAAAAGCAGTAGTCATAGGAAATAACAAGAAAAAATCTTAAAGGATTACTCGTGGAAGCCTACAAAAGTTCCAAGAAAATTAAACCAGAGAGTGCCATATATAAAAGGGAACCACTAGGCATCTACCAGAATAGTCTGGGGCCGTACGATTAAAATTGTGCTGGTCGTCCTATCTGGTTGGCCACGCGCTGGATTGTTGCTTCCTTTCGTCCATTAATTGCGTTCTTAGAGCATCTCCATCAGGCGCGCTAAAAATAAAAAAAAAATAAAAATTTAGACGTCGGAGACGCTCCAGCAGATGCTGCAGAAAGCGGCACGATGCAAATGTTAATCAATGTTGACCGTGGCACTAGATATTTTTGCGTCTCTGTTGGAGATGTTCTTAATTGCTCCGCATATCATCTCCTCCCGGTAATATCTCTGCCGCATGTTTAGTGGTTCCAATAACTACTCCTCTGCATGCTCCCGTGCTTCTAGCAACCGTTGTGCATGCTCCTTAATTCCCCTACGTGCACCCCCAAGAACCTTATGCATGAACTTGTGTACGAGCTTATTTCCTTAGCAACAATTTTATGCTTCCATTTACAGGAGAATTTGTTTCAATGGTGAATGAAATTTGCTTCTATATATATCCCACGTAAAGAGATATTTTGTCTCGGAAGCATCAATATCTTGTTTCTAGTAGTAAATACGCACGTGCAACGCACGTTAATATTTAGGCAATATATTAATTGCACGCGGATATTAGGTATGTTATTATTTGTGTGTTAATTTTATGATTAGTACAATATTTGGTATGATATTAATTGCACGTTAAACATGTTAAACGCTCGCCATTGGAGCAGTCTAGGTCATTGGATTGACTTAGTTTGATGGCCTAGATCAGTTGGATCTGCCCCTTTGGGTCTTTATAGATGTATAGATGACCAGAGTTGCATCCAACTAAATAATGATATATTTTATCAAATATAGAATAATTCCACTTATTCTAATGCACCAATTTTATGTTTCCGTCGACTATAAAATTGCTTCCATCAAATAGTAATTTTGTTTCTTGAGAACTAGTCTTCCTGGTTAGGGTTTAGCATGTCATCTTCTGTACTGCTCATGCATTGCATACCCACGCGGAGTTGGCTAGGTGGCCGTGCTATGTTATGTAATGTCATCTTTGTAACTCTTGTTCTCTACCTATCAATGAGATGAACACAATCTTTGCGTATTCATGATTTAGGCAAATAGTATTCTGCTTCCATCAAAATAATAATAGTTCCACTTGTTCCGGAAGCGTCACTGTCTAAATTCCATTCTCTAGAGAGTTGCTTCCAACAAAATAGTAATTTGCTTCCATCAAAAGGAAAGAATAGTTGCACTTACACGAGCTTCAAATGAACGGAGTTGCCTGTGAAGAAATAATTTTTTTGCTACAACTATTCTTGAAACAAAATTAATGTGGTTTCACATTAGCAGATGACATACAAGGGCGGGTTAGAAACTCGTGATGCAGGAGAGAACCATGGCAGCTGCGGAACGACGGGCTCGAGATGGGCAGTTGATTTGAGCGATTAATGTGGGATAGGGAGAGATTATGGGACGTAGGCCAAAAGATCGGGTATTTTCCAACGGGCTTCTCGTGTAGGATTTTGACCATCTGTGAGCCGTTAGATAAAATTCAAATCAACGGTGCTCAAAGGGTCTGAGGAACGCTTCACATCAGACATCTGTACGTAAGTGTTTCCCTATATAAAATGACCTTTTATCACTTGATTGACTATCGTCTCAATTGGCATGACACCTAGACAAAATCTCTCTTACTAATCCAAACTTATACTAGAAAAACAGTTACCCAGATCGTTCACTACCAATGGATCATCAGTCGCACAACATCTCTAAGAACGGAATGTATGGGCATCAATTCCTATGAAATTCCACAACTAAACAGAGGCACATATGGGCCACTAGGATTGTACCCGTTCTATTTAGTATTGGAAGAGATTTGTGATAAGCATATTGTTTCATGTTCATCTTTGAAATGTGTGATAAATCTTGTCTTAAGATGAATTTATATATCATGAGTTCTCATGTATGAAATTTTGTTGTAATGCAATATGTTCTGCACATATGAATTTGGTACTGCCGATGGGGTGAATTTATCATGAGTTCTCATGTATGAAATGTTGTTGTAGCACACACTATGTAGTCGATGGTACTAAAAAGTCTTTAGTTATTCGCCACTAGTAATCAAACCAGTGACTTTCTTCGATTACAGGTGACAACTACCCGTTAGTGATATTTGACCTCTTTAGCGGGCAGTTCGCCCATCAGGAGCGATGTACTCTTCTCTCTTCATTGGGGTAAATTACTCTCTTGTCTACAAAATAATAAAGTTCTCGACTTGTTTTCACTCGGTGTACGTTTTAGAAAAACATCGGCCACATATATATCAAAATAAGTATACTTTGTTGGGTTGTGTAGAAGTCACATGCACATATTTATCTTGAAATCTACTCCCGTATAAAATACCCTTTCAGGTTTTACAACTACCTTTTTTTTCTATGGGTTTTATAGTTACTATATTGCAGCACAAGTTAATTGTCAAAGATATACAACTTCGTAACAGTGTCGATGTTGAAACCAACGACTCCTTTTAATGCCGGAGAGAGCATAAGGCCATCCTTACAAAAAAATTCAAAATTATACAATGGTAGTTGGAAAAATCAATGTCGTCTTCCTCCTGCACTTGCGGATGATGCGTCGTGAGCGAAGCTCAATTCCGCCTCTGGACCTCTAAAACGCCATCGGAGCCGAGGTAACGTTCTTGAAGGAACAACCTGGTAGTTGCCGGTCAGAGTCGAAAGATGGAGATGACACCGTAGCGGCACACAGAGGAGGGGCATGTGCCCTCATCGACACGGAGCGGTGGAGCGGTGGTGGCTAGGGTTTTGAGAGGGAGGCGGCTTGGAAAAAGAACCAAGGCGAATAAATTTAATCATAAACTTTCTCAAAAAATAATATAATAAACATAATAATCAGATGAACACAATCGGCGGCTCATTACACCGCATGCCCGTATGTGGGGCTGCCATAGCTAATGTGAAATAGTTTAGCTACATATCAATCGGCTGATTTTCGAATTCGAGGTCAGTCGATTTTTGAATGAAGGAAGGACCTCACTGGAGAGAAAGGGTCGCCGTCATCACCCCAGTGCCTATCTTAGGGTTCAGGGTGGGGAGTGGTTCCCGTGCCGCCAGCCGCGGGCGGCGGCGGCTGGTGGTTAGGCCGGTGGTAGTTGGCGGCGGGAAGGAAGTCGATGTGCGGGAGGTTGAAGAAAAGGATGGGGTCGTTGATTTCACATCCGACGTTCACAAAATCGACTGACCGCAAGAGAATTTTCCAGCTGACCGACGTCCAGCCACTCCCAATGTGAAACCAATGACCATGCATATCGTGATGGCCCTGCAGATTGACAATGTGCAATTAGTGGGTTCCAAATGTTCCATCGCCATGATCCTCCGATCGGTTGAAACTCAAACCAGAGGCGACTTTGCTTCGTTCGGCTGCTGCATGATTGATTTGTTTAGAATTTGTTGGATCGCACGCTTACCCCGTTGACCTCTCCTGGCAAAATATCTTCCACGCGCGTTGACTCGGGAGCCAGCCGAGACAGCCGACGTGTGCGCACCACGGCCGCTTTGCCTGATTGACGTGACGTGCGTTCTCCGGCCTTTCCACGTTGAATTTTGCACGACGAGGCACTAGCAGAAAACCAGGCGGCCAAAAGCTACCGACCGAGTCGCCTGTGTCGTCGGCCGGCGGCTGCCAAGTCAATCGCATGCATGATACAGAGTGAAGTACGTCGTCAAACCTGACGTCAGATTTTTTAACATTTTCTACAGCATGAATTAAGCTCTGTTCGGAAGAAACCTTCCAAATTTTCTCAGCTCCAGCGACGGTTCAGATCGGAGATGTTTCCGTGACGTTACAGTGTCAGTGCAATCTTACACCGTCTCTGAATTTCTAGGTAGGCGTGGCTGGCTGAAGGCTGAAGCTGACAGGTAGATACAGGGACCCTGCACGAATCTAGCAAGCCTGGTGCTGGTGGTGTGGGCCCGTTGACCACGCTACCATGAGCATGACAGCGCTCGTATCCGCAGAGGATCACCGCCCAAGACTGCCGTCTCAAAGGCGGTAATCATCACGCTCTGGGGTGCGGGGAAAGCCAGTTTGCTAGTGGGGGTTGAGTAACCTCTACCCTGCTGTCCTCCGCATGCACCCTGTCAATATACTTATTACAGCTTAATCGCGACGGCGACATCAATTGCAGACAGGTGTCCCCGGGTTAATTAGCTTTGAGGGCGTGGAGGTCTCTTTGATGATTTATCGATCGACAACGGCACTAAGTATTGATTAATGCGGAGGCTAATTGGCATTGCTTGATCACAAATACTTTGGTAGTGGAGCTATGGGGTGCTGGACGAAATGGTATAGATCGAGGATCGAGGGTAATGCACCGCAGCATCGGCATGTTAGAGTGGTGAAATAGTAACTGAAAGTTCTGCTACAGCTTTTCACCACGGTACTGTAAAGAAAATCAGTCGGTGCAATGTCAAACCATTCTCCTTTTGAACCGACCAGAGACCTATAACACAACGACATATCGAGTACCAACGCAATGGTAGAGCCGTAGAGGATACCACGGATCCCTGGAATGTCATCCGAAGTCAACCCCGTCCGGTAGTGCGCATTCGTTTGTCTAATCAGCTAATCAATTGCCATTAACAAGTAGCAGCAGAGCTAAAAACTTTTGCTGCTGCCGATGGGAGGAGTCGTGATGGCCTAATAATGGAGTGCGGGGGCCAGCTTTGGACGTCGCTGGCCGTCGAAGCTTTTGGGCGAAACGATGATGGCGACGGCGACGGCGACGAGGATGCGTGGCAGCCCCGCGCAGCTCATTTCACCCTTTGAATAATCTCCACCACGAACGTCTCGCGCCTCTTTGAATTTGTAGCATTATTTCACCCCTCTGCAGCGGCATCCGCATGCCAGCGTCTGGACCACGAGTGCGCGTGCCAGGAGGGTTGGTGAAGGGTGGTGATCTGGTCGCCCAGGATGTCGTTTCACACCGCTCTTCTCTTGAGGATTGTGATGTCATTCTAAGCTCTGCTCATCATCATGGTGTCAGTATTATTATACTCCTACTACTAGTACTGCTATGCAAACCAAGGTCAATTTTAACATGTTTTGTCCTGTCCAAGTCTTGGTTTGATTAACTGACTGGAGTTTGATTAGTAAGCATGACAGTGAAGTCAGCCTAGCTAGTAAAAATATACGGCTAGTTAGCAGCTAGCTAAGCCGATAGTGCTTGCTTCGTTGCTATATCTATCAATCGCAAGCACCTTTGCTAGCCAGTGCTGGTAAGAGCGGCTGAGCTACTCTCACTGTTGTGGTTACTAGTTACGGTAGGCTCTTTTTTTTTTGTTAAAAGTTACAGTAGGCTCCTTGCAAAAGAGTGTCCAGTCAGACCGCAATACCATGCCTGTGGATCTGGCATTGTAGTACGTACAGCGGTATACTCCCTCCGTTCTAAAATATAGTGCTTCCTCTATTCCTGTGCTTCAACTTTGACCATAAATTTAATCAACAAGACCGACTGCGGCGCGGCGGGAGCAAAAGTTATACCAGTGAATTCGTATTCAAAAGAAGTTTTTAATTATACAATTTTTTCTCCCGCCGCAGTCGGTCTCGTTGGTTAAATTTATGGTCAAAGTTGAACCTCGGAAAGCGCGGACGCACTATATTTTGGAATGGAGGGAGTATATAATAGAGGTGTTGGTTTCCTTTTCGCCGGCCGCCAAACTGACACGTACTACACAACTACACCGAGCAGTAGTTCCCTGCATCTTAGCTCAAAATATCTTGGCTCAAATGGACCGGTGCCGACTCTGCCGATCGCGACATGCACACTGTCCATACCCGGCCGTCGCAATGCAAGTCGGCGACAACGTTGAGGATTTCTATCCCCCACGCCTCCATGCACGCTGTGCACGGCCGGCGAGAACCGAGGTAGGTCGGAGTCCTGTGCCGGGCTGTCGACCAGTGCACGGCCATCTGCGCATCTGTTCGGCTCTCGGGCTTGGACGATAGGAGGATTTGGCAAAAACAACCTCCTCTCTCTCCAAAAAAAAAAAGCAATCGAAAAAGCAACATGGTCTGCGGCCCGTTACCAAGACAACTTTTAAGGCCCAATCCTTTCAAAAATGTTCATCGTATATATTAAAAAATATTTAGTGTGTATTTAAAAAATATCCACCGTATACTAAATTTTTCCATGTTTTCAAAAATTATTTAGAATTAAAAATATGTTCCCATATTAAAAAAACTCAAACTCAAAATGTTCACCGTATACTAAATTTTTCCATGCTTTCAATCATTGTACGGAAATTCCAAAAGTCTTTGCATTTTCAAAAATTGTTCTCAAATTCAATAAATGTTTATTTTGAAATAATAGGTCATTTAAAAAATGTGCAGGTTTAAAAAATTTGAGGCTATAATAACGGGGATGCAGTGAAATGGGATAGAGTCTTAGAGTAAAGTGCTACAGTGAACCATGACGAGTGCTACAGTGAAATGCAATAGTACATGTGCTGCAACGCTAAAGGGCCGGTGGCCAGCTTTGACGCACATGGGTGTCGTATAGGAGCACTCGGGCGGGATGGCTAATCCCATTCAGCGCGCGTGTTCGGGGATAATGGCCAAACATGCACCACCCAAGTGGTAATCTGTTGGCCCACAAACATATTTTCTGTGTTTTTAACTTCTGTCCTCCCACAGGTTTTTTCCGACGCTTCCTATATATCGCGTAGGTCGCTGCCAAGCCACATAGCGCGTAACCCCCCCCCCCCCCCCCCCCCTCGCGCGCTGCTGCCTGTGGGCCGGCCCATTCGGGGTTTCACCCCAACCGATTTTGGGAAGGTTGTAGAACCTTCCTTGAACCGGGTTTTCTGTTATTGTTTTCTTTTTTCTTTCGGTTTTTTCTTTCTTTTGATTTTCACTATTTTTTATTTATTTTTTGATCATTTTTCGATTTTCTTTTAGTTTTTTTTTGTTATCATTTTTATTCTTGTTTTTCAAATTGCAAAATTCTTTTAAATTCATGGTTTTTTTAATGATGAAAATTTTTAAATATGTGATTTTTTGTAAAATTGAGGTTTTGCTTCTGGAAATTCGTGAACATTTCTATTTAATCATGAACATTTTGTTGAGACCATGAACATTTTCGAAATTGTGAACATTTTTTAAAACTCACGAACATTTTTTTGAAATCATGAATATTATTTCAAAACCATGAAAATTTATTTCTAAATCATGAAAAAATTTCTAAAATCCTGACCACTTTCTGAAATTGTGAGCATTTTTTCCTAAATCATGAACGTTTTTTTCGAAATTGTGAACATTTTTTAAAACTCACGAACATCATTTCGAAATCGTGAACACTTTTTGGAAATCTTGAACATTTTTAGAAATTTGTTAACATTCTCCTAAATCGTGAACATGTTTTTGAATTCGAGAATATTTTATGAAATCATGAACTTTTTTTGAATCATGATTATTTCTTTAATTAAAGAATAATTTTTTGAAATCATGAACATTTTTTTACAAATTTGTGAACATTTTTCGAATTCATGAACATATTTTCAAATCATGAACATTATATTAATTCATGAACATTTTTTTACAAATTCGTGAACATTTCTTGAATTCCCAAGCAATTTTTGAAATCATGATTACTTTTGTTGAAACCATGAATGTTTTATTCAAAATTAGCAACTTTTTCTGAAATTTAGAACTTTTCTATATCCCGAATTATTGGGAATAAGGAAAGGAAAAAAGGAAAAGAAAAAGAAAAACAGGCAGCATCCCGACCTGGACTTGGGCCGGCCCATATGGGCGCGAAGGGGGCGAGCGGGGGGTGCGCGCTCGCTTCATTCCCAGCGCGTTATGCACCGTATAGGAGGTCCCGTTTTTTCCAGTATCTTTTCGGTTTTAACTGTATTTTCCATTTTTCTTTTATGTTTTATCGTGCTTTTCATCCATAAAATTTTGAAATTTTATATTTGGTAATTTTTTAAATCTGGATCATTATTCAAATTAAGGAAAACAATTCAAATTGTGGAAGATTATCCAAATTCCCGAATATTTTGAAAATGTTGAAACATTTTTAGTTAATCATTTTATTAAAATTATTCAAGTATTTTGAAACTCTGGAACATTTTCTCATTTCACAAACATTGTTAATTCTAAAATAATTTTTAGAACTTTTTAAATTTAGGAAGATTTTTTGAAATTCGAAAAAAATAAATCTCATTCACGATCACTTTTGGAAATTCGCGAACATTTTTTCAAACATGTAAAGAAAATCACGAACATTTCTCATTTATTCAGATTTATTCTCTGTGTATTTTCTGTTTCCCATTCGCTTTTTGTTCCTTCTCTTTCTCTTCTCCAAATAGGTCGGTGCCCATTATGCCGTTCGCCCAGCAACCTGAAGCGAGCATCGCCCGAGCGACGGTAGTCCTTCTGCAACCTCTTGATGCAAGGAGGTAGACCTGAACACCACCACATTGTAGTGCTTCCAAAGGTGCCAACTGCATAGGAGCACGAAGGTGTTCGTTACGCCGAGACCTACAGCGGAAGAGACATCTATCAGGGGGAGCCATGGAGGTCAGTAGCAGAAGCGTTGTCCTGCACGACGACAGTGGACAGTCCCTGCAAACACAGACAAGGGGCACCTGAAGAGGAGGTGATCAGTTCAGGCGTCGCAACGCAGATGGGCCATCCAGCAGCATCGACCTTGACAATTTTATTCTCGAGGAGAAGGGTTATCACAGGTGTGGACTCCTGGACCAGCAGCCGTCCAAAGAACTTGACCCGCGAGGGGCCATAGTTTTGCCATCCAAAGCCCATTATTGGGTGGGCCTGCAGGTTATGTAGAACTCACAAACTGATGATTTCATTTTCAATGCTCTCGGGCTTGGGCGAGCCATCTATATTCTATGCACTTTTTCCCTGCTTTTAGGGTTTGCTTCTCTCGGGGCGATCTCGCCGCCGTTGAGACGAACTTTTCTTCCCTACCGCTGGTCCAACCCAGGTATCGTGATTCGGGCCGAATAAGGGGCGATCTAGCATCGCCGCCCGACCTTGGTCAGGGATCTGGGGGAAGAACTCAGGCTTAGGGTTCCCAGTCGCAACACCAGGTGAGCTTTCCTCTCGGGTTAGGGTTGGAGATGTCTGCGGAAAAGACCGACGGATCAAACATGGCCGGTGGTCCTTCATCCGCTAGTGAAGTCGAGCAGTTGATGGCGGAGCTGGGTCTTCGGGAGGAAGACCTCGACGACGTCATTGTCGATGAAGAAGAAGTCCCCCCAGATGCAACCCGTTGGTTGGCTGTGGCGAGGGTCCACATTGATAAGCCATATAGTCAGGGTTGGTTCTTTCGAAATATGAGAGCGGCGTGGGATCTTGCCCGAACAGTGAACTTCAAGCCCTTGGAAGACAATCTGTACACGGTGCAATTTCAGTGCCTCGGCGATTGGGAGCGAGTAATGCAAGAGGGGCCTTGGAACTTCAGAGGTCATGCGGTGATAATTACCCAATATGATGGCGTGACTCAACCTTCAAAGGTTAAGCTGGATACTCTGGATATATGGATCCAGATTCATGATGTGCCCAATCTATTTGCTCATCTGATTCCCTCCCTTGCGGGGAAGGTTGGAGAGGTCCTCTTTACAGAAAACAACTCCCATGATTTTACTGGTAATTTCTATAGTGTTTGGGTTAGGATAAATGTTCATAAGCCTTTGAAGAACGCTGTTTCGCTGGTCAGAGACTCCAAAAGACAGATTTACCATGTGAAATATGAGCGTTTGCCGGATTGGTGTGCTGTGTGCGGGCATCTTGGCCATGTGTTTAAAGAACATGGTGATGGCATCCATCCGAAGTCGGCTCTGGCCTTCAAAGACCTCAGGGCCTCATGGGCGATGCGGTATGGACGAGGCCCAGGAGGGAACTGAGGCCGTCATGGAAGAAGGGGTGGACGTTCTGGAAGCAATAGAGATGCAGGAAGGGATGAGTTCGATGGTCAACAGAGTGATGAGGACGACCTAGAGAACGGATAGGGAGACATGGTAACGGACGACCCAAGCAGAAAGAGGGGAGTTAGTGCTGATGGACAACAAATCACACACCCAAAGAGCAACCAGCTGGCGATAGTTCCTGTCAATGGAGGTGTTGTTAGCCCTCCTCCCAAGAGAGATCCTAAACGGACCAAGGTTGGTACACAGGGAAAGGAAGGAACAAGTAATGTTGTGAAGAATTTGGCGGGCTCCACTGAGGGGCACCGCCGAGACCAATGAGTGCCCTATGCTGGAACTGTCGTGGGGCGGGCAAACCCGCGACAGTTCGTGAGCTTCATGATATGGCTAAGCAATTTGTCCCCTCCATTCTTTGTATTCTTGAAACTCAAGTAGAGAGAACATGAGTGGAGAGTTTAGCTGGTAGTTTAGGTTTTAATAATAGTTTTGCTGTAAGCAGCTCCGGGACGAGCGGTGGTCTCGGAATTTTTTGGAATGATGAAATAAAGGTAGAAGTTAATGGTTACTCTCAGTATCATATTGATGTTTTGGTCGATGACCTTATGGACACACGAATACGCTTGACGTTTGTGTATGGTGAAGCTCAAGTACCTGAAAGATATAAGACTTGGGATATGCTCAGAGGAATAGCTGGAGATAATGGTCTACCATGGGCTGTTATGGGGATTTTAACGAAGTGCTACATGCGCAAGAACACGATGGAGTGGGTAACCGCAGCCAAGCACAGATGGATACCTTCAGAGATGCTCTTGCCACATGTGGGCTAGCTGATATTGGGTATACGGGCATGACCTGGACGTTTGAAAAGAAAGTGGCAGGAGGCACCTTCACCAGGGTACGTTTGGACCGCTGTGTGGTGAATCCAGAGTGGTCTCTAGCATTCCTGTCTTCAGAATTGAAACATAGAACAGCAGTTACGTCGTATCATGTGCCAATTGAGCTGAGAATAAACGACGTGCATGGCGCATGTAGCAGAGGGCCACGGGGATTTAAATATGAATTGATGTGGGAGCGAGATCAATCGCTTTTTGAGCTGGTGGGATCCTCATGGGCAGCGTCGGGACGCGAGACTGTTTGGGCCATGCAAGAGAAGCTTCATCGATTGGCTGGAGACCTTGGGACGTGGGACCGTCAATAGTTTGGCGGTGTACGCTCAGAGATACAAAGACTAAAGAAAGAATTAGAGCACCTTCGGCTGTTCCCTAGCAGGACAGGACATCGCATGCAGAGACCAAGATTCTGGATCGCCTTGTTGAGCTATATCATCGCGAAGACATCCACTGGAGACAGATGGCGCGTTGGAGTGGCTTGCGCATGGCGATAAGAATACGTACTTTTTCCATCTACGCGCCAGCCGCCGCCGTCGGAAGAACCAAATAAGAGCCTTGCAAAGGACGGATGGACAGATTATAGGGGACCAAACAGAGATGGAGGCGATGACCAATGAGTTTCACAAGGCTCTGTACACGTCCGAAGGGGTGCATGGTATGAATCAAGTGTTAGATATAGTACCTGTCAAAGTAACACAAGCCATGAATGACCTTTTGAACGCGCCATACAGCCAGCAAGGAGTCAAACGACCCTGTTTCAAATGTTTCCTATAAAGGCACCGGGCCCGGATGGCTTTCCTGCACATTTTTTCCAGCGACATTGGATGTTTGCGGTGAGGTAATTACTAGGGTGGTACTCAGGATAGTTGATGGGACGGAATCTGCCGAATGCATAAACAAAACAATCTTGGTGCTTATCCCGAAGGTAAAAAATCCGACACTCTTATCACAGTTCCGCCCGATAAGTCTTTGTAATGTCCTATATAAGATAGCATCGAAGGTGATTTCTAACCGATTGAAGCTAGTTTTGCCTGAAATTGTGTCAGAGGAGCAATCAACTTTTGTACCAGGCAGGTTAATCACTGACAACATCATTACAGTGTATGAATGTCTGCATTTCATGAAGCGCAATAGGGCAAAGAAGCATCAATCTTGTGCCCTGAAGCTTGATATGATGAAAGCTTACGATAGGGTGGAGTGGCCCTATCTCCAAGCTATCATGCTGGAATTAGGCTTCACCACTAAATGGGTGGATATTGTTATGAATCTGGTTTGCTCGGTAAATTTTTCAGTAATGTTTAATGGGAAGAAATTACAGGAGTTCAAGCCATCATGTGGAATTCGCCAGGGGGACCCTATATCCCCATACTTGTTCTTATTAGCAGCAGAGGGCCTTTCGTGCCTCCTAAAGTCAAGAAGAGAGTCATCCAACCTAAGTGGGATACAAGTGGCACCATCGGCGCAATCAGTAAACCATCTTTTATTCGCAGATGACAGCCTATTGTTCTTCAAGGCAAATAGTATGGGAGCTAATGAGGTGAACTAGGTTTTGGACATTTATTGTCAAGCCACAGTGCAACGAATCAATTATGCAAAATCATCCATCTTTTTCAGTAAAGGGATCCCGAAAAATGTAAGACATGAAATAAAAGGTGTACTAAAAGTTCCCAATGAGACTTTGAATGAAAAGTACTTAGGAATGCCGTCTGACATTGGATCATCAAAGAGTGGAGCGTTCAAGTACTTGAAGGACCGTCTATGGAGTAAGATTCAGGGATGGATTGAGATAACTTTATCAACTGCAGGTAAAGAAGTACTCGTCAAATCAGTGGCTCAGGCCATGCCAGTGTACTCTATGTCATGTTTTAGGCTACCAAGAGGGTTATGTGAACACCTCAACATGCTGATACGGAAGTTCTGGTGGGACAGCAAAAATGGTCAGAGGAAACCCCATTGGGTGTCATGGAAAGAGATGACGAAACCAAAAGGTATGGGAGGCTTAGGATTCAAAGATATTGAACTTTTAACTTGTCTCTACTAGCCAGACAAGCATGGCACTTGCTGCAGAACCAGGAGTCTCTTAGTGCCCGGATTTTGAGGAGTGTTTACTTCCCGGGGTCAACAATTTTGAATGCAAACTTGGGATCCCACCGAAGCCAAATCTGGAGAGCAATTGTTGATGGAAGAGACATTCTCACTCAAGGTTTGATCAAGAGAATTGGTAATGGGGAAGATACATTGATTTGGTCAGATAATTGGCTGCCAAGAGATGAGATGTTGAAACCGTATGGATGTTTAATGCAGGACCGGCCTCAACGTGTTGCAGAACTTATAGACTCAACGACGGCGACCTGGGACATGCAGAAGGTCCGCCAGGTTTTCTTTCCCTTCGACGCGAAGGTCATAGCAGGAATACCATTGTGTACTAGCAATGTTTCAGATTTTTGGAGCTGGCATTTTGAGAAAAAAGGGTCAATTCTCTGTAAGATCAGCTTATAATATGTTGGTGGCAACAAAACAGAGAAGGGAGGCGTGGCTAGAAGGTTCAGCGACGTCATCTAGCATAAGGGGTGAAGAGAAGCAGTGGAAATTGTTGTGGAAAACCCAAGTTCCAGCCAAGGTTAGGATGTTCCTATGGAGGTTATCAAAGCAATCGCTGCCGACGGAAGATGTGCGTGCTCACCGACATATGTCAAACACCTCGGTCTGCGGTATTTGTGGTGCTCCGGATTCATGGCGGCACTCGCTAATAGAATGTACTATGTCAAGATGCACTTGGGCCTTGGCAGAGGATGAGCTAGGGCAAGCTTTGGTTTCCAACAAGGAACAACATGCGAAGCACTGGCTATTCTCACTGATTGATTCATTATCACATGTGCACTTCGTGAAGCTCGCTGTGACGCTGTGGGTCATATGGACAGCAAGGAGGAAAGCCATTCATGAGGGAGTCTTCCAGAGCCCACAAGCTATGCATTCTTTCATCTCAAGGTACTTAACTGAATTGGAAATTGTTAATGACAAGGAGCCGAAGGTTGCAGCAGCCCCAGCGGCAAGATATACAACCAATGCAAGTAGGCACCCCCGAGCACCACCACTAAATCATGCAAAAATCAATGTCGATGCTGCAGTAAGAACATGAAGGGGCGGCTCTGCTGCGGTGGTCTGCCGGGATACAAATGGAAATTACTTGGGGAGTTCAGCAATCGTGGTACAGGGAGTGGATGATCCCATTATTCTGAAGACAGTGGCTTGTAGAGAAGCATTGTGTGCAGCCGAGGACCTACTTCTCCGGCAGTTCGTGGTGGCATCAGATGCTAAACAGGTGATCGATGATATTCAGCAGGGAAGCCAAGGAAAACATGCGGCAATCATCAAAGAAATTGAAGCTAGGAGTATTTCCTTTTCTTGTAATTTTATTTTTGAAGGTAGGAACAATAATGTAGAGGCTCATAAGTTAGCTAGATTTGCTTTGAACTTAGCGCCGGGGCGTCATGTGTGGTTTGGCCAACCTCATGACGCGAGTGTTATTCCACATTCTGCGGTCTTTGATCAATAAAGAGTGGGTCGTTTCTAAAAAAATGATGATTTCATTTTCTCAAAAAAAAACTAATGATTTCATTGCTGGCATCCTGAACATAGCGTGATGCTTCTTAGTTTCAGTTAAGTCAGCATATAAAATTGCGGCTGAAGCCGAGCAGTAGGCCAGCAGGCACTTAGCAATACCGTAGCGAGTCTTTCGAACCGTATGTCTGCTCGTGAAGTTGCTGATGCTGTGTTGAAGCATCATGAGATGAGAGCATCCGTATCAAGCCCATTGCTCTACCCTAGACGGCAAGCAGTGGAGTGAGTCACTGCTGGCGAACGGACAATAACATCAGAAGGCGGTGATCCCTCGAGGCTCTTTCCTAAGCCTCCGTCATTAGAGGTTGAGGCTTTTGTGCTGGTGATGACCATGGCCACGGTCACGGTGCATGGCCCCAAGCAATTCAGCATGCCAAGGGCGTTGCTCGAAGACTGATGGAACCTCCGAGCCTCTGCTCACGGTATTTCGACATCGCGCCATCTTCCGTGAATCCAAATTCCGGCTACTTACAAATCCATTTCTTGGTACAAAAAAGTCGTGTTTTGTCTGTGTAGCTGATGCATTGGCGAGACACTACTGTGCTCTGATGGTGGTTCAGGCTTTGAGCACCCTGACTCGTGTCTTACTCAAGTCATCCATCCGGCGGGATTCAGGATTCGCCCTCGACCCCCTCCGCCTTTCCGCACGCGGCGAATGATGCGCTCGACACCGAGCAGAGCAGAGCAGCACGTACGGCTGGATGGAATCTTGCTTGAAGCGCGGCGAGCCGTTTCGGCAGGCGATGCGTCGATCGCATCCAACGGGACGGGAGCAATGAGATCCCTCTCCTTTCCACGAGCAAACAAGAATTAACGTGGTAGTATATGCTAGTCGGCGCAGTCGCCATTGATGCGTCCAAAGAACAAGCAGGAAAGCTGGCCTGGCGCGCAAAATCCATCATGCAAGAGCCCGAAGAAGATGACAGACGGAATGGAAAGGGGCGCATGCGTACATGGGCCAGTCAGTATCCGGCGCGCACGCCCGGCCGCCCCCACCCTTTTCCTGCTGCCGCCGGCATGGGCGGGCAGAAAGGCCCTTTTGCTCTGCCTCGATCCAAGCGGTCACGAGAGGTGGCTGCGTGTGCCCAAGCGCGATCATGCCCATGTGCTTAAGTGCTACTCCCTCAGTTCCTAAATATAAGTCTTTGCAGAGGTTTCAATATGGACTACATACGAGCGAAATGAGTGAATCTACATTTTAAAAGATGTCTATATACATCCGTATGTAGTCCTTATGAAAATATCTAGAAAGACTTATATTAGGAACAGAGGGAGTAGTACTGGTACTAGTTCGTGTAAAATGTGATCAGCTTCGGTTGGAACGAGACGAGTATGGATTTTTCAGGTCCTGTTGTGGCGATGGAGACATGGCCCATCCCATCAGGTCCGAAAGACGCCCGGCTGGTTGCACGAGCTCGTCACTTTGTCATCTCCTGCATTCCATTTCCCAGCCATTATAAGCTGCCTCACGGCGTATGTGACAAGCTTTAATTTGGAGTCTTGTGTGAGTTTCCGCATGCAAACAAATTCGTCTGTTCCATAATCGACGGCGGTTTCTCTACTCCATACAACACCCGATGAGATGCAGAACACGCGCCGACCCGAATCCATACAAGGTTTTGAGGAAGGAGGAGGCTCGTACCCAGGTCTATTGTTACGCTTGCACATTCGTCCCCTGTAAAGCTGCCCAGTCGCATTTCGTTCAGTAAGTGCAATATAGGAGGAGTACATACATCAGATAATTGCTTGGAAGAAGGAAAAGAGCAGCCAACTTAGCACTGACAGTTGCACCAATCGAGTAGTATAATAACACACGATAATTGTTCATATAAACAAGACCTACCGTCACAATGAATCTGTTGCAGTACGTAGTAGTACTATCTCAATGTCAGCCACTGACAGTTGCACCAATCGGTCGATCCGGCCAGTGATCATTTAACAGTTACCCTCAAGCATTATTGCGTTACACGTACACACTTTCCCGAATTCGTGACCTGTGCCCGTGCAGCCTAAGCAGCAGCTAGTCCATCACTCGACTGTACCGCACTGCTGCTACGATGCATCGTCATCAAACCACGCCAAGGCCGCCTAGGCGACCAGATCCAGGCCCTGAACACCGAGCCGCTGTGTAGGGACGGCCAGGATCTCATCTCTCGTGCTCCGTCGATGCGCACTCACTCCGTCGCGCGTAGTACTACATACACCGCATGCCGATGCATGGCTACTGGATCGAATCGAACCTGCGTGCTAGCAGTAGCTGCACTGTGCAAGCACATGCGCCCCCTGTCCCCTACCCCTCGGCCTGTTCCTCCAGGCGCACACCAGAGATTCTGGCTGGCTCCACAACCTCACCAACCACGACCGCCCCTTGCCGGCCGACGGAAAAGCCTACGTGCCGGTGCGCCGCAGGTCCATGATTGCGCTCGGCGTCATGGACAGGATGCAGAGGAGGGGGTACGTACCATGCAACGTACTACAGCCACAGAATGTCACATCGGCCAGAAGGATCTGCCGGTAAAAAGGAACTTTCTAAAGAGAGAGCTGGTACATCAATTGAGGTTTCAAATCAATGGTGCTCCTACGATCTTTAGCTAATCACACTTATTTTTTAGGTTATTAAGAGCCAAGGACAGGAGGAGTACTGCAAATTCCACCGGGTGCCTCCTTGTAATTTCCTTTGTATAGTTGTTTTCTCCTGAATTGTTGGCTTGACTCGATTGCTCTTGCTGTTTTGGGGCTCATTTACGGCATCTCCAAAGCAAAACCTCAAACCGGCCGCATATGCGCGGTCGGGACGTGTTGTGCGATCCAACGCGGGGTTGTATCGGTCCGCCGAACGGTCCAGACGTATTTTTTCTGGCAAAGGCGAAATAAAATGGGGGTGGGGGAGGGGGGCTTTACGGGAGTCCGGATAGCGGACAAGTAGGACTCCGACACCCCAACCCACCCGAAACCCCATCAAAACCCCTCCCGGACCCCGCATCTCCATCCTCCCATTTTCTCTCCTTCCCTATTTCTCCTTTGCCTTCGCCGCTGCTCCACCACCCCGGCCGCCCCGGTACTCGACGAGTCCATCGCCTCCAGTGGTACACCCAGGATCCAAGCCGCTTCTCCTTCGCCGCCGTTCCACAGCTCTCCTCCGACCACCGCGCAGGTATACCATCAGCTCCTACGGTACTCACCATGCCCGAGAACAGATCCGTGAAATGCTCATGATATTCTTTTCTGCCCTTCTTCTTTGAAGCAATGGATTCGGATATGGAGTACATATACGAATACTATGTTGAGTCGTTGAACGGCTCGTCCGGCGAGGAGGACTACACGGATGAGACGACGATGATGCAGGAGGTCCTTGCAGACGCGGAGCATGCAAAAAGGCATGTTCTCAATTTCAAAATCAAGGGACATTTAGTGCTAAACCGCAACAGGGCGCGTGGCCATTTGACGCTGATGTCCGACTACTTTGCCCCTGATGCCCCCTTCGCTCACAATTTTTGCCGTCGGTTTCCGATGCGCAAAATTGTCTTTGATCATCTCTACCACGGGGTCCGGTCCTTTGATGAGTACTTCATCTTGAAGAAGGACCCTGTGGGAAGGATTAGATTCTCTTGTTAACAGAAGTGCACAACCACACTGTGAATGCTTGCTGATACGTCCATTTTGCATCATGACTTCCTACTGTTATTTATATTGTTTTTGGTCATTATTCCACCTCATGATGCAATTCTAATACCTTTTCTCTCTTAATTTGCAAGATTTACATGGAGAGGGAGATTACCGGCAGCTGGAATTCTGGACCTGAAAAAGCTGCAGCAGAGATACCTATTCTACAGAGCTCCAAATGACCTGAAACTTCACGGAGATTTTTTATTTAATATATAAAAAATACTGGAGCAAAGAAATACCAGAGGGCGGCCACCAGCTGCTCACAAGGAAACATGGCACCGCCCCAGGCACGCCCTGATGCCTTGTGGGTTACACAGCTGGCCTCCGGTGCCCATCTTCTGCTATATTAAGGGTTTTGACATAGAAAAAAAATAAGAGGAAGACTTTCGGGACGAAGCGCTGCCGTCTCGAGGCGGAACCTGGGCAGGAGCACTTTTGCTCTCCGGTGGAGCGATTCCGTCGGGAGGGGGAATTCGAAGCCATCGACATCACCAACTATCCTCTCATCGTGGGAGGACCAATCTTCATCAACATCTTCACCAGCACCATCTCATCTCAACCCTAGTTCATCTCTTCTATTCAATCTTTGTCACAAAACCTCAGATTGGTACCTGTGGGTTGCTAGTAGTGTTGATTACACCTTGTAGTTGATCCTAGTTGGTTTATTTGGTGGAAGATTAAATATTCAGATCCTCAATCATATTCAATACCCCTCTGATCTTGAACATCAATATGATTTGTGAGTATTTACTTTTGTTCTTGAGAACATGAGAGAAGTCTTGTTATAAGTAATCATGTGAAGTTGGCATTCGTTCGATATTTTGATGATATGTATGTTGTTGCTTCCTTTAGTGGTGTCATGTGAACGTCAACTACATGACACTTCACCATACTTGGGCCTAAGGAAAGGCATTGTGGAGTAATAAGTAGATGATGGGTTGCTAGAGTGACAGAAGCTTAAACCCTAGTTTATGCGTTATTCTGTAAGGGGCTGATTTAGATCAATATGTTTCATGCTATGATTAGATTTATCTTAATTCTTCTTTCGTAGTTGCGGATGCTTGCTAGAGGGGTAATCATAAGTGGGTTGCTTGTTCAAGTAAGAACAGCACCCAAGCACCGGTCCACCTACATATCAAATTATGAAAGTAACGAACGTGAATCAACTAAACATGGTGAACATGACTAGACGACAATTCCCATGTGTCATCGAGAACGATTTGATTATTATAAGAGAACGTTTAGGCTTGTCCTTAACTATAAAAAGGATTGAGCCACCTTGCTGCACCTTTGCTACTTTTGCTACTTGTTACTTATTACAGATTATGTTAATACAAAACTATCTATCACTGTTACTTTCAACACTTGCATAGAATATCTTGCTGAAAACTGTTTGTCATTTCCTTCTGCTCCTCGTTGGGTTCAACACTCTTAATATCGAAAGGATTATGATTGATCCCCTATACTTGTGGGTCATCACTTGCATATGGCATGACCGCTGATTCGTGGGACGAGTACCTATGGATATATGAGAGCACATGCGGAGATGCCATGGTCAGGTTTGCAACTACCATGGTCTTGATGTTTGGACCTCAATACCTGAGAGAACCAAATGTCGCAAATACCGAGAGGCTCTTGGCAATTTCAGAAGCAAGACGGTGGCCAGGTTTGCTCGAATCTCTTGACTGCATGCATTGGAAATGGAAGAACTGCCCAAAAGCTCTACAAGGGCAATATCAGGGCCATGTTAAGAAGCCCACCATCATTCTTGAAGCTGTTGCATCACATGATCTTTGGATTTGGCATGTTTTTTCTGGCATGTCGGGGTCTCACAATGACATCAATGTGCTGCAGCGATCACCATAGTTTGCGAGGCTGACTGAAGGAAAAGCTCCTCCTTGCCACTATATTGTCAATGGGCATGAGTACAACATGGGTTACTATCTAGTTGACTGTATCTATCCTCTGTGGGCTACCTTTGTCAACACCATCTCTAAGCCATTTCCCTAGAAAAGGCTCACTTTGCCCAAAGACAAGAAGCTGCTAGAAAGGATGTTGAGAGGGCATTTGGAGTTTTACAGGCATGTTTTACAGTTGTTCATGGACCAACTAAACAATGTGATGTGGGGAACTTGTTGGAGGTGATGACCTATTGTATGATCATGCAAAACATGATCATAGAGGATGAGGGTGACAATGATGCCGCAAGTCCTGAATTTGAGAACATGGGTGATCCTATCGAACTTCCTAATCAGAACCCGGCCACATTTGAAGAGTTTGCTCAAATGCATCAACAAATCCGACATCGAGCAACTCATGAGCAACTGAAGGAAAATCTGATTGAGCATCTGTGGACGGTTAAAGGGGACAACAATGTTTGAGTGCAATATTTGAACTTACTTAAGTAGAACTACCGCAGCGTGTGAACATGTAAACTACTGTAGACTATATATATGCGGTTATTTGAGTGTGCGGGCTAAAAAAAATTGGGGCGGGATGTATGCAAACAACGTTGGATGGCCGACTCCAGCATCAGTGTCCACAGACTGGTCCCCCCTGTCCGCGTATGGATGCCGGAATATATTTGCGGGTCATCCTTGGAGATGCAATTAACCCATGATACCATCATATCTTTAACATTTTGAAAGTGGTGGACCAAGAAGAAATTTTGAGAGTGGCCATTTGTTATCACTAGAGGCTTCTCTCTTGAACACATAGGTAGAGGCTTCTCTCTCAAACACATAGCATACGGTGGGTGAACAAATTACTGTTGGGCAATTGATAGAAAAGCGCATAGTTATGATGATATTCAAGGCAATGATCATGTATATAGGCATCACGTTCGAGACAAGTAGACCGACTCCTGCTTGCATCTACTACTTACTCCACCCATCAACCGCTATCCAACATGCATCTAGGGTATTAAGTTGATAAAAACAGAGTAACGCCTTAAGTAAGATGACATGACCAATCAATATGGATAAACTCCATCGTTTTACCCTTAATGGTAACAATGCAAATACGTGTCTTGTCCCTTTCTGTCACTGGGATAGAGCACCGCAAGATTGAACCAATTACAAAGCACCTCTCCCACTGAAGATAAATCAATCTAGTTGGCCAAATCAAACGGATAGATCGGAAAGAAATACAAAACTATAACAATCATGCATAATAAAGTTCAGAAAAGACTCAATTACTTCGCATAAATATTCAGATCATAAACCCACAATTCATCGGATCCCAACAAACACACCACAAAAGAAAATTACATGGGATAGAACTCCAAGAACATCGAGGAGACCATTGTATTGAAGATCAAAGAGAGAGAAGAAGCCATCTAGCTACTAGCTATGGACCCGTAGGTCTGTGGTGAACTACTCACGCATCATCGGAGGGCAGCAAAGATGATGTAGAAGCCCTCCGTGACCGATTCCCCCTCCAGCAGAGTACCAGAAAAGGCCTCCAGATGGGATCACGGAAGAACAAAACTTGAGGCAAAGAAAAAAGTGTTTTGGGTGGCTCTCTGTTAGTTTCCCGATTTTAGAGAATTTATAGAGGTGGAATTAGGTCAGACGGAACCATGAGGGGCCCAAAAGGCAACAGGGCGCGCCCTGATGTCTACTATGCAACTTATTCTTGTAGACTCGTGTTGGGCCTCCAAGCGCAGAGTTTTGTAGGACAGTAGCAATTTTTCCCTCAACTGGATGACCTAAGGTTTATCAATCCGTGGGAGGCATAGGATGAAGATGGTCCCTCTCAAACAACCCTGCAATCAAATACAAGAAATCTCTTGTGTCCCAACGCACCCAATACAATGGTAAATTGTATAGGTGCACTAGTTCGGTGAAGAGATGGTGATACAAGTGTAGTATGCATATAGGTTTTTGTAGTCTGAAAATATAAAAACAACAAG
Source organism: Thinopyrum elongatum (assembly GCA_011799875.1). Classification (NCBI taxonomy): domain Eukaryota; kingdom Viridiplantae; phylum Streptophyta; class Magnoliopsida; order Poales; family Poaceae; genus Thinopyrum; species Thinopyrum elongatum. The sequence goes on from CM022301.1 coordinate 337,330,273, forward strand.
GTAGCAAGTGATAAAATGGAGCATAAATGGTATTGCAATGCTTAGAAACAAGGCATAGGGTTCATACTTTCACTAGTGCAATCACTCAAAAGTGCTAACATAACTGAATCATACAACAATCCCTCAACGTCCGACAAAGAGTCACTCCAAAGTTCTTATCTAACGCAGAACATAAGATGAAATTGTTGTAGGGTACGAAAGAACCTCAAAGTTATCCTTTCCGATCAATCTATTGAGCTATTCCTATAAGTGTCACAAATAGCCCTAGAGTTCGTACTAAAATAACACCATATGATACACATCAACCAGCTCTAATGTCACTTAGATACTCTAATGTCACCACATGTATCCGTGAGTTGATTATTTGATATGCATCAAACAACTTTAGATTTATAATATTCAATCCAACACAAAGAACTTCAAAGAGTGCCCCAATATTTCTACCGGAGAAAGTAGGACGAAAACGTGCATCAACTCCTATGCATAGATTACCCCAATGTCACCTCGGGAATCCGCGAGTTGAGTGCCAAACATACATCAAGTGAATTAATATAATACCCCATTGTCACCACGGGTATTCATATGCAAGACATACATCAAGTGTTCTCAAATCCATAAAAGTATTCAATCCGATAACAGTGAAACATCAAAGGTAAAAACTCAATTCATCACAACGAGATAGAGAGGGAGAAACACCATATGATCCAACTATATTAACAAAGCTCGCGGTACATCAAGATCGTGCCAAATCAAGAACATGAGAGAGAGAGAGAGATCAAATACATATCTACTGGTACATACCCTTAGCCCTAAGGGTGAAGTACTCCCTCCTCATCATGGTGACCACCGGGATGATGAAGATGGCCTCCGGTGATGATTTCTCCCTCCGGTAGGGTGCCGGAACAGGGCTACAGATGAGATCGCTTCGGTACAGAGGCTTGCGGCGGCGGAGCGGAAGTTCTAGGTTTCTTTCTGGAGGTTTTGGTATTTATAGGATTTTTTTGCATTGGTTTCACATCAAGGGGGCCCACGAGGGAGCGACAAGCCTGCTCTGCGCGCCCTGGGGAGGAGGGCGCGCCCCCCAGGCTTGTTGCTTCCTCGTGAGGCTTCTGGCCCTTCCTCAAAGCTTCGGGGGTCTGTTGTGGTCCACAAAAAATCACCGTAAATTTTTAGCCCATTCCGAGAACTTTTATTTCTGCACAAAAAACACCACCATGGTAGTTCTGCTGATAATAGCGTCAGTCCGGGTTAGTTCCATTCAAATCATGCCAAAACCATATAAAGTTGTTGTAAACATGGCATGAATACTTCATAAATTATAGATACGTTGGAGACATATCAGCATCCCCAAGCTTAATTTCTGCTCGTCCTCGAGTAGGTAAATGATAAAAGAAATAATTTATGAAGTGTGAATGCTAGCATAGTGCATAAGTTTGATCAATGATAATTTCAGTCAATTTTTCTAGCATCATAAACAACAACCTTTTCTCATAAAACTCATCATGATAAGGTAGCAATCAACTCGCATGTTATGGTTCAAACAATGCATTCTCTTGAAACTTAACAACCTATGTTCTTAGTCACCAAACAATCTCAATTCAACTTGTTTTCAACAAAGTCTAAGTAAGAGCTCCACATACTCAATTATCATATAGTCTTCTATGATTGCTAGTACTCAAAGCATACTTTTAGAACAAATGGCATCCATCGAACACAGAGAAAGATAGGGGCTTAATGTTTCACCTCCCAACTTATTTATAATAGAGATAATTGTCAACAATAATAATTCATGATCAAATATATATGAATGGCCATATGTGCCCGGATCTTTCCCACCACATGATGCTTGCTAAGTAAAGAATATGTTGGAATAATAAGTAATACTATTGACTCTTGCATAAAAGTAAATACTGAAAAGTAAAAGATATGTCCTTCGCAGAGGGAAGCATGGATTTGCAGAGGTACCAGAGCTCATTGCTTGAAATAGAGATGAATACATTTTGAGAGGCATGCCTTTCGTGTCAACATCACGACTGAGAGTTCTCAATATCTTCCATGCTAAACACATTATAGGCGGTTCCCAAGCGGAAAGGTAAAGTTTACTCCCCCTCAACCATTCAAACACAAGCCATGGCTAGCCGAATCCTCGGGTGCCCTCCATACAATCAAATTTCCGGGGGAGTTTGTGTCATTATTTGTCATTTTGATCATGGGATTGGGCACCCCAAATATCAGCCTCTCTCATGCAATGACAAGTGAATAAACACCCATCGTGAGAATAACCCGCTTAGCATGGAAGATACTAACCACCCCCTGCCGCTCCATGAGCGGTACGAGCACACAAAACAGATGCTTATTTGAATGATTGGAGGTGGCACATGCAAATTTACTTGGAACAGCAGAGTAATACCGTATATAGGTAGGTATGGTGGACACTCATGGAAGAGACTTGGCTTAAGGATTTTGGATGCACAAGCAGTATTCCTGCTTAGTACAGAAATTTTGGCTAGCAAAAGATTCTGAACAAGCACCACATGTTGGAGGATCCATAACAATATAACTTAAATGCAAATATACCCAAACATAACTCATTATGTTCTCTTCCTTGTCCAACTTCAACTAATTTGCTCAAGTTTGAAAATAATTAATGGGTATTCACAATCATAAAAGATGTCAAAAATAATATATTTGTATGTGAAAGTTCTCTTCCATATACTATCTTCCATGAATTGCTTGTATGACTAATATTATGATTATCAAACTTCAATAGATTTTACTTTATAAACCCAATGTGAAACTACTACTAGGCATGATACAAGCATATGAAGCACATATAATTTCAACTTTATGATATTCAATTCATTCAACAATTTACTCATAGGATATAAGTGAAGCACAAGAGTAAATGACAAATTACTCCAAAAACATATAAGTGAAGATCAATGAGTAGTCAAACAATTAAGTATCAATGTGAAGACTCTCTCCGAATAAAGATTTCAGATCCAAGTATTTTATTAAAATAACAAGCAAAATGAAAATAAAAGGACACACCAAGGATAGCACACCTGATGCAAAGAAGCAAAAGCTTAGGTTCAACCTGTTAGGGCATATTTCTCCCTTAGTGGTTTTGGTGATTGATGACAATGCATTTGCGGACTAATCGTGTGCATTGAGCATTTCAGATAATCTATCTTATGGCATAATACGATTTGAACCCCTTTGGATATTTATGAAGACGTTTTCTTGAGTTTCTTTTTCGTGGACTTGAGTCGTAGGAACACCCTACTATTAAGAGGGGGTCTGCTTCAGAAAGGTTTGGGTGGAATCAACACGTACAATATATCTTTGCACCCTCGTTCTTTCCCGATAATTGAGCTTGTCCCTCCTTTGTGTTTGAACCTTGTCAGAACAGGCTAAGCGGTAGTACCGCTCTGTATAACGGTAGTACTGCTCCAGCGGTACTACCGCTGTGCAGTACGGCTCCTACTTCTGCCTAATTTGCGGGTTCTGTAAACGGGTGGTAGTAGAGCGGCAGTTCGCCATGGTAGTACCGCTCCTGCGGTACTACGGGGCTAACTGCCTCTCAACTACCGCGGGTTTACTAGACACCTACAGGCTAAGCGGAAGTACCACTGCTAGCCACGGTAGTACCGCTCCAGCGGAACTACCGCTGGCTAGTACCGCGGGGAGTACTGCTTATTTTCCTTGTTCTGGATTGTTCTGTTCCATGGGTGGAAATACAGTGGCAGTTCTTGGCGGTAGTACCGCCTCTGGCGGCACTACCGCCCTGCCCTCCTCTACTACCGCGGGTATCTGTTGCTGTTCAAGACCTCGCGGTAGTATCGCTGGTGGGTGCGGTAGTACCGCTCCGGTGGCACTACTGGCCCCCTGACTTGCTCATTTTGAAATACGTAGCCGGCACTTCCGTGCCAGCGGAAGTACCGCCCACCCGAGCGGTACTACCACTTATGCACGGCCTGTGGGAGCATACGGTTGGATCCATCCTCCCACTATATAAAAGAGTCATCTTTCTTCTAGTTGACTACCTCTTCCTCCCCCAAGCTCCATTGTTGCTCACAAGCTCATTCTTGCCCAATCTCTCTCCCTAGCCAATCAAACTTGTTGATTTTCTAGGGATTGGTTGAGAAGGCCCCGATCTACACTTCCACCAAGAGATATTTGATTCCCCCTGTCTATGTCAAAACCGGCGGATCTCAGGTAGGGGGTACTGAACTATGGATCTTGGATCGATGGGGAACAGGGGACGTGGGACACGATATTTACCCAGGTTCGGGCCCTCTCTAAGAGGTAAAACCCTACGTCCTACTTGATTGTATTGCTTGTGTATATGGGGATTACAGAGTTGATCTACCACGAGATCAAGCCAACTAAACCCTAGATAGTAGGATGGGAATTGTTCTTCTAGCCTCTATGGACTAAACCCTCTGGTTTATATAGACACCAGGGGTACTAGGGTTTACATATAGTCGGTTACACCAAGGGAACGCCGGATCTTCTATCTTGACTTGAAGCACACACCAGGACACAAAAAGGTCTTCGGTCCAGACACAATGCGGCCCAACGGTCCGGCCCATGAGAAATTGGCCGGCCACCCGAGGACCCCCTAGTCCAGGACTCCCTCAGTAGCCCCCAAACTAGCCCTCAACGATGGCTTCCTGTAACTCCCATGACTGCAGACTCCGGCTTGCAGGCGAGTTCCCTTTCTTCTGAGTGTTCGGAATAATCTTCTCCAGTTAAGTCTTTAAATGGTGATCGATCCAGTTCGGCCATGCGTCGAGCCATATCTGGATTCCGAACTATCGATTTTACTTAGCCTTGAAGGCCAATCGTTCAAGTGTGAACAGTATTTCTGACTGGCAGCTTTCGGTGAAGGGTCGCAGCCGGTCATAAACATGAGGAATCGATGCGCGGCTCAAGGCGGCCCCTTCAATAGCACGTCCCATCGAGGTGGGGATCGTGTCCCACTTTTCAAGGGATTTGATCAATGATTCATAGTATCCTACTCGCACATAACGCCACAAGTATATCGGGAAGTGGCAAGGTCGACGACGCATTTAAAGGACTCTTGGTATTACGATGTAACACGATGGAATTTAAGTAGTACAACAGATGCTTAATAGTAGTCATTTAAGACATACAGATCCATACAGTGTTGGTTACATTCGGGCAGCATAACGGCGCAATTTCAAAAGCTAGACATACTAGGCGGCGCGCAGGCACGCGGTAAGGAAGTACACAATGAGACATAGCAAAGGCTACATCAACGTCGGAGAAAACCACTGAAACGGGGTAGCTGCAAGTGCGGACGACGAATGTTCGTCGCGGAAGGATCCTACGCTCCATGTGCACTCTGATGCAGAACCCGGTCTCGAACTGAAAGAAGAGGTCCACGTGCAGGTGTGTGACCTCCCACAGCAGGCCAATCAATCCCTGGTGGCATCTCGGTCCTACACGGGTAAAGAATGTGCTCCGAATGTATCCCTGCATGAACAGCTGGTAGCAACTGCGTCATAGCCTTGTAGAGTCGTACTCGAGTGGCAAACAACTCGATGGCCAGAGCCCGAATAGTGCGATCCAGAGCCTGAGTACACTAAATCAGAACTCGCAGATTGTAGCGACGAGGCTCGTACGGGGCACAGATAGCTGTGTAGTATCCAATAGCATCTCTAGCAGGGGCATACGGAATGTATCGAAACTCAGAGGCAACCAAGCTAGTGTTGTGCTCTCCTCGGAGACGTGCGACAGCAGAGTAGGCGGCATCATGGACTGCCATCTCAATCATCACGCCGATACCATGGAAAAGGTACAGCTCAGTGTTTGAGTCATCCTGCTGATCATAGATGCGAACATCAGCATAGTACTGCTCCTAGTTGAACTCGCGGTAAACCTCGTAGACCATGTACTCAGGGTACCAGCAGTAACCCAGTCTGGTCAAGAGAGCGATCAGAACAGCTGGAAACCCAGGGGCATCACGAGCCCAAGTACGAAGCACAAGCTGCGTCGTAGGGCGCGGTGGAAACAAACGATCCATCTAAAATAAAGGAAATTCAGGATTGTCATTTGACGATGAGAAGTATAACAGATCTTGAAGAGAAAGGTTAAACAAAACAATGGAAAGGAAAATGATTATCAGACTAATCAGATCAATGACAGGGAAATCGCACAGAAATCCAGCTCTCTGGGTGGACGGGATTTACGAGATCCTAAGTGTCGGCGTTAGTAAATTTATTAAACCCGAATAGAAGAGTGATCAGAGTTCCAGAGTAAAGACGAGGAATAAAAGATCCTAATACCACCCAGTTGGTGACGTGGGCCCGTAAGCCACACAACCAAGTTAGTAAAACAGTTTTGGACCACTAGACTCAACTTCGGCTAAGGAATTGGAAAGGGGGATTCCTAGATGCAGTCGGCTCTGATACCAACCTCTGACAACCCCGACTTAATCGTGCACTAACCATACACACAAATGCACACGATCAAGCCTAAGGACTCACTTGAAGATATCACAACACAACTCTAAAACATAAATAAAATCATACAAGCTTTATATTACAAGCCAGGGCCTTGAGGGCTCGAATACATAGCTCGAGGGCATACAAGTGTCAGCGGAAGCCTCAGATATCTAGGTACAAATATTATAGAGAAACAGATAGGCCTTTAGAAAGGCGGGGCAAATTAAAATACTACGATCGAAAGGCGTAGGCCTCCTGCCTAGGACCCTCCGAATCCTACTCCTGGTCGTCTGTCGGCTCCTCATAGTAGTACTCGCCAGGAGGGTAGTAGTAGTAGCCGTAGTCGTCGACAGGGGCAGCTAGCTCCGGGGCTCCGTCGTCTGGTTGCGACAATTAAATAAGGGGAGAAAAAGAAAGAAAAGCAAACGTGAGTACTCATCCGAAGTACTCAGCAAGCAAGGATCTACACTACATATGCAACATTTTCAAAGGAGGGCTGTATATGTGGACTGGGCTGCAGAAATGCCAGAATAGAGAGGAAGGCCTAGTCCTATCGAAGACTAGCATCTCCAAGCATCTTCTCAAGTCACCAGTTCTAGTTGTACCGATCGGGATACAACTCCGAGTGTTCGTTACCGTAGGACAGGCTATCGATAGATTGTTTCTTCCCTGCAGGGGTGCACCAACTTACCCATCACGCTCGGTTAACTCCGGCCGGACACACTTTTCTGGGTCATGCCCGGCCTCGGCCAAACGATACGCCGCAACCCGACCGAAAACTTAACAGAGAGGTCAGCACACCGGACTAACCCTATGCCCCCAGGGGTCTTGGGCCATCGCCCCGGGAACTCCTGCAAGTTGCGAACGCGGCCGGTGAGCAGACCTAGCCCCCCTTATACAAGTGCAGGGCGTTACCAGTCCAACCCAGCGCACGCCGCTCAGTTGCTGACGTCTATTAAGCTCCGGCTGAAGTATACGACGCAGAACGCTCATACTATGCCCACGTGATGGTTAGTGCTATCAGGCCAGAGGCCCCTCGGATCAAATATCCAAACCGTTAGTGTGTTGTGGGTTGCGGTAACGAGCAGAGACTCACGAAAGTGTGACCCTGTCGCCCCGTCTCGAGGACTTGAGGCAAGGGCTAGGAATGCCCGGCCACGCCTCGTGTTCAGCTCTCGGGCACCATCCAGGTCCACCCGACTCCATATCACTTTCATCGTAATGTCGTGCGGGTACCCCTCAGGGCCGACCCGTCTTTATCCAGATTAAACAGTGTCAACAAAAATGTAAAGGCATCCGTGTGGCTACCATATCAAGAAGGAATCCGAGGCATCACCCTCGTTGGACTCCCACCTGACGTAAACATCAAGGTGAACAGAGGAGGAATCACCCTCGAGGTCCAGTCTTGAGGAGTTGCGCGACGGTGTCGTTATCGGGGGTGGTGTAGGAGGAATCACCCTCGCTGACCACGACCGATTAACTAACCTACAAGGTTATCATCAGAAGTGCTGACGAGGTATCACCCTCGGCACTCGATAGTAACCCAGTAGTGTCGAGCAACTAAGGGGAAGTGATGTGCGGTGCCGGGGCCTGGTCTTCGATCCCGTTGATCGGGTCTTCTGATGATCCAGCAGGGCAGTCGAGATAAAATGGGGTCTCTGCTGGGTCTCTACCCAACCTATACCAAACAGTTTAGGATAAGCAGGTAGGTAACAATAGCAAGTTACAATAAACAGGCTATGTAGCAGAAATAGGGTAACAGCAGCAAGAGTAACTTCTAATGCAAGCATAAGAGAGAAGAGAGTGGGCGATATCGGAATGCTCAAAAAGGGGGGTGCTTGCCTGGAAGCTCGGCGGCAAGGGTCTGATCGTCAGGAGCGTAGTCGACCACTGGAGCCGCGTCGGTCTCGGGAGCTATGTCGACGTCGGGGTCTATCGAGAGAGAAGAGGGGGAAGAAACATATAATTACACAGCAAACAATGCAATACAGGGCATGCCATGCCTAGGATGCAGTGCAGGGTTGACTAAAGATGCACCTAAGTCATTTTAGTTATTTTAGGATTAACACGGGATTTATTATCCGGTATGTATGCACTATTCATCTACCGGAATCGGGCTCAGAGTTGCGGTTTCTCCTATGTAGGGGGTTCCGACATGGAAACAGACAGCACGATCAGATTCGTCTCGTCGTTCTGATCAACTTTCATGTATTAAGTTTTTCAATCTGAGCTACGGTTTAAAAGTTCTCATTTTCTGGAATTATCTAAATTATCAGAAAAAGAGATATTGCGTCAGCCTGACGTCACTATGACGTCAGCGAGTCAAACCCACTGGTCCAGGTCAAACCTGACCTGCGGGACCCACATGTCATAGACAGTGGTTTAATCAGAGTTATTTTCAACCTAAACAGAGTTAGTTAGCTTGTGGGCCCGGCATGTCAGTGGCTAATTAACTAATCTAATTATGTTTTAATTAAAAGCGGTTAATTAACCTAATCTAAACGGGAGGGACCCACTGGTCAGTGACAGTGACCGCCACATCAGCGGCGCTGACCGCGGTCAACGGGTCAACTGTGACGCGGGGCCCATCGGTCAGCGACTCAGGCGGCCCCACCGGACAGGCCACGTCGGCGCGCCAGCGGCGACCACCCGAGACGGCGGTGACGTTCGGGATCCGCCCAGAGGCGACCAAATCGGGCGCGGGGCGGCTCGTTCAGACGAGGGGGCTCGCGCGCTTCCAACCAGACGGACAGAAGCGACTGAGGGGAAATAGATCGCGGGCGGCGAGCACGAACGCGGCGGCTGGAGTTCGGGTTCGGGCAAAAACGGTGCTACGGGCGCCGCAGGACTGCGGACGTGCGCGGATTCGGCTGCTGGGAGCTCCAGGAGCTCGGCGCGCTGCTCGGGCGAGGGTGGCGCATGCGGTGGCCGCGACGGCGGAGCAGAACGGCTGCGACGAGCTCGGTCGTCGAGGGGAGCATGGCTAGGGGAAGAGAAGAAGTGCGGGGAGAGAGGGGAAGGACGAGCGCTCACCGAGGGAGCACAAGAAGGCTCGGTGATAGCCTTGTAGCGCAGAGAAGACGACGAACGGAGCTGCGGTGCTCCGGCGATCCGCGTCGATCGTCGGCTCGATTCGGCCAACGCCGTGGCCTCGGGCTTGTACGCGTGGTCGAGGAAGAAAGAGAAGACGATGGCGGTGCAGATGAGCTGGTCGGAGAGGCGAGGGAGGCACGGTGGCCGCGGAGACGAGTAGCGTCGGCGACGGCTGCGCTCGGGCGCCGCCGGTTCCACGAGAGAGGGGGGACGAGGGGGCGAGTAGACGGTTCTAGGGTTCGAGGGGGTGCGGGGGAGCTCGGGGTCGTCTTTATCCGCCGGAGGGAGCAGCAGATGGGCGACGCGCGGTGCATCGGCGATCGGGGTGGCTCCGGCGTCGACACGAGGAGAGAGGAAAGGGATGACCTGCGAGATGGGCTGGGCTGGCTACTGTGCACTTGCGGCCCAAGTGCACAGTAGGCCTTTGCCCCTTTTTTCTTTTTCTCTATTTTCTGTTTTGTTTTCTGTTTTGCTTTTTCTTTATTTCTTTTCTGTTAGGTAATTGTTTAGGCCACTTTTGCACTTTTGTAAAATATGATACTTGGCCCAAATATTACAGTGCATTATTACCTTTCACCAAAAACTTGTTTGGGCAAAGTAGGATTTTATTTGAATTTTATATTATTATAAATGGATTCAATAATTCTGTTTTGGTGCTGTTTCATGTTGTTAGAGTCATTTAGCTAACTCACTTAGTAGTGATTATGTTTTTATATGTGCTTCTGGATTATTTGCTATTTGTTGAACATTTTTCCAACAGTGTTTGAGCAACTTCTTATTTCACTTTTGAATTTTGAGGTGATTTTCAGAATAGAATTTGAATTGAATACTTAACCAAAGTGATTAGGCACTGCAAACGGAGATGACTTGGCATACTTAACAGAGTGTCACAGTGGCTATTACACGGGGGTGTAACATCGAGGACCTGAAGCGAGCGGGCTTCCTCTCCCCCAACATCGCTCATCGGGCCCCTGAGGAGGGCCAGGTCATGCCGACGCCCCGTGCCGATGAACGGGTGGTGTTCATTCCCCACTTTATCCGGGGACTGGGTTTCCCACTCCACCTGTTCGTTCGAGGGTTGATGTTCTATTACGGGCTCGACTTCCACAACCTGGCTCCGAACTCTTTTCTCCACATCCCGGCCTTCATCACCATCTGCGAGGCCTTTCTTCGGGTCTAGTCGCACTTCAGCCTATGGATGAAGGTTTTTAATGTCAAGCCAAAGATCGTCGATGGCCAGCATGCAGATTGCGGGGGCACCATGGTGAGCAGGCTCACCCGACTCGGCTGGCCGGAGTGCGTGTTTGTAGACACGGTCAAGATCTGGCAAAAAGAATGGTTCTACATCACAGAGCCCCGCGAAGCGACCTGGGCAGCTGCTCCGGAGTTCAGATCCGGACCCCCTGCGAGGTTAACCTCATGGACCAAAAAAGGCTTTGACTAGGGGTCTACCTCCAAGGTGAAGGCACTGCAAAAACGTGTCTCCAATATGACAGAGGCGGGGGCCGCATTAACCAACGTGGTCCAGATCATGCTCCACCGCAGTCTGCTGCCTTGCCAGCTTCGGGCCACCCCAATGTGGTCCTGGAAGCCCGAAGACCCCTGCACCATGCAGTACTTCTATGGCACCACCCACGAGAAACTGTGGAGGGCGCTGTTCAAGCCGCAGAAGACTTGGCCGGCCGAGAAGGAGGACATTGGCCTCGATGCCGAGAACCCCCCAAGGAGGTAACGTAATACTTATTCTCTTTATGTTTGGATATTTACGTTCCCACTATGGTCCTCAACTCCTTCTTCTTAATTCCCTAGGGATGGCTTAAAAAGGCCGTGCAGATGAATAGTCTAGGCCCACTGCCCGAAGACCCAGTGTCGGCTCCGCTAGAGGAGATGCTGATAGTGGCGCCTTACAAGGCGCCAGAGAAAAAGGAGAAGAAGAAGAACCCCACAAGGGAGGCCTGGGAGGGCCTCCACCCACGAGTCCCTCTAGACACCAAGTCCGAGGACACCCACGTCCCTTCCGCACAGGAGGGGGAGCAGGAAGAAGAAGAGGAGGAGGAGAGCGATTCCTCCCACACCAGGAAGAGAGCGGCGTCGGCCGAAGCCGAGGGAGAGCATCCTTCCCCAGCTCCGAAGAAGAGGAGCAGGGGCAAACTGGTCATGCTCAATGATAGTTCAGACTCTGATGAGGAGTCCGCAGCCTCCGAGAAGATCCTGGAGAGGGTTCCCAGGGTCAAGCCCCGTGCTGAAAGGTGAGAATCCGAAGACTATCCGGGCGTTGGTTTTACTAACCTATTACTAAAAGCATGTGTGCTATTGTGCTGCAGCCCGCCCCTCGACCTCCCCACTGACCAGATGTCGGAGGGCACTTCTCCGCCAACCGATCTGGCAGAAAGTGGAAGCGCATCGCACTCCGCGCCTCCTTCGGTCATCGGAGAGACTGGGGAGGTGCTGTCCCAAAGGACCCCACCCATGCCGAACACAGGGGGTGATGGCGACACTGACATGGACGAAGCTAACGCTTCGGCCACCGAACACCAGGAGAAGGAGCTCGGGCAAGCGAAGCCCACTCAAAATACGGTTTCGGGGCCTTCACGACCCTCCGAAGCGTCACAGCCGCCTCCCACCGAAGGGGGAGCCGGTGCCCCGCCGCCAGTGCCAAACACCAGGGGCCGAGTCATGGCAGAGTGGCCGGACATGATGGAGGAGGCTATGAACAGCTCCTCCATAGTCACGGAACACCGCAATCTGATGGGTGCGGTTTTGCAAAGCGTTCGGTCCATTAACAACGGACTGAAAGATGCTTTTGGTGGCCTCTTGACAGGCTTTGAGGTAAACAAAGTAATGCTTTTCTTATGAAGAATATTTTTTGTAAGTAAAATTTGAGCAACCCGTTATATGTAGCAGCCCCGAGACTCTGGCAGGTTGTGAAAAAACCTGGCAGAGGATCAAAAATCATGAGGACAGCGGCCGAAGTGTCATGTTGGCTTTATTTTGCAGGCTTCGGCATTGGCGGCTGCTGCTAATGCCGCAGAGTTGGTTGAGATAAATCGGAAGCTGAAGAGTTCCGATGAAGAGCTCAATCTCGTCAACAAGCGGTTTGATGAGGCGCAAGGTTAGTCTGTTTGAAACACAGTCTTTTGCATGTTGCGCGTTAAGAAGAGTGTTCGGGATGATCCCTAAGCAAGAAAATGATCCCTCAAGGCCGAGCTCCAGAAGGCCAAAGCCGAAGAGGCTGAACAGAAGGCAGCGGCCGAGCGAGCGGCCGCCACGCTCATGTTGGTGAAAATCGACAATGAGAAGCATGAGGCCAGGGTGGCTAAAGTGCAACAAGAGCTCAAGTATGCCATCACTAGATGTGAGGACCTTGAGCAGAAGAATAAGGAGCATGCCATCGAGCTGGAAAAGATGAAGACGGAGGTCCAGGATGCGCGGACGGAGACACGAGGTGCTCGGGAAGAGCTCCGACAAGTAAAGCAAATTGTGAATGGTAAGCAGTACTTACTGCAGAGTGTCTTTGGCGGCCAGAAATTCGCATTGCTTACACGGGTCTGGTGTTCCGCAGGTGCCTTTGCGGATCTCTCGAGGAGTGCGGCGGATGCGTCAGGGCACTATGCGGCTCGAGAGGGTGACTCGGAGATTAGGCTATTCTGGGCATAGTTCCAGGCGCCTGAGCATCCTCCCCTCCTTGTTAATCAAATGAAACAATTGATGGAGCTGCACCGAATGGCGGAGCCAGCCATGAAGGACCTTTGTGTCCAGCTGTAGCCCTCCGAGCCCCTGCCAAGCAGCTATTTCAGTCTGGTGGCAAAGCTGTGTGATGCTACTGCCCGTGTCGAGACCGTCAACCACTCGGTGTGCATCGAAGGGGCTCGGATGGCGTTCTCGAAGACCATGGTGCATTGGGCAAAGATCAGACCCGTCGAGATGGCCACCAGACCTCCCCCAACTGGAAAAGAGCATAGTCGCCCAGAGTAATACTTCACCGTCGTGATGGACGGTGCTCGGGCAGTAGAGGCACTGTGTTCCAAGGATGTAGTCCTTGAGTAGTTGTGCTGTTGTGTATTAAATCGTGGTTTGAACTTTTATGCTTTACTATGCAGTTGTTCAAGTATGGTTTATCATACTTGTGTGCGTTTATGTTAATTTTGACTCCTGTGCGGCTGTTTTATTCTGAAAGTTACCAGTCCTCGGCTTCATCCCCCATGTAGATGCTACGAGGGGTGTTCCATCCTCCGTACTATAACCCTTAGCCGACGTCTTGATGCCCGAAGGCGGTAGTATAGGAGGGGAACAAGGCAATCCGACTATGCGGCTTTATTACTTTCACTTAGCCATAGGAGCTTGACTGTGGGGGCTGGTGAACAGCCCCTAGTGTGGTGAGATGTTCGGCGAACCCGAGGGCCAGGCATCAATCACCTGATTTGTTCGAAGAAAAATCCTTCGTAGTACACGGGAAAATCGCTAACGATTTTTAGTTGGAAGACCTGTCATCGGATCGCCGACCAGTTCTCGCGTATTATGACAGTCAGTTTTCGGCTTTCTCGACTGAGGTACTTGACTGAATGAGGTGGAAGTAAAATTGTAGTGGTTCTTCCTTTACCTTCTTAGCCGAACGTGCGGAATGTAAGGAGGTAAACACAGGAGCGGGGCAACCCAACTATTGACCCAAGACGTAATTCGAAACCAGTGCATATAATGCAATATTCGAGACACCGAACATAGTGAAAAGAAAGGTGTCGATCTTTGATGTATAGGGCGAGCGTCTAGTTCAAGCCCTCGGTCTAATAACTGGTATATATATGAAATCCGAAGTGTATCATACTTGATTGAGACAGATTCGAAGAGCAAAAAGGAACAACAAGGAACAGTGCAGCATGGACAACTGTAAAGGAACCGTAAAAAGGTTTGCTTTATTTCCAATAAGCTCATGACATCTAGCCGTACAATTCGAACTGCCGAACAAGGCCTCGGATAGGGATACGTTGTAAAAAGAAAAAGATAATTTTATAGTTGAAAGGTTTACGTAGGGCCTTGATGTGTGGGTTAACACCCTAACTGTGCCCTACTGCACGTCTGTGCCTTTGCCTCTGTTGGAAGGAACAAATCCATAGAGAGGGTTGTCCTGTGGTGGGTCCTTGAAAAGGAGTCTTCGAGAGGTTGCTACCTTGGTGGGGCTTGATGCCGGATAGGTCCTAGATGGCACCTGTTGGTCGTCCAAAGATGTGTTATTCCATGGTGCGGTCGAACCGAACTCTTGGTTTAAGCCTCTTAGCTGCCCATGGTATTTTGAGCGCGAAGTTATGATATCTAGGCACGTAGTGTGCTGCTGAGGTGGGCCTACCATGGGGGGTGTATCCCTATGCACGTCGAACGCAGGGAGGCCCCTTGGCTGGGGATAGGGCCCGTGCTCGCTTATTTGCCTCTCATGCCTTGACGGCGAGCTGACCTTTCGGCCCTTCATATTCGGCCGCCAAGGCCGCAGTGTGTTCCTTAGTCCGGAGAGAGCGCTCCGTGTTGCCATTAACTGTGATGACGCCTCTTGGTCTGGGCATCTTCAATTTGAGGTAGGCATAGTGGGGGACGGCGTTGAAACGAGCAAACGCTGTTCGGCCTAGGAGGGCGTGATAGCCGCTGTGGAAGGGGGCGATGTCGAAGATCAAGTCTTCGCTCCGGAAGTTATCCGGAGAGCCGAATACTACTTCCAAGGTGAGAGTGCCCGAACAACGGGCTTCAATGCTGGGGATGACCCCCTTGAAGGTGGTGCTGCTAGGCTTGATCCTTGACGGGTCAATTCCCATTTTCCTTACTGTATCTTCATAGATCTGGTTGAGGCTGCTACCACCATCCATAAGGACTCTGGTAAGGTGGTATCCGTTGATAATGGGACCAAGGACCAAAGCTTTCGATCCTCCATGACGGATACTGGTCGAGTGGTCCTTGCGGTCGAAGGTGATCGGGCATGCCGACCATGGGTTAAATTTCAGGGCTACAGGCTCTATGGCGTAGACATCCCGAAGTGCGCGCTTCCTCTCCTTCTTGGGTATATGAGTGGCATAGATCATATTCACTGTTTTGACCTCAGGAGGGAATTGCTTCTGGCCTCCACTATTCGGCCTGCGGGGTTCCTCATCGTCCTCGCTGCGGGGGCTTTTGCCCGTATCCTCGGCTGTAAGTTTGCCGGCCTGCTTAATAACCCAACAATTGCGGTTGGTGTGGTTGGCAGGCTTGTCCGAGGTGCTATGGATCTGGCAAGGCCTATCCAGGATGACGTCCAGCTTGGTGGGTCCGTCCTGATTTCCTTTAGAGGGCTTTTTTCATGGCCCTGACTTGGAATTGCGGAATCTGGCATTTACTGCCGTGTCATCGGCTTCGGCGCCATTGTGTCGGCGCTTATTTTTATTGCACAATGGCTTTACGTTGCCGTCCCAAACTTCCGAGGTGCCGGGGTCTTCTGGGTTGGTGCTTCTACGAGCCAACTAGCTATCTTCGCCCGCGCAAAAGCGGGTCATAAGTGACGTAAGAGCCGCCATTGTCTTCGGCTTATCCTGGCCGAGCTGGCGTGCGAGCCATTCATCCCGGATACTCTGCCTGAATGCGGCTATGGCTTCGGCATCCGAGCTATCGACTATCTGATTCTTTTTGGTCAAAGACCGATTCCTGAATTGCCGGGCTGACTCACCGGGATGTTGGACCACATGGCTCAGGTCATCGGCGTCCGGAGGCCGGACATAGGTGCCTTGAAAGTTGGCTCGAAAAGCATCGTCAAGCTCTTCCCAGCTCCCTATGGAGTCTTCGGGGAGGTTGTTCAGCCAATGCTGGGCTGGTCCTTTGAGCTTTAATGGCAGATATTTGATGGCGTGGAGGTCATCTCCTCGTGCCATATAAATGTGGAGAAGAAAACCTCAATGCACACGGCCGGGTCTGTGGTTCCGTCGTATGGCTTGATGTTTAGAGGTTTAAACCCTTTTGGGAATTGGTGTTGCATCACCTCATCGGTAAAGCACATTGGGTGAGCGGCGCCCTTTATTCGGGCCACATCGCGTCGAACCTCGAATTCCATCCTGGCCCGGTGCTGATCTCGAACTCTATTGTTTCGGTCGAGCCATGCTTGGTATCCGTCTCTTCTGTCGGGAGGGTAGTCTCTTGATCCGTAGATGGACCGTGACTGACTTGCTCTAGCAGCCAGGTCATGCAGAAGATCGTATTGATATTCTGGCTGTGCCGCCTCCTTGCCTTTACGGTGAGGAGGGGCAGGTGGGTGTTTGGCATCGCTAGCCGGTCTATCCCTCCCTCGAGGGGGCGGTCGGGTTGGTCGCTTTGCGTTCATTTGGGTGGTGCGGCCTTGAAAGCCTCGTCATTGAATTACGGCAATAATTTGCGCTTGGGGTAGCTCTTTGTTTGTCGTTCATAGTCGTACCCTTCTTCGGCTGCTAGGACTTTCATCCACCTGTTGTTGAGGGTGTCTTGTTTGGCTTTTATCTGTTGTTGTTTCTTCTTCAAGCTTCGCATGGTAGCTATTAGTTGTTGCTTGAACTAATCCTATTCCAGTGGATCCTCTAGGACGATAAAATCTTCTGCTCCAAGGCTGATTTCCTCTTCGGAGAGAGGCATGTAATTGCTGTCTTCGGAATCATTGGGGTCCTCGGTGTTATATTGACTTGGTTGATACTCTAAGCCATCAGACTGGTGCTCGGGGGCGGGGTCGTCGTGGTCTTCTGTGTTGTCTAGAGTGTCGCCCTCTCCGGTGCCCGTGTTGCTTTCCCTGCCACGTCGCCCCCTGGATCATCGGTGTTGTCTCAGGTGTTTGGGGGGCTCCTCTCCAGGCTTGTTACCGTCCCTTCTGGGGGTGCCATCCCTATTAGCACCATCGCCATCGTCCTTGGAGGTGTCCACCATGTAGACGTCATAGGTGGACGTGGCCTTCCATCGGCCGGTGACGGGAGGGGTGGCGTCAATGTGGGAAGCACCCTCGCTGTCGTCGTCCATGTAGTCGGCCTCCTCGGAGGCATAGTCCGGCATGTCAGTTAAGTCTTCGACAGTGGCTACTAAGTGAGTGGTGGGTGGGACGTAAAATTCCTTGTGGCTTGCCTCAAGGCTCTATTGAGCGTGAGCCGAGGGCAGGCCATCAACAATAGTCATCCACTGGATCCGATCGAGCGCCTCGTTTAACAGGGCGAGGCTGGTCGGATTGGCATATGACGCTTCCTCGGAGTTGACCTCCGTCGCCACAGTGGGGCAAGGCACAAGTCCGGCAAGTGCGAAATCCTGGTCTTCGGACGTCGTACTTACGCCAGGGCTCACAGCCGGATCCGTAGTGGGGAGGGCGAGTCCGAATGGGGCTGACTCCTAGTCTTCAGTCATCGAACTCCCATTAGGGCTCAAAGCCGGATCCTCGTTCAGGAGGAAAGGTCCGGACAGAGTTGATTCCCGGTCTTTGAGCATAAGAGCCGTACCTAAGCTCGAAGCTGATAGTAAGGGAAGGGCCGATCCGGAGGTCAGATCGGGAAGAGGCCCCGAAGTCAATGCTTCGGGAGCCACGGTTGTTCCAGGTGAGGCTGAGAAGCCAGCGAAAATCAGATCACCCCGAGCGTCGGTGACGTACTCGAAGTTACCAAACCTGATCTGGTGCTCAGGGGCAAAGTTGTCGACTTGGTTGAGATAACCGGTCGAGTCGGCGTGCAGGACAATGCTGTCGAACGCGAAAAGTTGCCCGGGGACGAAGATGTCCCCAGTGCTGATGCCGTCTCCGATGATCAGGCGAGCCATCGACCCTCCGGCGATCCGACAGCAGAACTCTCAATGAAAGCACAAATGTCGGTGTCAAAACCGGCAGATCTCGGGTAGGGGGTCCCGAACTATGGATCTTGGATCGATGGGGAACAGGGGACGTGGGACACGATATTTACCCAGGTTCGGGCCCTCTCTAAGAGTAAAACCCTACGTCCTGCTTGATTGTATTGCTTGTGTACATGGGGATTATAGAGTTTATCTACCACGAGATCAGGCGAACTAAACCCTAGATAGTAGGATGGGAATTGTTCTTCTAGCCTCTACGGACTAAACCCTCTGGTTTATATAGACACCAGGGGTACTAGGGTTTACATATAGTCGGTTACACCAAGGGAACGCCGGATCTTCTATCTTGACTTGGAGCACACACCAGGACACAAAAAGGTCTTTGGCCCGGACACAATGCAGCCCAACTGTCCGGCCCATGAGAAATTGGCCGGCCACCCGAGGACCCCCTAGTCCAGGACTCCCTCACCCCCCACTAATCCCTTGCGGATCTTGTTACTCTTGGGTGTTTGAGCACCCTAGACGGTTGAGGTCACCTCGGAGCCACATCCCATTGTGGTGAAGCTTCGTGGTATTGTTGGGAGCCTCCAATTCGGTTGTGCAGAGAGCCCCAACCTTGTTTGTAAAGGTCCGGTCGCCGCCTTCAAGGGCACCACTAGTGGAATCACGGCTTCTCACATTGTATGAGGGCATGAGGAGACTACGGTGGCCCTAGTGGCTTCTTGGGGAGCATTGTGCCTCCACACCGCTCCAACGAAGATGTACTTCCTCTCAAAGGGAAGGAACTTCGGTAACACATCCTCGTCTCCTTCGACTCCACTTGTGGTTATCTCTTACCTTTACTTTGTGTAAGCTTGACTTGTGTTGTATCCTTTGCTTGCTTGTGTTTCTTGTGTTGCTAGCATCATATAGGTTGTTCACCTAATTGCATGTCTAGACAACCTATTTGTTGCTAACCCTAATTTGATAAGAAAAGTTAAAAATTGGTAGTTGCCTATTCACCCCCCCCCCCCCCTCTAGTCAACCATATCGATCCTTTCAATTGGTATTAGAGCCTCGTCTATTTATTAAGGGATTCACCACCTGAAGAGTATGGTTGACGCCGGTGGTATTGGGGATGAAGTGCCCAAGGCCATGGAGTTGAACTCGATCACTCAAGACATCTTTAATGAAGCCATGGCTTATCTTAAGACGTCCATGACAACCGAGGTCAAGTCCATGCTTAAAGAATTACTTGAGGGGTTGAAAACTTCTCCCGATCTGTTTCTTGTGGTTAATAACACCGCATCGGAGTCGGAGGCCAATTCCGGCAAGGAAGCGGCTAAAGGTACTCAAACCTTCTCCCCTCAAAATAAGAATGGGACGGGAACCTTTTCCTTGGTTCCCCCTCCCCCGGTCTATGGAGGACCGGTTCCTACACCGCATATTAACAACCTTGGCCCTCCTCCTAAACTTGTGAAAGGTGATTTTGCTAATTGGGTTTTCGCATCAAGTCTCATTTGAATCACAGCTCAACATATCTTTGGAGAATCATCGAGCCAGGCTTCTACCCGCATGATCCAAACAATTTCACCCCAAGAGAAGAAGCAGACAATCAATACAATCACTCCGCTTTGTTCATCCTCCAAGTCGTAGTGCCTCCCGAAGATCTCTCTCACTTCTGCCCCTTCACTCGTGCAAAGGATTGTTGGGAGCATATCATATCTTTGTACAAGGGGAGCTCAAGCATTCAACGATCCAACTCTGAGGTGGTTCTTGATGAGGCCGATGAGTTTGTGATGATTGAAGATGAGGATCCTCGTGACCTCTATCGTAGATTGACAACTCTTGCGGTCGCTCTTCAAGAACATGGGAGCAAGGATACGGATGACATTTGGATCAAACGCAAGTTTCTCAAGGCCATCATGCCTTTCAACAAGGCCATGTGCTTCGTGATTCGTCAAAGGCCAGATTTCCACACCTTGTCTTTAAGCGAAGTGTTGGATGAGTTTATTGCCATGAACATCATAAACAAGACCGCCGACAATGCTCTTGCTCGTGTTCGGTCAAAGAAAGCCTCTCCCAACCTTGCCTTAAAGGCCAAGGCCATTCCGGAAGAAGAGGAGGAGCAAGAAGAAGAGGGTTGCCCCGAGGACACCAAATATGCTTACCACGAGCATATGGCTCTTGCGTCAAGGCAATTTAGGGGCAACAAGAGAAACTCAAGGCCCAACTTCTCCAAGAACAACTCAAGTGGCCTAAAGAACAAGCAATGAGTCAGGACTTGCTACAATTGCGGCAATGTGAGTCACTTTGTGGTGGATTATCCTTATGAGAAGAGGGAAGACAACGGTGGCAAACTCATTCGCAAAGACAAAGCCAAGTCCTTCCCAAACAAGAACAACTTCGCCAAGAAGATACCTCCAAAGGGCATGGTGGCACATGAAGAGTACACCTCCGATGATAATGATGAAGATACAAGTGGTGAAGTAATGGCAATGGCAACCGTGGCCATTGGCACCTCTTCCCCGTCCAAGGTGTCTCTCTTCGGCGTCCCCAACGAGAACCTCATTGCCAAGTGCCACATGGCCAAAGGTATCAATAAGGTAACCCCCAACATCAAAACAAACCATCACTACTACTCCTTCATTGCTAGATTGTGTAGATGATTGTGAGGTGGTGAAAGTTTATGAGAATGAGTTCGACAAATTCTTGAATAAGCTCAAGGGTGAAACCAAGAAGCACTTTGTTGCTCTCTTGGAACAACTTGGTGAGGCCAATGATCTCATCGAGTCTCATGAGGATACGATCTCCAAGTTGGAGGGGCATAGTCGTGACTATGCCGGTGAGATTGCGGATCTTTCCATTGCTCTTGAGGAAGAGCGAGGTCTTCGTTTAACTCTTGAGGGGTCATACAACATTGTTCATGCTAAATTGCAAAAAGATCTTGAGCATGCTATTGTTCTTTCTCGTGTGCTTAAATCTGAGAAAGTTGCACTTGGGATTGGCCATGAGAAACTCATAGAGGATTTTGACATACTTGACAAGGCTCACAAGGTCTTGAAGGGTGATCATACTTCCCTCAAGGAGTCTCATGATCAAATCCAAGTGAAGCTAACAAAGGAGATAGCAACATGTCCTCCTTTTGCTTTCATTGATAATGCAAATGCTACTAATCCTTGTTATGAGCATGTGCACCTTGTGGAGGAGAATGCCAAGTTAAAAGAACAACTTGAGAAAGGCCTTGTGACGTGTATACAAGGTGAGAAGAACCTCAATGACCTTTTGAGTAATCAAAAGGAAGTTGTGGAAAAGGAAGGGCTTGGGTTCATACCTAAGTCAAAGAAGAAGAAGAAGGCCAAGCAACCTCTTTCGATCAAAGAAGTCTTCATAAAGGCGGGAGAGGGTGCTCATGAGAAGAATAAGAACATGGGAATGGGTGGTAATGTCAAGAAGGGCAAGACCACCCCTTCCAACAAAGCTAGTGACTTTAATCCTTCCTATGTTTTGTGTCGTGCTAGCGATGGGCATGTTTATGCCAAATTTGTTCGTTCTTCTTATGAGTACATTGAATGGTCTATTTGGGTTCCTAAGACCCTTGTTGCTAACCTCAAAGGACCCGTTCAAAAATGGGTACCTAAAACCAAGCATTGATTTCATGTAGGAGTTTGCTTCCGGTGGGGGTGTCATGGTTGCTTGATATTGGAGCAACAAATCATATGACCGGGAGCAAGGACTTGGTGGTGGACGTTCATCCTATTTCATCCATGCCCACTCATGTCCAATTCGGTAATGCTTCAACATCTAAGGTATTGTGTCTTGGCAAGGTGGTCATCTCTCAAGATTTATCTATTGAGAAGGTCATGCTAGTTGAGTCCCTTGCATACAATTTACTTTCCGTTCGTCAACTTGCACTCATGGGATTTGCAACATTCTATGATCTTGGTACCGTGGCCATTTTTTGGAGCAAGACTCTTAAAGTAGCCTTTGTTGGGCATGTCGAGAATGGTCTCTATGTGGTTAACTTTTCAGAGCGACCCACTAAGACCACGACGTGCCTAATGGCTAAAGTTGATGTGGGATGGCTTTGGCATCGCCGACTAGCCCATGTCAGTATGAGATCTTTGCAAAGTCTCCTCAAAGGGGATCACACCTGTGGTCTAACAAATGTGAGTTTTGCCAAAGATCGTGCTTGCAGTGCTTGTATTGAAGGCAAGTTGCATGAGACAGATCACCAACCCACGACTATCATCTACTCGAAGAGGCCATTGGAGCTCCTTCACATGGATCTCTTTGTCCTCCATCCTTTGATAGTCTTGGGGGAAGAAAGTATTGCTTGGTGATTGTGGATGATTACTCAAGATATACATGGGTGTACTTCTTCAAGAGGAAGAGTGAGACCCAACAAACCGTCATCGGCTTTGCTAATGAAGCTCAACGTCAACATGAAGCAAATATATTGATGATTAGGAGTGACAACGACACCGAGTTTAAGAACTACACCTTGCATGAGTTTCTTAGTGATGAGGGGATCAAGCACCAATATGCCGCACCCTATACCCCTCAACAAAATGGTGTGGCAGAGAGGAAGAATCGGACATTGATGGATGCGGCAAGGACCATGATGGCGGAATTCAAATCTCTGTACTACTTTTGGGCCGAAGCCATCAACACCGCATGTCATGCATCCAATCAGCTCTACCTCTGCAAAGGCTTGAACAAGACTCCATATGAGATACTTACAGGTAACAAGCCCAACCTCAAGTACTTCCGGGTGTTCGGTTGTAAGTGTTTCATTCTCAAGAAAGGTGTTTGTTTGTCTAAATTCGAACCTAGAGCTCAAGAGGGCATATTTGTTGGTTATGCAACAAACTCTCATGCTTACCGTGTCCTCAACAAGTCCAATGGACTCATTGAGGAGACATGTAACATGGAGTTTGATGAAAATAATGGCTCCCAAGTGGAGCAAAGTGGTCTTTGTGATGTAGGTGATGAAATTCCTCCCCAATCTATAAGAAGAATGGGGATTGGTCAAATACTCCCCATTGAGGAACCCCTTGTGGCCGAAGGAGAAGGACAAAGCTCTACTCAAGTGGAGCCATCACCAACACTAGACCCACACGCTTCCGAGGAACAAAGTGAAGGCCCTCAACCAAATGAGCAAGATCAAGGGCAAGATCAAACTCATGAAGATGGTGGTGCACCAAATGATGCCCAAGATCAAGTTCATGACTCTGAGCAAGTTCAAGATCAAGCGCAAGCTCACGATCAAGAGCAAACTCAAGACGGTGCTCAAGATGATCAAGATGATGATCCTCAAATGCCCATTGAGGAACTTTTGGAGCGTCGTGCCGCCAAGGTGGCTTCCAAGCTCAAGCATCAACAACATGTCATGGAGAATGTGCTTGGAAGCTTGAGAAAAGGGGTAACTACTCGTAGACAATTGTCAAACTTTTATGAGCATCACATGTTTGTTTCGTGTGTTGAACCCCAAAAGGTACATGAGGCGCTCGATGATATGGATTGACTTGAAGCCATGCATGATGAACTCAACAACTTCAAGCGCAATCAAGTTTGGGAATTAGTGCCAAGGCCAACGGAGGACCACAATGTCATTGGGACCAAGTGGATCTTCAAGAACAAGCAAGATGCGAACAGTGTGGTTGTGCGAAACAATGCAAGATTGGTGGCACAAGGCTACTCCCAAGTCGAGGGTATCGACTACGGTGAAACCTTTGCCCCCGTTGCTCGTCTTGAATCTATTCGCATGTTGCTTGCATAGGCATCTCATCATGATTTTAAGTTGCAACAAATGGATGTGAAAAGTGCATTTCTTAATGGTCCTTTGAATGAGTTGGTATATGTCAAACAACCCCCAGGATTCGAGGATCCCAAGCTCCCCAATCATGCATACAAACTCAACAAGGCACTCTATGGCCTTAAACAAGCCCCACGTGCGTGGTATGAGCACCTTACCGAGTTGTTGCAAGATCGTGGGTTTGAAATTGGGAAAATCGATCCCACTCTTTTTACTAAGAGGGTCAAAGGGGATTTGTTCATATGCCAACTATATGTTGATGATATTATATTTGGTTCTCCTAACAAATCTTTCAATGATGAGTTTGCCGCACTAATGACCGAGAAGTTTGAGATGTCTATGATGGGAGAGTTGAAGTTCTTTCTTGGGTTCGAAGTCAAGCAAAGGAGAGAAGGAACATTCATCAACCGAGCCAAGTATACCCAAGACATGCTCAAGAGATTCAAGCTAGATGATGTCAAATCGGTCGAGTTTCCCATGCCCACCAAATGCAAGCTTGACAATGATCTCAATGGTAAAGCGGTGGATCAAAAGGTATATTGCTCCATGATTGGATCCTTGTTTTACCTTTGTGCATCTAGACCGGATATCATGTTGAGTGTGGGAATTTGTGCACGGTTTCAAGCCGCACCTAAGGAAAGCCACTGATACGTCTCCATCGTATCTACTTTTCCAAACTCTTTTGCCCTTGTTTTGGACTCTAATTTGCATGATTTGAATGGAACTAATCCGAACTGACGTTGTTTTTAGCAGAATTGCCATGGTGTTATTTTTGTGCGGAAATAAAAGTTCTCGGATTAACCTAAAAATTTACGGAGAATATTTTTGGAATATATAAAAAATATTGGCAAAAGAATCAACCAAAGGGGGGCCACCCAGAGGCCACAAGCCTTGGGGGCGCGCCCTGCAGGCTTGTGGGCCGCCTGGAGCCCCTCCGGTCTCAACTCCAACTCCATATAACCCTATTCGGGGAGAAAAAATCAGGGAGAAGGATTCATCGCGTTTTACGATATGGAGCCGCTGCCACCTCCTGTTCTTCATCGGGATGGCAGATCTGGAGTCTGTTCGGGGCTCCGGAAAGGAGGATTCGTCGCCATCATCATCACCAACCTTCCTCCATCACCAATTTCATGATGCTCACCGCCGTGCGTGAGTAGTTCCATCGTAGGCTTGCTGGACGGTGATGGGTTGGATGAGATTTATCATGTACTCGAGTTAGTTTTGTTAGGGTTTGATCCCTAGTATCCACTATGTTCTGAGATTGATGTTGCTATGACTTTGCTATGCTTAATGCTTGTCACTAGGGCCCGAGTGCCATGATTTCAGATCTGAACCTATTATGTTTTCATGAATATATTTGTGTTCTTGATCCTATCTTGCAAGTTGTAGACACCTATTATGAGTTATGATCCGCATACCCCAAGGTGACAATAATTGGGATTCTTTCCGGTGATTACCGTAGTTTGAGGAGTTCATGTATTCACTAAGTGCTAATGCTTTGGTCCGGTTCTCTATTAAAAGGAGGCCTTAATATCCCTTACTTTCCATTAGGACCCCGCTGCCACGGGAGGGTAGGACAAAATATGCCATGCAAGTTCTTTTCCATAAGCACGTATGACTATATACGGAATACATGCCTACATTATATTGATGAATTGGAGCCAGTTCTATGTCACCCTAGGTTATAACTGTTGCATGATGAATGCCATCCGACATAATTATCCATCACTGATCCGTTGCCTATGAGCTTTTCACATATTCATCTTTGCTAAGTTACTTTTCTGTTGCTACTGTTACGATCACTACAAAACTGCTATTGTTACTTTTGCCACCGTTACCGTTACTTCCATACTACTTTGCTACTAAAAACTTTGCTGCAGATATTAAGTCTTTCAGGTGTGGTTGAATTGACAACTCAGCTGCTAATACTTGGGAATATTCTTTGGCTCCCCTTGTGTCGAATCAATAAATTTGGGTTGAATACTCTACCCTCGAAAACTGTTGCAATCCCCTATACTTGTGGGTTATTAGCCACTATGTGGCGGTCAAGCGAATCTTTCGATATTTGGCTCATACCCTAAACTTTGGCTTATAGTACACCAAAGGAGCAAGATTTGATCTCATGGGTTAGTCGGACTCGGATTGGGCAGGAGATTGTGTGGAGAGGAAGTAAACTTCCGGAGGGTGCCAATTCCTTGGTCGCTCTTTGGTGAGTTGGTCTTCGAAGAAGCAAAATTGTGTGTCTCTCTCCTCCACCGAGGTAGAGTATGTAGCCGCCGCAAGTTGTTGTGCACAATTGCTATGGATGAGGCAAACTTTAAAGGATTACGGTGTCACTTGTGACAAAGTGCCTCTTCTATGTGACAATGAAAGTGCTATCAAGATTTCATACAATCCGGTGCAACATAGCAAGACAAAGCACATTGAGATTCGTCATCATTTTATCCGGGGCCACATCAAGCGTGGAGACATTGAGATCATCTACATCAACACTCAAGAGCAACTAGCGGATATTTTCACCAAGCCTCTAGATGAAGCAAGATTTCACGAGTTAAGGCATGAGCTAAATATCATTGATTCGAGCAATGTGGTTTGAATTTAGGCACACCCCACCGCATTCATCATTTTATCTCATTCTAGATGTAGGCATGGACATAGGGGGAGTGTTGTTCTCTAAATGAGCTCTCCCTTCCCCCATTATGCATAAATTGATCAAGTCTTTCACATTAGCCATTTTTTATAGTACTTGTGCTTCAAAGATGAGTTTTGGTCATGGGCCCAAGGTTAAAATCTTCGCGGTGCCATACCAATTGACTCAAACATAGGTGACTTTGATCACCGCCCTCTCGTTGAGAGGTTTTGTCTCCTTAGGTTTGAGGTGTGCTTTAGTTTCCTTGCCTTTCAGTTGTTGGATTACTCTGAGTGTGCTCTATTTTTTGTTGGCTTTTTTACCTTGGAGTACTCCTTCCCTTTGATGTGTTTTATTGTCTTCAACCTAAGCCTTTCCTTACCTCAACCTCTCATACATTGCATGAGCCCTTTTCCCCTCCTTGATCAAGTGTAGTTTTCTGGTAGCAGGCGGTACTACCGCTCTGGTGGTACTACCGTGCAAGCCGGCGGTACTACCGATGAGTGCAGTGTGTTGATCCCCTATCAACGCACTGAGGTGGAACTACTGCAGTGGGGCACGGTACTACCACGGGTCCAGCTGTACTACTGCTTCGAGGACTCGCGTGGGGGTTAAGTGCTGGGCACGGGGAGTTCCAACTCCCCCATACCCATTCACTTCTCCTCCCCCGAGTTCTCTCTCTCAGGCGACCCGAAACTGCTCCAGAGGCCGGCTCTGGCTCTCCGAATCCGTGACATCTTCTCCGTTTCCGTCCAGTGGGATCGATCCCCACCTTCTCCTCTTGCCATGGATACCGGTATTGCCCTCATTTTCCTCTCCTACAGTTCTATTTTTTGAATCTTGGTTTTAGGGCAATGCATGTGTATTCGTAGATTTTTGGCTAAATCTAGGCATGAGTAGGATGCGGGATGACTGCTAGATAGGAGTATAGTAGTCCTTGCCTAGATTTTGCACTTCTACATCACCGGTACTAGCAGATCCACTCCGCGGAAGTATTTTCGTCAGGTGGGCGGTACTACCGCTCGTGTCTAGCGGTACTACCACTTAACCTGCGGCGGTACTACCGCGGCTGGGCACGGTACTACCGCTGTGATCTAGATTTTCATGATTTTCGCAATCAATTCTATTCTCATTTTACATCCTTTGGCTTATGCACTGACTTTACACCTGCTTTTCCCTCGATCTCTGTTTGTGGGTTCCAGGTGATGATAGCTCTGGTCCTCATCATGCTCGTCGCAAGAATCCAGACCGTCTGGGAGGTTCCAAGCGCTACCGTATTGCTGACGGCACCCCTGTCTGTTCCAGTCATCCACCCAGGTAGAATGTGAAGAGGATAGCCAGCAAGCAGAAGGAGAAGGAGAAGTACACCCCTCTCGATGAGATGTCTGGAAAGGAGTTTCAGGAGTTCCGCATTAGCAATCCATATCACCGTCCTCAGGATGCGGCTTTTGTTGGTCGTCCCTTCTGGACCAAGCAACAATCATTGATCTATCTAGACATTCTGAAGGCCAAGAAGAACTTGTTTGTCAAAGTCAAGTCGATTGATGTCACTCGCATTGAGAAGGATCTGACGTACTTTGGAGACGCCCTTGCTCTTTGTGAGCAGTGGGTCTTATTCCCTTCATCACATACAACAAGGACTATGATCCAGAGATTGTGGCTCAATTCTATGCCACGGTTCACTTTCATGCCAATGAGGAGAGATCTATGTCATGGATGACCTGTGGGAGAAGGTTCAGGGTTGATTGGAAGGACTTCATGAATTGCTTGGGTGTTTCTGATGAGGGGGAACACAACTCAGTTGGTCTCAGGCCTCACAAGGAAGCACCTCCTACTCACAAGTCAAAGCTTATCAGGTACTCAAGGACTGTGAAGACTCTCAAGGGAGCCAGTCGCACGGAGCTTATTCCTTTCTTGGATATCATGCACCATATCTTCCGCAACACTCTCTTCCATTGCATTGGGAACTTGGATATGGTGCACTCTTACCCGATGGATCTCCTGTTGATGTGCATCAAGGAGAAGGGCAAGTCATCTACGTTGGATATCTCTCACATCATGTGGCGCGGGCTTCGCTCTGCTGTGTTGGACCGCAAGGTACCCATCTATGGTCCCTACTTGTTCAAGCTGATCGAGGAGAAGTGGGCTGCTGACTGCCCAGGAGAGGCTCTTCCTACCGAGCATCTGGTTTCTCATCCGGTTCTGAATCTGCGCCAGAAGGAGAACCGAGGGACTACGCCTGTTGCCCCCGGTGAGGAGATTGCCCCTACCAATTCTGATGATGAGGCTGAGCCAGACTACGAGTTTGTTCCCTCTCCAGAGAAGGTGCCATCTTGGGCATCTAAGCTCAAGTCAAAGATGAAGAAGCTCTTCTGCATGGAAGCTCAGGGTCAGTACAGGGCTCATGTGGCTGAGAAGGCCGTTCGCACTCGCCATAAGAACATGATGAGGGCTCTTTGTTAGGAGATCACAAGTGACTCAGAGTGTCGGGGATATCGTGCGACATATGCCAGGGGGTGGCTTATCGTGGATGGGGACAAAAGTACGTCGCCGGGCTCTAGAAGCGGGAGTGAGCGAGACCGCATATGCCTGCGAATCTTACCCAGGTTCGGGGCTCTCCTAGGAGATAACACCCCTAGTCCTTCTCTGCGGGGTCTCCGCATGATCACTACCTCAACAAGTAGCTACAAACTTGCTCCTTGAGTTGTTTTGCTAGAGGAGGAAGGAGGGCAATGCTAGCTCTACTCCACTCTCTATGTGTGTGTGTGAGTGCTGAACTAGGAAGGCTCTCTCCTTTCCACCAAGGTCCCAACCCCTTGCATGGGGTGACCTGGGGGGTTTATATAGGCCTACCCCCCAAGGGTACAATGGTAATCCGGCCGGGCGTAGGACCCGGCCGTCAGTGTCTCTGGCAGCCAGCTTCTCAGCCGACTGCAGGGGCCCGTCGCCTGGTGGGTCCCCCCAGCTGTCTCGTACTCGGCCGACAAGCTGGGCCCGCCGCTTGCGGGTCTTGTCGGCTTCGTAGCACTGTAGCCGTGCCACTGATGATGCATGCTTGGTCGGGGAGAGCGTGGCCACAGTCCCGCCGCCTGGCGGGCGTTTCACTGTAGCCACTCCCCGTCTCTTCTGGTTAATGGCGCACAAACTTCAAGGAAGGGGGAGGGCCGCCTGCTAGGAGCCGGCATCCCCCTGAGCCGACTGGTTAGGGCTCGCCGCCTTCTGGCCTCTCACGGACAGGTAGGGCCCGCCGCCTACGGGCCGTACCGACAACCCGTCGTGGGAGCATGGCTTCCTCTGCCACGGGTGATGTCATGAGCAGCATGGCAACAGTGCCGCGTCGGGCGTGGGATGTCCGCTTGGTACGCTACACTGTGGCCACGTTCTGCCCTGGATTCGGGGGTGGCAGGCTTGTACTGTAGCCACGCCCCGTCTCGTCGTGTTTATGTGGGTGCTAACTTTGAGGGCGCGAGGGGCCGCATGCTAGGACCCGGCTTCCCAGGAAGCCGCCTGCTAGGAGTCGGCCCACTTCATGGCCGTCTTCTGGATTCCGCCGCCTCCTGGCAACCGGCCGCTTGGACCAGCCGGCCCCAAGAAGGCGGTCCTTTGTATTTGATGTTCGAGGGGCGCAGCCTGCCCCGATGTCTCGAAATACCCAGGGGAGGTGATGAGGCTACCCGTGGTCATTTACTCCGACACTGAGGAGCGGGTCATAGATGAGGAGAACAGGATCTCACAGCTTTGCAAGTGGTCAGATTTCAGATGGAGCATTAGCATGCAGTTGCCAAGTCAGAGGGGCACGAGGAGTTTGAGGGGCACGAGGAGTTCGAGGGGCATGAGGACTCAGATGAGCACGAGGAGTATTGATAATCTGGAGCATTACTATCATCCTGGTCGTGTCTAGCACTCTTTGCCCTTTTGGTGTCTCGATGCTAAAGGGGGAGACAGTCTAGGGATTTGCTGTGATGCCCCTGATTCAATTGTACACTAATCATACACGCAAACGTGTATGATTAAGATCAGGGACTCACGGGAAGATATCACAACACAACTCTAGACACAAATTAAAGTCATGCAAGTTTTATATTACAAGCCAAGGGCCTCAAGGGCTCGAATACATAAGATCGAATTCAAACGAGTCAGCGGAAGCAACAATAGAAGGCTAGCACAAAAGTAACAACGATCGAAAAGGCAAGGCCTCCTGCCTGGGAGCCTCCTAACTACTCTTGGTCGTCGGCGGCCTCCACGTAGTAGTAGGCACCCTCGGGGTAGTAGTAGTTGTCGGTGGTGGCATCTGGCTCCTGGGATCCCTCATCTGGTCACAACAATCGGGTATGGGAGAACAAGAGGTAGCAAAGCAACCGTGGGTACTCGTCCAAAGTACTCGCAAGACTTACATCAGATCTAAACTAAGTATGCGTCAGTATCAAAGGGATGTGCTGTATCTGTTGACTGAACTGCAGAATGCCAGAAGAGAAGGGGAAAAGCCTAGCCTACCGAAGACTAGCATCTTCAAGCATCTTGCAGCATTTAGAAAAGTAAAGAATAGTGATTACTTGTATCTGCGTTGGTAATTCCCCGAAGAGGAGAGGATGATGCAACACTGCAAAGGTAACTATTTCTCTCAGTTATGAAACCAAGGTTATCAATCCAGTAGGAGAACCAAGCAACACTATGTAAACAACACCTGCACACAAACCACAAAAACTTGCAACCCAACGCGTAAGAGGGGTTGTCAATCCCTCCTCGGTATTGAGATAGATTAAATTGTATGAGATTTGATAAATAGATCTTGCAAAAACACAAAATAAAATAAATAAAGGAAAAATGCAGCAAGGTATTTTTGGGTTTTATATGATAGGAAAATAGACCCGGCGGTCGTAGATTTCACTAGAGGCTTCTCTCGAGAAAATAACATAAGGTGGGTAAACAACTTACTGTTGGGCAATTGATAGAAAAGCGAATAATCATGACGATATCCAAGGCAATGATCATGTATATAGGCATCATGTCCAAGATTAGTAGACCGACTCCTGCCTGCATCTACTACTATTACTCCACACATCGACCGCTATCCAGCATGCATCTAGTGTATTAAGTTCATGGAAAAAGGGAGTAATGCAATAAGAACGATGACATGATGTAGACAA
Source organism: Thinopyrum elongatum (assembly GCA_011799875.1). NCBI lineage: Eukaryota > Viridiplantae > Streptophyta > Magnoliopsida > Poales > Poaceae > Thinopyrum > Thinopyrum elongatum. The sequence continues at coordinate 337,362,208 of CM022301.1, forward strand.
GATCTATTCATGTAAGAATAGACCCCATCTTTTTATCCTTAATAGCAACGATACATGCGTGTCATGTCTCTTTCTATCACTGAGATTGAGCACCGCAAGATCGAACCCATCACAAAGCACCTCTTCCCATTAAAAGAAAAATCAATCTAGTTGGCCAAACAAAACCAAAGTTTCGGAGAAGAAATACAAGGCTATAAATATCATGCATAAAATAGTTCAGCAAAGACTCAAATAATATTCTTGGATAGAACTGATCGTAAACCCACAATTCATCGGATCCCAACAAAAACACCGCAAAAAGTCATTACATCAAATAGATCTCCAAGAACATCGATGAGAACATTGTATTGAAGATCAAAAAGAGAGAAGAAGCCATCTAGCTACTACCTACGGACCCGTAGGTCTGTAGTAAACTACTCATGCATCATCGAAGGGGCAAGGGTGATGATGAAGAACCCCTCCGTGATCGTTGACCCCTCCGGCAGAGTGCCGGAAAAGTCCTCTAGATTGGATCTCGTGGTTCTGGAACTTGCAGCGGAGGAAACTGTTTTCTCTCGACTCCCCTAGGGTTTTTGGGATTTTAGAGTATTTATAAAGCTAAAGGTCGGTGGAGGGGGATGCCTGTGGCTCCACTACTCACCAGGGCATGCCTGGGGGCCCTGGCACGCCATGGTGCCTAGTGGGCCCCACAGGCCCCCTCTGGTGCACTTCTTGGGCCTCCTGGGTGTCTTCTGGGCAAAAAAATCTCCAAAAAGTTTCGTGGCATTTGGACTCCGTTTGGTATTGATTTTCTGCCCAAAAAACAGCAACTGGCACTGCACACTATGTCAATAGGTTAGTCCCAAAAAATGATATAAAGTTGCTAGTAAATGAGTATAAAACATCCAATAATGATACTTTAATATCATGGAACAATAGAAAATTATAGATACGTAGTAGTAGGCACCCTCGGGGTAGTAGTAGTCGTCGGCGGTGGCATCAGGCTCCTGGGATCCGTCATCTGGTTGCAACATTCGGGTATGGGGGAACAAGAGGTAGCAAAGCAACCGTGAGTATTCATCCAAAGTACTCGCAAGACTTACATCAGATCTAAACTAAGTATGCGTCAGTATCAAAGTGATGGGCTGTATCTGTAGACTGAACTGCAGAATGCCAGAAGAGAAGGGGAAGAGCCTAGCCTATCAAAGACTAGCATCTTCAAGCATCTTGCAACATTTAGAAGAGTAAAGAATAACATATTATATTTAGCAAGTATGTTGTAGTAAACACGCCCAGAGATCCTTCCTCGACTCCCTGCGATAAAGCAATCCCGGAGCCATCATATCCATTGCACATCTCAGTATCCAGTTCTAGTTGTATAGATCGGGATACAACTCCAAGTCGTCCTGTTACCGTGGACACGACTATTCAAATAGATTAACTTCCCTGCAGGGGTGCACCACATTTCCCAACACACTCGATCACTCTGGGCAGACACACTTTCCTGGGTCATGCCCGGCCTCGGAAGATCAACACGTCATAGCCCTACCAAGGCTCAACAGAGAGGCCAGCACGCCGGTCTACCTCCTAAATGCGAAGGGGTCATGGGCCAATCGTCCTTTGCAATCCTGCGTGTTGTGAACGCGGCCAGTGTGAGTCTTGGCTACCTCCTTATACAAGGCAGGTGCTTACGCGGGCCACCCGGGCGCGCGCCACTAAACCGCCGACGTCTGGAGAGCTTCAGCTAATACATACAACGCCGGTTGCCCATAAACTTGTCCCGCGTGGCAGTTAGTGTGTATAGGTCAATGAACAACTCAGATCAAGTACCCAATCTCGTTAGTGACTTGGAAGCGCGCGGTGACGATTAGTACTCCTATCGCCCCTTCTCGAGGACTTGCGGCAAGGGCCAAGCCCAGCCCACTCCAGGGCGGTCTGCCTGTCCGGCCGCACCTCATAATTATCTCACGGGTACCCTCCAGGTCAAACCGACTTCACATCACTCGTGGGTACCCCTCGGGGCCGACCCGATGTCATCATGTTTCTGTGGTAAAGTCAAGTAACCGTGTGTCCATAACACCAAAGGGGGGTCCGAGGAATCACACTCGATGGATTCCATTTGATGTAACCGTCAAGGTGAACTAAGGAGGACTCACCCTCGATGGTTCACACTTGGTGGGTTGCAAGACAGAGTCGTATCGGGAGTGTTGAAGGAGGAATCACCCTCGATGACCGCGACTGATTAGCTACACTACAGAGTTATCATCAGGAGTGTGTTACGAGATATCACCCTCGGCACTCCATAGTAACTCTGCAGAGTCGTACAACTAAGGGGGGTGTGATGTGCTGTGTCGGGCCCTGGGCGTTGATCACGTTGATCGAGTCATCTGGTAATCTAGCGAGGGCAATAGGGACATGGTGAGGGGCCACTGATGGAACACTAACCAACCTATACTAAGCAGTTTAGGATAAGCAGGTAAGGTAACAATTGCAGGTTACAAAATCAGGCTATGCATCAGAATAGGATCATACAAAAGCAGTAGCAGTTCTAATGCAAGCATGAGAGACAATGAAATGGGCGATATCCGAATTATCAAGGGGGTTTGCTTGCCTGGAAGCTCTGCAGACGAAAGGAATCTTTGGAAGCGTAGCCGTAGTCAAACACCGAAGCATCAACGGTCTCGGGGTCTACCGGAGAGGAAGGAGGGGGAAGAAACAATAAATAGCAGGCATATAAAGCAACAAAAAGCATGACATGACCATAAGCTATGCTAAGGGTGACCTAACGCAGGGCTACGTAACAAGTGTTACAGATGGAGCGGGAAAATATCCGGGAATATTTTCCCGGCTCCACGCATTTATCGGAAAGATGATCCAAAAGGGATGGTTCAACTTTGCAGTGTTAGAGGCATGTGACAGGTATGTGGATAGCAAATTTGGATTCGTCACATCTTTCTGAGTAACTTTCATATATAAATTATTTTCATCCGAGTTACGGAGATTTTTCAAAGATTTAAACTGAATTTCTAGATTTTCTGATTTAATAACAATTTGGAAATATACTAGTTAAACAGTGGGTGCACCCGGTGCAGCGCACCCATAGGTGCACCAGGGGCTGACGGTGGGCCCGGGTTGACCTGGTCAACTGCCAATCAGCTCATCAACTAGGCCAGTTGACTATTCAACTGGGTCCACGGGTCCCGATGGCAGTGACCCGGGGTGGGCCCCGGCCAGCGCCACGTCGGCTGCAGTGGCGTGCGAGGGTGGAGGGCGCGCGAGCGCCGCGGCAGCGGACGCCGGCGACCGGAGGCAGGCGGGGAGTGGCGGCCGACGGCGGTGGAGGGCAGGGATGCGCGCGCGGGGCCGGCGTGGCTGAGGGGCGCGGCCGGCAGCATGTAGCGGCAGCGGCAGTGGAGCAGAAGCGGCGCAGGCTGAGCGCGGCGGCAGCGTGGCAGGTACGAGTGGGGACGCGCGGACGGCAGCGATGGGTCGGGGCTGCGGACGGACAGGGGGCCAGCGAGGTGCGGGTGCGTGCGTGGAGGCGCGCGGCTGGCTCTGGGCGCGCGCGGGCTGTTAGGGGTGCTGCCGGGCGCGGCCTGGCGATAGACAGGGTGCGCGGGCGAGCGCGAGCTCTGGCCATGTTGCGGCGCAACAGAGGCGGACCCGAGGCGTTTGACGAGCCAGGCGACGCCCCAGAGGCTCCGTAAGATCGACGGTGGCACGGGTTCGTCTCGGGGTTGGCTAGAATGACGGCTACAGACACGGCGGAAGCAATGGAGCTTCGGTCGGAGCACGGCAACGGCTGCGACGCGACACGACTCCAATTCGATGGAAAAAAGAGGGGTTCGGCGCGGCGGCTCACCGAGAACTCGTTGCGGTGGTGGAGGCGGCCAGAGAGCGACGAGGTCGAGCGGATCGACAACGGGGGCGGTAGTGGCCGATGTTGAAGAAGAGAAGATGGCGATGGCTTGGGGAGGTCCCTGCTCGTGTGCGTGGTTGCGGAGGTCGAAGACGTCGAGGCGCATCTTCTGGTCGTCTCCGAGCTGAACGGGGTGGCTCCGGAGCGTGCGGACAGAGGGGCCATGGCGACGGCGTCGGCCGGGTGTGCGTGGGGAGGAGAGCGAGCGAGGGAGAGGGGGAAGAGTGAGCTAGGGTTAGCACATGGGAGTTCCGGGCCTCGGCCTTATCCTCCCCGAGGACCTGTAACGGCGCGGGGAGCTGGCAAGGTCCAGCTGAGACGGCGCCCTGGCTCGGTCGCCATTGCCAGGTGGAGGAGGGAGGTAGGGGGCGAACTGGAAGCGGGATGGGCCGTGCACTTGTGGCTAAATCGCCTAGAGTGCACAGTGCCTCCTAGCCCCTTTCTTTTTCTTTTCTTTTCCTGTAACTTTTATTCTTTCAGTTTTGACATTTTTTAATAGCAAACTATCTTTATAAATTGTTAAACTTGGTCCATAATTTGTGTTGCTAATTTATACACTGCCTCAAAAAGGTTTGGGAGTTAGTTAATTGTTTTGGAATTTTTATAATTTGGGAAAGCATTTTAAATTACTGTTTTGACCCTTTTTTAATTGTTTTAGGGCATTTAAATATCTTATAAAATGTTGGTTCTTATATGTTCATTACTTAGAGAATAATTGCAAGCTAATGAACATTTTTGTGTGTTAAATCTTGAAGAAAATAATTTGACATGCAATTTGAATTTGAATTTGAGCTTGATTTGGAACAAAGTATTGATTAGCAAATTAATTATGATGACTTGGTAGTCATTAGCAGGAGTTTACTGTAACATGATTATCGGGGTGTTATAAATCTCCTCCACTATAAGAAATCTCGTCCCCAGATTTAAGAGGTGGGGTAAGGAGGAAAGTTCTGGTTATGAAATTCTAACGAATCCTCTCGTTCTTGGTTGCCCTCCTTGAAGAGGTTGATCAATAGCGTTGATGTATTCATCTCTCTGCATCAATTCACCGTGATAAAGTTGTCGTCCTTCCTTCAGGATCTTCGCCGTACTTACGAAAGGATTAGAGGGGAAACTCTATAAGGACAAATTTTAATCAAGATTGAGCATCAGACGGTTAACTCAGGGGAATAAGCATAAAGTATCTCTCGAGTTTACATGAGACACATCGAGAGCATTATAAGAGGGGACGAAAGTTTCAAACGGGTAAGCAGTGGTTCGATGACTGAAGTAGAGTGGTGAAGGGGGTTTCAGAGTAACGGAACAAGTACTGCGGCTGAAACCTGAATAGATCATCTCTAGGAAGGTGGCTCATGATCTACCTATGAAGCCAAGCGTGTGGAATAACTTTAGAAACATGGGTGTACAGGAGAGTCAGGTTTCGATCCGGTGGAACTGTGGGTTATGGGCCCACCATGTGGGTCAAAAGTAGGAAGGGCGCTGACATCTTGCACGGTCATGATAGCAAGGCATGTCAGAGGATAACCTGTCAGTTGCGTTGGCAACAACGTTGGTACCAAGAGCGAGGGACGAAGAGAACCATTTTCCTGCTCGTTGAAATGAGGCGGACCAATAGGCAAAGTACTTGTCCATGGGTGGTTACCGGAATGTCATCAACAATACTAACATGGTTATACTTGGCAGGGTTGTACACTGAGGTGTTTACTTAAGCAGGTATTTATTACTGCTTGTATCATATAGATTGCAAGATGGGTTAAACAAACCAATGGAAGGGAAAAAGTATTATCAGATCTAAACAGAACAATGGAAAGGAAAATTTGTATACACGAGTATTAGGTGTATCTCCTTCCCAAGAGCAAGCAGAGCGGGATAATTATGACAAGACTGCAAGTAGATATCCATCTAGGGAAAGAGGCGAGGAAACTCATGATGTTACCCATACAATGGTGTTTGGATAATAGATCAAGAAACATTTAGCATTATGATTCCAATGTTCTTGTTGATGTTTGAGTACCACATTCATGTTTCGGTATAGCACTGACATGGTAATCGGGTAAAGGTCAGACTTTGGATACACAAAGGATCCATCGGAAATAACTTATAAAATAAGTCATACAATTTCAGCAAGGAAAGGATGAGGATGTGGCCGACGGGCTCAGCAACAATTCATTGAGGTTTCCATAAACATGGATTTCCACAATTAACTGAACAAGGTGATAGCATTGGACACACCAACGTATAAAATGAAGTCTGTTCGAGGAGAACATCCACAATTAAACATTGATTGAAAGGTGTACCCGAAATATGGGCTAAGTGTTGGGTAACGTTGCATTGAAAACAAAAAATATATCTATGCACACGCAATGATCTATCCATGGAGATGCATAGCAACGAGGGGGAGAGTGTGTCTACATACCCTCGTAGACCGTAAGCGGAAGCGTTTCACAATGCGGTTGACGTAGTCGAACTTCTTCGCGCTTCAACCGATCAAGTACCGAACGCACGACACCTCCGCGTTCTGCACACGTTCAGCTCGGTAACATCCCTCGCCTTCTTGATCCAGCAAGACGTCGAGGTAGTAGATGAGTTCCGTCAGCACGACGGCGTGGTGACGGTGATGGTGAAGTGATCTCCGCAGGGCTTCGCCTAAGCACTACGAAAATATGACCGGGGGTGTAAACGGTGGAGGGGGCGCCGCACACAGCTAGGCAATTGTCTGGGGTGTGCTAGGCGCCCCCCTCCTCATATATATAGGTGGGAGGGAGAGGGGAGAGGCCAAGGGGCGCCCCAAGTAGGTCCGAATCCTACTTGGGCTCCTGCCCTTGGCCGCGCCCCCCTACCATGTTTGTCGGAGGGGGAAGGAAAGAGGGGGGGGGGAGAGGGAAGGAAGTGGGAATCCTAATCCACACTTACCTTTCCCTTCTCCCCTTTCCTTCTCCTCCTTAGGCTGGCCCAAATGGGGGGCGCACCAGCCCCTTGTGGTTGGTGCGTTTCCCCTCTTGGCCCATAAGGCCCATATCTTTTGTCGGGGGTGCCCGAAACCCCTTTCGGTGACCCGATAAGTACCCGGTACCCCCCGAAACACTCCCGGGGTCCGAATACCATCGTCCTATATATCAATCTTTACCTCTCGACCATTTCGAGACTCCTCGTCATGTCCGTGATCTCATCCGGGACTCCGAACAAGATTCGGTCACCAAATCACATAACTCATATAATACTATATCGTCATCGAACGTTAATCGTGCGGACCCTACGGGTTGGAGAACTATGTAGACATGACCGAGACACCTCTCCGGTAAATAACCAATAGCGGAACGTGGATGCCCATATTGGCTCCTACATATTCTACGAAGATCTTTATCGGTTGAACCGTTATGACAACATACGTAATTCCCTTTGTCCATCGGTATGTTACTTGCCCGAGATTTGATCGTCGGTATCTTCATACCTAGTTCAATCTCGTTACCGGCAAGTCTCTTTACTTGTTCGGTAATACATCACCTCGTGACTAACTCCTTAGTCGTTTGCTTGCAAGCTTATGATGTGTATTACCGAGAGGGCCCAGAGATACCTCTCCGATACTCGGAGTGACAAATCCTAATCTCGGTCTATGCCAACTCAACAAATACCTTCAGAGATACCTGTAGAGCATATTTATAATCACCCAGTTACATTGTGACATTTGATAGCACACAAGGCATTCCTCCGGTATCCGGGAGTTGCATAATCCCATAGTCGAAGGAATATGTATTTGACATGAAGAGAGCAATAGCAATAAAACTGAACGATCATTATGCTAAGCTAACGGATGGGTCTTGTCCATCACATCATTCTCCTAATGATGTGATCCCATTATCAAATGACAACTCATGTCCATGGTTAGGAAACCATAACCATCTTTGATCAACGAGCTAGTCAAGTAGAGGCTCACTAGGGACACGGTGTTTGTTTATGTATTCACACATGTATTTAGGTTTCCGATCAATACAATTCTAGCATGAATAATAAACCTTTATCATGAATAAGGAAATGTAAAATAACAACTTTATTATTGCCTCTAGGGCATATTTCCTTCAGTCTCCCACATGCACTAGAGTCAATAATCTAGATTACATTGTAATGAATCTAACACCCATGGAGTCTTGGTATTGATCATGTTTTGCTCGTGGAAGAGGCTTAGTCAACGGGTCTGCTACATTCAGATCCGTATGTATCTTGCAAATTTCTATGTCTCCATCCTTGACTTGTTCACGAATGGAGTTGAAGCGTCTCTTGATGTGTTTGGTTCTGTTGTGAAATCTAGATTCCTTCGCCAAGGCAATTGCTCCATTGTTGTCACAAAAGATTTTCATTGGATCTGATGCACTAGGTATTACACCCAGATCGGATATGAACTCCTTCATACAGACTCCTTCATTTGCTGCTTCCAAAGCAACTATGTACTCCGCTTCACACGTAGAACTTCTTCAAAACTTTATCAAGGTATGTGCTTTGTGAAAGTCCTATTAAGCGTCTCGATCAATCCCTATAGATCTTGATGCCCAATATATAAGCAGCTTCACCGAGGTCTTTCATTGAAAAATTATTATTCAAGTATCCTTTTATGCTATCCAGAAATTCTATATCATTTCCAATCAACAATATGTCATCCACATATAATATCAGAAATGCTACAGAGCTCCCACTCACTTTCTTGTAAATACAGGCTTCACCGAAAGTTTGTATAAAACCATATGCTTTGATCACCTCATCAAAGCGTATATTCCAACTCCGAGATGCCTGCACCAGTCCATAGATGGATCGCTGGAGCTTGCACACTTTGTTAGCACCTTTAGGATCGACAAAACCTTCTGGTTGCATCATATACAACTCTTCTTTAAGATACCCATTAAGGAATGCAGTTTTGACGTCCATTTGCCAGATTTCATAATCATAAAATGCAGCAATTGCTAACATGATTCGGACAGACTTAAGAATCACTACGGAAGAGAAAGTCTCATCGTAGTCAACTCCTTGAACTTGTCGAAAACCTTTTGCGACAAGTCGAGCTTTATAGATAGTAACATTACCATCAGCGTCAGTCTTCTTCTTGAAGATCCATTTATTCTCTATGGCTTGCCGATCAATGGGCAAATCCACCAAAGTCCACACTTTGTTCTCATACATGGATCCTATCTCAGATTTCATGGCCTCAAGCCATATGTTGGAATCTGGGCTTATCATAGCTTCTTCATAGTTCGTAGGTTCGCCTTGGTCTAGTAACATGACTTCCAGTACAGGATTCCCGTACCACTCTGGTGCGGATCGTGTTCTAGTTGACCTATGAGGTTCTGTAGTAACTTGATCCAAAGTTTCATGATCATCATCATTAGCTTCCTCTCTAGTTGGTGTAGGCATCACAGGAACGGTTTTCTCTGATGTGCTACTTTCCAATTCGAGAGAAGGTACAATTACCTCATCAAGTTCTACTTTCCTCCCACTCACTTCTTTCGAGAGAAACTCCTTCTCTAGAAAGGTTCCATTCTTGGCAACAAAGATCTTGCCTTCGGATTTGTGGTAGAAGGTGTACGCAATTGTTTCCTTAGGGTATCCTATGAAGACGCACTTCTTCGATTTGGGTTTGAGCTTATCAGGCTGAAGCCTTTTGACATAAGTGTCGCAACCCCAAACTTTAAGAAACGATAGCTTAGGTTTCTTGCCAAACCATAGTTCATACGGTGTCGTCTCAACGGATTTAGACGGTGCCCTATTTAACGTGAATGCAGCTGTCTCTAATGCATAACCCCAAAACGATACTGGTAAATCGGTAAGAGACATCATAGATCGCACCATATCTAATAAAGTACGGTTACGATGTTCGGACACACCATTACGCTGTGGTGTTCCAGGTGGCGTGAGTTGTGAAACTATTCCACATTGTTTTAAATGAAGGCCAAACTCGTAACTCAAATATTCGCCTCCGCGATTAGATCATAGAAACTTTATTTTCTTGTTACGATGATTCTCCACTTCACTCTGAAATTCTTTGAACTTTTCAAATGTTTCATATTTGTGTTTCATTAAGTAGATATACCCATATTTGCTCAAATCATCTGTGAAGGTCAGAAAATAATGATACCCGCCGCGTGCCTCAACACTCATCAGACCGCATACATCGGTATGTATTATTTCCAATAAGTCATTAGCTCGCTCCATTGTTCTGGAGAATGGAGTTTTAATCATCTTGCCGATGAGGCATGGTTTGCAAGTATCAAATGATTCATAATCAAGTGATTTCAAAAGCACATCTGCATGGAGTTTCTTCATGCGCTTTACACCAATATGACCTAAACGGCAGTGCCACAAATATGTTGCACTATCATTATCAACTTTGCATCTTTTGGCATCAATATTATGAATTTGTGTATCACTACAATCAAGATTCAACAAAAATAGACCACTCTTCAAGGGTGCATGACCATAAAAGATATTACTCATATAAATAGAATAACCATTATTCTCTGATTTAAATGAATAACCGTCTCGCACTAAACAAGATCCAGATATAATGTTCATGCTCAACGCTGGCACCAAATAACAATTATTCAGGTCTAAAACTAATCCCGAAGGTAGATGTAGAGGTAGCATGCCGACGGCGATCACATCGACCTTGGAACCATTCCCGACGCGCATCGTCACCTCGTCCTTAGCCAATCTTCGTTTAATCCGTAGCTCCTGTTTCGAGTTACAAATATGAGCAACCGAACCAGTATCAAATACCCAGGCGCTACTACGAGCATTAGTAAGGTACACATCAATAACATGTATATCAAATATACCTTTGTTCACTTTGCCATCCTTCTTATCCGCCAAATACTTGGGGCAGTTCCGCTTCTAGTGACCAATCCCTTTGCAGTAGAAGCACTCAGTTTCAGGCTTGGGTCCAGCTTTGGGCTTCTTCCCGGGAGTGGCAACTTGCTTGCCATTCTTTTTGAAGTTCCCTTTCTTTCCCTTGCCCTTTTTCTTGAAACTAGTGGTTTTGTTAACCATCAACACTTAATGCTCCATCTTGATTTCTACCTCCGCGGCCTTAAGCATTGCGAAGAGCTCGGAAATTGTTTTGTTCATCCCTTGCATATTATAGTTCACCACAAAGCCTTTGTAGCTTGGTGGCAGTGATTGAAGAACTCTGTCAATATCACAATCAACCGGAAGATCAACTCCCAGCTGAGTCAAGTGATTATAATACCCAGACATTTTGAGTATGTGTTCACTAACAGAACTGTTCTCCTTCATCTTGCAGCTATAGAACTTGTTGGATACTTCATATCTCTCAACCTGGGCATTTGCTTGAAATATTAACTTCAACTCTTGGAACATCTCATATGCTCCATGACGTTCAAAACATCTTTGAAGTCCCGGTTCTAAGCCGTAAAGCATGGCACACTGAACTATCGAGTAGTCATCAGATCGAGCTTGCCAGACGTTCAAAACATCAGCTTCTGCTCCTGCAGCAGGCCTTTCACCTAGCGGTGCATCAAGGACATAATTCTTCTATGCAGCAATGAGGATAATACTCAAGTTACGGACCCAGTCCGTGTAGTTGCTACCATCATCTTTCAACTTAGCTTTCTCTAGGAACGCATTAAAATTCAAGGGAACGGTAGCACGGGCCATTGATCTACACCATAGATATGCAAATACTATCAGGACTAAGTTCATGATAAATTAAGTTCAATTAATCAAATTACTTAAGAACTCCCACTTAAATAGACATCCCTCAAGTCATCTAAGTGATACGTGATCCAAATCAACTAACCCATGTCTGATCTTCACGTGAGATGGGGTAGTCATCAATGGTGAACATCTCTATGTTGATCATATCTACTATATGATTCACGTTCGATCTTTCGATCTCCAGTGTTCCGAGGCCCTGTCTGTACATGCTAGGCTCGTCAAGTTTAACCCAAGTATTCTGCATGTGCAAAACTGTCTTACACCCGTTGTATGTGAACGTAGAGTCTATCACACCCGATCATCACGTGGTGTCTCGAAATGACGAACTATAGCAACGGTGCATACTCAGGGAGAACACTTTTACCTTAAAATTTAGTGAAGGGATCATCTTATAATGCTACCGCCGTACTAAGCATAATAAGATGTATAAAAGATAAACATCACATGCAATCAAAATATGTGACATGATATGGCCATCATCATCTCGTGCTTTTGATCTCCATCTCCAAAGCATCGTCATGATCTCCATCGTCACCGGCTCGACACCTTGATCTCCATGGTTGCGTCGTGGTCGTCTCGCCAACTATTGCTTCTACAACTATTGCTAACGCATAGCGATAAAGTAAAGCAATTACATGGCGTTTGCATTTCATACAATAAAGAGACAACCATAAGGCTCCTGCCAGTTGCCGATAACTTACAAAACATGATCATCTCATACAACAACGTATATCACATCACGTCTTGACCATATCACATCACAACATGCCCTGCAAAAACAAGTTAGACGTCCTCTACTTTGTTGTTGCAAGTTTTACGTGGCTGCTACGGGCTTCTAGCAAGAACCGTTCTTACCTACGGCAAAAACCACAACGGTGATTCGTCAAGTTTGCTGTTTTAACCTTCTTCAAGGACCGGCCGCAGTCAAATTCGATTCAACTAAAGTAGGAGAAGCAGACACCCGCCAGCCACCTTTATGCAAAACTAGTTGCATGTATGTCAGTGGAACCGGTCTCATGTGCGTGGACATGTAAGGTTGGTCCGGGCCGCTTCATCCCACAATACCGCCGAATCAAAATAAGAAGTTGGTGGTAAGCAGTATGACTATCACCGCCCACAACTCTTTGTGTTCTACTCGTGCATATCATCTACGCATAAACCTGGCTCTGATACCACTGTTGGGTAATGTTGCAAGGAAAACAATTTTTTTTTCTACGCACACGCAATGATCTATCCAGGAGATGCATAGCAACGAGGGGGAGAGTGTGTCTACGTACCCTCATAGACCGTAAGTGGAAGCGTTTCACAACGCGGTTGATGTAGTCGAACTTCTTCGCGCTTCAACCGATCAAGTACCGAACGCACGGCACCTCCGCGTTCTGCACACGTTCAGCTCGGTGACGTCCCTCGCCTTCTTGATCCAGCAAGACTTCGAGGTAGTAGATGAGTTCCGTCAGCACGACAGCGTGGTGACGGTGATGGTGAAGTGATCTCCGCAGGGCTTCGCCTAAGCACTACGAAAATATGACCGGGGGTGTAAACGGTGGAGGGGGGCGCCGGACACGGCTAGGCAATTGTCTGATGTGTGCTAGGCGCCTCCTCCTCATATATATAGGTGGGAGGGAGAGGGGAGAGGCCAAGGGGCGCCCCAAGTAGGTCCGAATCCTACTTGGGCTCCTGCCCTTGGCCGCGCCCCCCCTGCCATGTTTGTTGGAGGGGGAAGGAAAGAGGGGGGGGGGGAGAGGGAAGGAAGTGGGAATCCTAATCCACACTTACCTTTCCCTTCTCCCCTTTCCTTCTCCTCCTTAGGCCGGCCCATATGGGGGGCGCACCAGCCCCTTGTGGCTGGTGCATTTCCCCTCTTGGCCCATAAGGCCCATATCTTTTGCTGGGGGTGCCCGGAACCCCTTCCGGTGACCCGATAAGTACCCGGTACCCCCCAAAACACTTCCGGTGTCCGAATAACATCGTCCTATATATCGATCTTTACCAATCGACCATTTTGAGACTCCTCGTCATGTCCGTGATCTCATCCGGGACTCCGAACAACATTCGGTCACCAAATCACATAACTCATATAATACTATATGGTCATCGAACGTAAGCGTGCGGACCCTACGGGTTCGAGAACTATGTAGACATGACCGAGACACCTCTCCGGTCAATAACCAATAGCGGAACCTGGATGCCCATATTGGCTCCTACATATTCTACGAAGATCTTTATCGGTCAAACCGTTATGACAACATACGTAATTCCCTTTGTCCATCGGTATGTTACTTGCCCGAGATTCGATCGTCAGTATCTTCATACCTAGTTCAATCTTGTTACCGGCAAGTCTCTTTACTCATTCCATAATACATCACCTCGTGACTAACTCCTTAGTCGTTTGCTTGCAAGTTTATGATGTGTATTACCGAGAGGGCCCAGAGATACCTCTCCGATACTCGGAGTGACAAATCCTAATCTCGATCTATGCCAACTCAACAAATACCTTCGAAGATACCTGTAGAGCATCTTTATAATCACCCAGTTACGTTGTGACGTTTGATAGCACACAAGGCATTCCTCCGGTATCTGGGAGTTGCATAATCTCATAGTCGAAGGAATATGTATTTGACATGAAGAAAGCAATAGCAATAAAACTGAACGATCATTATGCTAAGCTAACGGATGGGTCTTGTCCATCACATCATTCTCCTAATGATGTGATCCCGTTATCAAATGACAACTCATGTCCATGGTTAGGAAACCATAACCATCTTTGATCAACGAGCTAGTCAAGTAGAGGCTCACTGGGGACACGGTGTTTGTTTATGTATTCACACATGTATTTAGGTTTCCTATCAATACAATTCTAGCATGAATAATAAACCTTTATCATGAATAAGGAAATATAAAATAACAACTTTATTATTGCCTCTAGGGCATATTTCCTTCACTAAGTAGTACGGTCAATGTTAGAATGGTGATTCAATAATCAATAGATTAAGAATGAAACTATCGACCATTAGCTTCAAAGCAAACGGGTTGCTAGAAGTCTTAAATTCACACATCATAGTTCATTTGCCGGTATTCCGATTATAAACCACAAGGGGACCAAGAAAAGAATGGAGGTGGCGAGAAGTATTACTATATCAGGAATTCATAGGAGGTGGAGTAATTCTCACAACATCCTTGACATAAAAGATGGTAATACTTCAAGGTAGAACATAACATAAGCTGGATAGCAAGGAACTCAAGGTACAACACAAAACATGAACAAGTTTTGTGTTGGGGGAATGCAAGAATGTTGTCGATGTTAACACAAATCATCGAGGGGGCAAGGATGATATTTCTCATCATGAATTCAATTGATATCCTGGAAAAGCTCAGAATGTTGATGATGATCACAACACATTTGTCGGGAGGTTTCATGAAGATGCAATCGATCAACGATGGCATCAAGCAAAAGGAATGGTGAAGTGAACGCTTATCGAAACCACAAATAAGACTGCAAGCTCAGAATCAAAATTTCCTTTCAAGACAACCAACATGATGTTGAAAGCTTGAGGTAAGCTTAGCGCACTATCGGGGATGTGCCCCGGGGATGAAGGACATAGGTAGCATGACCAAGCTTTAGCATGACAAGGGTGATGTAGCCAATCGGTTAGGAATGACATGATCGAGTACAATCTCGTAAGCAATGAAGATTACTAAGAGTTGTTGAATCACAGTGCAGACTCGATTCAGTTATCGGTGTCCTTGAGTGTCTAACAACTCGGAACCCGGAAAAAATTGGAATCAGTGAGAATGTAATACTAGAAGAAGGCTCATAATAAGAAACAGAGGTTGGACATGTGAAATAATCTGCAGAAGACAAGTACTTTAACTTGTCTGAGAAATGGAATCAAGGAGAAAATATGGTCGGAACCTCGAGTTGCAAATGATCAAATCACAGATACCAAATGATATTATATCAAGGGGATAATTATTATTACAAGAAGCTTCCATGATAAGATCTACATCGTGTCCATGGGCATGAACATAAATGTTCGAGGTCGACCCCCACTTCTTCAATGCGTAACCTTTCATTTACTTCTCACTTTTGATGAAGTTGTAGTGCTGAAATTTTATCTGGCGAAACAACGGAAGAGTATGACTCGTGAAAACTTTCGGGTTCATATGGACTAGGGAAGGCATAGGTTCAACAAAGAGGGGCATCTTAGAAACATATCCCACAATCTTCAAGAGTAATTACACAAGCTCGAAAGCAGTGCATGGTTGACAAAGCAGAGGATACAATTTACCAAAGGCACTATGTATCCGAGGAAAGACTCACAAAGTTATTGAATATGAAGGACACGGTCGGATAACAATCCAACAATGGGTCTGACGGACCGCAAGAATCTGATGTGAGTATCGATGTTCAACCAGAAGAAGAATTAATGCAAGGGCATCAGATTATAGAAATATCTGGATAATTTCCAAGCTTAAATACAAAGGAATTATGATTTCCAAAATGTGGGATCAGAAGCAGAGGCTCTGATCAAAAGACAAGTAAGTTGTATAGACATAGATCGACAATCAATCAAGGTTTGATTTGCCGAGAACCAGCTCATGTCCGGAGTAACGTCTGAGCCAAAAGGACGAAGTCTAGTTTCGACTGATGATTGTGACCATTCACAAACATACCAAATCAAAGGCTCAAAATGACGATGACAAAGGATACTAATGAATATTGCTAGACATATGGAAAGCAACCATAATGCAAGCAGACAAGTATTTGCAGAGCAATAGTTGGCAGAGGATTACCGAAAGATCGGATAGTATTTCTATGTATCTTGTGAATCATATGAACAATTAGTAATGAATTATTCCTCAATAAATGTGAAGAATTATTCATAGGGATATTCATGCGGCAAGGATCTGCAAGGCAGTGGCATAAGGGATTCTCAAAAAGTCAGAGAATAATTCAATGTATCTTGTAATAACAAGAGCAGCTGGGCATGAAAGTATGAACAGCAAGTGTATGTCGTTATTCATAAGGATATATCGGTGGTAGGGATTTGCAAAGTCGGTGGGCACAAGGGTCTCGGGAAATCATCAAAGAATATCTTCAGAATCTTCTGTTGAAGCAGACGATCATCTTGAATGAAAGGGCTCTCTGGGAGGAAGTAATTACGAGAACCTAGAGTTAGAGTTAGTAAATTCTTTAACCCGAATAGAAAAGAGATCAGAATCCCAGAGTAAAGATGAGTAACAAAAGATCCTAATACCACCCATTTGTGATGTGGGCCCGTAAGCCACACAACAATGTTAGTAAAAGTTTTTCAAAGACTAGACTCAACTTTGGCCAAGGAGTTGGAAAGGGGCTTCCTACAGACAGTCGGCTCTGATACCAACTTGTGACGCCCCTGATTCAATTATACACTAATCATACACACAAACGTGTACGATCAAGATCACGGACTCACGGGAAGATATCACAACACAACTCTAGACACAAATTAAACTCATACAATCTTTATATTACAAGCCAGGGGCCTCGAGGGCTCGAATACATAAGCTCGAATTCAAACGAGTCAGCGGAAGCAACAATATCTAAGTACACACATAAGTTAAAGAAGATTGCCGTAAGAATGCTAGCACAAAAGTAACAACGATCGAAAAGGCAAGGCCTCCTGCCTGGGAGCCTCGTAACTACTCCTGGTCGTCGGCGGCCTCCACGTAGTAGTAGGCACCCTCGGGGTAGTAGTAGTCATCAGTGGTGGCATCTGGCTCCTCGGATCCGTCATCTGTTCGCAATAATCGGGTATGGGGGAACAAGAGGTAGCAAAGCAACCGTGAGTACTCATCCAAAGTACTCGCAAGACTTACATCAGATCTAAACTAAGTATGCGCTAGTATCAAAGGGATGGGTTGTATCTGTGGACTGAACTATAGAATGCCAGAAGAGAAGGGGAAAAGCCTAGCCTATCAAAGACTAGCATCTTCAAGCATCTTGCAGCATTTAGAAGAGTAAAGAATAGCATATTATATTTAGCAAGTATGTTGTAGTAAACACGCCCAGAGATCCTTCCTCGACTCCCTGCGAGAAAGCAATCCCGGAGCCATCATATCCATTGCACATCTCAGTATCCAGTTCTAGCTGTATAGATCGGGATACAACTCCATGTCGTCCTATTACCGTGGACACGGCTATTTGAATAGATTAACTTCCCTGCAGGGGTGCACCACATTTCCCAACATGATCAATCACTTTCTATGGACACACTTTCCTGGGTCATGCCCGGCCTCGGAAGATCAACACGTCGTAGCCCTACCTAGGCTCAACAGAGAGGCCAGCACGCCGGTCAACCTCCTAAATGCGAAGGGGTCATGGGCCAATCGTCCTTTGCAATCCTGCGCGTTGAGAACGCGGCCTGTGTTAGTCTTGGCTACCTCCTTACACAAGGCAGGTGCTTACGCGGGCCACCCGGGCGCGCTCCACTAGACCGCTAACGTCTGGAGAGCTTCGGCTGATACATACGACGCCGGTTGCCCATAAACTTGTCCCGCGCAGCAGTTAGTGCATATAGGTCAACGACCAACTCAAATCAAATACCCAATCTCGTTAGTGACTTGGAAGCGCGCGGTGACGATCAGTACTCCTGTCGCCTCGTCTCGAGGACTTGCGGCAAGGGCGTGGCCCAGCCCACTCTAGGGCGGTCTGCCTGCCCGGCTGTGCCTCGTAATTATCTCATGGGTACCCTCTAGGTCAACCCGACTTCACATCACTCGCGGGTACCCCTCGGGGCCGACCCGATGTCATCATGTTTCTAGGGTAAAGTCAAGTAACTATGTGTCCATAACACCAAAGGGGAGTCCGAGGAATCACACTCGATGGATTCCATTTGTTGTAACCATCAAGGTGAACTAAGGACGAATCACCCTCGATGGTTCACACTTGATGGGTTGCACGACTGAGTCGTATCAGGAGTGGTGAAGGAGGAGTCACCCTCGATGACCACGACCGATTATGTACACTACATAGTTATCATCAGGAGTGTGTTACAAGGTATCACCCTCGCCACTCGATAGTAGCTCTGCAGAGTCGTACAACTAAGGGGGGTGATGTACTGTGTCGGGCCCTGGACGTCGATCACATTGATCAAGTCATCTGGTAATCTAGCGGGGGCAATAGGGACATGGTGAGGGGCCACTGATGGAACACTAACCAACCTATACTAAGCAGTTTAGGATAAGCAGGTAAGGTAACAATTGCAGGTTACAAAATCAGGATGTGCATCAGAATAGGATCATACAAAAGCAGTAGCAGTTCTAATGCAAGCATGAGAGAGAATGGAATGGGCGATATCGGAATGATCAAGGGGGTTTGCTTGCCTGGAAGCTCTGCAGACGAAAGGAATCTTCGGAAGCGTAGCCGTAGTCGAACACCGAAGCATCAACGGTCTCGGGGTCTACCGGAGAGGAAGGAGGGGGAAGAAACAATAAATAATAAGCATACAAAGCAACAAAAAGCATGACATGACCGTAAGCTATGCTAAGGGTGACCTAACGCAGGGCTACGCGTTACAGACGGAGCGGGAAAATATCCGGGAATATTTTCCCAGCTCCTGGCATTTATCGGACAGATGATTCGGAAGGGACGGTTCCAAGTTTCCAGTGTTAGAGTCTTGTGACACGTATGTAGAAAGCGTATTCGGATTCATCACATTTTTCTGAGCAACTTTCATATATAAATTATTTTCATCCGAGTTACGGTTTAATTTATATAATTTTTCAAAGATTTAAACTGAATTTCTGGGTTTTCTGACTTAATATTAATTTCAAAATATACCAGTTAAACACTGGGTGCACCCAGTGCAGTGCACCCGTAGGTGCACCAGGGGCTGAGAGTGGGCCCCTAGTGACCTGGTCAACTGCCCAGTCAGCTGGTCAACTAGGCCAGTTGACCAATCAACTGGGTCCACAGGTCCCGATGGAAGCGACTCGGGGTGGGCCTTGGCCAGTGCCACGTCGACGGCAGTGGCGTGCGAGGGTGGAGGGCACGCGGGCGCCGCGGTAGCGGACGCCGGCGACCGGAGGCAGGCGGGGAGTGGCGCCCTACGTCGATGGAGGGCAGGGATGCACGCGCGCAGGGCCGGCGGGGCTGAGGGGCACGGCCAGCAGCATCTAGCGGCTGCGGCTGTGGAGCAGAAGCGGCACAGGCGGAGCACGGCGGCAGCACAATAGGTACGAGCGGGGGCGCACAGACGGTAGCGGCGAGTCGGGTGTGGCGGGGCTGCGGACGGAGGGGGGGCACGCGAGGCATAGGTGTGTGCATGGAGGCGCGCGGCTGGCTCTGGGCCCACGCGGACTGTTCGGGGTGCTGCTGGGCGCGGCCTGGCGATAGGCAGGGTGCGCGGGCGAGCGCTGATTCTTGTATCTGCGTTGGTATTTCCCCGAAGAGGAGAGGATGATGCAGCACAACAACGGTAAGTATTTCCCTCAATTATGAAACCAAGGTTATCAATCTAGTAGAACCAAGCAACACTATGTAAACAACACCTGCACACAAATAAGAATACTTGCAACCAAACGCGTAAGAGGGGTTGTCAATCCCTCCTCGGTATTGAGATAGATAAAATTGTATGAGTTTTGATAAATAGATCTGACAAAAGCACAAAATAAAATAAAGAAAGAAAAAGTGCAGCAAGGTATTTTTGGGTTTTTGGAATAATAGATATGAAAATAATATTATAGGAAATAGACCCGGGGGCCGTAGATTTCACTAGTGGCTTCTCTCGAGAAATTAGTGTTGGGGAACGTTGCATGGGAAACAAAAAATTTCCTACACTCACCAAGATCAATCTAGGGAGATGCACATCTACGAGAGGAGAGATTGGATCTACATACCCTTGTAGATCGCTAAGCGCAAGCGTTAAGAAACGCGGTTGATGTAGTCGAACGTCTTCGTGATCCAATCATGATCCGTCCACGAACTCCTGATCAAGTGCCGAACGGACGGCACATCCGCGTTCAACACACGTACGGCTAGAAGACGCCTTCACCTCGTCGATCCAGTGAGCGATGGTGGAGTAGTAGCTCGAGTTCCCGGCAGCACGACGGCCTGGTGGCAGTGGTGGTGGAGCAATCTCAGCAGAACTTCACTAAGCAATCTGAGAGAGAAAGGAAATACTAGGGAGAGGAAGGGCAGCGTCGTGGCATGAATGGGTGCAGCTGCCCTCCCTCTCCACCTCTATATATAGGGGTAAGGGAGGGGGTAGGGGCGCCCTAGGGTTTCCCCTTAGGTGGGGCGGCGGCCACCAAAGGGAGGCGCCCTAGGGTTTGGGTGGCGCCCCCTAGGAGCCTTGCCTCCCAAGCAAGGGGGGCCGGCTGCCCTAGGAGGGGCGCCCCACCCACTGGCCGAGTGGGCTGGGGTTTGGGGTGGCGCCCAGCCCTATGTGGGCTGGTGTGCCCCCTTCCCTTGGCCCATGAGGCCCCCCAACACTTGTCGCCCCCCCCCCCCTGAAACCCTTTTCGGTCCTCCGATGAAACCCGGTACCTCCCGGAACACTTCCGGAATCCGAATCTCTTCATCCTATATGCCAATCTTCACCTCCGGACCATTCCGGAGTTCCTCGTCAAGTCCGGGATCTCATCCGGGACTCCGAACAACCTTCGGTCACCAACACAATAACTCAACTATACTTAGATCATCACCAAATGTTAAGTGTCTAGACCCTGCGGGTTCGACAACTATGCAGACATGACCGAGACACCTCTACGATCAATAACCAATAGCGGGACCTGGATGTCCATATTGGTTCCTACATATTCTACGAAGATCTTTATCGGTCGAACCTCGATGCCAAGGATTCAACTAATCCTATATGCAGTTCCCTTTATCCATCGGTATATTACTTGCCCGAGATTCGATCGTCCGTATCTCCATACCTAGTTCAATCTCATTACCGGCAAGTCTCTTTACTCGTCCCGTAATACAAGATCCCGTGGCTAAATCCTTAGTCACATTGCTTGCAAGCTCATTGTGATGCTGTATTATGGAGTGGGCCCCTAGATACCTCCCCTTCATACGGAGTGACAAATCCCAGTCTTGATCCATGCCAACTCAACAGACATCTTCGGAGATACCTGTAGAGCATCTTTATAGTCACCCAGTTACGTTGGGACGTTTGATACACACAAGGTACTCCTCCGATGTCAGTGAGTTGTATGATCTCATGGTCATAGGAATAGATACTTGACATGCAGAAAACAATAGCAATAAACTTGATACGATCATATGCTACGCTTATAGTTTGGTTCTTGTCCGTCACATCATTCTCCTAATGATGTGATCCCGTTATCAAATGACAACTCTTGTCTATGGCTAGGAAACCATAGCCATCTTTGATCAACGAGCTAGTCCGGTAGAGGCTCACTAGGGACATGTTGTTGTCTATGCATCCACACATGTATTTGGGTTTCCAATTGATGGCTCATGTCCGCGCAGTATTTCCCCGAAGAGGAAGGGATGATGCAGCACAGCTACGGTAGGTATTTCCCTCAGTATAAAACCAAGGTTATCGAACCAGTAGGAGAACCAAGCAACACTATGTAAATGGTACCTGCACACAAAGAACAATTACTTGCAACCCAACGCGTAAGAGGGGTTGCCAATCCCTCTCGGGTAAAAGATAGATTGGTTTCTATGATTTTGAATGAATAGATATCGCGATAAAACAAAATAAAATAAATAAAGAAAAAGTGCAGCAAGGTATTTTTGGGTTTTTAGAATAATAGATCTGAAAACAAAAGCAAATAAAAATAGATCTCAAAGCAAATATGATAAAGAATAGACCCGGGGGCCGTAGATTTCACTAGTGGCTTCTCTCGAGAAAAATAGCATACGGCGGGTAAACAAATTACTGTTGGGCAATTGATAGAACTTCAAATAATTATGACGATACCTAGGTAGTGATCATTATATAGGCATCACATCCAAGATTAGTAGACCGACTCCTGCCTGCATCTACTACTATTACTCCACACATCGACCGCTATCCAGCATGCATCTAGTGTATTAAGTTCATGGAGAAACGGAGTAATGCAATAAGAATGATGACATGATGTGGAAAAGATATATTCATGTAGGAATAGACCCCATCTTGTTATCCTTAATAGAAATGATCAATACGTGTCTTGCTGCCCCTTCTGTCACTGGGAAAGAACACCGCATGATCGAACCCATCACAAAGCACCTCTTCCCATGGCAAGAAAAATCGATCTGGTTGGCCTAACTAAACCAAAGATTCAAAGAAGAAATACGAGGATATAAGTAATCATGCACATAAGAGATCAAAGAAACTCAAATAACTTTCATGGATAAATAGATCTGATCATAAACTCAAAGTTCATCGGATCCCAACAAACACACCGCAAAAAGAGTTACATCAAATAGATCTCCAAGAGACCATTGTATTGAGAATCAAAAGAGAGAGAGGAATCCATCTAGCTACTAACTACGGACCCGTAGGTCTACAATGAACTACTCACGCATCATCGGAGAGGCACCAATGAGGATGATGAACCCTTCCATGATGGTGTCTAGATTGGATCTGGTGGTTCTGGAACTTGCGGCGGCTTGAATTGTGTTTCGTCGACTCCCCTATGGTTTTTGGATTTTCGGGGTATTTATAGAGCAAATAGGCGGTGCGGGAGGCGGCCGAGGTGGGTACTTCTTTGGCCCAACAGGTGTCTTCTGGTCTAGAAAAATTCTCCAAAAAGTTTCGCTGTGTTTGGACTCCGTTTGGTACTGATATTCTGCGAAGTAAAAAACAAGCAAACAAATAGCAACTGGCACTGGGCACTATGTCAATAGGTTAGTCCCAAAAAATGATATAACGTTGCTATAAAATGATTGTAAAACATCCAAGAATGATAATATAACAACATGGAACAAGCAAAAATTATAGATACGTTGGAGACGTATCACCAATCAATATAATTAAAGCATGGATAATAAACAATTATCATGAACAAGGAAATATAATAATAACCACTTTATTATTGACTCTAGGGTATATTTCCAATAGTCTCCCACTTGCACCAGAGTCAATAATCTAGCATTACATGGTAATAAATCTAACACCCATAGAGTTCTGGTGTTGATCATGTTTTGCCCGTGGAAGAGGTTTAGTCAACAGATCTGCAACATTCAGATCCATATGTACTTTGCAAATGTTATGTCCTTCTCCTTGATCGCATCGCGGATGGAATTCAAGCGTCGCTTTATGTGTCTGGTCCTCTTGTGAAACCTTGGTTCCTTGGCCAGAGCAATGGCACCAGTGTTGCCACATAACAGAGTGATTGGGTCCAGTGCACTGGGCACAACTCCAAGATCTGTTATGAACGGCTTCATCCAGACACCTTCCTTCGCTGCCTCCGAGGCAGCTATGTACTCCGCTTCGCATGTAGAATCAGCTACCACGCTCTGCTTGGAACTGCACCAGCTTACTGCTCCCCCATTTAGAATATATATGTATCCGGTTTGAGACTTAGAGTCATCCTGATCAGTGTCAAAGCTTGCATCGACGTAACCCTTTACGACGAGCTCTTGATCACCTCCATAAACGAGAACCATTTCCTTAGTCCTTTTCAGGTACTTGAGGATATTCTTGACCGCCGTCCAGAGTTCCACTCCTGGATCACTTTGAAACCTTCCGGCCATACTTATGGCAAGGCTGACATCTGGTCTTGTGCACATCATCACATACATGATAGAGCCTATGGCAGAAGCATAGGGGATGACACTCATCTTTTCTCTATCCTTTGTAGTCACTTGGCATTGAGTCTTACTCAACTTCACACCTTGCAAAATAGGCAAGAACCCTTCTTGGACTGATCCATTTTGAACTTCTTCAAAATTTTATCAAGGTATGTGCTTTGTGAAAGTCCTATTAAGCGTCTCGATCTATCTCTATAGATCTTGATGCCTAATATGAAAACAACTTCTCCTAGGTCCTTCATTGAAAAACTCTTGTTCAAATATTCCTTCACGTTTTCCAAAAGTTCTATATTGTTTCCAATCAGCAATATGTCATCCACATATAATATTAGAAACGCTATAGAGCTCCCACTCACTTTCTTGTAAAGACAAGCTTCTCCATAAACTTGTATAAACCCAAATGCTTTGATCACCTCATCAAAGCGAAGATTCCAACTCCGAGATGCTTGCATCAGTCCATAAATGGATCGCTGGAGCTTGCACACTTTGTCAGTATTCTCTGGATCGACAAAACCTTTCGGCTGCATCATATATAACTCTTCCTTAAGGAAACCTTTAAAGAACATTGTTTTGACATGCATCTGCCAGATTTCATAATCGAAAAATGCAGCTATTGCCAACATGATTCTGACAGACTTAAGCATCGCTACGGGTGAGAAAGTCTCATCGTAGTCAACTCCTTGAACTTTTGAAAACCCCTTTGCCACAAGTCGAGCTTTATAGACGGTGACATTACCGCCTGCGTCCGTCTTCTTATTGAAGATCCATTTATTCTGAATGGCCTTTTGCCCTTCAGGTAATACTTCCAAAGTCCATACTTTGTTTTCATACATGGATCCCACTTCGGATTTCATGGCCTCTAACCATTTGTCGGAATCTGGGCCCACCATCGCTTCTCCATAGCTTGTAGGTTTATCGTTGTCCAACAACATGACCTCTAAGACAGGGTTACCGTACCACTCAGGAGTAGTACGTATCCTTGTCGACCTATGAGGTTTGATAGTAACTTGATCCAAAACTTCATGATCACTATCATTAGCTTCCTATTCAACTGACGTACGTGCCACAGAAACACCTTTCTGCGCTGCGCTACTCTCTGGTTGAAGTGAAGGTTCAACAACCTCATCAATTTCTATCTTCCTCCCACTCAATTCTTTCGAGAGAAACTCTTTCTCGAGAAAGGACCCGTTCTTAGCGACAAACACTTTGCCCTCGGATCTGAGATAGAAGGTGTACCCAATCATCTCCTTTGGGTATCCTATGAAGACGCATTTGTCCGCTTTGGGTTTGAACTTTTCTGGCAGAAGCCTTTTGACATAAGCATCGCAGCCCCAAACCTTAAGAAACAACAACTTAGGTTTCTTGGCAAACCATAGTTCGTATGGTGTCGTCTCTACGGACTTAGATGGTGCCCTATTTAAAGTGAATGCATCTGTCTCTAATGCATAACCCGAAAACAAGAGTGGCAGATCGGTAAGGGACATCATAGAACGCACCATATCAAATAAGGTACGATTACGATGTTCGGACACACCATTACGTTGTGGTGTTCAATGTGGCATCAGTTGTGAAACAATTCCACATTGTCTTAAGTGATTGCCAAACTCATAACTCAGATACTCTCCCCCTCGATCAGATCGTAGGAATTTAATCTTCTTGTTACGATGATTCTCAACTTTGCTATGAAATTGCTTGAACTTTTCAAACGTTTCAAACTTATGCTTCATTAAGTAAATATTCCCATATCTACTCAAATCATCGGTGAAGGTGAGAAAGTAACGATATCCACCGCGCGCGTCAACACTCATCGGACCGCACACATCAGTATATATGATTTCCAACAAGTCACTTGCCCGTTCCATTGTTCCGGAAAACAGGGTTTTAGTCATCTTGCCCATGAGGCATGGTTCGCATGTGTCAAGTGATTCAAAATCAAGTGACTCCAAAAGTCCATCAGCATGAAGTTTCTTCATGCGCTTTACACCAATATGACCTAAGCGGCAGTGCCACAAGAAAGTGGTGCTATCATTATCAACTCTACATCTTTTGGCATCAATGTTATGAACATGTGTATCATCACTATCGAGATTCAATAAGAATAAACCCCTCACAATGGGTGCATGACCATAAAAGATATTTCCCATATAAATAGAACAACCATTATTCTCTGATTTAAATGAGTAACCAACTCTCATTAAACAAGATCCAGATATAATGTTCATGCTCAACGCATGCACTGAATAACAATTATTCAGGTTCATCACAAATCCCGATGGTAATCGAAGAGCGAGCATGCCGACGGCGATCACATCAACCTTGGAACCGTTTCCCACGCGCATTGTCACTTCGTCCTTCGCCAGCCTTCGTCTATTCCGTAGTTCCTGCTTTGAGTTGCAAATGTGAGCAACCGAACCAGTATCAAACACCCAGGCACTACAACGAGAGCTGGTAAGGTACACATCAATAACATGTATATCATATATACCTTTGTTGACGTTGGCCCCCTTCTTGTCGGTCAGATACTTGGGGCAATTCCGCTTCCAGTGGACAGTTCCCTTGCAATAGAAGCACTCAGTTTCTGGCTTGGGTCCAGCCTTGGGTTTCTTTATGGGAGGAGCAACTGCTTTGCCACTCTTCTTGAAGTTTCCCTTCTTTCCCCTGATCTTCTTGAAACTAGTGGTTTTATTGACCATGAACACTTGATGCTCCTTCTGGATGTCTACTTCCGTGACTTTCAGCATCACGAATAGCTCGAAAACTGACTTGTTCATTCCTTGCATGTTATAGTTCAACACAAAGCTCTTGTAGCTAGGTGGTAGTGATTGAAGAACTCTGTCAGTGATCGCCTCAGGTGGGAGCTCAACTCCCAACTTAGCCAGACAGTTGTAATACCCAGACATTCTGAGTATGTGCTCACTGACAGAGCTGTTCTCCTCCATTTTGCAGGTATAGAACTTATCGGAGGTCTCATACCTCTCGATCTGGGCATTTTTCTCAAAACTAAACTAAACTCCTGGAACATCTCATATGCTCCATGACGTTCAAAATGCCTTTGATGTCCCGGTTCTAAGCCATACAACATGGCGCACTGAACTATTGAGTAGTCATCAACATGCGACTGCCAGGCGTTCACAACGTCCACAGACGCTGGAGGGGGTGGCGCACCAAGCGGTGCATCAAGGACATAAGACTTTTGGGCAGCCGTGAGGATAATCCTCAGATTACGGGCCCAATCCACAAAGTTGCTTCCATCATCTTTCATCTTAGCTTTCTCTAGGAACGCATTGAAATTTAGGGGAGCTACTGCGCGAGCCATTGATCTACAACGTAATTTGCAAAGACAACTTAGACTATTATTCAAGATAATGAGTTCAATTAATCATATTACCTAAGAACTCCCACTCAAATCAACATCCCTCCAGTTGTCCGAGTGTAACATGATCCAAACTCACTAACCCAAGTCCGATCATCACATTAGATAAGGTGGTTTCAATGGTGAACATCTCCATGTTGATCATATCTACTATATGACTCATGTATGACCTTTCGGTCTCTCGTGTTCCGAGGCCATGTCTGTACATGCTAGGCTCGTCAAGTTTAACCCAAGTGTTCCGCATGTGCAAAACTGGCTTGCACCCGTTGTATGCGAACGTAGATTCTATCACACCCGATCATCACGCGGTGCTTCGAAACGACAAACTTTTGCAATGGTGCACACTTGGGGCGAACACAATTTTATCTTGAAATTTTAGTGAGGGATCACCTTATAATGCTACCTTCGTCCTAAGCAAAATAAGATGCATAAAAGGATTAACATCTCATGCAAATCATAAGTGACATGATATGGCCATCATCTTGTGCTTTTGATCTCCATCTTCAAAGAACCGGCATGATCTCCATCTTCACCGGCATGGCACCATGATCTGCATCATCTTGTCGCCATCGGGGTTGTCACGCCAACCATGCTTCTACAATTATTGCTACTGTTTAGCCATATAGTAAAGCATTACCTACCGCTTAATGATTGACATGCAGGTCATACAATAATTAAAGACAACCCTATGGCTCCTGCCGGTTGCCGTATTCATCGACATGCAAGTCGTGATAATCTATACAAAACATGATCATCTCATACATCAAATATATCTCATCATGTCTTTGGCCATATCATATCACAACATTGTTGGGGAACGTAGTATTTCAAAAAATTTCCTACGATCACGCAAGATCTATCTAGGAGAAGCATAGCAATGAGTGGGGAGAGTGTGTTTACGTACCCTCGTAGACCGAAAGCGGAAGCATTTAGTAACGCGGTTGATGTAGTCGAACGTCTTCGCGATCCAACCGATCCAAGTACCGAACGTACGGCACATTGCTTGCAAGGCTTCATATGATGTGCATTACCGAGAGGGCCCAGAGATACCACTCCGACAATTGGAGTGACAAATCCTAATCTCGATCTATGCCAACTCAACAAACACCATCGGAGACACCTGTAGAGCATCTTTATAATCACCCAGTTACGTTGTGACGTTTGATAGCACACAAGGTGTTCCTCCGGTATTCGGGAGTTGCATAATCTCATAGTTAGAGGAACATGTATAAGTCATGAAGAAAGCAATAGCAACAAACTAAACGATCATCGTGCTAAGCTAACGGATGGGTCTAGTCCATCACATCATTCTCCTAATGATGTGATCCCGTTCATCAAATGACAACACATGTCCATGGCTAGGAAACTTAACCATCTTTGATTAACGAGCTAGTCAAGTAGAGGCATACTAGGGACACTCTGTTTGTCTATGTATTCACACATGTACTAAGTTTCCGGTTAATACAATTCTAGCATGAATAATAAACATTTATCATGAAATAAGGAAATAAATAATAACTTTATTATTGCCACTAGGGAATATTTCCTTCAGTCTCCCACTTGCACTAGAGTCAATAATCTATTTCACATCGCCATGTGATTTAACACCAATAGTTCACATCACCATGTGATTAACACCCATAGTTCACATCGCTATGTAACCAACACTCAAAGGGTTTACTAGAGTCAATAATCTAGTTCACATCGCCATGTGATTAACACCCAAAGAGTACTAAAGTGTGATCAAGTTTTTCTTGTGAGAGAAGTTTAGTCAACGGGTCTGCCACATTCAGATCCGTATGTATTTTGCAAATTTCTATGTCTACAATGCTCTGCACGGAGCTACTCTAGCTAATTGCTCCCACTTTCAATATGTATCCAGATTGAGACTTTGAGTCATCTGGATCGGTGTAAAAGCTTGCATCGACATAACCTTTTACGACGAACTCTTTTATCACCTCCATAACCGAGAAATATTTCCTTAGTCCTCTTAGGTAACTAAGGATAACTTTGACCGCTATCCAGTGATCTATCCCTGGATCACTATCGTACCTCCTTGCTAAACTCATAGCAAGGCACACAACTGGTCAGGTACATAGCATGGCATACTTTATAGAACCTATGACTGAGGCATAGGGAATGACTTTCATTCTCTTTCTATCTTCTGCCGTGGTCAGGTTTTGAGTCTTACCCAATTTTACACCTTGTAACACAGGCAAGAACTCCTTCTTTTACTGATCCATTTTGAACTCCTTCAAAATCTTTGTCAAGGTATGTGCTTTGTGAAAGTCCTATTAAGCGTCTCGATCTATCCCTATAGATCTTGATGCTCAATACTTAAGCAGCTTCACCTGAGGTCTTTTTATTGAAAAATTCTTATTCAAGTATCCTTTTATGCTATCCAGAAATTCTATATCATTTCCAATCAACAATATGTCATCCACATATAATATCAGAAATGCTACAGAGCTCCCACTCACTTTCTTGTAAATACAGGCTTCACCGTAAGTCTGTATAAAACCATATGCTTTGATCACTTCATCAAAGCGTATATTCCAACTCCGAAATGCTTGCACCAGTCCATAGATGGATCGCTGGAGCTTGCACATTTTGTCAGCACCTTTAGGATTGACAAAACCTTCTGGTTGCATCATATACAACTTTTTCTTTAAAAATTCCATTAAGGAATGTAGTTTTTTACGACCATTTGCCAGATTTCATAAAATGTTGTAATTGCTAACATGATTCGGACAGACTTATGCATCGATACGAGTGAGAAAATCTCATCATAGTCAACACCTTGAACTTGTCGAAAACCTTTTGTGACAATTCGAGCTTTGTAGATAGAAACACTACTATCAGCGTCTGTCTTCCTCTTGAAGATACATTTATTCTCAATGACTTGCCGATCATCGGGCAAGTCAACCAAAGTCCATACTTTGTTCTCATACATGGATCCCATCTCAGATTTCATGGCCTCAAGCCATTTCGCAGAATCTGGGCTCATCATCGCTTCCTCATAGTTCGTAGGTTTGTCATGGTCTAGTAACATGACTTCCAGAACAGGATTACCATACCACTCTAGTGCGGAACATACTCTGGTTGACCTATGAGGTTCTGTAGTAACTTGATCTGAAGTTTCATGATCATCATCATTAGCTTCCTCACTAATTGGTGTAGGCATCACTGGAACTGATTTCTGTGATGAACTACTTTCCAATTCAAGAGAAGGTACCACTACCTCATCAAGTTCTACTTTCCTCCCACTCACTTCTTTCGAGAGAAACTCCTTCTCTAGAAAGGATCCATTCTTAGCAACAAATATCTTGCCTTTGGATCTGTGATAGAAGGTGTACCCAACAGTTTCTTTTGGGTATCCTATGAAGACGCACTTCTCCGATTTGGGTTCGAGCTTATCAGGCTGAAGCTTTTTCACATAAGCATCGCAACCCCAAACTTTAAGAAACGACAGCTTAGGTTTCTTGCCAAACCACAGTTCATACGGTGTCGTCTCAACGGATTTAGATGGTGCCCTATTAAACGTGAATGCAGCTATCTCTAATGCATAACCCCAAAACGATAGTGGTAAATCGGTAAGAGACATCATAGATCGCACCATATCTAATAAAGTACGGTTACGACGTTCGGACACACCATTACGCTGTGGTGTTCCAGGTGGCGTGAGTTGCGAAACTATTCCACATTGTTTTAAATGAAGACCAAACTCGTAACTCAAATATTTGCTTACGCGATCAGATCGTAGAAACTTTATTTTCTTGTTACGATGATTTTCTACTTCACTCTGAAATTCTTTTGAACTTTTCAAATGTTTCAGACTTATGTTTCATCAAGTAGATATACCCATATCTGCTCAAATCATCTGTGAAGGTCAGAAAATAACGATACCCGCCGTGAGCCTCAACACTCATCGGACCGCATACATCGATATGTATTATTTCCAATAAGTCATTTAGCTCGCTCCATTGTTCCGGAGAACGGAGTCTTAGTCATCTTGCCCATGAGGCATGGTTCGCAAGCATCAAATGATTCATAATCAAGTGATTCCAAAATTCCATCCGAATGGAGTTTCTTCATGCGCTTTACACCAATATGACCTAAACGGCAGTGCCACAAAATATGTTGCATTATCATTATCAACTTTGAATCTTTTGGCATCAATATTATGAATATGTGTATCACTATGATCGATATTCAATAAACCATTTACATTGGGTGTATGACCATAGAAGGTTTTTATTCATGTAAACAGAACAACAATTATTCTCTGACTTAAATGAATAACCGTATTGCAATAAACATGATCCAATCATATTCATGCTCAACGCCAACACCAAATAACATTTATTTTGCAATAAACATGATCCAATCATATTCATGCTCAATGCAAACACCAAATAACATTTATTTTGCAATAAACATGATCCAATCATATTCATGCTCAATGCAAACACCAAATAACATTTATTTAGGTTCAACACTAATCCCGAAAATAGAGGGAGTGTGCGATGGTGATCTTATTAACCTTGGAATCTCTTCCAACACACATCGTCACCTCGTCCTCAACTAGTCTCTGTTCATTTTGCAACACCTGTTTCGAGTTACTAATCATAGCAACTGAACCGGTATCAAATACCCAGGGGCTACTATGAACACTAGTAAAATACACATCAATAACATGTATATCAAATATACCTTTGTTCACTTTGCCATCCTTCTTATCCGCCAAATACTTGGGGCAGTTCCGCTTCCAGTGAGCAGTCCCTTTGCAGTAGAAGCACTCAGTTTCAGGCTTAGGTCCAGACTTGGGCTTCTTCCCGGGAGTAGCAACTTGCTTGCTATTCTTCTTGAAGTTCCCCTTCTTCCCTTTGCCCTTTTTCTTGAAACTAGTGGTCTTGTTAACCATCAACACTTGATGCTCTTTCTTGATTTCTACCTTCGTTGATTTCAGCACCACGAAGAGCTCGGGAATCGTTTTTGTCATCCCTTGCATATTATAGTTCATCACGAAGTTCCAGTAACTTGGTGATAGTGACTAGAGAATTCTGTCAATTACTATCTTATCCGGAAGATTAACTCCCACTTGATTCAAGCAACTGTAGTACTCAGACATTCTAAGCACATGCTCACTAGTTGAGCTATTCTCCTCCATCTTGTAGGCGAAGTACTTGTCAGAGGTCTCATACCTCTCGACACGGGCATGAGTCTGAAATACCGATTTCAGCTCTTGGAACATCTCATATGCTCCATGTCGTTCAAAATGTTTTTGAAGTCCCGGTTCTAAGCCATAAAGCATGGTGCACTAAACTATCAAGTAGTCATCATACCGAGCTTGTTAAACGTTCATAACGTCTGTATCTGCTCCTGCAATAGTTCTGTCACCTAGCGGTGCATCAAGGAAATAATTCTTCTGTGCAGCAATGAGGATAATCCTCAGATCACGGAACCAGTCCGCATCATTGCTACTATCATCTTTCAACTTAGTTTTCTCCAGGAACATATCAAAATAAAACAGGGGAGCTATACGCGAGCTATTGATCTACAACATAATTTGCAAATACTACCAGGACTAAGTTCATGATAAATTAAAGTTCAATTAATCATATTACTTAAGAACTCCCACTTAGATAGACATCCCTCTAATCATCTAAGTGATCACGTGATCCAAATCAACTAAACCATGTCCGATCATCACGTGAGATGGAGTAGTTTTCAATGGTGAACATCACTATGTTGATCATATCTACTATATGATTCATGCTCGACCTTTCGGTCTCAGTGTTCCGAGGCCATATCTGCATATGCTAGGCTCGTCAAGTTTAACCCGAGTATTATGCGTGTCCAAAACTGGCTTGCACCCGTTGTATGTGAACGTAGAGCTTATCACACCCGATCATCACGTGGTGTCTCGGCACGACGAACTGTAGCAACGGTGCATACTCAGGGAGAACACTTGTACCTTGAAATTTAGTGAGAGATCATCTTATAATCTACCGCCGTACTAAGCAAAATAAGATGCATAAAAGGATTAACATCACATGCAATTCAATATGTGACATGATATGGCCATCATCATCTTGTGCTCTTGATCTCCATCATCGAAGCACCGTCATGATCTCCATCGTCACCGGCGCCCCAGCATGATCTCCATCGTCACCGGCGCTCCAGCATGATCTCCATCGTAGCATCATTGTCGTCTCGCCAACTTATTTCTTTTACGACTATCGCTACCGCTTAGTGATAAAGTAAAACAATTACATGGCGATTGCATTGCATACAATAAAGCGACAACCATATGGCTCCTGCCGGTTGCCGATAACTCTGTTACAAAACATGATCATCTCATACAACAAATTATATCACATCATGTCTTGACCATATCACATCACAGCAAGCCCTGCAAAAACAAGTTAGACGTCCTTACTTTGTTGTTGCAAGTTTTACGTGGCTGCTATGGGCTTCTAGCAAGAACCGTTCTTACCTACGCATCAAAACCACAACGTGGTGTAGTGATTGCTTTTTGATCTTCTAAAAGAACCCTCTTCTTTGAAACCGATTCAACTAAAGTGAGAGAGACAGACACCCGCCAGTCACCTTTAAGCAACGAGTGCTCGCAGCGGTGAAACCAGTCTCGCGTAAGCGTACGCGTAATGTCGGTCCGGGCCGCTTCATCTCACAATACCGCTGAACCAAGTAACAACTAGTAACGGCAAGCAATATGTATACACCCACGCCCACAACTCATTTGTGTTCTACTCGTGCAAATAACATCTACGCATAGACCTGGCTCGGATGCCACTGTTGGGGAACGTAGTATTTCAAAAAAATTCCTACGATCACGCAAGATCTATCTAGGAGAAGCATAGCAACGAGTGGGGAGAGTGTGTCTACGTACCCTCGTAGACTGAAAGCGGAAGCGTTTAGTAACGCGGTTGATGTAGTCGAACGTCTTCACGATCCAACCGATCCAAGTACCGAACGTACGGCACCTCCGCGATCTGCACACGTTCAGCTCGGTGACATCCCTCGAACTCTTGATCCAGTTGAGGCCGAAGGAGAATTTCGTCAGCACGACGGCGTGGTGACGGTGATGATGAAGTGATTCCGGCAGGGCTTCGCCTAAGCTCTCCGAAAATATGACCGAGGTGGAAATCTGTGGAGGGGGGCACCGCACACGGCTAAGACAAATCTTGTGTCCTCTAGGGTGCCCCCCTGCCCCTGTATATAAAGGAGGGAGGGAGGAGGAGGCCGGCCCTCATAGGGTGCGCCCAAAGTATGGAGTCCTACTAGGACTACCTAGTCCTAGTAGGATTCCACCTCCCACATGGAGTAGGAAAAGGGGAAGGGAGAAGGAGAAGGAAGGAAGGGGGCGCCCCCCCCTTCCTAGTCCAATTCGGACCAGTCCATGGGGGGGGGCACCCTTGAGGCCTTTCTCTCCTTTCCTGTATGGCCCATTAAGGCCCAATACGAATTCCCGTAACTCTTCGGTACTCTGAAAAATAACCGAATCACTCGGAACCTTTCCGATGTCCGAATATAGCCTTCCAATATATGAATCTTTACCTCTCGACCATTTCGAGACTCCTCGTCATGTCCCCGATCTCATCCGGGGCTCCGAACAAACTTCGGTCATCAAATCACATAACTCATAATACAAATCGTCATCGAACGTTAAGCGTGCGGACCCTACGTGTTTGAGAACAATGTAGACATGACCGAGACTCATCTCCGATCAATAACCAATAGCGGAACCTGGATGCTCATATTGGCTCCCACATATTCTACGAAGATCTTTATTGGTCAAACCGCATAACAACATACGTTGTTCCCTTTGTCATCGGTATGTTACATGCCCGAGATTCGATCGTCGGTATCATCATACCTAGTTCAATCTCGTTACCGGCAAGTCTCTTTACTCGTTCCGTAATGCATCATCTCGTAACTAACTCATTAGTCACATTGCTTGGAAGGCTTCATATGATGTGCATTACCGAGAGGGCCCAGAGATACCTCTCCGACAATCGGAGTGACAAATCCTAATCTCGATCTATGCCAACTCAACAAACACCATCGGAGACACCTGTAGAGCATCTTTATAATCACCCAGTTACGTTGTGACGTTTGATAGCACACAAGGTGTTCCTCCGGTATTCGGGAGTTGCATAATCTCATAGTTAGAGGAACATGTATAAGTCATGAAGAAAGCAATAGCAACAAACTAAACGATCATCGTGCTAAGCTAACGGATGGGTCTAGTCCATCACATCATTCTCCTAATGATGTGATCCCGTTCATCAAATGACAACACATGTCCATGGCTAGGAAACTTAACCATCTTTGATTAACGAGCTAGTCAAGTAGAGGCATACTAGGGACACTCTGTTTGTCTATGTATTCACACATGTACTAAGTTTCCGGTTAATACAATTCTAGCATGAATAATAAACATTTATCATGAAATAAGGAAATAAATAATAACTTTATTATTGCCTCTAGGGCATATTTCCTTCAAACATACCCTGCAAAAACAAGTTAGACATCCTCTACTTTGTTGTTGCATGTTTTACGTGGCTGCTATGGGTAACTAATAAGAACCATTATTACCAACGCAAAGCCACAATGGTGATATTCAAGTTGCTATTTAACCTTCTACAAGGACCGCCTTTGTTGAATCCGATTCAACTAAGGTGGAAGAGACAGACACCCGCTAGCCATCTTTATGCAACAAGTTGCATGTCAGTCGATGGAACCGGTCTCATGTACGTGGACATGTAAAGTTGGTTTGGGCGACTTCATCCCACAATACTGCTGAATCAAGATAAGACTAAGGAAGGAAGCAATCTGAATATCAACACCCACAAACTCCTTTGTGTTCTATTTGTGATGTCATCTACGCATAGACCTCTCTCATGATGCCACTGTTGGGGAACGTTGCATGGGAAACAAAAAATTTCCTACACTTACCAAGATCAATCTAGGAGATGCACATCTACGAGAGGAGAGATTGGATCTACATACCCTTGTAGATCGCTAAGCAGAAGCATTAAGAAACGCAGTTGATGTAGTCGAATGTCTTCGTGATCCAATCACGATCCGTCCATGAACTCCCGATCAAGTGTCGAACGGATGGCACCTCCGCGTTCAACACACATAAGGCTTGATGACGCCTTCACCTCCTCGATCCAGTGAGCGATCGTGAAGTAGTAGCTCGAGTTCCTGGCAGCACGACGGCGTGGTGGCGGTGGTGGTGGAGCAATCTCAGCAGAGCTTCGCTAAGTAATCTGGGAGAGAAAGGAACTACGAGGGAGAGGAAGGGCAGCGCCGTGGCATGAATGGGTGCGGCTGCCCTCCCTCTCCACCTCTATATATAGGGGGAAGGGAGGGGGTAGGGGCGCCCTAGGGTTTCCCCTTAGGTGGGGCGGCGGCCACCAAGGGGAGGCGCCCTAGGGTTTGGGTGGCACCCCCTAGGAGCCCCTCCTCCTAAGCAAGGGGGGCCGGCTGTCCTAGGAGGGGCGCCCCACCCTCCTGGCCGAGTGGGCTGGGATTTGGGGTGGCGCCCAACCCCTTGTGGGCTGGTGTGCCCCCTTCCCTTGGCCCATGAGCCCCCCCCCCCCAACACTTGCCGAGGGCCCCCAAAACCCTTTTCGGTCCTCCGATGAAACCCGGTACCTCCCGGAACACTTCTGGAATCCGAATCCCTTCATCCTATATATCAATCTTCACCTCCGGACCATTCCAGAGTTCCTCGCCATGTCCAGGATCTCATCCGGGACTCTGAACAACCTTCGGTCACCAACACAATAACTCAACTATACTTAGATCATCACCAAACGTTAAGTGTGTAGACCCTGCGGGTTCGAGAACTATGTAGACATGACCGAGACACCCCTACGGTTAATAACCAATAGCAGGACCTGGATGTCCATATTGGTTCCTACATATTCTACGAAGATCTTTATCGGTCGAACCTCGATGCCAAGGATTCAGCTAATCCCGTATGCAGTTCCCTTTATCCATCGATATGTTACTTGCCCAAGATTTGATCATCGGTATCTCCATACCTAGTTCAATATCGTTACCGGCAAGTCTCTTTACTCATTCCGTAATACAAGATCACATGGCTAACTCCTTAGTCACATTGCTTGCAAGCTCATTGTGTTGTTGTATTACTGAGCGGGCCCCGAGATACCTCTCCATCATACGGAGTGACAAATCCCAGTCTTGATCCATGCCAACTCAACAGACACCCTCGGAGATACCTGTAGAGCACCTTTATAATCACCCAGTTGCGTTGCAACATTTGATACACAGAAGGTACTCCTCCGGTGTCAGTGAGTTGTATGATCTCATGGTCATAGGAACAGATACTTGACATGCAGAAAACGATAGCAATAAACTTGATACGATCATATGCTACGCTTATAGTTTGGGTCTTGTCCATCACATCATTCTCCTAATGATGTGATCCTGTTATCAAATGACTACTCTTGTCTATGGCTAGGAAACCATAGCCATCTTTGATCAATGAGCTAGTCCGGTAGAGGCTCACTAGGGACATGTTGTTGTCTATGCATCCACACACATGTATTTGAGTTTCCAATCAATACAATTAAAGCATGGATAATAAACAATTATCATGAACAAGGAAATATAATAATAACCACTTTATTATTGCCTCTAGGGCATATTTACAACAAATAGCATACGGTGGGTAAACAAATTATTGTTGGGCCATTGAAAGAAAAACAAATAATCATGACGATATCCAAGGCAATGATCATGTATATAGGTATCACATCCAAGATTAGTAGACCAACTCCTGCCTGCATCTACTACTATTACTCCACACATTGACAGCTATCCAGCATGCATCTAGTGTATTAAGTTCATGGAAAAATGGAGTAATGCAAAAAGAACGATGACATGATGTAGACAAGATCTATTCATGTAGGAATATACCCCATCTTTTTATCCTTAATAGCAATGATACATGCGTGTCACTTCTCCTTCTGTCACTGAGATTGAGCACCGCAAGATCGAACCCATCACAAAGCACCTCTTCCCATTGCAAGAAAACTCAATCTAGTTGGCAAAACCAAACCAAAGTTTCGGAGAATAAATACGAGGCTATAAAGATCATGCATAAAAGAGTTCAGAGAAGACTCAAATAATATTCATAGATAGAACTGATCATAAACTCGCAATTCATTGGATCCCAACAAACACACCGCAAAAAGTCATTACATCAAATAGATCTCCAACAACATCGGGGATAACATTGTAGTGAAGATCAAAGAGAGAGAAGAAAGCATCTAGCTACTGCCTACGGACCCGTAGGTCTGTGATAAACTACTCACGCATCATTGGAGGAGCACCAATGAGGATGATGGACCCCTCCGTGATCGTTTCCCCCTCCGGCAAGGTGCCGGAAAAGGGCTCTAGATTGGATCTCGTGGATCTGGAACTTGCAGCGACTGGAATTGTGTTTCATCGACTCTTCTAGGTTTTTGGAATATCTGGGTATTTATAGAGCTGAGAGGCAGTGGAGAGGACACCCGTGGGCCCCAAAACCCACCAGGGTGCTCTAGGGGCCTCTGGCGTGCCCTGGTGCCTTGTGGGCCCCACATGCCTCCCCTCCTGCACTTCTTTGGCTCCCAAGTTGTCTTCGGGGCAGAAAAAAATCTTCAAAAAGTTTCGCTGCGTTAGGACTCCGTTTGATATGGATATTCTGTGAAGTAAAAAACAAGCAAAAAATAGCAACTGGCACTAGGCACTATGTCAATTGGTTAGTCCCAAAAAATGATATAAAGTTGCTAGTAAATGAATATAAAACATCCAAGATTGATAATATAACAGCATGGAACAATCAAAAATTATAGATACGTTGGAGACATATCAGCATCCCCAAGCTTAATTTTTGCTCGTCCTCGAGTAGGTAAATGATAAAAACAGAATTTTTGGTGTGGAATGTTGCCTAACATGTTCATCACACATTCTTTTCTTTTGTAGCATGGACATTTGAACTTTTTAGATGATTCAAAGCAATAGTCTATAATTGACATGAGGACATCAATACTCAAGCATATCAACAAGCAACCATGTCTTTCAAATTATCAACACTAAAGAA
Source organism: Thinopyrum elongatum (assembly GCA_011799875.1). Lineage (NCBI taxonomy): Eukaryota > Viridiplantae > Streptophyta > Magnoliopsida > Poales > Poaceae > Thinopyrum > Thinopyrum elongatum. Next base: position 337,402,097 of record CM022301.1, read on the forward strand.
AGCTATTCCTAGCCCATCATGCTCAATCATTGATCCATTCATGAAACACACTCGAATATTCGCTACATCCAATGCACAAGTATGATCATAGTGCTCCCTAGTTGGTGCTTTATAACAGAAGATGGAGACTCAAATAAAAATAAAAAATTGCATAAAGTAAATAGATAGGCCCTTCGCAGAGGGAAGCAGAGATTTGTAGAGGTGCCAGAGCTCAAAGCTTAAATTGAGATATAAAATATTTTGAGAGGCATGATTTTCCTGTCAACGAAAACAACCGAGAATTCCCAATACTTTCCATGCTAGATAAATCATAGGCGGTTCCCAAACATAAAATAAAGTTTATTTCTTTTTCCACCATTCTTTCACAATCCATGGCTAGCCGTATCCACGGTTTCCTTCCATACCAACACTTTCCAAGGAATTTATTATTTGACAACATAAATAAAAAAATTCATTTTAGGACTGGGCATCCCTATTACCTTGCCACACTCTCGTTCAATGACAAGTGAATAAACACTCATCTTGAGAATAACGCATCTAGCATGGAAAATATTGGCCACCCCCTGCCGCTTCATGAGCGGTACGGGCACACAAAAAGGAAATTCATTTTGAAAATTAGAGTTGGCACATACAAATTTACTTGGAACGACACGGAAATACAGCATATAGGTAGGTATGGTGGACTCATTGGCACAACTTGGTTTAAGGAGTTTGGATGCACAAGTACTATTCCCACTTAGTACAAGGAAAGGCTAGCAAATGGATTGAGAAGCAACCAACCAAAAAACGAAAACTCTCATAAACGAGCATTAAACATAACTAACACCTAATAATGCACCACAAGTAGGATGTAACTTCATTGCATAACTATTGACTTTCGTGCTTGCATAGGGAATCACAAACCTTGACACCAATATTCTTACTAAAGCATAATTACTCACCAACATGACCAACATATTATTATCTTCATATCTCAAAACTATTACAAGGAATCAAGTTTATAATATCCAATGATCTTCATGAAAGTTTTTATTATATCCCTATTGAATATCTATCACTTTCAGACTAGTTTCATATATTACCATTGCTTATGACTAGCTCTCAAACAAATTTAAGTGAAGAACATGAGCATAAATAATTTTTATCATCTCTCAAAATAATATAAGTGAAGCATGAGATAATTTCTTCAAAAATTTACTAACTCTCAAATTGATCTAAGTGAAGAATGAGAGTATATTTCTTCAAAATTAAAACACCACCGTGCTCAAAAAGATATAAGTTAAGCACTAGAGCAATTCCATAGCTCAAAAAATTTAAGTGAAGCACATAGAGCAATTCTAACAAATCATAACATCATTATGGCTCTCTCAAATAGGTGTGTCCAGCAATGATAATTATGACAAATTAAAAAGCAAAACAAGCAAAGACTCATATAATACAAGACGCTACAAGCAAAACTCATGATATGTGACAAATAAAAATATAGCTCCAAATAAAATTACCGATGGTCGTTAGAAGAAAGAGGGGATGCCTTCTGGGGCATATCTAAGCTTAGTTGCTTGGTTATCATTGAATATTACCTTGGGGTGCCATGGGCATCCCCAAGCTTAGGCTCTTTTCACTCCTTATTCCTTCATCCATCGTGATCTCACCCAAAACATGAAAACTTCAATCACACAAAACTTAACAAAAACCTTCGTGAGATCCATTAGTATAAGAAAACCAATCTTTACTTTAAGTATTGTTGCAAACCCATTCATATTTTGTTATTGCATTATACCTACTGTATTATAAATTTACCATGGCTAAAACCCCCCGGTATAGTCCATAGATTCATCAAAATAAGCACACAATGCAACGAAAACAGAATTTGTCAAAAATAGAACAGTCTGTAAAGACTCGAATTGTACTCATACTTCTGTAACTCCAAAAAATTCTGAAGTATTTGGATAACGTAGGCTCATATATCAATCTTGTGTAAAATATTCAGAATTTTTCGTTGCTCCAGTGATTTTTAACAATTCTGCTACTGGACGTAAAAGTTTCTATTTTCCAACAAGATCAAATCAACTATCACCCAAAGCCATCCTAAAGGCATTACTTGGCACAAACACTAATTAAAACATAAAAAACACAATGATAACAGAGGCATAATTTTGTTAGCACACAAAAATAGAAAAAAAGGAAAAAATATTTTATTCATTGGGTTGCCTCCCAACAAGCGCTATCATTTTATGCCCCTAGCTAGGCATAATGTATAGATTCAAGTATTGTCATCTTTCTTTTTATTTTCCATACTTGAAACACAATATCCATAGAAATTTTAGCATTATCAAGTTGTCCATCTACGTATCCCCTTTGATTTCCGGCTACGATCCAAAAATATTGTTGATTAACATCATTGAAAACTTGTTGGATCATATCCAGAACGGGAATTTCTTTTTTAAGGTTCTCATCAAAGATTTGATTATTGCCAAGCAAATGTCTTAAAGCATCGTCACTATTGTAAAGGATCTCATCTATTACCGGTTTTTCACGGTTCATACCATAAAAATCAAAAAATGCCCTAGCTTCCCGCACTATGTGATCAAATTCATTCATAAGAACAAGGGTGGCTATCTTTTTAGCTTTAGGATACTTTACAACGGGTAGCTCATAAAACAATCTTTGCAAGGTAGGATGAGTATGAATAAATCTATTTTCAAGTTTCAGAACTAGTGCTGAAATAGTTTCCGCGTAAGTTTTAGTCCTTTTAAGTATAGGAGCATCATCACAAGTCAAAGTACCAACACAATTAAAGAATTCTTGGATGGTTTCTTTTCCTATAACGTTCCCTTGTCCCAAAACAAAAGCTTTAGCATCCAGATTACCAGAACGTCCTGCCATCATCTGTTTCTGCCATACCAAAGTCACTCATGATGATAGGACCAAAGCAAGCAAAGAGACAAACAAACGTAAAGGCAAACGAAACAAAAGGCAAAAAAAGGAAATATTTTTGTGTTTTTCAAAAAAATGTTTTAGAAGTGGGGGAGATGAAAACAAGAGGCAAATGGCAAATAAAGTAATTGCAAGTAGATGAGATTTGTGATTAGAAACCTGGTAGATGTTGATGATGTCTCCCCGGCAACGGCGCCAGAAATTCTTCCTGATTGCTTGTATCTGCGTTGGTATTTCCCCGAAGAGGAGAGGATGATGCAGCATAGCAATGGTAAGTATTTCCATTAGTTATGAAACCAAGGTTATCAATCCAGTAGGAGAACCAAGCAACCCTATGTAAACAGCATCTTCACATAAATAACAAATACTTGCAACCCAACGCGTAAGAGGGCTTGTCAATCCCTCCTCGGTATTGAGATAGATAAAATTGTATGAATTTTGATAAATAGATCTGACAAAAGCACAAAATAAAATAAATAAAGAAAAAGTGCAGCAAGGTATTTTTGGGTTTTTGGAATAACAGATCTGAAAATAATATGATAGGAAATAGACCCAGGGGGCGTAGATTTCACTAGTGGCTTCTCTCAAGAAAATAGCATACGGTGGGTAAACAAATTACTGTTGGGCAATTGATAGAAAAGCAAATAATCATGACGATATCCAAGGCAATGATCTTGTATATAGGCATCACGTCCAAGATTAGTAGATCGACTCCTGCCTGCATCTACTACTATTACTCCACACATCGACCGCTATCCAGCATGCATCTAGTGTATTAAGTTCATGGAAAAACGGAGTAATGCAATAAGAATGATGACATGATGTAGACAAGATCTATTCATGTAGGAATAGACCCCATCTTTTTATACTTAATAGCAACGATACATGCCTGTCACTTCTCCTTCTGTCACTGAGATTGAGCACCGCAAGATCGAACCCATCACAAAGCACCTCTTCCCATTGCAAGAAAAATCAATCTAGTTGGCCAAACCAAACCAAAGTTTCGGAGAAGAAATACGAGGCTATAAAGATCATGCATAAAAGAGTTCAGAGAAGACTCAAATAATATTCATAGATATAACTGATCATAAACTCGCAATTCATAAGATCCCAACAAACACACCGCAAAAAGTCATTACATCAAATAGATCTCCAAGAACATCGAGGAGAACGTTGTATTGAAGATCAAAGAGAGAGAAGAAGCCATCTAGCTGCTGCCTACAGACCCGTAGGTATGTGATAAACTACTCACGCATCATCGGAGGAGCACCAATGAGGATGATGCACCCCTCCGTGATTGTTTCCCCCTCCGGCAAGGTGCCGGAAAAGGGCTCTAGATTGGATCTCGTGGTTCTGGAACTTGCGGCGGCTGGAATAGTTTTTCGTCGACTCTTCTAGGGTTTCTGAAATATCTGGGTATTTATAGAGCTAAGAGGCGGTGGAGAGCATGTAGGGTAACGCAGCAGAAAACAAAAATTTTCCGACCTACGCACCAGCCCAGGACCACTATGGAGACTGCATACAAGGTTTGATCATTTTCGTTACCGACTCGTAGCGCAGCGGAAGTAGAGTCGATGACGATCGGCGGTGGAGATCCCCGCAGCTAGGATTTACAACCTCCCAACCACGAGGATGTATACCCTCGTCTTCCCTTCGGACAGCCCTCCGGGAGGCGGTCGAACAGTCCCCCGGACGGTGTCGCGGACAGCCCTTCGGGAGGACCTTCAAAACTCGGACAATCACTCGGACAGCCCTTCGGGAGGACTCACAGAACTCGGACCGTCACTTGGACAGCCCTTCGGGAGGCACTCACGAACAGCCCCTCGGGCACTAAGATCGAAACTACGACCTCTCTACAGAGTTGCACACATACGGTGTCATCTATCCGGCAGGGCTTCGCCGTCCAGAACTAGTTCCCACCGGAACCCAGACAGCCTTTCGGCTCTGCAAAACTATTTCGCGGGGAGGGAGAGAGAAGCCAGATCATGCAATGGCACTTGTATGTGAGAAGGAGTGAGTGTGGAGGGCTGCCCCTCCACCTCTATTTATAGGAAATCCCAAGGGGTAGGGTGGTTTTACAAGAAAACCCAAAAGCACATGAATGAAGTCCTTCCACAAGGACCCAAATGTTAAACCAAGGCACAAGAGGGGGCTCCAAGGAGGAGCCCCCATGTGGCCGGCCACACCTAGGAGGGGGCCCCCCCAAGGGAGCCTCATCCATCCATGTCACCCCCCAAAAAATATCTTGGGACAAAACCCAAAATAATGGCTTTCCAAAAAGTAACCCAAAAAGCACTTTCACTATTCATGACGACATTTTTCAGCGTCCGTTCGAACTGAAAATATTTATGTGGGCTTAGAACATTTCCAGTACCCACTAAAATAATTTTCAACGCGTTCTGGAACAATTCCAGTTTAGTGATTTCATCTGCGAAAAGCATCTGAAGCGGTTCCGGCAGCTCCGGAACATTTCCGGTTTTTCTTCCAGAAAATTCCCAAAAGTTTCCAGAATGATTCTGGCACCCTCCAAGACATGTGCCGAAACCAATTTGACTTAATGGAATACCCCAAAACAACTTTTCAGTTTCACCGAAACTCATCCGGTGTTCTCTCTGCGGAACTTTTCCGCTGTCCGAAACTTTTTCGGCGTCCGAAACTTTTTCGGTGATTTTCTCTCAGACTCCCTGTCTAGGATTCAGCAGATAGATGACCCTTAAGCGTGTGACCCTATAGGTTTGGTGAAGTATAGACATGACACGGAACCCCTTCCGATCAATGATCAACATCGGAGCCGTGGACACCCATATTGACCCCTATACCCACACGAATGAATATTCGAGTGAACCTCCAGTTGCCGTGTGCTATTCCTGTTGCTTCGCGATATGTTACAAATACCCGAGGTGAGACATGTTGGCATTCCCGTGGATCAACAACTTGTCCACTATGCTAGTTACCTCGTTACCGGTATTGTTCTCTTTTCTCATTACCGTGTTCCGGCATCCCCGTGATCAAATCACAAAGTGTCTGGCCAGACGATGATGGATACCGTAACACCGAGAGGGCCCAGAGATATCTCTCCATCGTCGGAGGAGCAAATCCCAATCTTGAGCTATCAAGTTACTTGACATACTTTCCCATGAACCCGTAAGCCGCCATAATAGCCATCCAGTTACGGATGACGTTTAACAAACCCCAAAGTTCATGAATCAAGCACGAAGAAACTCGATACTCTCATGGTCTGAGGAATCATGCAAACATTAACCATCTCTGTGTTATTAACCATTAACTTGTGACGAATGAATCTCATAGCATAACATCAATCGGGTCGATTCAACACAAATGTTCTTCTAACATTGTGCCCTCAAAGCTGCTGGCATAGACATGCCCATGATTGGGAAAACATAATCATCATGCAACACTTGAGCTAGTCTTAGAGGCATGACTAGGAATACTTTTTACCGTTTATTATTCCACATGTGCACATGGGTTTTCCCCAGAGCCTTTATGGATATACGGGCTCGGGAACCACAACAGTTATAGCATGGAACATAAACATAATTATGAGCAAGGAGATAAATAATAACATTTATTATTGCCTCTAGGGCATATCTCCTACAGACTCCCACTTGCACTAGAGTCAATAATCTAGTTAATGTTAATGCACTTTACACCTATGGCACATTGGTGTAAAATATGCTTCGCATGTGGTATAGCCTGATGTCCAACGGATCTGACGACTTCAGATCCGTGTGTATCTTTGCATATCCTCGCTTTTTCACGCTTTCACAAAATTCATATTTTGTGTACACCTTGCTTTGTATATGTGTGAATCATTGGTCGAAACCTGATTCCTCAGACTGAGCTATGGAGCAACTATCTGCAATAGTGTCCCATTGACCAAGCCTTCTTGGAACCATACTAAGTTCATGAATGAACTATATGATTCAACAACTTCTTTGTCGCTTCTAAAGCGTCAACATACTTAGCCTTTGTTATAGAATTCGCCTCAGTATCTTGTTTGGAACAATTTCCAACTACCATGCCACCATATTGTGTATTGCACAAAACCCTTAACTTTAATCGAAAATCGCTTGGAGCATGGATAAAGACTGTATCTATGTAACCTTTTACAACGAACTCTTCATGATCTCCGCTTGCGAGAAAACATGTCATCAGTGCTACTATAGTACTCAATGACCCTTTTTCACTGTTGTCCCATGATCAGTACTTTTGATCACTTTGGTATCTATACTCGCAACAACTTTGGAGTATTGGACATATCTGGTTGTTTTTACATACCATGGAATACATGATTAATCCAAACATGAAGGTGTGTGGAATCTCCATCATGTATTTTGCTCATCAGTGTTTTTGGGACACCGAGTCTTGCAAAAACTCTTTCCATGTGACTTCGGCAAGAATCACTCCTTGGCGTTTTTAAATGCTAAAAAGTTTTAGCATCTTGTCAATATGTATTCATTGCTTAGCCTTATTAGGCAAATCTATCTCCATAGATCATTATGCCTAATATTGAGGCCATTTAGCCCAAGCACTTCATCGAAAAACTATTTTCAAATGAAGTCCTAATTCGTGTCAAGAAATTTATTTCCAATTAACAATGTGTCAAGCACACAACGTTCTTAGAAATATTATTATGCTCCCACTTACTTTCTTGAATCACAAGCATCTTCGTTACCCATTGATGAAGTCAAAACCCTTTTGACCAATCCATCAAAACACGAAGATTCCAACTCCATTTTGCTCTCTTTTGTCCATTGCTGGAACTCTGAAGTTTGCATAGTTACTAGCATCCTTTGGACTGACAAAATACCTTGGACTGTAGCACATGCAAGTCCTTGGTTTCATTTCCATCAGATGGAAATCTTTTTGTCATCCATGTTTCATATCTCATGATTGAAATATGTATCAATTACTAGTTCAACCCGAACCGACTTTAAGCTTCGCTATGATGAAACAACCTCATCATAGTCAACTCCTTGAACTTGTTATTGCAACAAGTCGAGCTTTATGGATAAAACATTTTATCCACATCAGTTTATAGTTCCATAAAAGTTTGTTAGACTCTAAGTCTTCCGAAGGGGTCATCAAGATATGATCTTGAATCATTTATATGGAAACTATCTCGGATTATATTGGCATTTAGCCAAATCCCAGAGTCAGGGCCCATCAACGCTTCCTTGTGTATCGTAGGTATACTGTTGTCTAACAATAATATCTCGTCTGCGCACCTGAGAGGTTTGCACGAGCCTTGCCTACGTGGTTTAGCTGCAAGTTCGACCGAAGTCCATACATTTTATTTTAGAGACTTCCGTATCAGTCGCAGTAGGAAACTCCGGAATCACTTCCAAGGTTCCTTTCCTTTGACCTGATGACGAAGATACTGGTTATCTCGTCGAGTTGCACTGTCCTCCCACTCACCTTTTGCAAGAACAATTCTCTTTAAAAGCATACCATTTTGTGGCAAAAACTTTTGCCTTGGTATAGTGGTGGGGGAATACCCAATGACTTGGGATAACCTACAAAGTAGCACTTGTCTGATTTGGAATAGGTTTGTAACCTTTTACACAAGCCCCATATTCCAAATGTTAAGAAAAGATATAACATGGTTGGGCGTACCATACCATGGTATCATTTCAACAGACCCGATGGAGCTCTTTTCAGTGTAAAAGCCGCAGTCTCTAAAGCATCACTCTTTAAAAGGGATAATGGCAAATTTATTTATGTCATCTTTGATCTTACCATGTCATAAATGGTTCAATTACATTTTCACGGACTTTCCACTTGCAGTGGTGTTCCGGGAGGTGCAAGTTATGAAACCCCTTTCACAACTCATCAGACATTCGCTAAACTTGTAACTCAAATATTCTTTTCTGCAATCGAATTGTAGAAACATAATCTTCTTGTTACAATAACTTCCACTTCATATTTGAAAACCTTTTGAATGAATTCAAAAGATCCAGACTTACGTCTCATCAAGTAAATATCCACATATCTACTTGAGTCATTTCTGAAGATAGATAAATCCACTACTTGCAACAATATTTATTGAACTACATACATCAAAATGTATGATCACCAATAAGTTCTTTGCTCGTTCCTTATGGCCTGTGAACGGTATTTCAGTCACTTCTCTTTTCAGAGGAAAGTTGCAAGTGTCAGATGATTCAAAATCAAATGACTTCAAAATCCATCATAATGGAATTTATCCATGCGGGTTTCTCCAATGTGACCAAATGCAGTGCCACACTTGTGTGGTATTCTTTGTGATATTTAGCGTCAGTGTTATGGATGTATCATATTACCATCAATATTCATAACATACGTCCCATCGAGGATGGAAGCATGGCCCTTCATGTTATTCATAATACTGAACAACAATTGTTCCTTTTATGAACAACCTTTTTGCAACAACATTGTGCAAGGGGCTAGAGTGTAAAACTCTAAAATGAATTATGAATGTAAATCCAGAGGTAATATATTATTATCAATATTCATAAGATACATCTCATTCATAATGAAAGTATGGCCCTTATGTTATTCATAACACCGAACATCAAAAGTTCTCTTATGAACAACCTTCTTGCAAGATACCTTATGCAAAGGGCTAGAGTGTGAAACTCTAAAATGAATTATGAAAGTAAATACATAGGTAATACACCGATGGAAGGTATAGTAACATTTACTATGTTCCCTGTGTATACCTAAACCTCATTCCTGGCTAGTCTTTTAGGCCATAGTAGTTCTTACATCGAGTTGCAACAGAATGCAATCGAGCGGGTATCTCTATGATTAACTCACAATACCCAAGAATCAGTGATTAATAAATTAATCATAATTCCCAAGAACTATATCTTTGACTAGCCTTCCATACATCAAAAACTTGTATGACATTCATACATGAGCTGGATATTCCAGTCTTCTTTCTTTCTGCCATTATACTTCTAACAGTTTAACTTTTAGTATTTCTCCTACTCTCAGAAGAAGCACCCAACTTAAGAGTGGCGTTAGCCTCGGACTTCCTAGGCGTGAAAGTTTCACTAACACCCTTCGGACACCTCCTTTCTCTTTAAGTTGTTGTTTTATTCACCTTTCATCATATGACAGGTGTTCTTCTGGATCCCTCTCTTATCAGTCTAATGCATAGTAAACTCCTTTACTAATAGTTTGCAAACAAACATTGCTTTGGATATCTCATATCTTTTAGCCTTTGTCTGTCTCTGAAAATGATTTTCAGATTCCATGAATATCACATAACTATCCAAACTTTCGAAGTTCGGGTCTCATGGAAACAAACATATTGCACTTGACTGAAACGGAATTCTAGCTTTTGGATCGAAGGACGAGAGTCACATGATCCATAGCATAAGCGAGAGAATACCAAAGTATGCGATAGGACAAAGTCCTTCTTGGCACTCTTGAGGACAATCCTCACATTACGTTACCAACCGTAAAGTTTTAACCAGATATTTAACAGCTATTCAATTTTAATAGGGAAGGTGGAAACGCGAGCCATTATTCTACAACTATTATGCATATAACACTTAGACAGTGTTCACAATTAATTGCACTGAGAATTAAACAAGATAATTCTACAGTGCGCTCCCACTCAAATCAATATCTCTCATAATTGATTGTGAGTGATTCAAGACCCGTGTTTTGATTATTCGTCATTGATGTTAGTCACCACTGATGACGAAAATCTCAACCGGTAGGCCAACCTGCCAATCACATCTCTATGCGACTCTTGTTCATCTTTCGATGGGTGTGTTCCGAGCTCATTACTGTCATGCCTGAACGTCAAAGACAACCAAGTGATCTCGCTGCGAGGTCTGAACTCACCCGCCTCACACATCCCTAATCGTTTGTACCCATGTTAGGCATGGCGCACCCCGAAAAGTTAGGTGCCGTGACGGTGCTACACTTGGGAGAACACTATCAACTATGATATTTTTGTGAGAGATCACCCTAATAAAAAGCGACTACCGCGCAATCAAGAAGGGTGCATCATAAGGGATAAACATCTCAGGCAATTCATAATAGCATGATATGGTATAGCCCTTTCTGACGGAGAAGTCTTGTATTTCTTCGTCTTCGGCATTCGCGTCAGTGTTCACCTTCGCGAAGATTGCCACCACCTTGTCGATGCACCAGATAATATTGCTATCTCTATAGCTAATAAAATAAGTGCATTACACAAGGTTGACACGCAGGTCATTTAAACTGCAATCATATGGCTCCAGCCATCATGCCGAATCATGACACGCAGGTCATGTTAATTAATTTACATCATATAGTCATCTCATATATAATCAAATTATTATGAGCACTGCTATACCACATCACATGCACATGCAAACCCTCCTGCAAAACCAAGTTAGACGTCTCTAATCGGTCCATGCAAAAACTTGTTTTTCATGGCTTCTAAGGTTTCGAAACAAACCGAAGCTACCAACGTCCATCATCAAGTATGATAATTCAAGTCGCTAGATTAACAATGCAGGGTGTATGAAGCACGAGATAATAAAATCTCGAACCCCATACTAAACTTCGTCATACGCATGACCCCCGTGCAGATCATATCTGCATTGCCCTTTCGTCTGCGAAATTTCATCTTTCTTTTTAACTACGGTGGAATTCAATGAACTGTTAGCACTTCGTTGATCAATCAGGATCGCGGATTGCCAGAACATTGAAACTCCACCATACTGTTATCAAGATCAGAAATATGCAAATTCCAGGGAAGCAACAAGAACATCGGGTAACATATTTCATCTGCTACCCGCACAAATAATTTTCAGTAATAGAACTCATCTACTACCTAATTATATTGTGCAACACCCATACATCTCTATGTATTCTAGATCGCAACCTGCATCTACGCATAGCACGGCTCATGATGCCACTGTAGGGTAACGCAGCAGAAAAAAAAAAATTTCCGACCTACGCACCAGCCCAGGACCACTATGGAGACTGCATACAAGGTTTGATCATTTTTGTTACCGACTCGTAGCGCAGCGGAAGTAGAGTCGATGACGATCGGCGGTGGAGATCCCCGCAGCTAGGATTTACAACCTCCCAACCGCGAGGATGTATACCCTCGTCTTCCCTTCGGACAGCCCTCCGGGAGGCGGTCGAACAGTCCCCCGGACGGTGTCGCGGACAGCCCTTCGGGAGGACCTTCAAAACTCGGACAATCACTCGGACAGCCCTTCGGGAGGACTCACAGAACTCGGACCGTCACTTGGACAGCCCTTCGGGAGGCACTCACGAACAGCCCCTCGGGCACTAAGATCGAAACTACGACCTCTCTACAGAGTTGCACACATACGGTGTCATCTATCCGGCAGGGCTTCGCCGTCCAGAACTAGTTCCCACCGGAACCCAGACAGCCTTTCGGCTCTGCAAAACTATTTCGCGGGGAGGGAGAGAGAAGCCAGATCATGCAATGGCACTTGTATGTGAGAAGGAGTGAGTGTGGAGGGCTGCCCCTCCACCTCTATTTATAGGAAATCCCAAGGGGTAGGGTAGTTTTTCACAAAAACCCAAAAACCACATGAATGGAGTCCTTCCACAAGGGCACAAGTGTGAAACCAAGAGACAAGTGGGGGCTCCAAGGAGGAGCCCCATTGTGGCCGGCCAACACCTTGTAGGGGCCCCCCAAGGGGGCCTCATCCATCCATGTCACCCCAAAAAATATCTTGGGACAAAGCCCAAAATAATGGCTTTCCAAAAAGTAACCCAAAAAGCACTTTCACTATTCATGACGACATTTTTCAGCGTCCGTTCGAACTGAAAATATTTATGTGGGCTTAGAACATTTCCAGTACCCACTAAAATAATTTTCAACGCGTTCTGGAACAATTCCAGTTTAGTGATTTCATCTGCGAAAAGCATCTGAAGCGGTTCCGGCAGCTCCGGAACATTTTCGGTTTTTCTTCCAGAAAATTCCCAAAAATTTCCAGAATGATTCTGGCACCCTCCAAGAATTATCAGGCATGTGCCGAAACCAATTTGACTTAATGGAATACCCCGAAACAACTTTTCAGTTTCACCGAAACTCATCCGGTGTTCTCTCTGCGGAACTTTTCCGCTGTCCGAAACTTTTTCGGTGTCCGAAACTTTTTCGGTGATTTTCTCTCAGACTCCCTGTCTAGTATTCAGCAGATAGATGACCCTTAAGCGTGTGACCCTATAGGTTCGGTGAAGTATAGACATGACACGGAACCCCTTCCGATCAATGATCAACATCGGAGCCGTGGACACCCATATTGACCCCTATACCTACACGAATGAATATTCGAGTGAACCTCCAGTTGCCGTGTGCTATTCCTGTTGCTTCGCGATATGTTACAAATACCCGAGGTGAGACATGTTGGCATTCCCGTGGATCAACAACTTGTCCACTATGCTAGTTACCTCGTTACCGGTATTGTTCTCTTTTCTCATTACCGTGTTCCGGCATCCCCATGATCAAATCACAAAGTGTCTGGCCAGACGATGATGGATACCGTAACACCGAGAGGGCCCAGAGATATCTCTCCATCGTCGGAGGAGCAAATCCCAATCTTGAGCTATCAAGTTACTTGACATACTTTCCCATGAACCCGTAAGCCGCCGTAATAGCCATCCAGTTACGGATGACGTTTAACAAACCCCAAAGTTCATGAATCAAGCATGAAGAAACTCGATACTCTCATGGTCTGAGGAATCATGCAAACATTAACCATCTCTGTGTTATTAACCATTAACTTGTGACGAATGAATCTCATAGCATAACATCAATCGGGTCGATTCAACACAAATGTTCTTCTAACATTGTGCCCTCAAAGCTGCTGGCATAGACATGCCCATGATTGGGAAAACATAATCATCATGCAACACTTGAGCTAGTCTTAGAGGCATGACTAGGAATACTTTTTACCGTTTATTATTCCACACGTGCACATGGGTTTTCCCCAGCGCCTTTATGGATATACGGGCTCGGGAACCACAACAGTTATAGCATGGAACATAAACATAATTAGGAGCAAGGAGATAAATAATAACATTTATTATTGCCTCTAGGGCATATCTCCTACAGAGCACACCTGTGGGCCCCACTACCCACCAGGGCGCGCCAAAAAATGATATAAAGTTGCTAGTAAATGAATATAAAACATCTAAGATTGTATAACAACATGGAACAATAAAAAATTACAGATACGTCGGAGACGTATCTAGTGTGAGCTCCAGCCATGTTGCGGACGGCGCAACAGAGGTGGACCCAAGATGTTTGACGAGCCAGGCGATGCCCCAGAGGCTCCGTAATATCAACGGTGGCACGGGTTCGGCTCGGGGTTGGCTACAACGACGGCTACAGACACAGCGGAAGCAATGGAGCTTCGGCCGAAGCACGGCAATGGCTGCAACGCGTCATGACTCCAATTCGAGGGCAAAAAGATGGGTTCGGCCGGCGGCTCACCGAGAACTTGTTGCGGTGGTGGAGGTGGCCGGAGAGCGACGAGGTCAAGCGGATCGACAACGGGGGCGGCAGTGGCCGATGTTGAAGAAGAGATGATGGCGACGGCTTGGGGAGGTCCCTGCTCGTGTGCGTGGCCACAGAGGTCGAAGACATCGAGGCGTAGCTTCTAGGCGCCTCCGAGCGGAATGGGGTGGCTCCGGAGCATGCGGATAGAGGGCCATGGCGACGACGGTGGCCGGGTGTGCGTGGGGAGGAGAGCGAGCGAGGGAGAGGGGGAAGAGTGAGCAAGGGTTAGCACAGGGGGGTTTCGGGCCTCGGCCTTCTCCTCCCCGAGGACCTGTAGCGGCGCGGGGAGCTGGCAAGGTGCGGCTGAGACGGCGCCCTGGCTCGGTTGCCATTGCCAGGTGGAGGAGGGAGGTAGGAGGCGAACTAGAAGCGGGCTGGGCCGTGAACTGTGGCTAAATGGGCTTGAGTGCACAGTGCCTCCTAGCCCCTTTCTTTTTATTTTCTTTTTCTGTAACTTTTAATCTTTCAGTTTTATAAATTGTGAAACTTGGTCCATAATTAGTGTTGCTAATTTAGACAATGCCTCAAAAAGGTTTGGGAGTTACTTAATTGTTTTGAAAAAATTTATAATTTGGGAAAGCATTTTAAATTACTATTTTGACCCTGTTTTAATTGTTTTAGGGCATTTAAATATCTTATAAAATGTTGGTTCTTATATGTTAATTACTTAGAGAATAATTGCAACCCAACGAACATTTTTGTCTGTTAAATCTTAAAGAAAATAATTTGACATGCAATTTGAATTTGAATTTGAGCTTGATTTGGAACAAAGTGATGATTAGCAAATTAATTGTGATGACTTGGCAGTCATTAGTAGGAGTTTAGTGGGTTATTGCATTTGTCGAGTCACGAGTGTGTCTTCTTTGTTGTTGTTTTCGTTCTCTCGTGAACTCTTTATCGTTTGGTTTGCTTTCCGTTCGTGTGTCGAACCTATCATATGGTGTGAGACATATGCTACCTTATCCTTATCCTTATGTCAAGTACCGTATTAGCTTGTGAGATGTTACTTATCGTATGCTCTATCTTCAAGCTCACATGCTACTAACTTGCATCCTTGCTTTACCTTCTCATATTATTGTTGCAAGTATTGTCAGTCTATAAAATATAGGGGGAGTGTCGATCCTAGTGTGTGGGCTTTGCATTCCAAAGGCATATCCATATAGTGCACACATCTAGGGGGAGCCCGTCTATATTTTGTAGATGTTGGGTTTGCTTGTTATCTTATCACATATTTGTGCAAATCCCGTATTGTCATCAATCCACCAAAAAGGGGGAGATTGTTAGGGCATATTTCTCCCTTAGTGGTTTTGGTGATTGACGACAATGCATTTGTAGACTAATTGTGTGCATTGAGCATTTCATATAATCTATCTTATGGCACAAGACGATTTGAACCCCTCTAGATATTTATGAAGACGGTGTTTTCTTCGTTTCTTTGTCGATGGACTTGAGTCGTAGGAACACCATACTATTAAGAGGGGGTCCGCTTCGGAAAGGTATGGGTGGAATCAACACGTACACTATATATTTGCACCCCCGTTCTTTCCCGACAATTGAGCTTGTCCCTCCTTTTTGTTTGAACCTTGTCAGAACAGGCTAAGCGGTAGTACCGCTCTGTACAGCGGTAGTACCGCTTCAGCGGTACTGCCGCTGTGCTGTACTGCTCCTACTTCCGCCTAATTTGTGGGTTCTGTAAACAGGCAGTAGTAGAGCGGCAGTTCGCCACGGTAGTACCACTCCTGCGGTACTACGGGGCTAACTGCCTCTCAACTACCGCAGGTTTACTAGACACCTATAGGCTAAGCGGAAGTACCACTGCTAGCCACGGTAGTACCGCTCCAGTGGAACTACCGCTGGCTAGTACCGCGGGGAGTACCGCTTATTTTCCTTGTTCTAGCTAGACTGTTCTATTCCATGGGCGGAAGTAGAGCGGCAGTTCTTGGCAGTAGTACCGCCTCCGGCGGCACTACCGCCCTGCCCTCCTCTACTACCACGGGTATCTTCTGCTGTTCAACACCTCGCGGTAGTACCGCCGGTGGGCACGGTAGTACCGCTCCGGAGGCACTACCGTCCCCCTGAATTGCTCAGGTTGAACTACGTAGCCGGCACTTTCGTGCTAGCGGAAGTACCGCTCACCCGAGCGGTACTACCGCATATGCATGGGCTGTGGGAGCATAACGGTTGGATCCATCCTCCCACTATATAAAGGAGTCATCTTTCTTCCAGTTGACTACCTCTTCCTCCCCCAAGCTCCATTGTTGCTCACAAGCTTATTCTTGCCCGATCTCTCTCCCTAGCCAATCAAACTTGTTGATTTTCTAGGGATTGGTTGAGAAGGCCCCGATCTACACTTCCACCAAGAGAAATTTGATTCCCCCCACTAATCCCTTGCGGATCTTGTTACTCTTGGGTGTTTGAGCACCCTAGACGGTTGAGATCACCTCGGCGCCACATTCCATTGTGGTGAAGCTTCGTGGTATCATTGGGAGCCTCCAATTTGGTTGTGGAGAGAGCCCCAACCTTGTTTGTAAAGGTCTGGTCGCCGCCTTCAAGGGCGCCACTAGTGGAATCACGACTTCTCGCATTGTGTGAGGGCGTGAGGAGAATACGGTGGCCCTAGTGGCTTCTTGGGGAGCTTTGTGCCTCCACACCACTCCAACAGAGACGTACTTCCTCTCAAAGGGAAGGAACTTTGGTAACACATCCTCGTCTCCTCCGACTCCACTTGTGGTTATCTCTTACCTTTACTTTGTGCAAGCTTTATTTGTGTTGTATCCTTGTATTGCTTGTGTCGCTAGCATCATATAGGTTGTTCACCTAGTTGCATATCTAGACAACCTATTTGTTGTTAACCCTAATTTGTTAAGAAAAGTAAAAAATTGGTAGTTGCCTATTCAACCCCCCCCCCCCCTCCCCTCTAGTCAACCATATCGATCCTTTCACAACCGATACTAACCGATAGTTGTTGAAGAAGAAAGGTGGGATGCCTACCGGGGCATCCCCAAGTTTAGATACTTGAGACTTCTTGGAATATTATCTTGGGATGCCTTGGGAATCCCCAAGCTTGAGCTCTTGTGTCTCCTTAATTCCTCTCATACCACGGTTTCCCTAAATCTTAAAAACTTCATCCACACGAACTCAACAAGACCTCATGAGATAAGTTAGTATAAATCAATGCAAAACCTTATCATTCTCTACTGTATAAAATCACTAAAATTATAATTTTGACATTGCATACTAAATTCCTCTGCATATTTAATACTCCTATCCTCAAATAGAATCATTAAAGAAGCAAACATATGCAAACAATGCAAACATAACAGCAATCTGTCTAAACAGGACAGTCTGTAAAGGATGCAAGAAGATCCGTGCTTATTTTACTCAAAAAATTCTGAAAAATTACCATACTGTGGAAAAAAAATTATAGCTTACTGTGTAAAAATTTCAAGATTTTATCACATTCTGAATTTTCTGAAGAATTCACACATTGATAGAAAACTTTCTGTTTTCAAACAGCAACACGCAGACTTGCAAAATAAGCATGGTAAAAGCTATACTTGACACTTTTATTGAAATAAAAGGTTCAAAACATAATTCTAGATAGCAGCAAGCAAATATCAACAAAATAAAATGAGGCTCCAAGCAAAACTCATATCATGTGATGAATAAAAATATAGCTGCAAGTGAGGTTACCGATAATGTTGAAGACGAAAGAGGGGATGCCTTCCGGGGCATCCCCAAGCTTGGACGCTTGGGTCTTCCTTAGATATTACCTTGGGGTGCCTTGGGCATCCCCAATCTTAGGGTCTTGCCACTCTTTATTCTCCTCATATCGATATCTCACCCAAAACTTGAAAACTTCAATCACACAAAACTTAACGGAACTTCGTGAGATAAGTTAGTATGATAAAGAGCAAATCATTAACTTTGGTACTTTCAAGACAAGATTCAAAAAATTTATCACATAATGCCTAGTGTACCCTACAATTTTTATAATTTATATTGACCAATATAAGCCATAGAAACTATAAAACAAGCAAACTATGCGTTGAAAACAGAATCTGTCAATAACAGAACAGTCTGTAATGATCTGAAAAATAACCATACCTCTGTAACTTAACAAATTATGAAAAATTAGGACAACGTAGGAAATTGATATATCAATCATGTGTGAAAATTTTAGAATTTTTTGACACTCCAGTGATTTTCAACAATTATGTTACTGGAGGCAAAAGTTTCTGTTTTTGCACAGAATCAAGTCAACTATCATCCACACTGTCCCAAAGGCTTAGTTGGTAATCTATTGAAACAAAAGCTATAAAACATGATTACTACAGTATCATAATCATTTTAACACACAAAAGCCGTAGGTGTAAATATTGGGTTGTCTCCCAACAAGCGCTTTTCTTTAATGCCTTTTTAGCTAGGCATGATGGTTTCAATGATGCTCACATAAGAGTAAAGAATTGAAGCATAACGGGAGCATCATGAAGCATATGACTAGCAAATTTAAGCCTAACCCACTTCCTATGCATAGGTATTTTTTGAGCAAACAATTTGTGGGAGCAAGAATCAACTAGCATAGGAAGGCAAAACAAGCAATACTTCAAAACTTTCAACACATAGAGAGGAAACTTGATATTATTGAGACATGTAGAAGCATATACTCCTCTCTCATAATAATTTTCAGTATCATCATGAATGAATTCAACAATATAACTATCACATAAAGCATTCTTTTTCATGATCCATAAGCATAGAAATTTTATTACTCTCCACATATGCAAATTTCTTCTCATTTAGTGGGAGCAAACTCAACAAAATAGCTATCATTAGATACTTGATTAACATAATCAATTTGTGCATTAAAATGATGATGACAAGATTCATGGTTATGATTATTCTTCATATCATAAGTGTCATCACAATAATCATCCTAGATAGCAACTTTGTTCTCATAATCAATTGAAACCTCTTCCAAAATAGTGGAATCATCATTAAATAAAGTCGTGAACTCTCCAAATCCACTTTCATAATTATTACAATAAGATTCAGCACCCTCCAAAATAGCGGGATCATTACTTCCAAGAGTTGACACTCTTCCAAACCCACTTTCATCATTGTAATCAACATAAATAGGAGGCACACTATCATCATAATAAATTTGCTCATCAAAAGTAGGGGGACTAAAAATATCATCTTCATCAAACATAGCATCCCCAAGCTTATGGCTTTGCATATCATTAGCATCATCGATATTCAAAGAATTCATACTAGTAATGTTGCAATCATGCTTATCATTCAAGGATTTTATGCCAAACATTTTATTGAATTCTTCTTCTAACAATTGAACACAATTTTCCTTTCCATCATTTTCAAGAAACACATTATAAAGATGAAGCATATGAGGCAACCTCAATTCCATATATTTTTTGTAGTTTTATTTTATAAACCAAACTAGTGATAAAACAAGAAACTAAAATATTCAATTGCAATATCTAAAGATATACCTTCAAGCACTCACCTCCCTGACAACGGCGCCAGAAAAGATCTTGATGTCTACTACACAACTTATTCTTGTAGACTCGTGTTGGGCCTCCAAGCGCAGAGTTTTGTAGGACAATAGCAATTTTTCCCTCAAGTGGATGACCTAAGGTTTATCAATCCGTGGGAGGCGTAGGATGAAGATGGTCTCTCTCAAACAACCCTGCAATCAAATACAAGAAATCTCTTGTGTCCCCAACACACCCAATACAATTGTAAATTGTATAGGTGCACTAGTTCAGCAAAAGATGGTGATACAAGTGTAGTATGGATAGTAGATATAGGTTTTTGTAATTGAAAATATAAAACAGCAAGGTAGCAAGTGATAAAACGGTGCTAACATAATTGAATCATATAACAATCCCTAGGGTTCATACTTTCACTAGGAATCATATGCAATGCTTAGAAACAAGGCCTAGGGTTCATACTTTCACTAGTGCAATCTCTCAATAGTGCTAACATAATTGAATCATATAACAATCCCTCAACGTGCGACAAAGAGTCACTCCAATGTTCTTATCTAGCATAGAACATAAGATGAAATTGTTGTAGGGTACGAAAGCATCTCAAATTTATCCTTTCCGGTCAATCTATTGAGCTATTCCTATAAGTGTCACAAACAGCCCTAGAGTTCGTACTAAAATAACACCATATGATACACATCAACCAACTCTAATGTCACCTAAATACTCCAATGTCACCACAATTATCTGTGAGTTGATTATTTGATATGCATCAAACAACTTCATATTCATAATATTCAATCCAACACAAAGAACTTCAAAGAGTGCCCCAAGATTTCTACCGGCGAAAGTAGGACAAAAACGTGCATCAACCCCTATGCATAGATTACCCCAATGTCACCTCGGGAATCCGCGAGTTTAGTGCAAACATGCATCAAGTGAATCAATATAATACCCCATTGTCACCACGGGTATTCATATGCAAGACATACATCAAGTGTTCTCAAATCCATAAAAGTATTCAATCCAATAATAGGGAAACCTCAAAGGTAAAAACTCAATTCATCACAACGAGATAGAGAGGGATAAACACCATATGATCCAACTATATTAACAAAGCTCGCGGTACATCAAGATCGTGCCAAATCAAGAACACGAGAGAGCGAGCGAGAGAGAGAGAGAGAGAGAGATCAAACACATAGCTACTGGTACATACCCTTAGCCCCGAGGGTGAACTACCCCCTCCTCGTCATGGTGACCGTCGGGATGATGAAGATGGCCTCCGGTGATGATTTTCCCCTCCGGCAGGGTGCCGGAACAGGGCTACAGATGAGATCGCTTCGGTACAGAGGCTTGCGGCGGTGGAGCGGAAGTTCTAGGTTTCTTTCTGGGGTTTTTGGTATTTGTAGGATTTTTTGCGTTGGTTTCACATCAAGGGGGCCCACGATGGAGCGACAAGCCTGCTCCATGCACCCTAGGGGGAGGGTGTGCCCCCAAGGCTTGTCGCTTCCTCGTGAGGCTTCTAGTCCTTCCTCGAAGCTTCGGGGGTCTCTTTTGGTCCACAAAAAAACACCATAAATTTTCAGCCCATTCCGAGAACTTTTATTTCTGCACAAAAAACAACACCATGGTAGTTCTGTTGAAAACAGCGTCAGTCCGGGTTAGTTCCATTCAAATCATACCAAAAACCATATAAAATTGTTGTAAACATGGCATGAATACTTTATAAACTAGATGATTCCCCGCGTGTTGCTGCGGAAAATAATGCCTAAAGTTGGTGTTTTACTCATGAAATATATCTCCTAAAAGGATAGACAAAATGATGAATAATTTTTTCTTGTTCGAAGATACTTAGAAAGACACATGACTAATGATGCATAGGTAAGTAAAATGAACTCCTACTTATATCATTCAAAGTTTGGACAATAGATGAACAACCGGAATAGAGAATATTATGGTCAATTACCCACGGAACCAACTGCTTAAAGCTTTTCAAGTGGAATGAACTATCGAGCTGCATCTAAAACATCACCACCTAGCTATAACTCCCACGTATATTTACTTTAATCCATCCCCAAATGTCAATAGTCCGATAGAATCTTAAGTCTTCACCTAAAATCTACATGGAACACTTACACATAGGGAAGTATAGAGGAAATTACTATGGAAATCGTCAAAAACCAAGGAATTGAGCCAGCAGTATAAACATGTATATGACTTACCTCAGAAACATAAATATGCATATAGATTCAAATAGTTGTGTGCGTGGGAAGTAAACTTCAGTAGGAAAATGAAAATTACAAAAAAAAGTTCCAAATTAGACTGCAGCAAGTAACGCATCACTTTGAAATAGCTCGACTTATTGCTTATCAGCTTCCCTACAAAAAACGTTTACCAATTAGAACATGTACACCAGAAGCATCAAAGAAGACTGACATTGGTACCCTCTTCTGGAAAGAAGCAAGAAAAGTTATAATGTCCCATGTATATATATCAAGTTCTTTTACAAAAATAGACTTAAAGATATAGATAGGGTACATACAAGTGGTGCTACTGGAGGGTCACAGGGAACAATGAATATATATAAATGAATAAATCCCCTTAGACGTAACTCGAATTAGCAAAAAAAATTGCATAGCATTTTAGAACATCAAATAGGATGAACAGGACTGGAAAACACCATTTGTATTTTCCAAAAAAGGAACAGTTACATCATGGTCAGGAGTCATAATCTAGACTTGTGGTGGCAGCGGCTACTCGATTTCAGGGTAGCCAAGAAAATCCCTTGACAGTATGCAATCAATGTGTGCAGCTGCCTATCCTCCACTGGCCTTGCCTTGTAGAGCAACTCGTGTGTCGATAACTTCCTGCATCATAGATCTTCAACTTGTTGAACTGCAGCTGGGGCTAGGTGTACCTAATAGAAATATTTTGAGAATGCATTCAAAAATTAGACCACTTGTGATGTTGTCAATAATATTGGCATTCCATCGAACAAAAGGAGGTCACCTACTTGTTGCTTGCCTGATTTGCAAGAGCAAGGGCGTGAGGCACTATCCAAAGTGACCAGCAACATGGAGATCTGTATGGTACGTGAGTGATGGATACGAAGGATCGTCATTTGAAGCTACTGGACATGTGGGTCAGTTACCAACGGAAGCAATGACGGATAATGCATTAAGAACTAATCAATCGATCATGGGATCAATCAATGGGACTGAAGATGGAAGATGGAAAATAGGGGAAGTCAAGGAGTCAAGGTGCGCAGCAGTGGGCCGACCGACGCCGTCACCGCCGCCTCCCCGAAGGGATTTCTCTTGGGAGCCATCGATGTTGGTTGTTTCCATCGTGGATGCACCAGTGTACGTGTGGTGACCAGTGCTGTTGGGAGATTATTGCCAGTCGAATCACCATGGACGCCAATCACAGAGTCACTAATAGGAAATATGATGCAAGGCTCACCTGCTTAACTTTGAACTCACAAAGACAACAAAAAATCTTCAAACCTGGGGTGATGGCGAGAAGTTACCACCACCGGCGACTTCTCGGGGCAGGGGCAGCGCGTTGGTATCCTTCTCATCTCTTCCTCTCGAATCAGTCAACCGGCAGGTGCAAGGAGTCGAGCAGCCACTGGTTACATGTGCTAGTGCTGATAGGACGGGAGAGCCTCAGAGGTCGCACCGGACGCAGATTTGTTTGTAGACAAAGAAGGCAGACCCGAGGAGGCACAGGATGGGTTGGGAATTCAAGGAGGAAGAGGAAGGGGAGGGGAAGGGGAAATTTTTGTGTGACCCTACTTGCGAGAACGCTGAATCAGGCAGAGAGTGTGCTCGTGAGGCCAGATTATGGTGGTCCCTTAGCTAGCTAGTAACTGAAGGCTGATGTGGCAGGGTTGCTGTACTGGTTGGTCCCGTATGTAAGTCCCTAAAAAAACGTTGATGTGGCAGGTGTGCTTAGGTGGATAGGCTGCATGTCAAGAGAATTAGAATAGTGGGGATAAACTATTTAGGTATTATAGATTATAGATATGTTGGAGGTGTATCACGCCCCCTCCCCCTGCCCAGGGCGCGCCCTGTTGCCTTGCCGTCTACTTGCTTGCCGTCTAGTCTCCTCCTGAAGCTTCTAGGGTCTCACTTGTCTAGAAAAAAATCGTCAACAAGTTTCATAGCGTTTGGATTCGTTTGGTACTGATTTCCTGGAAAACCAAAAACAAGCAAAAAATAGCAACTGGCACTAGGCACTGGGTTAATAGGTTAGTCCCAAAAAATGAATAACACAAAAAATTATATAAAACATCCCAGATTGATATTATAATAGCATGGAACGATAAAAAATTATAGATACGTTGGAGACGTATCAAAGCACTGGCCTAAAGTTGTAAGGAGCTTCAACATCATTGAAGGCTCAATATTCGCCTTCCGCTTCAACAGTTTTCCAGATGAATCTATGGGATTCATCTATCTATCTACCGTCTGTGATGCTAATTTCCAAAGGTTTTAGTTGTTGCATGTGAAACTTGGTGTTATTATGTAATGGGGTAGTTAGCTATATGCATATATGCTGTAACTGAGTGCCAAAGCTATATGATGTTGTACTCTGATGTGTTTCAATTATTAAATCCTGGTTGTCGTAATACAAAAATGAAATATATTGTGTGTTTGATATGAAATGTCAATTTGATTACTAAATGGATTAAAAATAATAGGCCAATTAGTCTTCTTATTAGGTTTTTCTATTGTAGCCGGTTATTGAGACAACATCATGGGCGATGACCTCAGACAACCACACAATTTCTAGAAAGTAGGCATGTTGGATCAATTAAAAATGACACACAACTTCCTCGGAACAACTGTCGGCGTTAGGCCACCTTGCACAAACATTTCCACATAAAAAGTGTGTGTGATGGACAACTTATGTCATACAGTTTCTTCTAGGCACCGTGTGTGATGCATTCAATAATGCAAATGATAAAATTATAAATATTGTATCTGATGGCAATGTTATCACAGACGATGTGATATGGAAAATTGTGTGTGATGTACATACAAATGGAAAGGTTTGTTTGGGATTCACTGTGTGGGATGCTAAGAATATCTCACACGATTGGGCCCGTATAATTGTTTGCGATGGCTCGCCCGATCGAACACGAGCTCTTTTTGCCCCACGCGTGTGACCGGAGGAACTATCACCGATGATTTCTAGGTCGTGTGGGATGGACCCCCCCCCCCTATTGCACACACAGGCAAGGCGACGGTTTAAAACTCAATCACAAAAAGAGGGTAAAAACCCTTTGTATAGGACCCTCCTGCAGTAGTGGCACCAAGAGCTCATATGCACTTTCAAGTCTCTTGAAGCGGTCAAAGAGATTGCAAAGAACATCAACTCAAGAGTCTCGTTGAGGGGATACACCCTCGTTGACCTTGGAGAGCCTTTCCCAGATCAGCTTCGCAATTTCCAAAGCACTCACACACGACCATACTGCCCTTTTGTTAGATAACCACAGATGATGTTCTTGTCCTGGGAGTCCTATTGAGCGAACCTCTTCACATCAGCAGCGGTGACTCCTTCTCCAACCTTGGGAACGTCCCTTTTGACAATATACCAAAGGTGGTTGTCAATGGCTTCAAGATGCATACACATCTTATTCTTCCAGTAGGGATAGTTAGTGCCATCGAAGATGGGGCACTTGGCAGAGACCTTGAAGTTTCCTGTAGTCGACTGATGACCCACAAGTATAGGGGATCAATCGTAGTCCTTTCGATAAGTAAGAGTGTCGGACCCAACGAGGAGCAGAAGGAAATGACAAGCGCTTTTCTGCAAGGTATTTTCTGCAGGCACTGAAATTGTGGGTAACAGATAGTTTGATAGCAAGGCAATTTGTAACGAGCAAATAATAGTAACGGTAACAAAGGTGCAGCAAGGTAGCCCAATCCTTTTTGTAGCAAAGGACAGGCCGGAAAGGTCTCTTATAATAAGCAAAGCATTCTTGAGGACACACGGGAATTTCATCTAGTCACTTTCATCATGTTTGTTTGATTCATGTTCGTTACTTTGATAATTTGATATGTGGTTGGACCGGTGCTTGGGTGATGTTTTTACTTGAACAAGCCTCCCACTTATGATTACCCCCTCTCACAAGCATCTGCAACTACGAAAGAAGAATTTAGATAAATCTAACCATAGCATGAAACATATGGATCCAAATGAGCCCCTTATGCATAAACTAGGGTTTAAGCTTCTGTCACTCTAGAAACCCATCATCTAATAACTACTCCACAATGCTTTCCCTTAGTCCCAAATATGGTAAAGTGTCATGTAGTCAACGTTCACATAACACCACTAAGGGAAACAACAACATACATATCATCAAAATATCGAACGAATACCAAATTCACATGATTACTTATGACAAGACTTCTCCCATGTCCTCAAGAAAAAATGTAACTACTCACAAAACATATTCATGCTCAAGATCAGAGGGGTATTGAATAGCATAATGGATCTGAACATATGATCATCCACCAAATAAACCAACAAGCATCAACTACAAGAAGTAATTAACACTACTAGCAACCCAGAGGTACCAATCTGAGGTTTTGATACAAAGATTGAATACAAGAGATGAACTAGGGTTTGAGATGAGATGGTGCTGGTGAAGATGTTGATGAATATTGCTTCTCCCACGACGAGAGGATCGTTGGTGATGACGATGGCTTCGATTTCCCCCTCCCGGAGGGAAGTTTCCCCGGCGGAATCGCTCCGCCGGAGAGCAAAAGTGCTCCTGCCCAGGTTCCGCCTCGAGACGGCGGCGCTTCGTCCTGATACCTTCCTTCTAATTTTTTTTCTTGGTCAAATAGCACCATATAGGAGAAGATGGGCCCCAGAGGGCTGCCAGGGCCACCACAAGCTCAGGGGCACGCCCCCCAGGCTTGTGGCTGCCTGATGGGTCCCCCTCTGGTATTTCTTCTGCCAATAATTTTAATATATCCCAAAGTAATTCTCTGTCAATTTTCAGCTCATTTGGAGATGTTCAGAAAAATGCCTCCGATATAGCCCTTTCCGGTCCAGAATTCCAGCTGTCGGCAATCTCCCCCTTTATGTGAAACTTGCAAAATAAGAGAGAAAAGACATAAGAATTGTATCATAAAGTGAAATAACAGTCCATAATGCAATAAATATCAACATAAAAACATGATGCAAAATGGACGTATCATCGACATAGCTAAAACTCCAAGTGCTAGTTATCGACCAAAGGGGGTGAATTGTAGATTTTTATGGAAGTCTTCAAAACAGGCATTGTCTTTGAAGATGTGAAAGCTAAACAAACGTAGAGCATGGCAAGACTAGAGTAAAGCTACACTAAGCATGCACTCAATGAGAAACTAATGACAAGGAACAAAGAGAGCAGGGAAACTAGGTAGCACCAAATGTAGAACATGCGAACATACAAGCAAACAATTTTAAGAACTACAAACTAGAAGAGAGAAAATAGGATCATACGCAGTGTCTTGTCTTCACACAAAGATGAGCAAGCAAAGGCTTCACAGTACAAATATGCAAAGTAAAGTAGTGAAGAGATAGAACCAGTTGCTTCGTGAAGACAAAAAGATTTGTTTGACCAGTTCCAGTTGTTGTGAGAACTGTACATCTGGTTAGGGAGGCTGAGATTTAACTTAGAATACCAAGTCTTCACCTTATTCCCATTGAGATAAGGTCACTTATACCTCACCCAATCACTCAGGTAAATCATCAAGGTAGACTTCTGAAACCTTCACAAACTCGTTCACCGACAATCCACAATGACTCTTGGATGCTCGGACATGACGTCTAACCGTCTGAAAGATCACAGTATTCAAGTGAAACAAGTCTTTGGATCACTCGGAACAAAATGTCTTCAGTGATGCTCAATCACTTTGGGCTCTCGGTGTTTGGGTTTTTCCTTGTAGAAAATCTCTCTCAATAGCTTTGGAGGTGGGTTGCTCTCAATCGACCAAAGCCGTGCAATAACTCGACCAGCCACCAACTTATGGTGGAGGGGGTGGCTATTTATAGCCAGGGCAACCCGGCATGATACGACCGAAATGACCCTCGTTCAATGGCCAACCAACATGTGTACCAATAGTCGGATTTCAAACACACGTGGCAACTTTACTTGGGCTACAAGCAAAGCTGACTCAACCAAGTCTGGAAGAGATTTTCTCTCATTGTCTTCATAGGAAGACATAAGATTTTAGGTTGAGCATCACGTTAGTTTCTAACTTCGTTTGACCTTGACCCC
Organism: Thinopyrum elongatum; assembly: GCA_011799875.1. Lineage (NCBI taxonomy): Eukaryota > Viridiplantae > Streptophyta > Magnoliopsida > Poales > Poaceae > Thinopyrum > Thinopyrum elongatum. Next base: position 337,430,367 of record CM022301.1, read on the forward strand.
ACTTGACAGTGCGGTGCTTCCTATGACTCAAGAAAGAAGAAAATGAAACTACCAAAAAAAACTAACTCCCGTGTTCCATTGTCTTCAAGCGAAAGTCTTCGTGCACCACCATTATCTTCAATGTCTTCAGATATTTTTAAGGGCCGTCTTCGACAGTTAAACCAAATCTTGAGGGGCCTCTATCTGTGTTATCCTGTGTACACTCACAAACACATCAGTCCCTTAACCAAGTTGATCATCAATACTCCAAAATCAACTAGGAGTGGCACTAGATGCACTTACATCTACTCTGTGCACGTTTCATTTTTTGAGGAATCTGCCTGTTTCATTTTGAGAGAAGTGCATATTTCACCCCCAACTCTTCCCCTAGTCTAGTTTACAACTAACAACTCCAATACCATCTATATTACAACCCCGAACTCTTAAAACCGGCCAGGATTCAACCGTCCCCGTCCCATTGACCGGTTTTGACACAGTTGGCCGGATTTGACCCATTGACCATCCAGTCATGATTTCCAGTCAGCAAGTCACGTCAGCAAAAAAATCAAATTTCTAGGAAAAACTGTAAAAAAATCCAGGAAAATAAAAAATAAATGTAATAAAAATATATATATTTTTCTGAAAAATAAAAATATGTAAAATAGTTTTTTAGAAAAAAATATACAATACTAAGGGTGCTGGTTGAAAAAATTGTGTAAAATCAAGAAAACAATAGTAAGCATCTAGACAAGTTTTTGAACTCTTTTTCATGATTTTTCATAATTTTGATTTTTTTGAAGAAATTTCAAAAAACAAATCCGATTTTCCCCGAGAATTTTGAAGAAAAAACAGACAACAACCCCAATTTTTTTTAAAAAAATCCCATAATTTGTAACTTTTCGATTTTTTACAGAAATATAATGTTTTAAAAATATATTTGATTTCACAAATTTTTTTTGTTTTCTGGATTTTTTCAATTTTTTTGCAAATTTTGATTTTTTTTTCCTAAGGTGGCTTGCTCACTGGATGGTCAACTGGGTCAAAACCGCTCAACAGGGAGGGGAGGGTTGAATCCTGACTGGTTTTAAGAGTTCTAGTTGTAAAGTAGACGGCATTGGGGTTGAGGGTTGTAAATAGACTAGGTCAAGAGTTGGGGGTGAAATATGCACTTTTCTCGGCCCAGGCCCCCGCGTCGTCCCCCCACCCTAGCGGGCGACTCGGGCGGCGCCATCCATATCCTTCCCCTCGCCTCCTCACCAACTTCCCCCAACCCTCGCCGCCGGCCGGGGCTGCCGGGGCAAAGCCCCTCGCGGTGGCCGGTGGCGGGGCCCTGTTCTTCGCGCCTCGAGAGGGCCGGTCCGGGGCGGTCTCGCCAGGCGGCGAAATCGGGCGGGCACGGGGATCGGCGGCGGCTCATGGCGGCGGCGTCTCTCATCGGGACGGTGACGCGGTGGGGACGGCCCGTTGTACGCTGGCTGCGGGCCCGCGACGGCGGCGGGTCAGATCTGATCTGATCTCGAAACTGCAGTGGCGGCATGGTGGGCCTGGTCTTTGGTCAGATCTGACCCAGCCGGTGCGGCCTGTTCCATGCGCGACGGCGGTGAATGGTGGCGGTCCCGTGCACACAATGCTGGATGAAGGGTCCTCGAGCGGATCCGGGTAAAAACACTACTCTTGGCACGTTGCCATGGTCGGTGATGGCGGCGTTTTTCTGCATCGTCCCCTTCTTGAAGGCATCGTCGTGGAGAAGCTCTGGACGCCTATGTGCTACCTCCGGCGGAAACCCTAGATCAGTCGATCGGATGACGGCGACGCTCATGTGTCGTACCCCTCTTGAGGGCATCATTCTTGGAGGTGTGCATAGGCTCGAGGGACCAGTGGACGGCATCTGCGGTGGAGCGGCGTTCCATGTGATGCATCAACGCCGTGTAGTCTCGGCGGGCGAGGCGCGGCAAAGTCTCGGCGACGGATGTGTGATGATGGATGCGCATAGGGGGGAGGCGTTGTTTGGCGCCGTGGGGGCATCGACGGCGGGCCTGGCAAGGCCGATGGTCAGTACCTGCTCTGAAGATGGATTGATGGAAGACGGCGGCGACGACCTATGAGTGCTTCAGACCGGTTTGTGACCCAGACCCGGTATGTGGCTTGGTCTGGGCCTCCGGCTTTAGATGTTAGGCTAGGTGGGAAGTCTGGGTATTCGGCTCACACTTTCTGCATCCCTTAATCAATGGAGTAGCGACAGATGTTGCCAAGATGGCGGCTTTAGACATATTGATGTATTACTTTGGAAGGTATTTGTGAATAATTAATAAAGTGGTTGCATGCATCTTCCAGGTGCAGAGGCCCGGGGTCATCCTCCTTTTTAAAAAAATGTATACAATGATCTCTAGTAACGAGTCAAGCAACCGTGTGTTCTCATTTAAGCCGTGGTTTTACTTTTACTACATGGTTTTTGTACGTATATAAAGTATGTTTATAAAAATAAAATTAGCAGGTGTTGATTGTTTTCATTTGCAAGAGAGAAGAAGAGTCCATGTGAGGACAGTTTGGAACAAGAATCGCCTTCCGGAGCACAGCTGGGCACCATATACTGTATTAATTTGTCAGTTGCGGCTGCGGCATCTTCTTGATCATCTTAGCTCACCCTTAATCAAGCTTGACGTAATCCGAGCACCTACTCCTTTGATCAATCAAGCTCTTAAATCTTAATCAAAACCGCGTACCACATGCTGGCCATTAAGCCAATGAAAACGCGGAGTCTGCTGCATAACCACACACTTAACTCGGCCCGTACAACGAGGCCAATCTAATATATAAACTGTTTGCAAATACTAGTAGTCTACCGGCAATGTCCGTATGTACACACCAATTTTCCTCACAAATAAGTGTATACGACGTACGAATGCAATACAGTACCTGAACGAGATACGCTGCCTGTTCTGAAACTACGAGTACAGTACTCTGAAAATTGATTTGTACCAAGATTGCCCCCATGTGACAGTAACCACCTCAACAATCTAAGGCTTTCCACCTCAACAATCTGGACCATCTTTGCGGGTAGTAGTGGTTAGATTCAGACCAATGTCAATCTGGAAGCAAAGCAGTTGTGCTGAATGAACATGGAGCAAAAGCTGAAACACATGGACCGTGGGAGTTTTTCAGGCTGGCAAAGACCGAATGATGAATGGTCCAACATTAAGATAGTACTGTGTCAATCACCCTCTACTACATCCTCTCTTTTCTACTACCTCTCCCACTCCAAGAAAAGATCATATCATGTGCACACACAGGTAAAGAGCAAGCCATGGCTGACGCTGACCACCACTAGGCACTAGGTGTAGTAAATTAACTAGAACTATCACATATACAAAAGCTGGGAAGAAGAGCGGTTAAAACAAGAAGCAAAAGCGATTAGGAGGAGAGGAGAAAGAACATCTCGGCGCCCGTCTGCCGATGCGTCCGAGCACGTGGGCTCCGTCATGGCAGAGCATAAACAAGCATAGCCTGCCCATCACTCCGTCCACAGGCACCAAGAGATGAGATTCCCGGTCTCCGACGCTTGCAACACTGCCATTGCCCACTGTCATGCAACAAAGTCGCCTCTCCTCCTTAATATCACCTGATACAAGAACAGGTTTAGAGATCGATCGGTTTCTTTTAATCTGCTATAAAAATGTAATCCAATGCAGCAGATTATATGCGTACCAGAGACGACAATACATACATGTAATGCCAATCTGCTGTACTGTTCCTTTCATGATACTCTGCTGCTCCTACTGCTAGATGAGTGCTGTACTGGTACTAGCAGTAGTCGTCCAAATGCGAGCGTTATGATGTCCTGACCGGCTGGGAGGACTTTTGGACCAGGCCACGATGGCCTCGCTTGGGCCCAACACTGTTGGGGCGCGCGCTTACTTTGCCGGAAAGCAACGATGGCCATGGCGTCCCTCGAGACAGAGCACGACACCGACCAAAGCGGAGAGGGAGGGATAGGATTGACCCTGCTTCCAGTTCCACCATGGTTTTCCTACTCCCAACTGGGAAATGGATGACACCGCCGTTTCTTTATTAAACCGGTCGAGTTCTCCACTTGTGTGTGCTGTGTTGTGTGGACTAGTGCCACTAGCTCTTAATTTGTCAAGAGCAAGACTAATACAAAAACAAAATTTGGTCTTCGTAGGTTCTGTCACCTGTGACAGTGTGATTAGAAGCAAGGATGGAAGTCCCCGTGATTAGATTCCTTGTTTAGTTAGCCAATTGTTGGTCGACTCTGGTGACAGACAAAATGCTAGTAGAACATTGATATGACAGTGGTGTAATCAACTGACAGAAACAACTAGTGCGATGTATTTGTTACTGCCATTGTGTGGCACTGAAGCAAGGAATGTGGATGAACTTGTGTTTTTTACCTGCGGTGGGGCTTAGAACGGCAGGCTTTTGGACGTGGAGGAGGAGGTGAGCGCCTTGAGGCTGTCCGGCGGCGCCAGGTCCTGCGGGAGCCGCGCGCGCCGCACGATCCGCCGCATGTTACTCTGCAGGCTCTGCTGCACCAGCTGCCGCACGGCGCGCTTCTCGTTGCTCATGCAGCAGGCCTCCCCCTCCGCCTCCTCCTCCCCCTCCTCCTCCTCCCCCCGGCGCCGCCCTCCGCCGCCGCCGCGCTCCTGCGGCGCCGACACCGTGGCCACGACGCCGGACGCGTCGGCCACCTGCTTGCCCTTGTCGGCGCGCAGGATCTCCAGGATCCTCGACGCGCGCTTCTGCGCCAGCGCCGTGCCCACCAGCGTCAGCTCCAGCAGCGCCGACGTGGCGCCGGCCTCGGCCATGGCCGCGCGGTCGCCGTAACTCCGGTGCGCCAGCACCATCAGCACGTACGCGGCCTTCTCCTGGCACCCGGCGTCGTCGGACCAGTTGAGCACGTCCACGAGGACCGGCACCGCGTCCGGGGCGCGGCTCACCGCGCGCCGGCCCTCGGGGCAGGCGGCCACGATGTTGCAGAGCGCGGCGAGAGCGCGGTCCGACGCCGACATGTCTCCGATGGCGGTGATCAGCGACGGCGCGAGCCCCGCCGCCAGCAGGTGCGGCGCGTTCGCCGCCGCGATGGAGAGGTTGAGCAGCGCGCGCAGGGCGTCGTGCCGGACCTGCTCGGTGGCCGCGGCCTCGAACGCGCGCACGAGGAAGGGGGCTGCCCCGGAGGCGCCGATGATGGGCTTGTTCGCGTCCAGCGCGCTGAGGCAGAGGAAGTTGGCGACGAGCGCCCCCGTCAGAGCGCCGGACGCGCCCTCGGCAATGCGGAGCATCTTGTGCACGGCGCCGGCCTGGACGATCGCGGCCTTGTTCCTGCGAATCAAACCAGACACCTCCCGCAGAATCAGAAGCCGAGCACCCAGATCTGATCAAGAAGAAACAGAGGAGCGCGAGGAGCGCGTGGCGGAACAGAAAACTCACGTGTCATTGCCGATCCCCATGTTGAGGAGCGCGTACAGCGCGGCGGCCAGGAGCTCCTCGCCGCCTCCACCCTGGTCGAGCATGGCGACGAGCGGCGGGATGGCGCCGAGCATCGCGAGCATCTCCCTGGCCATGGCGTCGTCCTTGGCCTTCCTCCGCACGACCGTGGCCGCCTCGACACGCCACGAGACGCCGCCGGCAACGTCTCCTTCTCGATCCTGAAGGGCAGCGACCACGACCTTCAGCTCCTCCAGCGCCGCCGCCTTCCTGACGGCCGCGTCAGCCTCGCCCTCGTCGTTGCCGCACTCGGACGGCTCCGCCCTGAGCAGCTCCGCCAGCCGGTCGGACCGCGGCCTCGGCTGCGACTGCGCGCGTGGCTGGGGCGACCGGAAGGATGTCCGGCCGCGGCAAGAACCGCCGCCACCGCCGCACGTCAGCACCTCAAGAAGCTTCCTCCGCATGGTGGCGGCCGAGAAGAGCGGCCAGAGCCGGAAGCCACCCGCATCGGCGTGCACGCACCTGACCACCATCGCTCCTTCCCCTACCGTCTACAGCTTCGACCGCCGCAAGTCACATTGGCCGGAGGAGTGTGGGGGACACTTGGCGAAGGAGGGGCGCTTCGGTAATGGCGTGCAGAGGAAGCCGTGGCGCAGCGCGGCGTAGTAACAGAGAAGGGTTTATACTCCGTGGATGTGAAAGGCAAGGTGGTCACCGAGTACTGACAGGGTGGGTCCATGCGGCCAGTATAAAAAATGGACGCGGAACAATTAAAAACCGGACGCCATCAATGCTGGATTTACAGTTGGATTTTGCAGTGGAGGGCCATCGAGGAGGTGACTAAAAAATGTGTTAAAAAATGGTAGGGGACGACGATCTGCAAGAGGAGTAAAGTATTTGATCAGGCTTGGTGTGCAGGATGGTGGAGCAAATTTAGTGATCTTAATAAGTGTTGAAAAGTTGGTTTATCTCTGTTACTCCGAAAGTCTGGCAGCAGTGCAAATCTGGGATCTATCGTGGCTCATTTACAATCTGAGAATAGTAGTTGTGGAATGAGAGTGATGAGGCGTAGTTACTGTGTGCATGCACTGCCACTTGCTTGACACGCCGCCGCGCACCCATGTCTGCATTGACGCAGCACAAGATTTTGTACAGTAGCTCCGCCGACAGAGAAGTCCAAGATACTGGAGCACCAGTCTACTCCCGCTGATTGGCCCTTGTCGGTATCATACGCCCTGATACGACCGTATCAAGCGCATTTGCTGATGGGTATTAATATGCGGATTGCAATTCTAGCACGTATGGTCAGTACATCTATCACGCATGATTAATACATCAGTTTTGCTCCCCTAAAAAAAAATACATCAGTTTTGCTAAAGTACATTTAGATGTGTCATAAATATTGCACATCTAAGTCCTAAGTCATTGATTTTATGCGGAGATTCGTGTGGATATTCTTTTTTCTTTTCCTTTTCCTTTTTCTTTTCCTTCTTGTGCTTGATTGAGTGACTTAGATGTGCAATAATTAGGTCACATCTAGATGTGCCCTAGACAAACCCATCTATCGTGACAATATATACCATGTGCAGGTACAACACACTACTCTCTCCCTTCTGGTTTATAAAGGGTCTACCTTGATTAATTTGCTTTACACTTTGTTTGTTACTTCTCTGGGAAACATGTCATGTATTCAGATTCAAAGGCGCACTTAAATCGCTGCATGCAATGATTAAATCAAAAGACACCAATGTTAGAATTTATGGGCTTGGCCCATGTCCATTTCAAAAATTCTTAAATCTCATAGGCCCATCTATAAATGGCATTGAAATCCAGTTATGGTTTTTTTGCCTCGTCTTGCTATTGCGCCGCCATGATAGTCTTCTCCATCCCAAATATCGGCGTGCATCGCCGAGTGGAAGAGCAGGTGTCCGGAACCTCTCGCTCTTCTGATCCTGCACCGAGAGACGGTGGATTAGGTGTTTGGAAAGCGCTACATGCGATTGCTGACGTTCGTCGCCATGGGTCATCTTCCTTCTTCCAAGTCAGGCGGCGTTGCCTCCACCGCTGTCTGGTTTGACCGGTCTTCACTAGCACCGTCATCAACAACGCTGCCTCCGCAGCTTCCACGACTACTTCATGTACAAACGATCAATACGAGTGTTGTAATATGATCCAGTCTCTAGCTATGGTTGTTGTTACATGCGATGTCGTTGATCATGTTGTTTAGTGCATCTAGTATGTTCACCATATACATGCTAACTGTTGCTTTAATCATAATTTATATTTTCGAAATAATCACAAAATTGCCTAAATTATCCAACAACCAATGCATGCAACTATCCATGTTTATTTTTGACAATGCGCTACACATGCATGCGCTGTGGTTAATGTAATACGTCAATAAGAGTGATTTATTTAGAAAAACAAGCGCGCTAATTGGATACTCTACAAACTATGAAATTTGCTTGACCACTCGCCATTTATTTTTATTGAAGAGTTTTTTGAGTTAGACTCTTTATTAGAGCAAGTGCAATAAGGTGATTTAAGCGGGTTATAAGAGTTTAAGTATTAAATTTTTGCCGAGCTGAAAAAGAGAGCCGAGGAGGGAGAGAAGAGAAGCGATGGAGTTATATATTAAGAGACATACACAGCACATAATTTAAGAAGATTCGTGAGAGCGCGAGGTGAGCCATGTGTTGATAAAATAATACTCCCTCCGTCCCATAACATAAGAGCAACTCCAACACGCCGACCCATTTCGTCCACGCGTGTCCATTTGGGTCGCCGCGGGCAGAAAAGTCAGCCCAACGCATCGACCTAAACGGACACGCATCCACTTTTCGTCCACCTGCCGACCCATTCCTGGCTCAATTTTGGGTCTCATTTACGTCGGCGTGGACACGAAGGGGACGCGCGCGGCGCGCGCCTACTCCTCACCTGGCTCGCCAGTCGGTGGCAAAGCGACCAACATTTCCCTCCAATTTCCCAAAACCTCTCGCTCGTTCGCGCCTGCTCGCGCTCCCGGCCGTTCGTCATGGACGACGACCTCGATGCCGCCGCCGGCCTCGCCTCCCTCGCCTCGTCCGGCCTCACCCCCGCCCCCTCTGGCAAAGGCAAGCCCCGTGCCCCCCGCAAGACCGCCGCGCCGCCCAAGAAGAAGAAGCAGCTGACGCCCGAGGAGCGGGCCGTGCAGTTGGCCAAGAGGAAGGGCCGGAGGCACGCGGCGGACGCAAGGGACGAAGCAGCGGCCGTCGCCACCCTCACCGCCGCCGCACGGCAGGAGGAAACCAACGCCCGAGTGGCGGCAGCAACGAGGGAGGCCCTGATCTACCTAGGGTTAAACCCTGGCCAGCACGAGCTCGTCAACGCCGTCGTGGCCGCGGCCAGCACAGGCTCGTTCGCATTTCCTCGGATGGTGTTGCCAGAGTCGTCACGCGCGTCTGTCATGCACCCGATTCCCGACTTCCACGTCTATCTGCAAGCCTCCCGACTCTCCGGGGAATGCTCGCAAGTTTTGTGCCACCCTTGAGAGCATCAAGGCACGCCCCGTGAACGGCATCGGCATGCAAGATATGGTACATGCGCCACTCTTTGTTTCCATTCCCGTTATGCTTGCATGTCCATTTGCATATCCATTTTGCCCATATGCTTGCATGCTATTCATTTGTAGGCATTCCAAGCTTTGGAGGCATTCAAGGTCCAACATGACGAAAAGTCCTTCAACCTCTCCCATTGTTGGATGGTCATCAACGGGGAGGAGAAATTCAAGGCGCATTATGCCGCCCTCATGGCGCGTGGGGGGGAGAAAGCCGTGGAGGAGGTTGGGGAGGGCAAAAAGCCATGGCCGCAGGGGAAGACCAACTCCAAGAAGGAGGACAAGCAGGATGCAGCGTCGATCGCCTTGCTTGCAACCGTGGAGGACATGATGAACAAAAAGGACTCAAGGGAGGAGAAGCGTCGGCAAGACAAGAAAGTGCAAATGAACGCCTTCATGGAGATCCAAATGAGGAGGCTTGAGATGGACGCGGAGAAGCAAGCCAAGATGCTTGAGATGGAGACAGAGAAGCAAGCCAAGATGCTCGAGATCGAGGCCGCCAATGCCAAGACCAAGGCGAAAGAAGTGGCGCTCATGGGCATGATGACGGGGGTGAAGATCTTGAAGGTGGGCCTCAACACCGTGTCGCCGAGGAAGAGGCCATGGTTCGAGAAGATGGAGGCCGACATGCTCAAGTTCAACGACAAGTGATCTATGGCGGCGAGCATCATCCATTTTTTATATGCCGGCAAGTGTGTTGGCATGACCACGGCCGAGATGGTGTGATCGAATTCCCGCCCCTTTGTGTGTGATGGCATATGTGTCGGCCGCTGAGTGAGCCAACATGAACTGTGTTGTGTTCTTTTTTAAGACTGGCATGGTGCCGACATGAACTTTGGGCGACGGCATGGCCGCTGACATGATCTATGGCCGCGGACCTTTTAAATTTGTGCGCGGACTTGATAAGGGTCGCGGATGTTGGACGCACGGCCGACCAAAAAATAATAGAGCGGACGCCGAGCGGGCGGCCGACCCAAACGGACGAAAAACGGACAAAATCGCCGTCCGTTTGGTCCGGCGCGTTGGAGTTGCTCTAAGAGCGTTTTTACACTAGACTACGGACTTCTTTACACTCTCTTCATTTTTTTTACTCCGCATATAAGGTTTATCTGACGTCAAACTTTGTATCAGGTGCATTTGCTTACGGGTATTGCTATACGGATTGCAAAATCTAGCACGCATGGTTAATTTATTTATTTTTGAAACAAGGCAAAAGACTATGCGTATGTCGTTTTGGCCTGCATGTTGATGGGCGATGGCGTTCGTTGAGCCTAGCCCGGTGCCAAAACTGCAGGAGTGCGTTCGTTGAGCCTAGCCCGGGGCCAAAACTGCAGGGGTACATGCCCGGAGAGAAAATATGACAGCTCGACAAAAAAGTTGGCCAGAAGGGCAAAAGAGTTAGCTAGTACAAAAGTTGGCCGGAGGAGCAAAAAGTTGAGCATTTTGGTGCAGTGCTGGAATGGAAACACTGCTGATCAGTCAAAGGACAGAAGCCCATAACATAGTCGTACATGCACGTTCGTTCTGTTGGCGGGCTTGTGAATGTTGCTGGAATCACTAAAATTAACCATCCGAAACGCTGAGTAGCTGGCCTGAAACTGGACTGCGGCACCAAGGAGGGAGCAGTCGAGCAGACCGCTGGCATGTGTTGAACAGCTCAGGGAAAGAGATGTCACGAGGCGTGCAACGTCCTTGCCGGATGCCGCGCTCCTCGGAGAGTCCAGAAGCTCGTGCCGACCCAGCACGACGCCCAGGATCCGAGCTTATGATGAATACAAGTACAGTAATGTACTGTCATGTTCTGCTATCAGAATCAACAAAGATGAACCTTTGTGACAAGCTCAGCCAAAAATTACCGTAGCTTAAGATCGACTTTGACTTTCGTGGTTCGTGTATGAATTGCTATGTGCTTATTTTATAATATGTCGTGGACACTAGCCAAACGATAGGCGAAAGTTGATTAAACGAGCACTAAAAAGCAAAGGGAATGACTAGGAGCTAGTCGACTAAAATTTCTTTTTGGGCCAGTCAATTTTGTCCAGATCAATCTGAACTGTTAGATCAAAAAACAAACGTTCCAGATCACGTCATGTTCCTCCAACAATTTCCTTCATAAAAAATAGATCGCAGCTGCACGTGTTCTTCTTTCTCCCGCCAGCTGTTACCACCGGCCAGGCCGGCGGCGCCCCTGCGTGCCAGCCTAGCCGCCCTGCCCTCCCATCAACCTCTCGCCACCGTCGTGCTGCTGCCGCCCCCGGTCATCCCTCTAAACCGGCAAACCCCTTGAAATTCTCTGACGAACCTGCACAACCACACCCCCCCCCCCCCCTAAGATAGAAAAGGGGGCACCTGCTACCCCCTGCACCCTAAGATAGACCAAGGAGGTAGCTTCTCCCCCCTGCACCCTCCTGCACGGCTGCACCCTAAGATAGAGAAGATCAAACCTGCCTCATTGCTCTGCGGTTGTTACTTTCTTCTCCACCAAATCGACTGACCCGCATTCCGTTTTCAGGCGATTGACATGCAGCTAAGCTGAAAAACAAAAAAAAGAGGTGTAACGAGAATTATTATAATCCCTGGCAAGTTGATTAATTATTCGATGAGGCAAATCTTTTACCTCCGTATTGAATAAAATCCTTGGCAATGCCGAAACAGTGTAAATACTTGTGCTGGGCGTCATTCAGTTTGAGGCTCAGCTCCAAAAACTGCGGAGCTGACATACTTTCCGTCCTCCATCTGTTGACCCCTCATTCAGTTTGGCAATAAGCTTAGAGATCAGCACCCCATACGTCGTTCAGTTCATAAAATATCGCCGAGGGCCTTTAGACGTGGCGCCGAGCAGGAGTTACATTTGTTTAATTTTTTATTAGTACGGTCAAGTCGTTTTTGGTTGAACTTTCGACAAATCAGTGTTGTCAATTCTCACGCGGTTGCGACTGTGTCAACGAATGCCCTGTTTGGATGCTAGAGTTAGAGATAGTTTGAGCTATTTGAAGATGAAATAATCCTAAAGTATCCAAACAGCCTGGGTTAGATTGGAGTTAGTTGCTCTAACCCTGGCAAAAAAACCAACCCGGTGGTGGGGTGCTTATTAGAATTAGTCTTGGTGGGACCCACAAAAAAGCTTTTTTTTTCCAGCCTGGAGCCGCACCTGATCCCGTCGGCTCGCCCCAGTCGCCTTATCCATTCGCCCCGCCCCCTTGCGCCGTCCCCGTCCGGCCACTCCCGCCCCGCCTCCGTCCGGCCCCGTCCGACCCCGTACGCGCCATCCCGACGCCGGCCACCGCCCCCGTCCGCCTTCATCCCTACGCCGCCCCCGCACCTGTCGCCCCCTCCGCCGGTCGCCGCACCTGTCGCCCCCTCCGCCGGCCGCCGCACCTGTCGCCCCCTCCGCCGGCCGCCGCACCTGTCACCCCCTCCCATTCGTCCTCCGCCGGCGCCGCAACGTATTTCCCTTGTTATTTATCCATGAGAGAGAGAGAGCAATGAGCGAGAGGAAGAAGTAATGCATGCATGCCTCCCGCAGGGTTCTTGCTAATGGATAATGCATCCTCTAGCGTTGTGCTGCTGCTGCTCGCTCATGCACCTTGCTGCTGCTGCTGGTGGTGGGGCGGCGGCGGGTGGTGGTGCTGCTGGTGGTGGTGGTGGGGAGGAGGATTTGGGTCGTGGTGGAGCGGCGGGTGGTGGTGCTGCCCGTATGGGTTTGCTGTATGCATTTGCTACATGAGAAATACTACGAGGGAGATTCAGTTAATCCAATTCCATATGCTTTTCTTGAAGGCAAATATTACAAGGGAAATTCAGTTACAGTATATAGCTGATGGAACTTGCACATTTTTAGTCTTTATAAATTCAGTTTAGTTGTAATTTCTTTTGTACCAGACTACTGATAGTGGTACATTTAGTTTATTTGCACTTTCTTTTGTACTATATTGACAAATTCAGTTTGCTAACAATTTTAATATTAAACAAGCCAAAATTTCCAGAGGACAAGCAAGCTAGAATTATTGTTGCTTGTATGGCGCTTCATAATTTCATTCGAGAGAGCAGAATTGCGGATAGGGAATTTGATGCATGTGATGCGGTAACCCCATGCCTAGTTCTTCTGCATCTGCATGGCCAGAAGACGAACCTCTTGATGAAGATATCAACATGAATGAGTTCCGTGATGAGTTAGCTAATGCGTTGTTTCATGGAATGTAATTTTATTTTCATGGAATGTAATTTTATTTTGTCAAGGTTGCTTCAGGACTTGTATGTTTAAGTGGGACGTCTCATTTGTATGGACAAAATAAAATTTATCATGTTTTGGATACTTCGTTTGTTAAAATGATTTGTTTATGACATTTGTGAGCGTACATAGGCCACACAATAGCTGGCCACACCAAATCCGGCTAGAAAGTGAGAAAAAATACATTTATTGTCAATCTAACCCTGTGATCCAAACACCATCTTGGTTAGAGTTAGTTCAGGGTTAGTCTAGAGTTAGAAACTAACTCTAACTCTAACCTTGGTTAGAGTATCCAAACAGGGCCGAAGATCCCTTCCAAAAGAGTGACCAGCGCGAGCATGCAGAGGAGTACGGCAGAATCTGGTGAGGCGCCAGTGCACGGATACCGAAAACGGCTCCAGTCAGGCTGGCGCTGCCCTCCCGACCAAGCAAGCGAGAGCGACCGTAGTCAGCCTTGTATCCCTCACTCATTTAGCACCGCCTTACTGGCAGATGATCATATTGACTTCCGAGCCAGACCACATTTGCTGTCCTGCACCGCGAGAGGGTCCACCATGCCGACCTACCTCACCGCGCACACCGACACCGGCGAGCCCAGCGAGTTAAGCCCGCGGAATGATACCTCGCGTGCCATGCAATGCAATGGCGCAGCGTACGTACATGCCTCAGCCGATAAGGCGGGCCGGTAGCGACGCCGACGACCCATGCTACCGACGCGTGTCGGAGGAAGGAAGCTGACCCATTCCACGGCACCACATCTTCCATTCCCATTGGCGTGCTCCTTCCGCGGGGAGCAACGCGCCAACGCCGGGTGCAGGGGATGGAGGCAGCGCGCGTGTGTCAAGTGTAAATGAGGCGTCGGTGGACGAGAGGCGCACAGGGGAATGCCATTGCCATTACTCGGCCGGGGGGCGCGCGTCGTGGGAGCGACCTGAGATTGTCTGGCGCGGCGAGCGACGCCACCGCTTGTCTTCGTCAGTGTGTCCTAGCGAAACGGCGGTCCCTAGAGATCAAGTGACACGTTGCGACTTGCGGCTATCCAAAGCCATCCAAAGCAGCCATCCAAAGAAACACCCCACGCTTGACGCTCGGTCCATCGAACGCAGCACAGCCAAACAAACATCTCTTTTTCAGCTCGTTTTCAATCATTAGGAAATATACAAATACAAGCATTTTTTTGAGTCAGTTAACAGTACGAACAGTCAGCTAAAGACTACAAAAAACATTTGTTCAGCTGTTGCGTTATACAAATAGCATTGTATACTAAATACAAGTGAGCAGCATTTTTTAGTCAGTTAGGGCATCTTCAGCACGGGCCTTCAAATCGCATGCATCCGTCTGGATAACACGATTCGGATGTGTTTTGTCATCCAACACACTCTCGCATCCGTCTGCCGACCAGTCTGGAAGTCGGTGAAGTGCGCCCGCGCCTTGCCCATGGTGAGCTCACGGCAAGCTAGCTCGTATCTGGCTTGCTCAGCGGGCGTGACGGCCGGCCGCCATGCCAGAGAGCTCCTTCTTCTGGTCGCCGGAGAAGGAGATCTGGAGTGCAGTGATGCGGTTGTTGTCGGGCGCCGCCCACATTTAAATAGCGAGCAGATGCAAGGCACCAAGCGGTGGGGTGTTTAATGGCAGCCGACAGGTGGAGGGACGTGGCTCGCATGCGGGCGCCGGATTAGGTTCCTCAGCAACCGTGTTGGCTTAATGGAGGGAGGCGGACGGACGGGCGCCGTTTGAATGCGGAGAGAAGACGCGTGCACCAGGATGCGGGCAGGCGGCGCTCTCAGCCGACATGCCGCTTCAATGGCGGCTCAAGAGAGAGGATGCACCTGCTCTGGGCCGACAATGCGACACAGACAATCTAGAGCGGCGCTGCCCGCTTCGGGCAAGAAAGGACGCGGGCGAGGGAGAGGGTTTTGGGTGGGCCAGGGTTATCGGACGCGTGCGTGGCAGCGGTCCAGACACCGGCAAAGCCCCCCTCCGGTTCGCTCCAGTTTGCGTAAGAAAGGACATTCGGACCAATCGACAGACGGATGTGGGACTGTGTTGGATGGCAAAACATGTTTGAACCATGCCATCCAGACGTATGCGTGCGATTTGAGAGTCCGCGTTGAAGATATCCTAACTGACTGAAAAATGCTAATCACTTGTATTCATTATAAAATGCCATTTGTATAACGCATACAGGCTGAAAAATGCTTTTTTATTCTTAACTGACCGTTCGTACAGTTAAGTGACTTAACTAATAATGACTGAAAACAAGCAGAAAAACTGATGTCTGTTTCGGCTGTGCTGCGCTGGATCGACCGAGTGGTGTGGGATGTTTTTGCTTTGGACGGCTGCTGTTCGTTGGATGGCCTTTGAGTGGCTGATGCATAGCCGCAAGTTGCAGCGTGACTTGCCATGATCTCTGTCAGCTTACTCCACCAGATCGGCCTACCACCTACAGTTTGAAGGAATGATCAAATCTCGTCTATACAACAGCGTTTGGCGAGGATGGGTTCTGCTAAATGCAAGATCTTCCTCTCGATGGCCATGCAACGCAAGATTCGTACGGCGGACGTGCTCTTGCTGAGACGTTGGGACAATAAGGACGCGTTTGGTATGCTGCATACAGCCCAACCAGGCCCGGGCGAGATGAAATTAGGCCGTTTGGTTGCCTGCAGGCCGGCCTGGCTCGCATCTGCACGGACCTTAAAGCACCCCTCAGCCTGACTCGCTGGGAACGCTCGAATCGGCCGTTTCCAGCGAGTGGGGCGGAAAACGAAGACGCGGCGTAGGGCGCGGTGCAGGGGGGATGCGGGTGGAGATGGCGGGAGGGGAAAATCAGCCGAGGCGGGGTGGCGTCAAATATACGCTCACCACCCCATTTCCTCGCTCACCTCTAGCTGTAGGACAAACCCTCCTCTGTTGTTGGCACCGGCGGCGGCGGCGACTCAAATCTACGGCTGGGACGGTGGCGACGACTGAGATCTGCGGTTGCGACACTCCCGTGCAGCGGCAAGAGGCGGCAGGCGCACTCCCCGGCGGCGGCGGCTGCTTCTCCCTTTCTTCTTCGTCTTCTCTAGCCCTCCTCGTCTCCGCCATCTCTCCCCCGACCTCGAAGCTGGTAAGCTACCCCCCTCCCCCTCCACCTCCTCTGTTATGTGTTAGGTCGTTCGATAGGAGTATTTAGGATCGATAGCGCCATCGCTGACCGCATCATAGATGTCGCTTAGGTTGTGGATGAACGGACGAAACTTCTAGTTCAGGCAGCATCGTTGATAGCTGTGGTTCAGGCCTGGATCCTGTTGGTCCATAAGAGAGTTGTTCGTCGGAATGAGAGACCTCGCATCCGGTATGGTCCGATGTTAATCCGGGATCAAGAGAGGATAGCGAATCTGAACTACATCTACAACTGCAACGACACAGAGGCTCTGTGGATGCTTCGAATGAAAAGAGCACCTTTCGCCAGGCTTGTGCAGACGTTTAGGAGCATGCGACTGCTAGAAGATAGTATCCACACCACTGTGAAAGAGCAAGTCGCCATGTTCCTCCATGTTGTTGGTCATAACCAGAGGTTCAGGGTTGTACACAACCAGTGGCGAAGCTCCAAAGAAAAAATTGGGCGGGCCAGGCTAAAGAAGAGCACAATTTTTTTTAGACATTAGTCACTACTCGGTCCTTTTTGTTTTTCATTGAATTTTAAGAAACAGTTACCAGCGAGCTACTCACTGACACGATACCATCTTTTACCTTGTTTCAATGAACTTCATACAGTCAAATGCATTCAACAAAAGAATATAAAGCATTAGGTACGAACATCCGCTGATTCACCAAGGAAAATATCTTCTTCTATTTCCACCTATGAATAACTAATAAAATGCGTTTGTTATGCTCAGTACAACCAATGGAATACCGTCTTCCGTGTGTGCGTGCGTTCGTGAGGATGCTGCGCGATCTGCGCGCGTGTGTGGGAGGGGCTGGCTGTGCGACGCGCCGACGCCTGTGCGGGATGCCGGCGGCTGCGTGTGGCTCATCCTGCTGTGTGCACTCGTGTGAGATTGGAGGCTTGGATGGATCGTCACGGTACCTCGTATCATGTATACTCGATGTGGTTGAGTGGGCCAAGAAGTGCAGCATAAGTATAGAAAAATAACAGAAATCCTGGGCGGGCCATGGCCCGGTTTGGCCCCAAGGAAGCTTCGTCCCTGTGCACAACAGATCAAAGGAGGGGAGATCCTATTGGACGCTCGCTGCGGCCATTAGTGCGCTGACGCACAGGGTGCGCCGCGATTGGGCTGGCCCACTCAAGGCACCGAAGCGGGGATGCTGCAACTGGGCCGGCCCACTCCAAGGCGACAAAGCAAGCTAGGGCAACAAAAATCCCAAAAGGAAGCTGCAGGAAGGGGAACCTCCTATATGACGCATTTTGCGTCATACAGAACCTCGACGCACAGGGGGGCGAAGCGCGACTGGGCCGGCCCAACACGTTTGCAGTCGCGCGACAAAAACAAATCAACAGAGCGTGATACAAGTTTCGATCCCACGACCTCGAACAATGAGGAAAATTGAGAGGGAGGCATTAACCACTACACCACACAGAGTTACCTGAATAAAATAGTGGCAACAACGTATAAGAGCACACATTAGCGTTGTGATTTGGAAAACATTTCGGATACATTTCTTGTAATTGTGAGCAGTTTTAAAATATCAAAAAAATTATATGTTCCAACATTTTTTGGTACAGTAAAGATTTTTTGTAATTTCGATTAAAAAAACATAAACAAATTTTGCAAATCCTGAACAGTTTTCTAAAATGCGAACAATTTTTCAAAAATTACGAACAAATTATGAAAAACACAAACATTTTTTGAATTTTCGGAATATTTTCTGAGACCATGAACAGTTTTAAATTTTTGAACAAAAATTGAAAAAAGGAACATTTTTTCAGTTCAGAACAAAAATGTTTAAACAGAACATTTTTTAAAGAAACATGACATTTTTTGAAATTGCAAATAAAATTTTGAAACCGCAAACATTTTTGAAAACATGAACAAATTTTGAATTCCCCAAACATTTTTTGGAATTTGTGAACAATTTTTTAAAGCACGAACATTTTTTGAATCTTGAGAACAAATTTTAAAACGGAGAACAAATTTAGAAGTGTAACACCCCTGTGTAACTACCACTGTGATCAACTGCTCATATTGCCAAGTCATACCATTTTGCAGTGCCAAGTCACATGGGTTAAGGATCCAATTCAAATTCAATTATGGAAATCAACTCAAATTCAAAAGTGCAAAATAAGTTTGCTCAAGCACCTTTGAAAAAATGTTCACTAATTAGCAAATATTCCAAGAGCACACATAAAAATAACACCAGTAGCAATTGGACTAATTAAATGACTTAAACAAATTGAAACAACACCAAAACAGCAATATTAAATCCAATTAAAATCATTTCAATTTAAAATGGTATCCAAACCAGTTTTGGTGAAGGGTAATATTGCATTACATTATTTGGGCCAAGTCCTACATTTTACAAAAGTGCAAAGGTGCCCTAATTAAATCAAAACAGAAAAGAATAAAAGAAAAAGAGAAACAGAAACAGAGAAATAAAAACGAGGCACTGTGCACTGGGCCTTAGTACACAGTGCCCCGAACTCCGGCCCAGCAGGCCCACCTCACCTCTCTCCCTCGCGCTGTCGCCCTCCCGCTGGCTGAGCCCGCACGCGCCGGCGCGGCGCCGACACGTCGCCGCCACCGACGAAACAGGGACGGGGGGAGGATAAGCTCGAGCTCCTCCACTCCCCCTGGCTCTCTCTGTCATTCTCCCCTTCTCCTCTCGGTCGCTCCACCCCTCCCTTCTCCTCTCAGATCCAACGCCGAGTGCCGTCGTCGCCGCGTTTCCATTGATGCCGCGGCCACCGCGATCGCCTCGGACTACCATGATGCCGTAGAGCTACGCCCTCGCCTTCTTCATCGACCGGTGGCCTCAGCTGGAGCTAGGAGGCCCTGTAGCTGCCGGACGCCGCCGCCCCTTTTCTTCTCCGACTCGGGTGCCCGCCGACGAATTCGAGCTCCTCTGCGGCTACTAATCCGTCGAGGGTTTTCCGTAACCGCTCGGTGACCCTCCTCTCTCCTCCTCTTCTCTCCCGAGCCGCCAAGCTCCTCGATAGCGAGCTCGATGCCTAGCCGCGCTCCGACCACCGCGGTACCTCGCCATCCGGCCACTTCCGGCCGTCTCCGGGGCCGCACTTTAGCTCGGTTCGACGCCGCACCTCGCGCTGGTTCGTAATCGACCGAAAACACACGCTAGAACTCACCGTAGCCACGCGCTCGATATCACCCGAAGCTCCTCGCCGCAACGGCTCAACGCCGGCGCATCTCCGACCATCCCCGAGTCGCCAAACTAGCCCATTTGGATGCGGCTCAGTCTCCGCATTCGAACGCACCTGAAAACGTGCGAAACGGCGCACCACAGCGATTTTCCGATGCTCTCCGGCGAGCGCGCCGCCGTGGAGAGCTCGCCGGAGCGATTCCGGCGGCCCCGCCAGCGTGGCAAGGCGTGGGGTCCATCCTGGGACACTGCCAGTGGGCCCCGGACCCCACTTTGACCTCGTTGACCAGGGTCAACGCGGCACTGTTCACCCCCTCTCACTGACATGTGGGCCCCCCTCGGCTGATTAGGCTAATTAAACATTTTTATAAATAAAATAAATTAGTTAGTCTAATATCTCACTGACACCCGGGGCCCACACCCCTAATTAGCTTAGTTAGTTTAGTTTAATGCACTGTTAACTAACAGAGACTGACATGTGGGTCCCACTGGACCCACATGTCAGGTTTGATCCAGGTCAGCGTCTCTGTTGACTGCTGACATCATCTCTGAATCATGCTGACATCATAATTCATTTTCTGTAAATAAAATAATTCCAGAAAATCATTTAAACTTTGAAAATTAATAACTTTTAAACCGTAGCTCAGATCGAAAAACTTAAAACATGAAAGTTGCTCAGAACGACGAGACGAGTCTGATCGTGCCGTCTGTTTCCTTGTCGGAACCCCCTACGTAGAAGAACTCGTAACTCCGGGCCCGAATCCGGTAAATGAATAGTGCATGCACACGGGTTAATAAATCCCAGATTAATTCCAAAAATAACTAAAATGACTTAGAAGCATACTTAGGCAACTTGCACTGCATCATAGCATCGCACGCACTGTGTTGCATCTGATTGCTTTATATTTACTTGTTTCCTCCCCCTCTTCTCTTTCGGTAGACCCCGACGTTGCCGTAGCTCCTGAGGCAGACGCCGCTCCGGAGTACGACTACGTCCCCGACAGCCCTACCCTTGCCGTCGAGCAGACAGGCAAGCACCCCCATTTTGAGCATATCGATATCACCTATTCTCTTCCCTCTTATGCTTGCATTAGATGTTACTGCTGCTGTTACCATCCTATATCTGTTGCATAGCCTGTTTAATTGTAGCCTACTGTTGATACCTGCCTGTTATCCTAAACTGCTTAGATAGGATGGGTAGAGCCTGATCAGAGACCCACTTGTCCCGACTGCCCCGCTGGACTCTCAGAAGACCCGAGCAACGGGATTGAAGATTAGAACCTAGCAACGCACGTCACTTCCCCTAAGATGCTCGACACTACTGGGTTACTATCGAGTGCCGAGGGTGATACCTCGTCAGCACTTATGATGATAACCTTGTAGGTTAGTTAACCGGTCGTGGTAAGCGAGGGTGGTTCCTCCTACACCACCCCCGATACCGACGCCGTCGCGCAATCTCTCAAGTGTGGACCTCGAGGGTGATTCCTCCTTCGTTCACCTTGATGATAACATCGAGCGGGAATTCCATCGAGGGTGATTCCTCAGGGTTCCCTTCGGTGTCAGACACACATCTACCTAGGATATTATGACTTGACTATGAACCATGATACTAAAGACGGGTCGGCCCTGAGGGGTACCCGCGCGAGCATGAATGCGAAGTAATGTGGAGTCGGGTTGACCTGAGAGGTGCCCGCGAGATAACTACGAGGCGTGGCCGAGCATTCTTAGCCCTTGCCGCAAGTCCTCGAGACGGGGCGACGGGGTCACATCGATCGTGAGTCTCTGCTCGTTACCGCACGCTCCTAATCCACTACGGTTTGGATATTTGATCTGAGGGGCCTCTGGCCTGATAGCACTAACCATCACGTGGGCTTAGTATGGGCGTTCTGCGTCGTACACTTCAGCCGAAGCTTAATGGACGTCAGCGACTGATGCGTCACACGCTGGGTTGGACTGGGAACGCAACCGCGCTTGTATAAGGGGTTGCTAGGTCTGCTCACCGGCGGTGCACGTAACGTGCAGGAGTTCCCGGGGCGATGGCCCAAGACCCCTGGGGGCATAGGTTAGACCGGCGTGCTGACGTCTCTGTTAAGTATTTGGTCGGGTTGCGGCGTATCGTTTGGCCGAGGGCGGGCATGACCCAGTAAAGTGTGCCCGGCCGGAGTTAAGCGAGCGTGGTGGGTAACTTGGTGCACCCATGCAGGGAAGAAACTTCTATCGATAGCCTGTCCTACGGTAACGGACACTCGGAGTTGTATCCCGATCGGTACAACTAGAACATGACATGAGATGAGAACTGGATAGTACGGCTCTGGGATTGCTTTCTCGCGGGGAGTCGAGGAAGAATCTCTGGCCGAGGTTGATGACGTTACTGCTACACTTTACATTATGTTGGTCTACTCTCTTCTAATGCTGCGAGACCGCTGAAGATGCTGAAGATGCTAGTCTTCGATAGGACTAGGCTTTCCCCCTCTATTCTGGCATTTCTGCAGCCCAGTCCACATATACCCCCTTTGAAAATGTTACATATGTAGTGTAGATCCTTACTTGCTGAGTACTTCGGATGAGTACTCACGTTTGCTTTATTTTCCTTTTTCCCCCTTTATTCCTTTGTCGCATCCAGACGACGGAGCCCCGGAGCCAGATGCCCCCGTCGACGACCACTACTACTACCAGCCCGGAGAGTACTACTACTACGAGGAGCCGTCTGACGACCAGGAGTAGGATCGGAGGGTCCAGGGCAGGAGGCCCACGCCTTTTCGATCGTAGATTTTATTTTGCCCCGCCTCTGTGAAGGCTTATCTCTATGTTCTGTAATATATCTGTACCCAGATATCTGACGCTTCCGCTGACACTGGTATGCCATCGAGCTATGTATTCGAGCCCTCGAGGCCCTGGCTTGTAATATTAAGCTTGTATGAATTTATTTATGTTTTAGAGTTGTGTTGTGATATCTTCAAGTGAGTCCTTAGGCTTGATCGTGTGCATTTGCGTGTATGATTAGTGCACGATTAAGCCGGGGTCGTCACAGGAAGCACGAACATTTTTTGAATCTCGAGAACAAATTTTGAAACGCAGAACAAATTTGGAAGCGTGAACAATTTTTTAAAGCACGGACATTTTTGAATCTTGAGAACTAATTTTGAAACGAAGAACAATTTTGAAAAATCCCGAACAAATTTGGAAGCGCGAACATTTTTTGAATCTTGAGAACAAATTTTGAAATGGAGAACAATTTTGAAAAATCCCGAACAAATTTGGAAGCGTGAACATTTTATGAAAACCTGAACAAAAAATTGAAATCCGGTACATTTTCTGCATTTCGAAAGTTTTCAACTTTTTGTGTAACGAGAACAATTTTTGAATCTTGAGAACATTTTTTGAAACCTAAACATGTTATGGAAACACGAACAAAATTTGAATATTTTAAAATTCTTTTGATAAAAAGAGAAGAAAAGAAAAGGAAAAAGAAATAAAAAACCAAAGAAAGAAAACAAACAGAAAAATCAAAAAAGGAAGAAAAGAAAAAAGAAACAGAAATAACTAAAAACGAAAAGAAGAAGAAAAAACAAAAAAGAAAACTAGAAAACAAAGGAAAAAGAAAAGGAGAAACAGAAAAAGAAGAAGAAGAAAGGAAAAAGAAAACGGAAAAAACAGAATACACAGGAAAAAACTGGGTTCAGAGTTGGGCGCACTGTGTAAAGCTGGAACTGGGCTGGCCCATCTCCTGTCCCTTAGCATGCTTGCCCTGTGCGAATCCCCGACAATTCGCCGCAGCGAGCGGCGAATAGGGTTTTCCTCAATGGAGACCATCTCCAGGTACTTCAAGCAAGTGTTGTATGCTATTGGGGAGTTAAGAGGAGAGATGATCAGGCCACCAACTGGCCGGACTCCTACCAAGATTCGCACTAGCCCAAGATGTATCCATACTTCAAGGTGAGCACTTGATATGTTGTTATAGTTCATGCCTTGATACGTTGTTATTGTTCTGTAGTAGACTAACAGTATATTGTAATGCCATTCCAGGATTGCATTGGAGCAATAGATGGTACTCATGTCACTGCCAGAGTGCCGAGGTCACAAGTTGCGGTATATAGAGGGAGGAAGCACTACACAAGCCAGAATGTGCTAGCTGCTGTTGACTTCGATCTGAAGTTCACATATGTGCTGGCTGGCTGGGAAGGATCAGCACATGATATTAACATTCTCTGTGACAGCATGAGTCATCATGATGGCATCAACATCCCCGATGGCAAGTTCTACCTTGGAGATGCTGGCTATGCATGTCGGCCAGGTGTTATTCCACCCCTCAGAAAAACCAGGTACCATTTAAACGAGTTTGCTGGTAGGAACTGTTCAATCTCAGACACTCCAGCCTTAAAGTGACTGTTGAGAGGACCTTTGGAGCTCTGAAGAACAGATTTAAGATCCTGGATCAGAAGCCATTCCACCCTTACCCTACCCAGGTGAAGCTTGTTATTGCATGTTGCATCATTCACAACTGGATCCTGCAATGGGGGGTTGATGAATTTGTGCCGGAGGAGGAAGATGTCACTCTTGATGAGGTGATCAGCTCCGGCCATGGTGTGTAGGCGTTCGACAATGAAGCGTGGAAGAACAAAATGTTGGAGTGGGCTCAGGCAATGTGGGATAACAGAGGTCAGACAAGGATCTGAGGTCAGACAAGGATCTGAAACCAGCAGAAGCGAGGAAGAGGAAGCAGGACATAAGCAGCAGAGGAAGAGGAAGCGCCTAGTTAGTATCATTGAACTATCCTTATTCAGCCATGTTGGCTCTTAATAATTTGTACTGTCATTTGCTAATAGCTAGGATAAACTGCCATTTGTTTTCTAGTTAGGACAAAACAATGTTCAGTGTGTGTGGTAAGATCACCACTACTGAGAAATGATGGTCACATCTTTAGCCGTTTACAACCAAACAACGTGTTGTTTGTTTAACAACAGCGACGCAGGCAACCAAACAGCATGCTGACTAGTTGATTCCCTTATGCAGAAAGCCTAATACAGACAACCAAACTACATGCAGATGTTGGTTTTTAGCCTGCATTTGTCCAATCAGACCCAACTGGGACAAGTATGCACAATGCCCTAAAACAGAGACGTGAACCAAACACGCCCTAACTATTTTTGCCCTCTTTGCATGCGCTGCCTTGAGACGGCCGCACACCTTTTCTCGGAGTGCTCATGGTCCAGACGAGTTTGGGACTCTATGGCCGCTATTGCAAACATCCCATCGTTTACGTCTTCAGAGTGGAACATGGATGCAACTCTCCATGAATGGCTACAAGAGCTTACCCCCCAGGGCACTGATGCAACACGCAGAAGAGGTACACAGGCGCTGGCAATGCTAATCCGCTGGGAACTATGACTTGAGTGAAACCGGCGAATTTTCCACCAGCAAGAACTACCACTGCCAATGCGATCTGGAAACTCGCTGGATGCCCAATTCCATTTGACCTAGGCTGAGAAATATATATTAATTCATCATGATGTTGTCTGGCAAAGCCAACAACGGTTGTATTTTGATTTTATTCTCACCTGGTCTCTGACCTGATGTTGTACTCGGCCATCGGCCTCTCTTCTTCTTAATAAATGGAAGCACAGCAGCTCTCCCTCTTTCAAAGAAAAAACTGCCAAGGAGCGGCTGGAGAAGAACGGCACGCCGGTGAAAACCCGACAGATCGAGCCGGAACTTCACTGTGGCGGACCAGTAACAGAGAGCACCACACAAGCGAATTGACAAACAAGAGATCATGCTTAGCTCTGGCGGCGCCGACAAACAAGACTCTGAACTAGAGCAACTGAGAGACAGTTTTTTTTCTTCAAAATTCCTATGGAGGTGTGATGATCTGAACCGTATGGTGAGAAATTACTTTTGGGGAGCTGAAGAAGGAAAGAGCAAGACACATTTGTATGCCTGGAATAAAATGACTAGGCCGAGAAAGCTGGTTGGGCTCAGTTTCAGGAATTTACAGCTGTTTAATCAAGCACGATTATTACGGCAAGCTTTGCGTCTGTTAGGCTGCCCGTAATATATCATACACTAATATCATATTGCCGAGAGCTGCTCAAATGTCCAAATGAGTTAAAATTTAGAGCGGACCTCACGCATCAAATTATCTACCACACAAAAAAAAATTTGGATTTTTTTGAATTTTTCTAGTATTTGTTTTGAATTTTTTTTCTGAGCAGGAGCATATGCACCTGGGCACCGAATTAGATTACCGTGTATGATAATACTTTCGTAATGCATAGTATCATAAATTAGTATTTTAGGTTGTCTTATTAATTGTCATGCATGACACGAATTAATATAACATTTAATATGATATCACATCCTCTCTTTTCTCATTTAATTATGTGCCACGTTATTCAAAAAGTCTAGTTGGCATGCATGAAACCGCTTATGATACTGTCATTACGACAAGCCTTAGAATTCCTAGCCTTTGCGCGCGACTCTTGAAATCCAAGTACTACCCCAACGGCAGACTAGATA
The DNA here is from genome assembly GCA_011799875.1 of Thinopyrum elongatum. NCBI lineage: Eukaryota > Viridiplantae > Streptophyta > Magnoliopsida > Poales > Poaceae > Thinopyrum > Thinopyrum elongatum. The sequence continues at coordinate 337,456,451 of CM022301.1, forward strand.
TTTCGTTTCTGGTAGGTTTGACCTCAAGAACGGTGTTGTTTGGAGAATTGCTAATGGTCAGAAGGTATGTATTTGGCAAGATCGTTTGGATAGCCAAGGAACCGACCCGTGGCCTCATCACAATCAAAGGTAGACGCATTGTGCTCGTCAATTTGCCGCCGGGCATGCGCGCTGGAAGGGGAAGCAGCAGGTCCATCCCATCTTCCACATACAAGATTCAGTGAACCACATTTTGGAAGACAGAATACCATAGCCGCAGTATGTCTGATGTACTACAAAGAACTGAGAAGCCCCCATGTTATTATGGTTCAAAAGGGAGACACTATTCAGGCACATACAATCTACAGTAAGCAAAAACAATACGACAAGAGCAAGAGAATTAAAGGGAACATGAAAAAATAGTGATCATCAGAATTATTAAAGCACAAATGCAAGGACAATTAACGCAGGGAAATTACCAGGAGAAGAACCATATCTAACTATTAGCTAATAATTAGTGCCTGAGACACCAGAGTTGTAAAGCAATATCACTGATCACAATTCAGCTCTGGTGAACTCAAAGCTATTTCTTTAAGAAAAGCAAAAACACCAGATCAAATCAGTGAGCAGCTAATATTGCTACCCAGTTCAGCTCTGGTGAACTTTGAAGCTGTTTCTTGAAGACAGGCGAAAATACCAGACTGAATTAGTGAGCAACTAATATCGGAGAGACACCAGAGATGCAAAGCAATATTGCTGATCACAATTCAGCTCTGGTGAATTTTGAATCTATTTCTTTAAGCCAAGCAAACATACCACGAGTTTGCATAGAAACACAGAGACCTGTATTGTAAAACTAAAACAGGGGAGATGTCAAGCAGCAAACTCTACATTCAGAGTATGTACCGATGTGAAATGCTGGGCACACTAAAGCTGTCAATGTCAGCATAACCAACAAATTGCAGAACAAGAAACGCATCAAGAGAAGATACCCTTGTCAGCCAGCAAATAAATGGCTGATCTCCCATGAATGGTACATAGTAAAGCTGAGTTGCCCCCAGGCTTAAGCCTCTCATTGAACCATTGATGGGCGCCTACATAAAATGGTAAAGCCCGCAAGATACAGTCAGCTATATTCAGTATTGTAGCTACAAGGAACTGACGAGCCCAACTCTTCAGGCAAACAATCTACAGTGTGAAAAGACAATACACCAAGAGCACGAGAAGCAAAGGGAATATGATGAAATTAGTAATCGTCAGAACTGTGAAGTATAAATGCAGAGATCCACACAGAAGTAACCAGGAAAGGAACTTCTCTAACCTATCTCGGAGGTTATGCACTGAGGCAAAATGAGAGAGAACTGGGAAGCCCCGTGTATCAGGCAAACAATCTACAGTAAGGAAAGACAATACAACACAAGCAAGAGAAGCAAAAGGAATATGATAAAACTAGTAATCAACAGAACTGTAAAGCACAATGCAAACACAATTCATATAGAAATGGCCAGGAAAGGACCTTCTCTAACTAATTTTGGAGATTGCACTGAGGCAAAAGGGCATACACATGTATCACTTGGCTAACTGATATGCACTCTGACTGCATTCTACTTCTGTTCTGTCAAAGTTTAGTTCAAACTCGATATTATTTTGTTGGTAGGTACTTGACCAGCTGAACTACTAACTTAATACAAAACAGTGTAAATCAGTGTACTGAACTGCTGAAGAAACTACAAACTACATATAAGCTTTAACAGGAAATGGATGAAAATTATCTGAAACAGTCCACGAATATAAATCAATTCAAAAATGAACAGCCAACACACAGAACTTCAGTAACCATAATGAAAGAGGTCGCTTTCAAAAAAAGTTTTTACAAAAGATGCCCTTGCCTTCAGAAAAGTCAAAATAAGAGGCAATAGTTCATTTATAACCATAATTAGAGAGGTCGCTCTCAAAGCTACCAAGTGTATGACTGAACGAGAGAGGATAACAAAGAAGAGGATGGGTTGATGGGTGTGACCAGACTACCAGAGAGGGTAGGATCTGAAATCATCCTCTGATCCTCAGACAGACTACTGACCTGGTCCTGGTACATAAGTACATGATGTTGAGACTTGGGATCAATTCTAGGGAAAGTTTCTTGACTTATTTCGGTATGATTGCTCTTCTTTACATAATAGACAGTCCTTGCTAAATGCTAATTATGAAACTAAACAGAATCCTGACAATGTATATGAACAACAGCTGAGCTTATCCTGGTCTATGACACAGAGTCTGAGCTCATGACTGGGGGAAAAAACTTTGGTCATCTCTGCTTGATCTCCTAATAAATGATTAAATGATGCCCCTCTTCACAAAATACAGTCCTTGGTAATTTCGATACCAAAAAGAACCTAATTGGTACGGAAGCATGGACCTATGTAATACTCCCTCCATCCCAAAATTCTTGTCTTAGATTTATCTAGATACGGATGTATTTAGACACATCCGTAACTAGATACATCCGTATTTAGACAAATCTAAGACAAGAATTTTGGGACGTAGGGAGTAGATAACTTGAACCGGCTAGTGATAGAATTGGAGTCCTTGACTGCCATGGTTAGTCATGCGCCTGCCCATGACGGGAGGTAGGTGATTCCTCAAACAGAACACACAACAGTAAGCAATCAACACTATATACTCCCTCTGTAAAGAAATATAAGAGCGTTTAGATCACTACTTGTTTAGATCACTAAAGTAGTGATCTAAACGCTCTTATACTTCCTTACAGAGGGAGTACTTGACAAAAGAAGTGTTCTTTTTGCTATCTAAAGTGTTTAACTCTACAGGTCATGTGAAGAATCAGCATAGGTAGATTTAACCAGCATCTAGAGCAGGTTTCGTCATTCCATCAACTTCAGCATGCAAATCAAACAACAAAAACTCAGTCATCTAACCTAAACAAACTCATTGAGGAGTACCACAGTTGAGAGAAAAGTGGTACCTTTTCGGTGTCAAGCAAGAGGATATAATCAGACATCACGCATTCAGTAGACAGGTTCTCCTTTCTCTCATAAATAGTTCATCATTTATTTAACTATCCATTACTCAGTGAACAGAGGTGGTTTCCCCGCCCTCTGTGCCTAGACCATACAACACACCAGCATATTTCTCAGTTAATCCGCCGAAGTATGACTCCTTGAGCTTGTTGAAGGAGAGCGCGGTGAGCAGAGAATCGGAGCCTGCCTGATGGCAGATCCCGACCCGCTCGACGTCGAGCAGCTCAGCGAGCTTGTTCAGCCCGCCGTGGAGGCTATTGCAGAATCTCATCAAGTGTTTGATGTCGTAGATCACGGGGAAGTAAATCCTGATGAGGTCGAAGAATCCGGAGCTGGTGTCCGGCAGGTTGGAGCCGGTGAGCAGCTTGAGCAAGTAGCCGAAGTCGTAGCCGCTGTGGAAGGTGACCCAGTGGATCTCGGCGTTGAGGACGACGCCGGAGGACATGAGCAGCTCGGCGAAGCGGCGCGAGTCGGCCCCCTCGGCGGCGTGGCGGGCGAAGTCGATCCCGCTGCGGCGCAGCAGGTCGATGGAGTCCGCGGCGGCAACGTCGGTGCGCGGGTCGAAGCCCCGGAAGTTGAACTGCCAGACGCAGGGGCGGCCGTCCGGGCCGAGGGCGGGGAGGCCGCCGCGCTCGTCGGAGAAGGTGAGGCCGAGCTGGATGAGCTTGAGCATGTCGACGTTGGCCTTGAGCGTGGCGTAGTTGAAGTCGGCGTTGGACTTGAAGGTGCCGAGCGGGCGGCAGACGACGCCGGGGAACTCGGTGTCCATGGCGACGTAGGGGTAGTCGTCGACGATCTCCCGGATCACGGCGAACTCGGCCTCGAGGTTCTCCGCCCACACCTCGCGGATCTCCACCCCGTCGGGCTTCTCTACAGTCGGCGTCGCCATCGGCTACCGGGCATCAAAGATTCGAGTTGTCCTCCCCTCTCCTTCCTGGAAGCCTCGGAGCTGGGTGGTGCGGCGGAGCGGGAGGCGGCGGGGCCCACGGGCGAGCGGCGAGGGGCGGGGGCTCCCGTGGGCGGGGGAGGTGGGGCGGGGCGGGAGGAGGAGATCCGGGGGTGGGAGCGTGGGATTGGGGATTCGGGGGAAGAAGAGGGGAGGGGGAACGCGACGCGAATGGGGAAAGTGGGTGACGTGCGCCGCCCGGGTCGGATTGGTGCCACGTGGCGGGGCCCGCAAATGGTGGGTCCCGTGGCATGATTGCCGGCCGACAGCGTGAGGAGGGGGGCGCCTTCCTGGGTGGCTACCCGGTGGGGCTCGCTGGGCCAATTTTTGTGTGGAGGTGAGGACGGCACGTCAGGTCAGGGCTGGATTGGAACCAGCAAGGAAAACAAGGGCAGGTGTGGATGAACAATTTGGTTTTGTTTTGCCTCTTCCAGTTAAGAGGGTTTTCTTTGACTTGAGGTTGGTCATCGCAAGTCTTCGTTTCTCTACGTTTCCCTTTAGCCTTCTTTCTTTTCTCCACTTGAAAAATGTCAACGAAGATATTGACATCAGAGTAAAATAGGCTGCCGTAAAAAATAGTAAAAATAGATTGTCACGGTGAAATAATACACTATGGCAATGAAATCAGACTCTTGTGAAAGAAAAAGATCCTATGACAGTAAAAACATACCGTCGTTGTGAAAAAATACAGCCATGGCAATGAAACATGTTTCCCATGGGAAAAAATCTGTCAAAAATGATAGCAAAAATGGAACGCCACGAGACAAAAAAAAAAGCTCTAGGCCATGTTAATTTAGTAACCATATCAATCATCAACTATCAGGAAAATAAGAGCAAGATATATTATATTAAACCAACGTCAAAGGAGAGGGTTCACACATCATAACATTTTGCTCCAAATATAGATATTCCTCTATCGTCCTTGTAACAACAACATTCAATAAGAGCAGCTGCAGCGACAAGTCTGGATTTCACTCTTTAGATACCACACCGGGCCCTCTTATGCGCTTGTGCACTCTTTGTGGCATGCTACTTCAGTGAAAAGCAATTTGGTTTTGTTTTGCTTCTTCCAGTGAAGAGGGTTTTCTTTGACTTGGGGTTGGTCACTGCAAGTCTTCGTTTCTCTACGCTTTCCTTTGGCTTTGCGTTGCAACGGAGACATTGACATCAGAGTAAAAATAGTCCGGCGTAAAAAAGGGAGTAAAAGTAGGTTGTCGCGGTGAAAAAAATACACTATAGCGATGAAACCCGACTCTTGTGAAAGAAAAAGATCCCATTTTACTAAACACGGACCGCCGCTGCGGAAAAAATACAATCACGGCAATGAAACATGTTTCCCATGGAAGAAAAATATGTCATGGTAGCAAAAATGGAACACCACTAGACAAAAAAATAGTTCTAGGCCATGTTAATTTAGTTCCAGTATCAATTATCAACTATCATGAAAGTAAGAGCAAGATAGATTATATTGAACTAGGATATTAAACCAACATCAGAGGAACTGGTTCACACGTCACAATATTTTGCTCCAAATACAGATATTGCTATATCGTCCTTGTAACAACAACATCCAATGAGAGGAGCTGCGGCAACGAGTTGTTTGAAGCATTGAAAGATGGGGAGATTCGAACTAAATTTCACTCTTTAGATACCACACCCGGCCCTCTTATGCACTTGTGCACTCTTTGTGGCATGCTACTTCAACACATGACAAGCATTTCTGTGATGAGAATCCACCGGTTGACCATATGTACCAGATTTCTAAGAACGTCTTGTGTAATTCTCATGAATGGGCGCTGGCGACAAAAGAACACATTCAACTGGCCAGGATGGCTGGAAGCGTGGCCGACTTCCTCCCTTTCATCGGTGCCCATGGTGTCCGGGAAGCAGTCATCGACCGACAGGTCGGTCACCTCCCCAAACTTGGGCACGCTGACCGGGAACGGGCGAACGACAGTAGGCGCCCTCGTGGGGTCCTCCACCCTATCCCATGTGTACACATCCCATAGCACCTCCACGAACAACATGTCCCTCATGCACGCACTCCACCCTAACAGGCTCCACAAACACATTGGCGCCTAATACGTCTCAAATGTATATATAATTTTCAATTGTTTAATGTTATTATAATACCATTTTCAATAATTTTTATAGCATTTTATATTATTTACTGTACTATCCTATTAATTCAATGCCCAATGTCAGTTGATATTTTGTGCTGTTTTTGGTCTAGAAAATCTATATCTACGTAGGTAAAAAATCTAAGGATTTAATACGATTTTTTCGCGACCAAAGATTCCAGAAAGTGTCGGGACCTGCCGGGGGGCAGACAGAGGGCCCACGCGCTAGCGGTTAACCCGTGTCGGGTGGTCGCATGGGCCCCTTGGGCACCGCCTTGCGTACATTCTTCCGATTATAAATTCTATATTTCGTGAAACCCTTCGAGTGAATTTTCTCCCTTTTTTCCGCCGTCACAAGTTTCTGGTCCGAGGAGATCCAATCTGGAGGCTTGTTCCGGCACCCTCCCAAAGGGGGAATCCATCACGGGAGGCTTCTTCATCAATCTGACTGCCTCCATGACCATGTGTGAGTAGTTCGTTTAAGACCTTAGGGTCCATAACAGTAGCTAGATGGCATCCTCTCTTCCTTGTGATTCAATACGAAGTTCTCGTGAGTTGTCTCACATGAGACGGGTCCATATGATGTAATCGGTGGTGTGTTTGTTGGTATACGATGAATTGTCACTTTATGATTAGATTGTTCGTTGAAATAAATTAAATCTTTTGAAGTTTCTTTGTTGTATAATTGAATAACTTTGTATGCTCTCTGATCTATTTGTCTTCTTTGGCCAAGATTGATGGGTATATCTTCAGAGGAAGTGGTGCATTGTAGTGGGTTCAATCCTGTAGTGATGCATTCCAGTGACAAAGGAAATGAACACATGTTATATTGTTGCCACTAAGGATAAAATGATTGTTTCTTTATCACACTTGGATGATAGTTTTACTATTTACATTATGCCATCATGTTGATTGCTATGAACTTAATACTTCGAGATGCATGTTGGATAGCTGTCTTGGGATGGATTTTTAGTTGTAGATGCAGTTGGATAACGAATTACATATCACAGACGTAATGCCTATGTGAGATTATACCATGAATGAATGGTCATAGTTATAAATATAAATATTGCAATTTAGTCGTTGCCAACTGTAATTTGTTCACCACACTAGACCGCTTGTAGGAAATATGCCCTAGAGGCAATAATAAATGTTATTATTTATTTCCATGTCCATAATTATGTTTATATTTCGTGTTATAACTTCTATGGTTCTCGAGTCTACAATAACCACGAGGCTCGGAGGAAAAATCATATAAACGTGTGGAATAATAAATGGTAAAATAGATTCCTGGTCTAGCCTCTAAGAATAACTCAAGTGTTGCATGGTGGTTCTATTTTCCTGATCATGGGCATGAGTATGCGATGGCTCTATATTTTACGCATTTTTAGAGCTCATTTGTTGTATGTTCTCTTCATATATCATGTCCCATTAAACCAAATAGTTGTCAATTATGCATGATTGCCGGTATTTATACTCTCCCTTGTGAGCATTGCACATTTAGTGTTATATTTGGTTTTTATTAGTTTTATTTGTTTTCTTGTGTCTACAAGTGTTTTGGAGCAACATAGGACCAAGCACGATGAAAGGATCAAAGATGGGTTCAATACGGAGACACCTAGGAGTCAGGCTTAGCCATTTTGGAGCTCAGAAAAAACCATTTTTTACAAAGGGCTCCAAGTCAAGATCTAAGACCAGAAATGGGTCAGCATTGTTCTCGCGAATCCAACGAGCCCAAGAACGTCAAAATCGGAGTCCGTATGAAGAAATGGTGACCATTTTGCTGAAGAGGACATAATAGAAGACGGCGTACCATACGACCATCCACGGTCGTATGGCTGGTAGTATATGTCATGCACACAGCTCCAAAATTTGCCCTTCCAGGTGTGATTCTTCACCAATTTCATACCATTCAATCCCATAAGATCCTTGGCTCGTAAAGAAGATATTGCGAGAGGATAAGACTCATCGTGAGCCCTTGGATGCAGCCCATCAACAAAGAAGAACCGGGAGGCGCCCTATATATCATCTACAACCCTAGCCACCGCCTCCATGGCATCATTCATCACCAACACATCCATCTCCATCTCTATTGTTGCTCCATCCACCACCACAGAAGAAGGGACTAGTCCAAGATGAAGAAGAGGAGGCTCCACCATGTGAGCACCGGCCTTCGGGCCGGTGCCCTCTCCACCGCGTCGGCGCCATCACCACCATCATCTTCACCACGCCGCCGCTGCCAACATCATCACCACCATCGCCTTCTCCCTTCACCGCCTCGATGTCGGCTTGTACTTGACCCTCTCCTTTATGTTTGAGTAGATGTATTTGTTCTCAAGGATACAGATGAACTATTTTATGATTAGGATGATTATTTTCATACGATCCAATATGCTCTTGCTCATGTTCGAGTTATTATTCTCACGAGTGTTGAGAGGATGCCTTGCTCGCACTATTGCCATGATTGGTCATGGAGGAACTACTGTCATGTATTGGTTAGGATGTTGTGGTAATTCGAGGTGACAGTAAAATCCTCGAGTCCTAGTCTTTGCAAACTAATAGGGGAGTTTAGGTAAACCCATATCTGGTTGCGTCCACCGAGAAACCCTTAATTGACCGTATGTGATAACCGGCATGGATAAGCTACGGTTGGTGGCATATGTGGCATGAAGTCTACGTTAGAGTAGAACATGTTCTGTATCGGGAACCTTCCACTTATGCATATGAAGAGTGGATAGAGGATACGATGGAGAGTGTTTGCTCTACACCAGTTACGATGGTCATATTTGTGGTAATGACTTCAGACTCCTAGAGAACACTTTACTGCTCAAGTACCTTCATACGTGGTATATTTGAAACCCTTTTTATCTAGTTTCCCTATCAACTTATATAATAAGTTGTTTCCAAACTCCGGTTTGGGTGCGTACATAGCTGCGTGAAGTGACAACATAGTTGCGGGGTTTGTGGTGCCTTCCTATCAGCTCCATGTGGGTTCGGCACTTTACTTATCACGAAAGTGCTACAACATCCCTCTGCTTGGAGGACATCAAGCATTTCCGGCGCTATTGCCCGGGAGCATAGAGCTTGGTCATTACTTGTAACACCCCGAGAACCATGCTACAGTGAATTCCCTCTAATGATGCCATGTCATCATGTTTTGTCAAGCTAAAGTGCCACTTGTCCAAATTCAAACCAAATTCAAATTTAACTAGCAAGTCAAATTATTAGTTCTTCAAATAGTAGAACAAAAATGTTCGTTGGGTTCCAAATATTTGCTAAGTAATTAACATGTAGAAACCAACATAATTTGAATATTTAAAATGTCTCGTAACCTAACTAAAACTGGACAAACAACAATTTAATTGACCTTCACAATTTCTAAAAATAGTTAAACGATTCCAAATGCTCTGAAACTTTTTGAACAAGCCTAAGATGATGTCTAGTATTAATGTGCCAAATTTGATGTGTAGCAAAAATCATTTTTCCAGCAAAGAGAAATAAAAACAGTAGCTAAAGTATTACTGAAAAGAAAAAGGGAAAATATGCAAAACCACTGTGCACTTGAAGCCTGTTGCTACAGTAAACGACCCAGCCCATCTAAGGCCTTCTCCTTTCGTCACGTACAGAGAGGAAGGCAGTGCCATGGCCGTGGCCTCTGGCCGCCGTCCACGCCGCCGATCGTCGCCGTGTCGATCATCCACGACACCTAGAAATGGATAAGGAGACCCCCAACCCCCAGGACAAACCCTAACCCTCACTTTTCCCCTCGTTCGCTCTCTCTCGCCAAAATATTCGTCACCAGGGCTGTGGTCGCCATGGTCGTCGCTGTCACCACGGCCACCGTCCACCTCGTCGCCTGAGAGAACGCTCGAGAGGACCGCCACCGTCGACTCCATCATCCCCATGCATCCGTTCGACCGGAGCCACACCATACGCTCGGGATCGAGCCGGTTTTCCTCCACGGCCGTCGTCTCTCGCCGTCGAGTTCGTCGCATCCGTTTGTCCCCGCGACTCCAGACCACGTCTACGAGCTCTGGGGTGAGCTTCTCCCTCGATTCCCCTCTTTTTCCCCTTAGATCCGTCGCCGTTAGCCGCTGACCCCGAGCTCCCGTGTACGCGTACGTGTGATGTTGCCTCCTGTCCATGCTCGTGGCCGCGCCCCGCGCCCTGCCCGTGCGCCGGCCGCGCCCAGGCTGCGCCCTCGCGCGCGTGTGTCCGCCCGGGCTGCCCCTTGCTTCTGCTAGATGCCGCTGCTGCGTGCTACCGCTGCCATTTACTGCTGCTGGCCATGGCCATGACTGAGCGGCGTGTGTGCTGTGTGCGTGTTGTGCGTGCGTGTGTGTGCGTGTGTGTGTGTGTGGTGTGTGCGTGGAGTGTGTGTGTGCCGAGCCCGTCCCTGCCCGACAGCGTCCACCTCCGGCCACGCCCGCCTTCGGCCGGCCTCGCCGCGCCCATGCCGCCATTGCCTTCTGCTGCTTCTCTGCTGCTCAGCTACAGTAACTGAATGTTACTGTAGCTGCAGCTAGCTTCGGCAAATTCACATTGAGTAGCCCCTTTGACAGCCAATAAACATTCACAAAACAAATTCTTATGTGGGTAAAAATTATATGGATCGAAAGTACACTTCACAAACTTCGCTTTACCCCACTGGACCAGTCCATTTGATGCACGGATTAATTCCTACGAAAATCACAAAATGCTAAGTTCTGTTAGCTGAAAGACTGAAAAACAACTTTATTTTCATAGCTACTTTAGAGCTGTTGATGATCAAGAAAATTAACTCTAATATGGATGAAAGTGATACTAACCTGTAGATCGCAGAAAAATGCTCGCAATTGATATAAGGCACTAATCCATAGGATGGACAGAAGAATAGTTATAGCCTTTGAAAAACAAATAAGTGATGTTTAAAACTGAGCAATTCTCAGACTTAGCAGAATTTCAGTAAGGTCTAGAAATTGATTAAAAACTTTAAAAATTAATAGAAAATAAACCGTAACTCGGATGAAAAAGTTTTGTATATGAAAGTTGCTCAGAAAGACGAGACGAACCCGAATACGCTACCCACATACCTGTCAGATGCTCCTAGCTATCTAAACATGCAACTGTCCCCCTCCGGTCCCTCTGTCCGAAAATACCAAACACCGGGAATACTTTCCCGGATGTTATCCCCCTTCGCCAGAACCACCCGGCACTGCGTTAGATCACCCCCAGCACTGCGCACCCAGCACTGCGCATCGTTATGTTATGCTTTGCGTTGCACTTGTCTGCTATGTATTCATTGTTTCTTCCCCCCCTTCTCTCCGGTAGACTTCGAGACCGACGCCGACGCAGCAAAGTATGACTACGCTCCAGACGAGCAGCCTTCCGACGACCCCTCCTTCTTGCCAGAGCAGCTAGGCAAGCACCCCCCCCCCCTTGAGCATACCGATATCGCCTATTCTTTCTCTCTCATGCTTGCATTAGAATTGCTGCTGCTACTGCTTTACCTATTCTGATGCATAGCCTGTTTATTGTAACCTGCTATTGAAACCTTACCTGCCTATCCTAAACTATCTAGTATAAGCTGGGTAGAGACCTATCAGTGACCCCACTTGTCCCAACTGCCCCGGTGGATTATCAGAAGACCCGATCGACGGGATCGAAGATAAGCCCCGGCACCGCACATCACCCCCTTAGTTGTAACGACACTGTAGCGTTACTATCGAGTGCCGAGGGTGATACCTCGTGTAGCACTTCTGATGTTAACTCTGCAGAGTAGCTATTTGGTCGTGGTCATCGAGGGTGATTCCTCCTTCCCCACTTCCGATAACGACGTTGTCGTGCAACACCTCAAGTGTGAACCCATCGAGGGTGATTCCTCCTATGTTCACCTTGACAGTTACATCGAGTGGGTATCCATCGAGGGTGATACCTCGGATTCCCTTGATGTTATGGACACACGGATAACTTTACACTGTTACTTGGAAGGCGGGTCGACCCTGAGGGGTACCCGTGTGTGATGTGAAGACGGGTTGCCTGTATGGTGCCCGAGTGATGAATACGAGGCGTGGCCGGGCATTCTTGGCCCTTGCCGCAAGTCCTCGAGACAGGGCGACGGGGTCACATCGATCATGAGTCTCTGCTCGTTACCGCACCCCCAAGGTACTAACGATTTGGATATTTGATTCGAGTGGGCCTTGGCCCGATAGCACTAACCATCACGTGGGAAAAGTTATGGGCACTCTACATCGTACGCATCAGCCGAAAGCTCTGTCAGACGTCCAGTTCAGCATTGCGGCCGGGACGGACCGGCGCCCCCCTGGTGCCTGGCTTCCCCCTACACGCAATGACTCGGAGTGCACAGGGCGATGACCCAAGACCTCTGAGCGCTTAGGATGTAGACCGACGGGGACCTCTCTGCTGAGCTCTAGGTAGGGTTGCGGTGTGTCGTTTGGCCGAGGCCGGGCATGACCCGGAAAAGTGTGTCCGGCCGGAGTTAAGCGAGCGTGGTGGGTAAGTTGGTGCACCCCTGCAGGGAAGAACTAAACTATGCATAGCCGGATCCTCGGTAACGGACACTCAGAGTTGTATCCCGATCGATACAACTAGAATTGGATACTATGGCTCTAGGATTGCTTCTTGCAGGGAGTCAAGAAGGGATCTCAGGACGAGGTTGATGACAGTATGGCTCTGGGATTGCTTTCTCGCAGGGAGTCGAGAAAGGATCTCTGGGTGAGGTTGAGACTTAATAATACTACTACTTTATGCTGTACTAATCTACACCCTTCTAATGCTGCAAGACCGCTGAAGATGCTAGTCTTCGATAGGACTAGGCTTTCCTCTCTATTCTGGCAATTCTGCAGCCCGGTCCACATATACAGCCACTCTTTGATAATGTTGCATATGTAGTGTAGATCCTTGCTTGCTGAGTACTTCGGATGAGTACTCACGGTTGCTTTGCTTTCTTTTTCCCCATATCCCTTTTGATGCAACCAGATGACGGAGCCCCTGAGACCGCTGCCCCGGTTGACGACTTCAGCTACCACTTCTACCCCGAGGGTGGTTACTACTACGAGCTTGCCGACGACCAGGAGTAGGTTCGGAGGGTCCCAGGCAGGAGGCCTACGCCTTTCGATCGTAGTGTTTTATTTTGCCCCGCCTTTCTAAAGGCCTTTCTGTTTCTCTTGAGATTGATTCTTTGAAAATTAGATCTATGCCACCCAAGCATGATATTAATGAATCTCTTAAAGCTATTAAAATTTCTATTGATGAGTGCAAAGAAAGAACCGCTAGGATGCGTGCAAAGCGAGATTGGTTTGTTAAAGCGTGTTCTTCGATTCTTGTGATAATAATGATGAAGATCTTAAAGTGATTGGTGTGACTCCTATTGAATCTTTTTTTCTAATATAAATCTTGATAAATATGGGACTGGAGATGAGTCAACTTTAGCTAGAAGGCGTCCCAATGATTCGGAGTTTTTAGATCTTAATGCAAAATTTGATAAAAGTGGGATTGAAGAGGTCAAAACTTTAAGTAGCGATGAACCCACTCTTTTGGATTTCAAGGATTTTAATTATGATAATTGTTCTTTGATAGATTGTATTTCCTTGTTGCAATCCATGTTGAATTCTCCTCATGCTTATAATCAAAATAAAGCTTTTACTAAACATATTGTTGATGCTATGATGAAATCTTTTAAAGGAAAACTTGAGTTGGAAGTTTCTATCCCTAGGAAGCTTTATGATGAGTGGGAACCTACTATTAAGATTAAAATTAAAGATTATGAGTGCCATGCTTTGTGTGATTTGGGTGCTAGCGTTTCCACGATTCCAAAAACTTTATGTGATGTGCTAGGTTTCCGTGAATTTGATGATTGTTCTTTAAATTTGCATCTCGCGGATTCCACTATTGAGAAACCTATGGGAAGAATTAATGATGTTCTTATTGTTGCAAATAGGAATTATGTGCCCGTAGATTTCATTGTGCTTGATATAGATTGCAACCCTACATGTCCTATTATTCTTGGTAGACCTTTCCTTAGAACGATTGGTGCAATTATTGATATGAAAGAAGGAAACATTAGATTTCAATTTCCGTTAAGGAAGGGCATGGAACACTTTCCAAGAAAGAAAATTAAGTTGCCATATGAATCTATTATGAGAGCCACTTATGGATTGCATACCAAAGATGACAATACCTAGATCTATGTTTTATGCCTAGCTAGGGGCGTTAAACAATAGCGCTTGTTGGGAGGCAACCCAATTTTATTTTTATGTTTTTTGTTTTTGGTTCTGTTTTTTCAATAAATACACATTATTACCTCTGTAGTAATTGTGTTTTGGTGTTTTAATTAGTGTTTGAGCCAAGTAAGACCTTTGGGATGGCTTACGGTGATAGTTGATATGATCTTGCTGAAAAACAGAAACTTTTGCGTCTAGTAACAGAATTGTTTAATTTCACTGGAGCGTGTAAAAACCCTGAATTGTTTACACAAGATTGATATACAAATTGTCTCTGTTTTTCTAATTTTTCAGAATTTTTAGTTACAGAAGTATTATAACAATTCAGATCTTTGCAGACTGTTCTGTTTTTGACAGATTCTGTTTTCTATGTGTTGTTTGCTTATTTTGATGAATCTATGGGTAGTATCAGGGGGTATGAACCATGGAGAAGTTGGAATACAGTAGATATTACACCAATATAAATAAAGAATGAGTTCACAACAGTACCAAAAAGTGGTGATTTATTTTCTTATACTAACGGATCTCATGAGTTTTCTGTTGAGTTTTGTGTTGTGAAGTTTTCAAGTTTTGGGTAAAGATTTGATGGACTATGGAATAAGGAGTGGCAAGAGCCTAAGCTTGGGGATGGCCAAGGCACCCCAAGGTAATATTCAAGGACAACCAAGCATCTAAGCTTGGGGATGCCCCGGATGGCATCCCCTCTTTCGTCTTCGTCTACCAGTAAACTTACTTGAGGCTATATTTTTATTCACCACATGATATGTGTTTTGCTTGTAGCGTCTTGTATGATATGAGTATTTGCTTTTTAGTTTGCCATAATCGTCCTTGCTGTACACACCTTTTGAGAGGTACACGCATGAATCGCGAATTTATTAGAATACTCTATGTGCTTCACTTATATCATTTGAGCTAGGTAATTTTGCTCTAGTGCTTCACTTATATCTTTTTAGAGCACGGCGGTGGCTTTATTTTATAGAAATTATTGAACTCTCATGCTTCACTTATATTATTTTGAGAGTCTCTCTAAACAGCATGGTAATTTTCATAGGTTACGAATTTAGTCCTAATATGATGGGAATCCAAGAGGGATATAATAAAAACTTTCATATAAAGAGCATTGAATACTATAAGAAGTTTGATTCCTTATGATTGTTTTGAGATATAAAGATGGTGATATTAGAGTCATGCTAGTGAGTAATTGTGGATTGGTACAAATACTTGTGTTAAAGTTTGTGATTCCCGTAGCATGCACGTATGGTGAACCGTTATGTGATGAAGTCGGAGCATGATTTATTTATTTATTGTCTTCCTTATGAGTGGCGGTCAGGGACGAGCGATGGTCTTTTCCTACCAATCTATCCCCCTAGGAGCATGCGTGTAGTACTTTGTTTCGATAGCTAATAGGCTTTTGCAATAAGTATGTGAGTTCTTTATGACTAATGTTGAGTCCAAGGATTATACGCACTCTCACCCTTCCACCATTGCTAGCCTCTCTAGTACCGCACTACTTTCGCCGGTGCACTACACCCACCATATACCCTTCCTCAAAACAGCCACCATACCTACCAATTATGGCATTTCCATAGCCATTCAGAGATATATTGCCATGCAACTTCCATCGTTCCGTTTATTATGACACGCTTCATCATTGTCATATTGCTTTGCATGATCATGTAGTTGGCATAGTATTTGTGGCAAGGCCACCGTTCATATTTTTTATACATGTCTCTCTTGATCATTGCACATCCTGGTACACCGCCGGAGGCATTCATATAGAGTCATATTTTTGTTCTAAGTATTGAGTTGTAATTCTTGAGTTGTAAGTAAATAAAAGTATGATGATCATCATTATTAGAGCATTGTCCCATGTGAGGAAAGGATGATGGAAGCTATGATTCCCTCACAAGTTGGGATTAGTCTCCGGAATTTACAAAAAATAAAAGAGGCCAAAAGAAGCCCAAACAAAAAAAATGAGAGAAAAGAGAGAAGGGGCAATGCTACTATCCTTTTACCACACTTGTGCTTCAAAGTCGCACCATGATCTCCATGATAGAGAGTCTCCTATGTTGTCACTTTCGTATACTAGTGGGAATTTTTCACTATAGAACTTGGCTTGTATATTCCAATGATGGGCTTCCTCAAATTGCCCTAGGTCTTCGTGAGCAAGCGAGTTGGATGCACACCCACTTAGTTTCTTTTTGAGCTTTCATAAACTTATAGCTCTAGTGCATCTGTTGCATGGCAATCCCTACTCACTCACATTGATATCTATTGATAGGCATCTCCATAGCCCGTTGATACGCCTAGTTGATGTGAGACTATCTCCTTCTTTTTGTCTTCTCCACAACCACCATATTCTATTCCACCTATAGTGCTATATCCATGGCTCACGCTCATATATTGCGTGAAAGTTGAAAAAGTTTGAGAACATCAAAAGTATGAAACAATTGCTTGGCTTGTCATCGGGGTTGTGCATGATTTAATACTTTGTGTGATGAAGATGGAGCATAGCCAGACTATATGATTTTGTAGGGATAACTTTCTTTGGCCATGTTATTTTGAGAAGACATGATTGCTTTATTAGTATGCTTGAAGTATTATTTTTTTTATGTCAATATTAAACTTTTGTTTTGAATCTTATGGATCTGAATATTCATGCCACAATAAATAAAATTACATGGATAAATATGTTAGGTAGCATTCCACATCAAAAATTCTGTTTTTATCATTTACCTACTCGAGGACGAGCAGGAATTAAGCTTGGGGATGCTTGATACATCTCCAACGTATCTATAATTTTTGATTGTTCCATGCTATTATATTATCTGTTTTGGATGTTTTATATGCATTAATATGCTATTTTATATTATTTTTGGGACTAACTTATTAACCTAGAGTCCAGTGCCAGTTTCTGTTTTTTCCTTGTTTTTGAGTTTTACAGAAAAGGAATACCAAACGGAGTCCAAACGGAATAAAACTTTCGCGATGATTTTTCTTGGACTAGAAGATACACGTAGGACTTGGAGAGGAAGGCAGAAGAGTCCCGAGGGCTCCACAAGCCCTCAGGGCGCGCCCCAGGGGGGCGCCCCTCTGGCTTGTGGGCCCCAAGGGAGTCCTCCAACCCTAATCTTTGGCCTATAAATTCGGAAATATTTCCAAACCACCAGAAGCATCCACCAAAATACTTTTCCGCCGTCGTAACCTTCTGTTCCCGTGAGATCCCATCTTAGGGCCTTTTCCAGCATCCTGCCGGAGGGGGATTCGATCACAGAGGGCTTCTACATCAACTCTATTGCCCTTCCGATGAAGTGTGTGGGTAGTTTACCACAGACCTACGGGTCCATAGCTAGTAGCTAGATGGATTCTTCTCTCTCTTTGATCCTTAATACCATGTTCTCCTTGTTGTTCTTGGAGATCTATCCAATGTAATATTCTTTTGCGGTGTGTTTGTCGAGATCTGATGAATTATGGATTTATGATCAATTTATCTATGAATATTATTTGAATCTTCTTTGAATTCTTATATGCATGATTTGATATCTTTGTATTTCTCTTCGAATTATCGGTTTGGTTTGGCCAACTAGATTGGTTCTTCTTGCAATGGGAGAGGTGCTTAGTTTTGGGTTCAATCTTGCGGTGTCCTCACCCAGTGACAAAGTAGGGGTAGCGAGGCACGTATTGAATTGTTGCCATCAAGGGTAAAAAAATGGGGTTTTCATCATATTACTTGAGTTTCTCCCTCTACATCATGTCATCTTACTTAAGGCATTACTCCGTTCTTATGAACTTAATACTCTAGATGCATGCTGGATAGCGGTCGATGTGTGGAGTAATAGTAGTAGATGCAGAATTGTTTCGGTCTACTTGACACAGACGTGATGCATATATTCATAATCATTGCCTTGGATATCGTCATAACTTTGCGCTTTTCTATCAATTGCCCGACACCGTATTATTTGCCTTCAAGAGAGAAGCCTCTAGTGAAACCTATGGCCCCTGGGTCTATTTTCCATCATATATTTTCAGATCTATAAACCAAAAAACCCAAAAATACCTTGCTGCAATTTATTTACTTTTATTTTGTTTTAGTTATAGTAAGCTTTTATATCTATCTCTATCAGATCTCACCTTTGCAATTGACCGTGA
The DNA here is from genome assembly GCA_011799875.1 of Thinopyrum elongatum. Lineage (NCBI taxonomy): Eukaryota > Viridiplantae > Streptophyta > Magnoliopsida > Poales > Poaceae > Thinopyrum > Thinopyrum elongatum. The sequence continues at coordinate 337,474,905 of CM022301.1, forward strand.
AGGGATTGACAACCCCTTTATCGCGTTGGGTGCAAGTGTTTGATTGTTTGTGCAGGTGATAGATTGGAGACTTGCGTGTATCTCCTACTGGATTGATACCTTGGTTCTTAACTGAGGGAAATACTTATCACTACTTTGCTGCATCACCCTTTCCTCTTCAAGGGAAAAACCAATGCAAGCTCAAGAAGCAGCAGGATGCCACTGGCCACATTGCCAAATGGGCCATATAGCTCCTTCCCTTCGAGATCGTGTACAAACCACGCCGAGCTATTAAATCTCAGGTGTTGGCTAATTTTCCCGCCGAATGGACGGAAGCCGAGCTCCCCAAGGAATATAGCACATACTCACATTGGACAATGTACTTTGATGGATCCAAAATGCTAGCCGGACTGGGGGCTGGGGTGATCCTTACATCCCCGAGTGGCGACAACATCCGGTATGTACTACAAATTATGCACACTGATTCCAACAACGCTGCCGAATACGAGGCTCTATTGCATGGACTTCGGATGGCAATGTCAATGAGTATCCAACGGCTCGAGGTGCGGGGAGACTCTAACCTTGCCATCTCCCAAGTCAATGGAGAATTCGATGCTAAAGACCCAAAGATGGCGGCATATCATAATGTCATTCTTAAAATATCTGCCCAGTTCGAAGGGCTAGAATTTCACCACGTCTCCAGAGACAGCAATCAAGCTACGACGTCCTCGCTCGCATGGGTGCCAAGTGCGACCCAGTCCCAAAGAACACCTTCGTGGAACGGCTCTTCAAGCCATCCGTGGTGTGGCAGGACGAGGGCAAGGACATTGGAGCCAATGGCCCAGAACAGATCATCCCTCCCATCATCAAACCAGACGAGGAAATCATCGGAGGATCGGCACCCGAAGAAACAGCTTCAGCTCATGAAGTCATGGCAGTCATCGTGCCATGGACCGAGCCCTTCCTCGCCTATCTCCTCCGTCAAGAGCTCCCCAATGACCAGACTGAGGCACGATGCATAATTCGGCGTTCCAAGGCTTACAAGGTCCACGAGGGCGAACTGTACAAGAAAAGCACTACCGGAGTACTCCAACGATGCATATCCGAAGAGGAGGAGCAACAACTTTTGGCCGAGATACATGCTGGCATGGGCGGTCACCATGCAGTAGCTCGGGCCCTGGTCAGCAAGGCCTTCCGAGCTGGGTTTTTTTGGCCCGCTGCCCACGCAAACGCACACACGCTAGTCCAACATTGCATCGGATGCCAGCTCTTTGCAAATCAAAGCCACATGCCCCCCACAGCTCTCCGAATGATACCAATCACCTGGCCCTTTGCGGTCTGGGGGCTGGACATGGTCGGACCACTTAAAGGGGGACCAAGATGAAGAAATACCTACTGGTTATGGTCGACAAATTCACTAAATGGATTGAGGCGAAACCAGTAACTTCAGCTAAGTCCAGACCGGTCATCGACTTTATATCCGGTGTGGTCCACCGTTATGGTATCCCCCACAACATAATAACGGACAATGGATCCAATTTTACAGCCCAGGAGGTAAAAGACTGGTGTGCCTGAATGGGCATCAAGCTCGATTATGCTTCGGTATACCACCCACAGACCAACAGATAGGTCGAATGGGCCAATGGACTAATCATGAGTGGCATAAAGCCTTGTCTGGTCTGTTCCCTGAAGGAATCCGATTGCCATTGGGTAGAGGAGCTTGACTCCGTATTATGGGGACTGTGCACCACGCCTAACTGGTCAATGGGATACACGCCTTTCTTCATGGTGTATGGCGCAGAAGCAGTCCTCCCCTGTGACCTCATTCATGACGCGCCTAGAGTGCGCATGTACGAAGAAAGGAAGCCGAGTTAGATCAGCAAGACGACCTGGACGCCTTGGAAGGAGAGCGCAACATAGCTCGGGCCCGCTCTACATTTTATCAACAACAAGCTCGGCGCTACCAGAGCAGGGAAGTTCGAGCGAAGGCATACAACATAGGCGAACTCGTCCTACGCCTCCCTGAGAAGCATAAGAACAAGCTCTCACTGAGGGAGTCCTGGATTAAGGGGTCCTCGGGCCGCCGGCCCATTGCATATGGGCCGGACTGATGGGCTACTGATATCGCTTGAACTATGTCGGTATTTCCCCAAAGAGGAAGGGATGATGCAGCACAACTACGGTAGGTATTTCCCTCAGTTATGAAACCAAGGTATCAATCCAGTAGGAGAACCAAGCAACACTATGTAAACGGTACCTGCACACAAAGAACAAATACTTGCAACCCGACGATTAGGAGGGGTTGTCAATCCCTTTACGGGTAATGGTGCCAGAAATTGTCAAGTTGTCGGGATAAAAATTGTGATAGAATGGATAAATAGATCTCGATAAAACATGAAATAAAATAAATAGCAAAAAAGTGCAGCAAGGTATTTTTGGGTTTTTGGAATAATATATATGAAAACAAAAGCAAATAAAAATAGATCTCAAAGCAAATATGATAAAGAATAGACCCATGGCCCGTAGATTTCACTAGTGGCTTCTCTCAAGAACATAGCACACGGTGGGTAAACAAATTACTGTTGGGCAATTGATAGAACATCAAATAATTATGAAGATATCCAGGCAATGATCATTAGATAGGCATCACTTCCAAGATTAGTAGACCGACTCCTGCTTGCATCTACTACTATTACTCCACACATCGACCGCTATCCAGCATGCATCTAGTGTATTAAGTTCATGGAGAAACGGAGTAATGCAATAAGAACGATGACATGATGTAGATGAGATCTATTCATGTAGGAATAGCCCCCATCTTGTTATCCTTAATAGCAATGATACATGCGTGTCTTGCTGCCCCTTCTGTCACTGGGAAAGAACACCGCACGATCGAACCCATCACAAAGCACCTCTTCCCATGGCAAGAAAAATTGATCTAGTTGGCCTAACTAAACCAAAGATTCGAAGAAGAAATACGAGGCTATAAGTAATCATGCATAAAATAGATCAAAGAACTCAAATAACTTTCATGGATATAGATCTGATCATAAACTCAAAGTTCATCGGATCCCAACAAACACACCGTAAAAAAGAGTTACATCAAATAGATCTCCAAGAGACCATTGTATTGAGAATCAAAAGAGAGAAGAAGCCATCTAGCTACTGCCTACGGACCCGTAGGTCTACAATGAACTACTCACGCATCATCGAAGAGGCACCAATGAGGATGATGAACCCCTCCGTGATGGTGTCTAGATTGGATCTCGTGGTTCTGGAACTTGCGGCGGCTGGAATTGTGTTTCGTCGACTCCCCTAGGGTTTCTGAAATATTTGGGTATTTATAGGGTGAATAGGTGGTGTGGGAGGCCACCGAGGTGGGCACAACCCACCAGGGCGCGCCTGGGCCCCCAGGCGTGCCCAGGTGGGTTGTGCCCCCCTCGGGACACCCCTCTGGTACTTCTTTGGCCCAAGTCGTGTCTTCTGGTCCAGAAAAATTCTCCAAAAAGTTTCGCTGCGTTTGGACTCCGTTTGGTACTGATATTATGCGAAGTAAAAAACAAGCAAAAAACATCAACTGGCACTGGGCACTATGTCAATAGGTTAGTCCCAAAAAATGATATAAAGTTGCTATAAAATAATTGTAAAACATCCAAGAATGGTAATATAACAGCATGGAACAAGCAAAAATTATAGATATGTTGGAGACGTATCAGCATCCCCAAGCTTAATTCCAACTCGTCCTCGAGTAGGTAAATGATAAAAACAGAATTTTTGATGTGGAATGCTGCCTAACATGTTCATCACATATTCTTTTCTTTTGTAGCATGGACATATGGACTTTTATATGGTTCAAAGTAATAGTCTAGTTTTGACATGAAGATTTCAATACTCAAGAATATCAACAAGCAGCCATGTCTTTCAAAATATCAACACTAAAGAAAGTTATCCCTAGCCCATCATGCTCAATCATTGATCCATTCATGAAACACACTCGCATATTAGCTACATCCAATGCTCAAGTACGATCATAGTGCCCCTTAGTTGGTGCTTTATAAGAGAGGATGGAGACTCAAATAAAAATAAAAATTGCATAAACACTATAAAAAAAGACACATCTGTGACATTATGGGTCGAACGAATTTTTTTCCTGTCATGCTTATGACACTTCTATGACGATAATTGTGATAAAACCACGTATCATCATAGATGTGGCGGGCTCCTACTTCCATGACAAAAAATCATGACAGAAAATGGGCTTTTCGTCCTGGGCGGGCCGGAGACGCACCTTCATGACATTCTTTGGGCTGTCCATGACGGAAAAATCCATGGTAGAAGCGAGGGCGAGGAAAATTTCGGGGAGTTCCTGGTTACGGTGGGTGGTCGGGGCCGAGCGATGCACGGAGGTTTGCGTGTTTCTCTCGTACACGTACGCGCGTGTGTGCGAGGTGTTGGGCTCTAACTGAACCGGAGCGAGGTGTTCGCTTATTGAACCCAAGCGATTGCACTAGCTAGTAGCTACATTACTGAACCCGAGCGATCGATCCCTTGGTTGTTAACTAAACTCAAGCGATTCCTTCGCTACTGCTGCTAACTGAAGCCGATCGAACCAGGTACTGCTGCCTCTTGATGAACAGTGACTGTTGTTGGGGTTGGATGAACAGGACCCCGTGGTAGTAGAGGCTGTTGCCGCTGGATGAACAAGACCCCGATCAAGAGGAGGCCGCCACACACCCGAGCTGGTTGGGGGTGGATGAACAGGACCCCGTGGAGGGCTGGTTGAACAGTAGCCGGTTGAGGCTAGATGAATAGTAGCTCATGGATGAACAGTAGCCCGTGGAGGCAGGAGGAAGGTCGCGATGGATGAATAGTAGCAGATGGAGGCTGGAGGAAGTCGATGGTGGATGAACAGTAGCTCATGGAGGCTGGAGCGAGGCAGTAGTCTGTGGATGAACAGTAGCCCGTGGAGTCCCGTTTTGCGGTACGCCACACCCCTCTCGATGAACAGGACCCCGTTTCGACCGTAGGCGCTCTGTCGGTGTCAAAACCGGCAGATCTCGGGGTAGGGGGTCCCGAGCTGTGGATTCTCGGATCAATGGTAACAGGACAATGAACACGGTGTTTTACCCAGGTTCGGGCCCTCTTAATGGAGGTAAAACTTGTTTATATTGATGGAGTATCCAGTACAGAGTTGATCTACCTCGAGATCATATGTTGTGGTCTAAACCCTTGGGGTATGATGAGTAATGTCATAATCTATCTATCAACGAGCCTGGCCTCGGCTTATATAATGTACCGGAGGCCTAGGATAACAAGAGTCCTAGTCGGCTACGTCGATGGAGAGGAGTCCTTGTCTTGATCACCAAGTCTTGTGGAATCTTCCTCATATATGTCATCGGTTGTCCGAACTGGCCCATTAGTGAACCGCCATGGGGGTCCTCGGCCCGACCCACTGGTCGGGGGATGACATGGTGAGTACCCCCTAGTCCAGGACACCGTCAGTAGCCCCCTGAACTAGTCTTCAAGTGGGGACGCTCCTCGGTTCTTCCGAACTGTTCTTCGTCTTTGGTCGTCTATCTTGAAAACCGCTTCAACAAATCTTTCCATCTCCGATCTTGAGGATTGCTGAGGTATATCCGAAAAGTTCATACGTCGGGTATCCTAGGAGTCTTTTAAGTTCTCGGCCTTTATCAATGCCTTGTTATCTTTTACGCCACACGTTGGGTTCGAAGTGTTTCCCGTGTGGCAGTGTCCTCTTGCATCCGAGCTCCAATGCCAGACTGCATCCGAGGTATCTCTTGCAGCCGAGCTCCAACGCCAGTCTGTATCCGAGCTCCAACGCCAGTCTGTATCCGAGCTCCAACACCGGACTACATCCGAGGAGGCATAGAGTATCTCGTCTTTGAAAGTTTTGAAGGAGGATTATCCGAGCTTAACACCGAAAAGGTTCTTTTATGGAGCCAGCCACTAGCAGCCGAGCTTTATGCCGGACTGCTTCCGAGGTGTCCTCTCACAGCCGAGCACCAACGCCGGACTACATCAGAGGTGTCATCTCGCAGCAGGGCACCAATGCCGGACTGTATCCGAGATGTCATAGATTACCTCGGTCTTGAAAAAGTTAAAAGGGTTAAACCGAGCTTAATGCCAGAGATGCCCTCTATGGAGCTAGCCACTTGCATCCGACCTTTATGATGGACTGCTCCCGCGGTGGTGCACCACCTCAGCTGTGGGCTGATTTTTGTGAATTTAATTCTGATTTGTGCAATTTATTATCTGCCGAGGTATATAGCCAGTAGCCCTCAAGGTGTGTGTCCGCTCAATGTCCGGCATGCACCTGAAGGATGGCATAAAACCGGTGATCCCAGTAGCCCCTGAGACTCAGGTCGATTCACAAAATTGGCCTGAGGATCAACTCCTAGCTCTGTAGCATACTTAGGAATAGAAATGTGGTGTGCATATTCCTCAAGACTCAGCTTGGGTGCGGCCGACCAACCTGAGGATCATAATCTCCTCGGGAACTATTTTGCACTTTGTAAACTGTCTGCATTGAATCGTCGATGCAGTAGCCCCCGAGCCAATGGTCGGGTGGCAACACCAGATCAGGGGATCGATGTGCCCCTTTAATATTTGTAAATGAGAAGCGCGAAGCCCAGTAGCCCTCGAGCCTTGATGTGGGCACGGGTGGCTGAATTAAGGATCAATGTCCGGAGTATATCAAAATTTATGTGTAATGATTCTATGTATCCAAGTACTTTACATCACTAATGCTCGGATCCGCATTGTACAAAACTTTGTTGACCGACCATCGGCTTCAACCTCCTCGGCCAGCAGCCGAAGAGTGTTCGTCCTACTTTATAAAGCCTTTATAAGGGCAAAGATTTACGACAAACAAGGCAATCCGACCATATGGTTTTATAAACAAAGGTACGCAGAGAGATATGTTATAAAACATCTTCTGGGAAAAATAGTTCCATTATAGGTTCCTTTTCCCAGGCTGTCATGTTGATCATGATCATGAAACCTCAACTCCGATCAATGTGGGAGGAAAATATTGAGGATTTAGTTGGGAGAAAGTTCCCGAACTCTGTGGTCCATAATGAACCAAAAATTTCACTTCCATCGTTGCCGACCAATTATATTCTTTAAGATGGCTAGCTTTCGGCTTCACCCACTCTGAGGTACTAACCCGGATGGCCCGGTAGTAACAATCACAGAGGTGCTCCCTTTACCGCCTAGCCGAACAATCGGGAACGTAGGGGTAAGCATAGGAGCCAGGCAACCCAGCTTGGCCAAAATCTTAAGTCAAATTGATGCATATTTATAGCTTTATTACGATAATTACGGAAGGCAAATTCTTCATTGAGACTGTTTATAACCTAAAAGTGGCCCATCGTCGGCTTCCACCCCTTTGTAGATGCTACACAGGGTGTTTCCGTACTAACAATACAACCCTTAGCCGACGTTTCGGTGCCCGGAGGTAGTTATGTTAGCGGAAACGAGGCAATCAGATATGCAGGCTTTATAACTTTCACTTAGTCATAGGAGTTTAAAGTTCGGGGCCAGTTACTAGCCCCTGGTTAGTGTTCGGCGTCAACCGAGGTCAAACCTGTAACACTTCGGCCAAAATTATGAAAGGCCCATTGTTTAACACGGGGTGATCTCTATCGATCTGTAGTTTGACACAGTCATTGGATCGCTGACCAGTTTACGCTTATTGTGACAGTCAGTTTTTGGCTTTCTCCACGGAGGCGCTTAACCATTTGAGCTGGAAGCACAATTGCAGTGGTTCTCCCTTTACGCTCCCAGCCGAACAAAGAGGAACGTAGGAGGCAAGCACAGGAGCCGGGCAACCCAACTATTGACCGAAGACACAATTTGAAACCGATGCATGTAAGGCAATATCCGAGAATGTTTTGCCGAGGACTCCATGACTTACCGTGGCTTTCGGTGGGTTCGGCTCTAGTTGCAGCCCACTGTTGATATTGCCGAATCTGTAAAGGTGTCCGGAGTTGCACTGCGAAAGTTATGCTGGAAACACACAAATAGGTTAAAAGTGCCATAGGCTTGGAAAACCAAAAAACTTCAGTAAAAACCTTACGCCCGAACTAAATCAAGTTTTTGGTGCCAACCCGAAATTGGTCTTAAAATTAGTTTATGCTTCCGTCGTGCTTTAACATGATACATCCGATCTTCAGACTTCAAGCGGGTCAGCCTTCGGCTTCAACCTCCTATCCCGAAGGCGGAGTGTTTCTCGGGCCAGTTTAGAGAACTAAACGCGAGCGGCTTTAGAGAGAAAACAGGCTATCCGGCTATTGACCACACACCCTCGTCGGAAAAAGGAGTAGTGGAAAAAGACTTTGCAACGACTTAGAAGAAAGAAAAAATATTTATTATAGAATGGCTCATATAAATTTTAAGAGCCCGCAGTTAACATGGGTAGAGGGAGTTTCTTTTAACAAACAATGTATGTGAGCATGGTCGAACCAAACACAAATTAAAAATTTAAAAACTTTGAGCATGAAAGCGACTTAGCTGGTTAATGTGTTCGGCGTTGATGACGCGGGCTGAGCTTGCAGCGGGTCGAGGTCCCAGCTCCCAAGCCGGTTCCGAGGTGCTTGAGCGAAGAGCTCGGCCTGACGAAGTGGCGATGCCGCACGGTCGATGTGGCGAGGCAAGGCCCCTGGTCCAGGCGAGGTGACGAAGCTGGTCGGTTGGTGATGCCGAAGTCCCCGGTCCAGCTAACGTGATGAAGCTGGTCGGCTGGTGACGCCGAAGTCCTCGGAGTAGGTTGATGAAGAGATGGCGAAGCCCCCGGTCTAGCCGAGGTGTTGGAGCAGACGACGCAGACCAGTCGACGTCGATTTACCTGTGCACATAAAAATGTGCAAACCAAAAGTAATAACAGATAAAGATAATAATATATGTATATTTTTAAAAAATCTTCTACTTAATTAATTTAAGTGAAGTAAATAATTAAAAAAATATGGCCTAAATGCCGAGGTCAGTCCGGTGGAGTGGTCATCGTCTGGATCCGATGTAGTATCTCGTTTGGCAGGGCGAGATTAGCCGGATTGGTATCCGGGATTTCTTCGGGGTCGTCCTCCGGTACGATGGTGCGAGGGGCGAGTCCGGCCAGGGTTGACTCCTGGTGTTCGGATGCCGAAGTCGTGTCCAGGCTTGGAGCTGGATCCGGGATAAGAGAGGCGAGTCTGGCTCGAATTGACTCCCGATCTTCAGACGCAGAGGTCGCATCCAGGCTTGAAGCCGGATGCGAGATAAAAGCTGACCCCGGGATCGGGTCTGAGACAGATCCCTAAGTCAAAGCTTCAGGGTTGTTCAAGTTAGGGTTTCGCGATGCCAAACTCTTGCTCGCTTCGCCGAGGTTATGATCCGAGGAGATGTCGTTGGCTTGATGGAGCGACGGCGCAGTCCATGCTGGCACAGGTCGGCAGCCGTGGAGCAATGTGTTCGGGCCGGTTTGACATTGGCCCGACGATGAAGACCGCCTCGAAAAAAGGCTTTAAAATTTATCGGCATGTGTTTGAGAACAACACACAATACCCTAGAAAAAGTTTTCTTCCAAAAAGGATGTTCAATATGCTGTTCATGAAGAAAGATGAATTCGGGTCAGATTCATTTTCGCGCAGAAAATAGATCCAAAAATTGACGAACTCCTCGGGCCGTTCCCAGAGTTTGAACGGTCGGATCGAGCTGAAATTTTGAGGGGTGATTGATATGGTAATTCCGCAGCCGGTCAACGGTTGGATCTTCCAAATGATGTCCGAGCTGGGCGATGGACTCCTCGCACTAAACTCGTCCAGATTCCCATTCAGATTTGACAGGGCTCCGGTATATCGTAGATCGCCGGAGATTCCTCCGTTGGAACGCGACGAAATTTTACAGGGTTGTTATATACACAATTCCGCACTATTCCACCAAAGAAATCTTCAAAGCAACACCCGAGGAAGCAGCGATGGCGAATACAAATCCGCTGTATAGAAAAACAGCATGGTCGCCCGAGGACAATGTTGAAGTTGAGCCCCCGAGCTATATGGATGATTCCTCCATGATCTTGATAGAGATCGGAGTTGATGTTGATGAAGGCCCTCGTCCGATCATGATGATCTGAGGCGGAGCGTAGTCCTCGGTCGAGCCAAGGTGACCAGTCGAGCTGGCGACAAATATGCCGACGTCGCAAATGATCTGCAGGCGAGCCATTGATCCATTACCGATCACACAGCAAAACTCTCAATGAAAGCACCATTGTCGGTGTCAAAACTGGCAGATCTCGGGGTAGGAGGTCCCGAGCTGTGGATTCTCGGATCAATGGTAACAGGACGATGAACACGGTGTTTTACCCAGGTTCGGGCCCTCTTAATGGAGGTAAAACCCTACGTCATGCTCTTGTTTATATTGATGGAGTATCCAGTACAGAGTTGATCTACATCGAGATCATATGTTGTGGTCTAAACCCTAGGGGTATGATGAGTAATGTCATAATCTATCTATCAACGAGCCTGGCCTGAGCTTATATAATGTACCGGAGGCCTAGGATAACAAGAGTCCTAGTCGGCTACGTCGATGGAGAGGAGTTCTTGTCTTGATCACCAAGTCTTGTGGAATCTTCCTCGTATATGTCATCGGCTGTCCGAACTGGCCCATTAGTGAACCACCATGGGGGTCCTTGGCCCGACCCACTGGTCGGGGGACGACATGGTGAGTGCCCCCTAGTCCAGGACACCGTCACGCTCCAACACAAGTCTGTTTCCTCCATTTTGCAGTACGCCACACCCCTCCCGATCAATAGCACCCCGTTTAGATTGTAGGAGCTCGAACACAAGTCCGTTTCCTCCGTTTTGTGGTACGCCACACCCCTCCTGATCAACATGACCCCGTTTCGATTGTAGGAGCTCAAACAGAAGTTTGTTTCCTCCGTTCTGCGGTACGCCAGACCTCGTTTCGGCTGTTCCGTCCAAGCCGATTGGCTCCCGATGAACAAGACGTATTCCGACCCAGTCTGTTGCCTCCCAATGAACACAATGTTGTTTCCTCCGTTCCGACCCAGCTGGTTGGCTGCCGATGAACAGGACGCCGTCGCTGTACGCGTTGGAGGCCCTGCCCGTATGTACATACATAGCCGTATTTACTTTCTTGCAACGTGGCTGCACGTACGTGTACACAATATAGACGGGACTGCGTGACATGCTACATCTGCGCCTCTATTACGACACATGCCGCTCCTTACTCGGCAACGGTTCATCGCGGCAGAGAGACCGATCGACCAGTATGTACATACACGTTCGCGACCAGACAGACAACTCTACATACGGTTCGACCGGGTGGGTCCCAGCTGTCAGGGAGGATAAGGAGGCACTTCCTTGCATGTGAAGATATAGCTGGTGGGTCCTAGCTGTCAGGGGGAAGAATCATTTTTTCCCGTAATATGGACGCACTTCCTTGCGTGCGAAGATGTAGCTGGTGGGTCCCAGCTGTCAGGGGGGAAACATTTTTTTCGCAAAATATGGTAGCCCTTCCGGTGGATCCCCTCTGTTAGATGGAGGAATCATTATTTTGCGCATAATAAGGAGGCACTTCCTTGCTGCGGCCGTGGACCCAGTTGTCAGCCTCTCCACGTACAGTCCTCTTCCGATGGAAGTCATTCCTTGACCACGTTGACCACGCCGCGCCGAGAGCGCCAAGGCGGTGGACGACGGTGAGGCCTAGGAAGGGAATGACCCAGAGCCCGGGAAGACTCGGCAGTTATTTCCCACGCGGACGGAAGTACGAGGGTTTGCTGGTTCAGCTGCAGTGTGAGGCTGTCGTCGCTGGAGAATAACAGGAGGTCTGGGTGAGCATAGGGATGCCCAGGCCAGCAATGGGAGTAGGGTGGGGCGGTGAGGCCTGCGCGGCAGCACAGCCGACCATGGGATGTAGGAGCAGGCGGCATGACCAGCGATGGTTTGGGCAGCTGGAGCAAGAAGACCAGAGGTTGAAGAAACACGACGGTCGTTGGACGGACATCTACGGTCATTGCAGCTAGAATCGTTTATATTGATCAAGTTGACAAATCCTGCGTCCGCGTCAACTTAGTAGGCCCACAAGTCAGCCTCCAAATAAGATGGGTCCCAGCTAGCAGGAGGAGTATTCATTTTTTTTGTGCGTAATAAGGAGGCACTTCCTTGCGTGCGAAGATATAGCTGGTGGGTCTGAGCTATCAGTGGGAGGAACTTTTTTTGCGAAATAAAGAGGCCCTTCCGGTGGGTCCCCGCTGTCAGGTAGAGGAATCATTATTTTGCGCGTAATAAGGAGGTACTTCCTTGCGTGCGGCCGTGGACCCAGCTGTCAGCCTCTCCACGTACAGTCCTCTTCCGATGGATGTCGTTCGTTCACCATGTTGACCACGCCATGCCGAGAGCACCAGGGCGCTGGATGATGGCGAGGCCTAGGAAGGGAACGACCCGGAGCTAGAGAAGACTCGGCCGTTGTTTAATAGATGGAGGGGGTACGAGGGTTTACTGGTTTGTCTGCCATCGCCGGAGAATAACAGGAACTATGGGTGCGTAGAGGGATGGCCAGGCCAGCAATGGGAGTAGTTTGGAGCGGTTAGGCCTGCGCAGCAGCACGGCCGGCAACAGGAGGCATGAGCAGGCAGTACGGCCGGCGCTGGTTTGGGCGGTTGGAGCAAGAAGACCAAAGGTTGAAGAAGCAACATGGCCGTTGGATTAACATCCAATGGTCACTGCCACTAGAATCGTTTGTGGACTAAGTTGACAAAGCCTTTCGTACACGTCAACCTAGTAGACCCACAAGTCAGCCTCCAAATCTGTCCCAAACAGCATACAACCCGAAATTTCTAGCCAGATTCAGATTAATTTAAAAAATAAACATACCATAATTTAAAATCCAATGAAATTTTACCCACACAAAAACAATGAAATTTAAAATATCAAAATCCAAAAGAAAAAGGTAATTTGGAACTAATTGCCTGTTTGCTGTATTTTTTATTTTATAGCCCATTTCTTATTACTTATAGCCCATTTTCTGGACAAGCCGAATGCATTCCTCCTCGTCTTGAAAGATTTCCGGCCCAGCTGGGCGTAGAAAAGCAAGTAGGCCTCCGTTGGTTATTCTGCAAAAAACTAAATAGCTGGGCTAGCCATTTTCAGAAAGAAAAAACAAAACTGGGCTGGTCATGTGGTAAACATATGAAATAATAGCCTGGACTAGACGGGCCACAGCTCCCGCACAACCCACGTGATACCCTGCTCTGTCCTGAAAACAAAAAAATATACTGCGCGAGCTGCTGGGTCCTGGGTGTCAGCCGCTCCTTGTGCAGTTATCTCGCTTATTGACTACGTTGACAGTGTCACGCGACCCAGATGTCAGGAAACGATCAGGAGGAACCATTTTTTTTCTTGTAATAAAGGAGGCACTTGCTTGCCTGCTGCCATGATCCTGGTGGGTCCCTACAGTCATCCTCACCATGTATAGTCGTCTCCTTATTCCTCTCGATTGTTGACCATGTTGACAACACCAGAGGGCGGCGCCGCGACGAGCGAACCAAGGCGGAGGACGATGGTGAGGCCCCGGACGGGAAAGAATAGTTGCCAGGGAAGATGCGCAGAGTTTTAGGGTGCGATGTGGCCGCGATGCGTGCGCGGCAGCACAGCCAGCCGTGGGAGGCGGGAGCAGGTGGTCCCGCCGGTGCTGGTTTGGCTTTGGCGGCTGGAGGAAGAAGAGACTGAAGAAACACGATAGAAATTGAATGTTAATCCAACGGTCAAGGTTGGCATAATCATTTGGTAACTAAGCCAACACCACGTAGCATACTTTTTTATAGGAAGAAAAGAAAAACTGGGCTCGTTCGCCAGATAACATTTGCGAAACTGCCACCATTTGATCTTGCGTCGCAACTAAAACTGCCAGGAAAATGCGTTCGTTTGCCGTCCTCCTCCCAGGGAATGTTCGCCACATAACATTCCTGAAAATCAAAGACTTGAGAAGGCGTACAGAACAAGCTAGTGTACCAGTAAAGAGACATTGCTGAGTTTTAGAAAAAAGTGAGACGTGCTCCTGTAGCTGGTTCGAATCCAAACCTAGACTATGACTATATATAGTGAGATGCTACTCTACAAGTAATGAAACTGACATATCCAACGTTCACTTCTCCTCTTCTCTAGTTACTCTGCCTAGCATCAGAAGCTCCGGCCGCAGCAACCATGTCCGCTGGTGGCTCATCCACCTGCTCTTCAGCAGGCAACAACTAGATATGCACCAAGTCGCCACCCGTACCATCCCCTGTGGGTCTCATCACACCCCCGCCGGCACACTCACCGCAGCCGGTTGCTCATCGCAACCCACTGCTGTTGGTGTGGTGCCACTGCTGCAAATCACGCAGAGTCATCCGTCGCGTCTCAACTACAATCCTCAACCCTGGCCGAGTCTTCTAGAAATGCTCGAATCATGGGGTAATAATATGTTTAAGTGTTGTTCGCCTGCTTTCAGTTTGCTGATTTTTTTTAAAGTTTGGTTGATGATCTTCCAATTTGATTCGTGCAGAAAAGGGAAGATTTGTGTGATTTGTATTTCTGGGAAGTTGCTGATGTGGGGGAATGGAACTACGCTGATTATTTGGTTAGCCGAGGAATCCCAATACCAGCAGGTTGGGGTGTTGGACAAGTAACTGAAGGAACGACAGAAGAGGAAGATGCAGAGCAGAAGGTTAAAGATGCAGTTCCTCTGATCATGGCCAAGCAACAGCTGCTGAATGGCCTTGACAGCAATGAGGAGATGAAAGAGCTTATGAAGATAATGGGCAAGATCGTTGTGCTCTGTATGATGATTGTCTCTTTATTTGCAGTGTATGTAGCACTCGTGATGTATTTAATGGCTATGACATGAGCACTTTGCTGAAACTAGTAATGAATGAAACCTGTTTAGCAGGCTGGGCATAGTGTTGTGAACATCTAATGATTTCTATTAACGGAAATCGGGGGTATCCCCTTTTGCTCATAAATAAATAAATAGCAGAGGCCCTTTTGCTAATAAATAAATAAATTAGTAGATGCCCTGTCGGGTCAGCTTTGTTCCCATTCAAAGACATACAGCAAATTGCAGTCCAACATCAAACTATGTCATCAAATACAAGTTTCACAGCCAAATATGAGTACAACTAAATAACAATGTCATCATGTTTTAGTCGTGATACAATCACCAAACACAAATCAACATACATAATAAGTGACGTTCACACAGCAAAATACTAAACAACAACTTCATCAGGTTTCAGTTGTCATAGCAAACACAATTTCACATAGTAGATAAAAAGTTGTCTTCTCACAGGCAAATACGATAAAAGCAATCTAATCATCATCTGCAGCAGCAGCGTCAAAATCTTCGCCATGTGTATTAGTCTGAATCGTAAATCCCCCCAGTGTTATCTTCTTCTTCATCCTCAATGTCCTCGAACATTGCCATCTTATTGATCAACTCTCGTATGTCCACAGCTCGATAGGCAATCTTTTTGCCAGTGTCATTGACGTGATGGTTCTCAAAGAAACTAGGAACATATGTGGAATCTTCTACATCAGGAGCAGTGTAAGCATCATCTTGTGGTGCAACTTCATTAAACGAATTCCTCTGCTCAAACCTTTGCAATACTCTCCAGTCATCGCTACATGCATATGTGTCTTCCAAGAAAAATATCTGTGTTGCTTGATTTGCCAAAATAAAAGGCTCGTGGATGTGGTACGCCACCTTGACATTGATGGATTTGAAATAATCATCAGCTCTGGGTTTTGCGATCCTGGAAAACAGGTTATACCAACGACAGCACAACAGAATCACACACCAATGAACCTCGAAACTGGAGATATACTGCAACTGAACAATGTCGGTTATGTTAGCATACATTTCAGTTGTCTCTTTGCCGTACGTATCCGTGCTCATGATGGCACTGTTTTGTGTCTTCCTGCCTTCATCGCGTGCAAGGGTGTTGTAGCGCACATCTCCAATAACACAAGGTCTTACCCGAGTATCAGGACCCATTGCTAGTGCATAAAGGGCATCATTAACTGCCTGTCCATCCTCCCGCATCTTCTTAACCTATGGTTAGAAAATAGACAAACTGATCATCTTATGTACTCAATATATTAAAAAACCCGACAGTGCAATTCAAAAGCTTACACGACTCTTGAACCATTTCGCAAATCCTGCCATAACCAGTTTGTCAATGTTTCTTGGATTTCGCGGCAGTAACTCCTTTTTGTAGATGCTCACAACATAGTGATCACGTCAAACATCTAAATATATAAGAATGTGCTACAAGTTTAGTAGATTATGATGTATAAGATGCAGTACTTAGCACTTACTCGATATAAGGTAGAATCTCAGGACAGTTATTCAACACATACCAAACCATTTTGTCCAAATCTTTAGGTTTGTCATCTTGTCGACTCTTCCCTGTAACTCGAACAGAACAATCGAAAATATTGAGCTCAGGATTGTCTTCACCGACCTTTTCGCTAAGCTGATCAACTGCTTCAATGTATTTTGAGCAGAATGTCAACGCTTCTGTGGCAATGTAGGCCTATGCAATGGAACCCTCAGGTCTAGCTATGTTCCTAACATAGCCCTTAAAAGTGCCTAGCCGCCTTTCAATAGGGTACATCCAGCCATACTGTACTGGACCTCTAAGTAGTGCCTCATTAGGTAGATGAACAGCCAAATGCACCATCACATCAAAGAAGGCTGGAGGATATATCTTCTCAAGGTCTCATAGTATAGTTGGTATCTTGTCTCTAAGATGCTCCAAAGCATCTATCCTGATATTTCTGCTGCAGAGTTCCCGGAAGAATTGTCCCAACTCTGCAACTGCTCTGTATAAGTCAGGGCAGCCCAATCCTCTAAGGATAACAGGTAAAACCCTTTGAAGTAGGACGTGGCAGTCATGAGTTTTCAACCCTTGTACCTTGTTTCCATCTGCACTGACTCTCCTTTCAGGATTGGAAGCAAATCCATGTGGGAATCTCACACGTGATAGGACCTTGCAGAATTCTTTTCTTTTTACCTTGTCCAAGACGTACACAACTGGTGCCATATTCCGTGATGCACCATCATCTTTCACCTGCAAATTGGTTCTGATACGCAGGTGTGTCAAATCAATCCTAGATTTTAAGGTATCTTTCGTCTTGCCTTCAATATTAAGAAGTGTGCTGATAATGCTGTCACATATATTTTTCTTGATGTGCATCACATTAAGATTATGTCGCAGATCCAAATCTTTCCAATACTCCAAGTCCCACAAAGTGGACCTGCGGGTAAACAATAATCTCTCTTCTGCCCTGCCACGCTTCCTTTTCCCGCTACCATTATTAGGATGGTTTCCTGGTGTAATATGCCTGACCTTCTCTAATTCCTCTTGCAACTCATCGCCGGTGAGCCTCTTTGGCGCATCACAGTTTTCATGCTTTGCATTGAACACATGTCTTCGGTATTTTGTAGGACACAACTTGTCCTTGGCAAGGAAACGACGGTGTCCAATGTAACAGATCTTGCTAAGTATTGCGTATGACAGCGCATTCTTGTCACAGCAAACACATGCATTGTAACCATGTGTCGTTCGCCCTGACATAGTGCCCAAAGCCAGCTAATCATGGGTGCACCAAATTATAACAGCACGCAGAAAGAAATCAGCTGGTGGGCTGCTATATAGGTCTCGAGTGAGAACACCCCTCCATAGCTGTTGAAGTTCCTCCACAAGAGGCTCCATGAATAAATCAAAATCCTTTCCAGGACTTTTTGGACCTGGGATGAGCAAGGCCATCATGTAGTTTGATTCTTTGGTGCAGACATTTGGTGGCATGTTGTAAGGGATAACAAGCACTGGCCACATGCTATATGTGGTGCTCTGGTGGCCAAATGGGTTGAATCCATCTGTAGCTATGCCAAGTCTAATGTTTCTCGGGTCAGCAGCAAACTTTTTGTGTTTCTGATTGAAGCTTTTCTAGTCACTACCATGAGATGGATGGTTCATTACATTCTGATCTCTGTACTCCTAGTTCCTAGAATGCCACAGTACATCCTCTCTTGTTTCAGCATCATGAAACAACCTCTGCAATCTTGTTATAATTGGAAAATATCTCAGAACATTATGAGGAATCCTCTTCACAGCATCGCCATCTTTCCATCTTGATGATTTGCATTTTGGGCATTCACTTAAGTTGGCATAATCCTTCCGGAACAGAACACAATTATCTTTACAAACATGGATCATATCATATCCAATTCCAACTGCACGAAGGAAATTCTTCATTTTACTGTAGGTGTGTGGTAGCTCAGACGCATCTGGGAAAGATTTGCGGAAAGTAGCCAACATCACATTGAATGATTTGTTGGTCATCTGCTCAGATGTCTTCACCTGAAGAAAGGTGACCATAGCTGAGAATACTGATAGCTTATTGCCTGGGGTGACTGCCATGTTGCATTGTTCCAACATGCGGGCCCATCGTTTTTCTTCTGCAGGTGAAAGTTCATGAAATGCGCGAGCATTTCATAGCATTGTTTCAATGTTGGTCAAACTCACTGGCTCCGCCGCCACCACCTCCTCCTCCTCTTCCACCTGAGCATCAGACAGATCAAGATGGCGATCTGCTGCTTCCACATAGTCAGTAACATTGACGTTCACATCTTCACCATGATGAACCCACCTAGTATATGTGACCGACATCCCATACAAGTGTAGAGATTTTACATAGTTGACTGGGGTCTTGTAACTGAATTCATACAACTGCTACACGGGCAGAGCACATCTGATTTCGGACCATCGTACTCAGCTCTGATAAAGTTCAGGAAGTTTTCAACCCGCTCGACATATGCAGCGGAGAATCTTCGATCAGAAGTTATCCAAGTCCTGTCCATCTGTTAGACATACAAATTAGTTCTTCTACTAGATATTACAGTAAAAACATATATGCTTTTTTATAAAGTCCAGAAAAAATACCTAGGTCGATGTCTAAAGCTATGGAAAGATATTTGGACAAGCAGATCTAAGTGACGAAATATATGTAAAGCTAATTCAGCAAACAGATTTGAGTGCTAAATTATGGCAGGCTATTTCAGTAGTCAATGACTCTGAGCACACAGCCATCAAAGGCCATCTCAGGAACAAATATCGAGTATAAAACGGTGTCGAGCTATTTCACCTAACAGATTGGCTACTAGACCATGGCAATCTACTTCATAATAAATATATGGCAGGATATTTTAGCAACTAATCAGGTGTGGCATGCCTTCTCAGCAAAGCAGATTGAGTGCAGAACAGGGCAAGGAAGCTTCTTAAGCAGAGCATATTGACTGTAAACAATTTTGACAAACAGTGAGATTAACAGCGTCTATCAGCTAACATTCAGCGCTACTCCGACATGCACAGGGCGTCAGTCTAGAATGCGCGTACTGTGGGAGAAGCTGACCACCGTGCGTCTCCACAAGAATGTCGCCAGCGGTGGCGGCACGGCTAGAGGACGGTAGTCTACAAGAGCATACTGTGGGAGCGAGAGGATTGCCGTGCATCCCCTCAACGAACCGCGGTGCCGACGTATCGGCGCGGCGGGGAGGGCGGCTTTGGCGGAGCGAATGGAGTGGAGGGGGCCGGGGAGAGGGGGGTTTGGCGAATATTATTGGCTAGTTTGCTGAAGGGCAGTTGAATTTGGGATTTGGGGGGGGGGGATTTTCGCGCGGTGGGCGGGGGAGTTTGGCGCATGGCCGGTTTCTCCAAATGCGGTCCCACGTGTTAGTGAAGAGGCAAGCCGAAGCGCGTTCTGTTTGCATGAGAAGTGTGCAGGACCGACCATGTGAGGGGTGCAATGCGACCGCGACAAGCGTGCTGTGAGTGTACCGCCTTTTTCCTTTTAAACTTGGTGCTTCGCGCGATCCATCGATACTACTACTAGTAATCCGGTAATCCCGACTAAAATGGCGTGGCCGGGTCTTTTCCCACACGGTATGCTGGGAGGTTGGCTTAGTTTGTTTTTTTAGGACTTTATTTTTCAGGACAAGGCTTAGTTGGTTTGACAGACAGAGCGAGAGAAAGATGTGAGATGCTAATGTCTACTACGCAACCTTCTTCTTGTAGACTCTAGTTGGGCCTCCAAGCGCAGAGTTTTGTAGCACAATAGCAATTTTCCCTCAAGTGGATGACCTAAGGTTTATCAATCCGTGGGAGGCGTAGGATGAAGATGGTCTCTCTCAAACAACCCTGCAACCGAATAACAAAGAGTCTCTTGTGTCCCCAACACACCCAATACAATGGTAAATTGTATAGGTGCACTAGTTCGGCAAAGAGATGGTGATACAAGTGTAATATGGATAGTAGATATAGGTTTTTGTAATCTAAAAAATATAAAAACAGCAAGGTAACTAGTAACAAAAGTGAGCAAAAACAGTATTGCAATGCTTGAAAACAAGGCCTAGGGTTCATACTTTCACTAGTGCAAAGTCTCTCAACAATGATAACATAATTGGATCATATAACAACCCCTCAATGTGCAACAAAGAATCACTCCAAAGTTTCTATCGGAGAACATAGGATGAAAACATGCATCAACCCCTATGCATAGATTACCCCAATGTCACCTTGGGAATCCACGAGTTGAGTGCCAAAACATACATCAAGTGAATCAATAGAACATCCCATTGTCACCACAGATATCCCATTGCAAGACATACATCAAGTGTTCTCAAATCCAATACTCAATCCAACATAACGAAACCTCAAAGAGCAAGGCTCAATTCATCACAAGAAAGTAGAGGGGGGAGAACACCATATGATCCAACTATAATAACAAAGCTCGCGATACATCAAGATCGTGCCAAATCAAGAACACGAGAGAGAGATCAAACACATAGCTACTGGTACATACCCTCAGCCCCGAGGGTGAACTACTCCCTCCTCGTCATGGAGACCGCCGGGATGATGAAGATGGCCTCCGGTGATGGTTTCCCCCTCCGGCAGGGTGCCGGAACGGGCTCCCGATTGATTTTTTGTGGCTACAGAGGCTTGCGGCGGTGGAACATCCGATCTAGGGTTCTTTTCGGAGGTTTGGGTATTTATAAGAATTTTTGGCGTCGGTCTCATGTCAAGGGGGTGCCCGAGGGGCCCACAAGCCTGGAGCTAGCGCCCTGGGGGGTAGGGCGCGGCTAGCAGGCTTGTGGCCTCCTCGGTCACTTCCTGGCCCAGCTCCGGTGCTTCGGGGGTCTCTTTTGGTCCATAAAAAATCACCGTAAATTTTCAACCCATTCCGAGAACTTTTATTTCTGCACAATAAATGACACCACGGTAGTTGTGCTGAAAACAACGTCAGTGAGGGTTAGTTCTAATCAAATCATACCAAAACCATATAATTTTTTTGTAAGCATGGCATGAATACTTCATAAATTATAGATACGTTGGAGACGTATCAGCATCCCCAAGCTTAATTCCTGCTCGTCCTCGAGTAGGTAAATGATAAAAGAAAGAATTTATGAAGTGTGAATGCTACCTAACATATTTATCAATGTAAACTTCTTTATTGTGGCATGAATGTTCAGATCCATAAGATTCAAACCAAAAGTTTAATATTGACATAAAAACAATAATACTTCAAGCATACTAATAAAGCAATCATTTCTTCTCAAAATATCATGGCCAAAGAAAGTTGTCCCTACAAAATCATATAGTCTGGCTATGCCCTATCTTCATCACACAAAATATTTCATCATGCACAACCCCATGACAAGCCAAGCAATTGTTTCATACTTTTAATGTTCTCAAGCTTTTTCAACTTTCACGCAATACGTGAGCATGAGCCATGGATATAGCACTATAGGTGTAATAGAATATGATGGTTGTGGAGAAGACAAAAAGAAGGAGAAAGTCTCACATCAACTAGGCAAATTAATGGGCTATGGAGATGCCCATCAATTGATATCGATGCAAGTGAGTAGGGATTGCCATGCAACGGATGCACTAGAGCTATAAGTGTATGAAAGCTCATAATGAAAACTAAGTGGGTGTGCATCCAACTTGCTTGCTCATGAAGACCTAGGGCAATTTGAGGAAGCCCATCATTGGAATATACAAGCCAAGTCCTATAATGAAAAAAATCCCACTAGTATATGAAAGTGATAAAATAGGAGACTCTCTATCATGAAGAACATGGTGCTACTTTGAAGCACAAATGTGGAAAAAGGATAGTAACATTGTCCCTTCTCTCTTTTTCTCTCACTTTTTTTGTTTGGGCTCTTTGGCCTCTTTTTTATATTTTGGGCTCTTTGACCTCTCTTTTTTAAGTCCGGAGTCTCATCCCAACTTGTGAGGGAATCATAGCTTCCATCATCCTTTCCTCACATGGGACAATGCTCTAATAATGATGATCATCACACTTTTATTTACTTACAACTCAAGAATTACAACTCGATACTAGAACAAGATATGACTCTATATGAATGCCTCTGACGGTGTACCGGTATGTGCTATGATCAAGAGTGACATGTATAAAAAATATGAACGGTGGCCAAGCCACAAATACTATGCCAACTACATGATCATGCAAAGCAATATGACAATGATGGTATGTGTCATAATAAACGGAACGGTGGAAGTTGCATGGCAATATATCACGGAATGGCTATGGAAATGCCATAATAGGTAGGTATGGTGTCTGTTTTGAGGAAAAGTGTATGGTGGGTTTAATGCACCGGCGAAAGTTGCGTGGTACTAGAGAGGCTAGCAATGGTGGAAGGGTGAGAGTGCGTATAATCCATGGACTCAACATTAGTCATAAAGAACTCACATACTTATTGCAAAAATTTATTAGCTATCGAAACAAAGTACTACACACATGCTCCTAGGGGGATAGATTGGTAGGAAAAGACCGTCGCTCGTCCCCGACCACCACCCATAAGGAAGACAATCAAAAAATAAATCATGCTCCCACTTCATCACATAACGGTTCACCATACGTGCATGCTACGAGAATCACAAACTTTAACACAAGTATTTCTACCAATCCACAATTACTCACTAGCATGACTCTAATATCACCATCTTTATACCTCAAAACAAATGCAAGGAATCAAACTTCTCATCTATTCAATGCTCTTTATATGAAAGTTTTTATTATATCCCTCTTGGATGCCCATCATATTAGGACTAAATTCATAACCTAAGAAAATTACCATGCTGTTTAAGACTCTCAAAATAATATAAGTGAAGCACGAGAGCTCATCAATTTCTTCAAAATAAAACCACCGCTGTGCTCTAAAAAGATATAAGTGAAGCACTAGAGCAACTGACAAACTACTCCAAAAAGATATAAGTGAAGATCAATGAGTAGTCAAATAATTAAGTAGCTATGTGAAGATTCTCTCTCATTTAAGAATTTCAGATCTAAAGTATTTTATTCAAACAACAAGCAAAAAATAATAAAATTATATTCCAAGAACAGCACACATCATGTGAAGAAGCAAAAACTTAGGCTCAACCGAGGCTAATCGATAATTGTTGATGAAGAAAGGTGGGATGCTTACCGGGGCATCCCCAAGCTTAGATGCTTGAGACTTCTTGAAATATTATCTTGGGATGCCTTGGGCATCCCCAAGCTTGAGCTTTTGTGTCTCCTTAATTCCTTATATATCACGGTTTCCCTAAATCTTAAAAACTTCATCCACACAAAACTCAACAAGAACTCGTGAGATAAGTTAGTATAAATCAAATCCAAAACCTTATCAATATCTAATGTATAAAATCACTAAAATTATTATTTAACATTTCATACTAAATGCCTCTGCATATTTAATACTCCTATCCTCAAATAGAATCATTAAACAAGCAAACATATGGAAACAATGCAGACATAACAGCAATCTGTCTAAACAAGACAATCTATAAGAAGTGCAATTATACTCATACTTAGCTAACTCCAAAAATTCTGAAAAATTACCACACTGTAGAAAATTTGTTTCTACTCATCTTGTACAAATTTCAAGATTTTATGACGTTCTTAATTTCTATAAGAATTCAGACAATAATAGAGAACTTTCTGTTTTCAAAACAGCAACATATAGACTTGCAAAATAAGCATGGTAAAGGCTATACTTGACATTTTTATTGAAATAAAAGATGCAAAACATTAATATAAATAACAGAAAGCAAATCCTAATAAAATAAAATGACGCTCCAAGCAAAACTCATATCATGTGATGAATAAAAATATAGTTCCAAGTGAGGTTACCGATAATGTTGAAGACGAAAGAGGGGATGCCTTCCGGAGCATACCCAAGCTTAGTTGCTTGGATCTTCCTTGAATATTACCTTTGAGTTACTTGGGCATCCCCAGCTTAGGGTCTTGTCACTTCTTATTCTCCTCATATCGATATCTCACCCAAAACTTGAAAACTTCAATCACACAAAACTTAACAAAACTTCGTGAGATGGGTTAGTATGATAAAACAAATCATTCACTTTGGTACTATCAAGACAAGATTCAAAAAAATCTCACATGATGCCTACTTTACCATATCATCTATACAATTTATATTGAGCAATATAAGCCATAGAAACTAGAAAACAAGCAAACTATGCATAAAAAACAGAATCTATCCAAAACAGAACAGTCTGTAAAGATCTGAATTATAGTGATACCTATGTATCTCCAACAACTCTGAAAAATTATGAAAATGTGGAAAATTTATATATAAATCTTGTGTAAAAAATTCAGAGTTTTTCAACGTTCCAGTGAATTTTAACAAATCTTTTACTGGAAGCAAAAGTTTCTGTTTTTGTACAGAATCAAATGAACTATCAACCACAATATCCCAAAGGCTTTACTTGGCACTTCATTCAAACAAAAGCTATAAAATATGATTAATACAGTATCTTAATCATGTGAACACACAAAAACAGTAGTGGTAAATATTGGTTTGTCTCCCAACATGCGCTTTTCTTTAATGCCTTTTTAGCTAGGCATGATGATTTCAATGATGCTCACATAAAACATAAGAATTGAAACATAGCGGGAGCATCATGAAGCATATGACTAGCACATTTAAGCCTAACCCACTTCCTATGCATAGGGATTTTGTGAGCAAACAATTTATGGGAGCAAGAATCAACTAGCTTAGGAAGGCAAAACAACCATAACTTCAAGATTTTCAACACATAGAGAGGAAACTTGATATTATTGCAATATGTAGAAGCATATGTTCCTCTCTCATAATAATTTTCAGTAGCATCAGGAATGAATTCAACAATATAACTATCACATAAAGCATTCTTTTCATGATCCACAAGCATAGAAATTTTATAACTTTCCACATAAGCAAATTTATTCTCATGAATAGTAGTGGGAGCAAACTCAACAAAATAACTATCATGTGAGGCATAATCCAATTGAAAATTAAAATCATGATGACAAGTTTTATGGTTATAATTATTCTTTATAGCATACATGTCATCACAATAATCATCATAGATAGCAACTTTGTTCTTGTAATCAATTGGAACCTCTTCCAAAATAGTGGATTCATCATTAAATAAAGTCATGACCTCTCCAAATCCACTTTCATAATTATTACAATAAGATTCAACACCCTCCAAAATAGTGGGATAATTAGTACCTAGAGTTGACACTCTTCCAAACCCATTTTCATCAATATAATCATCATAAATAGGAGGCATGCTTTCATCACAATAAATTTTCTCATCAAAACTTGGGGGCCTAAAAATACCATCTTCATCAAACATAGCATCCCCAAGCTTATGGCTTTGCATATGATTAGCATCATGGATATTCAAAGAATTCATACCAACAACATTGCAATCATGCTCATCATTCAAATATTTTATGCCAAACATTTTATTGACTTCTTCTTCTAACACTTGAGCACAATTTTCCTTTCCATCATTTTCATGAAAGACATTAAAAAGATGAAGCATATGAGGCAACCTCAATTCCATTTTTTTGCAGTTTCCTTTTATAGACTAAACTAGTGACAAAACAAGAAACTAAAAGATTCAATTGCAAGATCTAAAGATATACCTTCAAGCACTCACCTCCCCGGCAACGGCGCCAGAAAAGAGCTTGATGTCTACTACGCAACCTTCTTCTTGTAGACTCTAGTTGGTCCTGCAAGCGCAGAGTTTTGTAGGACAGTAGCAATTTTCCCTCAAGTGGATGACCTAAGGTTTATCAATCCGTGGGAGGCGTAGGATGAAGATGGTCTCTCTCAAACAACCCTGCAACCGAATAACAAAGAGTCTCTTGTGTCCCCAACACCCCCAATACAATGGTAAATTGTATAGGTGCACTAGTTCGGCGAAGAGATGGTGATACAAGTGTAATATGGATAGTAGATATAGATTTTTTTAATCTGAAAATATAAAAACAGCAAGGTAACTAGTAACAGAAGTGAGCAAAAACGGTATTGCAATGCTTGAAAACAAGGCCTAGGGTTCATACTTTCACTAGTGCAAAGTCTCTCAACAATGATAACATAATTGGATCATATAACAACCCCTCAACGTGCAACAAAGAATCACTCCAAAGTTTCTATCGGAGAACATAGGACAAAAATGTGCATCAACCCCTATGCATAGATTACCCCAATGTCACCTCGGGAATCCGCGAGTTGAGTGCCAAAACATACATCAAGTGAATCAATAGAACATCCCATTGTCACCACAGATATCCCATCGCAAGACATACATCAAGTGTTCTCAAATCCAATACTCAATCCAACATAACGAAACATCAAAGAGCAAGACTCAATTCATCACAAGAAAGTAGAGGGGGGAGAACACCATATGATCCTACTATAATAACAAAGCTCGCGATACATCAAGATCGTGCCAAATCAAGAACACGAGAGAGAGAGAGAGATCAAACACGTAGCTACTGGTACATACCCTCAGCCCCGAGGGTGAACTACTCCCTCCTCGTCATGGAGACCGCCGGGATGATGAAGATGGCCTCCGGTGATGGTTTCCCCCTCCGGCAGGGTGCCGAAACGGGCTCCCGATTGGTTTTTCATGGCTACAGAGGCTTCCGGCGGTGGAACTTCTGATCTAGGATTCTTTTCGGAGGTTTGGGTATTTATAAGAAGTTTTGGCGTCGGTCTCACATCAAGGGGGTGCCCAAGGGGCCCACAAGCCTGGAGCTAGAGCCCTGGGGGGTAGGGCATGGCTAGCAGGCTTGTGGCCTCCTCGGTCACTTCCTGGCCCAGCTCCGGTGCTTCGGGGGTCTCTTTTGGGCCATAAAAAATCACTGTAAATTTTTAGCCCATTCCGAGAATTTTTATTTCTGCACAAAAAATGACACCACGGTAGTTCTGCTGAAAACATCGTCAGTCCGGGTTAGTTCTAATCAAATCATACCAAAACCATATAAAATTGTTGTAAACATGGCATGAATACTTCATAAATTATAGATACATTGGAGACGTATCAGATGCGTGAACGTGTAGTGGACGTACTATTGGAGTGCCTAAGATAAATTGTGTATGTATACCTGTGTGTTTATTTACTTCGCATGTTAGCTTTGTCTCGGGTCAAACCTTCTAAACTTAGAAAAAAATTATACACACAAAAATGAACCATCATTCAATATATTTTCATACAATATATCTTACTGTTATTGTGAAAGTTCATATACACCGGACGAGATTCATGCAAACAGGGCAGATTTTCATTACATTTCGAACTTTTATAGGACAGAAAAAGAAAAGAAACTCGACCCTAAACCTATTCTACGGCGGCGACCGACGTCCACTTTCCTTTGTACTTCCGCATCGGCGACGACGTCCTCCATCTGCCGTCTCCATGAATGGTGGAGGGGTTCAAGACCCGTGAAGTGAAGGTGCGGTCTCCGGCGAGGAAGAGTAGAACACGGGAGACGGACCGGCCAGTTGGCACACCATGCCCTGCCGCCTCCCATGCCCTACTCATCCTCGGAGGAGTCCCCGACCTCGGCGGTGCCGGTGGACGTGAGGTCGATGATGATGGACGTGGACGGTCTGTCGCTTCACCTGCCACATGCGCCACTGAACGTTGGACGGCGGCAAGTAGGACGTGTGGCTTGCGGTGCTCCCATCATCGGCCGCCAGCGTGGCCACCGCTTGTGCGGTCGCGTTCGCGTCCGGCTACGTCGGTATTGCGTTGCGAGCGGCGAGTTGAGCGAGGGCGGCAACGTTGAGCTTCATCCCCGAAGACAAGCTCTCCCGCAGACCGTTCCCGCTCGCGGTCATGGTGGATGTGGTGCCAGGTAGGAGGATGCGCTATGGTGTGGAGTTTAGCTGGGCATTGCCGCTTTAAGTAGCGCATTCCGGTGAGGCCAAGCGTCCGGGTGCATCAATAAGTCGCCAGAGTTGGTTCCTCGGGCAGCGAGCCTGCTTAATGACGGCATACGGACGGACGACATGAATGCGGGCAGCTGGCGCCGGCTTGGAACGCACGCGCGCGATGGCGTGAGGGACGAGGGTTTTTTGTGTGCCAGGGTAGTCAATTGCGGGCATGGCAACATTGGACATGCCCTTTTCTCACATGCGATCCCACATCATTGAAAGATGACCCGACATGGTCTCAGGTCCTGGGGATGCAGTTGGCCGCGCTAGAACACTCCGCGGACGCATCGCGGCGCGTGCGCACTTTGGCACCCCGTGCATCCTCGACGAGCCGGGTGTTGATCTGGTGGTCGTGCCACAGGGGTAGCGCCACCCTCGGCACCCTGAAGCCGAGCGTGTCTAGCGGCGATGAGTGTGTCGCTCACCGCGGTCGCCGTGTCCAGAGGCGGTGCGGGAGCTGTGCCATGTTGCTGGCCCCCATGACCCACATGAACAGTTGCTGGTGGCGAGGAGGTCATGGGCCAGCTCCTCCATTGGACTAGTCTGTGCCATGTCATCCCGACAGGTGTGCCCCACATGTCGGTTTCCATGTTTTCCCGGCCAAATTCAAGCGTCAGTATGGCCTCATTAACACTCGGCCAAATTCTAGTCTAGTAGTAAATGACGCGGGCGGGAGGGGGAGGGACATCGGTTTGCTCTCAACTGCGGTCCCACAAGCGAGCAAAAACGCAAGACGAAGCGCGTTCCATTCGGTGAGCGACGTGCAGGGTCCACCGTGCCGGGGTGCAACGCGATCGCGACAAGAGTGATGTACACCGTCCGTTCCTTATGAACCTGCATACTTCGAGTACTCCTTTTTTTGAACACAGTACAGACGCAAGCGCTCATACATGCGCGCATACACTCACCCCTATGAACACATACACGCACACCCTACCCCTATGAGCACCTTCGAGAGACCGAGCCTTCATATCTATATCTCTACTCTTATCTCTACTCTTGGTGATGATGGTGTGCCTGCCATCTTGCAATATAGACCATCCGATCTATATCTGACGGATAGAAAGCAAACTATGGCAATTTTTCAAAAAGATACCCGCACCTCTTTCATTCATCCTTATCTCCCAAAACTTCATTGTTGAGTAATTAAAAAAGGAAGCCTCTGGAATAATCTGGCATGGTGGTCGCTGCCGGCGTCGTCCATCCCCATGCCACCGCTAAGTCCGACCACCAATCACCACCGCGCCCCACTCCTCCTCACCTTATCTCTCATCTTTCTCGAGATATCATTTTTCGGTGAAATTCTCGAGATACCATTTTTTGATGAAATTCTCGAGATATCATTAGTTTTTACACATGGGATTACTCCTGCATGGGTAAAAAAATGCATCCTGATGTTCCGTGCAATGCACGGGCATCTTGCTAGTCATCTTGAGATTTACGAAGTCACCGCCTCATCGTCGACAGGAACGGTGGGGAGGTCCAGATGTCTGCCATGTGAAACTTCAAAACTTTGGTCCCATCCCACCCCACAACTCTCCAGCCTCCAGCCGTCCGGCTTTGCAAACTCCGCACAGTCAAAACCGATTGACCGGTCGTCACCGGAACCACTATTCACACCAGAACCTTCGCTGCTCGGCCTACGCCAGCTACTTGCCAGCCGGTCACCACTACCCCAAAACCATACCTCCTCTCCAGCCCATTCCCCCACCTTTCGATCCCCTAGCCCGCATTAGCCGTCCCCTAGTTCGCTGGAAAGCCATGGTGCATCGCAAGATCACGTACAACAAGATGCTGACGCCGGAGCGCCGCGCAGAAATCGCGACGGCGGTCGGCGCCATAGACCTTCGTTCCCAAGCTCGCTTTGCGGCGGGCCAATCCTCGAGTTCTCTGGAGCTAAGCTCCGAGGAGGAGGAAGTCGATCCAATGTTCATGGCGGAGGTCGCGGCGCAGAAGGCCCCCGATGCGTATGAGATGATGGACGTCGACTTCGTGCTGGTGTCCGGGTCCCCCATGGTGCAGGCGGACCAGCGGTTCAATCTGGCGATCCTAAAGGAGGACCGGGAGGCGGAGGCACAACTTGACGCGGAGCGCGCGGATGCCGCTGCCATCGAGGCCCTCCTGCAGGCGGAACCGGATGTCATGGACGTGAACCGGGCGGTGGAGGCTCAACTTGATGCGGAGCGCGTGGATGCCGCTGCCATTGAGGCCCTCCTGCAGGTGGAACCGAATGTCCTGGACTTGAACCTGGCGGCGGAGGCTCAACTCGACGCGGAGCGCATGGATGCCGCTGCCATCGAGGCCCTCCTGTAGGCGGAACTGAACATCATGGACGTGAACCGGGCGGTGCTCGCGTCCATGCAGAGCGCCCGCACGCTCCGCGTGAACGAGTAGCTGGAGGCCGAGGAGAACCACGGTGCAGAGACACACGTCGGCAGCTACGGCTGGTTCGCGCCGGCAGCCAACGACGACGAGGCCACCTTGTTCCACGAGCAGTGATAGTTTTTCTTTATGATGTTGTTTTTAGGGATATTTTGCTGTGTAAAAAAATATATTTATGCAAGTCGCCTGACTTTCATCATTTGGGTCAGTCGACCATTTCAGGCGGTTGGATGAATATCCTACGTCTCCTAACCCTTCTTCTTCCCCACCTCTTCTTCTTCCCCAACAGACCACCGCACGAGTGCATGGATCTTCCCCAACATGTGGTTGGATAAACATACTATATAAATGAAAATTATGTGTCGGTGGTTGGATGGCTGAGTTTGGTTTGATCACATGTGGTAGCACGTGTCAGTGAGGGTGCGTTCCCTTGGTTGGGTTTGCAGCGTGCAGGAGCGACTGTGTGAGGGTGCGGTGCGACCGCGACAGCCATGTGTAAGTGTACCTCCTTTTCATTTTGAAAAACTTTAGGCAAGCTTGGCAAAAATGTGTGGTAAAGTATGGCAATGCAAGGCCTAGACCCAAACAGGATACAAGTACGTACTACTTGTGTTAAAAAAGAAAGGCGGGGTTTTCCTTCGTTGGATTGATCGACACAAATCCTCGTTTGACGTGTCAATTAATGCGTATTTTTTTCTCCAACGCCCAAAGAGCTAACCATCTCACTCCTCATTGCTTGATTAATACAGCGCCATGCAAACCAACCTTCTTACTTCCGCATGCATGCAAGTGTATATTAATGTCCTTGGTTGCTAGTACGAGGCAAATCCCATCAATTTTGCCTCGATTAGTGTTAGTGGCCTTCTGCAAATTGTAATTTTGATACTGGCCTTGTATACAAAAAAATGGAGGTAGTAACTATTTGACATCCTTCCCCATTGCGGTGACGTTGACGATATCTCTAACGTTGTGGCTTTGGCGAAGTGTGTTCGATGGAGCACACCATTGAGGGAGACCATGGTAAGTCATTCGCAAGTGCCGCCTGCGAGCCGAGACAACCGCCTTCTTTGGATCCAGGAAGTCCGTTGAACCAAAGGAGGCATAAATGTACTACTACACAATAGCGTCGTCCATCCAGCTTAGTGCGGTAAGGTGGTTTCTCGAAGAAGACGATGGAGAAGCGGAGTCAGCGAAGAGTGAAATGATGGTTGCTTGTCCGTGCTTTGTGATTTGACGCCTCACTGCTTTGTGATTTGTAATAGAAGGGACATGGGAGTAGACTCTATGCTCTATACTGTACATGCGTCCAAGCACGGGAGAAAGAGGAGAGAGGTTGCATATTTTTATTCCTTTAATCAATCAATTAGGGAGCTTCGGTTCCCTCTTTTTGGCTTTGGCAGCACCCTCCACAATGGTTCCCATCGATGCCAAAAGCTATTTTCACATTTGGCTACACATTGTGGATGCCCTTAACCATACCACTTGGTTTTACTCTTGTGTGCTATCTATACAAATCTCGATTATATTGATCTAAAAAATTATATCAAGATTAGTAAAAAGGAGGTGATTTTGCCACGCGGAAGGCAGGGGAGGTTTCTTATTTTTAGAGGACGTTGGCCTGGCGGTTTGCTAACATGCGGTCCCACGTGTCAGTGATTTACCAAGCCGATACACGTCCCACATGAGGCAGAACAACGGCAGAAGCAACACGTGATTAACTTGAAGAATATGAGGGAGAAGCGGATTCAGCAACGAGTGAAATGATGGTTGCTTCGTCCCTCCAACTTCTTTTTTTGGCATCACTTCGTCCCTCCAACTTAACTGTGGGAAAGGTGCAGCTTTGTGATTTGACGCCTCATTGCTCATTACTACGCCGACGCCATGACCGGGGTGCTTCACCCCTGCTGCTCTGCACTATTATTTCGGTATGGCACGTGGACCCGGTTGCTTGATGTCCCACATGTCGGTGAAAGGGACTAGAACATTTATGAAAGCGAGCGCTCCACTCTTACGACGGAGGAGTACACTACACGGCGGCCCAATGAACTGTTACTTGTACTGTAGTACTACTGTAGTTTTGCTGTTTCGCACGATCCATCGATACAAACCTGATTAAACAGGCAAGGGCGGGATTTTTCCTGCGCGGTAGATGATACTAGCCATACATTTCAAAGGCAATTTTAATGTATGCAAACTGAATAATTAAGTAACAATATGAGATCTAGTAAAACTAAAAACACATATGATTTATTGTGTTAGAGTGTAGTAGTGCTGTATTGCATAGTTGTTAGATGTAACATGCGAGAACGTGTAGAGGTGTACTTTTGGAGGGCCTACAGAGAGAAGTTGGGCATAAAGTGGATTCAAATATTTGTATTCGTCTTCATAGCATTTGTAACTCATATCTACAATTTATACGGTAGACGTGAATGCTTGTTCGCTCTTATGAAACCAGTACAGCAATAATGGGGTGGCGTGCGCCAATTTAGGCACTGGCACGTTGGCCTACTCGGCTCCACAAAGAGAGCGATAGAAGAGATAAATACACTGGCGGTCAGTGTATTTCAAGCGAAAATTGTAATACGGTCACCGAACTTTAGAGTACGCTCATTATGGTCACTATATATGTTTTGTGGTGATTATACGGTCACTTGCTCACCGTTCAGCATCGGATTGCACTCTGTTGACCGGCCAAATAGTTTGCGTGGCACTATGTTGACTGGTTAAATTGACCATGTTCCTTGTGGGTCCCACCTGTCAGTTCGCATAGGAAAAAAGTAAGATAAACACAAATTTACGCAGGCACAACAAGACTCCAATCCGTGCGCAGGAACCACCTGGTTGTGTATGTGTCTGTCAGGGCCTGATGTGTGCGCATGCACGTGTAGGTTGAGCACTTGAGCGTAAGCGTATGTGTTGGTCGTGTGGTGTGTGCATGCATGCGTGCGTGTGTGCGTGTGAGTGTTGCGTGCGTGCGTGGCTGCGTGTGTACGTGTGAGTGCTGCGTGCAAGCGTGCGTGATGTGTATAATCACCACACCAGCTCCTATGTGTTAAAACAGACGGCTCAGCATACCAATACAAGACTACCTTGTCCGCTGTGCCCGCAGTCATGACTTCGAACCACCACCCAATATTTTTTTATCGTTTGTTTTCATTCTTATACACGTCGACAGGTGGGCCCAATGGTAGTGAGATAATGTGATGCAACACTAGAGGTGCCACGTGGAGCGTTTAACTGGTCAACTAGTCGTGTCTTGAACAAATACAGAGCTGTACGGTGAGCCCGTGACTGTATAATAACCACAAAACATAAATGGTGACCGTAATGAGTGGATTCTGAAGTCCAATGTACGTATCCTACTTTCGCTTCAAATACAATGATCGTCACTGTATATATCGCGAGAGAAAGATGAAACATGCGTGAATGTGCTGGGGGCGTACTTTTAGAGGACCTGGAGATAGTTTGTGTGCGTACGTGAAAGGGGTGTGTGCGAAGGAGAGAGAGATGCTCTTCGTATCTCTTTATTATGACTAACTTTATATATAGTATAAAAATATAAAAGTTCACAGTGCGTAATAAATATCATTGGGTGCACCATGCAATGCAAATTAACTTTCATACTCCATATAAGTTTGTAATGTTGTATATATGTAGAAATTCTCAAAATAAATTTTTGGCCACACTTTGTGTGGTTTTATTCAAAAGGAATGTTGTATGCGAAGTAAACATGAAGAGAGGGCTTTTTAGATCAATGGGGTACGTGATAAGATGTAACATGTGTGAATGTGTAGTTGACGTATTTGGCAGGGCCTAGAGAGGGTATGTGTACATATTCGAGAGAGGCATGGATAGAGGGGTCGGCGGGGGGGGGGGGGCGACATGGGAGAGATAGCACGAGAAATGAGAGAGGTCTAGATAGAGAGAGACGGATAGGATGTCACGGCAAGAGATGCCCTTGAGTGTGTACATGCAAGGGGGAGGGGATAGAGGCATGAGGAGAAAATATTTTGTGTGGTGTCTGTGTTGGTATGTGTGGGCGTGTGCTACTTCTTGAGCTTGCGTTGGTTTTTCCCTTGAAGAGGAAAGGGTGGTGCAGCAAAGTAGAGATAAGTATTTCCCTCAGTTAAGAACCAAGGTATCAATCCAGTAGGAGATACACGCAAGTCTCCAATCTATGCACCTGCACAAACAATCAAACACTTGTACCCAACGCGATAAAGGGGTTGTCAATCACTTCACGGTCACTTGCAAAGGTGAGATCTGATAGAGATAGATATAAAAGCTTACTAAAACGTAAAACAAAATAAAAGTAAATAAATTGCAGCAAGGTATTTTTGGGTTTTTTGGTTTATAGATATGAAAATATATGATGGACAATAGACCCGGGGGCCATAGGTTTCACTAGAGGCTTCTCTCTTGAAGGCAAATAATACGGTGGGTGAACAAATTACTGTCGAGCAATTGATAGAAAAGCGCAAAGTTATGACGATATCCAAGGCAATCATTATGAATATAGGCATCACGTCCGTGTCAAGTAGACCGAAACGATTCAGCATCTACTACTATTACTCCACACATCGACCGCTATCCAGCATGCATCTAGAGTATTAAGTTCATAAGAATGGAGTAACGCCTTAAGTAAGATGACATGATGTAGAGGGATAAACTCAAGCAATATGATGAAAGCCCCATCTTTTTATCCTTGATGGCAACAATACAATACGTGCCTCGCTACCCCTACTTTGTCACTGGGTGAGGACACCGCAAGATTGAACCCAAAACTAAGCACCTCTCCCATTGCAAGAAGAACCAATCTAGTTGGCCAAATCAAACCGATAATTCGAAGAGAAATACAAAGATATCAAATCATGCATATAAGAATTCAGAGAAGGTTCAAATAATATTCATAGATAAACTGATCATAAATCCACAATTCATCGGATCTTGACAAACACACCGCAAAAGAATATTACATCAGATAGATCTCCAAGAACAATGAGGAGAACATGGTATTGAGAATCAAAGAGAGAGAAGAAGCCATCTAGCTACTAGCTATGGACCCATAGGTCCGTGGTAAACTACTCACGCTTCATTGGAAGGGCAACAGAGTTGATGTAGAAGCCCTCCGTGATTGAATCCCCCTCCGGCAGGATGCCGAAAAAGGCCCCAAGATGGGATCTCACGGGAACAGAAGGTTACGGCGGCGAAAAAGTATTTTGGTGGACGCTTCTGGTGGTTTGGGAATATTTCTGAATTTATAGGCCAAAGATTAGGGTTGGAGGACTCCCGTGGGGCCCACAAGTCAGGAGGCGCGTCCCCCAGGGCGCACCCTGAGGGCTTGTGGAGCCCTCGGTACTCTTCTGCCTTCCTCTCCAAGTCCTACGTGTGTCTTCTGGTCCAAGAAAAATCATCACGAAAGTTTTATTCCGTTTGGACTCCGTTTGGTATTCCTTTTCGGCAAAACTCAAAAACAAGGAAAAAACAGAAACTGGCATTGGGCTCTAGGTTAATAAGTTAGTCCCAAAAATAATATAAAATAGCATATTAATGCATATAAAACATCCAAAACAGATAATATAATAGCATGGAACAATAAAAAAATTATAGATACGTTGGAGGCGTATCAAGCATCCCCAAGTTTAATTCCTGCTCGTCCTAGAGTAGGTAAATGATAAAAACAGATTTTTTGATGTGGAATGCTACCTAACATATTTATCCATGTAATTTTATTTATTGTGGCATGAATATTCAGATCCATAAGATTCAAAACAAAAGTTTAATATTGACATAAAAACAATAATACTTCAAGCATACTAATAAAGCAATCATGTCTTCTCAAAATAACATGGCCAAAGAAAGTTATCCCTACAAAATCATATAGTCTGGCTATGCTCCATCTTCATCACACAAAGTATTAAATCATGCACAACCCCGATGACAAGCCAAGCAATTGTTCCATACTTTTGATGTTCTCAAACTTTTTCAACTTTCACGCAATACATGAGCGTGAGCCATGGATATAACACTATAGGTGGAATAGAATATGGTGGTTGTGGAGAAGACAAAAAGAAGGAGATAGTCTCACATCAACTAGGCGTACCAACGGGCTATGGAGATACCCATCAATAGATATCAATGTGAGTGAGTAGGGATTGCCATGCAACGGATGCACTAGAGCTATAAGTTTATTAAAGCTCAAAAAGAAACTAAGTGGGTGTGCATCCAACTCGCTTGCTCACGAAGACCTAGGGCAATTTGAGGAAGCCCATCATTGGAATATACAAGCCAAGTTCTATAATGAAAAATTCCCACTAGTGTATGAAAGTGACAACATAGGAGACTCTCTATCATGGAGATCATGGTGCTACTTTGAAGCACAAGTGCTGTAAAAGGATAGTAGCATTGCCCCTTCTCTCTTTTCTCTCATTTTTTTTCTCTGTTATTTTTGTTTGGGCTTATTTTGGCCTCTTTTATTTTTTGTAAAGTCTGGAGACTCATCCCAACTTGTGAGGGAATCATAGCTTCCATCATCCTTTCCTCACATGGGACAATGCTCTAATAATGATGATCATCACACTTTTATTTACTTACAACTCAATAATTACAACTCGATACTTAGAACAAAAATATGACTCTATATGAATGCCTCCGGCGGTGTACCGAGATGTGCAATGATCAAGAGAGACATGTATAAAAAATATGAACGGTGGCCTTGCCACAAATACTATGTCAACTACATGATCATGCAAAGCAATATGACAATGATGAAGCATGTCATAATAAATGGAACGGTGGAAGTTGCATGGCAATATATCTCGGAATGGCTATGGAAATCCCATAATAGGTAGGTATGGTGGCTGTTTTGAGGAATGGTATATGGTGGGTGTAGTGTACCGGTGAAAGTTGCGCGGTACTAGAGAGGCTAGCAATGGTGGAAGGGTGAGAGTGCGTATAATCCATGGACTCAACATTAGTCATAAAGAACTCACACACTTATTGCAAAAGTCTATTAGCTATCAAAACAAATACTACACGCATGCTCCTAGGGGTATAGATTGGTAGGAAAAGACCATCGCTCACCCCCGACCGCCACTCATAAGGAAGACAATCAATAAATAAATCATGCTCCGACTTCATCACATAACGGTTCACCATACGTGCATGCTACGGGAATCACAAACTTTAACACAAGTATTTCTACCAATCCAAAATTACTCACTAGCGTGACTCTAATATCACCATCTTTATATCTCAAAACAATCATAAGGAATCAAATTTCTCATAGTATTCAATGCTCTTTATATGAAAGTTTTTATTATATCCCTCTTGGATGCCCATCATATTAGGACTAGATTCATAACCAATGCAAATTACCATGCTGTTTAGAGAGACTCTCAAAATAATATAAGTGAAGCATGAGAGTTCAACAATTTCTATAAAATAAAGCCACCACTGTGCTCTAAAAAGATATAAGTGAAGCACTAGAGCAAAATTGCCTAGCTCAAATGATATAAGTGGAGCACATAGAGTATTCTAATAAATTCATGATTCATGCGTGTCCCTCTCAAAAGGTGTGTACAGCAAGGATGATTGTGGCAAACTAAAAAGCAGAGACTCATATCATACAAGACGCTCCAAGCAAAACACATATCATGTGGTGAATAAAAATATAGTCTCAAGTAAATTTACCGATAGACGAAGACGAAAGAGGGGATGCCATCCGGGGCATCCCCAAGCTTAGATGCTTGGTTGTCCTTGAATATTACCTTGGGGTGCCTTGTCCATCCCCAAGCTTAGGCTCTTGCCACTCCTTATTCCATAGTACATAAAATCTTTACCCAAAACTTGAAAACTTCACAACACAAAACTCAACAGAAAACTCATGAGATCCGTTAGTATAAGAAAATAAATCACCACTTTTTGGTACTGTTGTGAACTCATTATTTACTTATATTGGTGTAATATATACTGTATTCCAACTTCTCCATGGTTCATACCCCCGATACTACCCATAGATTCATCAAAATAAGCAAACAACACATAGAAAACAGAATCTGTCAAAAACAGAACAGTCTGCGAAGATCTGAATTGTTCTAATACTTATGTAACTCCAAAAATTCTGAAGAATTAGGACAACAGAGGAAATTTGTATATAAATCTTGTGAAAACAATTCAGGGTTTTTCCATGCTCCAGTGAATTTAAAAAATTCTTTTACTGAACGCAAAAGTTTCATTTTTTTAGCAAGATCAAATCAACTATCACCGTAAGCCATCCCAAAGGTCTTACTTGGATCAAACACTAATTAAAACAGAAAAACACAATTACTACAGAGGTAATAATGTGTATTTATTGAAAAATAGAACCAAAATCAAAAAACATAAAAATAAAATTGGGTTGCCTCCCAACAAGCGCTATTATTTAATGCCCCTAGCTAGGCATAAAACCTTGATCTAGGTATTATCATCTTTGGTATGCAACTCCTCAATTGCACACTTATAACCCTTAGGAGACCTTTTGGTTTTATCAATAATCACACTCCTAGGCAAAAAACAAGAAATTCACTCGTGGCAATTGGTTCCATAATAATATTGATAAAGTTAGGGTGAACACTTATCATCTTAAGATCTTCATTTCCTTTACTAGAAGATTCACACTTATTCTTAGGAACATAAATAAATTTAGTAGATTTAGTAGGAGGAAAATTTGGAGTAGTTTTAACAGAGGCAAAAGCGGAACCCAAGTTTGTAATAATATCTTCTAGCTTGCCAATTCTATTAGAATCTTTATCTATCTTTTCATTAACTATAGGTTATTTTTCCTTTAGATTTTTCAAAGTGATTCCTACCTTCGATCCATATTGAGTAATTTGATTATGAATCTTCTTATCCATGTTTTCAATAAGCTCTACGGTAGCAATTTTATTCTCAATAATATCAAGCCTTTGCATCACATGTTCCAAAGTTAAAACTGTTTCATTAACCATGAGTGGTGGTGAGCCTACCAAATCTATCATAGTATTATAAGCATCCAAAGTATGGCTCCCCAAGAAATTACCTCCGGTAATGGTATCTAGCACATATCTATACCAAGTAGTAACACCCACATAAAAATTGCGAAGGAGAACGGTAGTAGCTTGCTTACGAGTAGATCTGTTTTGAGCATTGCAAATTCTATACCAAGCATATTTTAAATTTTCTCCCTCCTTTGCTTAAAATTGAGAACCTCACTTTCGGGGGTACTAACAATGGTAGAAGGACTAGCCATGATGGCAAGACAAGCGATCTAGCACACGAGCAAACAAAAAGCAAATGAAAAGACGAACGGAAAAAGGGTGAATAAAAAGGCACATCTTTTTGTGTTTTTCTGAAATCGTTTTAGAAGTGGGGGAGAGGAAAACACGAGGCAAATGGAAAATCATGTAATGCAAGAGATGAGAGTTTATGGTGGGCACTTGGTAGGCTTGATGTAGATCTCCCCGGCAATGGCGCCAGAAATTCTTCTTGCTACTTCTTGAGCTTGCGTTGGTTTTTCCCTTGAAGAGGAAAGGGTGGTGCAACAAAGTAGAGATAAGTATTTCCCTCAGTTAAGAACCAAGGTATCAATCCAGTAGGAGATACACGCAAGTCTCCAATCTATGCACCTGCACAAACAATCAAACACTTGCACCCAACGCGATAAAGGGGTTGTCAATCCCTTCACGGTCACTTGCAAAGGTGAGATCTGATAGAGATGGATATAAAAGCTTACTAAAACGTAAAACAAAATAAAAGTAAATAAATTGCAGCAAGGTATTTTTGGGTTTTTTGGTTTATAGATCTGAAAATATATGATGGAAAATAGACCCGGGGGCCATAGGTTTCACTAGAGGCTTCTCTCTTGAAGGCAAATAATACGGTGGGTGAGCAAATTACTGTCGAGCAATTGATAGAAAAGCGCAAAGTTATGATGATATCCAAGGCAATGATTATGAATATAGGCAGCACGTCCGTGTCAAGTAGACCGAAATGATTCTGCATCTACTACTATTACTCCACACATCGATCGTGATCCAGCATGCATCTAGAGTATTAAGTTCATAAGAATGGAGTAACGCCTTAAGTAAGATGACATGATGTAGAGGGATAAACTCAAGCAATATGATGAAAAACCCATCTTTTTATCCTTGATGGCAACAATACAATACGTGCCTCGCTACCCCTACTTTGTCATTGGGTGAGGACACCGCAAGATTGAACCGAAAACTAAGCACCTCTCCCATTGCAAGAAGAACCAATCTAGTTGGCCAAACCAAACCGATAATTCGAAGAGAAATACAAAGATATAAATCATGCATATAAGAATTCACAGAAGATTCAAATAATATTCATAGATAAGCTGATCATAAATCCACAATTCATCAGATCTCGACAAACACACCGCAAAAGAATATTACATCGGATAGATCTCCAAGAACAATGAGGAGAACATGGTATTGAGAATCAAAGAGAGAGAAGAAGCCATCTAGCTACTAGCTATGGACCCGTAGGTCTGTGGTAAACTACTCACGCTTCATCGGAAGGGTAATAGAGTTGATGTAGAAGCCCTCCGTGATCGAATCCCCCTCCGGTAGAATGCCGAAAAAGGCCCCAAGATGGGATCTCACGTGAACAGAAGGTTACAGCGGCGGAAAAGCATTTTGGTGGACGCTTCTGGTGGTTTGGGAATATTTCTGAATCTATAGGCCAAAGATTAGGGTTGGAGGACTCCCGTGGGGCCCACAAGCGAGGGGGGCGCGCCCTGAGGGCTTGTGGAGCCCTCGGGACTCTTATGCCTTCCTCTCCAAGTCCTACGTGTGTCTTCTGGTCCAAGAAAAATTATCGCGAAAGTTTTATTCCGTTTGGACTCCGTTTGGTATTCCTTTTCTGCAAAACTCAAAAACAAGAAAAAAACAAAAACTGGCACTGGGCTCTAGCTTAATAAGTTAGTCCCAAAAACAATATAAAATAGTATATTAATGCATATAAACATCCAAAACAGATAATATAATGGCATGGAACAATCAAAAATTATAGATACGTTGGAGACGTATCAGCGTGAGAAGAAAACGAGACCTAGGGGCAG
Organism: Thinopyrum elongatum; assembly: GCA_011799875.1. NCBI lineage: Eukaryota > Viridiplantae > Streptophyta > Magnoliopsida > Poales > Poaceae > Thinopyrum > Thinopyrum elongatum. The sequence goes on from CM022301.1 coordinate 337,516,744, forward strand.
AGGGTGTGTCACCGCGTGAGGTCCGGTGGGCCGAGGTGAGGCCCTTGGGTCGGTTCCGTCCTGCGCCACATTGGTCGGCCCGTGACGCATTCAGGGAGACCCATGGAGGACTAGTCGTACAAGACAAAGATACCAGAGTCGTGAAGGACTCTGTGTCCACTGACAAAGCCGGCTAGGATTTGTAACCCTAGGTCCTCGGACTAAGGTAACCCATTGTCTTTGATATTACCATTCATCCAACCTAACTTTAAGGGGCATCCTACAGAATGCTCTACTGGAATCATATTCCAATTAGGAAGATAGGTGGAGACAATGCATGCGAGATAGGCCTAAATATAATGTGCGCGCGGGAGACACGTAGGCAGGTCTATGTATAGAGAAAGGGTCGATGGGGATTGTGTGTGCGTATGCATATGAGAGGAAGAGTGCTTGTGATAAAGGTTAGTGAAAACAGTTGTAAATGGTTGCGAGAGGGAGGGAGGGTGGTATCGAGAGCATGTGTGCGAGAAAGACACCTCGGGAGAGAGTGTGTGAGCATGTGTGAGACACCACGGATGGATATACACCGTGTGCGCGTATGTGTGTGAGAGAAAGTTAGTGCGCATGTGAGGAGGGGCCTATGGAGAGTGAAACTACACGTAGAAGACTGATGTACATTGATTAAAAATATAAATTGTATCCAAGTATTAGGATGGTATCATGATATTTGCAATTCACATAAGGAACGGTCATTGATCCATCAGCCATCTATATTCTATCGAATTTGAGCATGTCTATGTTATTATTCCACATAATTGATCCATAGAGTCAGTATTTTGAACTCCAGACAATGCATCGCTTTAGCAATTCGAATATAAACGTGAGTATAGTTCATGTTGTGTGTGTAAAGCACATTATACATACAAAAGTTACACAATAAACATTATAAATAGCTAGCTAGGAACTAGCATACACTTGAATTCAACTTAAGGTGGTTTAAAAAATTCAAATTCAACATGAAGTCCATTCAATTATTTGAATTCTAGATCATGGCATTTGTAAATCATACCTAAATTATGGGGGCACCAATCTTTGCTCTGCTTTTGTACATAATAGCATATATAGTCGTGTACAAAATAGATTCAAATTTACCTCCTCCATTCCAAAATAATCGTAGTTATAGGATTTTCAAGTATCAAAATTTAAAAAAGAAGCGCATAATTTAATGAGGTTTTCAAACATACAAGGTCAAATTTAACGTTGTCTATTTAGGTCAATCCTCAAAGTTCAAGAGTACTCTAAACGGGAATGCTTCTGTTTCAAAATTTTGAACGAACCGCCAAAAGAGCCTCTACTCGCCCGAAACCGCATGAGACCAATGTTTGGTAGAAGAAAATTACTTTTCTAACTCTGACCCGTGAAATCTACCGGCCCGGCGTCCAAAGGTCTAAACCGGGGTAGGTTTGTAACTTCATCTAGACGCCACGCAACTGCCTCCGAAAAACATTCATACACCATGGCCGCCTAAACACACATGCGCTCGGCCAAAATTGCTCCCGCCCACTATTTGGGACACCTGGGATTTCCGTCCTACCCCCGACCCGCAGTAGGTCTGAAATTTAAGAGGGGGGCAAAGTTTGTACTTTCCACAAATTTCAAACAAGCGCGTTCCATCTATTCAAAAAAAAAACAAGCGCATCCCAGACCGAAACATGGTTCCCCCTTAGCTCCCCCCGCCCCCCTCCCGTCCGATTCCCCATTCGTACTCCGTGGGCGCCAAAACTACCTCTCCACCGGCCGCGAAACCCCGGCGTCCTCCGTCCGCCACCCCATCCCACCCATCAACCGCCGCCCTCCTCCATCACGCCGAAGCCGATACCCCGACGTCGTCATCCATCGCAACCGCAACCGCAACGCCCTCCACAGCTAGTAGTTGAAGCCGAGGCCGAGCTGCCTCCAGGACGCCGACGTGCGCCGTACGCGAGCCAGTTCAACCACGCCGTCCTGCGCCTCACCGCTGCCGCTCCAACGTCTCCACCGTCCACCGCACCAGACCTGTTCCCGCTACGCCTTCCTTCGCCATCTTGGATCTGCTTCCCCTCCGCTGACAGACGGCCACCACAACACAGTCAACAATTTAGCCATGGATTCGTCCAAGGCTCCACCCTCATCCAAAACATCGGTTCCCCCGATAAAAAGAATAACATCACCGCGAAATAAGGAGGACACAACACTGGTAACCGGAACTGGTACTCCTCTTCCCTTATTCGTGCAAATCTTACGTGTCCGCTTGCACGGTATTCATCCCACAGAAGACACTAGTTGACAGCTTCTTCCTACACCTTCTTCTTGATACTAGATGTTCCTAGTAACTCGCGATGCACAAGGTTTCTCCTCATATACTATTTCACCTTAGCTAGAGGTCCGCCGCCCCCCTGGATTTCAATTCTTGATCAGTTGATTCCCAATTAAAGGAAGCATTCCCCAGCGTAACAGGCGCTAGTCCACCTATTACGCTGGGGAAGCAGCGCCTTGACATTTATCTTGGGGGTGTGTGGGGCCTAGGAGCTGCTGGCGCCCGATCTGGAGGTCGGCCGGGCTTAAAGGGATGGCCGGGGGGGCGCTGCCAAGCACGACGGTGGTGTGAGGTCGAGGGGAGGGCGGGGCGGCGGAGGCAGGGGTCTGGGCTAGTGGTCGCTGGTGGTTCGAAAAAGATCATCAACAGTGACTGGCGGGAGGTAGACGAAGGCCATCTGCCCGTTCCTTGTAGAGGACGGTTCATAAAAAAATTGACTGACCTATTTATTTTTAGTTGACTGTTATTTTGATAGGACCACATGTGGTGGTGTGCTGGAGGAGTACCTGCATTTCCCAGCCATCCCTGTGCTCATATATTACAAAATCATACGGAGTAGAATCTAATTTTGTTTGCCATGCAATGTTGTAGAGCTATCATATGTCTCCTGTCATTTATTTTTCAGCCTCCTGCTATCTGCTACTATTATAGTGCACTAGTTCTGAATACACTTCACCCATACTCTCACTATTGTTTTTTTATGCATGGTTATTTCAGCCTCTGCCAAACTGTTGATAGAAGCACGAAATAAAAGTGAGAAGTCGCTCCAGCTTTCTTTGTGTGTAGGCAAGACATGTTTCGGCACTTTAAAGGGTGCATTGTCAGCAAATGGAGACGGTAAACGTAGCTCTAGAGTTGATGATCTCGCTCGCCATGAACCACCATCCCAGGTGCTTGCTTTAACTTTGCGGTGTCATATGTGGTTACATGTTGCATATGGTGTCTAGCTTGTATTCGAAAGGCTGAAGTCGGTCTTTATTAAGATAAGGAAAGATATTTTTTAGATGAACCACCATCCCGGGAGCACCAGAAGCCAAATAGCTAGTCAGGGCACTGGCCGAGCCAGTGACAAGCCCAGCACAGACATGCATCACCTACAAGCCAACTAAAAAGCCACGATGGTGGCGAAGCAGCCTGCCTCCCACCAGGCTCTCAGGTCCTCGATGATCATGCTCACCACTCCAGTCGGGTGTCTAGCTTGTATTGCTTCCAATTTGGTTAAATTGGATCTGCTTAGCTTACAAATTATACCTTTGAATATGACATGCCTTCTTGTTTTTGGTACATACTACTACATCTGTCTATTAACCATGTTCTTACATCAAACTAATGTTCTTGTGTATCCCTCATCAATAACTTATGATGAGACAGTCAGGCTCGTGGACTACTGTAAGAAAAGATCATCTTTTAAAGAATGCAATGTCAGCCTCCCCACATGATTCTCAAGAAACAGCAATGCTAGATGAAGATAGTCAACATAGCTCTGTAGTTGATGACAGCACGTGATATGTGGTTGCATGTTGCATATAGTGTCTAAATTGTAATTCTTCTAATCTGGTTAAATTGCATGTGCTATTCTGCTTAGTTTATACATTATACCTATTAATGTGACATGCCTTCCTGTTTTTGGTACATAGTACATCTGTCTATTAAGCATGTCCTTGCATAAAACTACTATTTTTTTGCATCCCGCATCAATCAATTATGACGAGACACCTTTAGTATATGCAAAGTGATATTGGTTGCATCTTTCATATGATTTATAGCATGCACTGCTTCTAATTTGTTGAAATGTTGTTTATGATGGGATGCTTTTAACTTGGCAGAGTCATATTGGTTACATCTTTCATGTGGTGTCTAGCTTGCATTGCTTCTAATTTGTTGAAATGGCTTCTGCTTAGTTTACACAAATAGTTGTGAATATGCCATGCCGTCCTGTTTTTCGTACATATTCCATCCTCGTATCATGTGTTTGCCATACATCAAAGTAGTGATTGTCAGTATGATGCATGAATGAGTTATGAAGAGTAAATTTTATTGCTTTTTCTTGTCGGTTTTACTTGACAATGCAAAATCAATAAAGCGGAAGGAAATTAGCAGGGCAATGGATAAAGGTGCTCCTTCCAAACAACTGAAACGGAGGGCCTCTACAAATTCTACTCCGCCATCCCCCCAAGAAGATTTGCAAGACCACACATGCATAGACACTCAACGTAGCTGTGTTGATGATGAGCATGTCTCCCCTAGTCCACCATCACAGGTGCTCCCTCTAACTTGGCACTGTTATATGTGGTTGCATGTTATGTATGATGTCTAGCTTGTATTGCTTCTAATTTTGTTGAATTCCATCTGCTTACTTTATACATTATACTTGTGAATAAGACACATGTTCCTGTTTCTAGAACATACAATATCTGTCTATCACACCATGTTCTTATTTAAAAATACTACTGTTGTGTAACCAACAAACATCACTTATCATAAGACACGTTTAACTTGGGAGTGTGATATAGGTTACATCTCGCATTCTTTTCTAGCTTGTACTACTTCTAATTTGTTGAAATGGCACTTATGACGAGACTGTTTTAACTTGGTAGAGTGATATTCGTTGCATCTTTCATATGGTGTCTATCTTTCATTGCTTCTAATTTGTTGAAATGCCTTCTGCTTAGTTTACACATCATAGCTGTGAATATGCAATGCTGTCCTTTTTTCTTACACATTCAATCATCCTATCATGCGGTCGCCTTACATTAAAGTAGTGCTCGTCAGCATCCTGCATCAATGAGTTCTGAAAAGCAAATTTTTATTCATTTTTCTTGTGGGTTTGACTTGACAAGGCAATAAAATTAAGTAAGAGGAAGGAAAAAATTAAGGCAGGGACCGATGGCGGTCTTCCAGCGAAACTGGCATCCCAGGTGCTTTATCTAGCTTGGCAGTGTGATATTGTCTTGCATGTTGCATACGGTGTCTAGCTTGTATTGCTTGTAATTTGATTAAATTACTTCTGCTTAGTTTACACAAATAGTTGTGAATATGCCATGCCGTCCTGTTTTTCATACATATTCCATTCTCGTATCATGTGTTTGCCTTACATCAAGGTAGTGATTGTCAGTATCATGCATGAATGAGTTCTGAAGAGTGAATTTTATTGCTTTCTCTTATCGGTTTTACTTGACAATGCAAAATCAATAAAGCGGAAGGAAATTAGCTAGGCAGTGGATAAAGGTGCTCCTTCCAAACAACTGAAACGGAGGGCCTCTACAGATTCTACTCCGCCATCCCCCCAAGAAGATTTGCAACACAACACATGCATAGACACTCAACGTAGATGTGTTGATGATGAGCACATTTCCCCTAGTCGACCATCACAGGTGCTCCCTCTAACTTGGCACTGTTGTATGTGGTTGCATGTTATGTATGATGTCTAGCTTGTATTCATTCTAATTTTGTTGAATTCCATCTGCTTACTTCACACATTATACTTGTGAATAAGGCACGTGTTCCTGTTTCTAGAACATACAATATCTGTCTATCACACCATGTTCTTACATCAAAGAACTACTGTTATGTAACCTGCAACAATCACTTATCATAAGACACGTTTAACTTGGGAGTGTGATATAGGTTACATCTCGCATTCTTTTCTAGCTTGTACTACTTCTAATTTGTTGAAATGGCACTTATGACGAGACTGTTTTAACTTGGTAGAGTGATGTTCGTTGCATCTTTCATATCGTGTCTAGCTTTCATTGCTTCTAATTTGTTGAAATGCCTTCTGCTTAGTTTACATCATAGCTGTGAATATGCAATGCTGTCCTTTTTTCTTACACATTCAATCGTCCTATCATGCGGTCGCCTTACATTAAAGTAGTGCTCGTCAGCATCATGCATCAATGAGTTTTGAAAAGCGAAGTTTTATTCATTTTTCTTGTGGGTTTGACTTGACAAGGCAATAAAATTAAGTAAGAGGAAGGAAAAAATTAAGGCAGGGACTGATGGCGGTCTTCCGGCAAAATCGGCATCCCAGGTGCTTTCTCTAGCTTGGCAGTGTGATATTGTCTTGCATGTTGCATATGGTGTCTAGCTTGTATTGCTTGTAATTTGATTAAATTACTTCTGCTTAGTTTACACAAATAGTTGTGAATATGCCATGCCGTCCTGTTTTTCATACATATTCCATTCTCGTATCATGTGTTTGCCTTACATCAAGGTAGTGATTGTCAGTATCATGCATGAATGAGTTCTGAAGAGTGAATTTTATTGCTTTTTCTTGTCGGTTTTACTTGACAATGCAAAATCAATAAAGCAGAAGGAAATTAGCAAGGCAGTGGATAAAGGTGCTCCTTCCAAACAACTGAAACGGAGGGCCTCTACAGATTCTACTCCGCCATCCCCCCAACAAGATTTGGAAGACAACACATGCATAGACACTCAACGTAGCTGTGTTGATGATGAGCACGTCTCCCCTAGTCCACCATCACAGGTGCTCCCTCTAACATGGCACTGTTATATGTGGTTGCATGTTATGTATGATGTCTAGCTTGTATTGCTTCTAATTTTGTTGAATTTCATCTGCTTACTTTACACATTATACTTGTGAATAAGACACGTGTTCCTGTTTCTAGAACATACAATATATGTCTATCACACCATGTTCTTACATCAAAGTATTACTTTTGTGTAACCTGCAACAATCACTTTTCACAAGACATGTTTAACTTGGGAGTCTGATATAGTTTACATCTCGCATTATTTTCTAGCTTGTACTACTAATTTGTTGAAATGGCACTAATGACGAGACAGTTTTAACTTGGTAGAGTGATATTCGTTGCATCTTACATATGGTGTCTAGCTTTCATTGCTTCTAATTTGTTGAAATGCCTTCTGCTTAGTTTACAGATCATAGTTGTGAATATGCAATGGCACTAATGACGAGAGACCTTTAACTTGGTAGTGTGATGTTGTTTGCATCTTGCATATGATTTGTTTCTTGTACTGCTTCACATTTGTTTAAATGCGAGTTATGACGAGACATTGTGAACTTGGCAGAGTGATATTTGTAGCATCTTTCATATGGTGTCTACCTTCCATTGCATTACTTCTAATTTATTGAAATGCCTTCTGCTTAGTTTACACATCATAGTTCTGATTATCTCATGCCGTCCTATTTTTTGTACATATTACATCCTCCTATCATGCGGTTGTCTAACATCAAAGTTCAGTTCGTCTGTATCACGCATCAATTTGTTCTGAAGAACTAAATTTTTATTCCTTTTTCTTGTCGGCTTGACTTGACATGGCACAAAGTAAGAGGAAGGAACACAAAATGGCAGGGGATGGTGTTACTACTCAGGACGCACGGAAACGGAAGCGGAAGAATTATGCAGATTCTGCTGGTACTGATGGTGCAATAGAAGGTTAAAGTCCACCGGAAAATTGTACAAACACGGTATCCCCTGCTACACTAGCTGAAAAATAATCCAAACAGAAACTAATAGCTGCCACCAAACAAGCAACGATAGCCCTAGTTGTTGCAACACCTTCCACAGTACCAACAGCTGCACGAGTTACTCGTTTGTCAACTAAGCTAGCGGCAAGTTCCCAAGCTCCCTTGCCACCTGACACTACTTCCGAAGCACTCTTGACACAAGACGAGTTGGCAAGATCTGATGAACCTTGTGAGCTTCAACAGCAAGAAGGTAGTTGCTGGAGTCAAGTTACAGTTGCATGCTTCTTTATATGTAGTCTCACAGTTTGATGTACACCAACACTTCCTATGTTCGTTGTTGGACTAGCACCTAGGCGCAAGAGGAAATAGACATCAGGGATAATGCTCGATAGGTTAACTAAATCTAGAGGAGGAAGAATGGAGATCCGTTTTGAGGCAGGTTTAAAAAGGCCACGTGATGCTACAGAGTCAACCAAGTTAGTATCAGAGGTAGCGGTTGCTGTTAGGTGTCATGCACATATCCTCCTAACATGGATTCAGTACAGGAATGACAAAGACGAAACCCAGTTCAACACCTTCCTCGACCATTTATCTGTAAGTATGGTTATGTATGGAAATTAGTAATATCATCTTGCTCTGTCCCATACTTTCTAGGTTGCTGGTAATGAGACTCCCATAAATTTCAACAGATGAGGTTCAAGTTGGATAGCCAAGATGATGCAACCAGACAAGCATGCACCAATGTTTTCAAGTTGGCTCTGCGACAGTATCGGTATAACTTGAGGAAAACTCACTTTGAAGGCAAGGCTAACAGTGAACTTGGCCAAACATCTCCAGTGGAAAATATATCGAATGAATACTAGAGAGGCCTCGTTAAACACTGGTCTAATCCAAACTATCAAGTATGTTATATATATGTGATCAGATCACATGTTGAACTCATATTTACACATGTGCCTCACAAATCTATCTTCTTGTAGGTGAATTGTTCAATGAACAAGGCCAACCGTACAAAAGTGAAATTCCAACAGACGACAGGATCTCGTAGCTATATTGCACACTGCGAGGCTCTTGTAATTAACTGTTGTTTCACTCTTTTCGTTGTGCCATATTATTAGATCTATATTGACTTGTTCCAAATGCAGAGGAAAGCCCGCAAGGACCAAAAAGTACCTGAACCAAATGTTGTGGAAATCTTCAAGGACTGTCACACCAGCAAGACAAAGGGCATGACTACACCAGTCAAAGCCGCTGTTGTAAGTCCTTAATCCTCATGCCTTTTAACTACTACTTACTCTGACTTGTGTAGAACCGCACGGTTTGCAGCCAATGTCTATTACTTTTTTTCAATTTAATACACAATTGTCTTAGCGTATCATTGCACCTTACAAGGTTTAAAAGAGAGGAGTGATGTTCCTTTGATCTTGATCTGTAATCTAGTTCCGTGTTGGACTTGTCTACACAACATTACAATTGCATGTTTGTCTGTTCTCAGTTGTTTTGTGATATGATTGATGTCATACTATGCTTACCATATTATAAACTTTGTCTCTTTATCCTTAGCTGTCAATACAATGTGAAGAAATAGACAATACATTAGCCATGGTACATGGTCATATGTTTTGAACCTGGTTTTATTATGTACTTTGCAGTAAAATACAACTAATATTTTACACGGCTTCACCAGAATAAGTTCTGTATATAGACCAAAGCTATTTTGTTTGGTTTTGCTGCCTCCTTACTATCTTCTGTTCTGGTACTACTAATGTAAAAACTCAACTTTTCAGCAAGCTATGGAACAAATGGTGGAACCGCCACCTTCTGAAGGTGACGAGGCAACTATAACCGCAATGTCACCTCTTGCTGCAGTGGGTCATTACCTGTTAGGGATATAACCCCGAGGTGTGACCCGCCCAGGAGGGGCCGGGTTACACCGTTGGTGACTCAATATGAAGAAGGCCCAAGTAGGTCCAAGAAGATGAAACATGAAGACTGGTGGCGGCTTACAAGGTGGGCATGTTGAAGGCCCAAGACCTAGCGGTAGAATCATGACTCGGAAAGTGTGAGCCGCCATGTTGGCGACTTGCCTTGCAAGGCAGGGTGACTAAGAAACCGAGTTGATCATGTTGTGTGATCTGGCTTGGACTCTTGTAAGCCCAGGGCCTCGGCCTGTGTATATAAACGCGAGACCCTGCGGCAGGTTAACTCAGGAAACAATTGAGCGAGAGCTAGGTCAAGTGATTCCGCTCCCTTGTAATCGATATTCAAGCTATAGTTAACAAAAGCAGGAGTAGGCTTTTACCTCGTTATGAGGGGCCGAAACTGGGTAAACCTTGTGTCTTTTGTCCCGTTCAACCCCTTCGAGCTAACCTACGTCGCGATGGCTCCACACCTAAGTCCTTTCACGAGGGCATCTGCCGTGATAAAACCACGATAGTTGGCGCCCACCGTGGGGCCAGAGCATGGTGATTTTGAGCTCTTGAAGGGCAATTTCCCATGGATCGAAGGATACGCCGTGGGCCGGATGACTAAGAGTCACCGCTGCAAGCTCTACATCGACGACGCTGGTTGGAGCCCCAAGGCCGACTCAATCGAGTACGGGTACCGGGTCCCCTTTGGCGAAATTCACGTCTTCATTGGCAAGATCGGCGAGTCAGAGCCTGAGCTAGACATCTGCACCGACATCATTGAGTTGGCTCGGTGTGCGTGACCCGCCAGGGTTCAACCCGACCGGAAGCATGTTTTTCGTTGGTTTCACGCAAGGCATGGAGCTTGTGGAAGGTTCCGAATCTGGAGGAGAGACGGCTATCTACTCAGGTGACGAGTCCTCAACCGGAGAGGCGGAATCCATCTATCAGCTTCAAGACGGTGGGCTTGGGGGCTACTCTGATGGCAACAGTATTCCGGACCCCTATGAGCCGCCTTCCAGGACTGCAATCTTCATGGCTAGCACTGGGCCGGTTCTCAACTCGTCAACAGCGGCGGCTATGACGTCTGGATCAACTGCTGCTGTGACAGCCGGGGCCGGCGGCTCAGTTTGTCTGCTGGCTCAAGTTTTATCTAAACGCTTGGGCACTTTAATGACCCTGTTGGCAACAGAGGTCACTACAACAAATCAAGTACAGCATAACGCAGAAGTTGCGAAGGTACGTGATGAGGTGGCCAAGGCTCAGGAGGAGCTTAATGCATAGAACTCCAGGATGGCAGAGGAACGAGCCCAGATGGATGCTGAGTCACAACGCATCAGGGTAGAGGCTTTTCGCTTAAGTTTGGATCAAAATGCTTCTAATGCTGTTTTTCGAAGGAGGTATCAAACCCGCTTACCTTTGCAGTATGAGGCACGGAACCTTTTCAAAACACTTGGGGCAGGGCCAAGTAACCCACCAGGCACAGCCCAGGCGACTGAAGTCCCAAGGAGCGGGGCGGCGGCTCAGCCCCGATTACCAGACCCGCCCCATAGGGATCGAACCGCGCCCCGACGTTTTTCCACACCATCTAGCCATTATTCCAACCCGATGGATAACATGATAGCAGTGGCTACCCGGCTCATTGCAATCCCTATCACAGATGAGACGCCTTTTGCAGCTGAGGCGCGAAACGCAATTGAGCTCTTACAGACGGCGATCGCACAGCAGGAGAAGTATACACATAGTCGTGAGAGGGTGCATTCGACCCCACTCCCAAGCCGCAGTTACAGCCGACACGTTGAGTCGCCGGCGGTTTCCAGTAGCGAGCAACGACGTCGACCGAATCAAGATGACCCACCCCATGGGAATAACCCGCCCCTTACTCATGTGCAGGCGATTGTGGACGATGCCAGAGCCCACCGAGAGGCAGAGGCGGCAGCGGCGGCTCAGCTGGGGGCTTATCAACAGCCTCCGATAACCCCTTCGGCGTTAGTAGGAGCTGGTATAATTTCCAGATCTGTTGGAGTGCCTTGTTTAGTACCAGCATTACATAATGAACGTTTGCCTAAGGATTTTAAGGGTCCTCACAAGGTGGCTAACTATACAGCTGATCTCCCCCCTGAGGCCTGGATTGAGAGTTATGAGTTAGCCATGGAGATGCTGGATGTCGATGATGCTGTGTGTGCTAAATATTTTACTATGATGTTGGATGGGCCAGCTCGGACTTGGTTAAAAGGATTACCCGCCAACTCCATCAATTCATGGGCTGAGTTGAAAGCACGGTTCATTCAGAATTTTAAAGGAACGTGCAAGCAGCCTTTGACGATTATCGATCTTGATAACTGTGTGCAGCGTGAGGATGAGTCGGCTCATCATTGGGTCCGGCGGGTCTCGGCTATTATGCATTCTTCAGACAGTATTGCGGCGGGTCAGGCGGTTCTGGTCTTGGAGAAGAACTGTCATTTTACCCCCCTTAAGCAGAAGCTTGGGCTGCTTAAACGTCATTGTAATGACATGGGAGAACTCATGGCGGCTCTCATCAAATATGCCGACTCTGATACCACCAATGATCCTGGATCTGATGATGAAAAATCCAACAAGGGAAAGAAGAGTGGCAATGGTAAGGGTCATCAGCAGAACGTGACAGGGCATAACGGCAACAACCAGGGTAACGGTGGTAAGTGCAGACAACCTGATGGTGGGTCCGATCTTGTAGCTAACACCAACACTGGATATAAAAACCAGCGCCGTAATGGTAATGGTAAGCAGTCCTTTGGAGGGAAGAACTTTAATATTGAGGCGATGATGAATGAGCCTTGCCCAAAACATAGCCTACCTAATAAGCCGGCGACTCATGCTTGCAAGGACTATTTCATCATGCGAGAGTACAGGAATTCCAACTTTAATCAGAATCATGGCAACAATAATGGCCCGCCTGGCGGGTCAGGATCCGGCTCACAAGGGCTCGACTTTGGTGGTGGCGGTCCAAGTTCTGGCTATCGAGGACAAAGCAACCAGGGTGGTTATAACCAACAGTCTGGTCAGGGTAACCAACAGCATCAGTCAGGATATCAAAGTAATCCAAAGCAGCTCAACAGTGGCCAGTATCATGTTTTCACCATAAGTCTTTGCAAGCGAGACCAGAAGGTCCATAAACATGCGGTCAGTGCAATTGAGCCGGCGGTGCCTCAATACTTGCGGTGGTCAGAATCTCCAATCACATGGAGTCGAGAGGATCACTCGCCCCGCGTTGACAATCCGGGTCAGCTAGCGTTGGTGGTGGCCCCTCAGGTCAGGGGTTATAAATTCACTAGAGTACTCATGGATGGTGGCAGCAGTATGAATATCCTTTATTATGACATCTTTTGCCGGATGAACTTAACTGGTAAAGATCTTAAGCCATCTTCTACAGTTTTTCATGGTGTGGTGCCTGGTAAGTTGGCATATCCTATTGGAAAGATTGCCCTAGAAGTGGCTTTTGGTGATGACTATGACTACAGAACAGAGACGTTATGGTTTGAAGTGTTCAAGATCAAGATCCCTTGTCATGCCTTGTTTGGACGGCGACTTATGCCAAATTTATGGCTCGACCTTGTTATGTTTATTTACAGCTTAAGATGCCAGGGCGTAAGGGTACTATTACGGTCCATGGTGATCAAAAAATTGCCTTGGAATGTGAGGAAGGAGATGCTGCTTATGCTGAGTCGACTTGTGCTACAGAGGAGCTTAAATTTTATAAGGATAATGTTGACCCGGCTGATATGACCCCGTTAAAGAAGCCCACTACTGAGCAAGACCCTTTGTTGAAGTTTAAATCGGCTGATGACACTAAGCAGGTTGACTTTGTCCCTGGCGACTCATCTCAGCAGTTCACAGTGGGGGCTAATATGGATCCTAAATAGGAAAAGCGCGCTCATCGAATTCATCCGTGAGAATCGGGATATCTTTGTGTGGAAACCTTCTGACATGCTAGGTGTACCGAGAGAGTTTGCTGAGCACACCCTTAATGTGGATCCTAAGTTTAAGCTGGTCAAGCAATTTCTTCGCCGTTTCAATGAAGGATGACGTAAGGCCATTGGAGAAGAGGTATCCCGACTCTTAGCAGCTGGGTTTATTGTAGAAGTCTTTCATCCTGAGTGGTTGGCTAACCCTGTGCTTGTACTCAAGAAGAATGGCACATGGCGTATGTGTGTTGATTACACAGATCTTAATAAGGCTTGTCCAGCTGATCCGTTTGCTCTCCCTCGTATCGACCAGATTATTGATGCCACGGTGGGTTGTGAGAGCTTATGTTTCTTGGATGCTTATTCAGGTTATCATCAGATCAAGATGGCAGTTAAAGACCAAGAGAAGACGTCTTTTATCACCCCTTTTGGAGCTTTCTGCTATGTTTCTATGCCTTTTGGGCTTAAGAGTGCTCATGCGACTTATCAACGCTGTGTTCAGAATTGCTTTCACAGTCAGATTGGACGTAATGTGCATGCTTATGTGGATGATATTGTGGTTAAGTCCAGAAAGAAAGAGATTCTTCTAGATGATCTAAGGGAGACTTTTGACAATCTCCGGGTCTATAAAATGATGCTTAACCCGGCCAAGTGTGTTTTTGGTGTGCCTGCAGGCAAGCTATTGGGTTTTCTGGTCTCAGAGAGGGGTATTGAAGCTAACCCGGAGAAGATTAAGGCTATCACCTCGTTGGCTAAGTCGGCATGTGTCAATGACGTCCAGCGCCTGGCTGGTCGTATTGTGGCTTTGAGCCAGTTTATAAGTCGCCTGGGAGAGAAGGCAATTCCTTTATACCAGATGAAGAAGAAGACATATCACTTTGTCTGGAGTGATGCTGCTGATAAGGCATTTGAGGCGCTCAAAAAACTGTTAGCTGAGTCACCCGTCCTTGCGGCTCCCATTGAGAAAGAGCCTTTACTCCTGTATGTGGCGGCTAATAGTAAGGCTGTTAGTGTAGCGATTGTTGTGGAGCGCAAGGAGGCGGGTAAGGAGTACCCAGTCTAGAGGCCGGCTTATTATGTCAGTGAGGTGTTGATTGAGTCCAAGCAATGATATCCACATTGGCAGAAACTGGTATATGGGGTGTTCATGGCGAGTCGCAAGCTGAAGCATTATTTTCTTGGTCATCCTATTACTGTTGTCAGCTCTGCTCCCTTAGGAGACATTATTCAAAATAGGGAGGCCACATGCCGGGTTGCTAAGTGGGCAATAGAACTTGGAATTCATGGTTTGAAATATGTGCCAAGAACAGCCATCAAATCTCAGGCTCTGGTGGATTTCATCAATGACTGGACAAAGTTGCAAACACCTGAGGAGAAGCCTGATAACACATATTGGACAATCCACTTTGATGGGTCCAGGCAGTTGGAAGGCTCGGGGCTGGAGTTATTTTGACTTTCCCACGAGGTGACAATTTTTGTTATGTGTTAAGGCTAATGTTTCCTTGTACTAACAATGCAACTGAATATGAGGCTTTACTCCACGGCCTTCGTATGGCCAAGGAGATGAATTTAAGCCGGGTCAGGTGTTTTGGCGACTCAGACCTTGTGGCTCAGCAAGTCTCAGGCACATGGGATTCCAAAGACCCATTCATGGCGGCTTATCGCCGGGCGGTTGACAATATTGCTGGTCACTTCAAGGGCTACCAGGTGGAGCACCTTGATCGAAGGAAGAATGAGGCGGCTGATGCCTTAAGCCGGCTTGGATCTCAACGTAAGCCGGTACCTCCTAATGTGTTTCTTGACGTCTTGCATCATCCTTCAATCAAGTTGCCATCTGAAGAAAACCTTGCTGTCCCTGACCCGGAGGCGCAGTTGGTGGCGGCTCTCCATGCTATTCCTGATTGGACGCTTCCCTACTTGGCCTATATGACCAGGGGTGAGTTACCTGAGGATGAAACTTTGGTAAGACAAATAACCAGGAGGTCTAAGTCTATGACTATTGTCAACGGCGAGTTACACCGATGCAGTGTGACAGGCGTGTTTCAACGTTGTGTTTCTCCTGAAGAGGGCCGTGAGATATTAAGAGAGATTCATGAAGGTGATTGTGGTCATCATGCTGGCTCTAAGTCTTTAGTGGCTAAAGCTTTTCGTCATGGCTTTTATTGGTTGACGGCTCATGCTGATGCAGAGGATATTGTTAGCAAATGTGACGGGTGTCAGAAGTTTGCAAGGCGAGCTCATGTGCCAGCTCAAGAATTGCGGATGATTCCCATAACTTGGCCATTTGTAGTTTGGGGGCTTGACATGGTTGGGCCGTTCAAGAGATCCAAGGATAAGAAGACCCATCTTTTGGTGGCAGTTGACAAATTTACCAAGTGGATTGAGGTAGAGCCGGTCAGCAAGTGCGATGCAGCGACTGCAGTTCAGTTTGTTAAAAAGCTGATCTTCCGCTTTGGTTATCCTCATAGTATCATCACTGACAATGGTACTAATATGTCCAAAGGATCTATGAAAGAGTTCTGTCAAAGAGAGCAGTCTGGATGTTTCTTCTATGGCCCATCCACAGTCTATTGGTCAGGCAGAAAGGGCTAACCAGGAAATTTTGAGAGGCATCAAGCCCCGGCTTATGGTTCTATTGGAACAAATGCCGGGTTGTTGGGTTGAGGAGTTACCTTCAGTACTTTGGAGTATCAATACCACCCCCAACAGGTGAACAGGCTATACGCCTTTGTTCATGGTTTATGGTGCAGAGGCGGTTCTCCCAAGTGATATCCATCATTACTTGCCCAGAGTAGCTGCTTATGATGAAGCTGATAATGAGACGGCACGACAGAACGCATTTGATGCTTTGGATGAAGAACATGACCTTGTGGTGGCTCGTTCAGCAATATACCAGCAAGACATGCGTCGCTATCATAGCTGCAGAGTCAAGACTCGGGCGTTTCAAGAAGGCGACTTAGTGCTCCGACTCATTCAGGATCACACAGATATGCATAAGTTGTCTCCACCTTGGGAGGCACCTTTTGTGGTCAGTAAGAACCTCAACAATGGCTCGCATTATCTCATTGATATACGTGAGTGCAAGAAGTCACACACCTCTGAGCAGGAGACCAACAGGCCGTGGAATATTGCTCATCTTCGGCCTTACTATACTTGAGCCACCGGCTCTCCCCATTGTACATACTTCTGTCGATGTATATATCTTTTTATGATCAATATAATAAAGCCGGCATCCCTGAAAAATCCGGGGCCTCTATCATTTCATTTCTGTGTATCTGAGCCTTTATTAGTTGATCATAAGGTCACTTGGGGGCTTCCAACCCACCGGGTTTAGCTTTCATACCCTCTTGACCGGCCTGAGTTGCCATATTCTGAGTTACACCTGCCAATTTGCAACTTGCTACTCCACCAGGTGACCCGCCAAACTCTTAACAGTCAATCTTTTTTAAGACCCTGAACTTGTTAAGGTTAAAACGGTGGCTTGTGTCACGTGAGAGCCGGCTTACAGTGAGCTAGGATAAACTCAACGGCTGTGCGGCCTTGAAAGCACAAGGCCTGTGAGCCAACTTGTTTGGTCGTGGTTTGAAAACCGGCCTAACAAAAATTTGGGATTTTTTGTATCTCCTTGGATTCTTGGGATGTTTTTATGTTAAGTTTTTGCTTTTGTGCAAATTGTGACTGCCCGGGTCGTAAGGCTCCGGATTATGTTGCTCATGTTGGAGTATTTTTGGGTTGTAACCCGCCCTAGCTTTGGACTTTAAGTCGCCAGTATGTTTTGGTTTGAACGGCTGTAGTTATGAGACTACAATCTTTGGGTTGTCACCCACTCGGGTTTTTTGGTTTTTAAGCCGCCGGCATGATTTGGCTTTACAGCCATGTTAATCATGTTTTCAACTATTATATGATACTGCGAGTCTTCGGGTTTGGTAACCCGCCCTGGTTTCTGACTGTAAGTCGCCAACATATATGTTGATGAAGTCTTCTGCAAAGTATACAAAACCAAAGGTGAAGAGCATAGTGATTTGCAAAGGCTTATATATATGGTCAGATTGAGCATGACACGAAGTTCAACTACTGGATCAAAAGTGGAGATAAACATGCACGAAGGCATGACAAGGCGGATCAATGTTTTTAACTACTCTATTACACGGCTTCAGTTGAGCCCAAAAATGTTTTTTGATCAAGAATTTTTGGAGCTACACTCCCATAACCCGGCCTGAGAGCCGCCTGGATCATCCTTGTTATGGTCAATTGTCTTCCTGATGCCTTGAAGATTGTGGGTCATCCCGTGCCGGCTCTTCTTCTTCGACCATCTGAAGGTCAGCCGTTGTCCAGTCGATGCCGGTTAAAGCTTCGAACGTGGCCGCATCATTAAGAATAATTGAAG
This sequence comes from Thinopyrum elongatum, assembly GCA_011799875.1. Taxonomy (NCBI): domain Eukaryota; kingdom Viridiplantae; phylum Streptophyta; class Magnoliopsida; order Poales; family Poaceae; genus Thinopyrum; species Thinopyrum elongatum. The sequence goes on from CM022301.1 coordinate 337,534,769, forward strand.
AGTTAAGATCAGGGGCGTAGATGTGCTTATGCCTGGGAGGAACAAGATCCATCACTTCATGCGTGGGCGGCTTGATCTTGTTGTTGTTCTCATCATAAGCCGGTGTGTAATGGTTTAAGTTCAGCACTTCAATCAGCTTACATGCCGCGGGCCGCATCTCCCTAACACATTTGTTGAAGTCTTGTTCTTCAAAGACGGACCCGTCATCCTTGAACTCTGGGCATCCGGTGGCTATCTCCTCCAGGTCAAGCTCTGATTGCCACGCTTTTGCCCGGCCTAGAGCAACAATGGCTCCGGCTCGGGCGGCTGATAATTTGACCTCTTCATTTTGAGCCGGTGCGGTTGACAGTTGCTCTAAGGCCGTCTTGATCAGCGTTGGAGGCTTCTTTCCACCTGATAAAGCTGCAAGACTGCATTGCGTCCTAGCGTACAACTGTTCGACCAATGAATACACCGCCTTCAGTTTGAGCAACATGTTCTGGCCAAGATTGGCGCTTCTGGGTCCCGTTCAAAAGTCGCCAGGCGAGTTAAATATTCTCTATTATGAATCGCCAGGCGGGTCCAAGAAGTATTAAAACAAAGGATGAAGTGCAAATGTTTAGCTTACCGAAGATGGCGGATGTCATCTGGATTATGTGTTGCTCTAAACCGGCAAGTTCCTCAGTCACCAGTTTAAGTTGATTTTCGGCCTCTTCGGCTCTCTTCAGCAGTGCAGCTTTGTCAGACTCCCAGGTGTTTCTCTCAGCATCGAAACCCGCCTTGACCTTTTCAAATTCTTCCAATTAAGTTTTTAGCCTTGACTCGGCCTTGGAAGTTTTAGCCTGTTGCAGTTCAATGTTTTTCTTCAAGTCACCCAGTTGCGACTCTTTCATGTTCAACTCTTCCTGAAATACAATGTTGAAGCAATGATTATTACACAATGAACAATGTCAATATTATACAAATATTTAAGTCCCAGAGCACATTGCAAGCAATATACTTGGCACTTGGGGGCTAATGTAGGTCATTTCAATTCTTATTATGACCCGGCTTATCTTGTCAGATTAAGCCGGCCCTTGGGGGCTACATGTTTTATTTTACTAAGGTCATTGAAGACCCGGCTTATCTTATCAGATTAAGCCGGCCCTTGGGGGCTACATGTTTGATTTTACTAAGGTCATCGAAGACCCGGCTTATCTTGTCAGATTAAGCCGGCCCTTGGGGGCAACATGTTTGATTCTATTAAGATCATTGAAGACCCGGCTCATCCTTGTTAGGATAAGCCGGCCCTTGAGGGCTATATATGGTTTTGTTCAAAATTAATGATTTGGAGACCCGGCTCATCCTTGGTAGGATGGGCCAGCCCTTGGGGGCTACATGACTATATGCATATGATCCAGTGGAAAGAGGTTTAGTTTGTACCTCGAACTTCTGCTTCATCAGGTTAACCAGGCCAGCCTCCATATCATGGCTTGTGTGCAGACGGCTTAGGTAGCCTGCGTGCAACTTGCTTGCGCTAAAATCTGCATAGTGCTGCAGATCCAGTTTTAGCTTGCCCTTGTCTGCAGCTGGCGGTTCTTCTTTGGCGCTATGTTTAGCCAAGACAGTAGGGTTTCCTGGCTCTGTATAGCCTGTGCCCGTAATGAGGACATCTTCAGTCATCTTCTCAGAAGGAATCTCTTTAGTTAACTTGACAGGGCTTGGCGGCTTAGGGCTCGGTGGGTCATGACTAGCAGCTGGGTTGATTTCAGTATGCACTGGCTCAAGAACTGTGGCATCAATTTGCGGTGGCGGGTCATTGGCAGGGTCTTCAGGATTTTGAACTGAAGCCTTAGGGGCCTCTGCCGTCTGCTTCTCTGGTTCAGCGGCTTTGGGATCCCTTGAAGACCCGCCCACCTTCTATTTCTTGCCTGCCTTTGCTACGCCTCTATGACAAAGATACAAGAGCTTATGAGTATATGTCATTGTAAGTCATTTATGAACAAGTAGAAGTACTTACCCATGGGCAACCTTCAAGACAGACATTTGAGTTCCAGTAGAGTCGCTGGACGACGGAGGTGTTCCCTGATAATTTGAGTCGGAAGGATTAAGAGGTTGACGAAAGAGACCAGCCTTCGGAAAAGAAAGAGTTGGGCTATGTGGCACCTCATTTCGACGCTTGCGAGGGGCAGGAGTGTTGGGTAAGCCGGAGTTGAGGTCTTGAGTACCGTCACTCTGGGTAATGCATCTTGAATCATGCTGCTCCTTCTTCAAAAGAAAATTGGGGTCCAAGAGCAAGAGGATGAGAAAATCTTACTTTCCGGATGACCCGCCGAGTTTTCTTTCTTGGCAAAGGGTCTGAGTCGGAGGAGACAGGTATTACCTCTGCTGCATCAGCCTGGCTTGTCTCCGCGTCATCCTGAGAAGAGTCGGCATCAATAAGTTGCATAAAAAGACGACCGAGGGAGTCGAGTTCTACCTCCGAGTCATCCAGCTTGAGAAGATCTTCTGCAGCTTGTTTCTTACAGCGGCCCGGAGCACGGGTTTTGGTCTTAGGCTTCTTGACTGGGGCGGCGGCTTGCAATTTCTTCGTCCAGAAGGCGGAGTCAGCCTGGATAAGCACAAAAAGATTAAAACAAGGCATAATACAGAATTAACCTGAATTGAACCAGATAAAGGTAAACACTTACTGGTGGAGCTGGATTTTGTTTAAAGAAGGGCGGCAGACCAACTTTATTGCAGTTCTCCTGAGACTCGCCAAGTAAAGTCCTTATGGTTTTAAAGACTTCTTTAGCAGTAAAGTTATCTTCAGTGTACCGTTGAGGGTCAGTCGGCTCGCCAGAGTGCTCACACATTAGGCCGGGACGGCGGCTTAAGGGGAGTATCTTCCATGAGACCCAGCACCGGGTTAAGTCAACTCCAATTAACCCATGAGCTAATAGGTCTTTAGCTTTGGAGAGGAATGGGAAGGCCTTTGCATGCTCTAAACCCGGGCAAAGGATTTTTCGTTGCTGGAGCAGTATTTTTACAGTAAAACCAGGTGGTTACCTATCCCTTGGGGTGACTTGGTAAGACGATGGAGGGAAAACTGTTATCTCTTCGTCTCTGAATAGAGATTCCACCTAACTCCTGGCTTGGCCCATTTTGGCATTCAGTCTGGCAGTTTATATAAAAGAACTCCTTGAACAGGGGAACAGTGGGTGCTGTTTGTAGATAAAGCTCACAGAAGAGTTGAAAGTGGCAGATGTTGGATACTGAGTTTGGACCTATATGTTGAGGGTGCAAGTTGAAGTAGTGAAGGAGGTCCCGAAAGAATTTAGACCCGGGTGGGGTAAACCCTCTGAGTATGTGATCAGTAAAGACCACAATTTCATCCTCGGCAGGAGTAGGGATTGCTTCCCCATTGCTAACTCGCCATCCAATTTCTTGCTGACTCGCCAATAGGCCTTGGCCTACGTAATCATTGAGAATTTCCTTGGTAACCAGAGAACGTTCCCAGTTGACGATAGTCATTTTCGGCGATTTAAAAGCTACGGCCTCAAGATATAATGTGATGAGTTAATACTACGGTGATAAGTTGATTAATGGTTACAAATGATAGTTTAGTAGCTGCAAACCAACTATGGATATACGATTAATCATCGTTATGAGTAAATCATAAGCCACCTGTACGGTGAAGGGCGGGTCAGCTGCAGTTAAGAGCTATCTTAATCATGGAATGAAGTAACTATCAAGGTATGAGCAGCATATTGGCGGGCCAAGTTGCAGAAGCATGTTCGGAGCTTTTGGCAGGTTATAAATTCATGATTAAGCTGGTTAGAGGCTGGCGGGTTATAAAGTCATTATGTAAACCGCCCAGATAACATTGGCAGGGTAGTTATCTACAGATCTGGAATTGATGAAAATTTTGCTAAAGTATGGGGCAAACAAGTTTTACAGTTTATGCCTATAATTTTGGATCTACGGTGATTCAAAAAATAAAGAATAATTGCTAAACCTAAAACATGGCAGTGGAGGAACTGGGTATTGATTCGTGGGAAGATGGGATCTATCCAGGATATGAGTAAAGGGCCACAAACTGCCACCGTGCTACTTCTGCTTAGTCTTGGATCGAAATACGATTTTTAAGTGATACATGGACGAACTTGGATGAACTACGATGAATAACGGTGAACTCCGTAAACTAGAGCATCCTAATGTGGATTTGAGAAAAGGGTAAGGTGATACCTGATGGTGTTGATGAAGAGCGGGAGTGCGCCGCGGTTTTCTGGTCTGGTCTGGTTGATGCAGCGGCCTTCGTCGGAGTCGCTGGTGGAGAACAGTCTGAGCGGCGGAGCTCTTGTGCGGTGGAGGTCGCGAGGAAGAAGAATAAGTGGAGGCGAAGGGGGTAAAAGTGAAAAAGGAACCCCCTCGTGCCTATTTATAAGGGAAAAAGTGAAACAGTAAAATGGCAGGTGCGAAAATCAAGGAGATGTCATGATTATCTCAACACTGGAGGCGCCTCGATTCTCGGACGACCAATTAATGCAAAAATATCCGTTGTGATGTCATGGGTTTTTCCTGGATTTACTTCGCATGACATCATGGCAGGTTACAGTGATTTATTCAAGGTTAAGCATTGAGAAGACGACTCGCCAAACCGAAGCAATGAAGATTGACATGAACAAGTTCAAATCAATCTGGGGCCTAATGTTGGGGATATAACCCCGAGGTGTGACCCGCCCAGGAGGGGCCGGGTTACACCGTTGGCGACTCAATATGAAGAAGGCCCAAGTAGGTCCAAGAAGATGAAACATGAAGACTGGTGGCGGCTTACAAGGTGGGCCTGTTGAAGGCCCAAGACCTGGCGGTAGAATCATGACCCGGAAAGTGTGAGCCTTCACGTTGGCGACTTGCCTTGCAAGGCAAGGCGACTTAGAAACAGAGTTCATCATGTTGTGTGATCTGGCTTGGACTCTTGTAAGCCCAGGGTCTCGACCTGTGTATATAAAGGCGAGACCCTGCGGCGGGTTAACTCAGGAAACAATTGATCGAGAGCTAGGTCAAGTGATTCCGCTCCCTTGTAATCGATATTCAAGCTATAGTCAACAAAAGCAGGAGTAGGCTTTTACCTCATTGTGAGGGGCCGAACCTGGGTAAACCTTGTGTCCTTTGTCCCATTTAACCCCTTCGAGCTAACCTACGTTGCGATGGCTCCACACCTAAGTCCTTTCACGAGGGCATCTGCCGTGATAAAACCACGACAGTACCTATCCACTAACAGTGCCAAAAGCACGTTCCTGCGTAATACTGGGTTGGTTGTTAAGGCAATCTCATCCAAACTGCCTCATGATAAAGATATGCAAGCTCAAAACAATGTTATATCTGCGCTCGAGACACAAGTCCATTCCCTAACAGAGACCCTTTGTGAAACAAGGACGGCCATTGTTCGATGTCATCAAGATATGCATGGTTTTGAAACCAGACTATCAGACATTTGCTATGTTGTTCAGGAGCCTAGGAGAAATGAAGGCGAAGGTTATGGTGCTCCATCAGACAGTACAACATGAAAACGTAACAGTCAGGTCAAATGAACTGAGCTTCTGAACTTCTGGTGGTGCATTTATCTGCCGGACTATTAACTTTTATGCCAACCTTCCTTTTGTTTTATGGTTGTAATTTGTTTTGTTGCGATACAAAATTTGTTCTTAATGTGCAGTGACCGGCTGAAGAAAACAGCAAGCCATTTTTGTATAGTGTAGGGTGTTCCCTATATTTGCACTGGTGGTGAACTTTGATGCCCAGTGGATGTAATCTGTGCAATCGCCTTAATAGCCTAGCATTAGTTTCTGGCTTATTTATTTCCCTAGTCTTCTTTTTCCTTGGTTTGCTAGTGGCCGCAACAACCATGGGCCATATACGGACCGTGGTAACCTTGAGCCTGCTACGGGCCGTAGGATCCATGGGCCTCCTACGGGCCGTCGGATAAATGGGCCTCCAACGGGCCATAGAATCAGTGGGCCTCAGGCCGTCGGATAAATGGGCCGACATGGGCCGTAAACGGGCGTAATTGGTATTGAGCCAGCATGGTAATGGGCCGTTAACAGGCCGGAAGACAGCAAAGGCTTAATTCTGTCACAGGCATAACGGGTCGTTAATGGGCCAGAATACAGGACGGGCTGGAAACGGCGCAACGGGTTAACAGGCTACAAATGGGCCGATTCTAACCACGGGCTGAATTTGGCCCATTAGGGGAACAAGCCAGTAACGGGCCAGAAGTAATCGAGGGTCAGAAAGGAGCCCAAGAATGTATGGGCCATCAGTAGGCCGAAAGCTAATACGGGCTGGAAACGGCCCATGTGAATCATGGGCCGTTAATGGGTATAAAGAAATTTACTGTTTATTATGGGCCAGAGTCACCGCGGCCCACTAAAGGGCCCAAAGATACGAAAGGCCTCATATGGTCCGAAAGACGTCGTGGGCCATACATGGGCCAAAAATGAAACGGGCTGGTATTATACTGGACGGCCCACATGACGTTGTTGGGCCGATTTCGGGAACGCCATAACGGGCCGTGAGTTACTGGGCCGTAAAATGGGCTATATGCAAACATATCATTAACAAGCTTTTCATGGGCCGGCCCGCTAGCTTTTGACCAAGTCAAATGGGCCGGCCTTTGTAAGCTAAATGGGCCAGTGTTGGGCCCTCGCATGTGTCAACATATCATAGGCGCCTATCTGACCCAATGACGAGCTGACACATGTTTCCTCCAGCCAATGAGAATTTTACATGTGGAAAATTGCCATTGGTTGTTGCTGATAATGGGTTATCAGATCCAAAACCGGACCCGATAGCTTAACAGCGACCCATTACGATGGATGCCACATTTTGGTTACCCTTGACGAAAGCACTTCCATGATGCATCATTATCGTCATGGAAGTGAACACTTCTGTGATGATAATTTTGGTATTGTCATGGAACACTTCTATGACAGCACAGGTATGACTATCTTGATTCTGTCATAAAATCGTCATGGATGTACATGCATGACAGAAAACGTGACCTACTGTGACAAACACGTATCATCACGGAAGTGTATTTTTGTTGTAGTGAAAGTAAATAGATAGGCCCTTCGCAGAGGCAAGTAGGGATTTGTAGAGGTGCCAGAGCTCAAAGCTTAAATTGAGAGATAAAAAATTTTGAGAGGCATACTTTTCCCGTCAACGAAAATGACCGAGTAATTCCCAACACTTTCCGTCCTAGATATATCATAGGCGGTTCCCAAACAGAAAATAAATTTTGTTCCTTTTTCCAACATTCTTTCACAATCCATGGCTAGCCGTATCCACGGGTGCCTTCCATACCAGCACTTTCCAAGGAATTTATTATTTGACAACATAAAGTAAATTTCTTTTTCATTTCAGGACTGTGCATCCCTATTACCGCCGCACTCTCGTGCAATGACAAGTGAATAAACACTCATCTTGAGAATAACACATCTAGCATGGAAAATATTGGCCACCCCCTGCCGCTTCATGAGTGGTACGAGAACACAAAAAGGAAATTCATTTTGAAAATTAGAGATGGCACATACAAATTTGCTAAGAATGGCACGGGAATACCGCATATAGGTAGCTATGGTGGACTCATATGGCAAAACTGGGTTTAAAGATTTTGGATGCACAAGTAGTATTTCTACTTACTACAAGTGGAGGCTAGCAAAAAGATTGAGAAGCAACCAACCAAGAAACAAAAAATCACATAAGCGAGCATTAAGTGTACTAATACCGAATAATGCACCACAAGTAGGATGTAATTTCATTGCATAACTATTGACTTTCGTGCTTGCATAGGGAATCACAAACCTTAACACCAATATTCTTACTAAAGCATAATTACTCACCAACATGACTCACATATCACTATCATCATATCTCAAAACTATTACAAAGAATCAAGTTTATTTTGTCGAATGATCTTCATGAAACTTTTTATTATATCCCTCTTGAATATCTATCACTTTGGTATCAGAAGTACTCACACAATGCAAATCTCGGTATCCTCATTATCAGAAGATAGCCTATACAGTTTTTATGGCATCCCGAAAGCTCCGACACTACTTTCAAGAGTGTTCAGTCATGGTGGCATTCGAAGTACCACTGAACGACATCATCAACAACAGGGATGCCACTGGCCGCATTGCCAAATGGGCCATAGAGCTCCTTCCCTTCGAGATCATGTACAAATCACGCTGAGCTATTAAATATCAGGTGTTGGCCGATTTTCCCGCCGAATGGACAAAAGCCAAGCTCCCCATGGAATATAGCACATACTCACATTGGACAATGTACTTTGATGGCTACAAAATGCTAGCCGGACTGGGGGCTGGGCGATCCTTACATCCCCCACTGGCGACAACATCTGGTATGTACTACAAATTATGTACACCGATTCCAACAACACTGCCGAATACGAGGCTCTATTGCATGGACTTCGGATGGCAACGTCAATGGGTATCCAACGGCTCAAGGTGCGGGGAGACTCTAACCTCGCCATCTCCCAAGTCAATGGAGAATTCGACGCTAAAGACCCAAAGATGGCGGCATATCGTAATGTTGTTCTTAAAATATCCGCCCAGTTCGAAGGGCTAGAATTTCACCACGTCTCCAGAGACAGCAATCAAGCTACGGACGTCCTCGCTCGCATGGGCGCCAAGCGCGACCCAGTCCCAAAGAACACCTTCGTGGAACGGCTCTTCAAGCCATCCGTACTGTGGCAGGACGAGGACAAGGACATTGGAGCCAATGGCCCAGAACAGATCATCCCTCCCATCATCAAACCAGACTAGGAAATCATCGGAGGATTGGCACCCGAAGAAATAGCTTCAGCTCACAAAGTCATGGCAGTCATCGTGGCATGGACCGAGCCCTTCCATGCCTATCTCCTCCGTCAAGAGCTCCTCAACGACTAGACCGAGGCACGACGCATAATTCGGTGTTCCAAGGCTTACAAGGTCCACGAGGGCGAACTGTACAAGAAAAGCACTACCGGAGTACTCCAACGATGCATATCCGAAGAGGAGGGGCAACAACTTTTGGCTGAGATACATGCTGGCATGGGCGGTCACCATACGATAGCTCGGGCCCTGGTTAGCAAGGCCTTCTGAGCTGGGTTTTTTTGGCCCGCCGCCCGCGTAAACGCACACACGCTAGTCCAACATTGCGTCGGATGCCAGCTCTTTGCAAATCAAAGCCACATGCCCCCCACAGCTCTTCGAATGATACCAATCACCTCGCCCTTTGCGGTCTGGGGGCTGGACATGGTCGGACCACTTAAAGGGGGACCAAGAAGAAGAAATACCTACTGGTTATGGTCAACAAATTCACTAAATGGATTGAGGCGAAACCACTAACTTCAGCTAAGTCCGGACCGGTCATCGACTTTATATCCGGTGTGGTCCACCATTACGGTGTCCCCCACAGCATAATAACGGACAATGGATCCAATTTTATAGCCCAGGAGGTAAAAGACTGGTGCGCTAGAATGGGCATCAAGCTCGATTATGCTTCGGTGTACCACCCACAGACCAACAGATAGGTCGAACGGGCCAATGGACTAATCATGAGTGGCATAAAGCCTCGGCTGGTCCGTTCTCTGAAGGAATCCAATTGCCATTGGGTAGAGGAGCTTGACTCCGTATTATGGGGATTGTGCACCACGCCTAACCGGTCAACGGGATACACTCCTTTCTTCATGGTGTATGGGGCAGAAGCAGTCCTCCCCTGCGACCTCATTCACGACGTGCCTAGGGTGCGCATGTATGAAGAAAGGAAGCCGAGTTAGATCGGTAGGACGACCTGGACGCCTTGGAAGGAGAGCACGACATAGCTAGGGCCCGCTCTACATTTTATCAACAATAAGCTCGGCGCTACCAGAGTAGGGAAGTTCGAGTGAAGGCATACAACGTAGGCGAACTCGTCCTACGCCTCCGTGAGAAGCATAAGAACAAGCTCTCACTGAGGGAGTCCTGGATTAAGGGGTCCTCGGGCCGCCGGCCCATTTCTTATGCGCCAGACTGATGGGCTACTGATGTTGCTTGAACTACGTCGGTATTTCCCCAAAGAGGAAGGGATGATGCAGCACAGCTACGGTATTTCCCTCAGTTATGAACCAAGGTATCAATCTAGTAGGAGAACCAAGCAACACTATGTAAATGGTACATCCACACAAAGAACAAATACTTGCAACCCGACGATTAGGAGGGGTTGTCAATCCCTCTATGGGTAACGGTGCTAGAAATTGTCAAGTTGACGGGATAAAAATTGTGAGAGATTGGATAAATAGATCTCGATAAAATGCGAAATAAAATAAATAGCAAAAAAGTGCAGCAAGGTATTTTTAGGTTTTTGGAATAATAGATCTGAAAACAAAAGCAAATAAAAATTGATCTCAAAGCAAATATGATAAAGAATAGACCCGGGGGCCGTAGATTTCACTAGTGGCTTCTCTCAAGAAAATAGCACACGGTGGGTAAACAAATTACTGTTGGGCATTTGATATAATATCAAATAATTATGACGATATCCACGCAATGATCATTATATAGGAATCACGTCCAAGATTAGTAGACCGACTCCTGCCTGCATCTACTACTATTACTCCACACATCGACCGCTATCCAGCATGCATCTAGTGTATTAAGTTCATGGAGAAATGGAGTAATGCAATAAGAATGATAACATGATGTAGACGAGATCTATTCATGTAGGAATAGCCCCCATCTTGTTATCCTTAATAGCAATGATACATGCGTGTCTTGCTACCCCTTCTGTCACTGGGAAAGAACACGGCACGATCGAACCCATCACAAAGCACCTCTTCCCATGGCAAGAAAAATCGATCTAGTTGGCCTAACTAAACCAAAGATTCAAAGAAGAAATACGAGGCTATAAGTAATCATGCATCAATTTGACTTAAGTTTTTGCCAAGCTGGGTTGCCTCGCTCCTATGCTTACCCCCTACATTCCTGATTGTTCGGCTAGGGGGGTAAAGGGAGCACCTCTGCAATTGTTACGACCGGGTCAGCCGCGTACGTACCTCAGACGGGTGAAGCCAAAAGCTAGCGTTCTTAAGAAAACAATTGGTCGACCATGAAGGAAGTGAAAATAATTTGGTGTTCACCACCAAGACACCGGGGTTCTTTTCCCGAAATAGCCAACACCCACATACTGCAGTATCCGGCTAAAACGTCTATGGTCAACATGACAACCCGAAGAAAGGAACTCTTGGAGGAACTATTTTCTTCAGAAGATGTTTCTTAAGTTAAAAAGTAATATAACATAACTCTCCAGGCACGCTTTGTCTGTTCACACCAAATGGCCAGATTGCCTGGTTACCCGAAGTGATTTCCTGTTCCCTCAAGTCACATATTACAGAACACTCCCCGGCCACAGGCCGGGGAGGCGAAAGCCGATGGCCGGTTAAGACAACGTTTATAGTACGGATAGAGAATGCTTGATGTAAAGTACATAGATACATAGAATCAAACACCCTACTCTTTGTCCAGGCCATCTATTATACTATCTAGGGCACAATCCTCCTGGGAAAACCGAGCAGTGGGCATCACTTGGTTATACACCAAGTGGAGTGGTATTTCTTGCCCATCCGGCCTGCCGGTCCAACCCGAGCCATATGCTCTGGCTCGAGTTTGGTAAAATAGGTCTTCACCATTGCCCAAGCCTCCCGTGCTCCTTCCCGACAAGCTGATATCTTCCATAGCTCAAAGCAATGTCGAGCTCTCTTAAATCGATTGGCCAGTTCGGCCATCCCTTCCGGAGGCGTCTCGGTCGGCCACAATGCTTTGGCCAAGCTCTTCATAGCTTTCCAAGCTCCCTCGTGCACAATGGACAGTTCCTTTAATAGGTTCCCTCCAAAAGAGCTCATCTCATCTTCAGGACGCCCGGTGAGGAGACCTAACACAAGGAATGGCATGTCTTTTACACTCACGCATATTCTATGCAATCGAAAATTGAGATGTCACTTACCGAACATGCCACCCTTTAATCTCTAGTTCTCCTCAAGGGCCTGTGCCAATTGAGTTTTCAAACTCTTAATTTCCTCGGCCTGCTGCTGGTTTTCCGCCTTGAGCTTGTTCTTTTCCTCATGGCTTCGTGTCAGTACTTGGCGGCCAGCTTCATGCTGCGATTCAGCATACCTTTGGCATTATCTGGCCGCGTCCAGGTCCTTTTTTAGTTGACCTATGGACTCAGCTGCTACAAGGGAAACCTGTGTTAAACAAGATACCCCAGACAATTCATGCATATTAAAGCTTTTTCCTCACCATGTGCTTCCCTGGTGAACTTTTTGACCTCCTCCAGTTCGGCTTTTGCAGCGGCCAACTGTGTTCGTTTTAGCTCAAGGTCCTCGGACAGTTTTTTGTTCTGTTCCCTCGAGGCCTACACAATATCAAAAAAAAATATACTCTCAAATCCTTAACTCGGCCGTCTCGCCTAAATTAAGGCTCGGGGGCTACTGGGTTTGGATTTATGTTCGGTTCTAAAAACCAATATCGTACCTGCATGTTGGTGGACAGGAGGTTGGAGACTCCCTTGAGACCGATTTGGGCTGCTCCGAGGTATGCCTCTACCGAACTAAACACATTAAATTCCTGGTCGGAAAATGTGACATGACGCAGGGACTCCTTCCGCCATGAGTGATTCATCACACTTTCGAGTTCAGAGTTGGTGACCGAGACATCCCCAGGATCCTCCAGAGGCTGGTCTAGGGCAGAAGCCTCCGCATTGACCCCGGCTCATGCCGAGGATCTCAGTTCAGGATTACCCCCTGGCGCCTTGGTATTTCCCCGAAGAGGAGAGGATGATGCAGCACAACAACGCTAAGTATTTCCCTCAGTTATGAAACCAAGGTTATCAATCCAGTAGGAGAACCAAGCAACACTATGTTAACGGTACCTGCACACAAATAACAAATACTTGCAACCCAACGCGTAAGAGGGGTTGTCAATCCCTCCTCGTTATTAAGATAGATAAAATTGTATGAGATTGGATAAATAGATCTAGCGAAAACACAAAATAAAATAAAGAAAGAAAAAGTGCAACAAGGTATTTTTGGGTTTTTGGAATAATAGATCTGAAAACAATATGATAAAAGATAGACCCGGGGGCCGTAGATTTCACTAGTGGGTTCTCTCAAGAAAATAGCATACGGTGGGTAAATGATAACCCACAAGTATAGGGGATCGCAACAATTTTCGAGGGTAGAGTATTCAACCCAAATTTATTGATTCGACACAAGGGGAGCCAAGGAATATTCCCAAGTATTAGCAGCTGAGTTGTCAATTCAACCACACCTGAAAGACTTAATATCTGCAGCAAAGTAGTATGGAAGTAACGGTAACGGTGGCAAAAGTAACAGTAGCAGTTTTGTGATGATTGTAACAGTAGCAACGGAAAAGTAACTTAGCGAAGATCAATATGTGAAAAGCTCGTAGGCAACGGATCAGTGATGGATAATTATGTCGGATGGCATTCATCATGCAACAGTTATAACCTAGGGTGACACAGAACTAGCTCCAATTCATCAATATAATGTAGGCATGTATTCCGAATATAGCCATATGTGCTTATGGAAAAGAACTTGCATGACATCTTTTGTCCTACCCTCACGTGGCAGTGGGGTCCTAATGGAAACTAAGGGATATTAAGGCCTCCTTTTAATAGAGAACCGGACCAAAGCATTAACACTTAGTGAATACATGAACTCCTCAAACTACGGTAATCACCAAAAAGAATCCCAATTATTGTCACCTTGGGGTATGCGGATCATAACACGTAATAGGTGTCTACAACTTGCAAGATAGGATCAAGAACACAAATACATTCATGAAAACATAATAGGTTCAGATCTGAAATCATGGCACTCGGGCCCTAGTGACAAGCATTAAGCATAGCAAAGTCATAGCAACATCAATCTCAGAACATAGTGGATACTAGGGATCAAACCCTAACAAAACTAACTCGATTACATGATAAATCTCATCCAACCCATCACCGTCCAGCAAGCCTACAATGGAATTACTCACGCACGGTGGTGAGCATCATGAAATTGGTGATGGAGGAAGGTTGATGATGACGACGAATCCCCCTCTCCGGAGCCCCGAACGGACTCCAGATCAGCCCTCCCGATGAAGAACAGGAGGCGGCGATGGCTCCGTATCATAAAACGCGATGAATCATTCTCTCTGATTTTTTTTCTTCACGAATAGGTACTTATAGAGTTGGAATTAGGGTCGGAGGAGCTCCAAGGGGCCCACAAGCCTGTAGGGCGCGCCCTAGGGGGGTGGGCGCGCCCCCAGGGCTTGTGGCCTCTGGGTGGCCCCCTCTGGTTGATTCTTGCGCCAATATTTTTTATATATTCCAAAAATATTCTCCGTAAATTTTCAGGTCAATCTTAGAACTTTTATTTCTGCACAAAAATAACACCATGGCAATTCTGCTGAAAAGAACGTCAGTCTGGGTTAGTTCCATTCAAATCATGCAAATTAGAGTCCAAAACATGGGCAAAAGAGTTTGGAAAAGTAGATACGATGGAGACGTATCAACTCCCCCAAGCTTAACCCATTGCTTGTCCTCAAGCAATTCAGTTGACAAACTGAAAGTGACAAAGAAAAACTTTTACAAACTCTGTTTGATCTTGTTGTTGCAAATATGTATAGCCAGCATTCAGGTTTTCAGCAAAGATTATGAACTAACCATATTCACAATAACACTTAGGTCTCACATTTACTCATATCAATTGCATAATCAACTAGCGACCAATAATAATAAATCTCGGATGACAACACTTTCTTCAAAACAATCATGATAAAATATGGCAAAATGGTATCTCGCTAGCCCTTTCTGAGACCGCAAAACATAAATGCAGAGCACCCCTGAAGATCAAGGACTGAGTAGACATTATAATTCATGGCAAAAGAGATCCAGTCACACTCATACTCAATATCAATTAATAACAAAGCATACAAATGACAGTGGTGCTCTCTAGCTGGTGCTTTTTATAAGAGGATGATGACTCAGCAATAAAAGTAAATAGAGAGGCCCTTCGCGGAGGGAAGAAGGGATTTGCAGAGGTGCCAGAGCTCGAGCTTTTAAAATAGTGATGAATATAATTTTGAGCGGTATGCTTTCATTGTCAACATAACAACCAAGAGACCTCGGTATCTTCCATGCTAGATACATTATAGGCGGTTCCCAAACCGAATGGTAAAGTTTTTACTCCCCCTCCACCAACAATCACACTCCATGGCTAGCCGAATCCACGGGTACCATCCATACCAACAACAGTCCTGGGGGAGTTTTGTTTGATATTTATATTTTATTTGATTTCGAGCATGGAACTGGGCATCCCGATTACCAGCCACTTTCTCGTGGATGACAAATGAATAAACACTCATCATGAGAATAACCCACCTAGCATGGAAGATACTGACAACCCCCAGTCGCTACATGAGCGATTCGGGCATACAAAACAGATTATTATTTGAAGGTTTAGAGTTTGGCACATGCAAGTTTACTTGGAACGGCAGGTAAATACCACATATAGGTAGGTATGGTGGACTCATATGGGACAACTTTAGGTTTAAGGAAGTGGATGCACAAGCAGTATTCCCGCTTAGTACAGGTGAAGGCTAGCAAAAGATTGAGGAGCGACCAACTAGAGAGCGACAACGGTCATAAACATGCATTGAGATTAACCAACATTGAGTGCAAGCATGAGTAGGATATAAATCACCATGAACATAAATATCGTGGAGGCTTTGTTGATTTTTATTCAACTACATGCGTGAACATGTGCCAAGTCAAGCCACTTAAATCATTCAAAGGAGGATACCATCCTATCACACTACATCATAACCATTTTAATTTTCATGTTGGCACACAAGGTAAACCATTATACACTCCTAGCTAACTAAGCATGGCATGAGTAACTATAATCCCTAATTGTCATTGCAAACATGTTTCATTCATAATGGGCTGAATCAAGAACGATGAGCTAATCATATTTACAAAAACAAAATAGGTCGAGTTCGTACCAGCTTTTCTCCATCTCAATCATTTCATCATATATCGTCATTATTTCCTTTCACTTGCACGACTGAACGGTGTGAATAATAATAAGAGTGCATGTGCATTGGACTAAGCTGGAATCTGCAAACATTTATTCAAAGGAGAAGACAAGGTAATATGAGCTCTTTGTTAGATCAACAATAATGCATATGAGAACCACTCAACATTTTCATCGTGGTCTTCTCCTTACGACCCAAAGAAAAAGGAAAAGAATTTCAAAGAAATACACTGAAATATTTTTGAAGTTTTGTTTTTCTGGAGAAAGTAAAACAAGAACGAGAAAAACTATTTACACGGGAAAGCTCCCAACAAGTAAAAGAAGAACGAGAAATCTTTTTTGGTTTTCTTTTAATACTACAACTAAATTACACTAGAAAGAAAATATAAAAAGAAGCGAGAACTAAATTTTTTTTCTCAATGTTTTTCAAACACACAAGAAGAAAGCTAGAAAAAGAAATAAACTCACATGGATAATACAATGAAAAAGTATGAACACCGACAACTGAAATATGTGTGTGAGCATGAATGTAATGTGGGTGAGAAATACGTACTCCCCCAAGCTTAGGCTTTTGGCCTAAGTTGGTCTAGGGCCATGGCTGGCCTGGATAGTATCCAAAATCGTAGTTGGGGTTGTACTGAGCTGCGGCCGCCACTGCCTGAAGGGCTGCAGCATGGAGGCGAGCGGCCTCCCCCCCTCTCTCATACTCATCTGCCTCCTCTCTAGTTATGAAGTATCTCCGTTTTACCTGAAAGTTAAAGAAGGCAGGAGCGGGAAGCGTAATATGGATGACGCGCTCCCTGTAAAAAATTAGTCGGTACAAGAGGGCCTTTTTGCTCCTCTCAAGAAACTGGTAACGAACCATAGCATCATTATCAAGGTAAGCGGGTGGAAACTCAACATCATTTTCTCTTATGGGTACCCCGAGATAATTAGCTAACCGGGTAGCATAAATCCCACCAAAGAAATCTCCATCTTTAGCATTATTATGTAACCGCCTTGCAACAATGGCCCCCAAATTAAATCGTTTATCACCCATTACCGCACACTTGAGGACACTAAGATCTGATGCACAAAGGTGGCTATGATCATGTTTACCATTAATGCATCTACCTATAAAGAGAGCAAAATAATGTATAGCGGGAAAGTGATTGCTCCCTATAGTAGCTTGTGTTACATTTCTAGTTTCTCCCCTGGTGATGCTAGCAAGGAACGCAGAACAATCAATTTTACGAGACTCACTATGAATGCCCCATTGTGGAATTTTGCATGCATCATTAAAATCTTCAAGGTCCATGGTATATTATTTATCATAAAGATCAAATAAAACAGAATGAGTATTGTGCTGGGATGTAAACTTAAATCTTTGCACAAATGAATCAGTGAGGTGATAGTACTGCCGACACTTATCTGACACGAAGTCTTCAAGGCCAGCATTTTGCACGTATGCGTCAAATTCCTCCTTAAAACCAGCATGAACCATGAAGTGATCCGACGGCCATTCACAAGGCTGCACTAGAGCTTCCCTCGGTGATTCAAGGTCTGGCTCATGTATTGCAAGTCTTGGGGCCTTCTTTGTCATGGAACCCCCTTGATATATCCTCCTAAACATTTTTTCTTTCTCCGAAAAATTTCTGAAATTTTTAGTGACTCAAAATAAAAGTGAACAAAACTCAACAAAATTGATAGCAACTACTCCTACAAGTGTCTAGAGGCTATATCATGCATCAAAACTACTTTGGACCATATAAATTTGACATGCAAGCTCAAGAACAAGGTCACCACAGCAGCAAAAATTTGTAATATATAAAGCACTAGAACAAAAACTAATTGGACCATTGGAGCAGACACATACCGAAGAACAATCCCCCAAAACAGTTTTGTTAATGGAGCTTTGAGCAAGGAGATCGAAAATGGCAGCAAAATGAGCTAGAACACGGGTTTGAGCAATGGTGGGATTTTTTCTGGAGGAAGACGAAGTGGATGGGTGCTGGAATAAGTGAGCGGACCCACGTGGGGCCCACAAGCCACCTAGGTGTGCCCTGTGGGCTTGTGGCCCACTGGTGCTGTCCCCTGGTGTGTTTTCAGTGCCAGAAATTCTAAAATATTCCATAAAAAATCATACTAAATTTTCAGGGCATTTGAAGTACTTTTATTTTTGGGACATTTTTTTTTTGCATGGATAATTCAGAAAACAGACAAATAATAGTATTTTTGCTTTATTTATTCTAAATAACAGAAAGTAAAAAGTGGGTACAGAAAGTGGTGTTTACTAAATTCATCCATCTCATGCCCATCAAAAGGAATCCGTTAACAAGGTTGATCAAGTCTTATTAACAAACTTCTTCCGAATGACATGAAACCGGAGAATCTTCGTATAACACTAGGTAACCTCAACGGGGATATGCATGTCCCCAACAATAAGAATATCATATTTCTTTTTGACAGTAGGAATAGGGAATTCAAAACCTCCAATAGCAATAGTTGAAATTTTTCCAATAGAATTGATGCTATTAACTTGAGGTTGTTTCTTCGGAAAGTGTACCATATGCTCATTACCATTAACATGAAAAGTGACATTGCCCTTGTTGCAATCAATAACAGCCCCTGCAGTATTCAAGAAGGGTCTACCAAGGATGATCGACATACTGTCGTCCACGGGTATATCAAGAATAACAAAGTTCGTTAAAATAGTAACATTTGCAACTACGACAGGCACATCCTCACAAATACCGATGGGCATAGCAGTTGATTTATCGGCCATTTGCAAAGAGATTTCAGTTGGTGACAACTTATTCAAATCAAGTCTATGATATAAAGAGAAAGGCATAACACTAACACCGGCTCCCAAATCACATAAAGCAGTTTTAACATAATTTCTTTTAATGGAGCATGGTATAGTTGGTATTCCTGGATCTCCTAGTTTCTTTGGTATTCCACCCTTAAAAGTGTAATTAGCAAGCATAGTGGAAATTTCAGCTTCCGGTATCTTTCTTTTATTTGTACCAATATCTTTCATATACTTAGCATAAGGAGACATTTTCAGAATATCAGTCAAACGCATAAGGAGACAGGTCTAAGCATTTCAACAAAGCGCTAAAAATCCTCATCATCCTTTTTCTTGGATGGTTTAGGAGGAAAGGGCATTGGTTTCTGAACCCATGGTTCTCTTTCTTTACCATGTTTCCTAGCAATGAAGTCTCTCTTATCATACCTTTTATTCTTAGGTTGTGGGTTATCAAGATCAATAGCAGGTTCAATCTCCACATCATAATCATTACTAGGTTGAGCATCAACATGAACATCATCATTAACATTATCACTAGGTTCATGTTCATCACCAGATTGTGTCTCAGCATCAGAAATAGAAATATCATTTGGATTCTCAGGTGTGTCTGCAACAGGTTCACTAGAAGCATGTTTACTAATAATTTTGAGATCATTAATAGTTCTACACATGTAGTCACCCAAGCAATCAAGCATATAAGCAATACGTTTTAATTGTCTACTAACATATGTATTGAAATTTTCTTGTTTAACAATAAAGTTATCAAATTCATCCAAGCATTGACTAGCAGACTTATTATGAGGAATATCACCTTCATCAAATCTATAGAGAGAATTTACCTCTACTACCTGTGTCGGAATATTAAGGCCATGTATTTCTTCAATAGGTGGTAAATTCTTAACATCTTCAGCTTTAATACCTTTTTCTTTCATAGATTTCTTTGTCTCTTGCATATCTTCAGGACTACGAAATAGAATACCTCTTTTCTTCGGAGTTGGTTTAGGAGGTGGTTTGGGAAGTGTCCAATCATTATCATTACTCAATATGTTATTCAATAATACTTTAGCTTGTTCAACAGTTCGTTCCATGAAAACACAACCAGCACAACTATCTAGGTGGTCCTTAGAAGCATCGGTTAGTCCATTATAAAAGATATCAAGTATTTCATTTTTCTTGAGAGGATGATAAGGCAAAGCATTAAGTAATTGGAGAATCCTCCCCCAAGCTTGTGGGAGACTCTCTTCTTCAATTTGCACAGAGTTAAATATTTCCTATAACGCAACTTGTTTCTTATGAGTAGGAAAATATTTTTCAGAGAAGTAATATATCATATCCTAGGGACTACGCACACAACCAGGAGCAAGAGAATTGAACCATAACTTAGCATCACCCTTTAATGAGAAAGGAAACAACTTAAGAATATAGTAATAGCGAATTTTTTCCTCATGAGCAAATAGGGTGGCTATATCATTTAATTTAGTAAGATGTGCCACAACAGTTTCAGATTCATAACCTTGGAAAGGATCAGATTCAATCAAAGTAATTAACTCAGGATCGACAGAGAATTCATAATCCTTATCAGTAACAAAGATAGGTGAAGTAGCAAACTTAGGATCATAATGCATTCTTGCATTCAAAGATTTTTCTTTCCACTTGCATAGTAATTTCTTAAGATCCTCTCTATCCTTACAAGCAAGAAAGTCCCTAGCTACCTCTCCATCCATAACATAACCCTTGAATATATCAGGCAATTCATATCTAGGAGAGCTAGGTCTAATGGGTGTCTCAAAGTGTTCAGTTTCAATAATTTCATCAGTTTTAGAAATATCATCAGTTTCAGCATTAACTCTAGCAATTTGTTCATCAAGAAATTCACCCAGTGGCACAGTATTATCAAGCAAAGTATCATCATAAGCATCATGCATAGCAGAAGTAGCATCATCAATG
The DNA here is from genome assembly GCA_011799875.1 of Thinopyrum elongatum. Lineage (NCBI taxonomy): Eukaryota > Viridiplantae > Streptophyta > Magnoliopsida > Poales > Poaceae > Thinopyrum > Thinopyrum elongatum. Next base: position 337,555,585 of record CM022301.1, read on the forward strand.
ACTTGTGACATATCGGAATGAATAGCAGGTGGCGGTGTCGCAAGCTTACTTAAAACAGAAGGTGAATCAAGTGTAGAGCTAGATGGCCGTTCCTTACCTCCCCTAGTAGTAGAGGGAAAAATCTTGGTTTTGTTATCTTTCAGATTCCTCATAGTGATCAAAAGATATAAATCCCAAGTGACTCAGAGAATAGAGCTATGCTCCCCGGCAATGGCGCCAGAAAAAGGTCTTGATAACCCACAAGTATAGGGGATCGCAACAGTTTTCGAGGGTAGAGTATTCAACCCAAATTTATTGATTCGCACAAGGGGAGCCAAAGAATATTCCCAAGTATTAGCAGCTGAGTTATCAATTCAACCACACCTGAAAGACTTAATATCTTCATCAAAGTATTTAGTAGCAAAGTAGTATGGAAGTAATGGTAACTATGGCAAAAGTAACAGTAGCAGTTTTGTGATGATTGTAATAGTAGCAACGGAAAAGTAACTTAGCGAAAATCAATATGTGAAAAGCTCGTAGGCAACAGATCAGTGATGGATAATTATGTCGGATGGCATTCATCATGCAACAGTTATAACCTAGGGTGACACAAAACAAGCTCCAATTCATCAATATAATGTAGGCATGTATTCCGAATATAGTCATACGTGCTTATGGAAAAGAACTTGCATGACATCTTTTGTCCTACCCTCCCGTGGCAGCGGGGTCCTAATGGAAACTAAGGGATATTAAGGCCTCCTTTTAATAGAGAACCGGACCAAAGCATTAGCACTTAGTGAATACATGACCTCCTCAAACAACGGTAATCACCGGAAAGAATCCCAATTATTGTCACCTTGGGGTATGCGGATCATAACACGTAATAGGTGTCTACAACTTGCAAGATAGGATCAAGAACACAAATATATTCATGAAAACATAATAGGTTCATATTTGAAATCATAGCACTCGGGCCCTAGTGACAAGCATTAAGCATAGCAAAGTCATAGCAACATCAATCTCAGAACATAGTGGATACTAGGGATCAAACCCTAACAAAACTAACTCGGTTACATGATAAATCTCATCTAACCCATCACCGTCCAGCAAGCCTATGATGAAATTACTCACGCACGGCAGTGAGCATTATGAAATTGGTGATGGAGGAAGGTTGATGATGATGATGATGACGACGAATCCCCCTCTCCGGAGCCTCGAACGGACTCCAGATCAGCCCTCCCGATGAAGAACAGGAGGCGGCGGCGGCTCCGTATTGTAAAACATGATGAATCCTTCTCTCTGATTTTTTCTCCGTGAATAGGTACTTATAGAGTTGGAATTTGGGTCGGAGGAGCTCCAGGGTGCCCACAAGCCTGTAGGGCGCGCCCAGGGGGTGGGCGCGCACTAGGGCTTATGGCCTCTGGGTGGCCCCCCTCTGGTTGATTCTTGTGTCAATATTTTTTATATATTCCAAAAATATTCTCCATAAATTTTTAGGTCAATCCGAGAACTTTTATTTCTGCACAAAAATAACACCATGGCAATTCTGTTGAAAACAGCGTCAGTCCGGGTTAGTTCCATTCAAATCATGCAAATTAGAGTCCAAAACAAGGGCAAAAGAGTTTGGAAAAGTAGATACGATGGAGATGTATCAGTAAACAAATTACTGTTAGGCAATTGATAGAAAAGCAAATGATTATGACGATATCCAAGGCACTGATCATGTATATAGGCATCATATCCAAGATTAGTAGACCGACTGCTGCCTGCATCTACTACTATTACTCCACACATCGACCGCTATCCAGCATGCATCTAGTGTATTATGTTCATGGAGAAATGGAGTAATGCAATAAGAACAATGACATGATGTAGACGAGATCTATTCATGTAGGAATAGCCCCCATCTTGTTATCCTTAGTAGCAATGATACATGCGTGTCTTGCTGCCCCTTCTGTCATTGGGAAAGAACACCACAAGATCGAACCCATCACAAAGCACCTCTTCCCATGGCAAGAAAAATCGATCTAGTTGGCCTAACTAAACCAAAGATTCGAAGAAGAAATATGAGGCTATATATAATCATGCATATAAGAGATCAATCTGATCATAAACTCAAAGTTCATCGGATCCTAACAAACACACCGCAAAAAAGAGTTACATCAAATAGATCTCCAAGAGACCATTGTATTGAGAATCAAAAGAGAAAGAGGAAGCCATCTAGCTACTGCCTACGGACCCTTAGGTCTATGGTGAACTACTCACGTATCATCGGAGAGGCACCAATGAGTATGATGAACCCCTCCGTGATGGTGTCTAGATTGGATCTCGTGGTTCTGGAACTTGCGGCGGCTGGAATTGTGTTTCGTCGACTCCCCTAGGGTTTCTGGAATATTTGGGAATTTATAGGGCGAAAAGGCGGTGCGGGAGGTCCCCGAGGTGGGCACAACCCACCTGGGCGTGCCTGGGCCTCCTGGCGTGCCCAGGTGTCTTGTGCTCACCACGGACCTCCCCTCTGGTACTTCTTTGGTCCACTGGGTGTCTTCTGGTCCAGAAAAAATCTCCAAAAGGTTTCGTTTCATTTGGACTCCGTTTGGTACTGATATTCTGCGAAGTAAAAAACAAGCAAAAAACAGCAACTGGCACTGGGCACTATGTCAATAGGTTAGTCCCAAAAAATGATATAAAGTTGCTATAAAATGATTGTAAAACATCCAAGAATGATAATATAACAGCATGGAACAAGCAGAAATTATAGATACGTTGGAGACGTATCAGTTGCACGCGCCGAGTAATGGCAGCGGCCATTACGTCAATAATAGTTAACTTACTGTCGGTCAACAGCCTCACCTTAGCGGCCAGGCGTTGTACCTTGGCACTTTCTTCTTGAGAAGAGCTCTTTTGCCGCTAGTTGAACCACTTCTTTAAAGGAGCATCCGAATATTCGGGTAGACCCCTCCGAACTGGTTCGAATAGGGGAACGTCTTCGATAAAAAACCATTCCGAGGTCCACTCTTCGGAATCCTTCTTCGGGGTCCCAATGGGATACCCCGTCCCGGCTATGCAACATACCTCGGCTCCGCCTACTTCAAGAATTGACCCCCCATGGGTCGGGGGACGAGGCAGAAGTACTTCCTCCATAACTCGAAATGGGCCTTGCAGCCCAAAAACATCTCGCAAAGGGTGACGTAGCCCGAGATGTGCAGTATGGATCCGGGGGTGAGATGGTGGAGCTGGATCCCATAAAACTCTACAAGCCCCTCAGGAAGGGGTGAATAGGGAAGCCCAAACCTCGTAAAAGAAAGGGCACAAAGCATACCCTCTCTTCCTTGCTTGGGGCAGGGAAGTTCTCCGCAAAAGCTTCGCCGTTCATGGAGGTTAATCTGGCGCGAACAGATGTGAGATCTAAAGCGGGAAGATATCCTTGTGTTTGGAGCTTGCTTAACTGGAGGTGTGGAACTAAGCAGGTAGCCCAGTCACCCAGAAGAGGGCCATGAGGGCGTGAGGATGAGCCTGGGGCACCAGCCATTTTTGTCAGATTTCTCTAGTCTTGTCTTGGCTTCTTGATTTGGGGCAGATGAACTACCCGTCACGCTCTTAACCTATTAAATAGGCAAGTCCTACCTGGCCCCTGAGGGGCATTTCTGGAAAAGATTACTGGGTTGTCTGCCTCCTACTGGTGCATGAAAATCGAGGGGTGTCTTTATCCCTTGAAAATTAATGCTAAGGACCCCACGACGACTTGACGAATTGAAAGGTCATTGGCGGCCGAACAATCGACAACTGAACAAGGAAGGGGTGAAGAATTCATCTCGCAAGCCAGAGACTTTGGGCGCACAGGGCGGCTGGCAATCATGAACCGTGGCATTGGAGACTAGTTTGTGGGCTACTGAGGGAGTCCTGGATTGGGGGGTCCTCGAGCTGCCAGCCAATTTCATATGGGCGGGATAGATGGGCCGATGTACGACTATTACAAGGCCGAGCTATAAGGCGACTCCGTGTCCGGACAGGAAACCTTCGAAGCCTTGGTGTGTCCTCCAAGACAGAGATTAGAAAATCGGCATGGTGATCCCTTCTTTGTAACCGACCATGTGTAACCCTGGTACCCCTGGTGCCTATATAAACCAGAGGAATTAGGCCGTAGAGGCTAGAATAACAACCATCATCCTACTCACCTAGGGTTTAGTTCATGTGATCTCGTGGTAGATCGACTCAGTAATCGTCCTATACACTTCAATATAATCAAGCAGGACATAGGGTTTTACCTCTTCGAGAGGGCCTGAACCTGGGTAAACATTGTGCCCTTCATCTCTTGTTCCCTGTTGATCCAAGATCCACAGCTCGGGACCCCCTACCCGAGATCCGCTGGTTTTGACACCGACAAAGATACTTTTGCATCTGTAGTGTCCTGTGCAATGCTCTTGATCATATGTTTTTTGTGCATTAATGTGTTTTGCTGTTTTGACATGCTTTCTTTGCATTTGTTTTACTTACCATGTAAAAATCTTGTTATCTTCGAAAAACATTGCCATGTTCTTTTATCAAAAACCCAATAAAAGAGTCATTTGAACTATTGCATTTCTTTCACCTAATCACATAAGTTGGGGACTAGTGGTGGCTTGATTAGCGATTGAATGACTGTATAGGCTTTTTGCTGATGAACCCAACATCTTTGGTTGAGCCGGGACAGGTAACAGGGTTTATCACTCCCAAACTATCCCCACAGGATACTTAGCTTTTGAGTTCTATGCAACATGACACCGCAATACTCTTGTGTAGTGTTTGAGTTCCTTATGACTAAAGCAAGTTCGAAGCCTTTTGCACTTCCGTTCGTCTTTTATTTGCTAGCCTCTACGGTACCGTGCATTGCCCACTCTCCATTGAGACTTGGCGCATACTTTGCAGGTACATCTAAACCCGTGGGAGAACTTTCTCTTGTTCTCCTGCATATAAAACACCTCACCTCCACAAAATAGCCACCATACCTACCTACATGGCATTTTCATAGCCATTCCGAGCATATCGCCATGCACTACCATCATACTATATTACACATGATTAGAGGCATGTTTTCATTTGCCTTGCATAATCATAGTATGGCTAGCTCGATATTTTCATGGACTGCCCATTTCTAGATGTCTATGTTATGCTTGATCATTGCACATACTTCCTACTGGTACACTGCCAGAGGCATTCATCATATATAGTTTCTCTCGTGTTTTCAATTTTGAGTCATGGTTACATTCAGTTGAAGTGAGTCATTGTAAAGTGTATCATTCATCCTCGTAAGGTGTTGCTCCTACCAAAGAAAAAAGAAAGAAAAAGAGAGAGAGAGAGAGATCAAATAAAAGATGCACCACAGAGGTGCCACAAAAAATAAAAAAGGAGAGCATGAGAGAAGGAGCAACACCATTATCCTTTTTACTATACACTCGTGCTCCAAAGTAGCACCACTTCATGCATTGTAAAGTAGAAATTTTCATGAGCTTCATGTTACATACTAGCGGCGAACCTACACTATAGTATATTTCAATGACATGCATCCTGAAAAGCTCGATCGTTTGGGTTCAGTAAGTGAACGTCTTGCTCGGGTTCAGTTAGCGAACGCCTCGCACACGCGCGTGTATATGAGAGAAACGCGCAAACCACACTGCATCGTTCGGGCCCGACCACCCACAGATTGCCCACCGTAATAGGGAAATCACCGAAAAATTTCTCGCCCTTACTTCTACCATAATTTTTTACGTCATGGACGGCACCCATGACGAAAAGCCAAATTTTTGTCATAATTTTTTGTCATATAAGTAGGAGCCCACCACATCTATGATGATACATGTTTTTGGCATAACTATCATCATGGAAGTGTCACATCCATGACAGAAAAAGTTTTTGTTCGGGTCATAATGTCATGAATTTGTCCTTTTTTGTAGTGTAAACACACCTATTAGCCTCATTAATGACAAAGCCCGTAGAAGTCAGAGTTCTTTCAAACTTCTCAGACTAGTCACAATGGGTAGTAACTTAGACTAGTAACATGCATATGTTACTAGTCTATGTTACTACCTCTATAGTGGGGAGTAACATATGTGTGGTATCATGCAACACTTCATTTATTAGGTTGTAGACTCATCTTGTCTTGGTATGTGTGATGTTATAGTAACTAGCTATGTTACCACATGCCTCTCTTTCCTCATTAATTACTCGCCACATCATCTGTTTTTTCTAGAGATGTGTAATGTTACCACCTATGTTACTCCCACTGTGGGTAGTCTCATGCCATTGCTTGGGTGCTAGTTTCAGACCATACAAAGATTTTAACAACTTGCATACCTTGCTCTCTTCACCGTTTTACCACGAAACCATTAGGCTGATCCATGTAGCTTTCCTCTTCCAATTCTCCATTTAGGAAAGCCGTCTTTGTTGGGAAACATAGTAGAAAACAAAAAAATTCGCACCTACGATTGATAATCCCCAAGTGCAAGGAATCATCATAGCAATTTTCAAAGATGGAAGTGATAAGTATGGTGTGTCGAACCCACAAGGCGCTAAAGGTAAGACCAATATTCTCTCAAGTCATATCTGCCACTGATACGACTCTACGTACACCGAGCGTTTGCTTTCATCTAGAAACAAGAAATAAAACTACATTGTGGTTATAAAGAGGATAGCTTTGCATGATATGAGAGAGCTAAAATATAAAAATAAGTGATGCCTAAATAAAGTTAGAATATATTACAAATAGAGAGTGTGGAATAATTATGGATCGGTGTGCGGAATTATCTTAGGCAATTGTTAACAGGATCGGTAATCATTATTGCAATTTTATATGAGGGAGAGGCATGAGCTAACATACTTTTCGTTGGACCTCTAGCAAGCATCTGCAACTACTAGAAATCATTAAGTTAAACCCACCCATAGCATTAAGTATCAAGTCCCCTTTACTCCCATACGCAACAACCCCCTTACCCAAGTGTAAGCTTCTGTCACTCTAGACACCCACTTTAAGCGAATCATGAACATATTACAACACCCTACAACGGGAATCTCCCACGTGTGTGCGGAACGGAAGGCACCATAGGACATCACCAAAATAAAACATACAACTCAAACCAATCAAGATCATCAATCAACCCAAAGGACAAAAGAAATCTACTCACACATCATAGGATGGCAACACATCATTGGATAATGATATGTGGCATAAAGCACCATGTTCAAGTAGGGGATTACAGCGGGCTACGGGAGAGTGGACTGCTGAAAAGAGATGAGGAAGGTGATGAAGATGGTGATGTTGATGAAGACAATCACCGTGGCGATGGTTCCTCCGGTGACACTCCGGCGCCACCGAGAGAGAGGGGAAGAGAGGCTCCTCCTCCGGCTTGCTCCTCCATGGTCTACCCCCTAGATGGGGAGAGGTTCTCCCTCTGGTCCTTGGCCTCCATATTGCCCGAAGTGGCAAGAACCCCTCCGAGATTGGATCTCTCTCTCTCTCTGTTCTCTTCTGTTTCTGCGTCCCTGTTTCAGGCTGAAAACCGTTTCTTAAATTCCCGAAGATACGTAACTCTGATTGAGCTGAAATTTTGAGTGGATTTTTATCCGGAAATTATCTTTCTTGTGATGAAAGAAGGGCATCAACCGACCTACGAGGGGCCCACAAGGTACCTGGGCGTGGCAAGGGGGTTGGCCCGCATTTAGGTGCCTTGTGAGGCCCTCGAGCATCGTCTTGCGTTGATTCTTCCTCCCAAAAATCACATATATTCCATAAAAATATCCGTAATTTTTATCATGTTTGGACTTCATTTGGTATGCTATTTCTATGAAACAAAAAACATGCAAAAAAATAGGAACAAGCACTGGGCACTAGGTTAATAAGTTAGTCCATAAAAATAATATAAAATTGCACCAAAACCATAAAAATTTATAATAAACATGGCGTGAATATTTCATAAATTATAGATACGTTGGAGACGTATCAATGATCACCCAAGATCAATACGAAGATGCATAATGGGTTGGGATCACGATCGTTACCATCACTGAGTTGCAGCGGAAGATGAACATGTCGATGTAGATCATACTTGGAGTCCCTCGAACCATCGATGAATGATCCCTTGTACCACCTACAAACAGTCCCTTGAACTGAAGACCAAAAGCATGGCCTCTCTACTTGGTTGCCATCGTGCAGCCTTCACGATCCGGCAGCGCTTCATCGTCCAGAGCTAATCGTCGCCAGAGAATTAGAGGGAGGAGATTAGAACCACACTAGGCTTCTAATTACGAGGACAAGAGGATTAGCCAAGCTCTATTTAGTCAACTGGGACCAACTAGAACATGAACTGTAAGAACTAGAGGAGGCTCCAAAAACTGTGTATACAATAGAGCAAAACCCCTAGTATATATAGGTTGGATCTTCATTTGGCAACCGAGGCCCCGTTCCCTCCCTTCCCTCGCGTCGCCCTCTCGAGGGCGACTCGGGGGCGACCAACCTCCCCGTCCGCCTCCCCCTCCCTCTCGATCCCTTCCCTCACCGCCGCCGAAGAAGGGCGCCGGGTCCCCCGCGCGGCCGCCGATGAGGGTGGTGGCGAGGCCCTCGGCCGCAACGCCGCTCGGGCTCGGGCCTAGGGTTTGAGGCGGCGGCCTCTACTGGTGAGGGCGGCATCGTCCTGGCGGCGGGCGGCGCTCACCAGTGTTGTGGGCCGCCTCTACTCGGTCGCGCGGGTGGTGAGTCGGCGGTGGATGCGGGCGCCGCGTGGAGGGATCCCCTGCTGCTCTCCTTCACCAGATCTGAAGACGGCACCCCCGTGCTGCTGCTTCCTCCTCGTAAGTCTGGCCGGATACGGTGGCTGACTGCACGGATGTGGGCTTGGGAGCTCTGGATCGGAGTAATTTCTTGGCCGGCTGCGGCGGCCATGACGTCGGCGGTGCTCCAGGCGTTGTTTCCTTCTTGAAGGCGGCTTCGAGATCCAGCTTCCTCCCCCTAGTCCTCCCCCTGCACCCGGGTGAAAACCCACAACTTTGGTTGGGCGGCGGTGGTGCTCGGCTCCGTCCCCTTCTTGAAGGCGCCGCTTTGGGTCTGCGGGGAGGTGGGACAGCTGCAGCGCGTTCTTGGCGTTCTTGATGGCGGCGGTTCTCTCTTCAGTGGTGTTGCTTCACCATGGTCAGTCGGCTTCCTCTTCAAGACGTCGTGCCCTCCTCGTCGTGTGGTCCGGTCTGTCCGGTGGGTCGATGCCCTCGGCTTGGGCGAGAGGGGATGGTGGTCCCCTCTACAGTGACTTGGACGCGTCGGCGGCTGAGGGATGGTGTCCTTGGCGAGGTCTGGCTCTCGTGGTGACTACGGTGCTCAACTCTTCGCCGTGTCTTCCAGGGACGCTCTCGTTCAGAGGCTAGTTTCTTCGGCGTGCTTCTGGCTGTAGGCTGCGGCTTGTGTTTTCGGTAGCTTGCTTGGACTGGTGGTCGTGCTCAATGCCTCTTTCTTCTTGCTTTCTCTAGAGGGAGCAAGCCCCATTTCCTGTGGCGCGACCCCATCAAGCCCTCTGTTAGGCCCCAAGTTGTAGCCTTTCTTCTCTGGCCGTAGCATTTTAGCCTTCCTTCTGCGCCATGTATCTGTTGCTTTGTTTATGTTTATTGTACCTCGTTGTAATCCTGACCGGTTGATGGCTTTGTTAATTCAAAGCCGGGCAAGGTTCGAGGCTTTTCTCGGGCTCGGCCTGTGCCTTTCCTCTAAAAAGTATATATAGGTTGGAGGAGGAGGAGGAGGAGAGGGCAGCCACCAAGGGGGGAAAGTCTCCCCTCGGGGCGCCGGCCATGGGGAGGGAGTAGGACTACTCCCCTTGTCCAATCCCCCCCCCCCCACACACACACAAGGAAAGGGGGCGCCTTCCCTACTTGGGCCCTTGTGGCCCAAGTTGCCTTCCACCTTTTGGCATTTTAAGGCCCGTTGATATTTAAATTAAATATAAAATGTTCTAAATACCTCTAGACCATTATATATATATTTTTAACATCTCTAGAAACATTTTCCACCTATATTAATTTATCGGTAATATCCGGTATTACCCGATACTCTCTGAAACCCTTCTGGTGACCCCAAAACGCTTATGGATCCTATCGCAACTATTCAGAATATTCATGAAACAATTTCACAAATATATTCTCATGACTCCCGTCCTACTAACACTCAGCAGATCATGATTTCCTTATGCTTGTGACCCTGTAGGTTGGGTAAGTCATAGACATGAACGAAACCGTTAGTTCATTGACCAGCATGGGGACCGTAGACGTCCGTATCGGTCCCTATGAGCACACGAATGATAGTCGAGTGAACCTTAGGTTATCATGTGATATTCCCTTTGATACTTCACAATACCCAGGATGCATCAGTATCCTCCTGAGTCTTCACCATACTCGTTATACTGAAATCCTCGTCATCGGTTCTGTTCTTCTTTCTCGTTATTTTGTTACGGCATCCCCGTGATGAAGTCACATGTGTCAGGACAGACGATAATCGATGCTCTCACACTGAGAGGGCCCTAAGAATATCTCTCCATTGTCGGAGGAGCAAATCCCACTCTTGAGCTATCCGGTCACTTGTCAAACTTTCTGATGAACCTGTAAGTTGTCGTTATGATCACCATGTTACACGTGACGTTTGAGCAACCCCAAAGCCCATCGTACGGTAAGAAGTGACCACGATACTCTCATGGTCTAAGGAGCAATTTCACAAGTTAACACTCATTGTTATTACAGTTGAATGCAGACGATATTAACTCAATTCATAACAAACAAGATAGGGTAGATTCAATATGAATGTTCTTCCAACGTCATAATCTCAATGTTGTTTTAGGATCATCGTCACACTTAACGATATCCTAAGATTCAGAAAATGTGATCACCAACAACACTTGAGCTAGTCTTAGAGGCGAGACTAGGAACCTTTCTTTTACCGTTTATCATTCCACACGTGCATATGAGTTTTCCACTGAATCGCATATTCCAGGATCATAGCAGTTATAGCATAGAATATAAATTCTTTACTATGAATATGGAAACATAATAATACAAATATTTTGCCTCTAGGGCATAGTTCTAATAGCCTCCCACTCGCACTAGAGTCAATAATCTAGTAATCATTTGTAACTTTTACACCAATAGCAATCCGGTGTACGTCCACGCTTTGCTTGTTGTATAGACTTCGTCCTATCGAATCTGACAACTTCATATCCGTGTGTATCTTTTGCATATCTATGCATCTGTCATGTTTTCACGTGAACTCATAATTTATGTGAAACAAGCTTAGTATATATTGAATCACTGGCAATACCTTTGATTCCTTAGATTGATATATAGAACCACTATTTGAGAATAGTGTTCTATTTGCACAATCATCTAGAAACCATACCAAGTTCATAAATGAACCTTTGATTCATCACCCTCTATTAGTGCTTCTAAAGCGACAATATACTCAACCCACTTTTATAGAATTCACCACAGTAACTTTCTTGGACCAATTCCAACTTACTGTGCCACCATAAATCATTTAATTTATATCGAAATTCGCTTGGAGCATCGAATGAAGTTTTTGTCGATGTACTACTTACATCAAGCATGTATTGATGTAACTTCTTACAACAATCTCTTCATTTTCTCCGTATGCTAGAAACATGTCGTCAGTACTCAATGACATTTTCATTGTTGTCCTATGATCAACGATTTGACCATTCATGTAACTTTACTCACAACTTATTTGGAGTACTAGACATATCTGGTTATTTACATACCATGGAATTAACACAAGTGTGATTGAAATCATGTATTTCACTCATTAGTATTTCAAGATACCGACTCCTGCTAAGAACTCCTTCCATGTGACTTTGTCAAGAAACTCTTGTTGGCATTTTTCTTACTAAGCTGCTTTAGTACTTTGTCAATATGTATTTTGGCTAAGCCCTGATTAGACACTATTGTCTCCATAGATTATAGTGCTTAATCAAAGGACTATATTGCCTAAGTACTTTACTGAAAAACTAGTTTCAATAAAGTCTTAATCCGTGTCAAGAATATAATTTCCAATCAATAATGTGTCATGAACACATAGTGTTTGGAAATATTATCATGCTCCCACTAACTTTCTTGTAAATACAAGCATCTTTGTTTTATATCAATGAAACCATATTATTTGATCAAATCATCAAAACAAAAATTCCAACTCCACTATGCTTGCTTCAGATCATTACTGGATCTCTTGAAGTTTGCACACTTACTAGCATCCTCTGGATCGAGAAAATTACCTTGGACCGTATCAAATATACAACCTTGGTTCTATTTCCATCTCACGAGAATCATTTTGGCATCCATCTGTTATATCTCATAACTAAACTATTTAGTAATTATTAGTTTAATACAAACTAACTTTAAGTATTATTATGATGAGGCAATCTTGCCATAATCAACTCCTTGATCTTGTCATAAACTATTGGCAACAAGTCAAGCATTATAAAACTTTTTTATCTTTGTCAATCTATAGATCCATCACTACACTTTAAACTTTAAGTCTTCGAGAGGGTCTATCAAGTTCTAAACTTGAACTATGTGTATGGATACTATCTCGGATTATTTTGGTGTATTGCCAATTCCAGAGTCAGGGCCCATCAACGCTTCCCTGTGTATTATAGGTTCATTGTTTGTTTCAACAATATTTTGTCTGCACGCCCTAAAGGTCTGTATGAATTTTCCAACCTATATAGTTCAGTTGCATGTTCGACTGAAGTCTCTATATCCTATGTAGAGGCTTCTGTATCAAGGGAGTGCGGCCTCAGCGCCGTATACCATAAAAATGGTGTGTAACCGATGGATCAGTTTGGCGTAGTGCACAATTCCCATAGGACGGAATCAAGTTCCTCTACCCATTTGCAATCTGCCTCCTTGAGGAAGTGCTACTTGTGAGCTGCATTGGTATTTCCCTGAAAAGGAGGGGATGATGCAATACAGTAGAGATAAGTATTTCCCTTAGTTATGAAACCAAGGTTAACAATCCAGTAGGAGAATCATGCAACAACTCGTTAACAACACCTGCACACAAAATAACAAATCCTTGCACCCAACGCGAACAAGGGGTTGTCAGTCCCTTGGCAACTAATTGCAAGATTAAATTGTATGGTGATAGATAGATAGATAGATTGAACAAAAATACAAAATAAAATAAATAAAGTAAAATTGCAGCAAGGTATTTTTAGGATTTTCAATATATGATAAAAGTAGACCCGAGGGCCATAGTTTTCACTAGAGGCTTCTCTCTTGAAAATAGCATATGGTGGGTAAACAAATTACTGTTGGGCAATTGATAGAAAAGCAAATAATCATGACGATATCCAAGGCAAATGATCATGCATATAGGCATCGCGTTCGAGACAAGTAGACCGACTCCTGCCTGCATCTACTACTATTGCTCCACACATCGACCGCTATCCAGCATGCATCTAGAGTATTAAGTTCATAAAGAGCAGAGTAACGCCTTAAGCAAGATGACATGATGTAGACAAAGTAAACTCACACATGAATAAACCCCATCTTTCTATCCTTAATAGCAACGATACATACCTGTCATGTCCCCTTTTGTCACTGGGATTGAGCACCACAAGATCAAACCCATTACAAAGCACCTCTCCCATTGCAAGATAAATCAATCTAGTTGGCCAAACCAAATCAATAGATCGGAGAGAAATACGAAGCTATAATAATCATGCATAAAAGCGTTCAGAGAAAACTCAAATAATATTCCTGGATAATCTGATCATAAACTCACAATTCATCGGATCCCAACAAACACACAGCAAATTCCGGGGCTCTTGGTTGTCCTTGAATATTACCTTGGGGTGTCTTGGGCATCCCCAAGCTTAGGATCTTGCCACTCCTTCTTCCTTCATCCATCGTGATCTCAACCAAAACTTGAAAACTTCAATCACACAAAACTTAACAAAACCTTCATGAGATCCATTAGTATAATAAAGCAAATCACTACTTTAAATACTGTTGAAAACCCATTCATATTTTATTTTTGCATTATACCTACTGTATTCTAATTTCTCCATGGCTTATACCCCCCGATACAATCCATAGTTTCATCAAAACAATGCATCAAAAACAGAATCTATCAAAAACAACAATCTGTAGTAATCTGAACACTGACCATACTTATGTAACTCCAAAAATTCTGAAAAATTAGGACAAGATAGGCAATTTGTATATCAAGTATGTGTAAAACATTCAGAGCAAAAACATGTTTATGTGAATTTACAAAATTCCAGAACTGGGCACAAAAGTTTCTGTTTTTTTTTCACAGAATCAAAGCAACTATCATCCAAATCATCCTAAAGGCTTTACTTGGCACAAACACTAACTAAAATACAAAAAACACAATAATAACCGTAAAATAATTGTGTGCACACAAAAAAACAGAAAAAGAAACAAGAAAATTAAGATAACTATTGGGTTGCCTCCCAACTTGCGATATTGTTTTATGCCCCTAGCTAGGCATAATGCATAGTTTCAAGTATTGTCGTCTTTTGTTTTAGTTCCATAGGTGGCCCTCATGATTGATTCATATGGTGGCTTAATTCTAGTTCTAGGGAAGTGTTCCATACCCTTCTTTAGTGGAAACTAAAATTTTATATTCCCTTCTTTCATGTCAATAATAGCACCTATGGTTCGTAAGAATGGTCTACCAAGTATTATGGGGCAAGACGGATTGCAATCAATGTCAAGTACAATAAAATCAACCGGCACATAGTTCTTATTTGCAAGAATAATAACATCATTAATTCTTTCCAAAGGCTTTTTGAGAGTAGAATCCGCCAAGTGCAAATTAAGAGAACATTCATCCATATTGGTAAAACTAGCACATCACATAGAGATTTTGGAATTGTGGAAATCCTAGCATCCAAATCACATAAAGCATTGCACTCATAATTTTTTATTTTAACTTTAATGGTAGGTTCCCACTCATCATATAATTTTCTAGGAATTGATATTTCTATTTCTAGCTTTTCTTCTAAAGCTTTCATCATTGCTTCTACAATATGTTTAGTAAAAGCCTTATTTTGTTGATAAGTGTTGGGTGAATTTATCGTGGATTGCAACAAAGAAATACATTCAATCAAGGAACAACTATCATAATTAGAGTCTTTGTAATCCAAGAGAGTGGGCACATCACTAGTTAAAGTTTTTACCTCTCCAAACCCACTTTTATCAATTTTTTCATCAAGATTTTCACCCTCCGAATTATGGGGAGGCCTTCTAGCTAAAGCTGACTCTTCTTCGGTCCCCTTTTCATCAATTTTTATATTGCTAAACAAGGAGTCAATGTATGAAACACCAATCATTTTAATATCCTCATTCTTACTAAGTGCAAGCGATTTCGGCTTAGCTACCATATGATTTACTAGCGTAGCTTGCGCATCAGAAATGTTCCCTAGCAAGTTTTCAGTAAGAGCAAATTGAGATTGAAGATTAGCAACTTCTTTACTAACATCATCGAGTTGTTTTGCAATAGCATCCAACAAAGTAGAGTGTTCTTTGAGTTCTTCAGTAAAAAAAATGGTTATGCTCAAATTGCATAGACATGTAATCTTTGGTATTCTTCTCAATTTCGGCCAAAATTTGAAGATGAGAGGTATCATGATAATTTCCTCGATACATCATGACTACGCAAAGCAGATAACAAGCAAGCAAAGAAGCAAACAAGAAAAAGGTAAATGAAAAATAATTTTGTAATTTTGTGAAAACTTTTTTAGAAGTGGGGGAGATGAAAACGAGAGGCAAAGGCAAATAAAATAAATGCAAGGAAAAGAAAGTTTATGCGTAGGTACTTGATAGATGTTGATGATGTCTCCCCGACAACGACGCCAGAAATTCTTCCTGCTACTTGTGAGCTGCGTTGGTATTTCCCCGAAGAGGAGGGGATGATGCAGTACAGTAGAGATAAGTATTTCCCTTAGTTATGAAACTAAGGTTACCAATCCAGTAGGAGAATCATGCAACAAATCGTTAACAGCACCTGCACACAAAATAACAAATCCTTGCACCCAACGCGAACAAGGGGTTGCCAGTCCCTTGGCGGTTAATTGCAAGATTAAATTGTATGATGATGGATAGATAGATCGAACAAAATTACAAAATAAAATAAATAAAGTAAAATTGCAGCAAGGTATTTTTAGGATTTTCAATATATGATAGAAGTAGACTCCGGGGCCACAGTTTTCACTAGAGGCTTCTCTCTTGAACATAGCATACGGTGGGTAAACAAATTACTGTTGGGCAATTGATAGAAAAGCAAATAATCATGACGATATCCAAGGCAATGATCATGTATATAGGCATCACGTCCGAGACAAGTATACCAACTCCTGCCTACATCTACTACTATTGCTCCACACATCGATTGCTATCCAGCATGCATCTAGAGTATTAAGTTCATAAAGAACGAAGTAACGCCCTAAGCAAGATGACATGATGTAGACAAAGTAAACTCACACATGAATAAACCCCATCTTTTTATCCTTAATAGCAATGATACAAACACGTCATGTCCCCTTCTGTCACTGGGATTGGGCACCGCAAGATCGAACCCATTACAAAGCACCTCTCCCATTGCAAGATAAATCAATCTAGTTGGCCAAACCAAATCAATAGATCTGAGAGAAATACGAAGCTATAATAATCATGCATAAAAGAGTTCAGAGAAAACTCAAATAATATTCATGGATAATCTGATCATAAACTCACTATTCATCGGATCCCAACAAACACACCGCAAAAAGTAATTACATTGGATAGAACTCATTGAATGAAAAGAATGATTGTAATGATGTTATTATAAATTCTATGAATGTCAATTATGCTAGTGATATGCAAAGCTACAAGGCTTGGGGATGATGATTTTGTTATGTCCGCTACTTATTGTAATGATCATGATTGGAGTGATGATGTTTCTTATGATCTTGAAAATTTATTTAAGTCTCATGATAAATATACTATTGATAATAATGTTTGCAATAGTATTGAAAGTGGGTTTGGCAGAGTGTCAACTTTAGGTAAAAATAATCCCACATATTCGGAGAGTGTTCAATCTTATGAATTTTTTGATGAAAGTGGGTTTGGAGAGGTCATGACTTTAGTTGATGATAATCCCACTATTTTGGAAAAGTGTCAACTTTGAATGCATGTGGGTCATATAGAGAATATGTTATGTGATTGCTATATTGTTGAATTTGAATATGATCCTACATGTAGTTATTATGAGAGAGGAAAATATGGTTGTATAAATTTTCATGTTACTAAATTACCTCTCGTTATGTTGAGATCGTTAATGTTTTATTCTTCTCCCTTACATATGTTAGATATTTATTGTGTTGATAATTTGTTTGCTTATAAAATGCCTATGCATAGGGAGTATGTTAGACTTAAATCTGTTTTTCACATGCCACATGATGCTCTCTTTGTGTTTCAATTATTATATTTCATGTGAGCATCAATAAAATCTAAAGCCTATCTTAATGGCCATAAAGAAAGAGTTTGTTGGGAGAAAACCCAATGGTTATCATTTTTTTAGTGTTAACGCAATTATGATACCATTATGGTTGTGTTTTTGTGGCTTAATTAGTGTTTGTTCCAAGTAAAGCCTTTGGGATGATTTCGTTGGTAGTTGATTCGATTGTGTGAAAAAACAGAAACTTTTACGCTCAGTCCAGAAAAATCAAAAAATCAGTGGAATGTGTTGTTGATCTGAATGTTTTATACACGATTGGTATACAAATTTCCCACATTGTCCTAATTTTTCAAAAAATTTAGAGTTCCATAAGTATGGTCATTATTCAGATTACTACATACCGCTCTGTTTTAGACAGATTCTGTTTTTGTTGCATAGTTTGCTTGTTTTGATGAATCTATGGATTGTATCCGAGGGTATAAGTCATGGAGAAGTTTGAATACACTAGGTATTATTCAATAATAAAATATGAATGGGTTCATAACAGTACCTAAATTTAGTGATTTGGTTGTTATACTAACGGATCTCACGAGGTTTCTGTTGAGTTTTGTGTGCTGAAGTTTTCAAGTTTTAAGTGAGATCGCGATGGATGAAGGAATAAGGAGTGGCAAGACCCTAAGCTTAGGGATGCCCAAGGCTCCCCAAGGTAGTATTCAAGGAGACCCACGCGTCTAATCTTGGGGATGCCCGGAAAGCATCCCCTCTTTTGTCTACCAACTATTGGTAAATTACTTGCAGCTATATTTTTATTCATCACATAATATGAGTTTTGCTTGGAGCGTCGTGTATTATAGTGGTCTTTTCTTTGTTTGATTTTTAGTTTGCCACAATCATCTTTTGCTGGACACGCCCTTTGAGAGGGACACACATTTATTCGTGATTTGTTAGAATACTCTTTGTGCTTCAGTTATATCTTTTAGAGCACGACGGTGGTTATATTTTAAAGAAATAGTTGCACTCTCATGCTTCACTTATATCATTTTGGGAGTTTGATAATAGTAATGGCAATATGCACAGGTTAAGAAATTGGTCCTAATATGATAGGTATTCAAGAAGGATATAATAAAAACTTTCATGTAGATCACTGAATGTGATAAGTTTAATTCCTTGCAATAGTTTTGTGATATTAAGATGGTAATATGTGGGAGGTACTAGTGAATGATTGTGGTTTAGTAAGATTATTGGTATTAAGGTTTGTGGTTCCCAAAGCATGCATGTATGGTCTTTAGTTATGCTAAGAAGTTGGAGCATGATTTATAATTGATTGTCTTCCTTATGAGTGGCGGTCGGGGATGAGCGATGGTCTTTTTCTACCAATCTATCCCCCTAGGGGCATGAGTAGTAGTACTTTGCTTTGAGGGATAATAAACTTTCGCAATAAGTATGTGAGTTCTTTATGACTAATGTGAGTTCATGGATTATACGCACTCTCACCTTTTAGCAATTTGCTAGCCTCTTTGTTACCATGCATTGCCCTTTCTCACCTCGAGAGTTGGTGCAAACTTCGCCGGTGCATCCAAACCCCGTGATATGATACGCTCTATCACACATAAGCCTCCTTATATCTTCCTCAAAATAAGCACCATACCTACCTATTATGGCATTTCCTTATCCATTCCGAGATATATTGCCATGCAACTTCCACTGTTTCGTTCATATGACACACACAATCATTGTCATATTGCTTTGCATGATCATATAGCTGACATAGTATTTGTGGCTCAGCCACTGTTCATCATTTTTTATACATGTTACACTAGCATCACTGCACATCCTGGTACACTGCCAGAGGCCATTCATATAGAGTCATATTTTGTTCTAGTATCGGGTTGTAATTTTGAGTTGTAAGTAAATAGAAGTAGGATGATCATCCTTATTAGAGCATTGTCCCAGTGAGGAATAAAAGAGATATAAAAAAAGAGAAAAAAGAGGCCAAAAAGAGCCCACAAACAAAAAGAGAGAAAAAGAGAGAAGGGGCAATGTTACTATCGTTTTCCATACATGTGCTTCAAAGTAGCACCATGTTTTCATATAGAGAGTCTTCTATTTAGTCACTTTCATATACTAGTGGGAATTTTTCATTATAGAACTTGGCTTGTATATTTTGATGATGGGCTTCCTCAAATGTTCAAGGTCTTCATGAGCAAGCAAGTTGGATGCACACCCACTTAGTTTTCAGTTTGAGCTTTCATACACTTATAGCTCTTAGTGCATCCGTTGCATGGCAATCCCTACTCCTTGCATTGACATCAATTGATGGGCATCTCCATAGCCTGTTGATTAGCCTCGTCATTTTGAGACTATCTTATTTTTTACTTCCCCTTATTAATCTCTACCTCCACATTCTTTTCCACCCATAGTGCTATATCCATGGCTTGCGCTCATATATTGCGTGTGGGTTGAAAAAGCTGAAGCGCGTTAAAAAGTATGAACCAATTGTTCACCTTGTCATCGGAGTTGTGCATGATAAATACTTTGTGTTAACAAGATGGAGCATGACAAGACTATATGTTTTTGTAGGGATAACTTTCTTTAGCATTTTAATTTTGAAAGGCATGATTGTTTGTTAGTATTCCTGAGTATTGATGTCATTATATCAAATTATAGACTATTTCTTTGAATCATTCAGATATTAAATATTTATACCTAAAAGAGATTACATGATAGATCTGTTAGGTAGCATTCCACATCAAAATTTCTGTTTTTATCATTTACCTACTCGAGGACGAGCAGGAATTAAGCTTGGGGATGCTTGATACGTCTCCAACGTATCTATAATTTTTTATTGTTCCATGCTATTACTGTATCAATCTTGGATGTTTTATATGCAATTATATATCATTTCTTGGGACTAACCTGTTAACCCAGTGCCAAGTGCCAGTTGCTATTTTTTGCCTGTTTTTGGTTTTCCAGGAAATCAATACCAAACAAAGTCCAAACACTATGAAACTTTTTAACGATTTTTTTCTGGACAAGAGAGACCCTAGAAGCTTCGAGAGGAGACTAGAAGGCAAACGAGGAGACGGCAAGGCAACAGGGCACGCCCTGATGCCTTGTGGGCCCCTCATGGCTCCGTCTGACCTAATTCCACCTCTATAAATTCTATAAAATCAGGAAACTAACAAAGAGCCACCCAAAATACTTATTCTGCTGTTGCAAGCCTCTCTTCTTCCCCGATCCCATCTGGAGGCCTTTTCCATTACTCTGCTAGAGGGGGAATCTATCACGCAGGGCGTCTACATTAACCTTGCTGCCCTTTCGATGATGTGTGAGTAGTCACAGACCTATGAGTCCATAGCTAGTAGCTAGATGGCTTCTTCGCTCTCTTTGATCTTCAATACAATATTCTCCTTGATGTTCTTGGAGTTCTATCCGATGTAATCTTCTTTTGCGGTGTGTTTGTTGGGATCCAATGAATTGTGGGTTTATAATCAGATTATTCATGAGAAATATTTGAGTCTTTTCTGAATTATTTTATGCATGATTATAATAGCTTTGTATTTCTCTCCGATCTATCCATTTGGTTTGGCCAACTACATTGATTTATCTTGCAATGGGAGAAGTGCTTTGTAATGGGTTCAATCTTGCGGTGCTCTATATCCCAGTGACAAAGTAGGGGACAAACCACGTATTGTATTGTTGACATTAAGGGGAAAATGGTGGGGTTTTTTTCATATTGTTTGGATTTACTTTGTCTACATCATGTCATCTTGCTTAAGGCATTACTCCATTTTTATTAACTTAATACCTTAGATGCATGTTGGATAGCGGTCGATGGATGGATTAATAGTAGTAGATGCAGGCAAGAGTCGGTCTACTTGTCTCAGATGTGATGCCTATATACATGATCATTGCCTTGAATATCGTCATAACTGTGTGCTTTTCTATCAACTGGCCAACAGTAATTTGTTTACCCATCGTATGCTTTTTGTTCGAGAGAGAAGCCTCTAGTGAAAACTATGCCCCCCGGGTTTACTTTTATCATATATCAAATCTAAAAATACCTTGCTGCAATTTATTTACCATTATTTTATTTTGCAATTTATTTTATCTATCAATCACTACGAGATTTGATCCTTGCAAATAACCGACAAGGGGATTGACAACCCCCTTGATCATGTTGGGTGCAAGTATTTGTTGTTGTGTGTATATGTACTATTAACGAGGTTTCATGTGGTCCTCCTACATGATTGATAACCTTGGTTCTTAACTGAGGGAAATACTTATCTCTATTGTACTATATCATCCTCTCCTCTTCGAGGAAATCCCAACGCAGCTCAGAAGTAGCAGTTGTTATCGGGGTCGCTCTCCAAGTAATACCTCAGCCCCTCGCCCTTTGTGGGGGTTTCGGCCGGGGCGGATGGAGAGGCTCAGAGTTCATGGGTAGCTTCCTGCTCGTCGTAGCCTTTCTCATAAGGGAGGAGGCGCGATCCGATGACGGGGGTTTTGAGCATGGAAACAGTGCCCTGAAGGTTGGGGTCGGTGACCAATGATCCCATCGATCCTTCTTTGATCTCACAGTGGAACTCTCAATGAAAGCACCAATGTCGGTGGTATAACCGGCAGACCTCGGGGTAGGGGGTCCCGAGCTGTGGATCTCAGATCGATGGTAACAGGAGACAAGGGACACGGTGTTCCCAGGTTCGGGCCCTCTCAAAGAGATAATACCCTGCGTCCTGCTTTGATTGTATTGATGGTTGTGTATCGAGTACAAGCTTGATCTACCTCGAGATCGTAAGTTGTGTTCTAACCCTAAGGCTAGGAGGATGTGACTATGATCTGAACCTCTCTACGGTCTAGACCCTTTGGCTTATAAACACGCCAGGGGGTACCTAGGGTTACATGGTCGGTTGATGATCTAAAGATGTGCATGGCGGCGGCCGAAGATGTCCTTGGAGTACACGTCAATTCTTCGGCAGAGGCTGTCTTGATCACGTTGAGGTGTGAGGCTTCCGGAGTCCGTCCTTATGAGAGGAAGGGCCCATAAGCTCGGCCCAAGGACTGTGGGCCAACTAAGTTGGTACCCCCTAGTCCAGGACACCGTCAGTCGCGGTAAGAAATTTTTAGAACCACTTCTAGCATTTCTTTTCTTTGACCAGATCACGAAGATTCTGTAATCTCGAAAACATTTTCTTCAAAATTTCCGCACTATGTGACAAAACACTCTACCTCGGCGTAGTGATAGAGGAATACCCAACCATTTGGGATAATCTACAAAGTAGCACTTATTTCAACAAATTTGATGGCGCTCTTTTCAGTGTATATTGGTGGAACAATTAATGCCATCTCTGATCTCACCATGTCATACATAGCTTGATTACATCTACTCAAAACACTCTACTCTTAGTAGTGTTTCTAGGAGGTGCAAGCTATAAAATTCTTTTATAGCTCATCAGACATTCGCTAAATTCGTAACTCAAATACTCTTTTATGCAATCCAATTGTAGAAACATAATTTTCTTGTTACAATAATTTCTAGTTCATTCTGAAAATCTTTTGAAACATTTCAAAAGATCTAGGTTTATGTCTCAAATAGTAAATATTAATATCTACTTGAGTCATCCTTGAAGATAGACAAATCCACTACTTGCAACAACACTTATTGGACTACATACATCAATATGCATATTTCCAATTTATTTTTTTGCTCATTCTTTATGGCCTGTGAACGGTATTTTAGTTTACTTCACTATTTGGACAAAAAGTTGCAAGTGTCAGATAATTTGTAATCATATGACTCCAAAATCCATCACTATGGAATTGCTCCATGCGGGTTTCTCCAAGGTGACTAAATGCAGTGCCACACATATGTGGTATTCTTTTAGTATTGCGACATTTAGCGTCAGTGTTATGGATGTTCAATTCTATCATCAATATTCATAACTTAAATCCTATTCACAATAGGAGTATGGCCCTTTTGTTCATTACATCGAACAACTATTGTTCTCTTATGAACAACCTCCTTGCAACTTCTATGCAATGGGCTAGACTGCTCAAAACTCTAAAATGAATTATGACAACAAATTCAGAGGTAATATGTTGATGAAAAAGTATCATAAATTTTATAAAATTTTCAACACATAGTTTAACCTCATTAATTTTTTGGTCATTAGGCCGTAGTAATTCTTGCAACGGTTCGCAACAACATGCAATCGAGTCGGTATCCTTGTGATCAACTTTTAACCACAATTCCCGAAGAATATAGTGTTTAACAATTTAATCACAATTCTTAAGAATTACATTTTACTTGACCGACTTTCTCTACATCTTATAACTTGTATGACATTCATACTTGAGCTGGACATTCCAGTCTTCTTTTCTTTCTGCCTCTAAACTTCTTATAGTTTAACTTACAATATTTCTCCCACTCAACAGAAGAATCATCTAACTTTTAAAGAGTGGCGCGAGCCCCGAACTTCCCTAGGCATGTAAGTCTCATTACATCCTTTGGTTTTGTTCTTTCTCTTTAATTTCTCTCCATCAACACATGACTGGTGTTCTTCCTATCTTACGCATTTCAGTCTCAAACATAGTTGAACACTTCACTATGTCTTGCAAATAAAACACTTCTTCAGATATCACATATATTTTAACCTTTGTTTGTTTCTAAAAACAATTTTAGTTCCAAGAATATCACATAACTATACCAAACATTTTTGAAGTTTGGGTTACTCAGAAGCAAGCATACCGTAATGCAATTATAACTTTTGGTTCGAAGGACGTGAGTCTCGTCATCCATAGTATTAGCAGGAGAGCATTGCAAGCATGGAGTAGGACAAAAATCCTTGGCACCTTTTAGAGGATGATCTTGTCAATCATAAAGATTCAACCAGATAAAATAACAGTAATCAATTTCAACAAAAAGGTGGAACCGTGAGCCATAATTCTACAACTATAATGAAAACTACATATAGACATCATTCATAATTAATTTGCACTAGTGATTAAACTTAATTAATACATAAATGTGTGATACGTCTCCAACGTATCTATAATTTTTGCTTGTTCCATGCTGTTATATTATCATTCTTGGATGTTTTACAATCATTTTATACCAACTTTATATCATTTTTTGGGACTAACCTATTGACATAGTGCCCAGTGCCAGTTGCTATTTTTTGCTTGTTTTTTTACTTCGCAGAAAATAAAAACCAAACGGAGTCCGAACGCAGCGAAACTTTTTGGAGATTTTTTCTGGACCAGAAGACACCTGTTGGGCCAAAGAAGTACCAGAGGGGGGCTCCGAGGGGAGCACAACCCACCTGGGCGCGCTTGGGGGCCCAGGCGCGCCCTGGTGGGTTGTGCCCACCTCGGCTGCCTCTCGCACCGCCTCTTTGCTCTATAAATACCCCAAAAATCCAAAAACCCTAGGGAAGTCAATGAAACACAATTCCAGCAGCCGCAAGTTCCAGAACCACCAGATCCAATCTAGACACCATCACGGAGGGGTTCATCATCCTCATTGGTGCCTCTTCGATGATGCGTGAGTAGTTCATTGTAGACCTATGGGTCCGTAGTTAGTAGCTAGATGGCTTCCTCTCTCTCTTTTGATTCTCAATACAACGGTCTCTTGGAGATCTATTTGATGTAACTCTTTTTGCGGTGTGTTTGTAGGGATCCGATGAACTTTGAGTTTATGATCAGATCTATTTATCCATGAAAGTTATTTGAGTTTCTTTGATCTCTTATATGCATGATTACTCATAGCCTCGTATTTCTTCTTCGAATCTTTGGTTTAGTTAGGCCAACTAGATCGATTTTTCTTGCCATGGGAAGAGGTGCTTTGTGATGGGTTCGGTCGTGCGGTGTTCTTTCCCAGTGACAGAAGGGGCGCCAAGACACGTATTGATCGTTGCTATTAAGGATAACAAGATGGGGTCTATTCCTACATGAATAGATCTTGTCTACATCATGTCATCGTTCTTATTACATTACTCCATTTCTCCATGAACTTAATACACTAGATGCATGCTGGATAGCGGTCGATGTGTGGAGTAATAGTAGTAGATGCAGACAGGAGTCGGTCTACTAATCTTGGACGTGATGCCTATATAATGATCATTACCTGGATATCGTCATAAATATTTGAAGTTCTATCAATTGCCCAACAGTAATTTGTTTACCCGCCGTATGCTATTTTCTCGAGAGAAGCCACTAGTGAAATCTACGGCCCCGGGTCTATTCTTTATCATATTTGCCTTGAGATCTTTTTTTTGTTTTTGTTTTCATATCTATTATTCTAAAAACCCAAAAATACCTTGCTGCACTTTTTCTTTATTTATTTTATTTTGTTTTATCGCGAGATCTATTTATCCAAAATCATACAGATTAATCTATCTTTTACCTGAGAGGGATTGACAACCCCTCTTATGCGTCGGGTTGCAAGTATTTGTTCTTTGTGTGCAGGTACCGTTTACATAGTGTTGCTTAGTTCTCCTACTGGTTCGATAACCCTGGTTTCATCACTGAGGGAAATACCTACCGTAGCTGTGCTGCATCATCCCTTCCTCTTCGAGGAAAAACTGACGCGGACACGGGCCATCAAGAAAGGATTTCTGGCGCCGTTGCCGGGAAGATCAAGTCAAGATAGTCTCCCGTCAACTCGCCAATTTTTGGCGCCGTTGCCGGGGAGACATCATCAACATCTATCAGGTTCCTAATCACAAATAGCATCTCCTTGCAATTTACATTATTTGCCATTTGCCTCTCGTTTTCATTTCCCCCACTTCACAAAAAATTGTCGTTTTATTCGCCCTCTTTTTCGTTCGCCGTTTTCTCATCAGATCTGTTTTTATGTGCAATCTTGTTTACGTAGTCACGATGACTCAAGAGAACACCAAGTTGTGTGATTTTTCCAATACCAACAACAATGATTTTATTAGCACTCTCATTGCTCCTCCCGTCACTAGTGCGAAATCTTGTGATATTAATGCCGCTTTGTTGAATCTTGTTATGAAAGATCAATTTTTCGGTACTCCTAATGAGGATGTCGCATCCCATCTTAACACATTCATAGAATTATGCGATGTGCAAAAGAAAAAAGATGTGGACAATGATATTGTGAAGGTGAAATTATTTCCGTTTTCTTTGCGAGATCGCGCAAAATTTTGGCTTTCTTCTTTGCCTCGCAATAGTATCGATTCTTGGGATAAATGCAAAGATGCTTTCATTACTAAGTATTTTCCACCCGCGAAAATTATTTCCCTTAGAACTCAGATCATGAATTTTAAGCAACTTGAGCATGAACATGTTGCACAATCTTGGGAAAGAATGAAATTAATGCTAAGAAATTGTCCTACTCATGGCTTAAATCTTTGGATGATCATACAAAATTTTTATGCGGGATTAAATTTTGTTTCTAGATATCTTTTAGATTCCGCCGCGGGTGGTACTTTTATGGAAATTACTTTGGGTGAAGCTACTAAATTGCTTGATAATATTATGGCAAATTATTCACA
Source organism: Thinopyrum elongatum (assembly GCA_011799875.1). NCBI lineage: Eukaryota > Viridiplantae > Streptophyta > Magnoliopsida > Poales > Poaceae > Thinopyrum > Thinopyrum elongatum. The sequence continues at coordinate 337,582,564 of CM022301.1, forward strand.
ATGGCATACCGAAAGAGCTCCTACTAGTAAAAAAGTTAATTCGGTTGAAGAAATTAGTACTTTGAGTGAAAAAGTTGATGCTCTTATGAAATTGGTTGCTAATAAAAGTGCTCCTATTGATCTTAATGATGTGCCTTTGTCTACTTTGATTGAGCAAAATAGTGATTCCGTAAATGTGAATTTTGTCTCGCGAAACAATTTTAATAACAATGCTTATAGAGGTAATTTTAATCCTAGGCCTTTTCCTGGAAATTCCGCTAATAATTATGGTGGTTCCTATGGTAATCCTTCTTATAATAATAATAGGAACACCTCTGATCTTGAGAACAATATTAAAAAAATTATCAATGCTCAAAAAGTTTTCAATAATAAGATAGAAGAAAAGTTGAATAAGATTGATGATATGTCTAGAAGCATTGATAGGATTTCTCACGATGTAGTAAATATCAAGTTGAAAATTTTTGTGCCCAATGATGAGGAATCAATTAAAGCTCTATATGTTTCTATGGATGAAAGTAAGAAAAGAACCGCTATGCTTAGAGACAAAAGAGAATTTTTAGAAAGAGCGTTTTCTAGTGATTGCTTTCATAAAAATGATGAAGATCTTAAAGTGATTGGTGTTTATTCTATTGATTCCTTGTTTAGTAAAATTAAAATTGATTATAAAGGGACTGAAGAAGAGTCAACTTTAGTTAGAAGCGTCCCGATAATTTGGAGGGTGAAAATCTTGATGAAATTTTTGATAAAAGTGGGTTTGGAGAGGTCAAGACTTTAACTAGTGATGTGCCTTCTCTTTTGGATTACAAAGACTTTAATTATGACAGTTGCTGTTTGATTGATTGTATTTCTTTGTTGCGATCCATGATAAATTCACCCCATGCTTATGAACAAAATAAAGCTTTTACTAAACATATTGTTGATGCTATGATGAAAGCTTTTGAAGAAAAGTTGGAATTAGATATCTCAATTCCTAGAAAAATACATGATGAATGGGAACCCACCATTAAAGTCAATATTAAAAATTATGAGTGTTTTGCCTTATGTGACTTGGGTGCTAGTGTTTCCACAATTCCGCAATCTTTATGTGATGTTCTTTTTCTTACCAATATTGAAGAGTGTTCTTTAAATTTGCACTTGGCGGATTCTACTATTAAAAAGCCTTTGGGAAGAATTAATGATGTTCTTATTCTTGCAAATAGGAACTATGTGCCCATAGATTTTATTGTTCTTGATATTGATTGCAATCCGTCTTGTCCAATTATACTTGGTAGACCGTTTTTACGTACTATAGGTGTCGTGATTGATATGACAGAAGGCAATATTAAATTTCAATTTCCACTAAGAAAGGGTATGGAACACTTCCATAGAACAAGAATCAAGCCACCATATGAATCAATCATGAGGCCATCCTATGGATCTAGAACTAAAGATGACAATACTTGAATCTATGCATTATGCCTAGCTAGGGGCGTAAAACGATAGCGCTTGTTGGGAGGCAACCCAATGAATAAAATTTACTTTTGCCTTTTTCTTTATGTTCTCGAGTTTTTGCACAATTATGCCCCTGTTATTATTGTGTTTTTTATGTTTTAATTAGTGTTTGTGCCAAGTAAAGCCTTTGGGATAGTTTTGGTGATAGTTGATTTGATCCTGTTGAAAAACAGAAACTTTAACGTCCAGTAAAATAATTGTCTAGATTCATAGAAGAGACGAAAAATTCTAATTTTTTTACAAAGTATTTATATACGAATTTACTCTGTTTTCCTAATATTTGAGAATTTTTTGAGTTACATAAGTACGATAACAATTCGCATCTTTACAGACTGTTCTGTTTTTGACAGATTCTGTTTTTCTTTGCATTGTGTGCTTATTTTGATGAATCTATGGATTGTATAGGGGGGTATAAGCCATGGAAAAGTTAGAATACAGTAGATATAATGCAATAACAAAATTTGAATGGGTTTTATACAGTACTTAAAGTAAAGATTGGTTTTCTTATACTAACGGATCTCATGAAGGTTTTGTTAAGTTTTGTGTGATTGAAGTTTTCAAGTTTTGGGTGAGATCACGATGGATGAAGGAATAAGGAGTAAGAAGAGCCTAAGCTTGGGTATGCCCCATGGAACCCCAAGGTAATATTCAAGGAGAAACAAGCAACTAAACTTGGGGATGCCCCGAGTGGCATCCCCTCTTTCTTCTAACGACCATCGGTATTTTACTTGGAGCTATATTTTTATTCGTCACATATCATGAGTTTTGCTTGGAGCATCTTGTATTATATGATTATTTGCTTGTTTTGCTTTTTGTTTTGTGTCAAGTATCCTTGCTTAACACACCTATTTGAGGGAGCCAAAATTATGCTACGATTTAATAGAATTGCTCTATGTGCTTCACTTGAATTTTGTTAGAGCTATGGAATTGCTCTAGTGCTTCACTTATATCTTTTTGAGCACGGTTTGCTTTAATATTTTTGAAGAAATGCTCTCATGCATCACTTAGATCTATTTGAGAGTTAGTAATTTTGAAGAAATTCTCTCATGCTTCACTTATATTATTTTGAGGGACGAAATTTTTATGCTCATGTTCTTCACTTAGATTTGTTTGAGCTATCAAAAGCAATATATGAAAATAGTCCCAAAGTGATAGATATTCAAGAGGGATATAATAAAAACTTTCATGAAGATCATTGGATAAAATAAACTTGATTCTTTGTAATAGTTTTGAGATATGATGATAGTGATATGTGAGTCATGTTGATGAGTAATTGTGCTTTAGTAAGAATATTGGTGTTAAGGTTTGTGATTCCCTATGCAAGCACGAAAGTCAATATTTATGCAATGAAATTACATCCTACTTGTGTTTTATTCGGTGTTAGTTATGCTTAATGCTCGCTTATGTGATTTTTTCGTTTCTTGGTTGGATGCTTCTCAATCTTTTTGCTAGCCTTCACTTGTACTAAGTAGGAATACTACTTGTGCATCCAAAATCCTTAAACCCAGTTTTGCCATATGAGTCCACCATACCTACCTATATGCGGTATTCCCGTGACGTTCTAAGCAAATTTGTATGTGCCATCTCTAATTTTCAAAATAAATTTCCTTTTTGTGTGCTCGTACCACTCATGAAACTGTAGGGGGTGGCTGATATTTTTCCAAGCTAGATGTGTTATTCTCAAGATGAGTGTTTATTCACTTGTCGTTGCACGAGAGTACAGTAAAGGTATTGGGGATGCCCAGTCCCGAAATGAAAAATGAATTTACTTTATGTTGTCAAATAATAAATTCCTTGGAAAGTGTTGGTATGGACGGCACCCGTGGATACGGCTTGCCGTGGAATGTGAAAGTATGGTGGAAAAAGGAATAAACTTTATTTTCTGCTTGGGAACCGCCTATGATATATCTAGCATGGAAAGTATTGGGAACTACTCGATCGTTTTCGTTGACAGGAAAAGCATGCCACCCAAAATGTTTTATCTCTATTTTTTCGCTTTGAGCTCTGACACCTCTACAAATCCCTACTTCCCTCTGCGAAGGGCCTTTCTATTTACTTTATGCAATTTTTATTTGAGTCTCCATCTTCTCTTATAAAGCACCAACTAAGGGGCACTATGATCATACTTGAGCATTGGATGTAGCTTATATGCGAGTGTGTTTCATGAATGGATCAATAATTGACCATAATGGGCTAGGGATAACTTGCTTTAGTGTTGATATTTTGAAAGACATGGTTGCTTGTTGATATGCTTGAGTATTGAAATCTTCATGTCAAAACTAGACTATTGCTTTGAACCATATAAAAGTCCAAATGTCCATGCTACAAAATAAAAGAATATGTGATGAACATGTTAGGCAGCATTCCACATCAAAAATGTTGTTTTTATCATTTACCTACTCGAGGACGAGTAGGAATTAAGCTTGGGGATGCTGATACGTCTCCAACGTATCCATAATTTTTGCTTGTTCCATGCTGTTATATTATCATTCTTGGATGTTTTACAATCATTTTATAGCAACTTTATATCATTTTTCGGGACTAATCTATTGATATAGTGCCCAGTGCTAGTTGTTGTTTTTTGCTTCTTTTTTACTTCGCAGAAAATCAATACCAAACGGAGTCCAAACACAGCGAAACTTTTTGGAGATTTTTTCTGGACCAGAAGACACCTGTTGGGCTAAAGAAGTGCCAGAGGGGGGCTCCGAGGGGAGCACAACCCACCTGGGTGTGCCTGGGGGCCCAGGCGCGCCCTGGTGGGTTGTGCCCACCTCGGCCGCCTCCCGCACCGCCTCTTTGCTCTATAAATACCCCGAAAACCCAAAAACCCTAGGGGAGTCGACGAAACACAATTCCAGCCGCCGCAAGTTCCAGAACCACGAGATCCAATCTAGACACCATCACGGAGGGGTTCATCATCCTCATTGGTGCCTCTTCGATGATGCGTGAGTAGTTCACCATAGATCTAAGGGTCCGTAGGCAATAGCTAGATGGCTTCCTCTCTCTCTTTTGATTCTCAATATAATGGTCTCTTGGAGATCTATTTGATGTAACTCTTTTTGCGGTGTGTTTGTTGGGATCCGATGAACTTTGAGTTTATGATCAGATCTATTTATCCATGAAAGTTATTTGATTTTCTTTGATCTCTTATATGCATGATTACTCATATCCTCGTATTTCTTCTTCGAATCTTTGGTTTAGTTAGGCCAACTAGATCGATTTTTCTTGCCATGGGAAGAGGTGCTTTGTGATGGGTTCGGTCGTGCGGTGCTCTTTCCCAGTGACAGAAGGGGCGCCAAGACACGTATTGATCGTTGCTATTAAGGATAACAAGATGGGGTCTATTCCTACATGAATAGATCTTTTCTACATCATGTCATCGTTCTTATTGCATTACTCCGTTTCTCCATGAACTTAATACACTAGATGCATGCTAGATAGCGGTCGATGTGTGGAGTAATAGTAGTAGATGCAGGCAAGAGTCGGTCTACTAATCTTGGACGTGATGCCTATATAATGATCATTGCCTAGATATCGTCATAATTATTTGAAGTTCTATCAATTGCCCAACAGTAATTTGTTTACCCGCCGTATGCTATTTTCTCGAGAGAAGCCACTAGTGAAATCTACGGCCCCCGAGTCTATTCTTTATCATATTTGCCTTGAGATCTATTTTTATTTGCTTTTGTTTTTAGATCTATTATTCTAAAAACCCAAAAATACCTTGCTGCACTTTTTCTTTATTCATTTTATTTTGTTTTATCGCGAGATCTATTTATCCAAAATCATACAAATCAATCTATCTTTTACCCGAGAGGGATTGACAACCCCTCTTACACGTCGGGTTGCAAGTATTTGTTCTTTGTGTGCAGGTATCGTTTACATAGTGTTGCTTGGTTCTCCTACTGGTTCAATAACCTTGGTTTCATCACTGAGGGAAAATACCAACCATAGCTGTGCTGCATCATCCCTTCCTCTTCGGAGAAAAACTGACGCAGACACGAGCCATCAATGTGCTCCCACTCAAATCAATATCTCTCATAATTGAAAGTGAGCGATTCAAGATCCTGATCTCATTCATACCCATGGATGGTAGCATCTCATATGATGTGAATTTCAACTGTTAGGCAATCTTTTGCTAATCATATCTCCATATGACTCTTGTTCATCTTTCGATGCTTCATGCTTCGAGCTTAGAACTTTTTTGCTAGAAGTTCAAGGCAACCGAGTGTTTCTGTTGTGAAGTCCTACCTCACCCGCCTTACACTTCACTTCTCGTTTGTACTCATGGTAGCATGTAGTACTCCGAAAGGCCACATGTTATAGACGGTTGCACCACTGGGAAGAGAACCTTTTAACTTGATATTTACTGTGAGAGATCACCCTACTAATTGACTACTGCACAATCAAAGGGTGCAAACAACAAAGGGATAAACATCTCAGGAAGTTCATAAAAGCATGATATGGTACAACCCTGGGTGCCGAGAATCTGTGTGACCATCTTCAATCTCCAGTTGAAGTGTCGTGACGGCCAATATTTCGTAGATGTGGCAACCGTTTCAAAAATGGTGCCATGGCGGTAATTTAAGAAAATGTTGCCATGGCGACCATTTCAGAAAACATTGTCGTGGCACCAAATTCAGAAATTCCGCCGTGGCACGAAATTATAGCTCCTCGTTCCGCGCCATGTACACCTTCTCCTTGTCGGGGTCCTCCGTGTACGGTTGCGGTTGGTGGTAAAACCGGTAGACCTCGGGGTAGGGGGTCCCGAGCTGTGGATCTCGGATCGATGGTAACACGAGACAAGGGATACAGTGTTTACCCAGGTCCGGGCCCTCTCGAAGAGGTAATACCCTACGTCCTGCTTTGATTGTATTGATGGTTGCGTATGTTGGGGAACGTTGCATGGAAAACAAAAAAAATTCTATGCACACACAAGATATATCCATGGAGATGCATAGTAACGAGAGGGGAGAGTATGTCTACGTACCCTCATAGACCGTTAAGCAGAAGCGTTTTATGAACGTGGTTGATGTAGTCGTACACCTTCACGATCCGCCCGATCAAGTATCAAACGCACGGCACCTCCACGTTCAGTACATGTTCAGCTCGATGACATCCTTGCCTTCTTGATCCAGCAAGTCGGGCGAAGTAGTAGATGAGTTCCGGCAGCACGACGGTGTGGTGACGGTGGTGGTGCAACTATCTCCACAGGGCTTCGCCGAGCACTACGAAAATTATGACCGAGGACGAACTAGAGGGAGAGGGGCGCCGCACACGGCTTGGGGATCGTGGTGTGTGTTGCCCCTCTCCCTCCTCTCATATATATAGGTGGAGGGGGGAGAGGACGCAGCCCTAGGGCGCGCCCCAAGTGGTTGGCGGCTGCCCTAGGCGGCTGCCTAGCCGTGCCCCCCCCCCCTTCCATATATGGACATGGGGGAAGGAAAGGGGGGCTGGCTGACTTAGGGCGCCTCCCCCTTCCTTGCCTCCTTCCTTGGCGCGTGGGCAGGGGTGGTGGGGTGCGCCAGCCCCCTTGTGGGCTGTTGTGCTCCCCCCTTTGGCCCATAAGTCCCACCACTTACCGGTGGCCTTCCGGAACCCCTTCCGACACTCCGATAAATACTCGGTACTTCTCGAAACCTTTTCGGTGACCAAATACTATCATCCTATATATCAATATTTACCTCCGGACCATTCCGGAGCTCCTCATCATGTCCGTGATGTCATCCGGATCTTCAAACAACATTCGGTCACCAACTCACATAACTCATATAGTACTATATCGTCAACGAAAGTTAAGCGTGCGGACCCTACGGGTTCGAGAATGATGTAGACATGACCGAGACGCTTCTCTGGTCAATAACCAATAGCGGGACCTAGATGCCCATATTGGTTCCTACATATTCTACAAAGATCTTTATCGGTCGAACCTTTATGACAACATATGTATTTCCCTTTGTCTGTCGGTATGTTACTTGCCAGAGATTCGATCGTCGGTATCTCCATACCTAGTTCAATCTCGTTACCGGCAAGTCTCTTTACTCGTTCTGTAATACATCATCTTCCAACTAACTCCTTAGTCACTTTGCTTGCAAGCTTCTTGTGATGTGTTTTACCGAGAGGGCCCAGAGATACCTCTCCGTCATACGGAGTGACAAATCCCAATCTCGATTCACGCCAACTCAACAGACACCTTCGGAGATACCTATAGAGCGTATTTATGATCACCCAGTTACGTTGTGATGTTTGATAGCACACAAGGTATTCCTCCGGTATCCGGGAGTTGCATGATCTCATGGTCGAAGGAATATCTATTTGACATTAAGAAAGCAGTAGCAATAAACTGAACGATCATATGCTAAGTTAACGGATGGGTCTTGTCCATCACATCATTCTCCTAATGATGTGATCCTATTATCAAGTGACAACTCATGCCCATGGTTAGGAAACCTTAACCATCCTTGATCAACGAGCTAATCTAGTAGAGGCTTGCTACTTCTTGAGCTTGCGTTGGTTTTTCCCTTGAAGAGGAAAGGGTGATGCAGCAAAGTAGAGATAAGTATTTCCCTCAGTTTGAGAACCAAGGTATCAATCCAGTAGGAGACAACGCATAAATCACCGAATACCTGCACAAACAATCAAACAACTTGCACCCAATGCGATAAAGGGGTTGTCAATCCCTTCATGGTTATTTGCAAAAGTGAGATCTGATAGAGATAGATAAATGATAAAGTAAATATTTTTGGTATTTTTGTTTTATAGATCGGAAAGTAAAAGATTGCAAAATAGTAGATCAGAAACTTGTATGATGAAAAGTAGAAGATTATATGATGGAAAATAGACCCGGGGGCCATAGGTTTCACTAGAGGCTTCTCTCAAGATAGAAAATAATACGGTGGGTGAACAAATTACTGCCGAGCAATTGATAGAAAAATGCAAAGTTATGACGATATCTAAGGCAATGATCATGAATATAGGCATCACGTCTGTGTCAAGTAGACCGAAACGATTCTGCATCTACTACTATTACTCCACACATTGACCGCTGTCCAGCATGCATCTAGAGTATTAAGTTCATAAAGAACGGAGTAACGCATTAAGTAAGATGACATGATGTAGAGGAATTAACTCAAGCAATATGATGAAAACCCCATCTTTTTATCCTCGATGGCAACAATACAATACGTGCCTTGCTGCCCCTACTGTCACTGGGAAAGGACACCGCAAGATTGAACCCAAAGCTAAGCACTTCTCCCATTGCAAGAAAAACCAATCTAGTTGGCCAAACCAAACCGATAGTTCGAAGAGAATTACAAAGATATCAAATCATGCATGTAAGAATTCAGAGAAGATTCAAATAATATTCATAGATAAGCTCGGGGGTCATGCCTATGACGAAGTTTAGTATGGGGCTCGAGATTTTATTATCTCGGTTTTCATACACCCTGGAAAGTTAATCTAGCGACTTGAATTATCATACTTGATGATGGATGTTGGTAGCTTCGGTTTGTTTCGAAACCTTAGAAGCCACAAAAAACAAGTTTTTGCATGAACCAATTAGAGGCGTCTAACTTGGTTTTGCAGGAGGGTTTACATGTGCATGTGATGTGGTATAGCGGTGCTCATAATAATTTGATTATGTATGAGATGACTATATAATGTAAATTGATTAACATGACCTGCGTATCATGATTCGGCATGATGGCTGGAGCCATATGATTGCACTTTAAATGACCTGTGTGTCAACCTTGTGTAATGCATTATTTTATTAGCTATAGAGATAGCAATATTATCTGCTGCATCGACAAGGTGGTGGCAATCTTCGCGAAGGTGATCACCGACGTGAATGCCGAAGACGAAGGAATACAAGACTTCTCCGTCAGAAAGGGCTATACCATATCATGCTACTATGAATTGCCTGAGATGTTTATCCCTTATGATGCACCCTTCTTGATTGCGCGGTAGTCGCTTTTATTAGGGTGATCTCTCACAAAAATATCAAGTAGTTAGTGTTCTCCCAAGTGTAGCACCGTCTACAACACGTATCTTTTCGGGGTGCGCCATGTACACATGAGCACGAACGATTAGAGAGGTGTAAGGCGGGTGAAGGTCAGACCTCACTGTGTGATCACTTGGTTGTCTTGACGTTCAGGCAGGACAGTCCTGAGCTCGGAACACACGCATCGAAAGATGGACAAGAGTCACATAGAGATGTGATTGGCAAGTTGGCCTACCGATTGAAATTCACGTCATCAGTGATGAACCCGTCAATGGCGTTGAATTGATATGCGGATCTTGAATCACTCACAATCAATTATGAGAGATATTGATTTGAGTGGGAGCGCACTGTTGAATTAACTTGTTTAATTCTCAGTGCAATTAATTTTGAACACTGTCTAAGTGTGGTTTGCATAATAGTTGTAGAATAATGGCTCGCGTTTCCACCTTCCCTGTTAAAATTGAATAGCTGTTAAATATCTGGTTAAAACTTTACGGTTGGTAACGTAATGTGAGGATTGTCCTCAAGAGTGCCGAGAAGGACTTTGTCCTATCACATACTTTCGGTATTCTCTCGCTTATGCTATGGATCATGTGACTCTTGTCCTTCGATCCAAAAGCTAGAATTCCGTTTTAGTCAAGTGCAATATGTTTGCTTCCATGAGAGCCGAACTTCGAAAGTTTGGATAGTTATGTGATATTCATGGAATCTGAAAATCATTTTCAGGGACAAACAAAGGCTAAAATATATGAGATATCCATAGCAATGTTTGTTTGCAAACTATTAGTAAAGGAGTTTACTATGCATTAGACTGATAAGAGAGGGATCCAGAAGAACGCCTGTCATATGATGAAAGGTGAATAAAACAACAACTTAAAGAGAAAGGAAGTGTCTGAAGGGTGTTAGTGAAACTTTCACGCCTAGGAAGTCCGGGGCTAATGCCACTCTTAAGTTGGGTGCTTCTTCTGGAAGTAGGAGAAATACTAAAAGTTAAACTGTTAGAAGTATAAAGGCAATAAGAAAGAAGACTGGAATATCCAGCTCATGTATGAATGTCATACAAGTTTTTGATGTATAGAAGGCTGGTCAAAGATATAGTTCTTGGGAATTATGGTTAAACATGTTAATCACTAATTCTTGGGTATTGTGAGACAATCACAAAGATACCCGCTCGATTGCATTCTGTTGCAACTCGATGTAAGAACTACAATGGCCTGGAAGACTAGCCAGGAATGAGGTTTAGGTATACACAGGGAACATAGTAAATGTTACTATACCTTCCATCGGTGTATTACCGTCTATATTTATTTTCATAATTCATTTAGAGTTTCACAAACTCTAGCCCATTGCATAAGGTATCTTACAAGAAGGTTGTTCATAAGAGAACTTTTGATGTTCGGTGTTATGAATAACATAAGGGCCATACTTTCATTATGAATGAGATGTATGTTATGAATGTTGATAATAATACATTACCTCTATATTTACTTTCATAATTCATTTTAGAGTTTCATACACTCTAGCCCATTGCACAATGTTTGTTGCAAAAGAGTTGTTCATAAAAACAACAATTGTTGTTCAGTATTATGAATAACATGAAGGGCCATGCTTCCATCCAAGATGGGACGTATGTTATGAATATTGATGGTAATATGATACATCCATAACACTGACGCTAAATGTCGCAAGACTAAAAGAATACCACACAAGTGTGGCACTGCATTTGGTCACATTGGAGAAACCCGCATGGAAAATTCCATTATGATGGATTTTGAAGTCGTTTGATTTTGAATCATCTGACACTTGCAAATTTCCTCCGAAAAGTGAAGTGACTGAAATACCGTTCACAGGCCATAAGGAATGAACAACAAACTTATTGGTGATCATACATTTGATGTGTGTAGTTCGATAAATGTTGCAAGTAGTGGATTTACTATCTTCAGGAATGACTCAAGTAGATATATTGATATTTGCTTGATGGGACGTAAGTCTGGATCTTTTGAAATCATTAGAAAGGTTTTCAAAAATGAAGTAGAAGTTATTGTAACAAGAAAATTATGTTTCTACAATTCGATTGCAGAAAGGAATATTTGAGTTACAAGTTTAGCGAATGTCTGATGAGTTGTGAAAGGGGTTTCATAGCTTGCACCTCCCGGAACACCACTGCAAGTGGAAAGTCCGTGAAGATGTAATCGAACCATTTACGACATGGTAAGATTAAAGATGACATAAATAAATTTGCCATTATCCCTTTTAAAGTGATGCTTTAGAGACTGCGGCTTTTACACTGAAAAGAGCTCCATCGGGTCTGTTGAAATGACACCATGGTATGGTACGCCCAACCATGTTATATCTTTTCTTAAACATTTGGAATATGGGGCTTGTGTAAAAGGTTACAAACCTATTCCAAATCAGACAAGTGCTACTTTGTAGGTTATCCCAAGTCATTGGGTATTCCTCCCTCACTATACCGAGGCAAATAGGTTTGCCACAAAGAACGGTATGGTTTTTGAAGAAAATGGTTCTTTCAAAAAGGTGAGTGGGAGGACAGTGCAACTCGACGAGATAACCAGTATCTTCGTCATCAGGTCAAAGGAAAGGAACCTTGGAAGTGATTCCGGAGTTTCCTACTGCGACTGATACGGAAGTCTCTACAATAAAATGTATGGACTTTGGTCGAACTTGCAGCTGAACCACGTAGGCAAGGCTCGTGCAAACCTCTCAGGTGCGTGAACGAGATATTGTTGTTAGACAACAGTATACCTACGATACACAAGGAAGCGTTGATGGGCCCTGACTCCGGAATTGGCTAAATGCCAATACAATCCGAGATAGTCTCCATATAAATGTTTCAAGATTAAAATCTTGATACACCTTTCGGAAGACTTAGAGTCTAACGAATATTTATGGAACTAAAAACTGATATGGATAAAAATGTTTTATCCATAAAGCTCGACTTGTTGCAATAACAAGTTCAAGGAGTTGACTACGATGAGGTTGTTTCACCGTATCGATGCTTAATGTCAGTTCGGGTTGAACTAGCAATTAATACATATTTCAAATCATGAGATATGAAACATGGATGACGAAAGGATTTCCATCTGATGGAAATGAAACCAAGGACTTGCATGTGTTACAGTCCAAGGTATTTTTTCAGTCCAGAGGATGCTAGTAAGTATGCAAACTTCAGAGTTCCAGCAATGGACAGAAGAGAGCAAAATGGAGTTGGAATCTTCGTGTTTTGATGAAATGGTCAAAGGGGTTTGACTTCATCAATGGGTAACGAAGATGCTTGTAATTCAAGAAAGTAAGTGGGAGCATAATAATATTTCTAAAAACCTTGTGTGCTTGACACATTGTTAATTGGAAATAAATTTCTTGACACGAATTAGGACTTCATTTGAAAATAGTTTTTCGATGAAGTGCTTGGGCTAAATAGCCTTTATATTAGGCATGATGATCTATGGAGATAGATTTACCTAATGGGGCTGAGAAATAAATACATATTGACAAGATGCTAAAACTTTTTAGCATTTAAAACGCCAAGGAGTGATTCTTGCCGAAGTCACATGGAAAGAGTTTTTGCAAGAATCGGTGTCCCAAAAACACTGATGAGCAAAATACATGATGGAGATTCCACACACCTTCGTGTTTGGATTAATCATGTATTCCATGGTATGTAAAAACAACCAGATATGTCCAATACTCCAAAGCTGTTGCGAGTATAGATACCAAAGTGATCAAAAGTACTGATCATGGGACAACAGTGAAAGATGTCATTGAGTACTAGAGTAGTATTGATGACATGTTTTCTCGCAAGCAGAGATTATGAAGTGCTCGTTGTAAATAATTACATCGATACAGTCGTCATCAATGCTCCATGCGATTTTCAATTTAAATTAAGGGTTTTGTGTAAACACAATGTGGTGGCACAGTTAGTTGGAAAATGTTCCAAACAAGTCACTGTGGCGAATTCTATAACAGAGGCGAAGTATGTTGCCGCTTTTAAAGCGACAAAGAAGATGTTGAATCATATAGTTCATTCATGAACTTAGTATGGTTCCAAGATGGCTTTTGTCAATGGGACACTACTGCAAGTAATTGCTCCATAACTCAGTCTGAGGAATCCAGGTTTGACCTGTGATTCACATACATACAAAGCCAAGTCCACACAAAATATGAATTTTGTGAAAGCGTGAAAACGCGAGGATATGCAAAGATACACACGGAGCTGAAGTCGTCAGATCCGTTGGACATCAGGCTATACCACACGCGAAGCATATTTACACCGGTGTGCCACAGGTGTAAAGTGCATTAGCATTAACTAGATTATTGACTCTAGTGCAAGTGGGAGTCTGTAGGAGATATGCCCTAGAGGCAATAATAAATGTTATTATTTATCTCCATGCTCATTATTATGTTTATGTTCCATGCTATAACTGCTGTGGTTCCCGAGCCCGTATATCCATAAAGGCTCTGGGGAAAACCCATGTGCACGTGTGGAATAATAAACGGTAAAATGTATTCCTAGTCATGCCTCTAAGACTAGCTCAAGTGTTGCATGATGATTATGTTTTCCCAATCATGGGCATGTCTATGCCAGCAGCTTTGAGGGCACAATGTTAGAAGAACATTTGTGTTGAATCGACCCGATTGATGTTATGCTATGAGTTACTTTTGTCACAAGTTAATGGTTAATAACACAGAGATGGTTAACGTTTGCATGATTCCTTAGACCATGAGAGTATCGAGTTTCTTCATGCTTGCTTCATGAACTTTGGGGTTTGTTAAACGTCATCCGTAAATGGGTGGCTATTACGGCGGCTTACGGGTTCATGGAAAAGTATGTCAAGTAACTTGATAGCTCAAGATTGGGATTTGCTCCTCCGACGATGGAGAGATATCTCTGGGCCCTCTCGGTGTTACGGTATCCATCATCGTCTGGCCAGACACTTTGTGATTTGATCACGGGGATGCCGTAACACGGTAACGAGAAAAGAGAACAATGCCGGTAACGAGGTAACTAGCATAGTGGACAAGTTGTTGATCCACGGGAATGCCAACATGTCTCACCTCGGGTATTTTTAACATATCGCGAAGCAACGGGAATAGCACACGGCAACTGGAGGTTCACTCGAATATTCATTCGTGTGGGTATAGGGGTCAATATGGGTGTCCACGGCTCCGATGTTGATCATTGATCGGAAGGGGTTCCGTGTCATGTCTATACTTCACCGAACCTATAGGGTCACACGCTTAAGGGTCATCTATCTGCTGAATACTAGACAGGGAGTCTGAGAGAAAATCACCGAAAAAGTTTCGGACAGCGGAAAAGTTCCGCAGAGAGAGGTCACCGGATGAGTTCCGGTGAAACTGAAAAGTTGTTTCAGAGGATACCATAAAGTCAAATTGGTTTCGGCACATGCCCGATAATTCTTGGAGGGTGCCAGAATCATTCTGGAAACTTTTGGGAATTTTCTGGAAGAAAAACCGGAAATGTTCCGGAGCTGCCGGAACCACTTCAGATGCTTTTCGCAGATGAAAATCACTAATCTGGAATTGTTCCAGAACGCGTTGAAAATTAGTTTAGTGGGTACTAGAAATGTTCTAAGCCCACATAAATATTTTCAGTTCGAACGGACGCTGAAAAATGTCATCATGAATAGTGAAAGTGCTTTTTGGGTGGCTTCTTGGAGAAGCCACCTTGAGGGTCCTTTGGTATTTTTCCCCTTGGCTTCTTGGAGAAGCCACCCTTGGGCTTGGCCTATAAATAGGGGTGGAGGGGGCTGCCTAAAGACTGACTCCTTCTCACATATACATGCCATGCAATTATCTGGCTTCTCTCTCCCTCCCACGAAAAGAGTTTCGTAGAGCCGAAAGGCTGTCTGGGTTCCGGTGGGAACTAGTTCTGGACGGCGAAGCCCTACCGAATAGATGGCACCGTATGTGTGCAACTCTGTAGAGAGGTCATAGTTTTGATCTTAGTGCTCGAGGGGCTGTTTGAGAGTGCCTCCCGAAGGGCTGTCCAAGTGACGGTCCGAGTTTTGTGAGTCCTCCCGAAGGGCTGTCCGAGTGACCGTCCGAGTTTCGAAGGTCCTCCCGAAGGGCTGTTCGCGACACTGTCCGGGGGACTGTTCGACCGCCTCCCGGAGGGCTGTCCGAAGGGAAGACGAGGGTATACATCCTCGCGGTTGGGAGGTTGTAAATCCTAGCTGCGGGGATCTGCACCGCCGATCGTCATCGACTCTACTTCCGCTGCGCTACGAGTCGGTAACGAAAATGATCAAACCTTGTATGCAGTCTCCATAGTGGTCCTGGGCTGGTGCGTAGGTCGGGAAATTTTTGTTTTCTGCTGCGTTACCCTACAATTGGTTCCTTAATAATATCAAAAAAATTGGGGTGAACACTTATTGTTTTGAGATCTTCATTTTCTTTACCAGAAGATTCACCCTTATTCTTAGGAACGTAAATAAACTTGGCAGTCTTAGTAGGAGGAAGATTTTGAGTAGTTTTAATGGAGGCAAAAGCGGAACCCAAGTTGGTAATAATATCCTCTAGTTTGCCAATTCTAGTAGAATATTGATCTATCTTTTCATTAACTATGGGTTCCTTTTCTCTAAGATTCTTTAAAGTAGCTCCTACTTTAGATCCATATTGAGTAATCTGATTATGAAACTTTTTATCCAAATTTTCAATCAACTCAACGGTAGCAATTTTATTCTCAATAATATCAAGCCTTTGCATCACATGTTCCAAGGTTAAAATAGTTCCATTGATCAAAAGAGGTGGCGGGCCTAACAAATCTATCATAGCATTGTAAGAATCAAAAGTATGGCTCCCCAAGAAATTTCCCCCGGTAATGGTATCTAAAACATAGCTATTCCAAGGAGTAACGCCCACATAAAAATTACAAAGAAGAATGGCAGTAGATTGCTTTCGAGTAGATCTATTTTGAGCATTGCAAATTCTATACCAAGCATCTTTTAAATTTTCTCCTTCCCTTTGTTTAAAATTGAGGACTTCATTATCAGGAGTGCTCACAATAATGGGAGGACTAGCCATAAGAGTGAAACAAACGATCAAACATGCGAGCACATAGAAGGAAAATGAGCAAACCGAAAACGAACGTACAAGACGAACGGAAGGGAGGCGAAGAAAAAGGCAAATAGAGGGGCGAAAGAAAAAGGCAAATCTTTTCAAAAATCATTTTAGAAGTGGGGGAGAGGAAAATGAGAGGCAAATGGCGAATAATGTAATGCAAGAGATGAGAGTTTATGATGGGTACTTGGTATGTCTTGACTTGCGTAGATCTCCCCGGCAACGGCGCCAGAAATTCTTCCTGCTACTTCTTGAGCTTGCGTTGGTTTTTCCCTTGAACAGGAAAGGGTGATGCAGCATAGTAGAGATAAGTATTTCCCTCAGTTTGAGAACCAAGGTATCAATCCAGTATGAGACAACGCACAAATCACCGAATACCTGCACAAACAATCAAACAACTTGCACCCAACGCGATAAAGGGGTTGTCAATCCCTTCACGGTTATTTGCAAAAGTGAGATCTGATAGAGATAGATAAACGATAAAGTAAATATTTTTGGTATTTTTGTTTTATAGATCGGAAAGTAAAAGATTACAAAATAGTAGATCGGAAACTTGTATGATGAAAAGTAGAAGATTATATGATGGAAAATAGACCCGTGGGCCATAGGTTTCACTAGAGGCTTCTCTCAAGATAGAAAATAATACGGTGGGTGAACAAATTACTGCTGAGCAACTGATAGAAAAGCGCAAAGTTATGACAATATCTAAGGCAATGATCATGAATATAGGCATCACATCCGTGTCAAGTAGACCGAAATGATTCTGCATCTACTACTATTACTCCACACATCGACCGCTATCCAGCATGCATCTAGAGTATTAAGTTCATAAAGAACGGAGTAACGCATTAAGTAAGATGACATGATGTAGAGGAATTAACTCAAGCAATATGATGAAAACCCCATCTTTTTATCCTCGATGGCAACAATACAATACGTGCCTTGCTGCCCCTACTGTCACTGGGAAAGGACACCGCAAGATTGAACCCAAAGCTAAGCACTTCTCCCATTGCAAGAAAAACCAATCTAGTTGGCCAAACCAAACCGATAGTTCGAAGAGAATTACAAAGATATCAAATCATGCATATAAGAATTCAGAGAAGATTCAAATAATATTCATAGATAAGCTGATCATAAATCCACAATTTATCGGATCTCGGCAAACACATCGCAAAAAAGTATTACATCGAATAGATCTCCAAGAACATCGAGGAGAACATGGTATTGAGAATCAAAGAGAGAGAAGAAGCCATCTAGCTACTAGCTATGGACCCGTATGTCTGTGGTAAACTACTCACGCTTCATCGAAAGGGCAATGGTGTTGATGTAGAAGCCCTCCGTGATCGAATCGCCCTCCGGCAGGGTGCCAAAAAAGGTCCCTAGATGGGATCTCACGGGTACAGAAGGTTGTGGCGGTGGAAAAGTCTTTTCGTGGATGCCCCTGTTGGTTTGGGGATATATGAGTATATATAGGCGAAAGAATTAGGTCAGGAGGTGCACGAGGGGCCCACAAGGGTGGGGGCGCGCCCTACCCCCCTGGGCGCGCCCTCCGTCCTTGTGGTCACCTCGTGGCTCCTCCGACTTCATCTCCAAGTCTCCTGGTTTCCTTTTGGTCCAAGAAAAATCATCACAAAAGTTTTATTCCGTTTGGACTCCGTTTGGTATTCCTTTTCTGCGAAACTCAAAAACAAGGAAAAAACAGAAACTGGCACTGGGCTCTAGGTTAATAGGTTAGTCCCAAAAATAATATAAAATAGCATATTAATGCATATAAAACATCCAAAACAGATAATATAATAGCATGGAACAATCAAAAATTGTAGATACGTTGGAGACGTATCAAGGCTCACTAGGGACATGGTATTTGTTTACCTATCCACACATGTATTTAAGTTTCCGGTCAATACAATTTAGCATGAATAATAAACCTTTATCATGAATAAGGAAATATAATAATAACAAGTTTCTTATTGCCTCTAGGGCATGTTTCCATCAGTCTCCCACTTGCACTAGAGTCAATAATCTAGTTCACATCGCCATGTGATTAACACCCAATGAGTTCTAAGGTGTGATCATGTTTTGATTGTGAGAGAGGTTTAGTCAACGAGTCTGCCACATTCAGTTCCGTATGTATTTTACACATTTCTATGTCTACAATGCTCTGCATGGAGCTACTCTAGCTAATTGCTCCCACGTTCAATACGTATCCATATTGAGACTCAGAGTCATCCGGATTGGTGTCAAAGCTTGCATCGGCGTAACCCTTTACGACGAACTCTTTATCACCTCCATAACCGAGAAACATTTCCTTAGTCCTCTTTAGGTACCTAAGGATAATTTTGACCACTGTCCAGTGATACACTCCTGGATCACTATTGTACCGCCTTGCCAAACTCATGGCAAGGCACACATCTGGTACAAAACATGGCATACATAATAGAACCTATGGCTGAGGCATAGGGAATGACTTTCATTCTCTCTCTATCTTCTGTTGTGGTTGGGCTTTGAGTCTTACTCAACTTCACACCTTGCAATACAGGCAAGAACCCTTTCTTTGACTGATCCATTTTGAACTTCTTCAAAACTTGTCAAGGTATGTGCTTTGTGAGAGTCCTATTAAGCGTCTTGATCTATCTCTGTAGATTTTGATGCCCAATATGTAAGTAGCTTCACCGAGGTCTTTCATTGAAAAATTCTTATTCAAGTATCCTTTTATGCTATCCAGAAATTCTATATCATTTCCAATCAGCAATATGTCATCCACATATAATATCAGAAATGCTACAGAGCTCCCACTCACTTTCTTGTAAATACAGGCTTCACCGTAAGTCTGTATAAAACCATATGCTTTCATCACCTCATCAAAGCATATATTCCAATTCCGAGATACTTGCACTAGTCCATAGATGGATCGCTGGAGCTTGCACACTTTGTTAGCACCTTTAGGATCGACAAAACCTTCTGGTTGCATCATATACAACTCTTCTTTAAGAAACCCATTAAGGAATGCATTTTTACGTCCATTTGCCAGATTTCATAATTATAAAATGCGGCAATTGCTAACATGATTTGGACAGAATTAAGCATCGCTACGGGTGAGAAAGACTCATTGTAGTCAACCCCTTGAACTTGTCAAAACCCTTTCGCGACAAGTCGAGCTTTGTAAACAGTGATATTACCATCAGCGTCCGTCTTCCTCTTGAAGATCCATTTATTTTCAATGGCCTGCCGATAATTGGACAAGTCCACCAAAGTCCACACTTTGTTCTCATACATGGATCCTATCTCAGATTTCATGGCCTCAAGCCATTTGTCGGAATCTAGGCTCATCATAGCTTCTTCATAGTTCGTAGGTTCGCCGTTGTCTAACAACATGACTTCCAGGACAGGATTACCGTACCACTCTGGTGCGAAACATATTCTGGTCGACCTACGAAGTTCAGTAGTAACTTGATCCGAAGTTTCATGATCATCATCATTAGCTTCCTCTCTAGTTGGTGTAGGCATCACGGGAACAGTTTTCTCTGATGTGCTACTTTTCAATTCGAGAGAAGGTACAATTATCTCATCAAGTTCTACTTTCCTCCCACTCACTTCTTTCAAGAGAAACTCCTTCTCTAGAAATGACCCATTTTTAGCAACAAAGATCTTGCCTTCGGATCTGTGGTAGAAGGTGTACCCAATAGTTTCTTTAGGGTATCCTATGAAGACGCACTTCTCCAATTTGGATTTGAGCTTATTAGGCTGAAGCCTTTTGACATAAGCGTCGCATCCCCAAACTTTAAGAAACGACAACTTAGGTTTCTTGCCAACCCACAATTCGTACGGTGCCGTCTCAATGGATTTAGACGGTGCCCTATTTAATGTGAATGCGGTTGTCTCTAATGCATATCCCCAAAATGATAAAGGCAAATCGGTAAGAGACATCATAGAACGCACCATATCTAATAAAGTACGGTTACGACGTTCGGACACACCATTACACTGTGGTTTTCCAGGTGGCGTGAGTTGTGAAACAATTCCACATTGTTTTAAATGAAGGCCAAACTCGTAACTCAAATATTCGGCTCCGCGATCAGATCATAGAAACTTTATTTTCTTGTTACGATGATTCTCCACTTCACTCTGAAATTCTTTGAACTTTTCAAATGTTTCAGACTTGTGTTTCATCAAGTAGATATACCCATACCAACTTAAATCATCTGTGAAGGTTAGAAAATAACGATACCCGCCGCGTGCCTCAATACTCATCGGACCGCATACATCTGTATGTATTATTTCCAATAAGTCATTAGCTCGCTCCATTGTTCCGGAGAACGGAGTTTTAGTCATCTTACCCATGAGGCATGGTTCGCAAGTATCAAATGATTCACAATCAAGTGATTCCAAAAGTCCATCCGCATGGAGTTTCTTCATGCGCTTTACACCAATATGACCTAAACGACAGTGTCACAAGTATGTTGCACTATCATTATCAACTTTGCATCTTTTGGCATCAATATTATGAATATGTGTATCACTATGATCGAGATTCAACAAGAATAGACCATTCATTAAAGGTGCATGACCATAAAATATATTATTCATATAAATAGAACAACCATTATTCTCTGACTTAAATGGATAACCGTCTCGCAATAATCAAGATACAGATATAATGTTCATGCTCAACGCTGGCACCAAATAACTATTATTGAGGTCTAAAACTAATCCTGAAGGTAGATGTAGAGGTAGCGTGCCGACGGCGATCACATCGACCTTGGAACCATTCCCGACGCGCATCGTCACCTCATCCTTAGCCAATCTTCGTTTATTCTGAGCTCCTATTTCGAGTTAGAAATATGAGCAATTGAACCAATATTAATACCCAGGCGCTACTACGAGCATTAGTAAGGAACACATCAATAATGTGTATATCAAATATACCCTTGTTCACTTTGCCATCCTTCTTATCCGCCAAATATTTGGGGCAGTTCCGCTTTCAGTGACCATTTCCCTTGCAGTAGAAGCACTTAGTTTCAAGATTGGGTCCAGCTTTGGGCTTCTTCACGGGAGCGGCAACTTGCTTGCCATTCTTCTTGAAGTTCTCTTTCTTTCCCTTGCCCTTTTTCTTGAAACTAGTGGTCTTGTTAACCATCAACACTTGATGCTCCTTCTTGATTTCTACCTCCGCTGATTTCAGCATCGCGAAGAGCTCGGGAATCATTTTCGTCATCCCTTGCATATTATAGTTCATCACGAAGCCTTTGTAGCTTGGTGGCAGTGACTGAAGAACTTTGTCAATAACACTCTCAACTGGAAGATCAATTCCCAGCTGAGTCAAGTGGTTATGATACCCAGACATTTTGAGTATGTGTTCACTGGCAGAACTGTTCTCCTCCATCTTGCAGCTATAGAACTTGTTGGAGATTTCATATCTCTCAACCTGGGCATTAGCTTGAAATATCAACTTCAGCTCTTGGAACATCTCATATGCTCTGTGGCGTTTAAAACGTCTTTGAAGTCCCGGCTCTAAGCCGTAAAGCATGGCACACTGAACTATTGAGTAGTCATCAGATCGAGCCTGCCAGGCGTTCATAACATCTGTAGTAGCTCCTGCAGCAGGTCTGTCACCTAGCGGTGCATCAAGGACATAATTCTTCTGTGCAGCAATGAGGATAATCCGCAAGTTACGGGCCCAGTCCGTGTAGTTGCTACCATCATCTTTCAACTTAGCTTTCTCTAGGAACGCATTAAAATTCAAGGGAACGGTAGCACGGGCCATCGATCTACAACATAGATATGCAAAAACTATCAAGACTAAGTTCATGATAAAATTTTTAGTTCAAATAATCAAATTACTAATGAACTCCCACTTAAATCAACATCCCTCAAGTTGTCTAAGTGATACATGATCCAAATCAACTAACCCATGTCCGATCATCACGTGAGATGGGGTAGTCATCAATGGTGAACATCTCTATGTTGAACATATCTACTATATGACTCATGTTCGACCTTTCGGTCTGCAGTGTTCCGAGACCATGTCTGTACATGCTAGGCTCGTCAAGGTTAACCCAAGTATTCTGCATGTGCAAAACTGTCTTACACCCGTTGTATGTGAACGTAGAGTCTATCACACCTGATCATCACGAGGTGCTTTGAAATGAAAACTTTAGCAACGGTGCATACTCAGGGAGAACACTTTTATCTTGAAATTAAGTGAAGGGATCATCTTATAATGCTACCATCGTTCTAAGCAAAATAAGATGCATAAAGGATAAACATCACATGCAATCAAAATATGTGACATGATATGGCCATCATCATCTTGTGCTTTTGATCTCCATCTCCAAAGCATCAGCATGATCTCCATCGTCACCGAAACGACACCTTGATCTCCATCGTAGCGTCGGGGTCGTCTCGCAACTATTGCTTCTACAACTATTGCTAACGCATAGTGATAAAGTAAAGCAATTACATGGCGCTTAGTGATCGACACGTAGGTCATATAATAATTAAAGAAAACCCTAAGGCTCCTGCCGGTTGTCGTACTCATCGACATGCAAGTCATGAACTTATTACAAAACATGATCATCTCATACATCAACATATATCACATCATATCTTGACCATATCACATCACAACATGCCCTGCAAAAACAAGTTAGACGTCCTCTACTTTGTTGTTGCAAGTTTTACGTGGCTGCTATGGACAACTAGGAAGAACCGTTCTTACCTACGCAAAACCACAATGGTGATTATCAAGTTTGCTATTTTAACCTTCTGCAAGGACCGGCCGTAGTCAAATTCGATTCAACTAAAGTAGGAGAAACAGACACCCGCCAGCCACCTTTATACAAAACAAGTTGCATGTCAGTCGATGGAACCGGTCTCATGTATGTGGACATGTAAGGTTGGTCCCAGCTGCTTCATCGCACAATACCGCTGAATCAAAATAAGACGTTGGTGGTAAGCAGTATGAACATCACCACCCACAACTCCTTTGTGTTCTACTCGTGTATATCATCTACGCATAGACCTGGCTCATGATGCCATTGTTGGGGAACGTTGCACGGAAAACAAAAAAAATTCTACGCACACGCAAGATCTATCCATGGAGATGCATAGCTATGAGAGGGGAGAGTATGTCTACGTACCCTCGTAGACCGTTAGACGGAAGCGTTTTATCAACGTAGTTGTTGTAGTCGTACACCTTCACGATCCGCCCGATCAAGTACCGAACGCACGGCATCTCCGCGTTCAGCACACGTTCAGCTCAATGACGTCCTCGCCTTCTTGATCCAGCAAGTCGGGCGAAGTAGTAGATGAGTTCCGGCGGCACGATGGCGTGGTGACGGTGGTGGTGCAACTATCTTCGCAGGGCTTCGCCGAGCACTACGAAAATTATGACCGAGGACGAACTGGAGGGGGAGGGGCGCCGCACACGGCTTGGGGATCGTGGTGTGTGTTGCCCCTCTCCCTCCTCTCATATATATAGGTGGAGGGGGAGAGGAGGCAGCCCTAGGGCGCGCCCCAAGTGGCCGGCGGCTGCCCTAGGTGCCTGCCTAGCCGCGCCCCCCTTCCATATATGGACATGGGGGGAAGGAAAGGGGTTAGCTGCCTTAGGGCGCCTCCCCCTTCCTTGGCGCGTGGGTAGGGTGGTGGGGCGTACCAGCCCCCTTGTGGGCTAGGGTGCTCCCCCCTTTGGCCCATAAGGCCCACCACTTATCGGTGGCCTTCCGGAACCCCTTCCGGCACTCCGATAAATACCCGGTACTTCCCAAAACCTTTCCGGTGACCAAATACTATCATCCTATATATCAATCTTTACCTCCGGACCATTCCGGAGCTCCTCGTCATGTCCGTGATCTCATCCAGATCTTCGAACAACATTCGGTCACCAACTCACATAACTCATATAGTACTATATCGTCAACGAACGTGAAGTGTGCGGACCCTACGGGTTCGAGAATGATGTAGACATGACCGAGACGCTTCTCTGGTCAATAACCAATAGCGGGACCTGGATGCCCATATTGGTTCCTACATATTCTACAAAGATCTTTATCGATCGAACCTTTATGACAACATATGTATTTCCCTTTGTCTGTCGGTATGTTACTTGCCCGAGATTCGATCATCGGTATCTCCATACCTAGTTCAATCCTGTTACCGGCAAGTCTCTTTACTCATTCCGTAATACATCATCTTGCAACTAACTCCTTAGTCACTTTGCTTGCAAGCTTCTTGTGATGTGTATTATCGAGAGGGCCCAGAGACACCTCTCCGTCATACGGAGTGACAAATCCCAATCTCGATTCACGCCAACTTAACAGACACCTTCGGAGATACCTTTAGAGCATCTTTATGATCACCCAGTTATGTTGTGATGTTTGATAGCACACATTCCTCCGGTATCCGGGAGTTGCATGATCTCATGGTCTAAGGAATATGTATTTGACATTAAGAAAGCAGTAGCAATAAACTGAATGATCATATGCTAAGCTAACGGATGGTTCTTGTCCATCACATCATTCTCCTAATGACGTGATCCCGTTATCAAGTGACAACTCATGTCAATGGTTAGGAAACCTTAACCATCTTTGATCAATGAGCTAGTCTAGTAGAGGCTCACTAGGGACATTGTATTTGTTTATGTATCCACACATGTATTTAAGTTTCCGGTCAATACAATTCTAGTATGAATAATAAACCTTTATCATGAATAATGAAAAATAATAATAACAACTTTATTATTGCCTCTAGGGCATATTTCCATCAGCGTATCGAGTACAAGCTTGATCTACCTCAAGATCGTAAGTTGTGTTCTAACCCTAAGGCTAGGAGGATGTGATTATGATTGGAGATCCCTCTACCGGCTAGACCCCTTGGCTTATATACACGCCAGAGGGCCACCTAGGGTTACATGGTCGGTTATTGATCTAGAGATGCGTATGGCAGGGCCTAAGATGTCCTTGGAGTACACATCAAGTCTTCGACAAAGGTTGTCTTGATCTCGTCGAGGTGTGAGGCTTCCAGAGTCCTTCCTTATGAGAATGAGGGCCCCTAAGCTCGGCCCAAGGACCGTGGGCCAACTAGGTTGTACCCCTAGTCCAGGACACTGTTAGTAGCCCCTGAAGTGGTCTTCTACACTGAGGACGCCGCTCCTCTTTGGCAAAATAACTTCATCTTTGGAGTCTTCAGCTTGACACACGAGTTCCTCCCTCAAAGATTTGAGATTGCTCCACGCATCGTGAGCTTTTACTGGGCTCTTTCTCAACAGAATTTGCCCCCGAACAGGGCTCTTCCAACCCGATAGCATCCAGAGACGCAGGATAACTTAGCCTTGAAGGCCAACAACTTTACCGAAGTGGCACCACCTGTAACCAGGCGGGCCAGTTATGGTTGCTTGAATCGCTGCCCGAGGCAGTTTTCCCATTGGCATGTTCTGTCGAAGCAGAGATCGTGCCCTTTTTATAAGGGATATCATCAAGATTTTGTTTCTCCCCGTATGCATAATGACGTCTTTTTTTGGTAGTGGCGATTTCAACGGTGCGGGCGGGGGGACTCCTGGCCTTTTTCCATCCTATAAGAGTAGAGGGAAAGTGATAGCAATAGCACGTTTCCATTGCTCCCTGCCTACCGCCCTTTGAGCTCTAGAGCCCAGATCCAGTTCTACACTTCCTCCTTAGTGCCCACAGCTCCCATTTTCCTTTGATGGTTGACGTCGCCCTCAAGGGCCACTGGGCCGGCTCCTCCATCATGGAGGGCACGATCCTAGAGCTGCGGAGCGCGGGGTACATCCCGCCAACATCACCACCGGTCGCCAGAGCCAAACCAACACGTGCCCACTCCCAAGCCCGAGGAGAGGGTTGTCTTCATTCCCCACCTCATCTGAGGTCTGGGGCTCCTTCTACACCCTTTCGTGCATGGGATCCTTTGTACTATGTGTTGGATTTTCATCATGTGGACCCGAATTCCATTCTCCACCTCGCATCTTTCATCATCACCTGTGAGGCCTTCCTCTACATCGAGCCGCACTTCGGATTGTGGCTGAAGGCGTTCGACATCTGGCCGAAGTCTAGCGGCTTCGAGCTCGCAGAGTGCAGGGGAGCAATGATCAGCAAGAACCAAAAGGTTGTCAAGTTCAAGGGCACCTTCATCGAGACCATCAAGGAGTGGCAGCGCGAGTGGTTTTATATCACCGAGCCACTCACCGCTGGCCAGGCCGAGGTCCCGGCCTTCTCGGCTGGCCCTCCAAAGAGGTTTGCTTCCTACAAGAAGAATGGCCAGGATTAGGGAACCCCGAAGAGGTGAAAAACCTACAGTAGAAGATCAAATTCTTGGTAGAAAAGAAGAAGATAAAGCTGATGGACGTGGTCGACGTCATGCTCCACCGCTGTATTCTGCCGCTCCAGCTTCGGGTGGGTTCGATGTGGGCATTCAAGCCCAATGACATGGTACCCGTCGACCACTTCTTCCACGCCTCCCTGTCGGGGATGTGGACGACATTATTCAAGCCGTCCAAGAATGACTTCCCCCGAGGGGAGGGACAGTGGCTTCGAGGCCGCGTAGGACGCCACCAAGGTAATTATAACACGCGGATTCATGTCCTCCATTCTTTTCCATCTTACAGATCTTCACAGAAACGATTGGATATGTTTTTTCAGAAGTGGATCTCCAAGGCACAACTGATGTTGTGTCCGGCACCGCTGCTGGAGGAGGAGAGGTCTCCTTAGTTGCGGCCCTCTTGACTGAGGAGCCATACGTGGTGCCGCCCAAGGAGCTGAAGCCCTCAAAGGGGAAAGGCGGCCCATGCGTTCGGGAGACCTCGGCCACTCGATCCGAGGAGTCCAACGCCTCCTCCACCCATGAAGATGAGGAGGAGGCGGAGATAGGGGAGGGGAAACCATCCCCTAAAGGCAAGAGAGTGGCGTCCGGGGATGCCGAGGAGGAAGTGCAGCCCAAAGGCCGCAAGCGGCTGCGCAAAGCTTCCGCTGATCCTACCAGCTAGCTGGCCTCGTCGGAGAAGATCACGCTCTCCAATGACTCGGATGGTGACTTCCTCCAACCGAAGAGGAAGAAATAAGTGCCTCGGAGGTAAGTTCTAATGTTCCCGAAGCAAGTTTGGAAGTCCACCCTATGTAGAGTTTGTAACATGTGTCTTCTTAGTCCGCAGCGCCTCCACATAGGCGATGACTTCTAGGATGGGTTGCCTCCGTCCTCAATGGCAGACAACGCGACCCCTCCCACCCTTGAAGGGATGGGGGAGTCGACTTCTAACCCGGCCCCTCCAGTCGATATTGTGGGGCCAGTGTACAGGTCCCTGCGGCCGAGGTCGAGGCCTTGGTCGACCATGACCAAGGAGGGAAAGCCCTTGAGGTCCCGAAGGAAGGTCTGGGCCAGACGGTGGCCCAGCCCCCAGCAACTCCGGCGTCCACACCGCAGCCGGAGGCCTCCATCCCCACCACCATGGTGGTGGGGTTCTAGGTTGTTCCGCCCACCCCTGCCCCAAGGCAGGTCTCGATAGGGTGGCCCGAGGAGATGTAGGTAGCCTTAACGGGCTCCTCTATCAAGGGAGAACACCATGCCCTTATCGGCACGACGTTGAACGGCTTACGGTCCGTGGAGGACAAGATGCACGAGGTCTTCAAGGGCCTCATCAAGGGCTTTAAGGTATGTTCCCCAGCACTTGTTTCATATATAAGTAGATGCTTTAATCCGAAGACTTTTTATTGTGCCGTAGCATACCACATGTAAGTGTGTGGCCAGTAGTAGCCCTCGAGCCCAAAGATGGTTCAAAGAACTGGCTTTGGGGTCGAGATAGATAATGATTGGAAAAGCCAAAATGCAGTAGCCCCCAAGACTCTGGTTGGGCCTGCCAGAGGATTGATATCCGAACTGGGAGACTAAATAAGTAAATGTGCATGTGCAAGCCTCCTCCTTGGCTCTGAACTCCACTACTGAGGAGATAGTGGAGATGAATCGAAAGCTCAAGCGCTCCAAGGAGGACCTCGATCTATTGTAAAAGCAGAAGGAGTGGGCCCATGGTAAGCAAAAGACTATCATGCTATCAAATGCACTTTGAGTTTTCTTTGAGCTATAATGCTAATTACGAGTTGTTTTATGCGACAACTGCGATGACGGAGCTTGACGCTCTCAAGGCTGAGCTGAAGAAGACTCAACAGGAGGTAGCGCAGCAAAAGGCTGCGGCCTTAAGGGCCGAGAAGGAGTCGACCGAAGAGAAGGCAGCTTGGGGCAAAGACCAGGCCCAGATCCTTGAGGTGGAGGGCCATGAAGGGCGTGTACCTTGAGCACGGCATCCTTCAGGTAAAGGAGAAGGAGGCGAACACGGAGCTCAAGAAGTTAAGATCGGGGCACGCCGAGGTCCAGACCCAAGCACGGGCGGACCGCGAAGTGCTCCAGCAAGTGAGGCAGATCGCTGCTGGTAAGACATTTTTGCTTCAGTGTGTTTTTGGCCGCAAGGGGTTTGTCGAGCTCACTCAACTATGGCGATCCGTAGAGGCTTTCGTGGATCTCACTCAACTCAGCGCTCGGGAGGGCCACGCCACGGAAAGAGCGTTCTGGCGGTAGTTCCAGGCATCGTCGCATCCAGAGTTGTTGAATCACCAGATGAAGCGGCTAATGGTGCTCTTCCGTATGGCGAAACCGGCGCTGCAAGATCTCTGCGTCCAGCTCTGGCCCATGGAGGCGATGTCGACCAACTTCTTCGGTGTGGTGGCCCATCTGAAAGAGGCCAGCCCCCAGGTGATTCGCTGGAAGAGGTCCGCCTGCCTGGAGGGTGAGGGAGTCATGGACTAAGGGGTCCTCGGGGTGCCGGCCCATTAAACATGGGCCGGACTAGAGAAGTCGTATAGTGACGGGAGATCTATGAAGCCGTGGTGTGCCCTCCAAGTCAAGAATGCGCAGGATCTCTTTATCCCTTATTGTCATCTATCTCTGGTAACCCTAACCCTACCGGTGTCTATATAAACCGAGGGTTGTAGTCTTTAGGGCTAGAGCTATATTCATCACCTCATCACCTTAGGGTTTAGCTCATGCTGACCTCGAGGTAGATCTACTCTGTAACCATACTATACATCCAATACAATCAAGCAGGACGTAGGGTATTACCTCTTCGAGAGGGCCCGAACCTGGGTAAACATCGTGTTCATCGTCCCTTGTTCCCCATCGACCTTAGATCCACAGCTCGGGACCCCCTACCCCGAGGTCTGCCGGTTTTGACACCGACATTGGTGCTTTCATTGAGAGTTCCGCTGTTGGATCACCCAAAGGATCGATGGGTCAACCGGTCATTGGAGACCACGCCCGCTCCGAGGACATCCCCGCCCCTGGTCATCTCCTCGTCTTCGGCGGCATATTGGTGCGCGCCGATCCCACTGGTCGCCTCGACCAGATCGAAGGCTTCGTCCCCGTAGAGGAACTCACCGGTTCGGGGGCATCAACCCCGGGACCAGCAGACTTACGAGAATCAGGTATCTCTCAAAGTCCAGCTTTGAAGCCTAACTCCGACAGACCGTCTGCAAGATCTCCCGCCGAATCGCCGGAGTGTCCGGCACCCCCATGTGCCCAACCGGCAAACCACTTGGTAAGTCTATTCCGTGCAATGGGAACCTCCGTTATAAGGCCCACGACCTATGATCGGATCGGGCTTAAACCCGATGACCGAGAAATCAACACCCCTCCGGTCACTCACCTCGTCACTACCGTCGAAGAGGCCCAGGAGGGGCCGCAGCCTTACAAGCTAAGAACGGTGTACACTCGAGTCTCCAGTTTGGAGTCAGACACCAGCCCAGAGATACGCCCGGACTCGAGCCCCAACGCTAGATCCGGCCTCGAGTTGATCCAGCCGTGCACTAGTCCAGATCTGAGTCCTGCACGATCAGAACCAGACACGACTCAACCTCCCATCAAGGATAGTCCGGGTCCGCTGCAGGAGGGAATTCTCGAATTTTTCCCACCCACCCACAACACGGAATACTCCTCGGATTCAGGAAACCCAGACATATGGGACCTCACGTACGTCAAACAGCTGCCAAACGAGACAGTCCATCATTATTGGGCTAGATTTCTCCTGGTGCAGAATAGGATGGAGCCTTGCTGTGACAAAGAGATAATTAAAGCCTTCCAGTTCAACTGCAAGGACGAGGGCCTCTTAAACGCCCTCGTGCGTCGCCAAATTCAAAGCTTCACCGAACTATCAGACATGGTATGCAAGTATTGCGCCATGGAGAACACGTGGAGGGCACAACAGATGAACATGGGGCCACCGCCCGCCGCGCAGCACGGAAGGTCTTGCTCTAAACGGGCATATACAAATTGGTCGCCGGAACGCGAGCCTGACGAAAAGAAGACTAGGCCTAGATCAGTGTTGGATGAGTTGCTAGATAAACCATGCCCAATACACTCAGTCTTGCTAGACGCAAACCCAACCCACAGACTTCGAGCCTGTTGGGTGGTAAGACAAGTGGCCAAATACGGCGAGCCAATCCTGGGCCTTACACTTCCAGATAAGTAGTCCGCGGCTTCACCACAGGACCATAATGTCCTTACGGTATACGAGACGTTTGCCTCCAACAATAAAAGGAAAAAGGCTCTTCGAGAGCTCAGTCAGATATATCAAGTGACGGCCGCACAGCCTTGGGCAGCTGCGCCTATTACCTTCGACGAGAAGGATGAGCCAAGTCCACGCAGCAACCATGCACTGGCCGCACTGGTCCTTGACCCCATTATCGATGGTTTTCGGCTGACTAAAGTACTGATGGACGGAGGCAGCGGCCTCAACCTCATCTACGAGGACACTCTCGACAAGATGCAGCTCAACAGATCTTGCATTGAATGCAGCCACACCACATTTCGAGGTATAATACCCGGTAGGGAGGCACACTGCTCGGGACGCATAACCCTGGACGTTGTGTTTGGCACACCCGATAACTACAGATCTAAACCCTTGCTATTTCACATTATGCCCTTTCACAGCGGATACCACGCCCTCCTAGGACGTGAGGCATTCTCGAGATTTCAGGCCATACCGCATTACGGGTACATGAAACTCAAAATGCCAGGGCCCAACGGGGTAATCTCACTTAAAAAGTGACCCAAGCAAAGCCTTACGAGCTAAAAACAAGACGACATCCCTCGCCCTAGAGGCACTATCCGAAGCCCTCACGGCCGAAGAGTTGACAGCACTACGCACTACAGTCGACAAGGATGATGTGGTCCTCAGTAAAAGACAAAAATCCACATCATTCAAGCTAGCAGATGAAATAGTAAAATTTCAAGTGCACCCAATAGATCCCAATAAAACGACATCTATAGGAGCACAGCTGGACCCCGCAGTTGACGAGGCGTTAAGAATGTTCCTGCGTGAAAACTGGGAAATATTAGACTGGCACCCCTCAGACATGCCGGGAATCCCACGCAGGCTGGCAGAGCACAACCTAAACATCCTAAAAGGCTTCAAGCCGGTGAAACAGACTCTACGCCGGTTTTCCGAACCCAAGCGGCAGGCCATGGGCGAAGAGCTAGCAAAACTGTTGGAAGCCGGATTCATCCGCGAGATCAAGCATCCCGAGTGGTTAGCAAATCTAGTTATGGTACCCAAAAAGGACAAATCCTGGCGGCTCTGTGTCGATTTTAAAGACCTTAACAAGGCCTGCCCTAAGGACCCTTTCCCCTGCCAAGAATAGACCAGATCATCGATGCCACCGCCGGACATGACTCGTTATGCTTCCTGGACACATACTCCGGATACCACCAGATCAAGATGAAGGAGTCCGACCAGGCGACAACCGCATTCATCACTCCTTACGGACCTTTCTGCTTCAACACCATGCCGTTCGGACTGAAAAACGCAGGAGCTACATACCAATGCATGATTCAAGCATGCCTTGAAAACCAAATCGGCAGAACGATGGAGGCATACATGGACGACGTGGTTGTCAAAACCAAAAACATCGACCAGCTGATAGACGACCTCCGCCAAACCTTCAACAACTTACGAGCCTATGATATACGACTCAACCCAAAAAAATGCGTCTTCGGGGTCCCCGCCGGAAAGTTGCTCGGATTCATCGTCTCCCATAGAGGAATCGAGGCCAACCCAGCCAAAATTAGTGCGCTATCCCAGCTCGTAATACCAACAGAGCTCAAGCACGTCTAGAAACTGGCCGGATGCGTGGCAGCTTTGAGCCGCTTCATATCTCGCCTCAGAGAAAAGGCGCTCCCACTCTACAAACTGCTTAAAAAGACCAAGAACTTCCAATGGGTAGACGAAGCAACTGTGGTGCTCGAGGAGATTAAAACACTTCTCACTGGCAACCCCATCCTGGCCGCACCTAGCATCGGCGAGCCCATGCTACTATACATTTCAGCCACCAATTAGGTGGTTAGCGCAGTGCTCGTCATGGAGCGGGAGTCTGAGGGCCACAAGTTCCAAGTCCATAAGCCGGTCTATTATGTGTCCGAGGTACTTATGCCATGCAAATCGCGATACCCCCACTATTAAAATATAGCTTATACGGTTTTTATGGCATCCCGAAAGCTACGACACTACTTTCAAGAATGCTCGGTCACAGTGGCGTCAAAGGTCCCCTTGAATGACATAATCAACAACAAGGACGCCACGGGCCGGATCGCCAAATGGGCCATAGAGCCCCTTCCCTTCGAGATATCATACAAACCACGCCGAGCTATTAAATCTCAGGTACTGGCCGATTTTATAGCCGAATGGACTGAAGCCGAACTACCCCGAGAATACAGCACATATTCGCACTAGACGATGTATTTCGACAGCTCAAAAATGTTAGCCGGACTGGGGGTTGGGGTCATCCTAATCTCCCCTATAGGCGACATTGTTCGGTATGTCCTACAAATAATGTACATGGACTCCAACAACGCAACCGAATACGAAGCACTACTACATGATCTTCGTCTGGCCACGCCAATGGGGGTACAACGCCTCGAAGTAAGGGGAGATTCAAACCTAGCTATCTCTCAAGTCAACGGCGAATTCGACGCCAAGGACCCCAAGATGGCGGCATACAGAAATGTGGTGCTCCAGATATCGGCTCGATTCGAGGGCCTAGAATTCCACCATGTCTCTAGGGACAGCAACCAAGCCGCGGACGTACTCGCCCGCATGGGCGCCAAGTGCGACCCGGTTCCTAGAAACACTTTCCTCGAGTGGCTCTTCAAGCCCTCCGTAGTATGGCAGGACGATGACGCCGGCGCACTAGTCAATGAGCCCACTCACAATGCCTCCCCGGACAAGGAGCCCGACGACCATATCATTGGCGGCTCTGCACTCGAGGAAACACCTTCCGCCCATGAAATCATGGCCATAATTGCCCCCTGGACAGAACCTCTGCTCGCCAACCTCACTCGGCAACAGCTCCCGGAGGACCAGACGGAGGCACGACATATAGTCCGGCGTTCCAAAGCATACAAGGTCCATGAAAGTGAACTCTACAAAAAAAGCACCACAGGAATCTTGCAAAGGTGCATCTCCGAAGAAGAGGGGCATCAACTCCTGGCAGAAATAAATGCGGGCATGGGTGGCCACCACGCGGCAGCTCGGGCCTTGGTTAGCATGGCTTTCCGAGCAGGATTCTTTTGGCCTACCGCCTGTGAGGATGCCCGGGCTTTCGTCCAACGTTGCGTTGGATGTCAGCTGTTCGCAAATCAAAGCCACATGCCCCCCACAACCCTTCGGACGATACCGATAACATGGCCTTTAGTGGTCTGGGGTCTCGACATGGTCGGGCCACTCAAATGGGGCACAAAGAAAAAGAAGTACTTGTTGGTCATGGTCGACAAAGTCACCAAGCGGATTGAGGCAAGGCCCGTCACTTCGGCAGAATTCGGACCTGTCGTCGAGTTCTTATCTGACGTCGTACACCATTATGTTATCCCCCACAACATAATTACCGATAACGGTACCAACTTCACCGCCCAGGAAGTCAAGGACTAGTGCGGCAAAATGGGCATTAAGCTTGATTACGCTTCAGTGTACCACCCACAGACCAATGGACAGGTCGAACGGGCCAACGGGCTTATTATGAGCGGCATCAAGCCCCGCCTGGTCCGATCACTTGAACAATCAGACTGCCATTGGGTTGAGGAACTCGGTTCCATATTATGGGGTTGCGCACTACTCCTAACTAGTCAACCTGATACACACCATTTTTATGGTATACGGTGCGGAAGCCGTTCTCCCATGCGATCTCATCCACGACGCGCCTCGAGTGCGCATGTATGAAGAAAAGGAAGACGAGTTGGATCGGCAGGATGACTTGGACTCTCTTGAAGGAGAACGGGATATAGCTCGGGCTCAATCTGCACTTTATCAGCAGCAAGCACGGCGCTACCAAAACCGCGAAGTCCAGGCGAAGACATACAACATGGGCGACCTCGTCCTCCGGCTCCCCGAAAAACAGAAGCATAAGCTCTCGCCCAAATGGGAGGGTCCGTACATCATCGACGAAGTACTGGCAGGAGGAGCATACCGCCTTCGCCGCCCGTCCGATGATCGCCTCGAGCCGAACCCATGGAATGCAGCCCGGCTGCAGCACTTTTACGCCTGAGTTAGACGTTGTCACCCGCATACATCCTCACCTCTCTTTGTTCTTTCTTTTTATTTTCCTTGACATGACAGGTGTTCGGCTGAACCGAACCATACCAAGCCAATATCGTATACGTCATGGAATGTAACACCTAGCTTTGCATGGGGGCTCCCTTAGAGGAGCCGAATAATATAATCAGTATACATCGCATTTATTTTGTTTGCAGCCTTCTCATATCTTTTAAGCCAACATATGCACTTATTTGACCTAAGATCTTTGCCAAGCTGGGTTGCCTGGCTCCTGTGTTTACCCCTACATTCCCGATTGTTTAGCTAGGGAGTAAAGGGAGCACCTCTACGATTGTTACGACCGGGTCATCCGGGACCATACCTCAGACGGGTGAAGCCGAAAGCTAGCGTTCTTACATAATATAATAAGTCGGCCTAAGGGAAGTGAATATAGCCTCGCGCTTATCACCAGGGTTTTTTTGCAGCCATTGGTCTCCGTTGATTTCACGTATCCAGACTATAAATTTACCCGAAGAAAGGAACCTTTGGAGGAACTATTTTCATCGGAAGATGTTTCTTACATCAAACAGTAATATAACATAACTCTCCGCACATGTTTCGTCCATTCGAGCCAAATGGCTGGATTGCCTAGTTCCCGAAGTGTTGCCTTGTTTCCCATGGCACGTAGTACGGAACACTTCCCGATCACTGATCGGGGAGGTAGAAGCCGATGGCCAGTTAAGACAACATTCTTTTAAAAATAGGACCGTGGATTGAGCTCGGTCAATGTACAGTACATAGATACATATAATTGACAAAACTACTCTTGATCCACATTGTCTATCAATTGCTCTAAAGCGCAATCCTTCTGAGAATTACAAGCGGCTGGCATCACATCATCATACACCAAGCTTAGAGGTATCTCTCGGCTGTCAGGGCCCACTGGACCAACCCAGGCCATATGCTCCGGGTCCAGCTTGGTGAAACGGGTCTTTACCATAGCCCACGCCTCGCGCGCTCCTTCTCGGCAAGACTAGATCTTCCATAGTTCAAACCTTCACCGAGCTCCTTTAAAGTGACTGGCTAGTTCGGCCATGCTCTCTAGCAGCACCTCTAACGGCCATAACGCCTTCGCCATACTCTTCATGGCCTTCCGGGCCGTCTCGTAGGTCTTCGATAGCTCCTTTAAAAGGTTCCCATCATAGGTGCTAACTTCTTCCTCGGGCCGCCCAGTCAGGAGACCTAACAAGCAGGTGTTGCATATCGTCATTAAAACGCCAATGGTACTAGACCAACGTATCGATTAGAGTAGTGCTTAACAAATATGCCACCTTTCAGCTTCTGGTTTTCCTCCAAGGCTTGCGCCAGCTGAGTTTTCAAGCTCTCAATTTCCTCGGCTTTCCGCCGATTCTCTTCCTTGAGCTCATTTTTCTCCTCCTGACTTCGCGTCAGCACTAGTTTACCAGCCTCTACCTCCTTCCGCAACCCGCCTACGGCCTCTGCGGCTATATGAAAAAAAAGGTGTTAATGCATAGAATACACCGTATACCTTTCTACGTGCTGGGAAAAAGTTCTTTCTACTTACCGAACAATTCGTTGCTGGCTTTTCGAGCCGCATCCAGTTCGGCCTTGGCTTCAACCAACTGTGTCCGGCTCACCTCAAGGTCCTCGGACAGCTTTTTGCTCTGCTCTCTTGCGGCCTATAAAAAATAATATCGTTAGAAACCCTTAACTCGGCCGTCCCACCCAAATTAAGGCTTGGGGGCTAGTTGGCTAGGGAACATGATCTGATTTCAAGCCATTTTAGTTACACACCTGCATTCTGGCGGCAAAAAGACCGGCGATCCCTTCAAGACCTGTCCGGGCCGCTCGAAGGTATGCGTCCACCGAATTAAAGACACTAAATTCCTGGTCGGTAAAGGCAGTATGATGTAAAGTTTCCCTCCGACGGCGATGATTCATCATGCTCTCGACTTCGGAGTTGGTAACCGAAACATCATCGGAATCCGCCGGAGGCGCGCCGGCTACCGCGTGTTCGGAGGAAGCTCCGGCTCGTACCGAAGACTTAGGACCGGAGCTGTGATTCGGCGCACCCGGGAAATCTTTAGACTGATGCAGGGGTACATGTCTTCTGCAAAATTAAGCAAGTTTTAATAAAAAGGTATTAAAAGCAACCCTCGCTGTAATTTCAAAATATGTCACCTCTGGGCCGAGGAAGCAGGTGCTTCCGCTTCGGCGAAAGCCTTCCACTTTGATCCCCCGTTAGGGGCTGAAGCTGGCGCGGTCCACGCTCCCCTCAAGATGGTCCGACGCGTAGTGCGGCGACCCTTGGGAGCAGAAGTTAGCACGTGGGGAATAGCGCGAGATGAGCGCCCAGTTTGGGAGAGGGTCTTCTTTTCACTTACTGTGGAAGAGGGAAGAGCCCCAGGATGATCGGTTGTCAGAGCGACCTTGGCACCGTCAAGGCTCTCCTGATAAAACACCCCATCTTCAAAATCAATCAACGTCTCTGGGTCGTCATGATACCCAGGATCGTCGTCACGGGAATGATCCTAAGGTTGAGGAGGAGGGCAACTAATGGACGCAACTTGACGCCTCCATCCCTGTTCAAGTACAATTAGTTAGAATTCGGGCGTAATCTGTGAGCTCAAATCAATGGATTGTGGCTTACCCAGTCCGCCGGATTATATCCGGAGCAGCCTTCCCGAATACTAATTCAAGCGAAATCCGCCTCCTCTCCCTTGAAGAGATCGGCCAATATTTTGGCCAGAGCCACCTTATTGCCTGGCCCTTGTCGCTGGTAGCGAGTTAGGTCGTTGGTCCCGTTATAGCACCATAAAGGATGACCCCGTTGCTGGAGGGGTTGCACGCATCGGGTAATAGCAATGGCCATCACTTCAATCATGGTCAGCTTACTGCTAGTTAGCAGCCTGATCTTGGCTGCCAATGAACGCACCTCTTCGCTATCCTGTTGGGAAGGGCCGCCAGTTGAACCGCTTTAGGCGGGTTGTTTGAGTATTCGGGCAATCCTTGTCGAATTGGGTCGGTGAGGGGGATGTCTTCAATATAAAACCACTCCGAGGTCCATCCTTCGGGATCTTTTCGTGGGGTTCCAATTGGGTACCTTATCCCAGCTATACGCCATACTTCGGCGCCGCCCACCTCGAATATGGATGCCCCTCAGTGGCGAGGGACAAGACAGAAATACTTCCTCCACAAATCGAAGTGGGCCTCGCAACTCAAAAATATCTCGCAGAGGGCTACAAAGCTCGAGATATGCAATATGGACCCCGGGGTGAGGTTGTGGAGCTGAATCCCATAGAACTCCAAAAAAACCCGTAAAAAGGGATGGATGGGAAAGCCCAAACCTCTTAGAAGGAAGGGCACGAGACATACCCTCTCCTCCTTGCTCGGAGCGGGGGAGTTCTCGGCAAGGGCGCAGCCGTCGACGGAGATGAGACCAGCGCAGACTGGGACCAAATC
The DNA here is from genome assembly GCA_011799875.1 of Thinopyrum elongatum. Classification (NCBI taxonomy): domain Eukaryota; kingdom Viridiplantae; phylum Streptophyta; class Magnoliopsida; order Poales; family Poaceae; genus Thinopyrum; species Thinopyrum elongatum. Next base: position 337,621,209 of record CM022301.1, read on the forward strand.
TGCCGGAGGGAGGAAGCACTGTGTCTGCAAGCGCCTCAGCTGAAGGTGTGAAACTGAACAGCTTGACCAATCGCCTGGGAGTGGGCCGTGTGGGCGCGAGGATGAACCTGGGAGGTCGGCCATGGCGTCGTGAATTTCTTCGGTGTCGTTCTTTGCGAAAGGGGGAAGGTAAGTTGTCCCCCGCACCTTTGGATCTATAAATAAGTGTCTCACCGTGAAGCTGGAAGGGCGGGCTCGTGGAAGGATGGCATTGGGCCGCATGCCTTCTGAAAAAGGTGCACGAAGCCCTTGCCCCGAGGAATGGCATTAAACTCTGATGGTCCCACCTCAATCTCGAGATATCTTCGGATCCCAGAATCTTGAAACTGTCCGGGCCCGAGTACATTAGTTTGGGCTCCGGATAGTGTTCAGTGAGATTGACACGGCTCCAAACTGAATAAAGGAATGGAAGAACTCGTCCCGCAAGCCGATGATATGAAGATTCCAGAGGACGATCCCCGGCGTTGGAGGCAAGTTCGGGGGCTACTGAGGGAGTCATGGACTAAGGGGTCCTCGGGGTGCCAGCCCATTGAACATGGGCCGGACTGGAGAAGTCATATAGTGACGGGAGATCTATGAAGTCGTGGTGTGCCCTCCAAGTCAAGAATGCACAGGATCTCTTTATCCCTTATTGTAATCTATCTCCGGTAACCCTAACCCTACCGGTGTCTATATAAACCGAGGGTTGTAGTCTTTAGGGCTAGAGCTATATTCATCACCTCATCACCTTAGGGTTTAGCTCATGCTGATCTCGAGGTAGATCTACTCTGTAACCATACTATACATCCAATACAATCAAGCAGGACGTAGGGTATTACCTCTTCGAGAGGGCCCGAACTGGGTAAACATCGTGTTCACCGTCCCTTGTTCCCCATTGACCTTAGATCCACAGCTCAGGACCCCCTACCCCGAGGTCTGCCGGTTTTGACACCGACAGAGGGCGTCCACCGGGCGTATGCTTGCATGAAGACGCACTATCCGCGTATTGATGTGACACTCGTGGCCTCGGGGCCCCTTAAGGGGAAAGACCGGACAATGGAGCAGTTCTTGGCCGGGGTGATGGAGGGAGCTCGGATCACCAGGGACCAGTGTCGCAAGGACACTTCGTATTTTTAGTTTATACTTTGGAATGTCGAAGTTAGCAAGATGTAAAGACATGCTTTTGTTTTAAATGAATGCAGCTTTATATTCCAACGTGTGAGTGTGTATTATATTTTTCTTACTCCTGTGTGACCGATTTAAAACTGAAAGCGACCGGTCATCGGCTTCGACCCCTTTGTACAGGATAGGAAGGGTGTTTCATATGCAGTCTCGACCCTTAGCCGACGTCTCGGTTCCTGAAGGTGGTCCATGCATATGAAACAAGGCAATCAGACTATATTGGCTTTATAGCTTTCACTTAGTCATAGGAGCTTAATTGTGGGGGCTGGTGACAAAGCCCCCGGTACATGAAGTGCTCGGCGGTAGTTAGGTCGCTAATCACTTCGGCTTATTTTAAGAAAAAGCCCTTCGTTTGACACGGGGGATCTCTAACTATCCTTTGTTTGACATTGTCATCGGTTGGCCAACCAGTTTACGCTTACCAAGACAGTCGGTTTTCAGCTTTCTCCACTGAGGCACTTTACCATACAAGTTGGAAGCGATGTTACAGTGGTTCTCCCTTTACACTCTTAGCCGAATAGATTGGGAACGTAAGAGGTAAGCACATGAGTCGGGCAACCCAACTATTGACGAAAATCGAGGTTCAAAACTGATTCATATAATGCAACGTCCAAGATGCCGAATAAACACTTCAGACTTATATTTTAGGCATTAGTTTTAAAGCTTGGCCCATAAAGTAGTCTTTTGGCTCAAAGGCAGTCGATGAAAGGAACATAAGAATATGCATGGTGACCTTGAAGGGTCTATTTTCCTTTATTTCACATGGTCAAGCCGTACATGTCGAGCTTTATCAAAAGAGATACAATGTGGTGGAAAAAGGAGATAAATAAAAGAAAGGAAGTAAAAATAGGGTGGACTTTGTCGGGTTTATTAGCCCGAATCCTTCCCTGCCACATGTCTACGCCTCCTTGTTGTTTACCAGCTCAACCTCGTCTATGGCAAGGTTGATGTGTGTGGTATGCTACCTCGGTCGTCCATTTGATTGACGATGTTCGCTGTTGGGTCCTTTGAAAAGGTGTGCAACTGTCGCTTGATGGTTGAAGCCATATAGTCATGTTGCTCCCATTTAGGCCTTTTACAGTGCCTTGTCAGTGTGCGAGTCTTTAATTAGTTGTTGCTTGGTTGAGCCGAGAATGACGTGCCCTGTGTTTCGGCTCCTTGGCCTCCCATGGGATTTTGAGTGCAAAATTATGCGCCCTAGGGACATAGTGCCCTTCCAGAGGGAGGCGAACGAGGAGCGCGTACTCCTATTTGGGGTGGATGGATGGTTGTCCGAGGTTGGTCGGTGTGGCCCGTGTACGCTTCGATGAGCCAAGTGTTCTTTTCATAGCACGGGCCGCCTCCTCGATTGCCTGGACCTCGGCTGCGAAAGTCGCGGTTTGCCCCTCTGTGCGGAGGGAGCGTTCGTGTGTTACCATTGACTGTGATAACACCATTTGGTCTCGGCATCTTTAGCTTTAAATATGCGTAGTGCGGGGCCGCGTTAAAGCAAGCGAATGCGGTGCGCCCTAGTAGTGTGTGGTAGCCGCTTCCAAAGGGAACAATATCGAAGCTTAACTCTTTCCTCCAGAAGTTTTTGGGTGAGCCGAAGACTACTTCTAGTTTGATTGTTCCCGTGCAGCGAGCTTCGACACTAGGTATGACACCTTTAAAGGTGGTTGTGCTGGGCTTGATCCGAGATGAGTCAATGCCCATCTTTCTGATCGTATCCGCATAAATTAAGCTGAGGTTGCTGCCTCCGTCCATGAGGACACGTGTTAAATGGAATCCATCAATGATGGGATCCAAGACCAAGGCTGCCGATCCTCCGTGCCATATGTTGGTCGGATGGTCGTGCTTGCCGAACATGATCCGGTAAGCCGACCATGGATTATATTTCGGGGCGACGGGCTCTAAGGCATAAACGTCCTGAAGTGCCCTCCGTTCCTGTTTGGGGATGTGAGTGACGTAAATCATGTTCACATCCTTTACCTCGGGAGGGAATTGTTTCCGGCCTCCATTGTTCGGCCGCCGAGGTTAGTCGTCGTCTTCGCTGCGAGGATGGCCTTTACTATGACCTTTCGTCGCCATTTTTCTGGCCTGCTTGAAGACCCAGCAGTTCTGATTGGTATGGTTTGCGGGTTTATCCGAGGTGCCATTAATCTGACATGGTCCATCGAGGATCTTGTCCAGCTGGTTGGGTCTATCCTTGTTCCATTTGAAGGGCTTCTTTTTCTGCCCGGCTCTAGAACGGTCGAACCCTGCATTAACTGTAGCATCCTCGGTGTCGCTCCCACCATTCTTATGCATGCACTTATTCTTATTGCGCCTAGGCTTACCATTGTCATCGCAGGCTTCCGAGGGGCCGGCCTCACCGTTGTGAGAACTGCGGGCCAGCCAACTATCTTCTCCCGCGTAAAAGCAGGTCATTAGTGAGGTAAGGGCTGCCATAGTCCTCGGCTTTGTCCTGCCCGAGATGGCGTGTAAGCCATTCATCCTGGATACTGTGCCGAAAGGCTGCGATTGCCTCGCCGTCTGGGCAGTCCACTGTCTGGTCCTTTTTGGTTAGGAACTGATTGCAAAACTTCCTGGCCAACTCACCGGGTTGTTGAATAACATGGCTGAGGTCGTCGGTGTCCGGAGGTCGGACGTAAGTGCCCTGGAAGTTTACCCTAAAGGCATCCTCGAGTGCCTCCCAGCTTCCGATGGAATGAGGAGGCAAGCTATTGAGCCAATTCCTCGCCGGCCCCTTGAGTTTGAGTGGCAAGTACCTGATGGCGTGGAGGTTATCTCCGTTTGCCATTTGGATGTGGAGCTGGAAATCTTCGATCCACATGGCTGGATTGGTCGTTCCATCATATTGTTCAATGTTAATGGGCTTAAACCCATCTGGGAACTGATGTTCCATCACCCTGTCTGCGAAACAGATCGAGTGAGCGGGTCCTCGGAACCGAGCAGTATCGTGCCGGACGTCGGGAGACATCCATGCATAAGCTTGGTGTCGAGCTCGGTCGTGCCCGTCTAACCAAGCGTCATTGCCATCGAGCCCGGCCGGGGCACGCCCCCTTGATCCGTAGATGGACTGAGTAGGGGCTCGGTTCGCTTCTATCCGTTGTCGTGTGTGGTAAGGCTCAGGATATTCAATAGGGTCTTTGCCGTGATGGCATGTCGCTGTTTGAGCATGTACATTTTCCTTTGTTGGCCTGTCACACCCTCTAGGGGGTCGATCAGGTTGGTCGGCCCGAGTGCATGTTAAAAGCATGTTTTCAGTGACCTCCTCATCGAATTCTGGTAGAAGACGTCGGTGGGGGTAAGATTTAGGTGTGGTGTGGCGCCGTTCCTCGAGGTCTTGTTCGGCGAGAGGATTTCTACCCACTTGTCATTCAACGCGTTCTGATCGGCCTACAGTTGTTGTTGCTTCCTCTTCATACTCCTGAGAGTAGCTACCAGGCGCCGTCTGAACCGCTCTTGCTCAAAGGGGTCCTCGGGGACTATGTGGTACTCGGTTGCAAGGCTCTCATCCTCCTTGGATTTGGGTAAATAATTGCTATCGGCCTGATACTTCTCCATATAATTTTTTATTGTTCCATGCTATTATAGTATCAACCTTGGCTGTTTTATATACATTTACAAGCAACTTTATATCATTTTTTGGGACTGACCTACTAACTTACTGCCCAGTGCCAGTTTGTTGTCTTTTGCTTGTTTTTTACTTTGCAGAATATCAATACCAAACGAAGTCCAAATGCCACGAAACTTTTTGGAGATTTTTTTTGGCAATGAGAGACCCTGGAAGCTTCTGGAAGGAATGAGAAGACAAAGCAGTGGCCCACTAGGCATCAGGGCGCGCCCTGGTACCTAGTGGCGCCCACAAGCCTCCGTTTGACCTAACTCCACCTCTATAAATTCCCAAAAAATCAAAAAACCTAGCAGGGAGTCCACGAAATACTTTTTCCACCGCCGCAAGCCTCTGTTCTCGAGAGATCCCAACAAACTTTCATGAAAAGATCATTGGATATTAAAAACTTGATTCCTTGCAATAGTTTTGCGATATGGAGATAGTAATATGTGAGTGATGTTGGTGAGTAATTATGCTTTAGTAAGAATATTGGTGTTAAGGTTTGTGATTCCCTATGCAAGCACGAAAGTCAATAGTTCTGCAACGAAGTTACATCCTATTTGTGGTGCATTATTCGGTGTTAGTTATGTTCAATGCATGTTTATGATCGTTTTCGTTTTTTGGTTGGTCGCTTCTCAATCTATTTGCTAGCCTTCATTTGTACTAAGCGGGAATGTTGCTTGTGCATCCAATCTCTTAAACCAAAGTTGTGCCCAATGAGTCCACCATACCTACCTATATGCGGTGTTTCTGTACCATTCCAACTAAATTTGTATGTGCCAGCTCTAATATTCAAAATGAGCTTCCGTTTTGTGTGCTCGTACCGCTCATGAAGCGGCAGGGTGTGGCCAATATTTTCCATGATAGGCATTTTTATTCTCAAGATGAGTGTTTATTCACTTATCATTCCACGAGAGAGTAGCAGGTAATAGGGATGCCCAGTCCCGAAATGAAAAAAATGTAATATGATATTAATAATAAATTCCTTGGAATGTGTTGGTATGGAAGGCACCCGTGGATACGGCTAGCCATAGATTGTGTAAGAATGGTGGAAAGGAAATAAACTTTACTTTCTGTTTGGGAACTGCCTATGATTTATCTAGCATGGAAGATATTGGGAATTCTCGGTCATTTTCGTTGACAGGAAAAGCATGCCTCTCAAAATAATTTTATCTCTCAATTTAAGCTATGAGCTCTGTCACCTCTACAAATCTCTGCTTCCCTCTGCGAAGGGCCTTTCTATTTACTTTTATGCAATTTTTATTTTTGAGTCTCCATCTTCTCTTATAAAGCACCAACTAGGGAACACTATTGCCATACTTGTGCATTGGATGTAGCTAATATTTGATTGTGTTTCATGAATAGATCAATGATTGAGCATAATGGGCCAGGGATAGCTTTCTTTAGCGTTGATATTTTGAAAGACATGGTTGCTTGTTGATATGCTTGAGTATTGATGACTTCATGTCAAATTATAGACTATTGTTTTGAATCATTCAAGTCCAAATGTCCATGCTATAAAAGAAAAGATTGTATGATGAATATGATAGGTAGCATTCCACATCAAAAATTATGTTTTTATCATTTACCTACTCGAGGACGAGCAGGAATTAAGCTTGGGGATGCTTGATACGTCTCCAACGTATCTATAATTTTTTATTGTTCCATGCTATTGTAGTATCAATCTTGGATGTTTTATATACATTTACAAGCAACTTTATATCATTTTTTGGGACTAACCTACTAACTTAGTGCCCAGTGCCAGTTGCTGTTTTTTGCTTTTTTTTACTTTGCAGAATATCAATTCCAAACGAAGTCCAAATGCCACGAAACTTTTTGGAGATTTTTTTCTGGCAATAAGAGACCCTGGAAGCTTCAAGAAGGAACTAGTAGACGAAGCGGTGGCCCACTAGGCATCAGGGCACGCCTTAGCACCTGGTGGGGCCCACAATCCTCCGTTTGACCTAACTCCGCCTTTATAAATTCCCAAAAATAAAAAAACCTACTAGGGAGTCCACGAAATACTTTTTCCGCCCCCGCAAGCCTCTGTTCTCGAGAGATCCCATCTGGGGACCCTTTCTGGCAGTCTGCCGGAGGGGGAGTCAATCACGGAGGGGCTCTACATAACCATTGCGGGGTCACGTCGGTGTCGCGGCATAAGGGGTGATGTAGGGCCAGCGGGTGAGCGACTACTACAGGCGCTGGGAGAGGAAGATGGAGAAGCCGCCGAGAGGGAAAATGGAGGAGCCGCCGGGCTGAGACAATAAGGTCGCACAATCGACGCCTCGTACGACTCGTCGCTGGGATCTGGGACTAGTCATATGTGGTGTGGCTGTGAAACGAACGTGAGGCTAGGGATAAGGGTGGATAGGAGATGTTAGTTGGGCCTAGCGGTGGAAATGCTTATTGGGCTTCTAAGTTAGCAAGCTAGAAAAAATGGGCTTTAGTTTATTTCGGGTTGTTCGGGCATATCGAGTACCGTGGCTTACTACCCGAATTTTCTGATATTAATTCGGGTTTTGGCTTTTGCTACCTGATTTTGCACCCGTTTTTTTGGGCTTCGGGTAATTCGGGTTCGGGCTCGGGTATTTCGGGCTTCGGGCTTCGGGTATCGGGTTTTATGCCCACCATGAGTCAGTGGCGGTGGTGTCGTGTCCGCTGGGCCCCCTGTTGGTACCCTTCGCGTGCCTGCGCCGACGCCTCGATGGGTTTTTAGGTGTGTCCACCATGTATACGTCATAAGTGGACGTTGTTGCCCATCGGCCGGTATTGGTCAAAGGCGTAGTGGTTTCTGGAGTGACGTAGACATCTTCATCCATGTCGGTGGCCTCCTCGTAGTCTAGCACATCGGTTAAGTCATCGACTGTGGCGACTATGTGGGTGGTGGGTGGGATGTAAATTTCCCTATCGTCGGCTTTAAGTACGATCTTGTCATAGACCGAAGTTTGTTTGCTCGAGATTGATAAACTCTGAATGTGATCCAACATCTCATTAAGGTGGGACAAATCTTCAGGGTTCATGGCCTGGCTAGAGGTCGGGCAAACTCAAAGCGAGATCAGGGTGCTGATTGACGCAAGCTCGGGGTGTTGATTGGCCCAATTTGACTCTAGGCCGCCAGCTGGGGAGATTGGATCCATACTTGATGTAAGGTCCATGTTCGAACTCAGATTGGGGTCGGACCTGACCCGATGTTGAGGCCCTCGCCTAGCGTGATAGCGGCCGATTCCTCGGATGGGGCCAGACCCATCGGGAAATCGAATCCGAGATTCAAACCGGAGATCGGCTCCGGGGTTGAGCCTGCGGCAACCGAGGGATCCTTGATCCGGTCCGGAGCCCATCCAGAAAGAATGAGCTCACCACGGGAATCCGCAGTGTATTCCAAGCTTTCGAGAGTGACCATCTGGTTCGGGGCGAAGTTCTGGACGGGTGCTAGATGGCCCGTCGAGTCGGCGTGGAGAGCCATGCTTCCAAACACGAATAGTTCGCCAGGTACAAAGATGTCGTCCCGACCAACGTTGCAGTTGATCTGCAGATTAGCCATATATCCTTTATTTATCACACAGCAGGACTCTCAATGAAAGCACCAATGTCGATGGTAAAACTGGCAGACCTTGGGGTAGGGGGTCCTGAGTTGTGGATCTTGGATCGATGGTAACAGGAGACAAGGGAAACAATGTTTACCCAGGTTCAGGCCCTCTCAAAGAGGTAATACCATACGTCCTGCTTTGATTGTATTGATGGTTGTGTATCGAGTACAAGCTTGATCTACCTCGAGATCGTAAGTTGTGTTATAACCCTAAGGCTAGGAGGACGTGATTATTATCGGAGATCGCTCTACCGGCTAGACCCCTTATCTTATATACACGCCAGAGGGCCACCTAGGGTTACATGGTGAGTTGTTGATCTAGAGATGCGTATGGCAGCGGCCGAAGATGTCCTTGGAGTACACGTCAAGTCTTCGACACAGGTTGTCTTGATCACGTCAAGGTGCGAGGCTTTCAGAGTCATTCTTTATGAGAATGAGGGCCCCTAAGCTCGGCCCAAGGACTGTGGGCCAACTAGGTTGGTACCCCCTAGTCTAGGACACCGTCAGTTGCCATCGTCACCTGTAACTTGTAGGCTATCTCTATGAAATTTACATTAACGTGGCAATCTCGTGGCTCCAGCTATCATGTCGTGACACGCAGGCCACTTAACGTCACAACATATAACCATCTCATACAAAAACTCATTATCATGACGAAGGCTATACCACATCATATGCATACTCTGCAAAACCAAGTTAGACGTCCTTTAATCGATTTTAGCAAATTTTAGTTATGCAGTTAACCAGTTTTAGCAAATAATACTAGTTACCTACGTCCACAATTTAGGCGATGATTCTTGACGCCAGATTAAGTTTTGGGGTGTGTGAAACAAGAGACTTAATTAGAAATCTCTAGCCCCACAGTAAACTTTGTCAAATGCGCATGACCCCCTAGAAGATCATCCATCTTCGGCACCCTCTTGTGTACGCGACGGTTCATTATTCTCAACTATGGTGAAGCCCAAGGAACTGTTAGCAGATCGTCGACAGCTAGAGCCGATTTTATTGTCAGAACCTTGTAACAAAGCGACAACGTGCTCTCGATGAATTGAACCAAAGCAACACCCGAGGGAAGCATAGCAAGAACATCAACCCTCACAATCACATGTGATCTAGATCGCAACCTGCATCTACTCATAAAACCGCTCTGATGCCACTATTGGGAAACATAGTAGAAAACAAAAAAAATCGCACGTACGATCACCCACGATCAATATGAAGATGCATAACGGGTTGGGATCATGATCGTTACCGTCGCCGAGTTGCAACGGAAGATGATCATGTCGGTGTAGATCATACTTGGAGTCCCTCGAACCATTGACGAACGATTCCTCGTACCGCCCATGAACAGTCCGTCGAACTGAAGACCGAAAGCACGACCTCTCTACTTGGTTGCAAGCATGCAGGCTTCACGATCCGGCAGCGCTTCACCGTACAGAGCTAATTGTCATCGGAGAATTAGAGGGAGGAGATTAGAACCGCGCTAGGCTTCTAATTATGAGGACAAGAGGATTAGCCAAGCTCTGATTAGTCAACCAGGACCAACTAGAACATGAACTAGAAGAACTATAGGAGGCTCCAAAAACTATGTATACAATAGAGCAAAACCCCTAGTATATATAGGTTGGAGGAGGGGAGGGCAGCCACCAAGGTGGGAAAGTCCCCCCTTGGGGCGCCAGCCATGGGGAGGGAGTAGGACTCCCTCCCCTTGTCCAATTCGCCCCCCCCCACACACACAAGGAAGGGGGGGGGCGCCTTCCCTACTTGGACCCTTGTGGCCCAAGTTGCCTTCCACCTTTTGGCCTTTTAAGGCCCGTTGATATTTAAATTAAATATAAAATGTTCTAAATACCCCTAGACCATTATATATATATATTAACATCTTCGGAAACATTTCCCACCTATATATAATTTATCCATAATTCCCGGTATTACCCGATATTCTCCAAAACCCTTCCGGTGACCCCGAAACTCTTCTGGATCCTTTCGAAATTGTTCTGAATATTCATGAAACAATTCCACAAATATATTCTCATGACTCCCATACTACTAACACTCAGCAGATCGTGGTTGCCTTAAGTTTGTGACCCCATAGGTTCGGTAACTCATAGACATGAATGAAACCATTTGTTCATTGACCGGCAGCGGGACCGTGGACATTCATATCGATCCCTATGAGCACATGAATGATATTCGAGTGAACCTTAGGTTATCATGTGATGTTCCCTTTGATTTGTGATACTTCACAAAACCCAGGATGCATCGGTATCCTCCCGAGTCATCACCATGCTCGTTATACCCAAATCCTCGTTACCAATTTTGTTCTTCTTTCTCGTTATTTTGTTCTGGCATCCCCGTGACGAAGTCACATGTATCTGGACAGACAATGATCAATGCCGTCACACCGAGAGGGCCCTAAGAATATCCCTCCATCGCTGAGGAGCAAATCCCACTCTCGAGATATCCGGTCACTTGTCAAACTTTCTGATGAACCCGTAAGTTGTCATTATGATCACCGTGTTACAGGTGATGTTTGAGCAACCTCATAGCCCATCGTATGGTAAGAAGTGACCACGATACTCTCATGGTCTAAGGAGAAATCTCACAAGTTAACACTCCGTGTTATTACAATTGAATGCAGACAATATTAACTCAATTCATAACAAACAAGATTGGGTCGATTCAATATGAACGTTCTTCCAACGTCATAATCTCAATGTTGTTTTAGGATCATCGTTACACTTAACAATATCCTAAGATCCGGAAAACATGATCACCAACAACACTTGAGCTAGTCTTAGAGGCGAGACTAGGAACCTTTTATTTTACCGTTTATTATTCCACACGTGCATATGAGTTTTCCACTGAATCGCATATTCCAGGAGCATAGCAGTTATAGCATAGAATATAAACTCTTTACTATGAATATGGAAATATAATAATACAAATATTATTGCCTCTAGGGCATATTTCCAATAGTATTTACATCCATTTGATAAATGGTAAGACCATAAGAGGCAGCCACAGAAAGTAGCACCTGAATGGTGGCCATTATAGCAACAGGTGAATAGGTGTTAAAGTAATCTACGCCTTCTTTCTGAGTGTAGCCCTTGGCCACAGGTTGTGCCTTGTACTTATCAATAGTACCATCAGGCCTTAACTTCTTTTAGAACACCCACTTATAGCCCACATGTTTACAACCATATGGTCACCATGTTAGCTCCCAAGTTCCGTTAGAAAGAATTGAGTCCGTCTCATCATGGACAACTTCTTTCCAGCCATCTACATTCGAAGATGCATATGCCTCTACAATAGACTTGGGAGTGTCGTCCACAAGGTATACAATGAAATCATTATCAAAGGATTTTGCAATCCTTCGTCTCCTGCTCCTACAAGGAGCTTCATTGTTATCCTTCTCAAGGACTTCCTTAGATGATTGTTCGAAATACTCATCAGATGTATTAGATTCGGGATTTATGTCAAAAGAAAATTTAGCAATGTTTTGCATATCTTTCGTAGGGAATATATTATCAAAAAATGTGGTGTCACGAGATTCCATTATAGTATCAACATATGCATATCAGGTACCTCAGATTTAACCACTAAAAATATATATGCAATGCTCTACTGAGCATAACCTAGGAAGACACAATCCACTGTCTTTGGTCCGAGTTTGCATTTGTTATGGATAGGAATATTGACCTTTGCCAAACATCCCCAAGTGCGCAAATAAAAAAGTGATGGTTTTCTCCCAACCCACTCCCCATATGTGGCTTTCTCTTTATTCTTGTTAGGAACTCTATTCAGGACACAACACAAAGTCAATAATGCCTTCCCCCACCATGCCTTAGAGAAACCGGTATGTGTCTAAGATGGCATTCACCAAGTGAGTCAGCGTGCAATTTTTCCTCCTGGCAACCTCGTTTGATTGGGGCAAATAGGGAGGCGTCCTCTCGTGAATAATACCGTGTTCCTCACAAAATTCATCAAATACTTTGGGAAAATACTCTCCACCATGATCCGGCCTAAGACGCTTGATCTTTTTCTCTAGTTGATTTTCAACTTCAGCTTTATAGATTTTAAAGTAGTCTAAAGCTTCATCTTTACTTTACAGAAAATAAACATAGCAAAATCTAGTTGCATCATCAATCAACATCATGAAATATCTCTTTTCACCTTTTCTCAACACACCATTCATCTCACATAGATCAGAATTATGAGTTATAGAGGTACCAAGTTTCTCTCCTCAGCAGCCGTGTGAGGCTTTCGAGGTTGCTTCGATCGCACACAACTATGGCAGTTAGAACCTTTGGCAACAGTGAAATTCAGAATTAAACTCATACTAGATAGCTGAGACATTAAACCAAAATTAATGTGACACAAACGAGAGTGCCAAACACTTGCATCATCATTAACACTGGCACAAATTTGTTTACTGACTTATTGCAAAGTCTAAAAGGTAAAAGCGGAAAAAGCCTCCGCACTCATAGCCTTTGCCTATAAATTGTCCATATCTTGACACAATTACTTTATTTGACTCTAAAACTACCTTTAACCCATCTTGACATAGAAGGGAGCCGCTAACTAGATTCTTGTTCATAGGAGGGACATGTTGCACGTTCCTTAGCTGCACGATCTTCCCCGAAGTGAAGTTTAGATCCATCGTGGCAATGCCACGAATAGAAGCATGTGACCCATTCCCCATTAGGACGGGAGAATTTCGTCCGACCTGATAAGAAGTGAACAAAGAGACGTCAGCACACACGTGAACGTTAACACCCGAATAAAACCAAGAAGATGTCTGAAATACTGAAAGAACAATAGGTAAATTACCATACCCATTATTATTGCTAGCAGTCACCATATTGACAGTTTCGTTGTTTTCGCTCCGCGTTCCGCACGATCTAGGCATTCATTAGAAAAGTGTTCGGCGATTCCACAGGTGTAGCACTCTAGCTCAGCATTGTTCAACTTCTTCTTCTTGAAGGTAGTAGCCTTGACAGGCTTGTTGAAAATAGGCTTGTTCTTCCCTCTGTTCTTGTTTTGTGGGTACCTCTGCACCATATTGGCGGTAGGCTGAACCTCTCCTCCTTTCGCGGTAGTATTTTTAGCCCGAGCTTTCTCTTCAACATTAAGAGATGCGATCGGATTTTCAATGGATATCTCCTGTTTCTTATGTTTCAGAGTAGTGACGAAAATCCTCCATGAAGGAGGCAACTTTGCAATCATGCACACAACCACAAATTTATCAGGTAGAACACACTTAAGGAGTTCTAGTTCCTTCACAATGCATTGTATCTCATGAGCTTGTTCAACCACAGAACGGTTATTCACCATCTTGTAGTCGTGGAAACTCTCCATGATGTACAGTTCACTGCCTGCATCTGTCGCACCGAATTTAGCATTTAGTGCATCCCACAGTGTCTTTCCATCTTGTATGTGCATATACACATCACACAGACGGTCGGCAAGAACACTCAGAATGCATCCCACAAACATAGTATTGACTTCCTGAAACTTTCTTTGATCTTCCTCAGAAGTTCCCTCTGGCATGCCAGCACTAACGTGGAAAACTTCCATAGTAGTAAGCTAGAGTGTGGGCTTCACCTGCCACCTCTTAAAGTGCACACTGGTAAAGTTTATACGGCCTCTGTGCATCAGCGAATCCAGCCATAATTAACTCAGAAAATTGCCTACAATTAGTTTTTTTATTGTTGGAATATTAGGAAAATTCATGATTAATTCCAATAGACAATTTATGTCTATAGTAGAAAATAGCATGCAAGAGTCTAGCATGCTAGATGAATAAGGAAACATGCACAACAACATCACACGAGAAACAACATCTACAAATAGAGACATGAACAGATCACGATGGACGTATTGTTCGTTAGTTGTTGCGGGAACGACATTGTTGATGACGATATTGGCGACAATCCGCGACGTTGTTGATGACGATGTTGGCGACAATCTGTTGCTGACAGCGATGGAGACGACAATGAGTAGCACTGCCCGACTTGGACGGAAGACGGCCCGTGATGACGAACTTGAGCAGTCGCGCAGAGCGCTTCCCAAAAACCTTCGTCATCTCCTGTTGCAGGATCGCAAGCACAAACGGTTCCGGAGACATGCTCTCCTGCACGCCGATGCACGCCGGCGTTCGGGTGGAGTAGGCTACAGTGGCGGTGCAAGTTGCGAGATGAGGCAAAACCCTAAGTGTTTTCGATGTGTCTTTGGCTGCGGCTAGTAGCAGTATATATAATAGGACCAGAGGCGGTATCATGTCGTTTCAAACTGACTTGGATTCTAAGTCGTATACTTACCAGACAAGAAATAATTAACTTGTGTGCCAAGAAACTAAAAAAATAAAATGATAAAAGGAAACAGTGCCCTGCAAGGCAACCGATCGAATTTCGGCGGACCATTCACGTGCATGTCGCGCGCCGCGCGAGTCAGGCGGGCCGAGTGAGCCCACTATATAAAATGGTCTCAAACCTGCTCAACTTCCGGGGTGGGACTAATCTTTGGAGCCACCACTTGCTATTTTACACATGAGCCACTTTGAGATTTTAGAAATTGTTAATGAGCCAAGCCCATTTATTTCTAACACCAGACACCAAGACGAGTCCAATATCTCAAACTATTTCATCCAGTTGACACCAACCGTACACACCCTTAGATAATTACCGACAAAATTTTAGTATCTCACTATGGTACCTATTGCAGCATATCGATGGATGTAATCGGGCTCCTTTGATTCAAAGGATTTTCATAGGAATTTTAGAAGATTATAATTCTTAGGATTTTTTGCTATGTTGGTTGTTCGATTCATTTTTTTTGAAGAATTCCTTTGTACTCCCTCCGGTTTTATTTACTCTGCATATTAGCTTTGGTCAAAGTCAAGCTTTATAAACTTTGATGAAGTTTATAGACAAAAATATTAACATGCACAATAACAAATCAATACCATTAGATTCATCATTGAACGTACTTTCGCATCATATAGATTTGGTATGGTAAATATTTATATTCTTTTCTATAAACTTGATCAAACTCTACAAAGTTTGACTTCACTCAACTCTAATATGCAGAGTAAATAAAAACAGAGGGAGTACTATATTCCATAGGAATTTTAGCATCCACTCAAACCTTTTGAAAAAAAATCCTTTGTTTCTCCTATGATACAATCAAACAAATCAAAATCCAATTGAATTGAGACGAACATTCCTATTTTTTTACTGGTAGTTTGGTAGAAAGAAGTTGTTTTTTTTTAATAAAAAAATAGAAGTTTGGTAGACCAGAAATGCCAAATTGTGCACTATGCTGTCGTGGCTTTCTCGATTAAGGGGGCCCCCGGATTGGTGGCTGCACCGTGCCACCGAGCCTCACCCGACCAGTTAGGCCACCACGGTGCCCCCGACCTGACGCTTCTCCCTCTCCCTCTCCAACGCATCGGGCAACCCACCCCCTTCCAACCCTCTCCCACTGATTCGCTCGCCGCGCGCGCGCGAGATCCAGCCGCGCCCCCCGCCGAGATCTCCCGGCGGATCACTAGGACGGCGCCGCCGAGGAGTTCGGAGCCATGGAGGCGTCGTCCTGGGACGCCCTTCGCAAGCAGGTGAATACCCGCCCCCCGGATCCCCGCCTCGCGCTCTCTCTCTCTCTCTCTCGCTCCCTGGAACCTATCGTCAGCGTCCGTTCGCCGGAGATCCGACCCTGGCCGGCGCCTGCGCCGCGCGCTGGGTGTGCTGCGCTGCCGCTGTGGTACTCAGACCGACGATTCTCCCCCCACTGCCCGCTGAATTCATGAGAGGCGACCCACGTAAAATTGGAGCGCCTCGCTCGTCGAATCCGCAGTCTGTGTCTGTGGAGCGAAATGCGTTTTTCTTCATCTTCTGAAATTGTAGAGTTTTCGTGACACCACGACTAGTTTCATAGTGGCTAATGGCTATGTTCTAAAAACTGTGCTGCAGGTATACCTTTGCTCCTTGGCAGCCCATGTCTTTGACTAACATGGGTGAGCTTGGAGCAATGTGACACTAATCGAGTGTGCAACTGGCTAGAGTTTCGATCCTACCAAACGGTCCCTTCTGCATCTGATGCTTTTGTTGGTTCGATTGTGTAATCGTGCTTATGGAGTATCTAGTAATGTAATGCGGTGTTAGTCTTGTTCATGAGAGTTAGGTGCTTACGGTTAATGTGTTTGGACTTTGGACTGTACGGTACGAGTCTATGGCTGAACCCATCCTTTGCTAGGCTATAAGAAGGTGCCATGCCAACTTATTTTTTGTAACGATATCACTTGAATACGACTGCTGCATTAGAGCACGCCCAACATGGGCACTAACAGAGAGGCGCCAGGACGGATATCCTTGTCGATTGGCAGTTAGGTCATTGATTCCTGGCGAATTCCTGGTGTCAGGTGAGGCGTCAACGTAAAAATTGAATTGGGCCCTTGGGCTTTTTTGCTGTGCGGGATAAAACGCTGCTGCACCGGCAGATTTTTATTAGTGCCTATCGGTTAGCGTCTAGCGCTGTAACTAACAAACGCTCGGATGCCTTTTTTAATTTTACAATATTTTTTATTTCCCTAAGCGCCTGTATGAGTGACTTGCATCGAAGATGGCCTTATGGTTTCATGAAGCTATGAGTTGGCTGATAGTTGGTATTTGATGTATGTGTATGTATGGTTAACGTTGTTCCTTTACAATTTCTGCTTGTAGGCGAGGAGGTTGGAAGCTCAGTTAGACGACCAAATGATTGCATACCGTAAATTGGTTTCTATGAAATCAGATGGTTCAGAGAATGATATCGAGACTGATATAGAAAGATCACTAAAGCAACTTCAGCAAGTAAATTCTCAAATGCAAACCTGGGTATCATCAGGAGGCTCGGAAGTTCTTTCTCATACATTGACCCGTCATATGGAGATTTTGCAAGACCTTACGCAGGTTCCAATAAATCCCTCTTACACTAAGTAATCACATTCTTCATAATTACAGTTTGTTTAGCTCCGATGTTAAATCAAAGGTTTTTATTAATTTCTCCCCAGCCATAATAACCATGAATTATAAAGTTTGCTGCGGAGCAATACTCTTTGAAGTTTGGACACCGCATATAGAACGGCTAAACTTCTCTCATAATTCCAAAAGTTGCTAACCCAACAATTCACCACAGGAATTCTATCGGCTTCGATCAAGTCTCAGAGTGAAGCAACAGCATGCTTCCCTCCTTGACTTGAGAGACTTTGACAGAGCAAAGTTTGACGTGGAAGAGTCTGGAGACTCAGAACAAGCTCTTCTTAGAGAACAAGCTGCAATCAGCAGGAATTCCGGACAGGTAGGATTGTCCTGCTTTTTAGGAGCACCTGTTTTGCTTTATGATATTTGCATCAATTTATTGTTAGCTCTTTTAGATAGTATCATATAAGGCATACAAACGAACCCAGGATAACAGCGTACATGCATGAATGGAGTTGCATTGTGTTTCCAACATGAATTTTTTAAGCATTTCAAATTGAAGGAGCCTCACTCACCTTTCTTGTTAGGAGATAATTTAATTCTGTCAGGGCAAACAAATGAAACTAAATTCACCTTTCTGGTGTATTTGTTAACAAAAGATGTTTTTGTAGTTCAAATTGAACTGCAAAAACGTCTTATGTTTAGATAACAGATGGAGTATTTATTTTCTTACTGAACAGTACCTGCCACATAAAATAAGGGAACCATGTCGCTTTTATTTTTGGTTTCCCCATGTCATGTGCTGCACAATTTTACTGTTCTTGCTTGCTATTAATATGTTCTGGACTCAATGAGGTTCAGGAATTCCACAAAGGCCCCTATATGACATTTGACTTGATTATAGTGTATGCTCAAATAGTAATAATTGCATGTGTGCGTCTATTTCAGTTTGAGCAAAATTTCTTGAATTTCAACCTACATGCTTGTGAAATTGCTTGTTTAGAAATCTATCTTTCATTAAAAACTGCAACAACAAGAACAACAACAAAAAATGCCTTTTAGTCCCAAATAAGTTGGGGTAGGCTAGAGTTGAAACCCATACGACCTCAAAACCAATAATTGTTCTGGCATGTGGATAGCTAACTTCCATGCACCCCTGTCCATGGCTAGTTCTTTGGTGATATTCCAGTCGTTCAGATCTCTCTTAACAGACTCCTCCCATGTCAAATTTGGTCTACACCGACCTCTCTTGACATTATCAGCAGTTCAGCACACTTTAACCGTCCACTATTGTACTGGTGCTTCTGGAGGCCTGCGCTGTATATGCCCAAACCATCTCAAACGATGTTGGACAAGCTTCTCTTCAATCGGTGCTACTCCAACTCTATCATGTATATCCGGACCCGATCCTTTCTTGCGTGGCCACATATCCATCTCAACATGCACATCTTTGCTACACCTAACTGTTGGGCATGTCGCCTTTTATTTGGCCAACATTCAGCTCCATACACATCGGTCTAATCGCGGTCCTATAGAACCTGCCTTTTGGCTTTTGTGGCACTCACTTGTCAGAGAGGACGCCAAAAGCTTGGCACCACTTCATCCATTCAGCTTTGGTTCAGTGGCTCACACCTTCATGATATCACCATCCTTTTGCAGCATTGACCCCATATATTGAAAGGTGTCCTTTTGAGGTATCACCTCTCGCCAAGGCTAACCTCCTCCTCGTGCCTAGTAATGTAGTACTGAAGCCGCACCTCATGTACTCAGTTTTAACTTTTTGATTCCAAAGTCTGTCTCCACTAGGGGTGGGCAAAAAAACCGAGAACCGAAGACCGGAGCCAAAAAAATCGGGACCGAAGCCGGAAAAACCGAGGACCGAAACTTCAGTTATTTGTTCGGTTAGCAATTACCAGAAACCGAAATTGCTTCGGTGTGTTCGGTCGTTGGACTCAGCTGACCGAATTCCCCGAACTAATCGACTCAATAGCCCATCCACGATAAAAAAAACACCTAGGTGATATGTACAGAAAGTTATCCTTAGCCTTTTATCGGCCCAATTCTTAGCCCAACACGCGTGGCTCTCGCAACTTATCCCTGGTGGCTGGTGCATTCCTTCACGCACGACATCACGCAGCAGATAGCGCCACCGCCTCCTTTTCCACCTATCGCAATCCCAGCGGCGGCCGGCGGCGCCCGTGGCTCCCACGCGGCGGCGGCCGGCAGCGCCCGTGGCTCCCACTCGGCGGCGGCCGGTAGCGCCCGTGCTCCTTCATGGTCGGCGGCTCGCTTGCGTCCATATCCTACTGTATGTCTTTCCTCCTACCATTCATGTATGCTATGCAAGGGAGACACGAGCGGCCTGATTAAGCCATATCACGCAGCGCAATGCATGTTTGGATCGATTCCTTTTCTAACCTTCATTGTTTCTCGCTTAGAATTTGACTCCCAATTTATTCCTTCCGATCCAGTATGTGTTGGCGCCGCCTCCCGCAGTGCCGCTCTTCTTCTACCCCGAGCTGCCTCGCACAACTCTCTTGAGGTCTCTCTCTTCTCTCTAGAACACACACACACGGTGAGAAGACTCAACACACACACGCCATACACCAAGGAAGACGAACAGCTTTGCCACAAGCACTTCCTTGGTTACCACCGTGGCTACATGTTTTTCTCTAGCCCTCACGGCTTCGCTTCTCATTCACTCAAAGCAGTACATATATACACAAGGACCCATGCACTCACGCCACAACGGCCACGTCCTGGAGTCACTCCATGATGCGGATGGCCCGGCCAACCGGCCACTACTTACTAGCACACACCGGCCTCTAACTTGACTCGGCTGCTCAACCAACTTGCACGGCTCAGCCCACTAACTAACTAACTCCATGCACTAAGTAATCCCTACATGCATGCACGTCCACTTGCGCAGCTCCAACAGCCACACGACCCGACGAGGCGGGCTAACAAACTGGCTGATTCTCTCAGCTCTAACAACCTCGTCTAGCCGGTCAGGCTCCAGCCTCACGTGTTTGCAGCCTCTCGCCGCCATCGGCATCTCACCGTGCTCGCCGTCTCGCACGGCGGCTTGGCATCTCGCCTTCTTCCCACGTCTCCGCTGCACCTTCGTCGACTGCAACTCCTGATCCTATACTACATGCCTAAAGAAAACAAACATGCTGATACAAATATCAAGATTAAACCTAACATTTTCCCTCCTAATCTTGATTCTCCAATCTTCACGCGGCTTCACCCGCTGCCACTTGACGACGCCATCGCGGCGCTGCGCACCTTGCCGTGGACCGACGCCATCGCAGCGCCGGCGTCCATCACCATGTCCTCTTGCCGCACGGGGCGGCCACCTCTTGACGTGGACGACGCTGTCGCGACGCCGATCACCACGCCGTCTTCGCCAAGTGGCATCGCACCGCAACTTTTGTTGGCTTCACACCAACTTTCCATGATGACGATGGCATCACACCACCGTCGTCGGCATCGCACCGACTCTTCTTGTGGCAGCTTCGCACCGCCATCTTCACATAGCGGCATCGCACCGCAATCACCTGTTCGCGCGGCATCACACTGGCAAACACCTCCTTGTCGCGCCACCGGCCTCCATGTCACATGGAGTCCGCCATGTCGTCGCTGCCGCAGCCATCGCCTCCGCCACCGCCACCGCCACGGATCAACAAGGCTCAGATACCAATTGCTGGCGCCGCCTCCCGCAGCGCCGCTCTTCTTCTACCCCGAGCTGCCTCGCACAACTCTCTTGAGGTCTCTCTCTTCTCTCTAGAACACACACACACGGTGAGAAGACTCAACACACACACGCCATACACCAAGGAAGACGAACATCTTTGCCACAAGCACTTCCTTGGTTACCATCGTGGCTACATGTTTTTCTCTAGCCCTCACGGCTTCGCTTTTTCATTCACTCAAAGCAGTACATATATACACAAGGACCCATGCACTCACGCCACAACGGCCACGTCCTGGAGTCACTCCATGATGCGGATGGCCCGGCCAACCGGCCACTACTTACTAGCACACACCGGCCTCTAACTTGACTCGGCTGCTCAACCAACATGCACGGCTCAGCCCACTAACTAACTAACTCCATGCACTAAGTAATCCCTACATGCATGCACGTCCACTTGCGCAGCTCCAACAGCCACACGACCCAACGAGGCGGGCTAACAAACTTGCTGATTCTCTCAGCTCTAACAACCTCGTCTAGCCGGTCAGGCTCCAGCCTCACGTATTTGCAGCCTCTCGCCGCCATCGGCATCTCACCGTGCTTGCCGTCTCGCACCGCGGCTTGGCATCTCGCCTTCTTCCCACGTCTCCGCTGCACCTTTGTTGACTGCAACTCCTGATCCTATACTACATGCCTAAAGAAAACAAACATGCTGATACAAATATCAAGATTAAACCTAACAGTATGTTCTCTCTTCAAGTTCGAAAAAAGGTTCCCTTCGGTTATAACCGAGGACCGAGCCGAATTCTCGCTGGACCGAAAGCCTCGGTTAGTGAATTCTCAGAAGACCGATCGGTCCATCAAATTAGGAAACCGAAGTTAAAAATAGACCGAGGCACCGAACCGATCGGTTCGGTCTAACTGAATGCCCAGGCCTAGTCTCCACAGCTCTAACTTCCTATTAACCCCTGTCCGCCTATCGTCGACTAGCACCACATCATCCGCAAAGAGCATGCACCATGGGATATCTCCTTGTATATCTCTTGTGACCTCATCCATCACCAAAGCAAAAAGATAAGGGCTCAAAGCTGACCCTTGGTGCAGGCCTATTTTAATAGGAAAGTCATCAGTGTCGCCATCACTGAAAACTGCAGTTGAACAAATATGAAAATCTAAGTCTTTAAAGCTCCCTGTTATGGGTTTTCTGGTAGTCATTGTTGCGTAGGAACGTATAATGGTATGAGGGCATTAGTTCAGTACTCAGAAGTTATGGCCTAATTCCCATCGAAACCTGAAATATAAGTGGAATGGAACATAGAAAGTGACATTGTTTGCATGCTCATGTTGGAAGCTGTGAAGAGGAATAGTACCTAGGTGCAGCTTTTAGCAAAGACCACATGCTGTTTGTGTGAGGGCATCTTTAATGGTTATATGATAGTTATTGGTAAATTTTGCCGCATAGGATATGTGATGATTGTGGCAGAGAATTAATGAGGGGAGAGAGCAAAGTTGTATGAACTTGAACCAACAACTCTGGCACAAGCTCCAAGGTGCAAAGAGAGCGACCTTATGAGGATATGTGATGATTGTGGCAGAGAATTAATGAGGGGAGAGAGCAAAGTTGTATGAACTTGAACCAACAACTTTGGCACAAGCTCCAAGGTGCAAAGAGAGCGACCTTATGTATTTTCTCATTTCTATTGGACAACTCGATACACTATTGGAATGGTTCTATGATAGCTTGTTGGTTGATGACATGGATAAACATACCAACAAAATTAACATAAAAGCTATTGGAGAATGGAGATGCTCTGAGGAGATAACTGATGCAGGTATTGGACCACAACTTGCAAATAGGAGCTGCTGGCTTAAAAGCTGACAGTCCCTTCTTAAATGTAACTTTCGGCTGTCATTTTCTTATGTCTGGACATGAGAAATTAAGGGTTGTCCCCTTGACCAGTAAGCCATAGGTTGGACCTGTGAAAAGGATGCTCTGACCATTTCTTCGGCACAGGAAGCCTATTCTTATCTACAGACCACCTACAACAATGCTTAACTTTTTCACTAATCACCTTCTCGTCGAAGCAGTAATTACAACTACAAATGCAGACACTGGAGAGCGGTCCTTAATACTGAGAATTTGAGAACGAAACCACCATAGCGCCTTTGTATTTATGGTCATCATCAATAGTTGCATGTCTCAAAGTAGAAAGACAGTGAAAGCATGCCTGTTTTGTCCACTCAGGCTACAAATGGGATTTGCACTACAAATACCAAAAATGCTCTATTGCCTTTGCCAAGTCTTATATTATCATGGGAACTGTTGCTGCACAATAAAGAGCGGTTGAAGAATTTGTCGGCCACATTAAGCTTGCAAGTTGCTGTTCCTCGGAAATTCGTAGATTGGATGGAACATACGATATCATGCAGTTAGTATATTTGCTGCTTGCTGTCTGTCAACTGTATGGATCACGGGGTGCATTATTACATGTGCTTTCATGCTAAAGGGGCTGCTGCCTGACTGGAGAATATTTTTATTAAATTGATAGACGCATCTGTGTACACTGGCATAGCTAGTTAGCCTGAGTTACCTCTACCTTCCTCAAACTTTAACCAACTAGTTAATTTTAGAAAACTCTAGTACAGATGGCTGGTAAACCATGAAAACCAAAGGTGTGTTGGTTGGCTGACTTCTCGTAGCAAAATCTAGAATTGACAAAGCTTTTCTGAACCCTTACTTTTTCCATGTTTAGGTGGATACTGTGATATCACAAGCTCAAGCAACACTGGGCGCTCTCATGTCTCAGCGTTCAACGTTTGGTGGCATTACCACCAAAATAAGCAACGTCAGCAGCCGGATCCCCACGGTATGTTTCGCATCGTATAGCCTTGTGAGCAAGCGAAAATCGTGCTCTTGGGATGCGTGTGCCTCACACTTTTCTTCAATGAACCTGACAGATTAATCACATCCTCGCGTCGATCAGAAGAAAGAAATCGATGGACACGATAATTCTCTCACTCGTGGCGTCCGTCTGCGCGTTTCTTATGTTCATCTACTGGTTGTCAAAGTAGTAGGATGTGGTTGGCCACAGCAGCAAAAAGGTATCATAGTGTTGTAAGTTTGGATCACAGTGCCGGTACAGATAATGATATGATGATTGGTGTTTGTACAATATTGATTCAATGGTATTACGTTTTCACATCGCTCTTCAGCCTCATTCCCCAGCTCTACCGGACTATATATACCTGTTGTACCTTACGTGCATATAATATAATAAATAAAAATCCCTCTTAGTTTTGTACCTTTTGGACGAGGGGTTTCATCGGCATTGCCGTCCAGCTACTCCCCAATACCTTCTGGATCTGAGTTTTAAAGATTCTTGTTGAGCTGCGCTGCTAGGTGGCTGGAGCTATTAGCTGCTCCGCACCCATCCAATTTAATCTCTGCGATTGCGAACGGGATAGAGATAGACATATCCGCACGACATATTTGCAGAGGGCGTTCGGTGGGTGCAGCCTTGCAGGACCGGAAACTTCAAGGGCTACGTACCGAAACCTGCCAAAGTCTTCTCTTCCCAGGCGGACAATGATATGGACGTGATTCCGCAAGTGGCCAAGCCCCCGCGACGGGACGGAACGACGGCCGGCCGGCACCGCGCCGCACCACGGGGGCCCTCCTAGCCACATGCGCCTGCCGCGTCCTCCGGAGGACGTGCGTGCGGTCTCAGGTGCGGCACGGCACGGCACACGGGTTCCGGTGACTGTGAGCGAGCGCCCACGGCAAAGGGCTGGCCTCGTGAGCGCAGCAGTTTTGTACTTGCATGTACGTATATTCCCCAACTTCCCGGCGAGCTGATCAGCATGTGACGCCTCGTGGCAGCACACGTCATCACGATCTACACAGATGCAGCACACGTTCCACTCCCTGCCGACGTGGTGGGGTGGCGAACTGCTATCCAGTGGCAGTACTCACAACTGACTGCCCACAATACACGGAGAAATAGTACGTGCATGTGTAGTAACTTGGCCAAGTTTCTTCACCGCGGACCTAATCGGTTCTGTTAACCACGTCTGGTTTAAGAGAATCACGTACAGATCTGCAACGACGACTGCAGCAAGATCCTCTCGCCCAGTTGCTTCAGCCCAGCCCACGGAATCGGACGGGGGCTGACCTCCGACATACTCCTTTTAAGCATCTCTATCAGACCCCGTATAATACCGACCGGTAAAATGCGTTTACAGTTCACTGAAAAACAGATTTGCGGATCGACGCGGGCTGCGGCCGAGCAGACCCCGTGTAACCGACCTGTAAAAGAGCATATTACGTAACCGACCCGTAAAAGAGCATATTACGCGGGGTCTGCTCGGCCGCAGCCCGCATCGACCCGTAAGCCGAAAACCCTGATAAGCGAATTTGACAGCGATTTCGACAATTGAGTTCAAATTCGAAGAATAAAACATAGTTTGCGCGCAAATAAAAGCATAGTTTTGTACGACAAACGCAAAATGACTTCATGCAAAAGCGACGACCACGTCCATCATCATCTTGGTCGCTTTTCACCCGTCGTCATGATCTTCACTCCGCACCACCTCCATCGATTCCACTTGGAGGTGCATTGCGAACTTGAAAACGAACTCACATAATTGGATTCCACGGTTCCACTTGGAGGTGCATTGCGAACTTGTTCCAAGCAAGCAGCCCAACGGCTACAAATCGGCTTGATCACGTCCCAACGATCTTGGAGTGACCGAAAGGTGCGTGGAGTCCTATTGGGATGCTTTCCCATCATGCGGAAGTATTGATCTTCGATTCTTTGCCAATACCTCTTGGCGGTTTGAGATGTACCGGTGCAAGCATCAAGAGACACCGCACTCCAAGCCTTGATCAAGATTTGGTCTTCAACATTGTGTAGTTCTTCGATCTCGCGCTTTTTTTTTCTTGCGCTTGCTCATACAACCCCTCATCTATCTCCTCCACTTCATCTTCACCACCGTGATCATCCATGCCATCCTCCGTTTCATTGTAATCGAAATCAGTGAACGGGCCTTGATCGATGTCGACGGTGTTGGTGTCCAACAAGTTGTCGAACTCGGCAGTGGCATTGTTCGAACCACCGCTACAGTGAGTGACATCAAGTCATGAGCTACCGCAATGGCGAAAAGCGAAGCAAGTACAAGGAATCGAAGGTGCATACCTTCCGGCCATTTCATCAAACACCTCGCCTACGGTGGAAGCAGCGCCGTTGCGGGGAACCTCTTGCCGGGGCAGAGGGAGTGGATGAAGGCGCCGGTCTTTTCGTAGGAACCTTCTTGCGCTTCACGCCCGAAACCTTGCCCACCTTCTCCGGCGGCGGCCAGGCGCGCGTGCCTTCCCCGGGAGACCAGCCGGATTTCCGTCCTGCACGACCATGTTGCCCTGCCGCTTGCGGGCAGGCGCGGTGGTGCCTTGAGCGACGGCGGGGGAGACATGACCGGCGACGAGATCTGCCGGAGGGATTGCGCGTGCGCGACATCCATGGTGACGGGGGACGGCTGGGAGGCTTCCATGGCGGCGAAGAATGGCCGGGGAAGATGGACCAGAGCGGGCGGTGGCGGGGCAATGGCGGCGAGGGGGGGGGGGAGCGGGAACGTCCGCGCGGAAATTTCCCTCGCGCCAAATCTCGTTGCGGATAGGGGGCGAGCTCGGGTCGGCCTCCCCCTGAATCTAAAGGTTGAGGAAGAACTTTTGCCGCGCCCCGCAAAAAATTTTACGGGTCCGACGCGTTTGCAGGGTCTGAGCGGGCAGCATTTTCCACGCGGATCCGTATTTTGCCGATTATTTTACGGATCGGGGTATTATACGGGGTCCGCTAGAAATGCTTTTAGCAGCTGCACCCAAAAGCTTGTACAGATACAGGACATACATAAGCTTGCGGCGGGCGAAAGCGAACGGGGAGCTGAATCCGGCGTGGTTACTCCTTTTAGATAGCGTGGCGCGGCCGCTTGGCCAACGGCCAAGCTACCTCCTCCTTCCGGGGTCACCATTACCATCACCAGCACCAGCACCCAGGGACTGTTCTCATCTACCAAGAGTAGAGTGTGCAGGCAGCGTCTGATCCGGGTCAACGATCGCGGGCTAATCTCCCTCCCTCCCTCCCTTCGGCGGCAAGATTCCGTGATTGCCTCGCCGGAAATCGCCGTTTTTAAATACGCCGCGTAGTACTACTAGATCACCACATGATGCACCAGTAGTAGTAAGTACTACTAATCCGGTCAAAGCCAACTCATCTGAATCCAGCAATCTGATTCTGAACTGGTCCATGGTCCTCTCCTCTCCTCCCACTGCGCGCTCGGCCCGGCCGTAACTCTCCGCTGCCAGTTTTGTTCACTCTTCATCACGTGCTTCATCTTTGGATACCGCCCAATTCTCTGTTGCAAGCAACTTTTGTGCTGGGAAATCAGGCCTCAGTGTGAGCCACTTATGGTTAAAGCTTGTCCGTACCGCTCTTCCATGTTTCCAACCACTGAGAGATGTATTGTCACCGTATGAAAAATGCTAGTAGTAGAATGATCCGGGGTTTCGGTCTACCCACTTTCTAAAACTTGGTAAACAAGGTATTGAGTCGAGACTCTTACCCATGTAACCTTTTACAAAATAACATGACGATTTTTGTGACCTGCATGACAATAAAAAAAAAACGAGGATGGTACATTTAAAACTTAAATGGCAACACTCTCATTTTTATCCAGCCACACATGGTCATATTATTGTAGGAAAAGTTGCATCATTAAGTCTCCAACCAAGACCTTTGGGCATGATTTGTTCCGGAATTTTCAAAACAAGGAATACATTTGTTATGCCGCAAAAAAAAAGAGAATATATTTGTTAAGTTTTATAAAATTGGGCGGATTCCGGTGTACTCGGGTCCCAAAAATCCGCTCTACCAACGGATCACTTATAATAAAAGTCGCTCGGAGGTCCTTCATACAGGCTTTTTAAACTGGGGAATGGTCGACAAGAATACATTTGTTAAGATCTAGGGTCTACTGCACATCACTGAAAGAATGGCGATGATTGGGATTTTCGCAACTGCTGCACATCACTGAAAGAATGGTGATGATTGGGACTTTTTTTTTTTTGCAAAACACGTAGGGACCCCGGCGCACAACACTCTAATTAAGAAAAGCCCAACCTCTTCCACCATGCAAGAGCATTTGAGAACACATCATATTCATATGGCCCCTTGGTATGTTAATGCTCCATGACAGCACACCAAGAGTTGCGTATGCGGCACCTTGTTTTGCTGCAGCACTCATTAGCCAAGCCCCCCCCCCCCCCCCCCCCCCCCACCCACAGCATTGTCGTTGTTTAATCCAAAACCATAACCACCAGCTCGAACTAGTAATTGGCAAAGGGGACAAGCAGCAATGGCGATCCAGCGAAGCACCAGCATGTAGATGTCTCAATCTAAACAGCCCGGCTATTGTCACCTATCACCCCATGATTGGGGATTGAATTTGTTGGCTTCTGATGACAGTCGATCATATGCTCTCTCTCTATCACTTTTCAGCAAGTGGTGGCACGGGAGACATGGAATGGGAGCACCAAAGCGTAGCGGCAAATTAACCACTACTTGGTCTAATCATCACTAGATTAAGAAGATCGTATTCAAAGTCCGCAGTGTCATACCTAATCGACCAACCGGACCGGAGAAATGATTAACAGAATCCAGCAATATGCCACCTAAATTTTGAATTTGACGGAACAAAGGTCGTAATATGGTTCATCTAGCTGTTGAAAATCCTTGGCTATTGATGTAATGAACAATTTTTTGGTCAGCCGAGCACGCAAAACTGCACACGAACATTGCTCGGAGAACAACTGCAACTTACAACAATCGGGAGGGAAGCTCCCGCTGAATGAAGAACCAATCATCAAATGTAACAATGCCGCCGGCCAGCTGCTTCCGCCGACGCCGTCGTGGCAGCCATTACTAGCTCTTCCAGGCGTACACGAGGAGCGAGAAGCCGTCGCCGCGGTGCAGCTCGGCCTCCTCGGGGCTGGCCCAGTCCATGACCGTCGAGCTGCTCGCCCACGAGGCCGAGGAGGATGCAATTGACGCTGACGACGACGAGCTTGCCTTGGCCAGCCTCCGCGCCTGCCCCCTCTTCCTCCGGTTCTCCCCATTGCTGCTGGTCTCGCTCCAGTCCCCTCTGCCCCATCTCCCGAGGTAGCCTGACAAGACGCCGGCGCCGCCTCGCCTTGCCTTGTCGAGCAGCTCCTTCTCCTTGGCCTCTGCGGTGTCGCGCTCTTCGCCGCCGCCGGTGTCGCCGAGCTCAAATCGGAAGACGAACACGGCGTGCGCGGGCGGGGACGCCGCGGCGAGGACGGAGGCGGCGTCTGTGAGGGCCGGCTCGCGCGCGGAGAAGAGCCAGTTGTGGAGGTCCCAGGAGACCTGGACCCGGTCGCCGCCGCCGAGGTCAACCTTCTCGCTGCCGCGGAACTTCCAGCGCAGGCGGCGGATGTGGAGGACGCGCTCGCCGTCCACGGAGACCGACAGGCCGACCTCCGCCTTGTCCTTCTCCTTGTCCATTTCCCTGTCCTTGCCGTGACCGCGCGAGACGAGATCCAGCGAGATCTCCCGCTCCTTGCCGCGGACTTTGACGCAGGTCTTGTGCCCGCGGCCATGCCCTCCGTCGCGCATGGAGACGTGCTCGCGCCGGGAGACGAGGACGTGGCCGGGGCCCGTCGGCCGCTGGGCCTTCGTCTTCCGGTACGCCTCCTCCGTCATGTCCCCGGCCACGACCGCCATCTCGCCGTCGACCACGACGGCGACGAAGTACCCGGACGACGGCTCGGGCGAGCCAGGGGAGGCGAACCGCGCGCGCGTGAGGTCCCAGGCCAGGTCGATCCGGCGGTCGTGCACGTGGAACCGCTTGGACCCCCGGCGCCGCCAGAAGAGCCAGGGCCGGACGCGCACGGCGATGGTGGCCTCCTCGTCGAACTCCGGGCCGTCGTCGTAGCAGCCGTAGTCGGAGGCCGAGGAGGAGGAGGCGAGCGCCCCGACGCGGAGCACGGCCCGGAGGCTGAGGCCGAACGCGGCGCGCGACCAGGAGAGCGCCGCCAGGCCGAGGCGGGTCTCGTAGACGGAGGTGGCGAGGCTGGGCCCCGCCCCCGCGCCGGAGCCCGACGTCGCGGCCGGCGAGGCGCGGAAGAAGGCCGGGATCGCGTTCGGCATCGCGCGGGCGCGGGCACGGCTGCGGCTGCGGCGCCGGTGCCTCGGCTGGGACGGAAATGGGGTAGCTTTTTGGGGAATTTCTCGCTTCGATTTGGGAGAGGGAGGGGAGACTGCCAGACTGGGGGTTGGACTGGACCGGCCGCGAGGCGGGAGGTAAATATAACTCTGGCGCGGTGGGGTTACGGGGCGGTGATGGGACTCCGGCGGGGTGGGACCCGGACACGTTGGACCCAGTTGGGTGTGGGGCCGCGCGACCGTGCCAGTTGCCAGTATGCTGCGACTACTCTGGCTTGAACCGGGCTTGGATGCTGAGGAGGGTTCTCATCCTCTCGTGCTCGTTTTATGTTTTTCCAACGAGAGAAAATTTAAATTATTATGTTCCTCTTGATACGAATGAATTCGTGTCTCGTGTTCATATCACTATCGTACATGAATGTCAATGGCATTATTCAACGGGCGGATAGGGTTGGGCCTCGTAAGTTAAGTTTGTGTTCCGTCTATCAAGTTAAATAGAGATGTGTCAACTTAAATAGAGTTGCGAGGAGCTTGTTTGTCAACCGGACATGAGAAGAGTATTATTTTTGCACATGCCTAGGGCTGGGTAACGTCTTATAGCAAATCAACCGGACAAGATATGCATACAATATGTAAACATGACATCAGATTCCCTCATTCTTGAAACCAAAAGAACTTCTACATCTCAAACCGCCAATTTGAGTGATGATCCATTTTGACCGTTGGCAACGAGCCTAAGGAGAAGAATACGCACAAGAAGAAGACCTTCTTAAAAGATGGGAACTACTTCCTCCATCCGGAATTACATCCGTTTGGGTGTCAACTAGCAGATACATCCATTTGAGCGTCAACTAATATCGGATGGAGGAAGTATACAAGAATAGGAAAGCAGAGACTTTCATTGGCCAAGAGTACACCTCTCACAATTCTAATACTGAGGAAGTAGGGCATGTGGCACGATAGACGTTTGACTACTCTTCGTCTGAGCCCACATCCCTCTTTGAGTTTGACTACTCCAATGAACGAACGCCGACCATAGATGCCTAATGGCTAGAGACTCGAAGGGACATCCTTCATTTAATCCCCTAGGATTCACTCACTCATCTCCTATGCCTCCAAACATATTGTGGGATGTTAATGTCGAAGACTGGCGATAGTGAGGATGATATTGCCACTATGCGTGGCAAGGTCTTTAAAAGATTATGTGATCTCTTGGCTTCCCTTGGGTAATGTAACGAGTACAATGAGAAAGAGGAAGTACTTATCATTAAGGAAAATAAGAATGTGGAACTCCTTGTATATAATCTCCACACATAGCAAAATAACAAGGAAACTCTTGAAGTGGATCTCTGAATAAGATAAACTCTTGAGAGAGATCTAGTGGTGGCTAATGGTTTCAAAATAAGAGGTTGAGCTTGCTCATGCTAAAAACACTGAGTATTTTGAGCATATTGACAATGGCTATAATCTAGTGAAGGGTGATCTCATCAAACTTACCAATTCACTACTCATAAGAAGCTCCTAGCCACCCTAGCACTATTCTGGCTTGGGCCGGGCTTGCATGCTGAGGAGGGTTCTCATCCTCTCATGCTCGTTTTATGTTTTTTCCAACAAGAAAATTTAAATTATTATGTTCATTTTGATAATAAATGAATTCATGTCTTGTGTTCACATCACCATCGTATATGAATGTCAATGGCATTATTCAACGGGCAGATAGGGTTAAACCTTGTAAGTTAAGTTTGTGTTCCATCTATCAAGTTAAATAGAGTTGTTTCAACTTAAATAGAGTTGCGAGGAGCTTGTTGACGTGGGTATTATTTTTGCACATGACTAGGGCTGCAGTGCCCATTATAATCCTGGAGAGTAACAGATTATCGCAAATCAACCCGACAAGATATGCGTACAATATTTAAACATGACATAAGATTCTCTCATTTTTTGAAACCGAAAGAACTTCTATATCTCGAACTGCTAATCTGATTGATGATCCATTTTGACCATTGGCAACAAACAAGGAGAGAAGACTTACAAGAAGAACGAAAATTAAATTCGGTGTCTGGGCTCATCTACACCTGGTGAACAGTAAAATAAAATAAAAAATAAGAAAAAAAATCTTTGGTGGTGGAAGATGCTCAAATGCGTGACCCTCGTGCAAAATTTGGGGGTGTTTGGACATTCGAGGAGATCGTGGTAAAAAAGGCAAAATCAAGTGTGAACAGTGATGTTTTCAAAAGTTGCTAAAATACCCAAAATTTGTCTTTTTTGCTACGAGCTTCTTGCATGGGCATCACGCACATGAGCATCTTCCACCATAAAAAATTCGGATTTTTTGAATTTTTTATTATTTAAAACAATTTTACTGTTCACACCCGGGCTCCGCGCCCTTCTTAAAGGATGGGAACTATACAAGAAGGGGGGATCAAAGACTTTCATTGGTCTAAGAGTACAACTCTCACAACTAGTACCGAAGAAGCAGAGCATGTGGCAGGATAGACTTTTGACTACTCTTCTTCTGAGCCCACCTCCCTCTTCAAGTTTGACTACTCCAATGAATCAACGCCGACAATAGATGCATCATGGCTAGACAGTCGAAGGGACATCCTTCATTTAATACTCTAGCCTTCACTCACTCATCTCCTATGCCTCCAAACATATCGTGTGATGTTAATGTCAAAGGATGGCCATAGTGAGGATGATATTGCCACAGTATGTGGAGAGGTATTTAAAAGATTATGTGATCTCTTGGCCTCCCTTCGGTAATGTAATGAGTACATTGAGAAAGCGGAAATTCTTATCAACAAGGAAAACATGAATGTGAAACTCTTTTAATATAATCTCCACGCATAGCAAGATAACAAGTAAACTCTTGAAGTGGATCTCCATGTATAAGTAAAATCTTGAGAGATATCTAGTGGTGGCTAATGGTTCCAAGGCTTCAAAAATAAGAGGTTGAACTTGCTCATGCTAAACACACAGAGGATTTTGAGCATATTAACAATGGACACAATCTAGTGAAGGGTGAGCTCATCAAACGTACCAATTCACTACTCACAAGAACCTCCTAACCACCCTAGCACTACTACTGTTCTTGATGTTGATGCTAGTGGCACTAACTATTCACTTGATAAGGCATCTCTCATTGATGAGAAAAATAAGTTGAAAGCTCAACTTGAGAGAGGTCAACTTTCTTACATCCAAGGTTCCTTGCCATTAGTGTCACCTCCTTCATTCCTTATTGGAACATCTCTGTTGGATCACCCATTTGTATCTCCTCTTCTTCTTATTTTTTTGCTTTCCCTTGACCTTGGACACGATTTGCTTTGAGCGCAAGGTTGGTATTGTTCTTAATGCCTTGAGCACTGGCACACATCTTCCCATGGGTCCTTTTGAAGTTTTCATCAGCGATGAACATTGCAAGAGCATCATCGGGAATGAGTTCTTGTATTCCAGTCATTGTTGAATTTGGAAAACCATATTAGCATGAGTCAACATGATCGACTAAAGGAACTTCTCGAAAAACATACTCATCATCTACCCGCTCTTGCTCGAAGCTTTCAACCCAAGGGCAATGACATTGAGTCTCATGTAGAGATCTTGACGGGACTTGTCTTCATTCATCTCAAACAGATTCAGCTCACTCTTCAAAGATTGATAGGTTGGAGGTATTGACATCTTAATGCTTGTGTTCTCGTGATGTAATCTTTTGAGAGCATCACATGCTCCCTTGAAGGTGTCATGAAGGCTAATGTGATTGAAGATGAAGTCAATAAAGACCTTCTATCACACTCCAAATCAAATTTGGATGTGAACACATCATTCATATGCATATCATATTTCGATGCACTTTTGGAATTTTTGGAATTGATTTGCCTATTTTAGAAATCCTAAATCATTTAGTGACTTATTTAATAGAACATATCAAAAATATTTGCAAAAAATGATGTTCAAACATGTATTGGGGTTGGAAATATTTTTTCTGTGATATATAGTAGCTTTACTATTTTTCTTCAAGTTTCTAGATTTAGGATTTGAATTGGTACATTTAAACTCAATTCAAACTCATCGTTCAAATACCAGAAAAGGAAGTAGAATAGTATATGGGCCAGCTAAATGGTCCATGGCCTAGCCGCTTATCCATGAGGCATGTTAAGTTGTGAACGTAAGATGTTATGAAGATCCTACGGCTCACAATGCACTCGACGCAGTGACACATGGGACCCAATCGGTGTTCAAAATATGCCCTAGAGGCAATAATATTGTATTATTATATTTCCATGTTTATAATTAAGAGTTTATATTCTATGCTATAACTGCTAGATCCTGGAATGTACGATTCAGTGGAAAACTCATATGCACGTGTGGAATGATAAACAGTAAAAATATGATTCCTAGTCTCATCTCTAAGACTAGCTCAAGTATTGTTGTTGATCATGTTTTCCAGATCTTAGGATATCGTTAAGTGTAACGATAGTCCTAAAACACTTTGAGAATATGACGTTAGAAGAACGATCATATTGAATCGACCACTTGTTTGTTATACTTTGAGATACGACCGTCAGAAGTCAATTGTTATAACATAGAGAGTTAACATGTGACTTAGTTCCTTAGACCATGAGAGTATCGTAGTCACTTCTTACCATACGATGAACTTTGTTGTTGCTCAAATGTCATCTGTAACACGGTGATCATAACGACAACTTAGAGGTTCATCGGAAAGTTTGACAAGGGACTAGATAGCTCAGAGTGGGATTTGCTCCTCCGACGATGGAGTTAGGGCCCTCTCGGTGTGACAAAATCCATCATCATTTGGCCAGACACATGTGACTAGGTCACGCGGATGTCAGAACAAAACCGGTAACGAGGAGACCAGTATAGTGAGCATGTGCATGACTCAAGAGGATACCGATATATCTCACATCGGGTTTTGTAAAGTATCGCGAAGCAAAGGGAATAACACATGATAACCAAAGGTTCACTCGATTGTCATTCGTGTACTCATAGGGGTCAATATGGATGTCCATGGTTCCGCTATCGGTCATTGAATGAAAGGGGTTTTGTTCATGTCTATGTTTTACCGAACCTACAGAGTCACAAGCTTAAGGTAATCACGATTTGCTGAGTGTTAGTAGGACAAGTGTAATGAGGAAATATTTATGAAATAGTTTCATTAATATTCAAAATAGTTTCGAGAGGAACCAGAAGTGTTTCGGGGTTTACCTGGTAATACTGATAAATAATGTATAGGTGGAAAATGTTTTCGGAGATGTTAAATTAATAATAAAAGGCTCTAATTATAGTTAGGAGGCTTTTATATTTAATTAAATACCAACGGGTCTTAAAAGTCCAAGTGGTGCAAAGTATATTGGGCCACTTGGGCCCAATAGAAGGTGGCGCCCCCTTTCTTCTTGGAGAAGGAGGGGGAGACTCCCCCTCCTCTTGGCCGACGCAAGGGGGAAAACCTCCCCCCTTGTGGCACCCCTCTCCCCTCCTCCAACCTATATATACTAAAGGTTTTGGGCACTTTGGAACACACAAGTTTTGAAGCCTCCTCTAGTTTTCTAGTTCTAGTTCTACTTGCTCCAATTAGAGCTACATATAGTTCTTCTCTAATCCTCATAATTAGAAGCCTAGTGACAGTGTCCTGGACTAGGGGGTACCAACCTAGTCGGCCTACAGTTCTCGGGTCGGGCCTTCAGGCCCTGGCTCCCATATGGCAAGACTCCGGAGGCTACACGCCTGGACGTGATCAAGACCGCATCTACCGAAGACTTGGCGTATACTCCAAGACATCTCTTGCCGCCTCCGTGCGCACTCCTGGATACTGACCATATAAACCTAGATGCCCTACCTGGCGTGTATATAAGCCAGAGGGTTTAGCCTGTAGAGGGGATCCAATCACAATTACATTCACCTAGCCCTAGGGTTAGATCTCTCCTTACGATCTCAAGGTAGATCAAGCTTGTACTCGATACATCATTGTCAATGCAATCAAAGCAGGACGTAGGGTAATACCTCTTCAAGATCCATAGCTCGGGCCCCCCTACCCCGAGGTCTGTCGGTTTTACCATCGACATTGGTGCTTTCATTGAGATTTCCACTGTGAGATTAACAAAGGACCGATGGGATTGTCGGTCAACGACTCCAAGGGCACTACTTCCGGGCTCGAACCCCCCATCGCCAGATCGCACCTTCTCCTTCACGAGCAAGGAGCGATCCATGACCTTTTTTATGCCCCGACCGAACCCCCCATAAAGGGCGAAGGGCTGAGGTATTTTCTGGAGAGCGATCCTGACAGCGGCCAGCTAGAAACAGCCGACAAGGCTGATCCTCAAATTAGCTCGGCTGTTCTGGCGGCTGCGTGTCCTTCATAGGATAAGAACGTCGGGGCTTCAAGCCCACGGTCCATGGAGATCAGAATTTCTCCCCCACCCACCTCCCACATCAAATATTGCCCCGATAATTCGGGCTCTTCCGATGTCTGGGATCTGGCCTATGTGCAACAGCTACCTGATGAATTGATCAGGCAATTCTGGGTCAGGTTTTTGTCCGTCAAAAACAAGATATCGGATTACCGGGACTCAGAAATAATAGCAGCCTTTCAGCGCGGATGCAAAGATAAAGGTCTTTCGAACGCTCTCACCCATCGTTGTGTTCAAACACTCCCGGAGCTATCCGATCTAGTGTCGAAATTCTATACCATTGAATACGTCTGGCTGGCCCGGAAAAAACAAACAGATTCAATCCGTGACAACACATTGAAGCGTGACAGGCTCACACCTCGTCGCGAACTCCGTGCACAGCGCGCATCAATCGAGCTACCTCAAAAGAAGAAGAAAACTGCTGGCCGCTCCAGGAATGCCCTCGATGGCCTCCTGGACAAGCCATGCCCGATCCACTCCGTTCTGCTAAACACCTGCCCAACCCACAAACTTCGCGACTTCTGGGTGATGAGGCAGGTGGCTAGGGGAGGCCTAACCCTCCTCATTGGCACCATGGTTTTAAATAGCGGATAGCGGGCTGGTAGTAGATTGGGGTCCGCATATCGAAATGCGGATAGCGGGTGATATTGCGGGCGCTATGTCCATCTAGCGGATTTGTAAAAACACTAGATTGTTGTGTATATTTCTAGATCATCAACAAAAAGTAATGACATATAATTTAAGCAATAGTGGACGCTATTGCGCTAGCGCTATAGAGGACGCAATAGCGGATGCTATCTTTGCTATTTGAAACTATGGTCTGGCACGCCTAGGCATGCAGAGGAGTCCTCGGGCGATGACGAGCTCCTGATGATCTACGAAACCTTTACGGCCAATAATCAGAGGAAGCGGGCTCTCCGGGAAGTCAATTCTATCCAGCAGGTAACAGCTCGGGGCGCGTGGATAAACACGCCAATCACCTTTGGTCATAAAGATCAGCCGAGGTCCACCCCGAGTAGATGCCCCGCTGCACTGGTTCTTGACCCAATCGTGGGCAGCCTCGTCTTCGAAAAGTACTAATAGACGGAGGCAACAACCTAAATTTAATATCAGTCGAGGTCCACCCCGAGTAGATGCCCCGCCGCACTAGTTCTTGACCCAATCGTGGGCAGCTGTCGTCTTCGGAAAGTACTAATGGACGGAGGCAACAACCTAAACTTAATATATGCACATACTCTGGACAAGATGCAAATCGATAAATCACGCATCGAACAGAGCCATACCACCTTTAAAGGCATAATACCGGGACAAGAGGCACGTTGCAGTGGAAAAATCACCTTGGATGTGGTCTTCGAAACGCCCGATAACTACCGATCCGAAGAAGTGACGTTCCATATTGCCCCTTTCAAAAGCGGCTATCATGCCCTCTTGGGGCGGGATGCCTTCTCAAGGTTTCAAGTAATTCCACACTACGGGTACATGAAGCTCAAAATGCCGGGCCCAAATGGGATCATTACCATCTCGAGTAACCCCGACAGAGCACTCAAGGCCGAAAACAAAACGGCATTGCTCGCCCTAGAGTCCCTGTCCGAAGCCCTTGCGGACGAGGAATTAACATCACTGCGAGTTGAAGTCGACTGGATGATATCATCCTCGATAAGCGACCGAAGTCAACCTCATTCAAGCATGTCGACGACATAGTCAAATTCCAAGTACACCCTACAGACCCAGCTAAAACAGCGTCAATTGGGGCAAACCTCGAGCCGGACGAGGCCCTATGCAACTTCCTTTGAGAATCTAGGATATATTTGCCTGGCATCCCTCGGATATGGCAGGGATACCCCATAGACTTGCTGAACACAGCTTGAATATCTTGAAGGGCTACAAGCCTGTCAAACAAGCACTTCGGCGCTTCTCTGAGCCCAAGCGTCAAGCAATAGACGAAGAACTGGCCAAACTTCTTGAGGCCGGATTCATAAGAGACATAAAACACCCCGATTGGCTCGCCAATCTGGTCATGGTACCCAAGAAGGATAGGTCCTGGCGCCTGTGCGTCGACTTTAAAGACCTTAACAAAGCTTGCCCCAAGGATCCCTTCCCACTACCACACATTGATCAGATTGTGGATGCCACAGCTAGGCACGATTCGCTTTACTTTCTAGATGCCTACTCAGGGTATCATCAGATAAGGATGAAGGAATCCGACTAGGCTACAAACACATTTATTACGCCCTACGGGCCGTTTTGCTTCAACACAATGCCTTTCGGGTTGAAAAACGCTGGCGCGACGTACCAGCGCATGATCCAAACATGCTTGAAAAAACACATCGGAAAGACTATGGAGGCCTATGTCGACGATGTGGTTGTCAAAACTAAGCATGTCGGGCAGCTGGTCGACAACCTCCATGACACATTTACCAGCCTGCGGGAATATCAAATTAAGCTCAACCCGGAGAAGTGTGTCTTCGGTGTACCAGTGGGCAAAGTCCTCGGCTTTATCATGTCCAGCCGAGGAATCGTAGCCAACCCGGCGAAATTACGAGCCCTGGCCCGATTAGAGGTGCCAACCGAGCTCAAACATGTTGAAAAGCTAGCAGGCTACGTGGCCGCGCTAAGCCGCTTTATCTCAAGACTCGGGGAAAAAGCTTTACCCCTTTACAGGCTACTGAAGCAAACAAAGAATTTTAAATGGACTGATGAGGCAGCGGCTGCCCTGGAAGGTATTAAAGCCCACCTTGCCGCGAACCCCATCTTAGCGGCACCAGGCATATGTGAGATGATGATATTGTACATCTCGGCCACCAACCAGGTGGTCAGCGCAGTGCTTGTGGTCCAACGAGACATGGAGGGCCACAAGTTCCAAGTCCAAAAACCCATCTATTACGTCTCCGAAATCTTAATCTCATGCAAGACACGCTACACGCACTATCAGAAGATAACTTACGTCGTCTTTATAGCGTCACAAAAACTTTGACTCTACTTCCAAGAGTGCTCGGCAACCGTGGCATCCGAAGTTCCCTTAAGTGACATAATTAATAATAGGGATGCTATGGGGTGCATAGCCAAGTGGGCCATAGAGCTCTTACCCTTCGAAATAACATACTGGCCATGTCGAGCTATTAAATCTCAGGTGCTGGCAGACTTCGTAGCCGAATGGACAGAGGCCGAGCTCCCTAGAGAGTACAACACATATTCGCACTGGACCATGTATTTTGACAGTTCAAAAATGCTCGCTGGGCTAGGGGCTGGAGTAGTGCTCACGTCGCCAAGAGGCGTCAACATTCGATACGTGTTACAGATATGTACACCGACTCCAATAATGCGGCCGAATACGAAGCCCTCCTACACGGGCTCCGGATAGCAGTCTCGATGGGCGTTAAATGCCTCGAGGTCCGAGGAGATTCCAACCTCGCCATTTCCCAGGTAAATGGCGAGTTCGACGCAAAGGTGACAGCTTACAGGAACGCAGTCCTCAAAGTCTTGGCCAGGTTCAAGGGGCTTGAATTTCATCATTTCCCCGTGATAGCAACCAGGCCGCCGATATCCTCACCCGAATGGGCGCCAAACGGGATAAGGGCCCTGAAAGTAGTAGGGCGGTAAGAACGAGCGCACCCCAGAGTTCGAACCTCTTAGGTCCTCGGAGCCCTGATCCCGACATTTGGCACGCCAGGTAGGGATGCGTCGCCGCTCTTTCGCTCCGCTTCTCCAACTCCAAGGATGACGCTCGCCGTGTGCATGCCGAGCGCCAGGCGGCTCGCGTCACCCAGAAGGAGCCCGCGGGCCGCGGCCGCCGCCGCCACTCTGCCGAGGCCACGGCTGTTGCCACTGCCCCCGCTGCCCACAAGCAGCAGGACTTGTCCATGGACCCCTCGGTGCAGCTGGACGGCCGCACTGCTACGACCTCTTCCTCCCACGCCCGCTGTGGGCCGATGAATGCGCAGGCCGCGCTGCTCATGGCGTGTGGCTGCTTTGCTACCGCCTGGCCAACACCGGCTATGACGTCTGTCTCGGCCGCATTACCGAGCTCGTCAACGCCACTAGAGAGGCCCCTGCGCCCTCTCACTCGCTCCGCCCTCCGTCGTATTGCGCTGGAGATGTGGCGCATGACGCACCTCCGCCTCCTCCCCTGCGCAGCGACTTCGCCGAACCTCGGCACGACGCGCGTCCACACGACCTGCCTCGCGGAGCACCCGTGCTGGCCGGGGATGAGGCCAGCTGCCAGATCGTCCACCACGCGCCGCCCAACGCGCGCGTGCTCCTCGAGCAACATCGTCAGCGTCAAGACCGAATCGTCCAAGAGGTCGCGGTGGCTGGGCGCCCTCGCGCGCCGCCCTTGCACGCGTCATTCCCTTGAGCAGCGTGGGCTACCAGACTTTCACCTGCGAGCTGCGCCGGGTGGTCTGGCCCGTCAAGTTCAAGCCAGAGCTGCCCCCACGCTACAATGGAATCCCCGACCCTATAGAGTTCCTTCAGCTCTACGCGCTGAGCATCGAGGCAGCGAACGGCGACGACAAGGTCATGGCGAACTGGTTCCCCATGGCCCTCAAGGACGGCGCGTATCTTGGCTCATGAACCTACGCGAGGAGTCGATCTCTTCGTGGAGCGAGATCTGTGAACAATTCATCGCTAAATTCAAGGGCACGCATGACTGCCCCTTCACCCTCAATGACT
The DNA here is from genome assembly GCA_011799875.1 of Thinopyrum elongatum. Lineage (NCBI taxonomy): Eukaryota > Viridiplantae > Streptophyta > Magnoliopsida > Poales > Poaceae > Thinopyrum > Thinopyrum elongatum. Next base: position 337,662,573 of record CM022301.1, read on the forward strand.
TGCGGCGTGTGCGGCAGCGCCCTGGCGAGACCTTACGCAAGTACATCCAGTGCTTTAGTCAAGTGCGCCACAAGATCCGTGAGGCCATCATCTTGGTGTTCTCCAACGGTGTCACGCACATCAGGATGCGTGAGAAGCTCGCCATCAACGACGATCTGAGCTCAGCGCTGGAGCTGTTCAACCTCGCCGACAGGTGCGCCAAGGCCGAAGAAGGCCGCCTCTTCATCCACAACGACCCCGACGCCACGTTCAAGAAAAAACAATACCAAGGGCAAGGACGTCAAGCGCAAGGGCCCTGCCGTGCTGGCAGCGGAGCCTGAGCAGAAGCGTGGCAGCGACCGTGATGAACCCGAGAAGGACAACCGCCCATTTTGCATCTACCACAACATGCGCACCCACAACACCGAGGACTGCCAGGAGCTCAAGTAGCTCCTCGACGAGCATGCGGGCCATCGAGGGGACCGCAACGACCAAGGCGCTGGTCCCGGAGGCGGCCGCAGTGGCGGCCGATGGGACAACCACAATGACAACTCCCGTCAAGGCTGGTGCGACCAGCCTAGCGAGGGCGCCTGGCGCGACCAACCTCGTGAGGGCGCCTAGCGCGATCAGCCTCGCGAGGTGCACCCTCAGGCAAATGCTGCCCTTTCCTGCCCCCAGGAGGAACGACGTCAACCAGCTCGACGAGGAAGCTGGGGGCTACCAAGAGCCTCGCGCGGTAGCCTGCATCCTCGGGGGAGCCCAGGCCCCCGTGTCCAATCGCCTCTTCAAGCAGTTCTCTCGCGAGGTGAACGCTGCCTCTCTCGAGGCCTGAGGCCGCTCGGCCCCTCAAGTGGTAGTAGTACGCCATCACCTTTGACTCCAAGGACCACCTCAAGTGTGCGGCCGCTGCCGGCGCGCTCCCCATGCTGTGCACCCCCACCATCAGCAACGTCGCTGTCACCAAGACCCTCATCGACGGGGACACTGGCCTCAACGCGATCTCCATCAGGACCTTCGAGACGCTCCAAGTGCCCTACGACTAGCTGATGCCGACCAGGCCCTTTTCCGGGGTGACGGATGGGTCCACCACCCCCCTGGGGCAGGTGCGCCTCCCTGTCACCTTTGGCACCTGCGACAACTACCACACTAAGCTCATCGACTTCGACGTGGCCCACATCAGCCTCCCGTACTGTTGGGGAACGTTGCATGGAAAACAAAAATTTTCTACGCTCACGCAAGATCTATCCATGGAGATGCATAGCTATGAGAGGGGGAGAGCATCTTCATACCCTTGAAGATCGCTAAGTGGAAGCATTTATCAACGCGGTTGATGTAGTCGTACACCTTCACGATCCGTTCTGATCAAATACCGAACGTATGGCACCTCCGCGTTTAGCACACGTTCAGCTCGATGACTTCCTCGCCTTCTCGATCCAGCAAGAGAGGTGAAGTAGTAGATGAGTTCCGGCAGCACGGCGGCGTGGTGACGGTGTTGGTGAAGAACAATCTTCGCAGGGCTTCGCCAAGCACAACGGAAACTATGACGGAGGATAAACTAGAGGGGACGGGGTTGCCGGCACACGGCTTGGTGAATCTTGATGTGTTCCGGGTGGTAGCCCTGCCCCTCTATTTATATGTTGAGCCCTGGGGTCGAAACTTGGAGAAAGAGCCTCCTCAAAGTCGGTTTTGCCTGCAAGGAAGAGTCCTTCTCGGACTTCCAGGACCAGACGCCACAGTCCTTGGTGTCTAGCCCAGACGCCATGGGCCTCGACGTCTGGCCCAGGGCCAGACGCCAGGGTCTCCGGCGTTTGGGCCCTCACCTCTGCAAAACATCCTTTTGCACCGACCTAAAGCCCCGTGGGCCTTACCCCTTGGCCTAACCATATCATCCTATATATCAATCTTTACCTCCGGACCATTCCGGAGCTCCTCATCATGTCCGTGATCTCATCCGGGACTCGAAACAACATTCAGTCACCAACATACATAACTCATATAATACTATATCGTCAATGAACATTAAGCGTGCAGACCCTACGGGTTCGAGAATGATGTAGACATGACCGAGACGCTTCTCTGGTCAATAACCAATAGCGGGACATGGATGCCCATATTGGTTCCTACATATTCTACGAAGATCTTTATCGGTCGAACCTTTATGACAACATACGTAATTCCCTTTGTCTGTCGGTATGTTACTTGTCTGAGATTCGATCATCGGTATCTTCATACCTAGTTCAATCTCGTTACCGACAAGTCTCTTTACTCGTTCCGTAATACACCATCTCGTAACTAACTCCTTAGTCACTTTGCTTGCAAGCTTCTTGTGATGTGTATTACCGTGAGGGCCCAGAGATACCTCTCCGATACACGGAGTGACAAATCCTAATCTCAATCCATGCCAACTCAACAGGCACCTTCGGAGATACCTGTAGAGCATCTTTATGATTACCCAGTTATGTTGTGATGTTTGATAGCACACAAGGTATTTCTCCGGTATCCGGGAGTTTCATGATCTCATAGTCAAAGGAATATGTATTTGACATTAAGAAAGCAATAGCAATAAACTGAACGATAATGTGCTAAGCTAACAGATGGGTTTTGTCCATCACATCATTCTCCTAAAGATGTGATCCCGTTATCAAGTGACAATACATGTCTATGGTTAGGAAACCTTAACCATCTTGGATCAACGAGCTAGTCTAGTAGAGGCTTACTAGGGAGACGGTATTTGTTTATGTATCCACACATGTATTTAAGTTTCCGATCTATACAATTCTAGCATGAATAATAAACCTTTATCATGAATAAGGAAATATAATAATAATAGCTTTATTATTGCCTCTAGAGCATATTTCCATCAGTCTCCCACTTGCACTAGAGTCAATAATCTAGATTAAATTGTAATGAATCTAACACCCATGGAGTTTTGGTGCTGATTATGTTTTGCTTGCGGAAGAGGCTTAGTCAACGGGTCTGCTACATTCAGATCCGTATGTATTTTGCAAATCTCTATGTCTCCATCCTTGACCTTTTCACGAATGGAGTTAAAGCGTCTCTTGATGTGTTTGGTTCTCTTGTGAAACCCGGATTCCTTCGCTAAGGCAATTGCTCCAGTGTTGTCACAAAAGATTTTCATTGGACCCGATGCACTGGGTATTACACCCAGATCGGATATGAACTCCTTCATCTAGACTCCTTCATGCGCTGCTTCCGAAGCAGCTATGTACTCCGCTTCACACATAAATCCTGCCACGACGCTCTGCTTGGAACTGCACCAACTGACAGCTCCACCATTCAATATAAATACGTATCCAGTTTGTGACTTAGAGTCATCCGGATCAGTGTCGAAGCTAGCATCGACGTAACCATTTACGACGAGCTCTTCGTCACCTCCATAAACGAGAAACATATCCTTGGTCCTTTTCAGGTACTTTAGGATGTTCTTGACCGCTGTCCAGTGATCCACTCCTGGATTACTTTGGTACCTCCCTGCCAAACTTATGGCAAGGCACACATCAGGTCTGGTACACAGCATAGCATACATGATAGAACCTATGGCTGAAGCATAGGAATGACTTTCATTTTCTCTCTATCTTCTACAGTGGTCGGGCTTTGAGTCTGACTCAATTTCACACCTTGTAACACAGGCAAGAACCCTTTCTTTGACTGATCCATTTTGAATTTCTTCAAAACTTTGTCAAGGTATGTGCTTTGTGAAAGTCCTATTAAGCATCTCGATCTATCTCTATAGATCTTGATGCCCAATATATAAGCAGCTTCACCGAGGTCTTTCATTGAAAAATTCTTATTCAAGTATTCTTTTATGCTATCCAGAAATTCTATATCATTTCCAAACAATAATATGTCATCCACATATAATATCAGAAATGCTACAGAGCTCCCACTCACTTTTTTGTAAATACAGGCTTCACCGTAAGTCTGTATAAAACCATATGCTTTGATCACCTCATCAAAGCATATATTCCAACTCCGAGATGCTTGCACCAGTCCATAGATGGATCGCTGGAGCTTGCACACTTTGTTAGCACCTTTAGGATCGACAAAACCTTCTGGTTGCATCATATACAACTCTTCTTTAAGAAATCCATCAAGGAATGCAGTTTTGACGTCCATTTGGTAGATTTCATAATTATAAAATGCGGCAATTGCTAACATGATTCGGACCGACTTAAGCATTGCTATGGGTGAGAAAGTCTCATCGTAGTCAACCCCTTGAACTTGTCGAAAACCTTTTGCAACAAGTCGAGCTTTGTAGATAGTGACATTACCATCAACGTATCTCTTCTTCTTGAAGATCCATTTATTCTCAATGGCTTGCCGATCATCGGGCAAGTCCACCAAAGTCCATACTTTGTTCTCATACATGGATCCTATCTCAGATTTCATGGCCTCAAGCCATTTATCGGAATCTGGGCTCATCATAGCTTCTTCATAGTTCGTAGGTTCGCATTGGTCTAATAACATAACTTCCAGGACAGGATTATCATACCACTCTGGTGAGGAACGTGCTCTGGTCGACCTACGAGGTCCATTATTAACTTGATCCAAAGTTTCATGATCATCATCATTAGCTTCCTCTCCAGTTGGTGTAGGCATCATGGGAACGGTTTTCTCTGATGTGCTACTTTCCAATTCGAGAGAAGGTATAATTACCTCACCAAGTTCTACTTTCCTCCCACTCACTTCTTTCGAGAGAAACTCCTTCTCTAGAAAGGACCCATTCTTGGCAACAAATGTCTTGCCTTCGGATATGTGGTAGAAGGTGTACCCAATAGTTTCCTTAGGGTATCCTATGAAGACGCACTTCTCCGATTTGGGTTCCAGCTTATCAGGCTAAAGCCTTTTGACATAAGTGTCGCATCCCCAAACTTTAAGAAACGACAACTTAGGTTTCTTGCCAAACCATAGTTCATACGGTGTCGTCTCAATGGATTTAGACGATGCCCTATTTAACGTGAATGCGGCAGTCTCTAATGCATAACCCCAAAATGATAAAGGCAAATTGGTAAGAGACATCATAGAATGCACCATATCTAATAAAGTACGGTTATGATGTTCGGACACACCATTACGCTGTGGTGTTCCAGGTGGCATGAGTTGTGAAACAATTCCACATTGTTTTAAATGAAGGCCAAACTCGTAACTCAAATATCTGCCTCCGCGATCAGATCGTAGAAACTTTATTTTCTTGTTACGATGATTCTCCACTTCACTCTGAAATTCTTTGAACTTTTCAAATGTTTCAGACTTGTGTTTCATCAAGTAGATATACCCATACCTACTCAAATCATCTATGAAGGTTAGAAAATAATGATACCCGCTGCGTGCCTCAACACTCATTGGACCGCATACATCGGTATGTATTATTTCCAATAAGTCATTAGCTCGCTCCATTGTTCCGGAGAACGGAGTTTTAGTCATCTTACCCATGATGCATGGTTCGCAAGTATCAAATGATTCATAATCAAGTGATTCCAAAAGTCCATCCGCATGGAGTTTCTTCATGCGCTTTACACCAGTATGACCTAAACGGTAGTGCCACAAGTATGTTGCACTATCATTATCAACTTTGCATCTTTTGGCATCAATATTATGAATATGTGTATCACTACGATCGAGGTTCAACAAGAATAGACCATTCATCAAAGGTGCATGACCATAAAAGATATTACTCATATAAATAGAACAACCATTATTCTCTGATTTAAATGAATAACCATCTCGCAATAAACAAGATCCAGATATAATGTTCATGCTCAACGCTGGCACCAAATAACAATTATTGAGGTCTAAAACTAATCCCGAAGGTAGATGTAGAGGTAGCGTGCCGACGGCGATCACTTCGACCTTGGAACCATTCCCGACGCGCATCGTCACCTCGTCCTTAGCCAATGTTCGTTTATTCCGTAGCTCCTGTTTCGAGTTACAAATATGAGCAACCGAACCAGTATCAAATACCCAGGCACTACTACGAGAATTAGTAGGGTACACATCAATAACATGTATATCAAATATACCTTTGTTCACTTTGCCATCCTTCTTATCCGCCAAGTATTTGGGGCAGTTACGCTTCCAGTGACCATTCCCTTTGAAGTAGAAGCACTCAGTTTAAGGCTTGGGTCCAGCTTTGGGCTTCTTCACAGGAGTGGCAACTTGATTGCCATTCTTCTTGAAGTTCCCTTTCTTTCCCTTGCCCTTTTGCCTAAAACTAGTGGTCTTGTTCACCATCAACACTTGATGCTCCTTCTTGATTTCTACCTCCGCCGATTTCAGCATCGCGAAGAGCTCGGGAATCGTTTTTGTCATCCCTTGCATATTATAGTTCATCACGAAGCCTTTGTAGCTTGGTGGCAGTGACTGAAGAACTCTGTCAATAACACTCTCGAATGGAAGATCAATTCCCAACTGAGTCAAGTGGTTATGATACCCAGACATTTTGAGTATGTGTTCACTGACAAAACTGTTCTCCTCCATCTTACAGCTATAGAACTTGTTGGAAACTTCATATCTCTCAACCCGGGCATTAGCTTGAAATATCAACTTCAGCTCTTGGAACATCTCATATGCTCCATGACGTTCAAAACGTTATTGAAGTCCCGGTTCTAAGCCGTAAAGCATGGCACACTGAACTATTGAGTAGTCATCAGACCGCGTTTGCCAGGCGTTCACAACGTCTAGATTAGCGGGAGCGGGTTTGTCACCTAGCGGTGCATCAAGGACATAATTTTTCTACGCAGCAATGAGGATAATCCTCAAGTTACAGACCCAATCCATGTAGTTGCTACCATCATCTTTCAACTTAGCTTTCTCTAGGAACGCATTAAAATTCAGTGGAACAGTAGCACGGGCCATTGATCTACAACATATATGCAAAACTATCAAGACTAAGTTCATGATAAATTAAGTTCAATTAATCAAATTACTAGTGAACTCCCACTTAAATAAACATCCCTCAAGTTATCTAAGTGATACATGATCCAAATCAACTAAGCCATGTCCGATCATCACGTGAGATGGGGTAGTCATCAATGGTGAACACCTCTATGTTGATCATATCTACTATATGACTCATGTTCGACCTTTTGGTCTCCAGTGTTCCAAGACCATGTCTGTACATGCTAGGCTCGTCAAGTTTAACCCAAGTATTCTACATGTGCAAAACTGTCTTACACCCGTTGTATGTGAACGTAGAGTCTATCAGACCCGATCATCACGAGGTGCTTCGAAACGATGAACTTTGGCAACGGTGCATACTCGGGGAGAACTCTTTTATCTTGAAATTTAGTGAAGGGATCATCTTATAATGCTACCGCCGTTCTAAGCAAAATAAGATGCAAAAAGGATAAACATCACATGCAATCAAAAATATGTGACATGATATGGCCATCATCATCATGTGCTTTTGATCTCCATCTCCAAAGCATCGTCATGATCTCCATCGTCACTAGTTCGACACCTTAATCTCCATTGTTGCGTCGGGGTCGTCTCGCCAACTATTGCTTCTACAACTATTGCTAGCGCACAGCAATAAAGTAAAGCAATTACATGGCGCTTGCACTTCATACAATAATTAAGAGACAACCCTAAGGCTCCTGCCGGTTGTCGATATTACAAAACATGATCATCTCATACAACAACGTATATCACATCACGTCTTGACCATATCACATCACAACATGCCCTGCAAAAACAAGTTAGACGTCCTCTACTTTGTTGTTGCAAGTTTTACGTGGCTGCTACGGGCTTCTAGCAAGAACCATTCTTAACTACGCAAAAACCACAACGGTGATTATCAAGTTTGCTATTTTAACCTTCTTCAAGGACCGGCCGTAGTCAAACTCGATTCAGCTAAAGTAGGAGAAACAGACACCCGCCAGCCACCTTTATGCAAAACAGGTTGCATGTTAGTCAGTGGAACCGGTCTCATGTGCGTGGACATGTAAGGTTGGTCCGGGCCACTTCATCCCTCAATACCGCCGAATCAAAATAAGACGTTGGTGGTAAGCAGAATGACCATCACCGCCCACAACTCCTTTGTGTTCTACTCGTGCATATCATCTACGCATAGACCTGGCTCTGATACCACTGTTGGGGAATGTTGCATGGAAAACAAAAAAATTCTATGCTCAAGAAAGATCTATCCATGGAGATGCATAGCTACGAGAGGGGGAGAGCATCTTCATACCTTGAAATCGCTAAGCGAAAGCATTTATCAACGCGGTTGATGTAGTCGTACACCTTCACGATCTGTTCCGATCAAGTACTGAACGTACGGCATGTCCGCGTTCAACACATGTTCAGCTCGATGACGTCCTCGCCTTCTCGATCCAGCAAGAGAGGTGAAGTAGTAGATGAGTTCCGGCAGCACAACGGCATGGTGATGGTGTTGGTGAAGAACAATCTTCGCAGGGCTTTGCCAAGCACAACGGACACTATGATGGAGGATAAACTAGAGGGGACGGGGTTGCCGACACACGGCTTGGTGAATCTTGATGTGTTCCGGGTGGTAGCCCTGCCCCTCTATTTATATGTTGAGCCCTAGGGTCAAAACTTGGAGAAAGAGCCTCCTCAAAGTCGGCTTTGCCCTCAAGGAAGAGTCCTTCTCGGACTTCCAAGACCAAATGCCATAGTCCTTGGTGTCTGGCCCAGACGCCATGGGCCTCGGCGTCTGGCCCAGGGCCAGACGCCGGGGTCTCCGGCGGTTGGGCCCTGACCTCTGCAAAACATCTTTTTGCACCGACCTAAAGCCCCGTGGGCCTTACCCCTTGGCCTAACCATATCATCCTATATATCAATCTTTACCTCCGGACCATTCCGGAGCTCCTCGTCATGTCCGCGATCTCATTCGGGACTCTGAACAACATTCGGTCACCAACATACATAACTCATATAATACTATATCGTCAACGAACGTTAAGCGTGCGGACCCTACGGGTTCGAGAATGATGTAGACATGACCGAGACGCTTCTCTGCTCAATAACCAATAGCGGGACCTGGATGCCCATATTCGTTCCTACATATTCTACGAAGATCTTTATCGGTCGAACCTTTATGACAACATACGTAATTCCCTTTGTCTGTCGGTATGTTACTTGTCCGAGATTCGATCATCGGTATCTTCATACCTAGTTCAATCTCGTTACCGGCAAGTCTCTTTACTCGTTCTGTAATACACCATCTCGTAACTAACTCCTTAGTCACTTTGCTTGCAAGCTTCTTGTGATGTGTATTACTGAGAGGACTCAGAGACACCTCTCGGATACACGGAGTGACAAATCCTAATCTCGATCCATGCCAACTCAACAGACACCTTCGGAGATACCTGTAGAGCATCTTTATGATCACCCAGTTATGTTGTGATGTTTGATAGCACACAAGGTATTCCTCTGGTATCCGGGAGTTGCATGATCTCATAGTCGATGGAATATGTATTTGACATTAAGAAAGCAATAGCACTAAACTGAACGATCATATGTTAAGCTAACAGATGGGTCTTATCTATCACATCATTCTCCTAATGATGTGATCCCGTTATCAAGTGACAACACATGTCTATGGTTAGGAAACCTTAACCATCTTTGATCAACGAACTAGTCTAGTAGAGGCTTACTAGGGACACGGTATTTGTTTATGTATCCACACATGTATTTAAGTTTCCGATCAATACAATTCTAGCATGAATAATAAACCTTTATCATGAATAAGAAAATATAATAATAACAACTTTATTATTGCCTCTAGGGCATATTTCCATCACGTACAACACCATCCTGGGGTACCCCACACTCGCCAAGTTCATGGCGGCGACCCACCATGGCTACAACGTCCTCAAGATGCCTGGCTGCAGTGGCGTCATCACTGTCGCCTGTGATGAGAAGGACGCGGTCGGCTCCCTCGAGCACACTTACCAGGCCACCGCCACCGAGAATTCTGATGGCGAGGGCGTCGCCAGGCCTCCCGGGGCTACCGCTGTGAAGAAGAAGACCTACTCCCCAGAGACTGTCCCAAAGCGAAGACGACGACGGCTGGCAACAGCAGCCAGAGCCCTGGCCTCGCTGCCGGGGCTTGCCCTCCTCCTGCATAGGAAGGCATGCCCGACGCCTCCCTTCGGGCGGGCTCGGGGGCTTTTGCCTGGAGAGCAACAGACTTGGCCGGCATACTGAGGGAGGTGTTCGGGCACCACTTGGAGGCTTGCCTTTTGACGCACGTCCCATCAAGCAAGGAGCACAGCGCCAGATGCCAGAGACACAAGAGTTCATCGCCCAGGAGATTTACAAGTTGCGACAGGCTCGGGCCATCCATGGCGAGCGTCGCCCTGCATGTTCCACCAACCTAGTTGCCATCCCCGAGAAGGGTGGCCAGGTGCGCATGTGCGCCAACTTCGCGAGCCTCAACAGGGCCTACTCCCAGGACCTCTTTTGGCCGTCTCACATCGGCCTGAGTAGGGGCCTCGCCACCAACTACACCCACATGCCCTTCGGCCTAGAGAATGCTGGCGCCACCTTTCAAAGGTTGGCACAGCTCACGATGGAGCCTCGCGAGCCTTCAGCCCCTCGCGAGCCTCCGAGCTCTTAGGACCCCATCGGCTCCTGAGAGGCGAACCCTCGCGGCACACTTCGTCAAACAGCCCAACGCTCCTACTGCAGCCTGTCGCCAGGTGACTTTTTGGTTTGTTTAAAATTGAGGGCGCCCCACGGGCTGCATGATCCTCAAGCTGGCCAGGGTCCGTCCCTGCAGCCTCCTCACCTTTTGGATGTGTACTGTACCTTGGTTATGCTTTGATAAATTGGTATTGTTTCCGTCACCATGTGTTGGGTGCAGCGCCACCTTGAGCAGGGGCTACTGGCACGTCGCCTGTGCTCGGGTCCGTCCCTGCAGCGTCGATAAATCTAAGCGATCGAGCTCTGGCTCGCGGGCCTGCTCCCGTGCACGTCACCTCACTAAGGTCCTTGGTGCCTTATCTCCTCACAGAACAGCCACGGGTAAGTTGGCGAGCGCGTGTCGCCCCTCATACCCCATAATCTCTCAACATGAAGCTGTCTCAGGAGCCGAACGTCCGAGGATCACGCGAGCAGCGTGTCGCGCACCAGGCAAGACCGGTGGCTCGCGCCGCCTCAGGAGGCCCAGTCTCGAGTGATGCATCTCGACCGGTCGTGCCCATGGGCAGCGGCTCGATCAACGCTACCATTCGCGAAAGCTAAGTACAACCATCTCACGGGGCATGGCCATTGTTATTAGAGTTTCCTTTCCTCGCGACCTCGGTGGGGTCTGTCGCCTCTTTTTCGTGCATGCCGCTTGTGTGTTAAAAGGGGGGCTCCTAGAGGATCGCATCTCCGGAGCCCTTACTAGCTCCCGGTGCCCCTCACCTCCTGGCCTTGTTCCAGGCATCGCGACCTGACATACCAGCGACGGCTGAGGCTCGTCCGGGGGTTGGGTCCTGACGATGTAGAGCATTCGGGCAAGCAAGAGATAGAGGAGCATGCCTCGCGAGGAAGCGATAAAGGATAATATATGATTCGAACCGCAAAGCATCAAATTTGAAACACAAGAGCCATAGTCCCTTACATACCCACACGGGGCCTACTTTGTTCCAATGCAGGAAAAAGGAAGAAAGAAAAGAAAAAGTTCTGGATGGAGGCCACCACCCCCAGGGCACCGACTCGGACGTCGTCCACGCCCTAGTCGGAGTCCTCATCCTCGCTCTTGACACTGGGGGAGCCGTCACTGCTCCCGCTTCCGCCGGAGGGGGACGCGTCGCCGTCCTCATCGCCAGGGGAGTCACTATTGCCGCTCTCCATGCAGCACTTCTAGCGGCAGCCGGTGACCCCGAAGATCTTCATGAAGAGCGTGGCGGCCCCGTCGTACTTGAAGTAGAGGACGTGCCCCTTCTTCAAGCTGCGAGCAAGGGCGAACGACTTCGACCCCCACTTCAAGAACATGAAGCCGGTGCGGGTGAACTCCGTCGCCACCCAGGAGGGGCCATTGCAGCAGCCGTCCGGTTGGACCCATAGGCTCAGCGCCGAGCGGTCTGCCATCTCCTCCGCGAAGGACTCGGGGAGCCAGAGCCAGGTGCAGGGCTGGCAGTGCATGCCCATGATGAACTCGCGAGCCGCGTCGGCGGAGTGGCTCCACGCCTGAGGAGGCAGGGCTGCCGCACTGCCTCGACCACCCCAGCCACGGGCGCCTCGCCCCCCACGTCCACGCCCACGAGCGGTGCCCTACCTGTAGCCACTGGGACCAACCTCGACGACCATTGGGGAGCGCCCGTGCCCGCAGGGCGGCACCTTGAGTGTTGCAGCGCGGCCTCTCCCTCTCGCCATCATCGCAGAGGTTGGCTCGGATCTTGGAGCAGGAGGGAGGAGCAAGAAGAAGAAGATGAGCCAGGAGGTCCTTCCCCCCATGCCCTTATATAACGTTGGACGAAGGACCAGTCCGCGCCTCCTCGTCTTCAGAAGGTGGGCGCAAGACAAGGAAGGCAATGATGGCCTCACGCCGTACGCGGGCAGGCTTTATGTCAGCCCGGGCGGTTGCTGAGGCGTCGTGGGAGAAGTGGGGACGCCCCTCGCTCCGTCGTGCACCACGCGTCATGCCTGGCCCATAGGCGGTTAGAGCCCGCGCCATTTCGCCCCCTCCCCTAGCGGGCGGAGATGTGTGCGCCGTAGGCCCATGGGACCGATGGTACCTAGGGCCGTCTGCCTTCGGCCCAGGGCATGGCGCGTACCAAGAGCCCAAGGCATGACCCACTAGCAAGCTTCGCGAGCAAGACGCCCCGTGAGCCCCCCGCCTCGTGAGGCATATGTCACCAAGCGCCCCAGGCAGGGCTGAGGCACCACCAGGAGCCACATGAGGCGGTCTCCCAAGGATGTCTCCCAAGGCCCCCATGGAGGCAAACGAGTCAAGCGCTGCTCAGCCTGGCCACATGGCCCTGTGTCTTCACGTGGGTGACACGCACGTCGATGAACGATCCTAGAGGCCGCGCCAGCAGGCGTGGATGAGGAGGCTTTCCTCTTTCATGCTAAGGGAGCAAGGCCAGCCACCAGTTCCCAAGGCAATCCCCAAGGGTTTCCAGATCGGTGCAAGAGGACCAAGATGACGGGCGCGCCAGGACGGAGGTCATCACCGAGCCCATCGGCGCGTCATGGACGGAGGCTTTGCAGGAGAAGACCACCTTTTGTCAGGATAGACTGCGCCCCTGTCCCCCTTCAAAAATGCCATTGTGTGCCAACCCTTCCCGTGAAAGTTTTCGGGGGAAGAGGACCAAGGCAAGTATAAAAGAGGGGCAGGGTGCTGCCGTAGAGGGGTCGACCGTTCTTTCCTGGGAACGCTTGTACTCTTCATCCCTCGCGAGGCAATCCAACCACAAAGCAGGAGTAGGGTTTTACACCACGAGGTGGCCCGAACCTGGGTAAACCGCTGTGTCTCCGGCCGTCCCCGCTCGCTCGCCCTCGCCGTAGTTATAGAAGAAGGAAGTAGGGCAGTAAGAACGAGCGCACCCCAGAGTTCGAACCTCTTGGGTCCCCGGAGCCCCGATTCCGATAGAAGCTTGTTCAAGTAAGAATAGCACCCAAGCACCGGTTCACCCACATATCAAATTATCAAAGTAGCAAACACGAATCAAACAAATATGATGAAAGTGACTAGATGAAATTCCCGTGTGTCCTCAAGAACGCCTAGCTTATTATAAGTGATCATTCCGGCCTGTCCTTTGCAACAAAAAGGATTGGGCTACCTTGCTCCACCTTAGTTACTATTGCTACTTGTCACTTGTTACAAATTATCTTGCTATCAAACTACTCGTTACCGATAATTTCAGTGCTTGCAGAAAATACCTTGCTAAAAACCGCTTCTGATTTCCTTCTGCGCTCCTCGTTGGGTTCAACACTCTTACTTATCGAAAGGACTACAATTGATCCCCTATACTTGTGGGTCATCATGGCTCTTTTCTGGCACCGTTGTCGGGGAATGAAGCGCCTTTGGTGAGTGGAATTTGGTAGGGAAACATTTATATTACATGCTGAATTTTACTGTTACTTCTTACTATGGAAAACCATCCTTTGAGGGGTTTGTTCGGGGTATCTTCACCTCGACCAGAAGCACAAAGAATTGCTCCTCAGCCTACTGCACCTACTGAAAATATTTATGATGATATTCCTTCAAATATGATAGAGAAACTGCTAGCTAATCCTATTCAGGAGATGGAACATTACATCCTGATATGCACCTAATCTATGTGGATGAAGTTTGTGGATTATTTAAGCTTGCAGGTTTACCCGGAGATGAAGTTAAGAAGAAGGTCTTCTCTTTATATTTGAAGGGAAAGGCATTGACATTGTATAGGCTATGTGATGATATTGGAACATGGGATTGGAATCGATTGAAATTGGCATTCCATCAAAAGTTTTATCCTATGCATCTGGTTCATCATGATCGGAATTATATATATATATATATATATATAATTTTTGGCCTCATGAAGGAGAAAGCATCACTCAAGCTTGGGGGAGGCTTTATTACATGATGTACACATGCCCCAATCATGAGCTCCCAAAGGAAATTATCTTACAAAATTTTTATGCTCCGCTTTCTCATGATGATCGAACCATGCTCGATTCTTCTTCGACTGGCTCCTTTATGAAGAGAACTATTGAATTCAGATGGGATCTTCTAGAAAGAATTAAATGGAACGCTGAAGATTGGGAACTCGACAAAGGTAATGAGTCAGGTATAATACTTGAGTTCGATTGTGTTAAATCTTTTATGGATACCGAAGCTTTTCATAAGTTTAGCACTAAATATGGACTTCACTCTGAGATAGTAGCCTATTTTTGTGAATCATTTGCTACTCATGTTAATCTCCCTAAGGAGAAGTGGTTTAAATATCATCCCCCTGTTAAAGAAAAGATTGAGGAGCCCGTTATAGTTAAAGATGAAACTATCATTTATAATGTTGATCCAGTTGTTCCTACTGCTTATATTGAGAAACCACCTTTTCCTGTTAGGATAAAGGAACATGCTAAGGTTTCAACCGCGGTGAACAAAAGTAATATTAGAGCACCTAGACCCTCTGAACAAATTAAAGTTGAACCTAATATTGTGATGTTTAAAAATCTCTTAGTCGATAATATAGATGGGCATGTTATTTATTTTTGTGATGAAGCCACTAGAATCTCCAAACCCGATACTAAAGATAAGAATAAGCCTGTAGTTGGCATGCCTGTTGTCTCAGTTAAGATAGGAGATCATTGTTATCATGGCTTATGTGATTTGGGTGCTAGTGTGAGTGCTATTCCATTTACCTTATATCAAGAAATTATGAATGATATTGCACCTGCTGAAATAGAGGATATTGACGTTACTATTAAACTTGCGAATAGAGATACTATTACACCACTTAGGATTGTTAGAGATGTTGAAGTTTTGTGTGGAAAAATAAAATATCCTACTGATTTTCTAGTTCTTAGTTCTCCACAAGATGATTTTTGTCCCATAATATTTGGTAACCTTTCTTGAACACTGCTAATGTTAAGATTGATTGCGCTAAAGAAACTGTCAGTGTCAACTTTGGTGATATTTCTCATGAGTTCAATTTCTCTAAGTTTAGTAGACAACCTCATGATAAAGAATCCTCTAGTGAAGATGAAATTATTGGTCTTGCTTCTATTGCCGTACCTCCTACTGATCCGTTAGAACAATATTTGCTAGACCATGAAAATGATATGCACATGAATGAAAGAAATGAAATAGATAAGATGTTCTTTGATCAACCACCTATTCTTAAACATAATTTGCATGTTGAAACTCTTGGAGGTCCTCCTCCACCTCAAGGTGATCATGTGTTTGAATTAAAATAATTGCCTGATACACTGAAATATGCTTATCTTGATGAAAAGAAGATATATCCTGTTATTATTAGTGCTAACCTTTCAGAGCATGAAGAAAAGAGATTATTAAAAACTCTGAGGAAGCACCGTGCTGCTATTGGATATACTCTTGATGATCTTAAGGGCATTAGTCCCACTCTATGTCAGCACAAAATTAATATGGAGCCTGATGCTAAACCAGTTGTCGATCATCAACGATGATTAAATCCTAAGATAAAAGAAGTGGTAAGAACTAAAATATTAAAGCTTCTGGAAGTGGGTATAATCTATCCCATAGCTGATAGTAGATGGGTAAGTCATGTTCATTGTGTCCCTAAGAAAGGAGGCAATACCGCTGTCCATAATCATAAAAACGCACTTATTCCACAAAGAATCGTAAGTGGTTATAGGATGGTAATTAATTTTAGAAAATTAAGCAATGCTACTAGAAAAGATCATTGCCCTTACCTTTTATTGATCAAATTTTAGAAAGATTGTCTAAGCATACACACTTTTGCTTTCTTGATGTATATTCTAGTTTCTCTCAAATACCCGTATCACAATCCAACCAAGAGAAAACCACTTTTACTTGTCCTTTTGGAACCTATGCTTATAGACGTATGCCTTTTGGTTTATGCAATGCACCTGCTACCTTTCAAAGATGTATGACTACTATATTCTCTAACTTTTGTGAAAAGATTGTTGAGGTTTTCATGGATGATTTTTTTCGTTTACGAAACTTCTTTTTATGATTGTTTAAACAACCTTGATCGAGTTTTGCAGAGATGTGAACAAACTAATCTTGTCTTGAATTGGGAGAAGTGCCACTTTATGGTGAATGAAGGTATTGTCTTGGGACATAAAATTTCTGAACGAGGCATTGAAGTGGATAAAGCTAAATTTGATGCAATTGAGAAAATACCATGTCCTAAAGATATTAAAGGTATAAGAAGTTTCCTTGTCATGCCGATTTCTATAGGAGGTTCATTAAAGACTTCTCTAAAATTTCTAGGCCTCTTACTAATCTCTTGCAAAAAGATGTTCCATTCATTTTTATGATGATTGTGTAGAAGCCTTTGAAACACTTAAGAAAGCCTTAACCTCTGCACCCATTGTTCAACCACCTGATTGGAACTTACCTTTTGAAATTATGTGTGATGCTAGTGATTATGTTGTTGGTGCTGTTCTAGGACAAAGAGTTGATAAGAAATTGAATGTTATCCACTATGCTAGCAAAACTCTAGACAGTGCTCAAAGAAATTATGCTACTACTGAAAAAGAATTTCTAGCAGTTTTGTTTTCTTGTGATAAATTCAGATCTTACATTGTTGATTCTAAATTAATTATTCACACCGATCATGTTGCTATTAAATACCTTATGGAAAAGAAAGATGCTAAACCTAGACTCATTAGGTGGGTTCTTTTGCTTCCAGAATTTGACTTGCATTTTACTGATAGGAAGGGAGCTGAGAATCTCATAGCTGATAACTTGTCTAGGTTAGAAAATGTTCTTGATGACCCACTTCCTATTGATGATAGTTTTCCTGATGAACAACTAGCTGTTATAAATGCTTCTCGTAATACTCCTTGGTATGCAGACTATGCTAATTATGTTGTTGCTAAATTTATACCACCTAGGTTCATATATCAACAAAAGAAAAAGTTCTTCTTTGATTTAAGACATTACTTGTGGGATGATCCACATCTTTATAAAGAAGGGGTAGATGGTTTTATTAGACGTTGTATACCTAAGCATGAACATGAACAAATCCTACGGAAGTGTCACTCCGAGGCTTACAGAGGGCACCATGCAGGAGACAGAACTGCACACAAGGTATTACAATCTGGGTTTTATTGGCCTACTATTTTCAAGGATGCTCGTAAGTTTGTCTTATCTTGTGTTGAATGTCAAAGAATTGGTAATATTGGTAGACGTCAGGAAATGCCTATGAATTATTCACTTGTTATCGAACCATTTGATGTTTGGGGATTTGATTATATGGGACCTTTTCCTTCCTCTAATGGGTATGCACATATTTTGGTTGCTGTTGATTACGTTACTAAGTGGGTAGAAGCTACTCCAACTAGTAGTGCTGATCATAACACTTCCATTAAAATGCTTAAAGAAGTTATTTTCCCGAGATTTGGAGTCCCTAGGTATTTAATGACTGATGGTGGTTCACATTTTATTCATGGTGCATTCCGTAAATTGCTTGCTAAATATGATGTCAACCATAGAGTTGCATCTCCCTATCACCCTCAATCTAGTGGTCAAGTTGAACTGAGAATAGAGAAATAAAGTTAATTTTTCAAAAGACCGTCAATAGATCTAGAAAGAATTGGTCTAAGAAACTTGACGATGCATTATGGGCTTATAGGACTGCTTATAAAAACCCTATGGGTATGTCCCCATATAAAATGGTCTATGGAAAAACATGTCATTTACCTCTTGAGTTAGAACATAAGGCATATTGGGCAATTAAAGAACTCAATTATGATTTCAAACTTGCCGGTGAAAAGAGATTATTTGATATTAGCTCGCTAGATGAATGGAGAACCCAAGCTTATGAAAATGCCAAATTGTTTAAAGAAAAAGTTAAAAGATGGCATGATAAAAGAATTCAAAAACGGGAATTCAAAGTGGGTGAGTATGTTCTATTGTACAATTCTCGTTTTAGATTTTTTGCAGGAAAACTTCTCTCCAAATGGGAAGGACCGTATATCATCGAAGAAGTTTATCACTCTGGAGCTATTAAGATCTATAATGCCGAAGGCACTAATCTGAAGGTGGTCGATGGACAAAGAATTAAGCATTATATCTCAGGTACGCCTACTAATGTTGAAACTAACATTATTCAAACTATGACACCAGAGGAATACATAAAAGAGACCTTCCAGAACACTCCAGAACCCTGAAAAGGAAGAGGTATGTGATAAGGTAAGTAAACCGACTCCAAAAGTTTCATAAAAATACTTTCTGTCAGTTTTGGAATATTATAAAAAATACAAAAATAAGAAACACCAGAGGGGGCCACCCAGGTGCCCACAAGGCACCAGGGCGCGCCCTGGTGGCTTGTGGGCCCCTCGTGAGCCTTCCCGACTTTGTTTTCTTCTGGAATACTTGTTTTGCAAGATAAAAATCCTTTATATATATACTCCCGGACGTTATGACCACCGCATCGTGGAAATATCCTATATTCTTGTTTCGTGCTATTTTTCTGACACATCTAGATCGCCATGGCTCCACCAAGCTCTTCCAAGGACAAGTTCTACGAGAAGGTCACCGACCCCTACTTAACGGAGGTGATGAAGCACCCTCAAGCTATTGAGATGCGTGAGGGGTGCTCCACATCCGGAACGTTCAAGGGCCCAAGAAGATAGGAAGCATGGAGGCCAGGCTCGAAGCGGTGGAGCAGGAGATCTTCAAGTGCCAAGGGATGGTGGAACCTGGACTTAGTGCCAACCACTCCATGATCACAGAATTCACCCGTGATCACAAGGTGGATGGACAGTCGATGAAGGACATCATCTTCAAGCTCAACGAACGAATCGATTATCTCCAAGGCCAAGTTTATGGTCTCCAAAACCAAAATTTTGAGTATGAGGCAAGATTCAAAGGTATGAGTTTAGTTGCAAGTTTCAGGACTCCGGAGACTCATGCATCCTTTTATGATGGTGAACCTATGCCGTGGAAGCCGGAGGACAAGCCCACCACTTCATCACCACCACCATCACCGAAGAAAGAAACTTGAGTACACGGGTATGGGAACTCGCCTTGGCTTGTGCCAAGCTTGGGGGAGGTGCCCCAGTATCGCATCACCACCACTTTTGTTATCTTGACCTATTTTAGTTTGATCCTTAGTTATTTCATGATTTAATTGAATAAAAGTTTAGTATGATCTATTTTCAAGTGCTAGTTTCTTGATCTATCTATCTATGTAATCGAGTTGAGAGTTATATAATAAAGAGTAGTTTGCATTTTTGCTCCTTTACTTTTATGTTTCAATCCTAGCAATGACAATAATGAAAAAGATCATATGCTAATCTTACGGGATGGAGCGCCGCCATCTCGAGGCGGAACTTGGGCAGGAGCACTTTTGATCTCCGGCGGAGCGATTCCGCCGGGGCACTTCCCTCCGGGAGGGGGAAATCGAAGCCATCATCATCACCAACAACCCTCTCATCATGGGAGGACCAATCTTCATCGACATCTTCACCAGCACCATCTCATCTCGAACCCTAGTTCATCTCTTGTATTCAATCTTTGTATCAAAACCTCAGATTGGTACTTGTGGGTTGCTAGTAGTATTGATTACATCTTGTAGTTGATGCTAGTTGGTTTATTTGGTGGAAGATCATATGTTCAGATCTATTATGCTATTCAATACTCTTCTGATCTTGGACATGAACATGATGTGTGAGTATTTACTTTTCTTCTTGAGGACATGGGAGAAGTCTTGTCATAAGTAATCATGTGAATTTGGTATTCGTTCGATATTTTGATGATATGTATGTTGTTGATTCCCTTAGTGGTGTTATGTGAACGTCTACTACATGACACTTCACCATCTTTGGGCTTAAGGGAATGCATTGTGAAGTAGTAATTAGATGATGGGTTGCTAGAGTGACAGAAGCTTAAACCCTAGTTTATGCCCTATTCCGTAAGAGGCTGATTTGGATCCATATGTTTAATGCTATGGTTAGATTTATCTTAGTTCTTCTTTCGTAGTTGCGGATGCTTGCGAGAGGGGTTAATCATAAGTGAGAGGCTTGTTCACCGGTCCACCCACATATCAAATTATCAAAGTAGCGAACGCGAATCGAACAAACATGATGAAAGCTTCCGGCTTAAGCCATGTAGGAGATGCCCATAGATATTTTGTACTACATCGCAAACGATTCATGTCCATAAACTATGTGTGATGTACCTGATTTTCATTTTGATTTGAAAGGCAAAAAGGGGATACAGTCGCTGCTCTTCTTGCCTTGAATTTTTTTTCTACATACAACAAAGACCAATACAACTATTATGTTAAATTTTGGAATTTATGAGAGTCCATTTTACCTTTTTTATACATTAATTGACTTTCTAGACATTTAATGTGTATAATTCAAAATTGAACTACAAGCACATGCAGTAGTGGATGAAAATGGTTTGAAAAACAAAATCAGTGACCTTGGGTGCACGTTTAGTCCCCATGCAAGAAATGTGAAGGACTTTCAGACATCTAACCATCATGGCTCGGCCGTAAACATTGAGAATCTTGATTATTAAATGCCAAAAAATTCAAAACTCCCCTAAAATTCATAAAACTTGGCATGATGTCATGATATGGCATTAATAGGCTATGGTAAAAACATTATCCATTTTGAGGCAAGTTATGAGATAAGCTTCTTGCAAAACGGAGCTTCTTACAAGAAGATGATTCTAATAGCTAGGGAACATGTCATGTTTGTGTATGAAAAAGTCCTTCGATGCCTCTTCTCGCATTGAATTTTTTTCTACATACAACAGACACCAATAGAACTATCATGTCAAAATTTGGAATCTTTTATAGTCTGTTTTCCCTTTTTTACATATTAATTGACTTTCTACACATTTAATGTGCATAATTCAAAATTGAACTACAAGCACATGCAGTAGTGGACGAAAATGGTTTGAAAAACAAAATCTTTGACCTTGGGTGCATGTTTAGTCCCCATACAAGTAATGGGAAGGAGTTTCAGACATCTAGGCGTCATGGCTCGGCCGCAAACATTGAGAATCTTGGTTATTAAATTCCAGAAAATTTAAAACTCCCCTGAAATTCATAAAACTTGGCATGGTGTCATGATATGGCTCAAATAGGCTGTGGTAAAAAAACTGTCCATTTCGAGACAAGTTATGAGATAAGCTTCTTGCAAAACGGATCTCCTCACAGGAAGATGGTTAATAGCTAGGGAACATGTCACGTCATGTGTGAAACGACCGTCCTTGCCTCTTCGCTTTGAATTTTTTTCTACTCCCAACACAGACCAATACAACTATCATGTTAAAATTTGGAATTTTTAAGAGTTCATTTTCCCTTTTTTAAAACATTGAAAATCTTGATTTTTAATTCCAGAAAATTCAAAACTCACATGAAATTCATAAAATTTGGATTGGTGTCGTGATATGGCACAAACAGGCTGTGGTAAAAAAATTGTCCATTTAAACCAACACATCCCAATAGTGTATATGTATCTAGGGATGTCATTGTTGATGGAGAAGGGTTGGTGATGATGAAGACGATGATTCCCTCTCTTCGAAGCCACGAACGGACTCTAGATCAGGGCTCAGGACAAAGAACTGGAAGTGACGATGGCTCCGTATCGTCAAACGCAATGAAACTTTCTCCCTGATTTTTTTCATGGGAGATATGAATTTATGGCGCTGGAATTTGGTCGAAACGGTGTCCAGGGGCCCCACAAGCCTGGGTGGGGCGGCTAAGGGGTGGTCGCGCCCCTGCCCTTGTGGGCCCTGTATGGATCCTTTGCGGTATTTCTTCGTTCCAGTACTTTTTATATATTATAAAATAATTCTTCAAAATCCCCGTCCAATTCCGTGAACTTTTATTTTCGCACAAAAATAACACCATGATAGTTATGTTGAAAACAACGTCAGTCCGGATTAGTTTCACTCAAACCATGCAAATTAGAGGCCAAAACAAGAGCAAAAGTGTTTAAAAAAATAGATATGTTGGAGACGTATCAGGTACCTGCCGCCACCAGAGACCGCTTTCGCATGCCTCGGGCTCACCACCATTGATGATTCGTCGTGCAAGAAACCATCCTCCATTCCGAGGAGAACTAATGGGTATGCTTCGTGCCTTTTCTCATCCATGGGTTGGGGTTTCCACTCCACCCGTTCATCCGGGGTATTCTCCACTTTTATTGCCTCCAACTCCATCATCTTTCTCTCCATTCCATCCTCCACATAGTGTGCTTCATCACATTATGTGAAGCTTTTCTATATTGCTGGTTGCACCTCGGCATGTGGTGCAAATTCTTTCGCTTCAAGTTGCAAACAACGTCAACTAGACATGAGAGTGCGGCGTGCATCCATCAGCAAGGTGACCGACATCGAATATCTGAAGGGCGAGTTCATGGAGACAAACATGAACTGTAGGAAGAATGGTTCTACATCCGAGATGTAGGACTCGAAGATCCTCCTCGGGCCGGCATTGTCGCCCCTTCCACGCCAACTCCCCCGAAGAAACGCTACTCCTGGAGGCCGAGGAGCAGAGCGCAGTCGGAGTCCCCAGTTCTTGTGCAAGTGTGGAGTCCTCGAAGAAAAATGATTATGTCTCGAATAGGCTGTGGCGTGGGTAAGTGAGGAGTCAGCAAGATATAAGCCAATTAGTATGCTCGAACACTGGGGGATTAGAATTGCTTATTTACTAGTACCTCGCGTGTTGTTGCGGAAATATTTTGCAATACATTTTTGTGATATATGATCATATGGAACGTGAATATTTGGAATGAAAGTGTTGTGGCAGACACAAGTCCTCCATAGTCTCGATAAAAAAAACGCACATGACCACATGATAACAAAGATGCGGTGCATGGGTAAATATCATGCGCTCCCACACCCAAGTTACTCCAATGCTCCCATGCCCAATCTGTAAATCTTTTTTACATATCCTAAACTCATACTTTGTGAATGTTCATATAAAAATGTTGAGTTTTTTAAAACACTTAAATATGTTTTTTTAATAATGGTAGCACTTTTTTTTTTACACTTTAAGATCATTTATTCATTCACCAACAGCATTGCAACGTTCGCTAGGACCATCACCATCCAGATACTTGGAGAAGAAGGTCTAGCTAGACTAGCTAACTTATGCGCGACTCATAGATTACATGAGTGAAGTCAAGTGACATGAAATAACAATCATCAATTAAGACACTAGGAAAGCCCGACGATGAGCCCCCTTCATTCATCGTCGTAATCACTCCAATATTATTCTAATTCACAACCATTTTGTTACATCCAATTGTACGGGCCAGGTTCATCTCATGTCTCAATGCTGTGGCTTCAACAATCAGGATGCGTGGAAGCACCTGGTATTCTTCCGTGGTGCATGCATCTGAAAACGATCGAGTAGCACGTATAATAGCTAGCTAGAAGCGCAAGTGGTAGAGAGCACGTGAGCGTAACGCATACTAATCCGCGATCATTTCTTCTTCGTAGCCGTGGACGACCGGACCAAACCATCGGACCGTCCATGTAAGACCCAGATATAGTAAAGGCAAAGACAAGCACAAATGGTCAAAATTGGTGTCTGCGGCCGAGGAGCTTCCGGTGGATGAGACGAACGATCGATCGTGCGGTTGGCACGGCCGGCGCTTACTCCACACGAACGGACGGTCGGTCGGTCGGAAGACCTACACACGGCCGGTCATCGCCTCGCCGCCTGCCGGCACGGCGATATCGGTCCTCGGAGGCCGGAGCGCAACCGGGACCGGGAGGATCGAGCACGGGTCGTCGGTATTTCACCGGCCGGGATGCCCCGTCGCGCGCCGCTGACCCGGTTCACCTCGGCGCGCTTAAGGAGCGGCCGGCCTCCGCCGGTTCAACGCAGCCGTTTTGTGATTGATTAGGGTTGGCGGCAGCGGCAGCGGCAGCGTATCGGTGGGTGGCAAGATATTCGCCATGTGTTCCACGCATTGTTGGCCGGCATAACTCGGTCGTCAAAGCTCAACCGGGACGACTTGGACCGACCGGCCCTCTCAAGTTTTCTCATGGTCCGCGTGCCACTCCCTGAGACTACACAACCTTTTAGTAACTTTGCAAGCCCGCACGAATGGTTTCTTGTCCTTTGCGCCGCGTGGACACTACTTTTCTGCTCAGCTACGAGAGACGCGGAGTATCCTATTACTCAGGAATCTATGAGAGGAACACCGTGTATAGTACGTGTATCTCTGTGAAACGCGGCACGAAGGAAATTGACCTAGCTGTGATAACGACAGTAGGTTGGTGACACAGTGCTATAGGTACGACTCATAGTCCCATACGACGGAAGCAAGATCGAAAGTGGTGGTAAGTTGACTGTACTTCTCATACGAGGAAGGAAAGCAACGATCGAAAGTGGTAGCAAGTGTCGTGTTCTTTTCATCGGTTTTTAGGAACTTCCATCAGGTTTATATATACATAACCACGGAGAGTTTGGCAGGGTGGTTTTTCGATTTACAATTCAACGAATTTAAGGGAGAAATTGTTCAGCGAGTTTAATGGAGAAATATGGATCCAAATATGACCTACTCGAAACAGGGGGACACAGAAACGACTCTCGTGTTGCTCCCCACGAGCGACCCGGGAGTGAAACTATAGCCACCGGTCTTCACCATCCCATCTCACCCCTCCTCTCCGCTCGGCCGCCGCAGTGCGTCGCCGGTCTCCACCATCATACCTCATCCCGACCCTCCTTCCTTTGCCATTGTTGGAGGGCGCCTCCTCGCAAAGCCTTTGGTGGTGGAGTGACATTTTTCCTTGCAAGGTGTGGGCTGCTAGAACCTTCTAGAGGAGGACTGCTGTCAGGGCGAGAGGCCTAAGGCTATAGACGGCCCTGACGCCGGCCTGGCGACCTTATTCCCCGGAGGTCAGACACCACCGGTGTAGTGTATCGTCATCCACGCCTTCTTCCCGTCGCCACCCCTTCCACCGGCACTGCATGGACGTATATTTTCCCAGCATTTTTTCATAGATTTAGTTTAGCGGCTCATAAATTCGTGTGGATGACATAAGATTCACATTATGTATAGATGGATCTGATGGCGGAGCTCATGGTTTTTGATGATCCATCCTCGGATTTGAGCTCCAATTCTGAGAGTGAAATGTTGGATGCAGAAGAAGACGCGGTTATATTGATGGTCGCTTAATGGATAGCATCCACCGGAAAGAAGAAGAAGCGTCCGGAATCTCAAGTTGGTCGCGCGACATTTCATCGGGACAGAATCAGAGACCATGATTGGCTGATGAGAGACTACTTTCTTCCAGGTTGTATCATCCCGTCGTACGTGTTCCTGCGACGCTTCCGCATGACCGAGCAGTTGTTTCGTCAAATTGCCGATGACATGCAAGTCGTTGAACCTATCTTTCAACAATGAAGAAGTATCGCTGGTTTCCTTGGTTTTTCAATTTTCGAAAGGTGACCGTGACACTCTGAATGCTTGCATATGGCTCCCCTGCAGATTCAATGGATCACACTCTTTGATTGGCTCAAAATACAATCATCAAATGCACGAAAGTGTTCGTTGACACTATGGTGGATCTGGCATTGGTACTTTGGTTCCTGGATCTCACAATGACATAAATGTCTTATAGAGATATCATATATTTGCAAGGCTAGGCGCAGGTACCTCTCCACCTTGCAACTTCACGATTAATAGCCATCATTATGACCAACGATACTATCTAGCGGATATCATCTATCCATCTTGGTCTACATTAAATTGTGACAACAATTTCTAATCCTAAGGGCATCTCCAGTGCCGACCCTCAAACTGTTCGCATAGGTCTGACCGTGCGGTTCGGACCTTGGAAGCCATCCAAGGCGGTCATGTATCAGTCCACTCCGCGGTCCTGACTGCCCTAGCCCACCAAAACCCTCCTTCCGCGCCCGTGTGTGTTCCCGCCCGGCGCCAGCTCCCCGCATTCGTGTTGCTCTAGAGCTGCCTCTCCGCATTGACGCCGGCCCAGAGCAGACGCGACCTCTCACTGGCGCTGGCATTGAAGCGGTGCGCCGGCCAAGAGCGCCGCCCGTGCCACGTCTCGGTGTTCGCCTTGTTCAATGTCGGAGAGACGTATCCAATATGGGAAAGGACGGATATCTACCACGCCCGTTCAATACCCGTTCGTCCGTATGCCGCCATTAAGCAGGCTCGTCGACCTAGGAACCAACTCTGGCTCCACACATTGACGCACCCGGATGCTTGGACTCACCGGAATCCGCTATTCAAAGGTGGCCACACCCGGCTAAACTCCACACCACTACACATTCAGTCCACATCCTCCTCCGTAGCACCACATCCACCGTGGCCGCGAGCGGGAACGCTCTGTGGGAGAGCCTATCGACGGAGATGAAGCACGAGATCGCCGCCCTTGCGGCAACCTGGCAGAGGCCCCATGCCAAGCGGATCGAGGCCGGCTTGCCACCATTAAGCTTGCCGGCATGACCATGGAGAAGTGCAGGCGCACTACGCCGCCGCCATGGCGGATGAATGTTGGGAAACAAAGTATAAAAAAAAATGGCTCTATGATCAACCAGGAACACTATGAAGATGCTACACCGACTTGTCTTCTTCTGCTGCAACTCGAAGTCGGTAACAATCTGAGCCAAACCGTTATTGCATCTTCATAGTGTTCCTTGTTGATCGTAGGGCATTTTTCTTCTTCTTTTCTACTACGTTTCCCAGCTGGCATTGTGTCCCATGTGGGCCGGTCTGTCTCTCATGTTCTACTCTTCCTCGCGCGAAATTCGCACCTCCACTTCACGGGTCTTGAACCCTGCCGCCGTTCATGGAGACGGTGGATGGAGGACGTGGTCGCTGATACGGATTACAAAGGAAGTGGACGACGGCCGCCGCCGTAGGATAGGTTTAGGGCCGGGGCGAGTTTTTGTTCTAAATGTAATGAATTTCGTCCGGTTTATGTCAAAATCCGCCGTGTTTGCACGAATATCGTTCGGTTAGTTGAAACCCGGCTTGAAATGTATGCGGGCAGCGTTGGATGGCCGCCTCCGGCATCTATGCCCGCGGATTGGTCCCCCCTTGTCCATGGATGGGTGCCGGCATGAAACATAAAATTTTTGCCATGACACAAGAAGCTTAGATAAAAGACATTGAGAGAACATTTGGAGTGCTGCAATCAAGGTTTATAATTGTCCAAGAGGCTTCTCATTTCAATAAGAAGTATGTCTTGGCAAATATCATGATAGATTGTGTTCTCCTACACAGATGATCATAGAGGATGAAAGGTGTCGGAATCGGGGCTCCGCAGGCCCAAACTAGATTCGAACTCTGGGGCGTGTACGAAGGATCTCGCTTCACGACGACACGCTGCTCGCTGCCCCCGCGGCCTGATCTCGTCAAGTACGTGCGAGTGGGAAGAAGAAGTGGGCACGATGGTTTACCCAGGTTCGGCCCACCTTGTGGCGTAAAACCCTACACTACAAAAAAAGACACATCCGTGACATTATGGGCCGAACAATTTTTTTCCTGTCATGCTTATGACACTTTTATGACGATAATTATGATGAAAGCACGTATCATCATAGATGTGGTGGGCTCCTACTTCTATGACAAAAAATCATGACAGAAAATGGGCTTTTCGTCCTGGGCGGGCCGGGGACGCACCTGCATGACATTCTTTGGGCCGTCCATGACGGAAAAAATCGTGGTAGAAGCGAGGGCGAGGAAAATTTCGGGGAGTTCCCGGTTACGGTGGGTGGTCGGGGCCGAACGATGCACGGAGGTTTGCGCGTTTCTCTCGTACACGTACGCGCGTGTGTGCGAGGCGTTGAGCTCTAACTGAACCTGAGCGAGGCATTGGGCTCTAACTAAACTCGAGCGAGGCGTTCGCTTACTGAACCCGAGCGATTGCTCTAGCTACGTTACTGAGCCCGAGCGATCGATCCCTGGCTGTTAACTGAACCCGAGCGATTCCTTCGCTACTGCTGCTAACTGAAGCCGATCGAACCTGCCTCTTGATGAACAGTGACGTTGTTGGGGGTTGGATGAACAGTCCCGATGGGGGTTGGATGAACAGGACGTCGTGGTAGTAGTAGGCCATTGCCGCTGGATGAACAGGACCCCGATCGAGGAGGCTGCCACACACACCCGAGCTGGTTGGGGGTGGATGAACAGGATCCCGTGGAGGCTTCATGAACAGTAGCTGGTGGAGACTGGATGAAGAGGAACCCGTGGAGGGCTGGTTGAACAGGACCCCGTGGAGGGCTGGTTGAACAAGACCCCGTGGAGGGCTGGTTGAACAATTGCCGGTCGAGGCTAGATGAACAGTAGCCCATGGATGAACAGTAGCTGGTGGAGGCTGGAGGAAGTCGACGATGAATGAACAGTAACAGGTGGAGGTGGATGCTGGAGGAAGTCGACGATGGATGAACAGTATCCCCGTGGAGGCTGGAGCGAGGCAGTAGACGGTGGATGAACAGTAGCCCGTGGAGTCCCGTTTTGCGGTACGTCACACCCCTCCCGATGAACAGGACCTCGTTTCGACCGTAGGCGCTCCAGCACAAGTCCATTTCCTCCGTTTTGCGGTATGCCACACCCCTCCCGATCAACAGTGCCACGTTTTGACTGTAGGAGCTCGAAAACAAGTCTGTTTCCTCCGTTCTGTGGTACGCCAGACCCTTTCCGCTGAACAGGACCCCGTTTCGACCGCACGCGGTCGAACAGAAGGCCGTTTTCCTTCGTTTTGCGGTACGCCAGACCCCGATCCGGCTGTTCCGTCCAAGCCGGTTGGCTCCCGATGAACAGGACGACGTCGCTGTACGCGTTAGAGACCCCACCCGTATGTACGTATGTAGCCGTATTTACTATCTTGCAGCGTGGCTGTACGTACGTGTACACGATATAGATGGGACTGCGTGACATGCTACGCCAGCGCCTCTACTTCAACACGTGCCGCTCCTTACTCAGCCACGGTACGTCGCTGCAGAGAGACCGATCGACCGCTATGTACGTACACGTTCGCGGCCAGACAGATAACGCTACCTTCGCTTCAACCTGGTGGGTCCCAGCTGTCAGGGGGTAAGATGGCAGTTCCTTCCATGCGAAGATAAAGCCGGTGGGTCCCAGCTCTCTGGGAGGAACATTTTTTTTCATGAAATACAGAGGCCCTTCCGGTAGGTCCGAGCTGTCAGGTGAAGGAATCATTATTTTGCGCGTAATAAGGAGGCACTTCCTTGCGTGCGGCCATGGACCCAGCTGTCAGCCTCTCCACTTACAGTCCTCTTCTGATGGCTGTTGTTCGTTGACCGCGTTGACGACGCCATACCGCCCGAGAGCACCAAGGTGGTGGATGACGGCGCGACCTAGGAAGGGAATGACTCGGAGCCGGGGAATACGCAGCAGTGGATGCCCACGCGGAGGGGAGTATGAGGGTTGACTGGTTCGGCTGCGGTTTGAGGCTGCCGTCGCCGGAGAATAACAGGGGGTGTGGGTGAGTAGAGGAAAGGTCTGGCCAGCGGTGGGAGTAGGGTGGGGCGGTGAGGCCTGCGCGGCAGCACAGCCGGCCACTGGAGGCAGGAGCAGGCGGTCCCGCCGGCGCTGATTTGGGCAGATAGTGCAAGAAGATCAGAGATTGAAGAAGCAGCATGACCGTTCGATTAAAATCAAACGACCACTGCTGCTAGAATCGTTTGTTGACTAAGTTGACAAAGCCCTGCGTCCACGTCAACTTAGTAGGCCCACAGGTCAGCCTTCGAACCGGTGCGCCCCATATGTCAGTGGGAGGAATCATTTTTTTCGCGTAATAAGGAGGCAGTTGCTTGCGTGCGGCCATGGACCATGGGGCTCCCTACTGTTAGGCTCTCCACGTACATCCCAATTCCGATGGCTGTCGTTTGTTGAATGTTGACCACGTTGAGCACGCCGCGCCTAGAGCACCAACGCGGTGGACAACGATGAGGCCTAGGAATGGAACGACCCGGAGCCGGCGAAGACACAACAGTGGATGCCCACGCTGAGGGGAGTATGACGGTTGACTGGTTTAGCTGCGGCGTGAGGCTGCCGTCACAGGAGAATAACAGGAGGTGCGGGTGGGTAGAGGGATGGCCAGGCCGGCGGAGGGAGTAATGTGGGCCGATGAAGCCTGCGCGGCATCACAGCCGACCACAAGAGGAGGTAGCAGACAGTCCCGCCGGCGCTGGTTTAGGCGGCTGGAGCAGGAAGATCAGAGATTGAAGAAGCACATCGGCCGTTGGATGGACATCCAACAGTCACTGCTGCTAGAATCGTGTGTTGACTATAAGTTGACAAAGCCTTGCGTAAACAAGTCAGCCTCGAAAACTGTGGCGTGTACAACCCATTTGCTATTATTTTTACAATTTACAGTCCATTTGCTAATTCATTTGGAATTTATTGCAGCCATTTTCCATTTTTTGAATTGCTACCCATTTTCTGGTCAGTATCAGGTTAAAAATTTTGAACTAAAAAATAAGCGAAATATTAAAAATTCGCATATTTTTGCTGGGGAACAAAATATTTTTAATCCAAAAATTAGTAGCCATACTAAAACTAATTTAAAAATAAAGTAATACTATGTTATGTTAAAATCCAATGAAATATAAAATATCAGTGAAGAACAAAAACAAAAAACGAAACTAATTGCCCATTTGCTATATATTTTTTGGAATTTGCAACCACTTTCATATTAC
The DNA here is from genome assembly GCA_011799875.1 of Thinopyrum elongatum. Lineage (NCBI taxonomy): Eukaryota > Viridiplantae > Streptophyta > Magnoliopsida > Poales > Poaceae > Thinopyrum > Thinopyrum elongatum. The sequence continues at coordinate 337,693,853 of CM022301.1, forward strand.
TTTTAAGATTTACTGCCCATACTCTCTGGCCAGGCCAGAATGCATCCCTCCTCATCTTCAAGATTTGCAGCCCAGTAAGTCGGAGAAAACAAATAGGCCTAGCTTGGGTATTCTTCGAAAAGAAATAGTGGGCTACCTATTTTCCCAAAGAAAAAACTGCTGGGCTGGTCATGTTGTTAGACGGGTCACAGAGACCACAGAACCCTGTTTATAGCCTGCTCCTCTGAACAAATCCTGAAAAAAAAGCGTTGTGCAATTCTGTCGTAAATTGACTATACGTTGACAATGATGTGGGTCCCAGATATCAGCAGGGTGGATTAGAGTAGAAAATCGAGGGGTGCATCTGAGTAGTAAAGAGGCGCTTGCTTGTATTCGGGAGTGGACCTGGTGGGTCCGTACTGTCATACTCACAACTATAGTCCTCTCCCGATTCACTATGTTGACAGGGCCGGACGGCGGCGCCGCTGCGAGCGCACCAAGGCGGAGGACGACGGCGAGGCCTCGGATGGGAATGAACAAGTGCCGGGGAACATGCGGCAGTATGGCCATAGGTGGAGGGGAGTACGAGGGTTCACTGGTTCTGGTGCGGGGTAGGCTGCCGTCGCCGGAGAAGAATAGGATGTCGGGGGGAGTAAAGGGATGGCTTGGCTAGCATTTCAGGGTACGACAGGGCGGTGATGCGTGCACGGTAGCGCAACCAGCCGTAGAAGGCAGGAACAGGCAGGCAAATTCAGAAGCCATGGGATAAAGTGGTGACGCCAGTGTGTTGGGCTGGGTTGGGCATTCTTATCAAAAAATAATAATGGACCAGAACTATTTACGACGTTCACTACGATTTGCATGGGTCCGCTGCTTGCAGGAAGAAAATGGTGGGAGAAAAAAGACTGGTCGCTATCCTTGCCTAAGAATAATATCGACTGAATGTAACGACACTCTCATAGGAAATAATATCCTCCTGTTAAACTTTGACTTTTCAAATTGTAAATTTAAAGAACTGATGCATGAGCATTTAGTTTTATTTATTTATTTATGTTTAGGGGACCATGAGCATGTACCTGGGCCGGATTCATGTGAGAGCCTCCTTTCAGTTAATTATGGGCTCCTCTATTGGGCCTTCATCACTGGGTTGCATGTGATCGACAAGTGGAAAGTGTGTTCCGTACCAAAAATAGTATGCGCTACGTATGGGGCACTAAAGGATGAGACCGTACAATGACTTCCAAAACATTGTGTTTGTCGTTCTAACAACACATTTATTCAACCAACAGATGAAATATATTACTGATTGTACATTGAAAACAGCAGCAGCAGCAACCAGGGCTGGGGGTGCAACAGAAGCAGTAAGCAGGCCAGAAGAGTAAAGACGCAACTCTCTCTTCCAAACCAAACATCAGCCAACATTACAAAAGGGCTACCAAAAAAGAACAAGTGTATGCATCAAACTAAATAAAGATCCTACTACACCAAGTGTACGCATCTAACTAACTGGCTCAGTTAGACGTTGCTATTTATTAAGCTGTGGAGATTGGCTGACGGCTTGAACCAGATGGGTGCCTGACGGGGGAAACTCCAGCCAGCAGGTCGAAGCCTGATACTTGCGACCCTCTCTCCTACTTTGGGCTGCAGAGCGTGGCGGCACATATCAGGGTATGGTGCATGGAGAGACACATGGTAGATGCCATCATGATCCTTGCCGTCGGTTATCTCCTGGTTAATCGGATAATTCAGTCCGAGAAACAGAGAGCGTGTACCAAGGCTACTTACCGGCATCCAGTCAAAAATTCCTGAAGGCCCAGAGAAGCTGGGATCCTGCTCAAAGACCTTGTAGTGACTATGATTGTAGTCCGCGAAACAACACGTCCGGTACTTGCGAACGATCCTCAATCCTTCACCGTCGTCTGATCGAGCCAGGAACCACCTGCAACTGCCATGCTGCTTTTCTTTGAAAGGTTCTGGGATTAGGAAGGGTAGGGACACCAGGCGGCCTACATCATCATATCAAGTTGGAGTCAAATAAAAAAGGGCTCGTACTGTAGTCAATCTTAAGAACAACATGTTATGAGCATGAATATATTTTCAGTAAATGTTGACAGTAATATAAGCAAGCCATCATGATATCAAAGGAAAGTAACATACTGCTATAACAGCTGTTTGTAGCGATGACTGGAGTAGGCCAGCAATACGTCCAGCCATATAAGGAGTCCACAGCGTAAATGAAGCCCTTGTGTTCAATAGCATCAGAGAACCATGGAGGATGTATGATCCTGCGATGGACGTGTAGATTTATCCACTTACCACAATGACCTGTTAGATAGGCGAGACCACGGTTGAAGAACGCAACTAGCCCGAAGTCTTTATAATTCGCAGATCTCATGGGCACTTGGCAGATTGCAACCTTGAGCAAATCAAACTTGGTATCATGTTGGCTACTGTAAGATTCGGAGTATTCTGGGCCGCGGTGCCAAAGCAGTGCAGTGTTAATCGAAGGAAGGGGGATCAATTGCCGGGTGTAGGCCTCCACGAGCATCCAGCTGCCGCGACCGTCGATGAGCACCATACAAGACGTGTTCATGCCGACCCAGTACATACCGTTAATGTAGTTGAGGGTGACGGGGATCGGATCGTAGTCAAGGGGGTTGATGCTCGCCACCCTACGATTGTTATGCTGCGTGACATGCCATTTCTGAAGATCAGGCGGCATCAGAAAGCAGGGAGCTGGCTTAAAAAGCTCCGGCCTGAGGGCTTTGAGTAAACGGTACAGCCCCGACGAGCACGCGACGAGCGGCATGGTACTGAGATTGTCCACACGCGAAACAATGAGCTTGATTACCTCTGTGTGGAACAAATTCCAGCCACTCTTTCGGCGGACGCTGCTTGGTTCTGCCAGTGTTAGTGTTTGGGTTTCGGAAGAGGGGGAAGGCGCCTAGCGGGGATGGAAGATTGGACGATTATGTGCGGACGAGGATGAAGAAGCGAATATGTGCTGCGGGAAGTGGACAGGTGATGATGGCAATGTAGAAGCAGCACGCCGCTTGACTTATGAGACACATCCCAGCAGCGTAGGGTCATATCGTTGCCAGACAACTTGCTTGAGTGATCACAGTACTAGTACAATAAACTACAGTACCTACTACTATGCCCGAGTAGTATAGTGGAGTAGGACTCTGCTCTACTACTAGCACTGGAGGAGTAGTATTATATTGTAAAATAGTTACAAACTTCAATGCCCGAGCGTGGAACGACTACGAACCGCCATCGGTGCTAACTCGAATCCCCAGCAAACGTTCGCTGGGAGACATGGCAGTTGCAAATCCCCGCGACGCAGTTCCAGTACGTGTGTAAGGGTGGCGGTTTTGTCAAATACTATGGCTTAAAAATAGGCCACCGTCGGATGGAAATCTGACGGTTATGTGGGATTCGCCAGGATTGGGCTCGTGGCGAACAATCGCCAGATATCATTACTAAAAAAAGGTTGAAACACCCAGGGCTAGAACTTGCACCGACTGACCACTAACAATGTTACTAACATAGTTGTAAAATGGTCAGAGAACCTGTCTACGTGGTGTTTGGAATTATATGCAAACTAGCAAGATGCCCGTGCATTGCACAGAACATCAAGATGCATTTTTTTACAAAACACCTGTTGTGATTGACCCATGCAGGAGTAATTTCATGTGTAAAAACTAATGATATCTCGAGAATTTCATCAAAAAAATGGTATCTCGAGAATTTCATCGAAAAAATGATATCTCGAGAAAAATGAGAGATAAGGTGAGGAGGAGTGGGGCGCGGTGGTGATTGGTGGTCGGACTTAGCGGAGGCATGGGGATGGACGACGCCGGCAGCGGCCACCATGCCAGATTGTTCCAGAGGCTTCCTTTTTTAATTACTCAACAATGAAGTTGTGGGAGATAAGGATGAACGAGAGAGGTGCGGGTATCCTTTTGCAAAATTGCCATAGTGTGCTTTCTATCCGTCAGATATAGATCGGACGGTCTGTATTGCAAGATGGCAGGCACACCATCATCACCAACTCGGTTTTTTATATTATTATAATAAGATAAGAAAACTAGCAAGATGCCCATGCGTTGCACGGAACATCAAGATGCATTTGTATGAGTAGTTTATCTTGTGGGAGAAAAGGATGAACGAGGGAAAGCCTTATTTGCAAATGTGGAGAGGGGTGTGGGTATCTTTTTACAAAATTGTCATAGTTTCCTTCCTATCCGTCAGATATAAATCGGACGACCTGTATTGCAGGATGGCAGGCACACCATCATCACCAACTCTGTTTTTTTATAAGAGTAGAGAAAAGTAGAGAGTAGAGAGTAGAGACTAGTAAAAGAAACGGAAGAAGTAGTAGTAAGTACACCATCTACCGCTTCGTGTGCTACTCCTGCGCTCCATGTGACGGGCGCAACGTCCCCTACAGCGACTCCTGTTTCATGGACGGCCTGGTCGATGCCTGCAAGGTGCCCTGCATCTATAAGAGTTTCGGCTGCGAGAGGTACGTCGACCAGCACTCGCTGGCGGAGCATAGTTCCAGATGCGCGCACGCACCCTGCTACTGCTATGAGTGCACGCCGCCGTTTAAGGGCTCGCCGGCGAGCCTCGTGCATCACCTCATGGCACCGTCCGGCAATCACTATTGGCCCACGGTGAACATCAAGTACGAGACGTGCTACCCGTTCGCCGCGCCGGAGTCGCTGGAGGATCACCGCCGCCTGCTAGTCGTGGAGGAGGACGGCATCGTCTTCCTCTTGGCCGTGGGCACCGGCAAGGCCCGCGCAGGCCGCCGCCCCGTCTCTGTAGTGTGCATTAGGGGCAACGCCGCTGACGCTGACACGAGGCCGCTGTACTGGTGCGTGCTCACTGTTACTACCCCTCCGGCGTACGAGGGCGACCTCGGCGCCTCCCTCACGCTGAATGGGACTGTGCCGAGCTGCTCCGTTCCCGGCAATGTGGACATGGAAGAGGCCTGGTATGATTTTCACCCCAAGATGATGCACGGGAACTCCAAGGAGGTTCACCTGGGCATATGCATTACCAAGTTAACTGTTCATCATTAGTCTTCGCTCAATGTAAGCCGCTGTTTAATTAAGCATGTGGACACTTCTTATTTATATAGTATAGAACCTTCCATGCATGATCTTGCTCAATTAGAGTATCGCGTTTGAATAAAAGTGTATCCATTTATGGTTTAGTCTAAAATCTTCCATGTATGCTGTTGCTCCATTATTAGAGTTCTGGCTTGCCATTTATAAGATTAATTGTGAATTTTTACTACAGTAATGATGAAAGACTTATGATAAACCATTTCTTACATCTCCTCTGCCCTCTCCCAAGTCATCCTGATTTACATTCATGGTGGTCTAGAAAAAAAAACAAAATCGATACTCAAAAAATAATTCTTAAAGATCATTTCTTGCAAAGCACAATAAGTGTTATTTCTTCAAAAGTTTTGGATGCAGGTAGAACAGTTGAACACTTTTGTTTGCAAAAGATACTTTTTTTTATCTATTTAGCCTACATTTACTATTCACCCAGATGCTTGTGAGCTCTAGAGAAGAAATAATATCCGAAGAAACCTATCGATACTCGTTACACACGAGATGACCCCCACATACTTTGTCAAAATAAACAACTCCCCGATCAATGCATTTCACTGTTCCGTGTGTTGCACGGGCACCTTACTATATATAGTACGACCATAAATTTAACTAACATTATATATAGTACGATAAATGCTCATGCATGTCACCAAAAATTATATCATTGAAAACTATGTTCAAATACGAATCCAACGATATAGTTTTTGTTGACATGCACTAACATTTTGTCAGTTAAATCTTCAGTCAAATTACATGCGGGACTAATAAACCACGACAGAGGTAGTACTAGTGTAGAGGGCGGCACTGCACGGGAGTCTCACCCCGCTTGTGACGTGGCAGTAAAGCCGTCATATCACAAAACCCCACCACTCCCAGTAATAAGTGGCCTGGTAAAATAAATGGACAAGCAACCATCACATCCCTCTGTCCTTTTTGCATTTCATCTCTCTGCATTTACTTTGTCCGGTTCATCTCGCACACTCGATCCCTAGCTACTACTCCTAGTATCTCTACCTACTACTCCTAGTAGTAGTACTCAAGTTGGAATTCCAATTGCACGGCACAACTTGTTAGGTAAAAAATTCGATATAGGGTGTACGAAGCGGTTTTGGAATTTGCATGCCTTCTCGACCAGTGAGATACTCCGTACAAAGTACGATAGAGAAATAACCACAGAGAGAAGGAAGCTAAAGTAAACATTCAAACGAGCATTTTGCATTTCTTTTGCATTGAATCGTTTCACAAGCTTGACTAGTACTGTTCTTCTACTTTTACAAAAACCGCATCGTAATGTTAAAACGTGCATTTGCACGTGTGTGTATACATAATAGTAGTAGTACAGTCTACAAGCATATATAGAGAGAGACATGTACTGCGATATATAGTTAAGTTTGTGCTATATGCACGTACTTACAAATGCTTACGGATACACAAGGTTTCCAAACTTTTCCTTTTAGCTCGTTTTAAAAAAAAACTTTTCTTTTTACATACTTAATTAACGAAGCTAATAATTCCCGAATGTTCGGGATTTATCATTTCCGTCCCAAAACTAATGAGATCGCCTTACGACACTAAATTATTCCTAATAAAAGCCACGGCGCTGGGTGGAGCGCTTGCGGCGCGCCACGAGTGCCCTCGTGCGCGGCCGTTTCCCACCCCGGCGACACAACGCCTCTTCCTCGGCCTCGCAACTCGCGAGATGCTGATTGGCGGCTTGCCGGCGGGTGAGTGCGATCTCACCGGTCTGGTGATCCGGCGCCAACAGGTACTCCTCCTCGCTAGAAGCGTGCACCCGGTCCACGTACCGCCAAGCGTAGATGAGGCGCTTGGGCCCGACTGCACTCAGGGCTTTGGCATGGGCGTCCTCCGCCACCAACACGGCCCTCGCACGAGCCTTCTGCCACAGAGCCAATTGCCTGACTCTCTCGGACGCGACATAGGCGTGCCAGACAGCATGCCTCGCGGCGCGCTTCTCTTCCTCGGCCTTCTTCTCCGCCTCTCTTTTGGCGCGCTCTGCCGAAGGCAAAGTCTTCCACAAGGCGACCTTCATTTCTTTTAAAAGCTCCTCCAAGCTAGGGGGCTCGGTGGGTGGCGCGACGTTCTCCTCGTAGCGGGGAGCCGACGCGTCCTCCGATGCGCGTGGTGGCGAGAGTGGGAATGCCGACGCGTCCACCTCGACGTGTCACGGCGAGGAGCGGAACACCGATGCGTCATCCTCCACTGGTGGCAGCGAGGAATGGAACGCCAACGTGTCGTCCTCGACTAGTGGCGGCGAGGAACGGAACGGCGACGCATGACCCTCCGCGCGGGGCAGCGAGGGGCGCCTAGGGCTTGGGAGGGGCGATGCCATGGTGGTCGACGGGTCCTTAGTTGAGAGGGAGGAGGAGGAGATAAAGGTGATGAATGTGAGCGTTCTTCCGAATGCCGTGGGAGGCGCAGTAATTATAGCGAGCAATGCCACATCTACGTAAGATATGTTGCGTGATTAATGTAACAACTATGTGGGCATATTTTTGTTGGAGTAAATTACGGGGGAGGGGAGGAGTGAAAATATTGCTGGTCAGAACGGATTGGACGAGCGCGTTGGGAGGAGAGTCATGCATGCAGATTGTTTTCACACGTGGAGGAGTGGTGGGACTGCCGGAGGGAGACGGAGTGTCAAGCATGCAGATTGTTTTCACACATGATGGAGAGGAAAATATTTGGAGATTTGTGAAGAACAAGAGCATTAATTGAGTACTTTTGCAGACTACAAAAACTATTCCACCGCCTCTATCTTCGTAAAGAGTAGGTGAGATTTTTGAATCGAGCCCTTTAAACAAGAAGGGAGGTAGTAGTAGTACTCTAACCTTGTTGTGATGATTATATATGAGATGGCAATATCATAACACACCTAGACGGAGGAACTAGTCTGCATCGTGCATATAAGTTTTGTCTTAAGTCAAAGTACCTCTACTTTGATCAAACTTATAGAAAAATGTATCAACATTCACAATGTCAAATCAATATTTTTATATTCATTATGAAATGTAGTTTCATAAAATATATATTTGTTATTATAGATATTGATATTTTAAGTATAAATTTGGTCAAACTTTGACTTGGCACAAATCTTACGCGGAGTAAAAGGGACCAGAGAGAGTATCATGCTTGCGGAGTAGGCAAAAAAATTGCTTATTAATAGCCGTCCGAAGTCTCAAAGGGCGCGACCGCGCGAGGGAGGCGAAGGTCGTGGGAGGCGCGACAGTTGACGGAATTAAGTGAAAGTTATATGCACACGCCGGCATGGCGTGCAAACACGCGGAAGCTATACCGTCAGGCCTACAATGTGGGTCTAGTAGACATTACATCTAGTGGGTCCCGCATAGTACTCGAGAACTCTTTGGGGGCATGCAGCTGTTTATCCACCGGGCAAGCCACCACCCTACGTCGTTCGCACGCCTTACTCGTCCCCGTCTTCTACCTTACAATAGTTCGCTCCCAGTCATGCCGTCCTTTCACATTACACCAGTTCCACTTCTCCTAACATGCCTCCAAAATCCATGGCCTCCCAAATGTCCATGATCGGCGGTGAGTACAAGGTTAGAACCGTCACCGGCGATGAGTTCATCGTCATCTACACCCGTACATCCGCGAAGGTGGAAGCATGCCTTGCTCACTTCCTACACATGTTCGAAAGTTCAAAGGATGAGTGGGTCGCTGGGGTAGATGTTGAGTACACCTTAGTCCTGGAAAGGAAGAAGCTTCTAAAGGAGGCAGAGATGAAGAAGCCCGCCGTGATCCAAGTTTGCGTACATAATGTGTGCTTGGTCTACCACATATGCCATGCCGACGTTAGGTGCCAGGATTTTGAGTTCTTCCTCAAGGACAAAAGAGTGAAATTCATTACTGTAGACTTTACAAACGACTGGAGAGTCCTGGGTCGGATAGGCCTTGTTGTAGGCCAGCCCTTCGATCTCTAGAAGGAAAGCCTGGTGTCCTCCTCTCAGCCTTCAATGCTGACCCTGGCAGCAGCCATGATTGATCCTTCGTACGATGAACTAAAGAAACTTCACCCCAAGTTTCATCATGCATGGGAGTCGAAGACACTAGATGAAGATCACATCGTGTACGCAGCAACGGATGCCTACCTTTGTTTAAATATCTACAAGGGTTGGATGAAGAAGTAGAGCTAGTGTCCAGTTCAAGCAAAGAAGTGTCAGCGAAGAGGAAAAGGAAGAGGGACGAGGACGAAGTCGAGGAAGTGGACGAGGACTCCGAGCAAGGTGGCAGTGCCGTTGCTCATGCTGGTTCTACTGCAGTGTCAAGCGGACTAGTTGCTTAGTTTTATTTCAGGGGTGTGTTGTGCTGAGCCCCCATCAGAACAATGTTACTATGTTCTTTCTGGTTGTTTGAACTCTTTAGTACGTACTAGTATGTCTAACTACTATTCTTCTTCTGGTTGGTACTACTACTCGTTTCTTCGCATTCCTACTGTACTTAATACGTACTAGTAGTATAATTTGGGTCAGTCGATTTGTGAAAGAAGAAGTTCGCCGGAGCAAAGGAAGAAGACGGCAGAGAAGCTGCCCCAGTATATACATTACGGTGGCAGGGTGCCCATGATATCTTATGAGTGTTGGGTGTGGAATGCAGTTCGCCGAAAAAAATGGATCGTGCCCGGGGTTAAACGGATGGCGGGGGTGGGGCGGAGCATGGCGGTGGCAGGCGGTTCAGGGGAGGGCTGGGCGGTGGTGGCAGGCGGTTAGGCCTGTGGCGGGCTGGGCGGTGGCGGCAGGCGGTTAGGCCAGTGGCGGGTTGGCGGCTCGAAGGTTGAGAGAGAAGATGAATAGTGCATCATTTTTGGAGGATGAAGAAGCCCTTCTGGTCGTCTATGCTGCATCCAACGGCTCACAAGACTTGACTGGCCCAAATTCTTCCTTCAGATTGCATTATCCACGTGGCATTGAAGGTCTCGAAGGTAGATTCCATGTCCGCACCTGGTTTGCGGGCTCGGCGCGGGCGCGACCGGCTTCTGCCACGATAGCCACAATGCGAGCCTCCTCCGAGCGGGCGGAGACGAAAATGACACGCTAGCTCCTCCTCGCCGGCGTGCTGGAGCACGTCCTCGCCCTCCTCCTCTTTGTACGCTGCAGGCATAGACGCGGCTCGACCTGCTCGCATGCTTGGCAGCGTGGCATCATCGCGAGGAGGGACTGCAGACGACATGAGCGGGCGAGGGGTTGAGATCCTTTGCAGTACCGTACGGTGCTATAGTGCAGATCACATGTGGAGCCGGGTCCCACATAGCAGCGATGGTACTGCACCGTATAGTACAGCAACGATTGTACGCATGCGCAACGGCGGCGGCGGCATATTGATGAGTGCGCTTATGGGAGCTTGGTTATAGGGTTGGTCAAACTTAAAAGAACACCGTACTAGTACACGTAATCCTGTGCAAGCACGTGCATCGCGGCCGCGCTTATACACCACATTAGTTAGCACAGCATCGATACGGAATCCTGTGCAAGCGCGTGCACCGCTGCCGCAAGGTCGATCGAAAGGTGCATCACGTGTCGCGCTGGAAGGACATCGACCGAACCTTTTTGTGTGTGTGAAAACAATCCCCGAATATTACTCTACTTTTTTTTGCTGGAAAAGTTCTTCATGCTACAATATTTCCATATATTTGTATTTAGCTTCAGTTCGTGATTATTTTGGATTTGGACGTTTTAGGTGCCCCCTACAAAATAATAATAATAGAGATTATGTCTGTGTAACAGAGAGAGAACGCGTGTATGTGTCTATATGTGTGTTGTGCCGGAAGGGCAATGTGGAGATGGTGTGCGTGTGATAGTCATAGAGAGGTGTGAATGTGCAAATGATCATGGATGAGTGAGACATAGAGATATGCCGAGATGTTGTGTATACATGAGAGAACGGTCTTCTATTTTGTGTTTTTTGTGTGTGTGTGTGTGAGAGAGAGAGGAGCATCCGTAACCCAACAACCATCTCTCTTGATTCGACCGTCCTCGCACAATCGCATGTAACACATGCATCAACGCACACATTTTGACACCCTCACTCAGCCCCTGCCCGCCTCAAGGCCCCTACATCACTCTCTATCTCGCACACACAATCTCTTCGTGAAAACCCTATTGGCATGCATCTACCTCTCCGTCACATACACACCATGTACCAAGCACACACATTTCTCTCTCGCTATGTCTCTTTGCCTCGCCAACACACTCCCCATAGTCCTATCTTTGTATCCCGCACACGAACTCTTTATATTGCTTAAACATTGACGCACACGATGTATTTGTCTTGCACCATTAGCCTCTCTCGCATGCTCACTATGCACACACATTCTCTCCATAGGTTTGATTTCTCTCAATATTTGACACACACACAGCCCCCCCCCCCCGAGCACAATCTCCATCCCCATCCAAGATTATATAGCGACCACTTTCTCTGGTGCTTATCTGCACCCCCACTTAAGAGTAGGCAGGGGAGGTTGATTCAATGTAGGTGCTGTGGCTGAGAATGGGATTAGTCAAATCGTGCTTGTGGAAAGAAAAGGTGGTGGCAATAGAGGCAGTATATAGAGGGTCGGGTGGAGGAAGGATGGGGAGAGGAGAGAGGTACGGTTAGAGGGGTAGATGGCGGGAGTGGGGGTGGTACTTGAGAGATAGGAGAAGAAAGGGATACACCACCTTGATCTCTTCAAGGAGGGCATCGGGAAGAATGAAGACGACGACCAGACCGCACTAGAGACAGCGAGGTCATTTGGAAGCAGGATGATGTGACGACGGCTGAGTAAATCCTTCCCCCCCTCTCTCTCTCCCCCTCCCTCCCTCCCGCACAAAATTATTAATCCCTCGGCCCACAAGATTCCCCTCTAGTCCACGTTCTTTTGAGCTCTGTCATCAAACCATTTTTCTCTTCTCCTTCCACATGTACAAAATCTCGATGGACACACATCTCACTCCTTATATTACATGTCTCCATCTTTCTCACAGACCTAACTTCTTCCTCCGTATACATACATATATATATATATATATATATATATATATCCCTCTCTCGCACACTTCCTCTCTCTCTCTCTCTCTCTCTCTCTCTATCTCCCTCCCTCTCTCTCTCTCTCTCTCGGTTTCTCTCCTACTCTCTCGCCCACATATATACAATCTTTCCCGTCCTCTGTCTCTTTCTTCCACTAGGTGTATATCTTGTGTGTTGAGCGCATGCATCTCTCTCCCGCCATTGCTCCATCTTCACAAACTCTCTACGTTTAATTAACACACTGGGATGTGTTCGGAAAATTGCTTTACACTGGATCATGTAGAGTTATGGTTGGTTTTGTTGCATCCAACAAATTAATAACTATGAAATGCATTTAGATTTTCATTTGAGTTGGATTATGTGGGTTTGAGCATATTGTGAAGTACTATAGACCTGGTATTCATCTTGGAAATCAACAACAATTCTAAATATTGAATTGTATAAACCATTACAACAATTGCAACAAATAATTAATGCCACGACAAACTAAGAAAACAGATGTGTACTCCCTCCGTTTTTATTTAAGTCCGTGTATTAGCATTGGTCAAAGTCAAGTTTTGTAAACTCTGACAAAGTTTATAAACAAGAATATTAACATATACAATAACAAATAAATACCATTAGATTCATTATTGAATGTACTTTCACATCATACAGATTTGTTATGGTAAATGTTTATATTTTTTTCTATAAACTTGGTCAAACTGTAGGAAGTCTGGCATCAGTGAAACCTAATATGTAGAGTAAATAAAAACAGAGGGAGTACAGTACTCCTGGCTGCTCAGCCCAATCACTCAACACGCCAGACGGGGAGTAGGGAGTAGTACAGTGTTACAAATTTTCAGGTCGGCGGCAAAATCTCCCGCTTCCATCGAGATCTCCAGTGACTCAGATTCGACCAATGCAAAGTTACCATCATACCCTTGGTCGAACAGGCCGACGGATCCTGGTTGGTCGGGGGCTGTTTTGGTAACTTCATGTCCACGCCACCCATCCAACCCCACCCCGGCACCCAGAGTACTCCTCATTACTCCCCATTTTCTATCCCCACCGCAAGATAGACTTCTCCACGGGACCGCAACACCTTCGTGCCCCTCCTCTTCTTCATCGGCGCACTCGTCCACCGCAGCACATCTGCCTCATCGACGACATCATACGCCGCACTGGAGCCGGTCCGCCGTCGCCATCGTACAGGGAGCCGCTTCCTCGGTGCCGTCTTCCACGGTCTCGGATCTGCTTCCCGGAAGTCGGCACCAAGCACAGCAGCACCACCGTCGTCGACAATGAACTGACTCCCGTTGCCGACCATGATGCACAGACGCCGCCACGACCTTCGTACTCCTCCTCGATTGGTAATGTGTATATTGATTCTCTTAGCAGTACATGTGCAGTTCCGATTATGTTCATACCTACCCTTCAAATTTCCTGGTTGCTATTATTCTGGTAAAAGTAAATGGTTATAGCTTGCATTGTCCAACAGAATATCATCTTGTAATTGTGCGTCGCTCCTGTATTGCGTTGTGCTTGTGTAGGTTCTTCATCTATAACCAGTAGTGTCGCAAATGATGGATAGTTTTTTAGAATAGCAGGGAAGTGATCCCCCTATTCTATTCACTCAAAATGAAACCACAATGTAGTTCTAGCAAAGTTGAAGAGCCACATAGTAGGGTATTAAAAATCACTCGTGCTAATATGGCACATAAGTGCTTTAATGTTGCCCACAAGATGCGTGAGTATTACTATATTTTTCTTGCCATGTTGAGATTTTAAAACTATGAATGCGAACATGCAGAGGAGCAATGAAGACCAAATACGGGATGTTGGGGACGTCTTCAGGGAACGTCGCAAGTTAAAGAGGAGCTGCACCGAACCTGTAAAATGAGCTTTGGTAAGTAGTAACAACCTTTCAATTACTTTGACATTGAGAACCTGACTAGCAGTGCTGGATGTTTTGTGTGTCCTTGATGGTTTCGTTAATGAAATCAGAGGGAGCCCCCTCTTTTGATCATTTTTTTTAAAATTTGACATGGTGTGTGGCTGGGCTGGGGCATCCGGCTTTAGATGTTAGGGTTTGGTGCGATGTCCGTTTGGTATTAGGCCCGGACATTTGGCACACCTTCATCAATGGGATAGGAGTACCAACAGGTGTTGCCTAGATGGTGGCTTCTGGCTGACTGATGTATTACTTTGTATGGCCTTTGTGAATAATTAATAAGATGGCCGCATGCATCGTCCAGATGCAGAGGCTGGGGGTCTACGCTCCTTTAAAAAAAATAGTAGTGAACACAGGACCAGGCCAGGGCTCTGAGCCCAAAACAGCGTCAAACAATGTTCTCTGCTTGGCTAGGGTTCTTGCCATGCAATCCAGCAGTGTGGTAGATTATTAAACAATAATAGGCGAGACAAACAATTTCCTATACACTTGATTAGGCTCTTAATCATTTGTAGGATCTCAATTTACTCAGTGGACCCACCATGCCTCAGGATGAATCTTTTGTAATTTGGTGTTGAAGCTAGTCAGTCAAACGCGCCTACAGACGCCCTGGAGATCATCTGGTTGCCGGTTGTTTTGCTGCAGCAACCCTTGGCTTAGTGCACCCCTCTGCTGGTTTTTCTATTTCTCTTAGCCTCGTGCTCTTCGATGTATATGTCGTAGTTTCTATAAGTTGGCTCTGCTTGATATGCAATAAGCATAGTCTTAATCGTCCTAATGCTTTCCTTTTTAGCTTGATGTAGGAAGTGGGTGTTCTCACCTTGCAGTCTATTTTTATATTTCTCCTTTTGAATTCACTTATCCTAGTCCTGTTTATCGGGCTTCTACTTAATGGATTTGGGGAGCTCTGACTATTGATCTAAAAAAGAAGTAACTTCTTCATGTTAGGAAGCAGTTCCTGCGAGGAGGGAAGTATGGTCAACCTCGAGATCATGTTTCCAAAATGAGGCTGGATTACACACAAGGTGCCATTTCCCTAATGATGTCGGATTAGACACAAGGTGCAAATTCCGAGATGATGCTGGATTATTCACAAGCCAGGTGGAGTCGTCAAGTGTCTGTGTCCTTGTTGCTCTAGTAAAGGTTGAAAGAAAGCGTGCAACAGCCCTTGAGAATGTAGCTGAGTTCCTGAAGAAGCAAAAAGAGCAATCAGATGCTCTCTTCACCCAAGCCAAAGAAGAGATGGAAGAAGCCAGAACGAAGCTAGTAGAGGCAGAGCAGGCTAGGCATCTCCTGCTATCTAAAACTGTTGTCAATAAAAAAAATTAGTCATAATAGCTAGGTTCAAATGTTTATCCAGTCAGCATGCCTGTTGTGATGTCCGTGTATCTACTGATGTGGCACAAAATAATTTTTTTTCGGGTCATGTAATAACAGCCATTACTTTCTGAACAATAACATACAAACCATTGGACATGGTATATTTCACACGAAAGCTGAGGGAGTCATGGACTAAGGGGTCCTCGGGGCGACGGCCCATTGTACATGGGCCGGACTGGTGGAGCCATATGGTGACCAGAGATCTATGAAGCCGTGGTGTACCCTCCAAGTCAAGGATGGACGAGATCTCTTTCCCTCTTGTTGTAATATATCTCCGGTAACCCTAACCCTATCGGTGTCTATATAAACCGAGGGTTGTAGTCATTAGGGTTAGACCTACATTCATCACCTCTTAGCCTTAGGGTTTAGCTCATGCTGATCTCGAGGTAGATCTACTCTGTAAACCATGTTATAAATTCAATACAATCAAGCAAGACGTAGGGTTTTACCTCTTCTAGAGGGCCCGAACCTGGGTAAACACTGTGTTCGTCGTCCCTTGTTACCCATCGACCCTAGATCCACAGCTCGGGGCCCCCTACCCCGAGGTCTGCCGGTTTTGACACCGACATTGGTGCTTTCATTGAGAGTTCCACTGTGGGGTCGCTCAAAGGATCGATGGCTCGCTTGATCATAGGAGAAGGCGCCGGATCCGGGGACTTCTTCGTCCCTGGTCAACTCTTCGCGTTCGGCAGCATCGTGCTGCACACCGACCCGACTGGTCGTTTGGATCAGATCGACAACTTCGCCCCCGAACACCGAATTCGATTCGGCAACCTGGAATATGTGGCGGACTCATGGGGCGATCTGGTCTTCGCCGGACTGACTACCCCTTCCCACACCCACGCAGGCCTCGTTGTGCCTACCATGGAGTCTCCCTTCGATCCGATCTATGGATCGGCCCTAGCAACTTTGAGCCAGGAGAGCTCCGCTTCGAGCGCCGGCCAGACTCCACCTTCGCCCGAACCCATCATGTTGGCGGAGGACTTATCCCCGACCTTCGAGGCAGGATCTGGAGGCAGAAGCCAAGAGTCAATCTCGGCCGAACTGTTCCTCCACAATGCTCACCCAGCCTTGAGCTCCCACGATGAAGTGGCGGCCGATGGCCAGGAATTACCCTCGGCCCGAAGCAACTCGATCTCAAGCCCCGGCGTGGAATCCACACGCAGGGATCAAAATCCGTCCTTGACTTCCGATGACTGTCCGGACCCGATCGAGGATCCGGTTCCGCATCCCGAGCTTAGCTTGGCCTGTAGAAATCAAGGACTGGCTAGGGCAGTGACTGCCCCCATTACAATGGAATCTGGCCCAGAGCCCTCGAGTTCGGCGACCCTTGCTATGATAAACGAGGCGTTGGACCAAATTCAGAAAATGACTATCCAGGAGGACCTCTCCCCCGCTCACGGTCATCAACCCGTCGAGGCGTACTATAGGGAATTTTGTGTCCCACCCACCACCCACTTGGTAGCCACTATCGATGATTTAACCGATATGCTAGACTATAATTCGGAGAATACCGAATACATGGACGAGGGGGACGGAGCCACGGCCAATGTCGATGTTGCCCCCCCGTCACCGACCGCTGGTCGGCCACTTCCACCAACGACATTTACATGGTGGACACCCCCAGAGATGGCGACGGCACTCCCAATCAGGACAGAGGCAAGCCCAGAGATGAGCCGCCCAAACACCGAAAATAGCACCGTCGATCAAATCCACGTCGAAGCCATGTGAGCAACATGGACTCTGCGGAGAACGGCACCGTAAATAATATGGATGACCTCACCTGAGACACAGCCTTCGAACATCATCAGGATGACCCTGCGGGGCAGGAGGACCCGCTCAATTCAGAAAACCCTGACGACTCTGAGGATAGCAACTACCTCCCACTCTCTGAAGAGGAGACCAGTCTTGGGGAGGATGATTTCATCGTCCCCGAACACCCTCTGGAGCAGGAACGGTTCAAGCGGATGCTTCTAGCCACCGCCGTAGCCTAAAGAAACAAAAACGCAAAATCAAAGCCGAACAGGACACCCTCAACGACCGATGGACTAAAGTCCTAGCTGCCGAAGAGGAGTATGGCCGCGAACAGCGAACCAAGAGTTATCCCAAGCGAAGGCTGTTGCCCCAGTTCGACGACGAGGCCGTAGAGCCAACACGCCCGACGTATACAAACGCCGAACAGCCGGACCGCCACCCTAGAGGGCGGGACAGGGAAGCTGACGAGGCCGAACACCAAGCCGCCCACCTCGCCGTCACGACAAGGATCAAGTGCGGCCCACTTACGAGTACGACCTCCGCCATGACCTAGACGCTCGTGGAGGCTGTACCAGGTCCATCTACGGACCCAGAGAGGACTCGCCCGCTTACCGGGAAGGATACTACGATCGGCTAAACCGAAACGATAGAATCCGGGAGCAACAACAGGCTCGGAGGGCCGAGGACCTCCGACGCGATGTAGCCCGCATTCGGGGCGCCGCACACCCCCTGTGTTTTATAGAAAGGGTGATGCAATACCAATTCCCGGAAGGCTTCAAGCCCGTGAACATCAAATCATATGACGGAACCACAGATCCAGCCGTATGGATAGAGGATTTCCTCCTGCACATACACATGGCGCGAGGAGATGACCTCCACGCCATTAAATATCTGCCGCTAAAGCTTAAAGGTCCAGCTCGACACTGGTTGAACAGCCTTCCCGAAGACTCTATAGGCTGCTGGTTAGAGCGAGGACGCTTTTCGAGCAAACTTTCAGGGCACCTATGTCCGGCCTCCAGACGCTGACGACCTAAATCGCATCACACAACAACCCGGAGAGTCTGCCCGATAATTTTGGAACCAATTCCTGACTAAGAAAAACCAGATAGTCGACTGTCCGGATGCCGAAGCCTTGGCTGCCTTCAAGCATAGTGTCAAGGACGAATGGCTCGTCCGACAGCTCGGCCAGGACAAACCAAGAACTATGGCAGCCCTTACTTCCCTCATGACCCGCTTTTGCGCGGGCGAGGACAGTTGGCTTGCTCGCAAGAACACCAACCCAGACACACCTGGTACCTCCGAGGTTCGGGACAGAAATGGAAAGCCCCGACGTAGCAAGAATAAACGTCGCCACAATGACGGTGAGGGCGAGGATACGGCAGTAAATGTCGGATTCCGAAACCAAAAGTCCGGACCCCGAAAGAAAGCCCCTAAAGGCAACAATGATGGCCCATCCAGACTAGATACAATTCTGGACAGGCCTTGTCAGATCCACGGCACAACAGAGAAGCCCGCCAACCACTCCCACCAAAATTGTTGGGTGATCAAACAGGCCGGCAAACTCACAGCCAAAGACTCGGGCAAAAGCCCATGAAGCGAGGACGATGACGAGCCCCCAGGCTGAATAGTGGAGGCCAGAAACCCTTCCCTTCCGAGGTCAAGACGGTAAACATGATTTACGCAACCCATATAACGAAGAAGGAGAGGAAACAAGCACTACGAGACGTATACTCCATCGAGCTAGTAGCGCCGAGGTTCAACCCATGGTCAGCTTGCCCAATCATGTTCGATCGCAGGGATCATCCCACCAGCATACGCCATGGAGGGTCCGCAGCCTTAGTGCGAGACCCCATCATCGATGGATTCCACCTCACTAGAGTCCTAATGGACGGAGGTAGAAGTCTCAATCTGATATATGAAGACACAGTGAGGAAAATGGGGATCGACCCATCAAGGATTAAACCCAGTAACACCACCTTTAAGGGGGTCATTCCGGGAGTGGAGGCCCGCTGCACGGGCACCATGACGCTTGAAGTAGTGTTCGGATCTCCGGATAACTTCCGAAGCGAGGACTTGATCTTCGATATTGCACCCTTTCGCAGTGGATATCACGCCCTCCTCGGCCGAACAACGTTCGCCAAATTCAATGTCGTTCTGCATTACATGTACCTGAAGTTGAAAATGCCTGGTCCCTCGGGTGTCATAACTATCAACGACAACACAGAACACTCACTTCGAACCGAAGAGCACACTGCGGCCCTAGCAGCCGAAGACCACACCGGCCAATATAGGCCCGGGTGCCGACCCGCCGTGAAGGCTGGCGACAATAGTAAACGGGTTCGAACCCGTTCCCCGTCATGGGAACCCGCATGCGTTCGCCGCAAATAGGGATACACGCCCCACGGCACGCCCACATTCTTCACGCTCCACGTGCCTCGTCAGCACAACTTCGCACTCAAAATACCATGGGCAGCCGTGAGGCATATATTAATCCGAAGTACATGTTCGGTTAAACCAAACTTCAGAATTACCTCGTCTTCGGACGACTTGGGGACCAATTCTGGATACCCCCAAGCATAAAGCTCCATCGGCGGGGTCCTCGTCCATCAAGGTCTCATTGAAGGTCCCAACCCCCACCTATCAGAAGCAAAGGCGCAGACGTGCAGTAGGGCACAGTGAAGGCTTCAACTCACGCATCAAGGCCCTGCGTCAACCTTTACTTTGTAAAACTTTCTTTCTATTTTCTCTTACAAGTACTGCCTTTGTAGTTCGAATTGTACGGATAGACGCCCCGAGCTTACGAGAAGTAATAAAAATACCCTTTATGGTGTTCGGATATCCGCATTCTGCGACTTGTCTATCCCCTTTCCGATTCTCTCCGCGCTCTTCGAACAGCCCAACATGAAAATATTAAACAGTCAAGAGTTCAATTTATATATCAGCTCAATATCTCCAAGTCCGGCACCGCTTTCTGTTAGGTGTCTAGCGTCTCGGATATTGCACTATATGCATCTGTTCCGAACTATGTCTTGGGTCAATAGTTGGGTTGCCTGGCTCCTGTGCTTGCCTCTTATGTTCCGCATGTTCGGCTAAGAGGGCAAAGGGAGAACCCCTGCGATTGTACTTCTGGTTTGCCCGGTCAAGTACCTCAAGAGGAAAAAGCCGAAAACTGACCGTCATAGTAAGTGCGAACGGGTTCGCGATCCGATGATGAGGTTCGACTCTAAAAATCATTGGCGATTTCGCCGTGTCACACGAAGGGTTCGTCTTAACACAAACCATGTGATCGGAAGGGGTAGGTTTTGATCCCCAAGTACATCACAATACATCGGGGCCTAGTCCCTAGTCCCCACCATCAAGCTCCTAGGGCTAAGTGAAAGTAGTAAAACTGAATAGTGGGATCGCCGGGTTTCGCTCCCACACTACCGCCTCCGGGCACCAAGACGTTGGCCAAGGGTAACAGTGCGGAGATGAAACACCCCTCGTGATATTCACTTGGGGGCTGAAGCCGATGACTGGTAGCTTTCAGAATAAACATACGGCCACACAGGAGTCAAAATTTAATCATTACAATATCAAATAAGTCCGTCGGACGCATAATAAAGCATAAGTCCCACTTGATACAAACTTAATACAACTACTCAAACATTACATCTTTCGAACACTGGCCCTCTATCGCCCACGATCTGGTTATCACCTGCGCGAAGTACTGCTCGGGGCGGCGATGCTCCTTCCCCTTGGGCGGAGGACCAGTGGCCATCTCCATTGGATTAATCCTCGGCCAATGCACCATGGTCTTCACAAACGCGAGCCTCGCCCCCTCAAGGCGCGTTGACCGCTTTACGGCGTCAATCCGGAGCGGCACCTCCCGCAGCTTATGCATAAGGCCGAAGTAGGTGTTCGGAATGGGCTCGGGCGGCCACAGGTTGACACAGAGGTCCTTCAGGGCCAGCTCCAACATCCGATGCATCTCCATCAGCTGCTTCATTTGATCGCTTAGAAGGGGGGGGGGGGGTGCTCGGAGTCCGGAAACTGTGACCAGAAGAGCCGTTGCATTGAGTCCTCCTCGAGGGTGGCATAGTGCCTCGCCGCGGCCGCCGCATTCTTCGGAAGTTCGGCGAAGACGCCTACAGAGCGCCAGACCTGCGTCAGCAGGGCGAACCTGTTGCCTCCGAACACACTCTGCAGTAAGTATTTCTTACCATTTGCAATTTGCACGGCTTGGCGGAGCTCCTCCTGGATGTAACACCCCCTGTATTAAGCTACAGTGATCACCCTTTTGATGAGGCCATGTCATCATGATTAATAGTGCATAATCATCATTAGCATCACATTGCATTTCAACTCCTAAGTCAAATTCAAATTTAAATGAAAGTGGGATATAAAAGTTGTCCAACATAGAAACTAAAATGTCAGATAAATAACAAATATCCCCTTCCTCGGATAAACGATCTGTATGATCAACTGGCGGGTTCATCAGTGTTCTCTAAACTCGACTTAAGGTTGGGTTACCACCAGATCCGTGTTCGTGAAGAGGATATCCCAAAGACCGCCTTCGTTACTCGATATGGCTCATACGAGTACACTGTCATGTCATTCGGCTTAACCAATGCTCCCGCCACATTCTCCCGCCTGATGAATTATATATTCATGGAATACCTTGACAAGTTCGTCGTGGTTTACTTGGATGATATCCTAGTATACTCCAAGAACAAAGAGGAACATGCTGAACATCTTCGACTTGTTCTGGAGAAACTTCGAGAACATCAACTATATGCTAAGTTTTCCAAGTGTGAATTCTGGCTTCCCGAAGTAACATACCTTGGGCATGTCATCTCCAAGGATGGAATTGCCGTCAACCCCGAGCGAGTTCAGGCTATTCTTGATTGGGCTCCTCCAAAGAACGTCAAGCAAGTTCGAAGTTTTCTCGGACTCGCCAGCTATTGCCGTCGATTTGTCGAGAACTTCTCCAAGATCGCCAAGCCCCTGACTAACCTGCTTCATAAAGGCGTCAAGTTCGATTGGACGGAAAAGTGTCAGGAAAGTTTCCAGACGCTCAAAGACAAGCTGACTTCTGCCCCAGTGCTTGCCCCTCCTGATTCCCAGAAGGATTTTGTCATCTATTGTGATGCATCCCGTCAAGGATTAGGCGGTGTCCTAATGCAAGACCGCAGAGTAATTGCTTATGCTTCGCTTCAATTGCGTCCGCACGAAGAGAATTACCCAGTACATGACCTCGAGCTTGCTGCCGTCATCCATGCACTAAAACAGTGGCGACATTACCTTCTCGGTAATCGTTGCGAGATCTACACCGATCATCAAAGTCTGAAGTATCTGTTCACTCAGCCAGACCTGAACCTCCGTCAACAGAGATGGATGGAGACCGTAGCGGATTTTAACTTGGGTATTTCTTATACCCCTGGCAAGGCTAATGTAATGGCCGATGCCTTGAGCCGCAAGTCTTATTGCAGTCACCTCCAGTTTCACGAAGTTCAACCTTCGCTTATTGAAGAATTCAGAAAGCTGAATCTCCACATTGTTCCTCCTGGAGCACTCGCTTCCCCTCCTGAAGGTTCCTACAAAATGAACCTCCACGTTGTTTCCCAGGGTTCACTTAATACCCTGGTTGCTAAACCAGATCTCGTGGACAGCATCAAGACGCTGCAGGGTTATGACTCTCAAGCCCACAAGATTAAGCGCTATCTCGCTGAGGGAAGGCCCTCGTTCTTCACTATTGATGATACTGGCACATTGTTCTTTAAAAGTCGTCTAGTGGTCCCCTCTAAAGGTAACCTGGGTATGACTCAGGAGGTCATGCAAGAAGCTCACGACACTCCGTTGTCTATTCATCCCGGCAGTACCAAGATGTACCAAGACATCCGTCAAAGATTCTGGTGGTCAAACATGAAGCAAGACATTGCTCGCTATGTTGCTGAATGTGATGTTTGCCGTCGCGTCAAAGCAGAACATCAAAGGCCCGCCGGAACTCTGCAACCCAATTGCTGTTCCTGAATGGAAATGGGACCAGGTTGAAATGGACTTTATCACTGGATTTCCCAAATCACAGAAAGGTAATGATGCTATTCTTGTCGTCATTGACCGACTTTCCAAAGTTGCACATTTTCTACTAGCCGTCAAGAGACGATCACTGCTAGTCAGCTCGCAACTCTCTACATGTCCAGAATTGTTCACTTCACGGTATTCCACTGGTTATCAGTTCAGACCGTGGCAGCTTATTCACTTCAAGATTCTGGGCAGTTTCCAAGAGCTATGGGAACTCATCTGTCCTTCAGCACCCGCTTTCACCCTCAGTCTCAAGGACAAGTTGAACGAGTCAACCAAGTTCTCGAAGACATGCTTCGAGCTTGTGTCATATCCCTCGGAAGGAATGGGAAGAATCTCTCCCATATGCCGAATTCTCTACAATAACAGCTATCAGGCCAGTCTGAAGATGGCCCCCTTTGAAGTATTGTACGGACGAAAGTGCCGAACCCCTCTGAATTGGTCAGAAACTGGGGAACGTCCACTCTTCGTTCCGGATATTATCCAACTTGCCGAAGATCAAGTTCGCGTTGTCCGCGAGCATTTGAAGACTGCTCGTCACGTCAAAAGAGTCAGTATGACCGCAAACCACAAAGATATGGTCTAAATCCACTGGCGAAAAGGCTTATCTTCGGTCACACCGATGAAAGGTACACACCGATTCGGGATCAAGGGCAAGCTAGCTCCTCGCTATATTGGTCCTTTCACTGTTCTTGAAAGGCGTGGTAGAGTGCATATCAGTTGGAACTTCCACCGAACCTTTCTCAGGTTCACGATGTGTTCCACGTATCACAACTCCGCCGCTGCTTCAAAGACCCTATCCGCGGAGTAGATCACGAATTGCTTGAACTGCAAACAAGACCTCTCTATAAAGAGCATCCGGTCCGCATTCTCGATCAAGCCGAGCGTCGCACACGCCAAAGGTTATCAATTTCCTCAAGGTTCAGTGGTCAAACCATTCTGACGATGACACGCCATGGGAACGCGAGGATCGTCTTCGCGATGAATACCCCGCTTTGTTTCTTTCTACCTCACCTCTAAATCTCGGGACGAGATTTCTTGTAGTGGAGGAGATTTGTAACACCCCCTGTATTAAGCTACAGTGATCACCCTTTTGATGAGGCCATGTCATCATGATTAATAGTGCATAACTCATCATTAGCATCACATTGCATTTCAACTCCTAAGTCAAATTCAAATTTAAATGAAAGTGGGAATAAAAGTTGTCCAACATAGAAACTAAAATGTCAGATAAATAACAAATATTCCAGAGGCTATTCTAAAAATTGAAACCAACATCATTGGAATTGGATAAGTGACTCGAACAACCTCAAACAGTGGATAAAGATTATTTAATAACCATTTATTAATCTGAAAAATATGGAATTATGTTTTGTCCAAACTAATTTTAGGTTTAGGGGATATGCACTGGTTTTTAGAAATAGGTCACACTTTTTACAAAAACCATTTGGGGCCTAAACATTTTAACCGTAGAGAAAAGAGAATAAAGAAAAGAAAAAAAAACAAAAAGGATAAAGGAACCCCCCCCCCCGACCCGATGGCCTGGCCCAGCAAGCCACCGGCCGCCAGGCCGGCCCAGCCGGCGCCTACTTAGCTGGCCTCCCCAGGAGACCCGAACCTAGCCGCTCCCCACCCCCCCCTCGCTCACTCCCCCCCGATCCAGATCGGCGCGCAGGCCCATCCCGTCCGCCTCGTCGCCGACCCCGCTCCCACCCCCCCTTCCCGCCTCCCCCTCGTCACCCCCCCCACCTCCCTCTCGATCGGGATCGGATCGCGGAACGACCCCGTCGCCCTCGTCGCGGCGACGACCGCGCCGCCTCGCCGTCGCCGTTGGACGCCGCCGCCCGGATCCCGCTCTCCCTCGCCGGCCTTCTCCCTCGCCTCCGCTCGCCCCTACCTCCCTCGCCGCGCCGCCTCTCCCTACGACTGCGACTCCTCCATCCTCCTGCCCCCAAAGATGTATCATTCGTCTCCCTCCGCTTACCCAGTCTCCTGTCCGCTTTCCTCTCTTTCTTCTCCTCTGGCTTCCCCACTCCTTCCCTTTGCCCTCCGCCCCTCATTCTCGCTTCAGTCCCCTTCTCCCGGGCCCCCCTCCCCCCCGCCTGCTGTTCTTCCCCCTTAACCCTAGGGCGAATCTCGGTGAGGCCCCAGGCCTCCCCCTCCCCTGCCCCGTGCACGCGCGCCCGCTCCGGCCCCGCTCGCCCGCCGCGCGCGCCACCGCCGCCCGCGCGCCTCCGGTCCCGACGCCGCACCGCGCCCGGCTGCCGCTCGCCCGCGCTCCCTGGCCTCGCCGCGCCGCGCTCCGGCCTTGGCCTCGCCTCTGGTGCACGCGCGCGCTGGCCCGGACGTGTCCGGTGCCCGAACAGACACGGCCCGGACATGTCCGCCCCGGCCCTATGACAGATGGGCCCAGCCCCTAAAAACGAATTAAAAGAAAATAGAAATAAAAATAAATAATTAAAATAATTAAAGTAATTAATTAATTAATTAATTAGTTAATTAATCCTGATTAGGTTAATCTAATTAACTAATTAGTGTTAATTAAACAGTAATCAGTAATTAAATTAATTAAACCTAATTAACCTAACAGGCTATGACAGGTGGGACCCACCCTGTCAGGTGGCTGCTGACGTCAGCATGATGTCATGCTGACGTCATCAATTACTGTTTCGGATAATGTTGAATTAAATAATTAATTAAAATTTCAGAAATTAATAAAAACTTTAGAAAATCATATCTTTTAAACCGTAACTCCGATGAAAATATTTTATACATGAAACTTGCTCAGAACGACGATACGAACCCGGATACGCCCTCGGTATCTCCGTCAGACGCCCGCAGCTATGAGAACGTTGAACAATTAGACCGATTCCGATAAATGAATAGTGTCCAACTTTAATTAAATAAATCCGAATAAATTCCTAAATTAACTAAATCGCTTAGTTAGGCTGTATATCACCCCGGCATATCATTTAGACATGTCATGCATCCCTGTTGCATTATTGCCGTGTGTTTACTGTTTCTTCCCCCTCTTCTCTTCGGTAGACTACGAGACCGACGCAGCTGCTGGTGCCTCGACCGACTACGTTGTTGACGACCCCTACTTGCCAGAGCAACCAGGCAAGCCCCCCCTTGATCACCAGATATCGCCTATTCTCCTCTATACTGCTTGCATTAGAGTAGTGTAGCATGATACTGCTTTCGGTTAATCCTATTCTGCTGCATAGCCTGTCATTGTTGCTACTGTTGTTGATACCTTACCTGCAATCCTAAATGCCTAGTGTAGGATGCTAGTTTATCATCATTGGCCCTGCATTCTTGTCAGTCTGCCTTGCTATACTATCGGGCCGTGATCACTCGGGAGGTGATCACGGGTTATACTATACCTATATACATACTATACAAATGGTGACTAAAGTCGGGTCGGCTCGAAGAGTACCCGCGAGTGATTCACGGATTGGGGGCTGAAAGGACCTTTGTCCCAACGGCCCTTTGTGTGGATCTTTGTGGCGGAGCGACAGGGCAGGTTGAGACCACCTAGGAGACAGGTGGGCCAGGCCCTGGTCGTCGTTCGCGTTTACTTCATAATAACACGCTTAACGAGATTGGATATTTGATCTGAGTCTGGCCACTGGCCTATACGCACTAACCAACTACGCGGGAGTAGTTATGGGTATCCCGGCGTCGTGGTATCAGCTGAAGCCTTCTTGACGTCAGCGACTGAGCGGCGCGCGCCGTGTTGGACCGCGCTAACGTAACCGCCGTGATCGTGTGGGTTGCTAGGTCTGCTCGCGGCCGCGTACGCAACGTGCAGGAGCGCACTGGGCGATGGGCCCAGACCCAGAGTGCCTAGGATTAGTCCGGCGTGCTGACCTCTCTGTTGAGCCTAGGTGGGGCTGCGACGTGTGGATCTTCCGAGGCCGGGCATGACCCAGGAAAGTGTGTCCGGCCAAAGGGGATCGAGCGTGTTGGGGAATATGTGGTGCACCCCTGCAGGGAAGTTTATCTATTCGAATAGCCGTGTCCCTCGGTAAAAGGACGACCCGGAGTTGTATTCCGACCTCATGACAACTAGAAATGGATACTTAATAAAACACACCCTTACAAGTGACAGATATAACCCAGTGGTCGCTCTCTCGCATGGTGGCGACGAGAGGATCGACGGGTAGGATTATGCTTTACGTTGTTGTTTGGTTAACTTCCAACTAATCTCTTCTATTGCTTCAAGACGAAGGCTGCCAGAAGCGTAGTCTTCGACAGGACTAGCTATCCCCCTTTTATTCTGGCATTCTGCAGTTCAGTCCACCGATATTGCCTCTTTACACATATACCATGCATATGTAGTATAGATCCTTGCTTGCGAGTACTTTGGATGAGTACTCACGGTTGCTTTCCCCCTCCTTTCCCCCTTTCCCTTCTTGCTGGTTGTCGCAACCAAATGCTGGAGCCCAGGAGCCAGACGCCACCTTCGACGACTACTACCACCAGGACGGAGCCTACTACTACGTCCAGGACGCCGACGACCAGGAGTAGTTAGGAGGATCCCAGGCAGGAGGCCCTGCGCCTGTTCGATCTGTTGTATCCCTGTTTGTGCTAGCCATCTTATGGCACCTTGTTTAACCTATGTCTGTACTCAGATATTGTTGCTTCCGCTGACTCGTCTATGATCGAGCATTTGTATTCGAGCCCTCGTGGCCCCTGGCTTGTATTATGATGCTTGTATGACTTATTTATGTTTTAGAGTTGTGTTGTGATATCTTCCCGTGAGTCCCTGATCTTGATCGTACACGTTTGCGTGCATGATTAGTGTACGATCGAGCAGGGGGCGCCACAAGTTGGTATCAGAGCCGACTGCCTGTAGGAATCCCCCTTTCCAATTCCTTGGCCGAAGTTGAGTCTAGACAAAGGAAACCGTTTTACTAACTTGGCTGTGTGGCTTACGGGCCCACATTGCCAACTGGGTGGTATTAGGATCTTTTATTCCTCGTCTATACTCTGGGACTCTGATCTCTCTTCTACTCGGGTTAAATGAAGTTTGCTAACGCCGACACTTAGGATCTCGTAAATTCTGTCTACCCGGAGAGCTGGATATCTGTGCGATTTCCCTGTCGTTGATCTGATTAGTCTGATAATCATTTTCCTTTCCATTGTTTTGTTTAACCTTTCTCTCCGAGTTGTGTTAAACCTCTTATTGTCGTTTGACAAACCTGAATTTCCTCTATTTTCAGATGGACCGTTTGTTTCCACCGCGTCCTACGACACAGCTTGTGCTTCGCACTTGGACTCGTAATACCCCTGGGTTTCCAGCTGTCCTGATCGCTCTCATGACCAGACTTGGCTACCGTTGGTACCCTGAGTACTTGGTTTATGAGGTTTACCGCGAGTTCAACCAGGAACAGTACTATGCTGAAGTTCGGATTTATGATCAGCAGAACAACTCAGACACCGAGCTACACCTTTTTCACGGATTAGGCGTGACGATTGAGATGGCAGTCCATGATGCCGCCTACTCCGCTGTCGTACATCTACGAGGGGAGCACAATGCTATCTTGGATGACTCCGAGTTCCGATACATTCCGTATGCCCCTGCTGGAGATGCTACCGGATACTACACAGCTATCTGTGCCCCGTACGAGCCTCGTCGCTACGACCCGCGCGTTCTGATTCAGTGCACTCAGGCTCTGGATCGCACTGTTCGGGCTCTTGCCGTCGAGTTGGTTGCCACTCGAGCACGTCTCTACGATGCTATGACGCAGTTGCTGCCCGCTGTTCGTGCAGGGATACATCCGGAGCACATCCTTTATCCGCACAGGACTCAGATGTATGCTGGTATTGACTGGCCTATTGTTGGGGGTCACACACCGACACGTGGACCTCTTCTTACAGCTCGAGATCGGGTTCTGCATCAGAGTGCACATGGAGCACAGGATCTTTCCGCGACGAACATTCATCGTCCGTACTCGCAGCTACCCCGATACAGTGGTTCTCTCCGACGTTGATGTAGCCTTTGCTATCTCTCGTTGTGTACTTCCTTACCGCGTGCCTGCGCGCCGCCTAGTATGTCTAGCTTTTGATTTGCGCCGTTATGCTGTCCGCTTGTACCCGACGTTGTGTATGGATCTGTATGTCTTAATCGACTACTTTTATGTATTTGATGCACTGCTTAAACTATTGTCGAGTTACATCATGCTTGTCGCTAAGCACTCGTGCTTGCTTTTACTAAACTACCCCCCCTGTTGTAAATTAGCAGGATGGTTAGGCCCGCTGGTCGTGGTCGTGGACGTGGTGCCAACGATCCACCACCGCCGAACTATATGGCTGGAATGATGCAGCAATTTGAACTGCAACGTCAGTTCATGCAAGGGATCATGGATCAGTTTCCTCGTCCCAATATGAACCAGTATCCGGGCCCAGGGACCTTGCAGGACTTTATGCGCCTCAACCCAACCGTCTACCGCGGCTCAACTCAGCCCCTGGATGCGGATGACTGGCTTCGCGACATCACCTATGAGTTGGAATCTGGTGGCGTTGCCCCTGCAAACTATGTCACCTTCGCCTCCTTCTTTCTCAAGGGCCCCGCTGCTCAATGGTGGGACAGCCACAGGCGCACTCAACCAGCTGGCACAGTCATCACTTGGCCGGATTTCCAAGCTGCCTTCCGTGCCCGTTTCATTCCCCAGGGAATCATGGACCGGAAGAAGCAAGAGTTCCGCAACCTCACCCAGGGCAACAAGACAGTGGAAGCTTATCAGCGGGAGTTTCTGGAATTATCCCGCTATGCTGAAGAAGACATTCCCACTGATGCTCGCCGTCAGGAAAGGTTTCGCGAAGGACTTCAAGCTTCTGTTTTATTTGATTCGGGAGCATCGCATTCATTCATGTCCGAAGAATTTGCATACAAACACGACATTAAATGTGAGGTCATGAACACTGCAATAGTAATACACACCCCCGCGGGTCAATGTCAAACCTCCATGGGTAGCAACGACGTCACCGTTGAAATTGAAGGGCTGGAGTTTCACGCCTCCCCTTTCATACTAAAGTCTTGTAATATCGACCTCATTCTCGGAATGGATTGGTTGAAAGCGCATACTGCTTCTATAGTTTGCGCCACGAAGATCGTCCATCTTCTACACCCTTCTGATGAAATAATAAGCTACCAGGCTCAAATCATCCAAAATGCCGAGGCGAGACTTTATGCCTTGAATGCGTTAAACGCATCACCACTTGAAGGCATCGAGAACATTCCAGTTGTTCGTGAATTCCAAGGTGTTTTCCCAGAAGAACTCCCAGGGATACCCCCTGCTCGAGCTGTCGAATTTGTCATCGACTTGAAACCAGGCACCACTCCTATCGCCAAGCGACCCTACAAGATGCCGCCGCATGAACTCCTTGAACTTAAGGAGGAAATCGACGCTTCACTTCGTAAGGGTTTCATTCGCCCAAGTTCCTCCGCTTGGGGAGCACCTTCTCTCTTTGTCAGGAAGAAGGATGGGTCAAACCGATTGGTCCAAGATTACCGTCCTATTAACCAAGCAACTATCCAGAACTAATATCCCCTTCCTCGGATAAACGATCTGTATGATCAACTGGCGGGTTCATCAGTGTTCTCTAAACTTGACTTAAGGTTGGGTTACCACCAGATCCGTGTTCGTGAAGAGGATATCCCGAAGACCGCCTTCGTTACTCGATATGGCTCATACGAGTACACTGTCATGTCATTCGGCTTAACCAATGCTCCCGCCACATTCTCCCGCCTGATGAATTATATATTCATGGAATACCTTGACAAGTTCGTCGTGGTTTACTTGGATGATATCCTAGTATACTCCAAGAACAAAGAGGAACATGCTGAACATCTTCGACTTGTTCTGGAGAAACTTCGAGAGCATCAACTATATGCTAAGTTTTCCAAGTGTGAATTCTGGCTTCCCGAAGTAACATACCTTGGGCATGTCATCTCCAAGGATGGTATTGCCGTTAACCCCGAGCGAGTTCAGGCTATTCTTGATTGGGCTCCTCCAAAGAACGTCAAGCAAGTTCGAAGTTTTCTCGGACTCGCCAGCTATTGCCGTCGATTTGTCGAGAACTTCTCCAAGATCGCCAAGCCCCTGACTAACCTGCTTCATAAAGGCGTCAAGTTCGATTGGACGGAAAAGTGTCAGGAAAGTTTCCAGACGCTCAAAGACAAGCTGACTTCTGCCCCAGTGCTTGCCCCTCCTGATTCCCAGAAGGATTTTGTCATCTATTGTGATGCATCCCGTCAAGGATTAGGCGGTGTCCTAATGCAAGACCGCAGAGTAATTGCTTATGCTTCGCGTCAATTGCGTCCGCACGAAGAGAATTACCCAGTACATGACCTCGAGCTTGCTGCCGTCATCCATGCACTAAAACAGTGGCGACATTACCTTCTCGGTAATCGTTGCGAGATCTACACCGATCATCAAAGTCTGAAGTATCTGTTCACTCAGCCAGACCTGAACCTCCGTCAACAGAGATGGATGGAGACCGTAGCGGATTTTAACTTGGGTATTTCTTATACCCCTGGCAAGGCTAATGTAATGGCCGATGCCTTGAGCCGCAAGTCTTATTGCAGTCACCTCCAGTTTCACGAAGTTCAACCTTCGCTTATTGAAGAATTCAGAAAGCTGAATCTCCACATCGTTCCTCCTGGAGCACTCGCTTCCCCTCCTGAAGGTTCCTACAAAATGAACCTCCATGTTGTTTCCCAGGGTTCTCTTAATACCCTGGTTGCTAAACCAGATCTCGTGGACAGCATCAAGACGCTGCAGGGTTATGACTCTCAAGCCCACAAGATTAAGCGCTGTCTCGCTGAAGGAAGGCCTTCGTTCTTCACTATTGATGATACTGGCACCTTGTTCTTTAAAAGTCGTCTAGTGGTCCCCTCTAAAGGTAACCTGGGTATGACTCAGGAGGTCATGCAAGAAGCTCACGACACTCCGTTGTCTATTCATCCCGGCAGTACCAAGATGTACCAAGACATCCGTTAAAGATTCTGGTGGTCAAACATGAAGCAAGACATTGCTCGCTATGTTGCTGAATGTGATGTTTGCCGTCGCGTCAAAGCAGAACATCAAAGGCCCGCCGGAACTCTGCAACCAATTGCTGTTCCTGAATGGAAATGGGACCATGTTGAAATGGACTTTATCACTGGGTTTCCCAAATCACAGAAAGGTAATGATGCTATTCTTGTCGTCATTGACCGACTTTCCAAAGTTGCACATTTTCTAGCCGTCAAAGAGACGATCACTGCTAGTCAGCTCGCAACTCTCTACATGTCCAGAATTGTTTCACTTCACGGTATTCCACTGGTTATCAGTTCAGACCGTGGCAGCTTATTCACTTCAAGATTCTGGGCAAGTTTCCAAGAAGCTATGGGAACTCATCTGTCCTTCAGCACCGCTTTTCACCCTCAGTCTCAAGGACAAGTTGAACGAGTCAACCAAGTTCTCGAAGACATGCTTCGAGCTTGTGTCATATCCTTCGGAAGGAAATGGGAAGAATCTCTCCCATATGCCGAATTCTCTTACAATAACAGCTATCAGGCCAGTCTGAAGATGGCCCCCTTTGAAGTATTGTACGGACGAAAGTGCCGAACCCCTCTGAATTGGTCAGAAACTGGGGAACGTCCACTCTTCGGTCCGGATATTATCCAACTTGCCGAAGATCAAGTTCGCGTTGTCCGCGAGCATTTGAAGACTGCTCAGTCACGTCAAAAGAGTCAGTATGACCGCAAA
Organism: Thinopyrum elongatum; assembly: GCA_011799875.1. NCBI lineage: Eukaryota > Viridiplantae > Streptophyta > Magnoliopsida > Poales > Poaceae > Thinopyrum > Thinopyrum elongatum. The sequence continues at coordinate 337,726,897 of CM022301.1, forward strand.
CACAAAGATATGGTCTATCAACTTGGCGAAAAGGCTTATCTTCGAGTCACACCGATGAAAGGTACACACCGATTCGGGATCAAGGGCAAGCTAGCTCCTCGCTATATTGGTCCTTTCACTGTTCTTGAAAGGCGTGGTAGAGTGGCATATCAGTTGGAACTTCCACCGAACCTTTCTCAGGTTCACGATGTGTTCCACGTATCACAACTCCGCCGCTGCTTCAAAGACCCTATCCGCGGAGTAGATCACGAATTGCTTGAACTGCAACAAGACCTCTCTTATAAAGAGCATCCGGTCCGCATTCTCGATCAAGCCGAGCGTCGCACACGCCAGAAGGTTATCAAGTTCCTCAAGGTTCAGTGGTCAAACCATTCTGACGATGAAGCCACTTGGGAACGCGAGGATCGTCTTCGCGATGAATACCCCGCTTTGTTTCTTTCTACCTCCTAAATCTCGGGACGAGATTTCTTGTAGTGGAGGAGATTTGTAACACCCCCTGTATTAAGCTACAGTGATCACCCTTTTGATGAGGCCATGTCATCATGATTAATAGTGCATAATCATCATTAGCATCACATTGCATTTCAACTCCTAAGTCAAATTCAAATTTAAATGAAAGTGGGATATAAAAGTTGTCCAACATAGAAACTAAAATGTCAGATAAATAACAAATATTCCAGAGGCTATTCTAAAATTGAAACCAACATCATTGGAATTGGATAAGTGACTCGAACAACCTCAAACAGTGGATAAAGATAATATTTAATAACCATTTATTAAATCTGAAATAAATATGGAATTATGTTTTGTCCAAACTAATTTTAGGTGTTAGGGGATAATGCACTGGTATTTATGAAATAGGTCACACTTTTTACAAAAACCATTTGGGGCCTAAACATTTAACAGTAGAGAAAAGAGAATAAAGAAAAGAAAAAAAAACAGAAAAGGATAAAGGAACCCCCCCCCCCCGACTGGGCTCGGACCAGCAGCCACCGTGGCAGCCAGGCCGGCCAGCGGCGCCTTACTTGCTGGCCTCCCCCAGGAAGAACCGAACCATAGACGCCTCCCCACCCCCACCCTATCAATTAATTATCGATCCTCGCTCTCACTCCCCCACCAGATACGATAGCGCAGGCCCCCGATCCAGTCCGCCTCGTCGCCGACGCCGTCAGCCGACGCCGCCCCCCGTCGCCGCCTCCCCCGCGTCGTCAGCCCCCACCTCCCGATCCAGATGGGATCGCGATCGCGAGGAACAGACCCCGTCCCTCGTGCGCGGGACGACCGCGCCGCCTCGCGTGGCCGTTGGGACGCCGCCGACGGATCCCGGCTCTTCCTCGCCGGAGGCACTACGAGCGACAGACCGCACGACCGGCTCGCCACCGCCCCCTGCCCTCGCCGCACGACGCACCGCCGCGGCGAGCTCCCTCGCCCGGTCTGCCTCGTCTGCGTCGCCGCTTCGTCCCCGCCGGCCTGCCTCCCATCGCGTCGTCCCCGTCGACACCCCCCGACCCCCGCCTTTTGCCCCGTCCCTGCGAATCTCGGTGAGGCCCCAGGCTCCCCCTCCCTTGACGGTGAAAGAGCAGCACGCTCGGACTGTAGCAAAGAAGAGCGAGAAAACGAAGACAGACCGCGCGCTCCGTCCCGACCGCACCGCGCCCGGCTGCCGCTCGCCGCGCTCCCTGGCTCGGCCGCGCCGCGCTCCGGCATTGGCCTGCACTCTGCGTGCACGCGCGCGCTGGCCCGGACGTGTCCGGTGCCCGAACAGACACGGCCCGGACATGTCGCCCCGGCCCTTATGACAGATGGGCCACGCCCCTAAAAAACGAATAATTAAAAAAGAAAATAGAAATAAAATAAATAATTAAAATAATTTAAGTTAATAATTAATTAATTAATTAATTAGTTAATTAATCCTGATTAGGTAATCTAATTAACTAATAGTGTTAATTAAACAGTAATCAGTAATTAAATTAATTAAAACCTAATTAACCAACAGCCTATGACAGGGGACCCACCCTGTCAGGTGGTGCTGCTGACGTCAGCATGATGTCATGCTGACGTCATCAATTAACTTGTTGGATAATGTTGAATTAAATAATTAATAAAATTTCAGAAATTAATAAAAAACTTTAGAAAATCATCTTTTAAACCGTAATCCGGATGAAATATTTTATACATGAAACTTCCAGAACGACGATACGAACCCGGATACGCCTCGGTATTCGTCAGACGCCCGCAGCTATGAGAACGGTTGAACAATTAGACCGATTCACGTATAAATGAATAGGGTCCAAATTTAATTAAATAAATCCGAATAAAATTCCTAATTAACTAAATCGCTAGTTAGGCTTGTATTACCCCGGCATATTCATTTAGGACATGTCATGCATCCCGTTGCATATTGCCGTGTGTTTACTTTTCTTCCCCCTCTTTCTCGGTAGAATACGAGACCGACGCAGCTGCTGGTGCCCAGACCGACTACGTGTGTGACGACCCCTACTTGCCAGAGCAACCAGGCAAGCCCCCCCCTTGATCACCAGATATCGCCTATTCTCTCTATATAGCTTGCATTAGAGTTAGTGTAGCATGATACTGCTTTCTTGGTTAATCCTATTCTGCTGCATAGCCTGTCATTGTTGTCACTGTTGTTGATTACCTTACCTGCAATCCTAAATGCTAGTGTAGGATGCTAGTTATCATCATTGGCCCTGCATTCTTGTCAGTCGCCTTGCTATACTATCGGGCCGTGATCGCTGGGAGGTGATCACGGGTGTATACTATACATATATGCAACTATACAGATGGTGACTAAAGTGGGTCGGCTCGAAGAGTACCCGCGAGTGATTCACGGATTGGGGGCTGAAAGGACCTTTGTCCAACGGCCCTTTGAGTGGATCTTTGTGGGGAGGACAGGGCAGGTTGAGACCACCTAGGAGACAGGTGGGCCAGGCCCTGGTCGGCGTTCGCGTTTCTTCATAATAAACACGTTTAACGAGATTGGATATTTGATCTGAGTTGGCCCACTGGCCTATACGCACTAACCAACTACGCGGGAGTAGTTATGGGTATATCCCGGCGTCGTGGTATCAGCTGAAGCCTTCTTGACGTCAGCGAATGAGCGGCGCGCGCCGGTGTTGGACCGCGCTAACGTAACCGCCGTGATGTGGGGTTGCTAGGTCTGCTGCTGGCCGCGTACGCAACGTGCAGGAGCGCACTGGGCGATGGGCCAGACCCCAGAGTGCTAGGATTAGTCCGGCGTGCTGACCTCTCTGTTGAGCTAGGTGGGGCTGCGACGTGTGGATCTTCCGAGGCCGCGGCATGACCCAGGAAAGTGTGTCCGGCCAAAGGGGATCGAGCTGTTGGGGAATATGTGGTGCACCCCTGCAGGGAGTTTATCTATTCGAATAGCCGTGTCCCTCGTAAAGGATGACCCGGAGTTGTATTCCGACCTCATGACAACTAGAAATGGAACTTATAAAACACACCCTTACAAGTGACAGATTATACCCGGTGGTCGCTCTCTCGCATGGTGGCGACGAGAGGATCGAGGGTAGGATTATGCTTTACGTTGTTGTTTGGTTAACTTCCAACTAATCTCTTTATTGCTTCAAGACGAAGGCTGCCAGAAGCGTAGTCTTCGACAGGACTAGCTATCCCCCTTTATTCTGGCATTCTGCAGTTCGTCCACCGAATATTGCCTCTTTACACATATACCATGCATATGTAGTATAGATCCTTGCTTGCGAGTACTTTGGATGAGTACTCACGGTTGCTTTCCCCCTCCTTTCCCCCTTTCCCTTCTTGCTGGTTGTCGCAACCAGATGCTGGAGCCCAGGAGCCAGACGCCACCTTCGACGACTACTACCACCAGGACGGAGCCTACTACTACGTCCAGGACGCCGACGACCAGGAGTAGTTAGGAGGATCCCAGGCAGGAGGCCCTGCGCCTGTTCGATCTGTTGTATCCCTGTTTGTGCTAGCCATCTTATGGCACCTTGTTTAACCTATGTCTGTACTCAGATATTGTTGCTTCCGCTGACTCGTCTATGATCGAGCATTTGTATTCGAGCCCTCGTGGCCCCTGGCTTGTATTATGATGCTTGTATGACTTATTTATGTTTTAGAGTTGTGTTGTGATATCTTCCCGTGAGTCCCTGATCTTGATCGTACACGTTTGCGTGCATGATTAGTGTACGATCGAGCAGGGGGCGCCACACTGGACACCTTGCGTGTCACTCCTCGCCTCCTGAAGCTCCTTCTCTGCCTTGAATAGCCGGGAGGATTGCTCCGCCTGCCCCTTCTCAAGGGCCTCCAGCTTCTTGGTGGCATCTTGGAGCTCCACTTGGACTTCGGTCACTCGAGCCTCGTGATGATCAGCAGCAAGCTTGGCCTTCTCAAGCTCGGCCACCGCCTTCTCAGTGGCCGTCTTCTTCGCGGCCGCCTCGGTCTCGGCTTTCTTGAGGGCCTCCTTCAAGCCCTCGACCTCAGCGGCAGCAGCTATAGGATCATCAAGATAAGGGATTAGTACACAGTCCGGATCGTCAATATCCGGCGTCAAGCAAGTACACATCTTCTCACAAGGCTTACCGTGTGCCTCGTCAAGCCGTTTGTTGACAAGATCAAGCTCTTTATCGGATAGCTTGAGCTTTCGATCCATCTCTGATACGTCTCCAACGTATCTATAATTTTTGATTGTTCCATGCTATTATATTATCTGTTTTGGATGTTTTATATGCATTAATATGCTATTTTATATTATTTTTGGGACTAACCTATTAACCTAGAGCCCAGGGCCAGTTTTTGTTTTTTCCTTGTTTTTGAGTTTCGCAGAAAAGGAATACCAAACGGAGTCCAAACGGAATAAAACTTTCGCGATGATCTTTCTTGGACCAAAAGGAAACCAGCATACTTGGAGATGAAGTCGGAGGAGCGACAAGGAGGCCACAAGAACGGAGGGCGCGCCCAGGGGGGTAGGGCGTGCCCCTCATGCACCTCATGGCCTAATTCTTTCGCCTATATATACTCTTATATGCCCAAACCACCAGAGGCATCCACAAAAAGACTTTTCCGCCGCCGCAACCTTCTATACCCGTGAGATTCCATCTAGGGGCCTTTTTCAGCATCCTGCCGGAGGGGGATTCGATCACGGAGGGCTTCTACATCAACACCATTGCCCTTCCGATGAAGCGTGAGTAGTTTACCTCAGACCTACGGGTCCATAGCTAGTAGCTAGATGGCTTCTTCTCTCTCTTTGATTCTCAATACCATGTTCTCCCCGATGTTCTTGGAGATCTATTCGATGTAATACTTTTTTTGCGGTGTGTTTGCAGAGATCCGATGAATTGAGGATTTATGATCAGCTTATCTATGAATATTATTTGAATCTTCTCTGAATTCTTTTATGCATGATTTGATATCTTTGTAATTCTCTTCGAACTATCGGTTTGGTTTGGCCAACTAGATTGGTTTTTCTTGCAATGGGAGAAGTGCTTAGCTTTGGGTTCAATCGTGCGGTGTCCTTTCCCAGTGACAGTAGGGGCAGCAAGGCACGTATTGTATTGTTGCCATCGAGGATAAAAAGATGGGGTTTTCATCATATTGCTTGAGTTAATCGCTCTACATCATGTCATCTTACTTAATGCGTTACTCCGTTCTTTATGAACTTAATACTCTAGATGCATGCTGGATAGCGGTCGATATGTGGAGTAATAGTAGTAGATGCAGAATTGTTTCGGTCTACTTGACACGGACGTGATGCCTATATTCATGATCATTGCCTTAGATATCGTCATAACTTTACGCTTTTCTATCAATTGCTCGGCAGTAATTTGTTCACCCACCGTAATATTTTCTATCTTGAGAGAAGCCTCTAGTGAAACCTATGGCCCCCGGGTCTATTTTCCATCATATTACTTTCCGATCTACTATTTTGCAATCTTTTATTTTCAGATCTATAAACCAAAAAACCCAAAAATATTTACTTTATCTTTTGTTTAGTTTTACCTATCTCTATCAGATCTCACTTTTGCAAATAACCGTGAAGGGATTGACAACCCATTTATCGCGTTGGGTGCAAATTGATTGATTGTTTGTGCAGGTATTCGGTGATTTGTGCGTTGTCTCCTACTGGATTGATACCTTGGTTCTCAAACTGAGGGAAATACTTATCTCTACTTTGCTGCATCACCCTTTCCTCTTCAAGGGAAAAACCAACGCAAGCTCAAGAAGTTGCAGGAAGAATTTCTGGCGCCGTTGCCGGGGAGATCTACGCCAAGTCAAGCCATACCAAGTACCCATCATAAACTCTCATCTCTCGCATTACATTATTCGCCATTCGCCTCTCGTTTTCCTCTCCCCCACTTCTAAAACGATTTTAGAAAAGATTTGCCTTTTTCTTCGCCCCTCTCTTTGCCTTTTCTTCGCCCCTCCTCCGTTCGTCTTCCTTGTTTGCTTTTTGTGTGCTCGCATGTTTGATCACTTGTTTCGCTCTTATGGCTAGTCCTCCCACTACTATGAGTACTCCTGATAATGAAGTCTTCAATTTTAAACAAAGGGAAGTAGAAAATTTAAAAGATGCTTGGTATAGAATTTACAATGCTTAAGATAGATCTACTCGAAAGCAATCTATTGTCGTTCTTCTTCGTAATTTTTATGTGGGCATTACTCCTTGGAATAGATATGTTTTGGATACCATTACCGGGGCAAATTTCTTGGGGAGCCATACTTTTGATTCTTATAACGCCATGATAGATTTGTTAGGCCCACCACCTCTTTTGATCAATGGAACTGCTTTAACTTTGGAACAAGTGATGCAAAAGCTTGACATTATTGAGAATAAAATTGCTACCGTTGAGTTGATTGAAAATTTGGATAAAAAAAATTTATAATCAGATTACCCAATATGGAGCTAAAGTAGGAGCTACTTTAAAGAATCTTAGAGAAAAGGAACCCATAGTTAATGAAAAGATAGATCAAGATTCTACTAGAATTGGCAAACTAGAGGATATTATTACCAACTTGGGTTCCGCTTTTTCCTCCGTTAAAACTACTCAAAATCTTCCTCCTGCTAAGAGTGCCAAGTTTATTTATGTTCCTAAGAATAAGGGTGAATCTTCTAGTAAAGAAAATGAAGATCTCAAAACAATAAGTGTTCACCCCAAATTTTTTGATATTATTAAGGAACCAATTGCCACGAGTGAATTTCTTGATTTCTTGCCTAGGAGTTTGATCATTGATAAAACCAAAGAATCTCCTAAGAATTATAAGTGTGCAATTGAAGAGTTGCATACCAAAGATGACAATACCTAGATCTATTCGTGTTTTTATGCCTAGCTAAGGGCGTTAAACAATAGCGCTTGTTGGGAGGCAACCCAATTTTATTTTTGTTCTTTGCTTTTTGGTTCTGTTTTGCAATAAATAATTCATCTACCCTCTGGTTAGATGTGGTTTTATGTTTTAATTAGTGTTTGTGCCAAGTAAAATCTTTGGGATGGCTTATGGTGATAGTTGATTTGATCTTGCTGAAAAACAGAAACTTTTGCATCCAGTCTCAGAATTTTAATAATTCACTGGAGCGTTTAAAAACCCTGAATTTATTATAAGAGATTTATATACAAATTTCCTATGTTTTCGTAATTTTTCAGAATTTTTTGAGTTTCAGAAATCTTATAATAATTCGGATCTTCGCAGACTATTCTGTTTTTGACAGATTCTGTTTTCTTTGTGTTGTTTGCTTATTTTGATGAATCTATGGGTAGTATCAGAGGTATGAAGCATGAAAAAGTTGGAATACAGTAGATATTACACCAATATAAATAAAGCATGAGTTCACAACAGTACCAAAGTGGTGATTTATTTTCTTATACTAACGGAGCTTATGAGATTTTCTGTTGAGTTTTGTGTTGTGAAGTTTTCAAGTTTTGGGTAAGGATTTGATGGACTATGGAATAAGGAGTGGCAAGAGCCTAAGCTTGGGGATGCCCAAGGTACCTCAAGGTAATATTCAAGGACAACCAAGAGCCTAAGCTTGGGGATGCCCCGGAAGGCATCCCCTCTTTCGTCTTCGTCTATCGGTAACTTTACCTGAGGCTATATTTTTATTCACCACATGATATGTGTTTTGCTTGGAGTGTCTTGTATGATTTGAGTCTTTGCTTTTTAGTTTTCCACAATCATCCTTTCTGTACACACCTTTTGAGAGGGACACGCATGAATCGTGATTTATTAGAATACTCTATGTGCTTCTCTTATATCTTTTGAGCTAGGCAATTTTGCTCTAGTGCTTCACTTATATCTTTTTAGAGCACGGCGGTGGTTTTATTTTATAGAAATTGATGAACTCTCATGCTTCACTTATATTATTTTCAGAGTCTTTAAACAGCTTGGTAATTTGCTTTGGTTATAAGTTTAGTCCTAATATGATAGGCATCCAAGAGGGATATAATAAAAACTTTCATATAAAGTGCATTGAATACTATGAGAAGTTTGATTCCTTATGATTGTTTTGAGATATAAAGATGGTGATATTAGAGTCATGCTAGTGAGTAATTGTGGATTTGAGAAATACTTGTGTTAAGGTTTTTGATTCCCGTAGCATGCACGTATGGTGAACCGTTATGTGATGAAGTCGGAGCATTATTTATTTATTGATTGTCTTCCTTATGAGTGGCGGTCGGGGACGAGCGATGGTCTTTTCCTACCAATCTATCCCCCTAGGAGCATGCGCGTAGTACTTTGTTTTGACAACTAATAGATTTTTGCAATAAGTATGTGAGTTCCTTATGACTAATGTTGAGTCAATGGATTATACGCACTCTCACCCTTCCACCATTGCTAGCCTCTCTAGTGCCGTGCAACTTTCGCCGGTACCATACACCCACCATATACCTTCCTCAAAACAGCCACCATACCTACCTATTATGGCATTTCCATAGCCATTCCGAGATATATTGCCATGCTACTCTCCACCGTTCCGTTTATTATGACACGTTCCATCATTGTCATATTGCTTTGCATGATCATGTAGTTGACATCGTATTTGTGGCAAAGCCACCGTTCATAAATTCTTTCATACATGTCACTCCTGATTCATTGCATCCCGATACACCGCCGGAGGCATTCATATAGAGTCATATTTTGTTCTAAGTATGGAGTTGTAATTCTTGAGTTGTAAGTAAATAAAAGTGTGATGATCTTCATTATTAGAGCATTGTCCCATGTGAGGAGAAGGATGATGGAGACTATGATTCCCCCACAAGTCGGGATGAGACTCCGGACGAAAAAAATAAAAAATAAAAGAGGCCAAAAAAGAAAAAAAAATGCGAGAAGGCCCAAATAAAAAAAATGAGAGAAAAGAGAGTAGGGGCAATGTTACTATCCTTTTACCACACTTGTGCTTCAAAGTAGCACCATGATCTTCATGATAGAGAGTCTCCTATGTTGTCACTTTCATATACTAGTGGGAATTTTAATTATAGAACTTGGCTTGTATATTCCAATGATGGGCTTCCTCAAATTGCCCTAGGTCTTCGTGAGCAAGCGAGTTGGATGCACACCCACTTAGTTTGTTTTTTGAGCTTTCATAAACTTATAGCTCTAGTGCATCCGTTGCATGGCAATCCCTACTCACTCACATTGATATCTATTGATGGGCATCTCCATAGCCCGTTAATACGCCTAGTTGATGTGAGACTATCTCCTTCTTTTTATCTTCTTCACAACCACCTTCTATTCCACCTATAGTGCTATGTCCATGGCTCACGCTCATGTATTGCGTGAAAGTTGAAAAAGTTTGAGAACATCAAAAGTATGAAACAACTACTTGGCTTGTCATCGGGGTTGTGCATGATTTAAATACTTTGTGTGATGAAGATGGAGCATAGCCAGACTATATGATTTTGTAGGGATAAGCTTTCTTTGGCCATGTTATTTTGAGAAGACATAATTATCTTGTTAGTATGCTTGAAGTATTATTGTTTTTATGTCAATATTAAACTTTTGTTTGGAATCATACGGATCTGAACATTCATGCCACAATAAAGAAATTACATGGATAAATATGTTAGGTAGCATTCCACATCAAAAATTCTATTTTTATCATTTACCTACTCGAGGACGAGCAGGAATTAAGCTTGGGGATGCTTGATACGTCTCCAACGTATCTATAATTTTTTATTGTTCCATGCTATTATATTATCTGTTTTGGATGTTTTATATGCATTAATATGCTATTTTATATTATTTTTGGGACTAACCTATTAACCTAGAGCCTAGTGCCAGTTTCTGTTTTTTCCTTGTTTTTGAGTTTCGCAGAAAAGGAATACCAAACGGAATAAAACTTTCGCGATGATCTTTCTTGGACCAGAAGGAAACCAGGAGACTTGAAGATGAAGTCGGAGGAGCCACGAGGCGGCCACAAGGATGGAGGGCGCGCCCAGGGGGTAGGGCGGGCCCCCCACCCTTGTGGGCCCCTCGTGCACCTCCTGGCCTAATTCTTTCGCCTATATATACTCTTATATGCCCAAACCACCAGAGGCATCCATGAAAAGACTTTTCCACTGTCGCAACCTTCTGTACCCGTGAGATCCCATCTAGGGGCCTTTTCCGGCGTCCTACCGGAGGGGGATTCGATCATGGAGGGCTTCTACATCAACACCATTGCCCTTCCGATGAAGCGTGAGTAGTTTACCTCAGACCTACGGGTCCATAGCTAGTAGCTAGATGGCTTCTTCTCTCTCTTTGATTCTCAATACCATGTTCTCCTTGATGTTCTTGGAGATCTATTCGATGTAATACTTTTTTGCGGTGTGTTTGCCGAGATCCGATGAATTTTGGATTTATGATCAGCTTATCTATGAATATTATTTGAATCTTCTCTGAATTCTTTTATGCATGATTTGATATCTTTGTAATTCTCTTCGAACTATCGGTTTGGTTTGGCCAACTAGATTGGTTTTTCTTGCAATGGGAGAAGTGCTTAGCTTTGGGTTCAATCTTGCGGTGTCCTTTCCCAGTGACAGTAGGGGCAGCAAGGCACGTATTGTATTGTTGCCATCGAGGATAAAAAGATGGGGTTTTCATCATATTGCTTGAGTTAATCCCTCTACATCATGTCATCTTACTTAATGCGTTACTCCGTTCTTTATGAACTTAATACTCTAGATGCATGCTGGATAGCGGTCGATGTGTGGAGTAATAGTAGTAGATGCAGAATCATTTCGGTCTACTTGACACGGACGTGATGCCTATATTCATGATCATTGCCTTAGATATAGTCATTTTGCGCTTTTCTATCAATTGCTCGGCAGTAATTTGTTCACCCATCGTAATATTTTCTATCTTGAGAGAAGCCTCTAGTGAAACCTATGGCCCCCGGGTCTATTTTCCATCATATTACTTTCTGATCTACTATTTTGCAATCTTTTATTTTCAGATCTATAAACCAAAAAACCCAAAAATATTTACTTTATCTTTTGTTTAGTTTTACCTATCTCTATCAGATCTCACTTTTGCAAATAACCATGAAGGGATTGACAACCCCTTTATCGCGTTGGGTGCAAGTTGTTTGATTGTTTGTGCAGGTATTCGGTGATTTGTGCGTTGTCTCCTACTGGATTGATACCTTGGTTCTCAAACTGAGGGAAATACTTATCTCTACTTTGCTGCATCACCCTTTCCTCTTCAAGGGAAAAACCAACGCAAGCTCAAGAAGTAGCAATCTCCTCTAACGCCGCGGCATTAGCAGTCGCGGAAACAGAAGATGCCTGCGTCAGCAAAAGAAATGTCGACATTATTATTCGGCCTACCGAATTTGATCCTCTGCAGGTCTCTCTGAGGTCCTGGCAGAGTATCGGGGGCTGCTATGTATACAGCCTACCCAAACTAACAATTACAACCGCATTATGAGAAATGAACATTACTTGACTTACCTCAAAGCCTGTTAGAAGGCCTTGGACATCATCGTTTAGTCCGGATTGGACGGATCGAACACTCTACATGACCGCACTCATCAGAGTGCGGTGCCCAACAATGATGATGGAGTTGTTCACCAGCTCTGCCAGCATGTCTGGCCAGCCAGCCGCCGCCCATGTAGAGGTGTTCGGCGCTAGCGTGGGCTCCCCGGCCCCTTCTCCGCTGGGAGGAGCCTGTGCCGTCGATGGCCTTGGGGGCTCGGGAGCGGTCGACGGATGGGGTCCAGATGGTCCGGACTCTTTTCCCTCGTCAGCCAGGAGGGACGCTCCCTCCTGGTCTTCGGTGACCAAGGTGTTAACCTCGGTCATTACGGCGTCCGCCTCCCCCTCTGTTTTTGGGGGAGGAGGAGTCCTTTGGGACTGCACCTCCTCAACCTCTTCGGGGATCAGAGGAGGCGCGGAGTGCTCCATAGACCCACTATCTACCAGTTCGGCGGGCGAAGACGTCCCCTCCGAAGTCTGCTCGGTGGGGCATTCATGTGGGGGACTTCAACTCGGAGGGGTTAACCTTCAACTAAAGCAAATTACTGAAAACAAGATAGCTAAAAATACCAACGCCTTACCTGCTGGCCGGGGGCTTGACCCTGGGTTCCTTCTTCGGAACCTTCTCGGACACTTCGTACTCCTTGTCGGAGTCCGAACTGTCGGACAGAACCAGCTTGGGCCGGCATCGTCTCTTTGGGGCCGGAGAAGGTTGGACCTCCTCGACGTCCTCGGATGCCGCCCTCTTCTTGGAGTGCGAGGAGGCACTCTCATCCTCGTCCTCATCCTTTCCCCCATCCTACACGGATGAGGCCGCAGCTTCTCCGGGCCGATTGCCCGGACGAACCCTGCGGCGGAGGCCCAACCTGGCCTCCAGCGCTTCTTTCTTCTTGCCCTTCTTGGCGGGCGCCTTATAAGGCACCACGACCAGCAGCTTTTCCAGCTGCTCTGATCGGGGCCCTTCCGGCAGAGGCATCGGGCCGCGGATCTTCTTGGCCTTGGCAAGCCAGCCCTGCAAAATCCACATATCAGGATTAGACCAAATCAAACATGGTGTGAATATCCGAACACTCCTCGAAGAAAAATGCCTCTCACCTCCCTTGGGGGGTTCGCGGCGTCGAGGCCAATGTCCTTCCCCTCTTCTGGCCACTCCTTCTGGGGCTGGAATAGTTGGCCCCATATCTTGTCAGGAGTCATGTCGTAGAGGTGTCGCACGGTGGCCGGATCCTCGGGCTCGTGCTCCCACATAGGCTTGGCCCTCTCCAGGCAAGGGAGGAGCCGGCGGTGGAGCATGATCTGGACCACGTCGACCAGCTTCACGCCGGTCTCTATTATGCTGTCGACACGCTTCTGCAATGCTTTTGTATCGGCAACACACCCCCAGTCCGGGCTCTTGGTGGTCCAAGAGGCCAATCTGGTAGGGGGTCCGGACCTGAATGCAGGGGCCGCTCCCCAGGCGGCCTCCCTCGGCTCGGTGATATAAAACCACTCGTTCTACCACATCCGGACGGTGTCGACGAAGTGGCCGTCTGGCCACTGGACCCATGTCAAATTACTAAACATGGCCCCTCCACAGTCCGCATGCTCGCCGCCGACCACCTTGGGCTTGACAGTGAACACCTTCAGCAATAAACCGAAGTGCGGCTCGACCTGGAGGAGTGCTTCACAGACTACGATGAAGGTTGAGATGTGGAGGAGGGAGTTGGGAGCTAGATCGTGAAAATCCAGCCCGTAGAAGAACATCAGCCCCCGCACAAAGGGATGCAGGGGAAATCCGAGCCCCTAAGGAAATGGGGGAGAAAAACTACCCTTTCGCCCGGCTCAGGCGTAGGGATGATCTGGCCCTCTTCGGGGGCCCGATGGGTGTCATTGGCCGGCAAGTAGCCGGCCTTCTTCATCTTCAGAATGTCCCCGTCGGTGACGGAGGAGGCCTCCCACTTCCCATTGGTGACAGATCCGGCCATGGTTGAAGGAGGTGAAGTGGGATTCGCTGTGGCAATAGGGAGAAAGGGCGCTGGAGCTCTGAAGGTCTGCGTGAGCGAAAGGTGGAAGAGGGCGTGGGATGCAGACTGTAGCAGCACCCCTTTATAGATTTTGGGCAGGCCAGGGATTCCTTTTTCCACACTGTTGGCTCCTCCACTTCCCGATATCTCCGCAACATTATGAGCGGGGAGGGGAATCGAAATCATTAACCATATCCCCCAAAAAATGGGACACAATCTTCACCTTGAGGGGACGTGTCAAACATGGCGTCAGCCTCGAGCCGTGCTTCGAGAAATAGCAACTGCTTTGTGTTATGGCCATAAGTGACTCTTCATTGAGAGAGAAAAAGTTGTCAGATAAAGGCACTATTTGCGCTTGAGCGATGTTTTTATTGCCTTCGGTGTTAAGTAAAACTACTGTTTCAGATTCCGGACATCACTTGGTTCCGAACATGGAAGAACTTGCCTTGCAAGCCGAATATAGGTCGGACGAGTGGATGCTGGATACAAGTCTTAGCGTTGGAGGCAAGTTCCAGGGCTACTGAGGGAGTCATGGACTAAGGGGTCCTCGGGGCGACGACCCATTGTACATGGGCCGGGCTGGTGGAGCCGTATGGTGATCGGAGATCTACGAAGTCGTGGTGTACCCTCCAAGTCAAGGATGGACGAGATCTCTTTCCCTCTTGTTGTAATCTATCTCCGGTAACCCTAACCCTATCGGTGTCTATATAAACCGAGGGTTGTAGTCATTAGGGTTAGAGCTACATTCATCACCTCATAGCCTTAGGGTTTAGCTCATGGTGATCTTGAGGTAGATCTACTCTGTAAACCACGTTATACATTCAATATAATCAAGCAGGACATAGGGTTTTACCTCTTCGAGAGGGCCCGAACCTGGGTAAACACTGTGTTCGTCGTCCCTTGTTACCCATCGACCCTAGATCCACAGCTTGGGACCCCCTACCCCGAGGTCTGCCGGTTTTGACACCGACACAAGCCCAGCATTCCAAGTTCAACTTCCACATCAAACTCATGTTCACAGATATCTGCACATTCATAAATAATGTCCAAAACCATGATTCACTTCAAAGCTAAAAAAATGTGAGGAGATTTATAAATAAAGAAAAATCTCTAGTTCCTACTACCAGTGCAAGCACAACAAGTCAAGACCATACATAATTAATTATATTCTAGACATTTTTTGACTAAACACGAATAACTTCTGGAAGCAGGTAAAATTTCTAATGCCGGCCGTGGCTGGGGTCCATGATGTTTTGAGCCAAACCGGGCAACACACCGGGTGTCTATGCCGGCGACGCCGTGGTCATAGCATTCGTGGGTTCCGAGCGGCGGCGGCTCCTGTGGTCTAATATTCCTCTGTGTCGGCGGTGGCCGCAGACGTGTTGGCCACCTCCGCCAGCATGCTGCGGTTCTGCCAACGTTTGCGTCGGATGGCGCGGCCAACCACGATGCACTGGACGGCGTGGTCCCCCATGTGCCGGAATGCAGCTACTAGCCTCTCCTCTGCGAGCAGGCTTGGAGTGTCGAGTTGATGCACCAGGGGCCAGCTTGGAGCGGCGGCTTGCTCCTCCGCTTGCCCGCCTGCAGCCTCGCCCATGGTACTGACGGCCTAGGGCGGGGAGGGAGGTGGGGCAGCGAGTTATCTGGCTCGTCAGGACACCCAGCTGGCTTTTATGCCGGAGAACTCGTCTTCCTGCTCACCGGATGCTATGGAGGGTGTGGAGAAAATGGTGCAAGGAGGATATGGGAGCGGCGGTGTGGTGCGGTTCTTGCCAGGCATCCGGCCTCGTTTAAATAGCGGGTAGACGAGAGGAGCCAACCGGCCGGCTCGCGGAAGGACATGTTGCCGGTAGCCAGACACACGCGCGGATTCAATGGAGGTAGGCAGGGCAGTCTGAAGCCGGTTGAATGCGTCGAGGAGGCGTGTTCAGCCTGGCGTGCAGCGAGTGGGGCCCTCTTGGCCGGCGCGCCGGTTCAATGCCTGCGCCAGTGAGAGGTCACGTCCGTGTGAGAGCAATCACTCCCTCCGGTCCTTTTTTGTTTGGGTACTAGCAAGATGTCCGTGCGTTGCACGGAACATCAAGATGCATTTGTATGAGTAGTTTATCTTGTGGGAGAAAATGATGAACGAGGGAAGGCCTTATCTGCAAATGTGGAGAGGAGTGCGGGTAAATTGTCATAGTTTTCTTCCGATCCGTCAGATATAGATCGGAGGGCCTATATTGTAGGATGGCAGGCACACCATCATCACCAACTCTTCTTTTTATAAGAGTAAGAGATAAGAGATATGAAAATCTCATTTTGCATTAACATTTTAAAAGTAAAATTCGTGGACAAACTTTGACCCAAAATACGATGGGGACTAGTAAACCAGGGCGGAGGTAGTAGTAGTGATGAACTCCATTTTTGCTCCATACCAATCGTTCTAAACATAGTAAAACGCGCCATTGAAAATCGGAACTCTTACCCCGCTAAAAAAATGATATTTTAAATGTGGCAACTCGATCAGTGGCGACTGGCGAGTGATGTTTGCTTGAACTACGTCGGTATTTCCCCAAAGAGGAAGGGATGATGCAGCACATCAACGGTAGGTATTTCCCTCAGTGATGAGACCAAGGTTATCGAACCAATAGGAGAATCAAGCAACACTACGTAAACAGCACCTGCACACAAAGAATAAATACTTGCAACCCGACGTGTTAAAGGGGTTGTCAATCC
Organism: Thinopyrum elongatum; assembly: GCA_011799875.1. Taxonomy (NCBI): domain Eukaryota; kingdom Viridiplantae; phylum Streptophyta; class Magnoliopsida; order Poales; family Poaceae; genus Thinopyrum; species Thinopyrum elongatum. Next base: position 337,743,569 of record CM022301.1, read on the forward strand.
CTTTCGGGTAACGGCGCCAGAAATTGGCAAACGAACATGAGAAAGTTGTAATAGATTGATAGATGCAAATAAAAGCAAATAAAATTCAGCGAGGTATTTTTGGGTTTTTGATAATATAGATCTGAAAATAAAAGTGGCAAATAAATAAAAAGCCAAATAGCAATATAGATCTGAAAGTATATGATGAGAAAATAGATCCGAGGGCCGTAGATTTCACTAGTGGCTTCTCTCGAGAAAAATAGCATACGGTGGGTAAAAAAAATATTGTTGGGCAATTGATAGAACTTCAAATAATTATGATGATATCCAGGCAATGATCATTATATAGGCATCACGTCCAAGATTAGTAGACCGACTCCTGCCTGCATCTACTACTATTACTCCACACATCGACCGCCATCCAGCTTGCATCTAGTGTATTAAGTTCATGGAGAAACGGAGTAATGCAATAAGAACGATGACATGGTGTAGACAAGATCTATTTATGTAGAAATAGACCCCATCTTGTTATCCTTAATAGCAACGATACATACATGTCGGTTCCCCTTCTGTCACTGGGATCAAGCACCGTAAGATCGAACCCATCACAAAGCACCTCTTCCCATGGCAAGAAAAATCGATCTAGTTGGCCTAACTAAACCAAAGATTCGAAGAAGAAATACGAGGCTATAAGTAATCATGCATATAAGAGATCAAAAGACTCAAATAAATTTCATGGATAAAAACATAGATCTGATCATAAACTCAAACTTCATCGGATCCCAACAAACACACCGCAAAAAGAGTTACATCAAATAGATCTCCAAGAGACCATTGTATTGAGAATCAAGAGAGAGAGAGAGAAAGCCATCTAGCTACTACCTACGGACCCGTAGGTCTACAATGAACTACTCACGCATCATCGGAGAGGCACCAATGAGGATGATGAACCCCTCCGTGATGGTTTTTAGATTGGATCTATGGTTTTTGGAACTTGCGGCGGCTGGAATTGATTTTCGTCGACCACCCTAGGGTTTCTGGAATATTGGGGTATTTATAGAGCAAAGAGGCGGTGCGGGAGGTGGCCGAGGTGGGCACAACCCACCTGGGCACGCCTGGGCCCCCAGGCGCGCCCTGGTGGGTTGTGCTCCCCTCGGAGCCCCCCTCAGGTACTTTCTTGGCCCAACTTGTGTCTTCTGGTCCAAAAAAATCACCAAAAAGTTTTGCTGTGTTTGGACTCCATTTGGTTTTGATTTCCTGCGAAATAAAAAACAAGCAAAAAAACAGCAACTGGCACTGGGCACTATGTCAATAGGTTAGTCCCAAAAAATGATATAAAGTTGCTATAAAATGATTGTAAAACATCCAAGAATGATAATATAACAGCATGGAACAATAAAAAATTATAGATACGTTGGAGACGTATCAGCATCCCCAAGCTTAATTCCTGCTCGTCCTCGAGTAGGTAAATGATAAAAACAGAATTTTTGATGTGGAATGCTGCCTAACATGTTCATCACATAATCTTTTCTTTGTAGCATGGACATTTGGACTTCTATATGATTAAAAGCAATAGTCTAGTTTTGACGTGAAGATTTCAATACTCAAGCATATCAACAAGCAACCATGTCTTTCAAAATATCAACACTAAAGCAAGTTATCCCTAGCCCATTATGCTCAATCATTGATCCATTCATGAAGCACACTCGCATATTAGCTACACCCAATGCTCAAGTACGATCATAGTGCCCCTTAGTTGGTGCTTTATAAGAGAAGATGGAGACTCAATGTAAAAATTGCATAAAATAAAAGAAAGGCCCTTCGCAGAGGGAAGTAGGGATTTGTAGAGGTGCCAGAGCTCAAAACGAAAAAAAGTAGAGATAAAACATTTTGGGTGGCATGCTTTTCCTGTCAACGAAAACGATCGAGTAGTTTCCAATACTTTCCATGCTAGATATATCATAGGCGGTTCCCAAACAGAAAATAAATTGTATTCCTTTTTCCACCATACTTTCACTTTCCATGGCTAGCCGTATCCACGGGTGCCTTCCATACCAACACTTTCCAAGGAATTTATTATTTGACAACATAAAGTAAATTCATTTTTCATTTCGGGACTGGGCATCCCTAATACCTTTGTCGTACTCTCGTGTAATGACAAGTGAATAAAACACTCATCTTGAGAATAACACATCTAGCATGGAAATATATCAGCCACCCCCTACCGTTTCATGAGCGGTACGAGCAAACAAAAGAGAAATTTATTTTGAAATTAGAGATGGCACATACAAATTTGCTTTGAACGGCACGGAAATACCGCATATAGGTAGGTATAGTGGACTCATATGGCAAAACTGGTTTAAGGATTTTGGATGCACAAGTAGTGATCATACTTAGTGCAAATGAAGGCTAGCAAAAGATTGAGAAGCATCCAACCAAGAAACGAAAAATCTCATAAGCGAGCATTAAGCATAACTAACACTGAATAATGCACCACAAGTAGGATGTAATTTCATTGCATAACTATTGACTTTCGTGCTTGCATAGGGAATCATAAACCTTAACACCAATATTCTTACTAAAGCATAATTACTCATCAACATGACTCACATATTATATCAACATATCACAAAACTATTACAAGGAATCAAGTTTATTTTGTCCAATGATCTTCATGAAAGTTTTTATTATATCCCTCTTGAATATCTATCACTTTAGGACTAATTTCATTTGTTGCTTTTGATAGCTCAAACAAATCTAAGTGAAGAACATGAGCATAAAATTTTCTTCTCTCAAAATAATTTAAATGAAGAAAGAGAGAATTTCTAAAAAAAATTTACTAACTCTCAAATAAATCTAAGTGAAGCATGAGAGCATTTCTTCAAAAATACTAAAGCACACCGTGCTTAAAAAGATATAAGTGAAGCACTAGAGCAATTCCATAGCTCATAAAGATTTAAGTGAAGCATAGAGAGCAATTCTAACAAGTCATAGCATAATTTTGGCTCTCTCAAATAGGTGTGTCCAGCAAAGATTCATGACTAAAAATAAAAAGCAAAACAAGCAAAGACTCATATCATACAAGACGCTCCAAGCAAAACTCATGATATGTGACGAATAAAAATATAGCTCCAAGTAAAATACCGATGGTCGTTAGAAGAAAGAGGGGATGCCACTCGGGCATCCCAAGCTTAGTTGCTTGCTTCTCTTTGGATAATGGATTGGGGTACCATGGGGCATCCCCAATATTAGGCTCTTCTTACTCCTTATTCCTTCATCCATCGTAATCTCGCCCAAAACTTGAAAACTTCAATCACACGAAACTCAACAAAACCTTCGTGAGATCCGTTAGTATAAGAAAACTAATCTTTACTTTAAGTACTGTATAAAATGTATTCAAATTTTGTTCTTGCATTATATCTACTGTATTCTAACTTTACCATGGCTTATAACCTCCAATACAAACCATAGATTCATCAAAATAAGCACACAATGCAAAGAAAACAGAATCTGTCAAAAACAGAACAGTCTGTAAAGATGCGAATTGTTCTCGGACTTATTTAACTCCAAAACTTCTGAAAAATTAGGAAACATAGGAAATTTGTATATAAATCTTGTGTAAAAAATTCATAATTTTTCGTCTCTTGTGTGAATTTTCAAAATTGTTTTACTGGACGCAAAAGTTTCTGTTTTCCAACAAGATCAGATCAACTATCACCAAAGCTATCCTAAAGGCTTTACTTGGCACAAACACTAATTAAAACACAATCATAACAGTAGCATAATTGTGCAAACACTCAAGAACAGAAATATAAAGACGAAAATAAATTTTATTCATTGGGTTGCCTCCCAACAAGCGCTATCGTTTTACGCCCTTAGCTAGGCATAATGCAAAGATCTAAGTTTTGTCATCTTTGTTTCTAGATCCATAAGATGCCCTCATGATTGATTCATATGGTGGCTTAATTCTTGTTCTAGGGAAGTGCTCCATACCCTTTCTCAAAGGAAATTGAAATTTGATGTTCCCTTCTTTCATATCAATCACGGCACCTATAGTGCGCAAAAACGGTCTACCAAGAATAATTGGACAAGACAGATTGCAATCAATATCAAGAACAATAAAATCTATGGGCACATAATTCCTATTTGCAAGAATAAGAACATCATTAATTCTTCCCATAGGCTTTTTAATAGTAGAATCCGCCAAGTGCAAATTTAAAGAACATTCTTTAATATCGGTAAGACCAAGCACATCACATAAAGATTTCGGAATTGTAGAAATACTAGCACCCAAATCACATAAAGCAAAACACTCATAATTTTTAATCTTGAGTTTATAGTAGGTTCCCATTCATCATGTAATTTTCTAGGAATTGAAATCTCTAATTCCAACTTTTCTTCCAAAGCTTTCATCATAGCATCAACAATATGTTTAGTAAAAGCTTTATTTTGTTCATAGGCATGGGGTGAATTTATCATGGATTGCAACAAAGAAATACAATCAATCAAAGAGCAATTATCATAATTAAAGTCTTTGTAATCCAAAAGAGTGGGCACATCACTAGTTAAAGTTTTGACCTCTCCAAACCCACTTTTATCAATTTTCTCAACAAGATTTTCACCCTCCAAATTGTCGGGACGCCTTCTAGCTAAAGTTCACTCTTCTTCAGTCCCTTTTTCATCAATTTCAATTTTAATAAACAAGGAATCAATAGAAGAAACACCAATCACTTTAAGATCTTCATCATTTTTATGTAAGCAATCACTCGAAAACGCTTTTTCTAAAAATTCTCTTTTAGCTCTAAGCATAGCGGTTCTTTTCTTACTTTCATCCATAGAAACATATAAAGCTTTAATTGATTCCTCAACCTTAGGAACAAAAATTTTCATCTTGAGATTTTCTACATCATGAGAAATTCTATCAACGCTTCTAGACAAATCATCAATCTTACTCAATTTTTCTTCCATCGTAGTATTAAAATTCTTTTGAGCATTGATAAATTCTTTAATATTATTCTCAAAATCAGAGGTGTTCCTATTATTATTATAAGAAGGATTACCATAGGAATTACCATAATTATTAGAGGAATTACTAGGAAAAGGCCTAGGATTAAAATTACCTCTATAAGCATTGTTATTGAAATTGTTTCGAGAGATAAAATTCACATCTATGGCATCACTATTTTTCTCAATCAAGGTAGACAAAGGCACATCATTAAAATCAATAGGAGAACTTTTATTAGCAACCAATTTCATAAGAGCATCAACTTTTTCACTCAAAGAAGAAATTTCTTCAACCGAATTATCCTTTTTACTAGTAGGAGCTCTTTCGGTATGCCATTGTGAATAATTTGCCATAATATTGTCTAGCAATTTAGTAGCTTCACCCAAAGTAATTTCCATAAAAGTACCACCTGCGGCGGAAGCTAAAAGATTTCTAGAAACAAAATTCAATCCCGCATAAAAAATTTGTATGATCATCCAAAGATTTAAACCATGAGTAGAACAATTTCTTAGCATCAATTTCATTCTTTCCCAAGATTGTGCAACATGTTCATGCTCAAGTTGCTTAAAATTCATGATTTACGTCCTAAGGGAAATAATTTTCGCGGGCGGAAAATACTTAGTAATAAAAGCATCTTTGCACTTATCCCAAGAATTGATACTATTGCGAGGCAAAGAAGAAAACCAAATTTTTGCACGATCTCGCAAAGAAAACAGAAATAATTTCAACTTCACAATATCATTGTCCACATCTTTTTTCTTTTGCATATCTCATAATTCCGTGAATGTGTTAAGATGGGACGCGACATCCTCACTAGGAGTACCGGAAAATTGATCTTTCATAACAAGATTCAACAAAGCGGCATTAATATCACAAGACTCCGCGCTAGTGGCGGGAGGAGCAATTGGAGTGCTAATAAAATCATTGTTGTTGGTATTGGAAAAATCACACAACTTGGTGTTCTCTTGAGTCATCATGACTACGCAACAAGATTGCACTCAAAAACAGATCTGACGAGAAAACGGCGAACGAAAAAGAGGGCGAATAAAACAGCAAATTTTTGTGAAGTGGGGGAGAGAAAAATGAGAGAAATGGCAAATAATGTAAATTGCAAGGAGATGAGATTTGTGATTACGAACCTGGTAGATGTTGATGATGTCTCCCCGGCAACGGCGCCAAAAATTCCTTTTGATGTTTGCTTGAACTACGTCGGTATTTTCCCAAAGAGGAAGGGATGATGCAGCACAACAACGGTAGGTATTTCCCTCAGTGATGAGACCAAGGTTATCGAACCAGTAGGAGAACCAAGCAACACTACGTAAACAACACCTGGACACAAAGAACAAATACTTGCAACCTGACGTGTTAAAGGGGTTGTCAATCCCTTTCGGGTAACGGCGCCAGAAATTGGCAAACGAACCTGAGAAAGTTGTAATAGATTGATAGATGCAAATAAAAGCAAATAAAATTCAGCGAGGTATTTTTGGGTTTTTGATAATATAGATATGAAAATAAAAGTGGCAAATAAATAAAAAGGCAAATAGCAATATAGATCTGAAAGTATAGGATGAGAAAATAGACCCGGGGGCCGTAGATTTCACTAGTGGCTTCTCTCGAGAAAAATAGCATACGGTGGGTAAACAAATTACTGTTGGGCAATTGATAGAACTTCAAATAATGATGACGATATCCAGGCAATAATATAGGCATCACGTCCAAGATTAGTAGACCGACTCCTGCCTGCTTCTACTACTATTACTCCACACATCGACCGCTATCCAGCATGCATCTAGTGTATTATGTTCATGGAGAAACGGAGTAATGCAATAAAAATGATGACATGATGTAGACAAGATCTATTTATGTAGAAATAGACCCCATCTTGTTATCCTTAATAGCAACGATACATACGTGTCGGTTCCCCTTCTGTCACTGGGATCAAGCACCGTAAGATCGAACCCATCACAAAGCACCTCTTCCCATGGCAAGACAAATCGATCTAGTTGGCCTAACTAAACCAAAGATTCGAAGAAGAAATATGATGCTATAAGTAATCATGCATATAAGAGATCAAAAGACTCAAATAACTTTCATGGATAAAAACATAGATCTGATCATAAACTCAAAGTTCATCGGATCCCAACAAACACACCGCAAAAAGAGTTACATCAAATAGATCTCCAAGAGACCATTGTATTGAGAATCAAAAGAGAGAGAGAAAGCCATCTAGCTACTACCTACGGACCCGTAGGTCTACAATGAACTACTCACGCATCATCGGAGAGGCACCAATGAGGATGATGAACCCCTCTGTGATGGTGTCTAGATTGGATCTGTGGTTTCTGGAACTTGCGGCGGTTGGAATTAATTTTCGTTGACCCCCCTAGGGTTTCTGGAATATTGGGGTATTTATAGAGCAAAGAGATGGTGCGGGAGGTGGCCGAGGTGGGCACAACGCACCTGGGCGCGCCTGGGCCCCCAGGCACGCCCTGGTGGGTTGTGCTCCCCTCGGAGCCTCCCTCAGGTACTTTCTTGGCCCAACTTGTGTCTTCTGGTCCAGAAAAAATCACCAAAAAGTTTCGCTGCGTTTGGACTCCGTTTGGTATTGATTTCCCACAAAGTAAAAAACAAGCAAAAAAACAGCAACTGGCACTGGGCACTATGTCAATAGGTTAGTCCCAAAAAATGATATAAAGTTGCTATAAAATCATTGTAAAACATCCAAGAATGATAATATAACAGCATGGAACAATCAAAAATTATAGATACGTTGGAGACGTATCAGCGAGCCACCGCCTCCAGGTCGTTCACCCATGGTCCCCGACCATCAACTCCTACGGAGTAAATTATCATGCGACCTGACTATTCCTACAAAGGTGCGCTCCACCACGTAACCGGTACCCGCGCGTGCAGCAATCGTGCACCTATGGGTTTATTTGTTTACCGTGCCTCATGTAACTCTCATGTGTGCGAGACAGCGAGAGACAAACTGTGTGCGTGCGCCTCTTCTCTTCGTACTACAAGCAAGAGGCCCATGCGTTGCACGGAACATCAAGATGCATTTATACGAGTTGTTTATCTTGTGGGAGACAAAGATGAACGAGGGAATGCCTTATCTGCAAATGTGGAGAGGAGTGCGGGTATGTTTTTGCAAAATTGCCATAGTTTGCTTTCTATCCATCAGATATAGATCGGATGGTCTATATTGCAGGATGGCAGGCACACCATCATCACCAACTCGGTTTTTTATAAGAGTAGATGTAGAGAAAAAAATATTTTGATATACATATATCACTAAAAAAATCTTATGTTTCACTCAAAATATATTCCTTTGGCTATTTTGATTATATAAGGGAGGAATATGGTAGGTTTCAAGATTATAGAAGTGGGAGATTGTTGCAAAAAGCCCATGTGTGTGTGAGAGAGAAAGAGGGAGAGAGGAGGAGGAAAGAGTGTGTGTGTGTGTGTGTGTGTGTGTGACAAAGACACAAAGTGCGAGAGGTATTACCATAAAATGAGGTGATAGTGTGTGTGAGCAAGATCGAGAGGGCGTGTCTCAAAAACGGACGAAATATCTACATAGATACAAGGAGCAAAAATGTGGGGTAGATGGATAAACCTATCTAGAGGCTGGTCGATCAATGGTTGTGAGAGAGATACGAGTCGGGGGTGCGAAAGCGAGAGTTTGTGTGTGTGTGAGAGAGAGACGGTAGTCGGTAGGGGGATCCAAAGCGGGAGTTGTGTGTGTGTGAGAGAGAGAGGACGAGAGGGAGGGGGAGAGAGTTTGTCTGGTCGGTAAACAAAAGAATAATGTTAGTTTTGGAACGGAGATGAAGATGGAAAGGAGACCCCAACAAACGGTGTGTGCGCGGGGGAGGTAATTTTAGTGGTAGGAGTCGTATATAGAAAGATATAGGGTGCTTGAGAGAACCCTGGAGAGAAAGGCAAAGTGAAAGTCGAGTGAGAGTGCGTGTGTGGCGGTGAAAAAGAAAGCTTAGGTAGCTATAGTGATACCAGAGAACGATAGAGACGTGAGAGATAATGAAAACCGTGTAATCTATGAAGATAGAGAGAATGTGACACTTCTCGAGGGAGACGGCGAGAGACCGTGTTTGCAAAAAAGGGAGAAGCATGTAGTGAGTGTGCGGGAGAGATGGAGAAAGGAGAGTGATAGCTACATGAAGGAGCACACAAGAGAGACCTAGAGAGAGATGGGCATGAAACAAGATTCAGATATTTAGTTGTGTATAGAAGATGTCAACATAAAAGGGATTCAAAAATTTGAATTCTAGATGATGGTACATGTAATTCATACTCGAACCAAAATTGATCTATCAAACATGCATATAATTTGAATTTGCGCGCACGTATGTTATTTAATATATTGATATTACCGATCCATACATTTGAGCTGAACAAAATTTGGTTTCAAAATTTTGAATTCAAAGTTGAACATAATTTGGTTCAATTTTTTTGAATTCAACCTTATGATTTTGAGATCATTGCATTTACAAATCATATTTTATATATAAGGGAGCAGAATTCTTTGTTGTGCTTTTGAAAGTATATATAAAAAAATGATGTATATAGATTTGTATTTGAATCCAAAATGGATCCTGCCCGAAAAAAAATACAAACTGGATTCGAATTGAGTTGGCAGGGTAAACGTGCACTCTTTCTCTGCAAAAATTTGAATGAAGCGGGGAAACTCACAGTAACCGCCCGAAACCAAAATCCGCGAGATGGAAATTACTGCCTATCCCTGACACGCAAAGCCTATCGGCTCGATTTCTATAGGTTTCGATAGGGGTAGGCTTGTAATTTCACTCAAACATGACATAACTGCCTCCGCCTCTCACCTCCCCGAATTCATACACGGTGGGCGCCAAAACAAACTCTCCTCGGCTGAAATCTCCGTCGGCAAATATTCGTTGTATGCAAGATTACCGTCCTATCCCCAACCGACCAATATTGCAGTGATGTAGGAAATTTTAAACGGGGGCTAAGTTTGTAAATTTCCTCGCATTTGAGACAAGAGCGCCCTAAAGACATGGTTCCCCCCTACCTCTCTCCCTCCATTTCCCCATTCGTACTCCGTGGGCGCCAAAACACCCTCTCCACCACAGTCTCCTTCGTCTGCCACCCCATCCACCGTTGTCCTCCTCCACCATGCCGGAGCTGATACCCCGACGCCGTCGTCCATTACAAGAGATCGACCTCTCTCATCCACGGCTTCGGACCAGGGTCCTTGCACCGCGTCCTCTCGCTTCATCCGCATCGTCGTCCACCTTACCGAGGCCGCTCGTACGACCGTCTCGTCCACCGCGCCAGAATATTTCCCTCGCCGCCACCGTCTGCACTCCTAGATCTGCTTCCACGCCGCCGACCGCCATCGCTACCGCAGCACCCTCAACGCCTCAGCAGATGCTTACACGGTACCACACTAGAGGCGGTACTCTTTCGTATCTGCCCAAGTTATTTATCTCAGCAAGAAAATAGATCGCCACTGCTTTACTGTGATTTATCGTCCATCACTTAGAATCTTACTTGTTAGTTGGAACCAAACATTGGTTGCGAAGTTGCCTTTCTCCGGTTTGCACCGTCTGATCCGCCATGGCACGCTCACCACTATACTCACAATGCTTATGGTTTTCCCCTTTTATGTTCGACATTAGCTTAAATGACAGTCGACTGAATTTCAAATTGGGGTCAGTCCATTTTTCGGAGTTCGCCTGAGGAAAGGAAGGGGCTCGCCGGAGGGCTTCCCCATTATCTATCTTAGGGTTTCGGGTGGGAACAGTGGTTGTGGGGGGCTGTCATTGGGCTATGGTGGAGCCTCGCCAGAGGCAAAACTCGACGCGGATGGGGGTGGGGCTGGGGTTAGCTAGAAGGATGGCCCGGGGCGGTGGAAGACCGGAGGTGGTGGGCGGTTCAGGGGAGGGCGGGGGGCGGTGGTTCGGCCGGCGGCCTGATACGTCTCCAACGTATCTATAATTTATGAAGTATTCATGCTACTATATTATCATTCTTGGATGTTTTACAATCATTTTATAGCAACTTTATATCATTTTTTGGGACTAACCTATTAACATAGTGCCCAGTGCTAGTTGCTATTTTTGCTTGTTTTTTACATCGCAGAAAATCAATATCAAATGGAGTCCAAATGTAGCGAAACTTTTTGTGGATTTTTTATGGACCAGAAGACATCCAATGGGCCAGAGCAGCACCTGGGGGGGTGCCCCGAGGGGGGCACAACCCACCAGGGCACGCCCCGGTGGGTTGTGCCCACCTCGGTGGAATCCCACACCGCCTCTTCGCCCTATAAATCGTCAAATATTCCAAAAACCCTGGCAGAGACCCTAGATCAGAAGTTCCGCCATCGCAAGGCCTCTGTATCCATGAGATCCAATCTAGACCCCGTTCCGGCACCCTGCCGGAGGGGGAGATCATCACCGGTGGCCATCTTCATCATCCCGGCGACCACCATGATGAGGAGGGAGTAGTCCACCCTCGGGGCTGAGGGTTTGTACCACTAGCTATGTGTTTAATCTCTCTCTCTCTCTCTCTCTCTCGTGTTCTTGAGATGCACAATCTTGATGTATAGCGGGCTTTGTTAATATAGTCGGATCATATGATGTTTTCCCCTCTCTATCTTGTTGTGATGAATTGAGTTTTCCCTTTGAGATTTCGTTTTATCAGATTGAATACTTTTATGGATTTGAGAGCACTTGATATATGTCTTGCATACGAATACCCGTGGTGACAATGGGGTATTATATTGATTCACTTGATATATGTTTTGGCACTCAACTCGCAGATTCCCGGAGATGACATTGGGGTAATCTATGCATAGGGGTTGATGCACGTTCTTGTTTTTGTTTCTCCGGTAGAAATCTTGGGGTACTCTTTGAGGTTCTTTGTGTTGGATCGAGCATTACGAATCTGAATTTGCTTTGTTGTTATTTTAGTACGAACTCTTGGATAGATCGATCGGAAAGAATAGCTTTGAGGTGGTTTCGTACCCTACAAAAAATTTATTCTTATGTTCTCCGCTAGATAAGAACTTTGAAGTGATTCTTCATCGCACGTTGAGGGATGGTTATATGATCCAATTATATTAGCATTGTTGAGAGATTGCACTAGCGAAAGTACGGACACTAGGCCTTGTTTTCAAGCATTGCAATACCGTTTGTGCTCACTTTTGTCACTTGCTACCTTGCTGTTTTTATTTATTCAGATTATAAAAATATATTTCTACCATCCATATTACACTTTTATCACCATCTCTTCGCCGAACTAGTGCACCTATACAATTTTCCATTGTATTGGGTGTGTTGGGGACACAGGAGATTTCTTGTATTTGGTTGCAGGGTTGTTTGAGAGAGACCATCTTCATCCTACGCCTCCCACAGATTGATAAACCTTAGGTCATCCACTTTGAGGGAAAATTGCTACTGTCCTACAAAACTCTGCGCTTGGAGGCCCAACACGAGTCTACAAGAATAAAGTTGCATAGTAGACATCAAGCTCTTTTCTGGCGCCGTTGCCGGGGAGGTGAGTGCTTGAAGGTATATCTTTAGATCTTGCAATCGAATCTTTTAGTTTCTTGTTTTATCACTAGTTTGGTTTATGAAAAGAAAATTAAAAAAAATGGAATTGAGGTTGCATCATATTGTTCATCTTTATAATGTCTTTTGTGAAAATGATGGAAATGAAAATTGTGCTCAATTGATAGAAGAAGAATTATATAAAATGTTTGACAAAAAATCTTTGAATGATGAGCATGATTGCAATGTTGTCGGTATGAACTCTTTGAATATCCATGATGCTAATGATATGCAAAACTACAAGCTTGGGGATGATATATTTGATGAAGATGATATTTTTAGTCCCCCAAGTTTTGATGTGCAAATTTGTTATAATGGTAGCATGCCTCCTATATATGATGATTATGTTGATGAAAGTGGGTTTGGAAGAGTGTCAACTCTAGGTACTAATGATCCCACTATTTTGGAGGGTGTTGAATCTTATTGTGATAATTATGAAAGTGGATTTGGAGAGGTCATGACTTTATTTAGTGATGAATCCACTATTTTGGAAGAGGTTTCAATTGACTATGACAACAAAGTTGCTATCTATGATGATTATGGTGATGACATGTATGCTATAAAGAATAATGATAACCATGAAACTTGTCATCATGATTTTAATTTTCAATCCCATGATAGTTATTTTGTTGAGTTTGCTCCTACTACTATTCATGAGAATAAATTTGCTTATGTGGAGAGCAATAAAATTTCTATGCTTGTGGATCATGAAAAGAATGCTTTATGTGATGGTTATATTGTTGAATTCATTCATGATGCTACTGAAAATTATTATGAGAGAGGAACTTATACTTTTACATATTGCAATAATATCAAGTTTCCTCTCTATGTGTTGAGAATCTTGAAGTTTTGTTTGTTTGGCCTTCCTTTGCTAGTTGATTCTTGTTCCCATAAATTGTTTGCTTACAAAATCCCTATGCATAGGAAGTGGGTTAGGCTTAAATTTGCTAGTCATATGCTTCATGATGCTCTCTTGTGTTTCAATTCTTTACTTTTATGTGAGCATCATTGAAATTATCATGCCTAGCTAAAAGGCATTAAAGAAAAGCGCTTGTTGGGAGAAAACCCAACACTTTTACCTACTTTTTTTGTGTGTTCACATGGTTAAGCTACTGCAATAATCTTGTTTTATAGCTTTTGTTTCAATAAAGTGCCAAGTAAAGCCTTTGGGATAGTGTGGATGATAGTTGACTTGATTCTGTGCAAAAACAGAAACTTTTGCGCCCAGTGCAGAAATTCCTGTATTTTACTGGAACGTGGAAAAATTCTGAATTGTTTACATTTGATGGGTATACAAATTTTCTACGTTTTCCTAATTTTTCAGAATTTCTGGAGTTACATAAGTATGACCTTAATTCAGATCTATACGTACTGTTCTGTTTTTGACAGATTCTGTTTTCAATGCATAATTTGCTTGTTTTCTAGTTTCTATGGCTTATATTGCTCAATATAAATTGTGGAAATAATATTATACAGTAGGCATTGTGTGGAAACAATTATGAATGTTGTCTTTGACAGTACCAAAGTGAAATGGTTTGCTCTTTATCATACTAACCTATCTCACGAAGTTCCGTTAAGTTTTGTGTGATTGAAGTTTTCGAGTTTTGGGTGAGATGTCGATATGAGGAGAATAAGGAGTGACAAGACCCTAAGCTTGGGGATGCCCAAGGCAGCCCAAGGTAATATTCAAGGAAGATACAAGAAACTAAGCTTGGGGATGCCCCAGAAGGCATCCCCTCTTTCGTCTCCAACATTATCGGTAACCTCACTTGGAGCTACATTTTTATTCGTCACATGATATGTGTTTTGCTTGGAGCATCATTTTCTTGTTAGGATTTGCTTGATGTTATCTAGAATAATGTTTTGCATCTTTCTTTTCAATAAAAATGTCAAGGATAGCCTTTACCATGCTTATTTTGCAAGTATATGAGTTGCTGTTTCAAAACAGAAAGTTTATCGATGTTGCAAAAATTCCCGAGAAAAGTCAGAATGTGATAAAATATTGAATTTTTTTGCACAATAAGCCCTGATAAAGTTTTTACAGTGTGGTAAATTTTCATAATTTTTGGAGTTAAATAAGTATTGATACTCTTGCATTCTTTACAGACTGTATTGTTTTGGCAGATTGCTGTTATGTTTGCATATGTTTGCTTGTTTAATGATTCTATTTGAGGATAGGAGTATTAAATATGTAGAGGCATTTAGTATGCAATGTTGAATAATAATTTTTGTGGTTTGATACAGAAGAGAATGATAAGGTTTTTGCATTGGTTTATACTAACTTATCTCACGAGTTCTTGTTGAGTTTTGTGTATATGAAGTTTTTAAGATTTAGGGAAACCGTGATATAAAAGGAATTAAGGAGACGCAAAAGCTCAAGCTTGGGGATGCCCAAGGCACCCCAAGATAATATTTCAAGAAGTCTCAAGCATCTAAGCTTGGGGATGCCCCGGTAGGCATCCCACCTTTCTTCATCAACAATTATCGGTTAGTATCGGTTGAGCCTAAGTTTTTGCTTCTTCACTTGAGTTGTGCTATTCTTGGAATGTCATTTTGTTTTGTTTTACTTGCTGTTTTAATAAAATACTTAGATCTGAAAGTTTATAAATAAGAGAGAGTCCTCAATTAGCTACCCCTTTACTAAACTATTCGCTTGATCTTCACTTATATCTTTTTGGAGTAGTTTGTCATTTACTCTCGTGCTTCACTTATATCCTATGAGTAAATTGTTGAATGAATTGAATATCATGAAGTTGAAATTATATGTTCATATCATGCCCAGTGGTAGCTTCACATTGGGTTAGAAAGTGAAATCTTTTGAAGCTTGACAATCACAATATTGGTCATACAAGCAATTCATGAATGATTACTATAAGGAAGAGAACTTTCACATGCAAATACACTATCTTGGAAATCTTTTGTAATTGTGAGCCCCCATCAAAATATTATATGCCAAAATTGTTGACATTGGACAAGGAAGACAACATAATGATTTATGTTTGTTGATATTCACATAGAAGTTATATTGACATAGATCCTTCAACATGTGGTGCTTGCCCCCCATCTTTGCTAGCCAAAAATTCCGCACCAAGTAGAGATACTACTTGTGCATCCAAAAACCCTTAAACCCAAATCTTATTTTCAAGAGTCCACCATACCTACCTAAGGATTGAATAAGATCCTTCAAGTAAGTTGTCATCGGTGCAATAAGGCAATAAAAATTGCTTCTAAAAGTGTTAGATCATTTAGTGTAAGAGAAAATTGAGCGTTGTACGAACTTGTGATGGCAAAGAATAAAAGCGACAGACTGCATAATAAAGGTTGCTATCATAAGGGGCAATATAACGTGACGTTTTTTTGCACTAAGGGATTGAGCATACAAACAAAAAGCGCATGGCAACCTCTGCTTCCCTCTGCGAAGGGCCTATCTTTTACTTTTATGTATTTACTTTCATGCAAGGGTCAAAGTTTTTCTCTCTGTTCCTTTTTATTTTTCTCTTTTGGCAAGCATCATGTGGTGAGGAAAGATCTAGGCACATATATCCAGTTGGATATGGGTAGCATGAGTTATTATTGTTGATATCACCCTTGAGGTGAATATGTTGGGAGGCTAAATTATAAGCCCCTATCTTTCTATGTGTCCGGTTGAAACGTTTTGCTCATGTGTATGCGGTGAGTGTTAGCAATCATAGAAGACTATATGATGGTTGAGTATGTGGAGCTCTTACTTAGACTCTGTTGCATAAGTTGAATTGCAATTGTTTGGTGACTAAGAATATAGGTTGTTGAGTTTCAAGAGAATTCATTGTTTGAACCTTAACATGTCAATTGGTTGCTACTTTGTCATGATGAGTTTTATGAGAAAGAGTTGCTGTTATGATGCTAGGGAAAGTGATTGAAATTATCATTGATCAAACTTATGCACTTTGCTAGCATTCACACTTCATAAATTATTTCTTTTATCATTTACCTACTCGAGGCCGAGTAGGAATTAAGCTTGGGGATGCTGATACGTCTCCAACGTATCTATAATTTATGAAGTATTCATGCTGCTATATTATCATTCTTGGATGTTTTACAATCATTTTATAGCAACTTTATATCATTTTTTTGGGACTAACCTATTGACATAGTGCCCAGTGCCTAGTGCCAGTCACTGTTTTTGCTTGTTTTTTACATCGCAGAAAATCAATATCAAACGGAGTCCAAATGCAGCGAAACTTTTTGTGGATTTTTTATGGACCAGAAGACATCCAATGGGCCAGAGCAGCACCTGGGGGGTGCCCCGAGGGGGCACAACCCACCAGGGTGCGCCTGGGCCTCCAGGCGTGCCTTGGTGCATTGTGCCCACCTCGGTGGCCTCCCACACCGCCTCTTCGCCCTATAAATCGTCAAATATTCCAAAAACCCTGGCAGAGACCCTAGATCAGAAGTTCCGCCACCGCAAGGCCTCTATATCCATGAGATCCAATCTAGACCCCGTTCCGGCACCCTGCCGGAGGGGGAGATCATCACCGGTGGCCATCTTCATCATCCCGGCAGCCACCATGATGAGGAGGGAGTAGTCCACCCTCGGGGCTGAGGGTTTGTACCAGTAGCTATGTGTTTGATCTCTCTCTCATGTTCTTGAGATGCACAATCTTGATGTATCGTGGGCTTTGTTAATATAGTCGGATCATATGGTGTTTTCCCCTCTCTATCTTGTTGTGATGAATTGAGTTTTCCCTTTGAGATTTTGTTTTATCGGATTGAATACTTTTATGGATTTGAGAGCACTTGATATATGTCTTGCATACAAATACTCGTGGTGACAATGGGGTATTATATTGATTCACTTGATATATGTTTTGGCACTCAACTCGCGGATTCCCGAGGTGACATTGGGGAATCTATGCATAGGGGTTGATGCACGTTCTTGTCTTTGTTTCTCTGGTAGAAATCTTGGGGTACTCTTTGAGGTTCTTTGTGTTGGATTGAGCATTACGAATCTGAATTTGCTTTGGTGTTTATTTAGTACGAACTCTTGGATAGATCGATCGGAAAGAATAGCTTTGAGGTGGTTTCGTACCCTACAAACAATTTATTCTTATGTTCTCCGCTAGATAGGAACTTTTGAGTGATTCTTCATCGCACGTTGAGGGATGGTTATATGATCCAATTATATTAGCATTGTTGAGAGATTGCACTAGCGAAAGTACGGACCCTAGGCCTTGTTTTCAAGCATTGCAATACCTTTTGTGCTCACTTTTGTCACTTGCTACCTTGCTGTTTTTATTTATTCAGATTATAAAAATATATTTCTACCATCCATATTACACTTTTATCACCATCTCTTCATTGAACTAGTGCACCTATACAATTTGCCATTGTATTGGGTGTGTTGGGGACACAAGAGATTTCTTGTATTTGGTTGCAGGGTTGTTTGAGAGAGACCATCTTCATCCTACGCCTCCCACGGATTGATAAACCTTAGGTCGTCCACTTGAGGGAAAATTGCTACTGTCCTACAAAACTCTGCGCTTGGAGGACCAACACGAGTCTACAAGAATAAAGTTGCGTAGTAGACATCACGGCCCGTGCGGTGGTCTGTAGGGGAAGAATAACAGGCGAGGAAGAAGAAGGGTTAGCAGATGTAGGATCTTCATCCAACCGCCTGAAATGGTCGACTGACCCAAATGACGAAAGTCAGGCGACTTGCATGTAGACATTCCCATATATTCAGTACCATCATCGTAGGTGCTTCGAGACGTATGTGCAAGCAGTGCTCCTAAACCCATCAAGCTAAATAACATGCCACTCATAATTCCAAACTTAGTTGCTCAAATACGAATCTGATATGATGCTGACATGTACTAAAACAGAGAATGTTTAATTGGTCAGCTAATGTTCCTACTTTACTTTCGAAAAGCACATGCGCCACATATCGAGGGACAACAGGGAGTTGCATTCTTTATGCGCTCTGGTTCATCATGTGTGGGCAACCAATATTTTATTATCCAAAATCTGCTTGCTCTTCTTTAGCATGCTCCTCTTCTGTTCTTCTTTTATAAGTACTCTCTCCATTCCTAAATATAAGTCTTTGTAGAGATTCCTCCATGGACTACATACGGAGCAAAATGAGTGAATCTACACTCTAAAATGTATCTATATACATCAGTATCTGATCCATAGTGGAATCTCTACAAAGACTTGTATTTAGGAACAGAGGGAGTATAATAGTAGTACAGTATGTTCCTTGTAGTGAAGAGGAGCAGGGACATTTGCAGTGTACAGGTCTATTCGGTCGCTTGTCATGGACGCTTTCAACTCTTCGTGTTGGTCTTCATGTCGCTTGTCATGGAGCTTTCAACTCTTCGTATTCGGTCGTATGTGTCGCCTTTGAGAGTTAGACTGATAGTAACAGTACTGCGCCTTCAGTTGTAGAGAGCTGGTATCCGAAGCATTTCTAGCCATACCGGCAAATTCTAGCACATATTTCCAGCAAGTTTCACTCTCCTAGTTTTATTCCTGATGCTTAGGGTTTTCCCATCATATCTACACTATGATCTGCGTAGGTGCTTTGTGTCCTACTAGCAGCAGTCCACCCTTTAAAGCTAAATAACACACCAATCATAATTCCAAAGCTTAGTTGTTCCAATACAAATGTGACATGATATTCATATTAGTTAATAGACATACATTTAATTGGTCAGCTAATGCTCCCACTTGAGTTTTCAAATGCCTGTGGCAACATAGAGAGAGAGACAGCATGGAATTGCATTTCTTTGGATGCCCTCATCATCATGGGTGGGCAACCAACATTGTATAGAAAGAAACGGAATCTCCATAATATGCTTCCTGTTGTATTCTTTAACATGTTCCTCTTCTATTCTTCTTTAATAAGTACAATATGTTCCTCGTCAAGAAGGCAAGCAGGGACATCTGCAGTCGACAGGTCTATTTGGCCGCTTCTGCAAGTTGCTTTCAGCAATTCGAGTTGGTCTGCCATAATATCCAGGAAATGCTAGGAGCTGTGCGGCCTTTGAGAGACTAGACTGATAGTAACAGTAGTGCGCCTTCAGGTGAATATAGCTGGCCTGTACGATGATCGATAGGCTTTCGATTAGTAGCGGCAATACAACCCCATATTTTCTAGCCAGTTCCACTTCCCCGATTTATTTATGATGCTTATGGTGTCCCCCTTTTATTGACACTAGAACCTATGTAGTGGCTTTGTGTCGTAATAGCTGCACTCCATCCTTCAAGTGAAACTACATGCCACTCATATTTCCAAAGCTTACATTTAATTGGTCAGCTAATGTTACTACGTGAGTTTTGAAATGCATGTGCGCCACATATAGAGACATGTTGGGATACTATTTCTCTGTGCACTCTCGTTGTCATGGTTTCGCAATAAACTTTCAATACAGTATAGTATGAACCTATCATCTGCCAACTATCCTTATTCTGGAGCTCCCAACAGGGAGCCTGTTTTTTTGTGTAGTTGTGCCAGATTATATTATTGTACACACCAAATTACAGCACACAAGGGCTCTCTCATCCAAATCCAGTGATAGTGCACAAGGGTTTACAAGGAGCCCCTATTATATTAGAATACCCTCTGCATTACAAAGATAATCTCACTACTATTTATGTTGTCATGCTTCTCAGATATTGAACAAAATCGCAATGAATATGAGAATGCGCACATCAGAAGAGTATCGCGGAACAGTGCAATGGCTAACAAACATGGCATCAAGGCATCGAGTTCCATTCTGGATGGAATGAAGCCCACATGCTCCACACCTACAGATTCATGTTCAGAATATGACCCTAATGACTATTCTGAGCTCAAGGAGTCAAAGGGAGATGGCCTATCCTGTTCACCCTACAAGGTGCCTATTCTAATTTGGCAAGGTTTTATTGGTTGCACGTAACTTGCGTAAGCTGTCTTGAGTTTCTTCTGCTTCTTTGCACCACCATCTGCTTAGTTTACTAATCATATATGTGAAGTTGCCATGCCCACCCATTATCAATACGTATTCCATTTGTCATCATACCATGTTTTTCCATTCAAATGTTGTTCTTGTGTATCAGACATCCAAAAGGAAGGGAGTGATTGCAGAACCTGAAGGAGTAGTAGCAAAGTCCTTGAAAAAGGTGGTGGTACCACAGAAATCAGACAGCACCCCACTTATATTGGCGATAGAACCAGTGCCACAAAACCTAGGATATCGCAACTATGCTACTCGCTACTTTGCTCTTGTTAGTACCTATTTTCTTGTATCGTTGTACTTACATTCATACCTGGTTGATTATGTGACATCAGTGTGCATGATAACCTGCATATCCACTGTTCTCTCCTAATTATTAGATCTATATTAATGCTTACATTAATGTAGAATAAACCCAATGCTTATGAAGAAGTTTAGCTCTACATTGTTCTTGTAAGTATCTGTTGTCCTTCATCACTGCACTTATACTGTCAGCTAGTTGTTCATGTACCATCTCTTTGCAGCTTATTTTCCCTTGGTATCCATTTTCTACACATCAGATCTATGTTTACTCTTACCAAAATGTTGAATAAAACCAATGCCACTGAAGATGTTTAGCTCTGCATTACTCTTGTCAGCACCTTTTGGCTGTATGTTGTACCTACATTTATAGCTAGTTGATTATGTAGAATCACTCTGCATCTTTGCTTAAATAATCTCCATTTGTTCCTATATTATCACTTCTATATTTACTCTTAACAAAATGTAGAATAAAGGCAATGCTTATGAAGAAGACTCTGTGGTACACTTCTTGAATCCCCCCCCATCAACATGGAAAAGAGCTTTATAGAGCCGGTCTTCATTACTAACGTAAGTTTGTCCTTCTCGAGCCTTCAAACTTTGTTGTGTATATTTGGATAGCAATGACTACAACTGCTGTTTATTTTTGTCGCTTGCATCAAATTGCATGTTTAAAGTTTATTATGAAGAAGTTCACAAACATAAGTTTCTCCTTCTCTATTTCAGTTTTTAGTTGTACAACCTACTTCCTTATTCATACCATGTAAATTAAACTAAACGTAGCAAGTGATCTTCCTTAGCACTGCATGTATGCTTGTGTTGTCGATCTATAATCCAGTGGTGTGGTCAAACTACCAACTCCAGGACAATGTCATATCCTGCTATGTCTTAACTATGAACGACGCATATTATGTTCATGTTATTTAAATCGTGTCTCTTTATTTACCAATCTGAAATGGGATAAATTGATAATACACTGTAACACCCCCTGTCATTAGCTACAGTAATCACTTTTGATAATGACATGTCAGCAAGCCTAATAGTGCATAATCATCATTAGCATCATATTGCATTTCAACTCCTAAGTCAAATTCAAATTTAAATGAAAGTGAAATATAAAAGTTGTCCAACATAGAAACTAAAATGTTCGATAAATAACAAATATTGCAGAGACTATTCTAAAATTGAAACCAATAATTAATAATATAATTAGGTGGCTCAAACATTATCAAAACAGCAAAGAATAATGCATTTTAATTATTATAAAAATTGTGTGAACTCAAATTGTCTCCAAATTAGTTTTTGGTAGTTGTAGGTAATGCCTAGTAATTATTGGAGCAATTGCCATGTTTTATAAAAATCATTTGGTGGCCTAACTATTTACTAAACAGGAGATATGATTAAATAAAAGAAAAAGAAAAAGAAAAACAGAACAGGAAAAGAAAAAGAGAAAAGGACCCCCTCCCCCCGGCCCAACTGGGCCCCAGCCCAGCTGGCCCGACCGGCCCACCCCACTCCCTTAACCCCTAGGCGATCGAAACCCTAGCCTCACGCCCACCCCACTCACCCCCCTCGCTCCTCTTCCCCCCCCCCGACCCGATCTGGATCGGGATCGGCCCCGTCGCCGACGCCGCTCGACGCCGCCGCCCCGTCGCCGCCTCCCCGTCGTCAGACCACGCCGTAGCACCGCCGCCTCCTCGTCTCCTCCCCAACGACCGAGCCCCGCGCGCTCGCCCCCGCCCACGCTCGCAGCGCCAACCGCCGCCCCGCGCCAGGACGCCGCCGCCCGGAGCTCCTCGCCGGACGGCCTCACCGGAGCGCTCCCTCGCCGGCCTGCACCTCGTCACCGCGTCGCCGTCGTCTTCGACTCCTCCCCGCGCCCACTGCCCTCTCCCTACACCGAACGGTGAGGCCCGGCCCCGGCCTCTCCCCTCGCTCGCGCGCGCCTTGCCACGCCTCTGTCGCCGGCCGGCGCCTGCTCGCGCCGCCCCGAGCCCGTGCGCTCGCCCTCGTCGCGCACGCCGCCCGCGCCCCGCACCGGCAGCTGCTGCCGCTCGCCCGCGTTCCTGCCTCGCCGCAGCTCGCGCGCCTCGCCCACCTCGCGCACGCGCCCGGGCGCGCGCTGCCGCCCTGCTGGCGTCGCCCGCGCGCCCGTCACCGCGCCCACCCCCGTGTCGCCGCGCCTCTGCATCGCGCCCGCGCGCCCGCGCCGCGCCGCGCCCGTCGCCCGCCCGTGGCCCCTGGGCCACTGACCGAAGGGGCCCAGTGCCCAGTGCCACTGCCGCTGGGCCCGAAACCCCCCTGGCCCAATGACAAACGGGCCCCGCCCGAAAAACGTTTAGAGAAAAAGAAAATAAAAATAAAAATAAAAATAAATAATTAAAATAATTATTTAATTAATTAGTTAATAAATCCTGATTAGGTTAATCTAATTAAGTAGTTAGTGTTAATTAAACAGTAATTTAATTAGTTAATCCTAATTAGCCTAACAGTCTATGACAGGTGGGACCCACCCTGTCAGATGACTGCTGACGTCAGCATGAGGTCATGCTGATGTCATCATAACACTGTTTCGGATAATGTTAATTTAAATATTTAAATAAATTCCAGAAATTAATAAAAACTTTAGAAAATCATATTAAATAATCCGTAACTCCGATGAAAATACTTTATACATCAAACTTGCTCAGAATTCCGATACGAACCCGGATACGCCCTCCGTATTCCCGTCAGACGCCCGCAGCTATAAGAACATTGAACTTTTAGACCGTTTTCAGTAAATGAATAGTGCCCAACTTTAATTAAATAAATCCAAGTAAATTCCTAAATTAACTAAATCATTTAGTTAGGCAGTAGAACACCCCGGCATATCATTTAGGCATGTCATACATATTGTTTGCATTATCGCCGTGAATTCATTGTTTCTCTCCCCCTCCTTCTCTCTCTCGATAGACGCTGAGACCGACGACGCTGCACCCGGGTACGACTACACTACCGACGAGCAGCCCGTTGACGACCCTTCTCTCTTGCCAGAGCAACCAGGCAAGCCCCCCCCTTGAGCATCCAGATATCGCCCATTCTATTCTCCTGCTTGCATTAGATTTTGCTACTGTTAATGTATGCTCCTATTCTGATGCATAGCCTGCTGTTGTAACCTGTTCATTGTTACCTTACCTGCCTATGATAAACTGTTTAGTATAGGTTGGTGATGAACCATCAGTGACCCCACCACTTTTCCCTTGTTGCCCCTGCTTGATCATCGACGACTCGATCAACGTGATCGTCGACCAGAGACCGACACCTCACTTCACACCCCCTTAGTTGTACAACTCTGCGTAGTAACTATCGAGTGCCGAGGGTGATACCTCGTAACGCACTCCCGATGAATACTCTGCAGTGTAGCTGTTCGGTCGTGGTCATCGAGGGTGATTCCTCCTTCTCCACTTCCGATACGACTCTGTCGTGCAACCCTCAGTGTGAACCTCGAGGGTGATACCTCATACGTTCACCCTGATGATTTCGTCGAGTGGAATCCTCCGAGGGTGATTCCTCGGGTTTCCCCCTTGATGTTATGACCACACGATTACTTTGACCCTTGTTACAGGCGGGTCCACCCTGGTGGGTACCCGCTGGGGATCTATGATTTCGGGTGTGCCGGAAGGGCACTCGAGTGTGACATTGTGGCGGAGCATCAGAGACTCTGATTGTCTCCGCGTGATACTAATTGAGCCTATTGGATTTGGGTGTGTGATCTGAGTGGGTCGACGTGCCCTATATGCACTACCACCACGCGGGATAATGGTTATGGGACCCTCTACGAAGTACGTTTCACCCGAAAGCTCGTCTGACGTCACGATTCACCGTGCGGGCTGATTGTCGGGATTGGGCTGGATACTTCACTGACGAGTTCAGTGTCGCGCCTGCACCCCGGCCAGTCTCGCAACGCGCAGGGTGCCCAGGGCGATGGCCCGAGACCTCTGGGTGCATAGGTTAGTCCGGCGTGCTGACCTCTCTGCCGAGCCTAGGTAGAGCGCTGCTTCGTGTTGATCTTCCGAGGACAGGCATTACCCAGCAAGTGTGTCCGGCCAGAGTTGATCGAGCATGTTGGGTAACAGTAGTGCACCCCTGCAGGGATGAATCTTCTGTCGATAGCCGGTCCTACGGTAAAGGACGCTCAGTTTGTGTATCCCGATCTACTACTTAAACTAGATACTTGTTACTTAATTGAAGCTTCGGGATCGCTTTCTCGCTTGGGAGTCGAGGAAGGATCTTTAAGCTGTACTTCAACATGTTTGCTAAATAAAATGCTATTCTATTCTCTTCTACTGCTGCAAGATGATGGCCTTGTGAAGATGTTTGAAGATGCTAGTCTTCGATAGGACTAGGCCTTCTCTCTATTCTGGCATTTCTGCAGCCCAGTCCACTTATACAGCCTTTCTCCATTGATAATGTTGCATATGTAGTATAGATCCTTGCTTGCTGAGTACTTCGGATGAGTACTCACGGTTGCTTTACTTTCTCTTTTCCCCATATACCCCACCTTGGTGATACATCAGACGATGGAGTCCAGGAGCCAGATGCCACCACCGGAGCTTACTACCAGGAGGGTCCAGAGGGTACTTACTACTGGATCGAGCCAGCTGACCAGGAGTAGGATCGGAGGCTCCCAGGCAGGAGGCCAACGCCTTACGATCTAGTGTCGCTGTTTGTGCTAGCCTTCTTAAGGCAAAACTTGTCTAACTATGTCTGTACTCAGATAATATTTGTATGACTGACTTATGTATTCGGATCTTCGGATCCCTGGTCTGTAATATTGTGGACCTCCGTTTAAATTGTGTTAGAGTTGTGTTGTGATATCTTCCCGTGAGTCCCTGTGCTTGATCGTACACGTTTGCGTGTATGATTAGTGTACAATTGAGTCGAGGGCGCCACAAGTTGGTATCAGAGCCGACTGCCTGTAGGAAGCCCCCTTCCAATTCCTTGGCCGAAGTTGAGTCTAGAAACCAAAAAACTAATTTACTAACTTGGCTGTGTGGCTTACGGGCCCATGTCGCCAACTGGGTGGTATTAGGATCTTTTATTCCTCGTCTATACTCTGGGACTCTGATCTCTGTTCTACTCGGGTTAAATAAAATTTTACTAACGCCGACACTTAGGATCTCGTAAATCCCGTCTACCCGGAGAGCTGGATATCTGTGCGATTTCCCTGTCATTGATCTGATTAGTCTGATAATCATTTTCCTTTCCATTGTTTTGTTTAACCTTTCTCTCTGAGTTGTGTTAAACTTCTCATTGTCATTTGACAAATCTGAATTTCCTCTGTTTCAGATGGACCGTTTGTTTCCACCACGTCCTACGACACAGCTTGTGCTTCGCACTTGGGCTCATAATACCCCTGGGTTTCCAGCTGTCCTGATCGCTCTCATGACCAGACTTGGCTACCGTTGGTACCCTGAGTACTTGGTTTACGAGGATTACCGCGAGTTTAACCAGGAGCAGTACCATGCTGATGTTCGTATCTATGATCAGCAAAATGACTCAGACACCGAGCTACACCTTTTCCACGGTATCAGCGTGACGATTGAGATGGCAGTCCATGATGCCGCCTACTCTGCCGTCGCACGTCTCCGAGGACAGTTCAGCGATATCTTGGATGACTCTGAGTTTCGATACATTTCGTATGCCCCTGCTGGAGATGCTACTGGATATTACACAGCTATCTGTGCCCCGTTCGAGCCTCGTCGCTATGACCCGCGAGTTCTGATTCAGTGCACTCAGGCTCTGGATCGCACTGTTCGGGCTCTTGCCGTCGAGTTGGTTGCCACTCGAGCACGTCTCTACGATGCTATGACGCAGTTGCTACCCGCTGTTCGCGCAGGGATACATCCTGAGAACATCCTTTACCCGCGCAGGACTCAGATGTATGCTGGTATTGATTGGCCTGCTGTTGGAGGTCATACACCTGCACGTGGACCTCTTCTTACAGCTCGAGACCGGATTCTGCATCAGAGTGCACATGGAGCGCAGGATCCTTCCGCGACGAACATTCGTCGTCAGCACTTGCAGTTACCCCGTTTCGGTGGTTTTCTCCGACGTTGATGTAGCCTTTGCTATGTCTCGTTGTGTACTTCCTTACCGCGTGCCTGCGCGCCGCCTAGTATGTCTAGCTTTTGAATTTGCGCCGTTATGCTGTCCGCATGTACCCGACTCTGTGTATGGATCTGTATGTCTTAATCGACTACTGTTATGTATCTGTTACACTACTTAAATTGTTGTCGAGTTACATCATGTTTGTCACTAAACGCTTGCAATTGCTTTTACTAAACTACCCCCTGTTGATACTTAGCAGGATGGTTAGACCAGGTGGTCGTGGTCGTGGTCGTGCCCCTGAACGCCCACCACCGCCAGACTATATGGCGGCTATGATGCAACAGTTTGAGCTTAACCGCCAGTTCATGGTTGGAGTCATGGCTCAGTTTCCGCATCAGAACAACCAGAACCAGAACCCAGCTTCAATAACTTTGACAGAGTTTATGCGACTTAACCCAACTCAGTTTCGCAACTCTGACAAGCCACTGGATGCTGATGACTGGCTCCGCGACATCACTCATGAGATGGAGTCAGCTAATGTCGCCCCTGCCAACTACGTTAACTTCGCGGCCTTTTTCTTAAAGGGCCCCGCAGCTCAATGGTGGGACACACACAAGCGTACTCTGCCTGTTGGAACAGTCATCACCTGGTATGAGTTCCAGGCTGCTTTCCGTACACGTTACATCCCTCAGGCAATTATGGAACGCATGAAGACCCAGTTCCGTAACCTCACTCAGGGAAACAAGACCGTCGATGCTTATCAGTGGGAATTTCTAGACCTCTCCCGCTATGTTGAAGAAGACATCGCCACAGATGCACGCAGACAAGAGAAGTTCCGTAGTGGACTACACCCCGACCTCAAGCTTGCACTAGCTGCTCAAGACTTCAATGACTTTTCAACTCTGACGAACAAGGCTATTCTTGTTGAAACCGCTCAGATGGAATACAAGGACTCGCAGAAGCGCTATCGTGATGCTGGCTCATCTTCGGGCTCAGCATCGAAGCGTCGAGTTTGGATTCCCAACAATGCATTCTGTTCCAATACCTCTGCGCCAAAGAACAACTATGCTTCACCACGTCTGCCTCCTCCACCACCGAGGCAGCCAAAAACTCAAGCTATTCAAAACAATGCTCCTCTTCGTCCTGAAGATGGTCTATGCTTCAAGTGCCGCAAACCAGGTCACCAGGCTAAAGACTGCCGCCAGAATCAGAATCAGTTAGCCTTTCCTCATACTGGCCGTGGCAATGGTCGTGGCAACAATCATACCCGCAACTATAATACTGGGTCTGCTGCATATGGTCGTGGACACGCCTACAACATTGACATTGAAGAAGTCCAGGATCAACCTGCTACTGTGATGGGTACCCTTCTTGTTAACTCAGTACCTGCTTCTGTTTTATTTGATTCAGGAGCATCACATTCATTCATCTCTGAAAAATTTGCATTTATGCATGGCATTCGATATGAGAAAATGCATACTCCGTTAGTCATTAAAACTCCCGGAGGTCACTGTCATGCTGACGTGATAGCACCTGACGTTACCGTCGAAATTAAAGGATTGGAATTCCTTGCCTCGCCCATCGTCTTGAAATCTTCCACCATAGACCTCATTCTTGGAATGGATTGGTTGAAAGCTCACATTGCTTCGATCAATTGTGCCACTAAAGTCGTCCAACTTCTTCACCCCACCGATGAGATAGTGAACTATACCGCCCGCATTACTCGGGACGCCGAAGCTCAGATATATGCTCTGAATGCTTTGAACGCCTCACCTCTGGAAGGGATCGAGAACGTTCCTATCGTTCGAGATTTTCCAGACGTCTTTCCAGAAGAACTTCCAGGAATACCCCCAGCTAGAGCTGTCGAGTTCGTCATCGACTTGAAGCCTGGCACCGTCCCTATTGCCAAGCGACCTTATAAGATGCCTCCGCATCACCTACTCGAGCTTAAGGAAGAAATCGACAAGTCGCTTAAAAGTGGTTTCATCCGCCCCAGTTCCTCTGCTTGGGGAGCACCTTCACTCTTCATTAAGAAGAAGGACGGAATTAACCGATTGGTTCAGGATTATCAGCCCATTAACCAAGCCACAATCCAGAATAAATACCCACTGCCCCGGATCAATGATCTTTATGATCAACTCGCTGGATCATCGGTGTTCTCTAAACTCGACCTGAGGTTGGGTTATCACCAGATCCGTGTCCGTGAAGAGGATATTCCCAAGACTGCATTCGTCACTCGTTATGGCTCCTATGAATACACCGTCATGTCATTTGGCCTAACGAATGCTCCAGCAACTTTCTCCCGTCTGATGAATTATATATTCATGGATTACCTCGACAAATTCGTCGTGGTTTATTTGGATGATATCCTGATATATTATAAGAATAGAGAAGAACATGCTGAACACCTCCGTTTGGTACTAGAAAGGCTTCGAGAACACAAGTTGTATGCCAAGTATTCCAAATATGAATTTTGGCTTTCTGAAGTAACTTACCTTGGACATGTGATTTCCAAGGATGGCATTGCTGTTAACCCCGAACGAGTTCAGGCTATTCTTGACTGGACTCCCCCGAAGAATGTTAAGCAAGTCAGAAGTTTTCTCGGACTTGCTAGTTATTGTCGTCGATTCGTTGAGAACTTTTCCAAGATTGCAAAACCATTGACAAATCTGCTTCACAAAGGTGTTAAATTTGCGTGGACAGAAAAATGTCAAGAAAGCTTTCAGACACTAAAAGATAAATTGACATCTGCCCCAGTATTAGCACCCCCAGATTCCCAAAAGGATTTCGTGATATACTGCGATGCCTCCCGTCAAGGATTAGGCTGTGTCCTAATGCAAGAAAGCAAGGTGATTGCTTATGCCTCCCGACAATTGCGTCCTCACGAAGAAAATTACCCAGTGCACGATCTCAAACTTTCTGCGGTTATTTATGCCCTGAAGCTATGGCGACATTACCTTCTCGGTAACCGTTGCGAGATATATACGGATCATCAAAGTTTGAAATATTTATATACTCAACCGGATCTGAACCTTCGTCAACAAAGATGGCTCGAGACAATTGCCGATTATGATATGAATATCTCATACACCCCTGGCAAGGCAAATGTAATGGCCGATGCTTTGAGCCGTAAGGCTTATTGCAGCAACCATATGGTTCAGGAATCACAACCTCTTCTTTATGAAGAGTTTCGTAAATTGAACCTCCATATTGTTCCACAGGGTTATCTCAATACCCTCGTTGTCAAACCAGATTTAGAACACAGCATCAAAACTATGCAACGGTATGACTCTGAAGTTGAAAGGATCAAGCGATACCTTGAAAAAGGAAAACCGTCGGAGTTCCATCTTGATAATGATGGGATCCTATTTTTCCAACACCGTCTCTTCGTACCTAAGTTCAAAGATGAGAGAGAACACGTTATGATGGAAGCTCATGACACTCCTCTGTCAATTCATCCTGGTAGCACAAAGATGTACCATGACATTTGTCAGAGATACTGGTGGCCTAATATGAAGCGAGATATTGCTCGTTATGTTTCTGAGTGCGACGTTTGCCGCCGTGTTAAAGCTCAACATCAAAGGCCCGCAGGAACTCTGCAACCCCTTGCCATTCCTGAATGGAAATGGGACAAGGTCCAAATGGATTTCATTACTGGTTTTCCCAAATCCCAGAAGGGTCATGATGCTATTTTTGTCGTCATTGACCGATTCTCTAAGGTTGCTCACTTTCTGCCAGTTAAAGAGACAATCACTGCTAGCCAGTTAGCAGACTTATATGTTTCCCGAATTGTGTCACTCCACGGTGTTCCGTTGGAGATCAGTTTCGATCGTGGCAGCCTCTTCACCTCCAGATTCTGGAATAGTTTCCAACAAGCTATGGGAACACATCTGTCTTTTAGTACCGCTTTTCACCCTCAGTCACAGGGTCAAGTTGAACGAGTTAATCAAGTGCTCGAAGATATGCTTCGAGCTTGCGTCATCTCCTTCGGTAAGAAATGGGAAGGAATCTCTCCCGTATGCCGAATTCTCTTACAACAATAGCTATCAAGCTAGTCTGAAGATGGCACCGTTTGAAGTTCTATACGGTCGTAAGTGTCGAACCCCTCTGAATTGGTCAGAAACTGGGGAACGCTCACTCGTCGGACTGGACATTATTCAGCAAGCAGAAGACCAAGTCCGTATTGTCCGTGAACATTTGAAAACTGCTCAGTCTCGTCAGAAAAGCAACTATGACCGAAAGCACCAGGAAATAGTCTATCAACCTGGCGAGCAAGCTTACCTCCGCGTCACTCCGTTGAAAGGCACTCAGCGGTTCGGAATCAAAGGCAAGTTAGCTCCTCGCTACATTGGCCCGTTCCGTATTCTTGCCCGTCGAGGAGAAGTGGCATATCAATTGCAGTTGCCGCCAAATCTTTCTCAAGTACATGATGTCTTTCATGTATCTCAACTCCGTCGCTGCTTCAAGGATCCTATTCGAGCTGTGGATCACGAAGTGCTTGAATTACGGGAAGATCTGTCTTATCTAGAATATCCCATCCGTGTTCTTGATGAAGCTGAACGTCGGACTCGTCAAAAGTCAATCAAATTCCTCAAGGTTCAGTGGTCAAATCATTCTGAAGAGGAGGCCACTTGGGAACGTGAGGATCGTCTTCGTGAAGAATACCCCACTTTCTTTCATTCTTCCTCTTAATTCTCGGGACAAGAATTCTTAATAGATGAGGAGAGTTGTAACACCCCCTGTCATTAGCTACAGTAATCACTTTTGATAATGACATGTCAGCAAGCCTAATAGTGCATAATCATCATTAGCATCATATTGCATTTCAACTCCTAAGTCAAATTCAAATTTAAATGAAAGTGAAATATAAAAGTTGTCCAACATAGAAACTAAAATGTTCGATAAATAACAAATATTGCAGAGACTATTCTAAAATTGAAACCAATAATTAATAATATAATTAGGTGGCTCAAACATTATCAAAACAGCAAGGAATAATGCATTTTAATTATTATAAAAATTGTGTGAACTCAAATTGTCTCCAAATTAGTTTTTGGTAGTGGTAGGTAATGCCTAGTAATTATTGGAGCAATTGCCATGTTTTATAAAAATCATTTGGTGGCCTAACTATTTACTAAACAGGAGATATGATTAAATAAAAGAAAAAGAAAAAAAAACAGAACAGAAAAAAAAGAGAAAAGGACCCCCCCTCCCCCCGGCCCAACTGGGCCCCAGCCCAGCTGGCCCGATCGGCCCACCCCACTCCCTTAACCCCTGGGCGACCGAAACCCTAGCCTCACGCCCACCCCACTCACCCCCCTCGCTCCTCTTTGCCCCCCCGACCCGATCTGGATCGGGATCGGCCCCGTCGCCGACGCCGCTCGACGCCGCCGCCCCGTCGCCGCCTCCCCTTCGTCAGACCACGCCGCAGCACCGCCGCCTCCTCGTCTCCTCCCCAACGACCGAGCCCCGCGCGCTCGCCCCCGCCCACGCTCGCAGCGATAACCGCCGCCCCGCGCCAGGACGCCGCCGCCCGGAGCTCCTCGCCGGACGGCCTCACCGGAGCGCTCCCTCGCAGGCCTGCACCTCGTCACCGCGTCGTTGTCGTCTTCGACTCCTCCCCGCGCCCACTGCCCCCTCCCTACACCGAACGGTGAGGCCCGGCCCCGGCCTCTCCTCTTGCTCGCGCGCGCCTCACCACGCCTCTGACGCCGGCCCGCGCCTGCTCGCGCCGCCCCGAGCCCGTGCGCTCGCCCTCGTCGCGCACGCCGCCCGCGCCCCGCACCGGCCGCTGCTGCCGCTCGCCCGCGTTCCTGCCTCGCCACAACTCGCGCGCCTCGCCCACCTCGCGCACGCGCCCGCGCGCGCGCTGCCGCACTGCTGCCGCCGCCCGCGCGTCCGTCGCCGCGCCCACCCCCGCGTCGCCGCGCCCCTGCATCGCGCCCGCGCCGCGCCGCGCCCGTGGCCCGCCCGTGGCCCCTGGGCCACTGACCGAAGGGGCCCAGTGCCCCAGTGCCACTGCCGCTGGGCCCGAAACCCCCCTGGCCCAATGACAAACGGGCCCCGCCCGAAAAACATTTAGAGAAAAAGAAAATAAAAAAATATAATTAAATTAATTAATTAATTAATGAGTTAATTAATGCTGATTAGGTTAATCTAATTAAGTAGTTAGTGTTAATTAAGCAGTAATTTAATTAGTTAATCCTAATTAGCCTAATAGTCTATGACAGGTGGGACCCACCCTGTCAGATGACTGCTGATGTCAGCATGAGGTCATGCTGATGTCATCATAACACTGTTTCGGATAATGTTAATTTAAATATTTAAATAAATTCCAGAAATTAATAAAAACTTTAGAAAATCATATTAAATAATCCGTAACTCCGATGAAAATACTTTATACATGAAACTTGCTCAGAATTCCGATACGAACCCGGATACGCCCTCCGTATTCCCGTCAGACGCCCGCAGCTATAAGAACATTGAACTTTTAGACCGTTTTCAGTAAATGAATAGTGCCCAACTTTAATTAAATAAATCCAAGTAAATTTCTAAATTAACTAAATCATTTAGTTAGGCAGTAGAACACCCCGGCATGTCATACATATTGTTTGCATTATCGCCGTGAATTTATTGTTTCTCTCCCCCTCCTTCTCTCTCTCGATAGACGCTGAGACCGACGACGCTGCACCCGGGTACGACTACACTACCGACGAGCAGCCCGTTGACGACCCATCTCTCTTGCCAGAGCAACCAGGCAAGCCCCCCCCCCTTGAGCATCCAGATATCGCCCATTCTATTCTCCTGCTTGCATTAGATTTTGCTACTGTTAATGTATGCTCCTATTCTGATGCATAGCCTGCTGTTGTAACCTGTTCATTGTTACCTTACCTGCCTATGATAAACTGTTTAGTATAGGTTGGTGATGAACCATCAGTGACCCCACCACTTTTCCCTTGTTGCCCCTGCTTGATCATCGATGACTCGATCAACGTGATCGTCGACCAGAGACCAACACCTCACTTCACACCCCCTTAGTTGTACAACTCTGCGTAGTAACTATCGAGTGCCGAGGGTGATACCTCGTAACGCACTCCCGATGAATACTCTGCAGTGTAGCTGTTCGGTCGTGGTCATCGAGGGTGATTCCTCCTTCTCCACTTCCGATACGACTCTGTCATGCAACCCTCAGTGTGAACCTCGAGGGTGATACCTTATACGTTCACCCTGATGATTTCGTCGAGTGGAATCCGCCGAGGGTGATTCCTCGGGTTTCCCCCTTGATGTTATGACCACACGATTACTTTGACCCTTGTTACAGGCGGGTCCACCCTGGTGGGTACCCGCTGGGGATCTATGATTTCGGGTGTGCCGGAAGGGCACTCGAGTGTGACATTGTGGCGGAGCATCAGAGACTCTGATTGTCTCCGCGTGATACTAATTGAGCCTATTGGATTTGGGTGTGTGATCTGAGTGGGTCGACGTGCCCTATACGCACTACCACCACGCGGGATAATGGTTATGGGACCCTCTGCGAAGTACGTTTCACCCGAAAGCTCGACTGACGTCACGATTCACCATGCGGGCTGATTGTCGGGATTGGGCTGGATACTTCACTGACGAGTTCAGTGTCGCGCCTGCACTCCGGCCAGTCTCGCAACGCGCAGGGTGCCCAGGGCGATGGCCCGAGACCTCTGGGTGCATAGGTTAGTCCGGCGTGCTGACCTCTCTGCCGAGCCTAGGTAGAGCACTGCTTCGTGTTGATCTTCCGAGGACGGGCATTACCCAGCAAGTGTGTCCGGCCAGAGTTGATCGAGCATGTTGGGTAACAGTAGTGCACCCCTGCAGGGATGAATCTTCTGTCGATAGCCGGTCCTACGGTAAAGGACGCTCAGTTTGTGTATCCCGATCTACTACTTAAACTAGATACTTGTTACTTAATTGAAGCTTCGGGATCGCTTTCTCGCTTGGGAGTCGAGGAAGGATCTTTAAGCTGTACTTCAACATGTTTGCTAAATAAAATGCTATTCTATTCTCTTCTACTGCTGCAAGATGATGGCCTTGTGAAGATGTTTGAAGATGCTAGTCTTCGATAGGACTGGGCCTTCTCTCTATTCTGGCATTTCTACAGCCCAGTCCACTTATACAGCCTTTCTCCATTGATAATGTTGCATATGTAGTATAGATCCTTGCTTGCTGAGTACTTCGGATGAGTACTCACGGTTGCTTTACTTTCTCTTTTCCCCATATACCCCACCTTGGTGATACATCAGACGATGGAGTCCAGGAGCCAGATGCCACCACCGGAGCTTACTACCAGGAGGGTCCAGAGGGTACTTACTACTGGATCGAGCCAGCTGACCAGGAGTAGGATCGGAGGCTCCCAGGCAGGAGGCCAACGCCTTACGATCTAGTGTCGCTGTTTGTGCTAGCCTTCTTAAGGCAAAACTTGTCTAACTATGTCTGTACTCAGATAATATTTGTATGACTGACTTATGTATTCGGATCTTCGGATCCCTGGTCTGTAATATTGTGGACCTCCGTTTAAATTGTGTTAGAGTTGTGTTGTGATATCTTCCCGTGAGTCCCTGTGCTTGATCGTACACGTTTGCGTGTATGATTAGTGTACGATTGAGTCGGGGGCGCCACATACACTCAACATCGATGCTTATACATTCTTTAGCACTGCATGTATGCTTGTGTTCTTCATCTGTAATCCAGTGGTGTGGTGAAGCTGGCCACTCCTGCACATTGCCTTTTCCTGCCATGTCTTAACTGTGAATAATTTTTATTCTATTTTAGTCCAGGTCTCTTTATTTGCCACTAAGAAATGGGATGAATCGACAGCACTGTTGCTTATATATGCAAAGCATGTTATCTATCTGCTTTTTTCTCTTTCAGGGTGATATCACTGACGCCAAGAACTGCCATTGATGCTATGCAGCTATCGTTGGATATAAGCGTCATACAAGTGCAGTCATCAGCTTGCTCAGCTGCTTGCGCTGCAGCTCCCAGACAGGGCTAACCTTTCTAGAACTGTGTTGAAGTGCTGTCGGTTCTGTATATTATTTTAGGCGGCGTGTTTATTTGCATTGGTGGTGTCCTTTGATGTCCAGTGTATGTGTCTGGTTGCGCTTTATTATCGCTAGCGGGGAACTTTTATGCCAAGTGCATGTAATATGCAGTAATTTCTTTGTTGTATAGTCTAGGTATATTCTTCGTCATGATGCTGTAATTTAATTTCTGTATATTCTGTCGTCGCTCCCTGAAAAGGCCGTCAGCTTTGACGGAGCACAACAGGCCTAAACGTTCAGTTTATTATATTAAAAAAATTACTGTAATAAAACTGGCCGGCCCGCCAATCGCTATGAATGGGCCGAAAAGTGGGCCTGCAATCGTGTCCAGCTAATAGCAGGCCTAGATGTCAACTAACCAACTATTAGTTTTGGGCCTTTAACAGGCTGAGTAAACCAGTTGCCTAAATTGGGCCAGAAAATAGAATGGGCTTTAAACAGTCTGAAAAGTAGATTGGGCATGAACAGTGTCAGAGGCCCATGATTGGCCCAGCCACAAAACGAGCCGTTAACAGGCCACAACTGACCCAATAACAGTATGGGTCGTAAGCAGGCCTGTTGCAAAGTGGGCCATCATTAGGCCTAGTTATCTCACGGGCCTTTAATGGGCCAATAGTCAGGTTAGGTTAAAATGTATCCACAAAGACTACGGGCCTTTAAGAGGCTGAAAGTCACTTCGGCCCAGAAATAGGCCCACATGCAGCATCGGTCGTTAAATGGCCGAAAGTGAAACTGGGCCGACAACGGCCCATATCTACCAATGGCCATTAACAGGCTGAAAGTAATATCGGGCTGAACTATTACATGGGCCTTTAAGAGGCTGTAGTTAAAATGGCCCCCAATGGGGCCGAAAGCACCGTGCCTGTTAATAGGCCAGATCAAATATGGGCCGTAATTTGGCCCAAAATATGTCAGGCAGTTAACGGGCCGGATCCGATATGGGCCGTCATTTGGCCCAAAACATCGCAGAATGTTAACTGGCCGGATCTGATGTGGGCGGTCATTTGGCCCAAAACGTGACAGACATCATAACGGGCCGGATCTTATGTGGGCCGTAATTTGGCCCAAACCATGGCAGGCTGTTAATGGGCCGGCCCAGTGGAGTATGACAAAATCTTGTGGGCCCTTGGCTAGGCCGGCCTTTTTTTATCTTAAATGGGCTACTTTTGGGCCGTGCAACGTGTCATAGTATCATAGGCACGTCTCCTTCATTGGATGGACGACATCTGTCCCAACACTGAGCTGACACGTGGATACTCCGGCGAATCAGAATTTTACACTTGGAAAATCCCCATTGGTCCGGGCTGTTAATAGGTTATCGGATCCAAACCGGAACCCGATAGCTTCACGGTGACCCGTTACGGTGGATGCCAGGTGTCAGTTACCCTTGACGAAAGCACTTCCATGACGCGCCATTTATTGTCTTGGAAGTGGACACTTTCGTGATGATAATTTTGGTATTGTCATGGAACACTTCTACGACAGCACCGGTATGACTATCTTGATTCTGTCATAAAATCGTCATGGATGTACATGCATGACAGAAAACATGACCTACTATGACAAACACGTATCATCACGGAAGTGTATTTTTTTTGTAGTGCTACTCCTGCTTTGTGGTGGATCGGCCTCGCGAGGAGGTTGAGGATGAACTAGTACAGTGGATGAGCTGCCTCGCGAGGGCTCAGAGGATGAGAATGAATCGACCCCCCTCTACGGTGGAGGCTAGCCTATACTTATACTAGGCGCGGTTCTCTTCCCTCATAACTTAGGCGGGAAGGAATACCACAGTGGCCAATTTTGAAAGGGGACAAGAGTACATCTTATCCTTGTTGAGAAATGTTGCATGGAAAACAAAAAAAATTCTACGCACACGCAAGATCTATCCATGGAGATGCATAGAAACGAGGGGGAGAGTGTGTCTACGTACCCTCATAGACCGTAAGCGGAAGCGTTTGATAACGCAGTTGATGTAGTCGAACTTCTTCACGATCCAACCGATCGAGTACCGAACGTACGGCACCTCCGCGTTCAGCACATGTTCAGTTCGGTGACGCCCTCGCCTTCTTGATCCAGCAAGATGGCGAAGTAGTGGATGAGTTTCGGCAGCACGACGGCGTGGTGACGGTGGTGGTGATGCTATCTCCGCAGGCCTTCGCCTAAGCACTACGAAAATATGACCGAGGGACAAAACTGTGGAGGGGGGCGCCGCACACGGCTAAGAGATTGTCGTGGTTATGTGTGGCGCCCCCCTCCCACATATAAATAGGTGGGGGAGAGGGGAGGCTTCCAGGAGGTGCCCCAAGTAGGCCGAATCCTACTAGGGGCCCTCCCCAAGCCGCCCCCTTTCCTTATTAGGTGAGCGGGGAAAGGCAGGGGAGGGTGCCCCCCCCCTTTCCTTTCTCCCATGAGAAGGGGAAGGCAGGAGGGGCTAGCTCTCCCCCCTTTAATTCCCTAGGGCCGGCGGCCAGGGAGAGGGGCGCGCCAGCCCCATTATGGGCTGGTATGTCCCCCCCCTTGGTCCATTAGGCCCATACACCTACCGGGGGTGTTTGGAACCCCTTCCGGTGACCCGATGACTATTGGTGCACTCCGAAACTCTTCCGGTGTCCGAATATCATCGTCCTATATATCAATCTTTACCTCCGGACCATTTCGGAGCTCCTCGTCATGTCCGTGATCTCATCCGGAACTCCAAACAACATTCGGTCACCAAATCATATAACTCATATAACAGTATATTGTCAACGAACGTTAAGCGTGCGGACCCTACAGGTTCGAGAACTATGTAGACATGACCGAGACACCTCTCGGGTCAATAACCAATAGTGAAACCTGGATGCCCATATTGGCTCCTACATATTCTACGAAGATCTTTATCGGTCGAACCTTATGACAACATACATAATTCCCTTTGTCCATCGGCATGTTACTTGCCAAAGATTCGATCGTCGATATCTTCATACCTAGTTCAATCTCGTTACCGGCAAGTCTCTTTACTCGTTTCGTAATACATCATCTCATAACTAACTCATTAGTCATTTGCTTGCAAGGCTTATTATGATGTGTATTACCGAGAGGGCCCAGAGATACCTCTCCGATACTCGGAGTGACAAATCCCAATCTCGATCCATGCCAACTCAATAAACACCTTCGGAGATACCTGTAGAGCATCTTTATGATCACCCAGTTACGTTGTGACGTTAGATAGCACACAAGGTATTCCTCTGGTATCCGGGAGTTGCATGATCTCATGGTCGAAGGAACATGTATTTGACATTCAAGAAAGCAGTAGC
The DNA here is from genome assembly GCA_011799875.1 of Thinopyrum elongatum. Lineage (NCBI taxonomy): Eukaryota > Viridiplantae > Streptophyta > Magnoliopsida > Poales > Poaceae > Thinopyrum > Thinopyrum elongatum. The sequence continues at coordinate 337,782,893 of CM022301.1, forward strand.
AATAAACTGAACGATCATATGCTAAGCTAACAGATGGGTCTTGTCCATCACATCATTCTCCTAATGATGTGATCCCATTATCAAATGACAACACAAGTCTATGGTTAGGAAACCTTAACCATCTTTGATCAACGAGCTAGTCAAGTAGAGGCTTACTAGGGACACGGTATTTGTTTATGTATTCACCCATGTATTTATGTTTCCGATCAATACAATTCTATCATAAATAATAAACTTTTATCATGAATAAGGAAATATAAAATAACAACTTTATTATTGCCTCTAGGGCATATTTCCTTCAGTCTCCCACTTCCACTAGAGTCAATAATATAGATTAAATTGTAATGAATCTAACACCCATGGAGTCTTGGTGCTGATCATGTTTTTCTCGTGGAAGAGGCTTAGTCAATGGGTCTGCCACATTCACATCCGTATGTATTTTGCAAATCTCTATGTCTCCATCCTTGACCTTTGCATGAATGGAGTTGAAGCGTCTCTTGATGTGTTTGGTTCTCTTGTGAATCCTAGATTCCTTCGCCAAGGCAATTGCTCCAGTGTTGTCACAAAAGATTTTCATTGGACCTGATGCACTGGGTATTACACCCAGATCGGATATGAACTCCTTCATCCAGCCTCCTTCATGTGCTACTTCCGAAGTAGCTATGTACTCCGCTTCACACATAGATCCTGCCATGATGCTCTGCTTGGAACTGCAGCAACTGACAGCTCCACCATTCAATATAAATACGTATCCGGTTTGTGACTTAGAGTCATCCGGATCAGTGTCGAAGCTACCATCAACGTAACCATTTACGACGAGCTCTTCGTCACCTCCATAAACGAGAAACATATCCTTGGTCCTTTTCTGGTACTTCAGGATGTTCTTGACCATTGTCCAGTGATCCACTCCTGGATTACTTTGGTACCTCCCTGCCAAACTTATGGCAAGGCACACATCAGGTCTGGTACACAGCATAGCATACATGATAGAACCTATGGCTGAGGCATAGGGAATGACTTTCATTTTCTCTCTAACTTCTGCAGTGGTCGGGCTTTGAGTCTGACTCAATTTCACACCTTGTAACACAGGTAAGAACCCTTTCTTTGACTGATCCATTTTGAACTTCTTCAAAACTTTGTCAAGGTATGTGCTTTGTGAAAGTCCTATTAAGCATCTTGATCTATCCCTATAGATTTTGATGCCTAATATATTAGCAGCTTCACCGAGGTCGTTCATTGAAAAATTCTTATTCAAGTATCCTTTTATGCTATCCAGAAATTCTATATCATTTCCAATCAATAATATGTCATCCACATATAATATCAGAAATGCTACAGAGCTCCCACTCACTTTCTTGTAAATACAGGCTTCACCGTAAGTCTGTATAAAACCATATGCTTTGATCACCTCATCAAAGCGTATATTCCAACTCTAAGATGCTTGCACCAATCCATAGATAGATCACTGGAGCTTGCACACTTTGTTAGCACCTTTAGGATCGACAAAACCTTCTGGTTGCATCATATAAAACTCTTCTTTAAGAAATCCATTAAGGAATGCAGTTTTGATGTCCATTTGCTAGATTTCATAATCATAAAATGCGGCAATTGCTAACATGATTCGGACAGACTTAAGCATCACTACGGGTGAGAAAGTCTCATCGTAGTCAACTCCTTGAACTTGTCGAAAACCTTTCGCGACAAGTCGAGCTTTGTGGACAGTAACATTACCATCAGCGTCAGTCTTCTTCTTGAAGATCCATTTATTCTCAATGGCTTGCCGATCATCGGGCAAGTCCACCAAAGTCCATACTTTGTTCTCATACATGGATCCTATCTCAGATTTCATGGCCTCAAGACATTTATCGGAATCTAGGCTCATTATAGCTTCTTCATAGGATGTAGGTTCGCCATGGTCTAGTAACATGACTTCCATGACAGGATTACTGTACCATTCTGGTGTGGATCGTGCTCTGGTCGACCTACGAGGTTCAGTAGTAACTTGAGCTGAAGTTTCATGATCATTATCATTTGCTTCCTCTCTAGTTGGTGTAGGCATCACGGGAACGGTTTTCTGTGATGTGCTACTTTCCAATTCGAGAGAAGGTACAATTACCTCATCAAGTTCTACTTTCCTCCCACTCACTTCTTTCAAGAGAAACTCCATCTCTAGAAAGGATCCATTATTGGCTACAAAGATCATGCCTTCGGATCTGTGGTAGAAGGTGTACCCAATTGTTTCCTTAGGGTTTCCAATGAAGACGCACTTCTCCGATTTGGGTTCGAGCTTATCAGGCTGAAGCCTTTTGACATAAGTGTCGCAAACCCAAACTTTAAGAAACGACAGCTTAGGTTTCTTGCCAAACCATAGTTCATACAGTGTCCTCTCAACGGATTTAGACGGTGCCCTATTTAACGTGAATGCGACTGTCTCTAATGCATAACCCCAAAACGATAGTGGTAAATCGGTAAGAGACATCATAGAACGCACCATATCCAATAAAGTACGGTTATGATGTTCGGACACACCATTACACTGTGGTGTTCCAGGTGGCGTGAGTTGTGAAACAATTCCACATTGTTTTAAATGAAGGCCAAACTCGTAGCTCAAATATTCGGCTCAGTGATCAGATTGTACAAACTTTATTTTCTTGTTACGATGATTCTCTACTTCACTCTGAAATTCTTTGAACTTTTCAAATGTTTCAGACTTGTGTTTCATCAAGTAGATATACCCATACCTACTCAAATCATCTGTGAAGGTCAGAAAAAATCGATACCCGCCGCATGCTTCAACACTCATCGGACCGCATACATCGGTATATATTATTTTCAATAAGTCATTAGCTTGCTCCATTGTTCCGGAGAATGGAGTTTTAGTCATCTTGCCCATGAGGCATGGTTCGCAAGTATCAAATGATTCATAATCAAGTGATTCCATAAGTCCATCCGCATGGAGTTTCTTCATGCGCTTTACACCAATATGACCTAAACGGCAGTGCCACAAGTATGTTGCACTATCATTATCAACTTTGCATCTTTTGGCATTGTCGTGGGAAAACACGGCCACCTATGGGGCCATCGGCCCCTTGTGGTTCGGCAGGGGGGAAGGACGCATTACACAAAGAGCGGAGGGCACGGAGCAGCACGACAGCGATCACACGGGCAGTTTTTACATAGGTTCGGTCCGCCGCGAGGTGTAAAACCCGACTCCTGCTTTGGTGGATTGATGGGAGGACCGTGGTGGAGACGCGGCGCTCTAGCCCGGCAGGGTCGCCTCGGGGCGGGAGCAGCTACGTGCGTATGAGTGTACAAAGGTCCGAATCCTTTATAAGGTTGCCATGGCCCTTCTTTTATAGATCAAGGGGTCACCACAATGGCAAATCAGTCATTGCGTACTGATTAGATAGCAAACAGTGCTATCATACCTAACTTTGCAGGCAGGACAGAGCGCATTAAATGCACCGGTTAGTGTCACATCGTAGTGTAGCCCGGCAAGCCTTGCCCTGCCGTTCGGCCACCTTCTCGCCTGCCTGCGTGACACGTCCCTGGACGGGTGTCATTTGGAGGTGATTTCCTCTGGAAGCGGCTACCACATGCCAAATAACCTCCACTTAGTCACTTGGGGGCTCGACACCTCACCGATCGATGACTTGCGCTGCCGTGAGGTGGAGCGGTGGAGCCTTGGCGGGGTAATCTGCCCTCGGCGTCCCCAGTAAGCCTGCCGGGGTAATCTCGGGACTTGTCTTTGGGGCAACCTCGTCCCCGCCAGGCTCGCCTGCCTGGCAAGGGAGGTTTTCCTTAGTGATATCTTGCTCCTTTGGTTGGTCTTGGTCTTCTTGATCCGCCCTTTGATTTCTCAAAGAGCTGATCTCTTTTGCTTGGTCTTGTCTTGGATGCTGAGAGTTGCCGAACCGGAGGGTTGCTGTCTGTGCACAAGTTAGGGGAAAACATACACCCCTGTTTGTGTACCCCGACAGAAGCTCCCGTGCCTGAACCATACGTGTCGCTGGACACGTTGGGTTAGGCCCCCAAACAGTGCACATACACGTGGAGAAAGAATGCTGCACGTGCAGCGGTTTGTCATGATGACCAGTCAATCCAACGTCCACTTCGCATAATCACCGCGGGTCGTGGGGGCATGGGACTACAACAGTTAATGTGAAACGGTAACTTTCTGAAGAGTTGCGCCCTTCCCCCACGTCCTTTCCCTTAAGAGAGAAAAACGCGAAGGGGGTACTGCTCATTCATCGTCTGCCTCGCCCCTCCACCATCTTCTTCCGCAAGCCAAGCGACTGCTCCCCATCCTCGCCCACACTCGCTGCCTATCCCCACCGAATTTCCTTCCCCAATCCCCGCCGCAACTCAAAGAGATGGGGAAGAAAACCGCCACTCCCAAGGGGAAGCGGGCAACCACTGTGAAGGAGGTGGCCGCCGAGGGGAGCAAGAAGAGAGCGGCGGAGCTGGATAAGAAGCGAAGGGGAGACGTGGTCTTATTCCCGTCAAATCTGGATGGCGAGGTGCTGAAAGCAAGGTACGGATACCTCTGGGGGAGGGAGGTCCCGAAGGGGCATGGCGAACCCAAGGTCCTGGTAGAGGGGAAAAAAGGTCCGCCAGATTCATATCGATTCTTTTGCGCCTACTTCATCTGCGTCCTCTGTCCTCCCTTTTCGGATTTCTTCGAGGAAATGATGGTGATCTATGGATTCCACCTTCTGGACTTTATGCCAAATGCAATGGCGTGCATGGCGATTTTTGCCCACTTGTGTGAGAACTTTGTTGGAGTTGCCCCCAATGTCGACTTGTTCAGGCACTATTTCGTCCCGCGGGTGGAGAACAAAGCCCACCATTCTGGGAACATAAGCTAGATGCCCCGGGTGGCGAGGGAAAACTAGGATTACCTCCCCGGGCAGCAGCGTGGCAGATGGGAGGAGTGGAGGGCAGACTGGTGCTAGAAACAGGATGGTGCGGACAGAGTGTGTTGTGCGCGGTAATGACTGGAGGGAGCTTGGCCTTACCGATGACAGGCTTCGCCCGGCAATAAACAGGATTACCCGTCTAAAGGCTGCTGGGCTGACCATAGGTCATGTAGGAGCCGACTTCCTTCGACATCGTATCATGCCACTGCAGAAGAGGGACAGGTTCACCTGGCAGTATGGAGATGCTGCAGACAGGATGAGGTTATATCCTGGCCTGACCAACAACCTGCCAGTCTACGGCCATGCTTGGTTGTGCGAACAACTGTTTGACAGCCTTGGGCCATTCAGGTTGCCGCTAAATATCATCCCACTGAACATCAACTCCGCCCGGGACCAGATTCTGAAATGGATGCCAGATTGCAACGCTCATGGAGTTTCGGGTGACTGGCAGTTACCCGAGCTTAACGAAGAGCTTGCGTGGACCTCCAGTCTGGTGGAAAGGGCTACCAGGGTGGAGATCAATATGTTCAAGCACACCTCCAAGGTGGAAGAGGCGTTCATTAAGAGGCGGATCGAGGAGGACAAGGCACTCCGAGCCGCCGTAAAGGCGAAGGCCGGGAAGGCAGCCGAGGAAGAGGAGGAGGTTGAGCATGCAGGCTCATCCCACGGCAGAAGCGAGGCGCAAGCCACAGAGGAGGCTACCGGGGATGATCCTTCCGGGGACGAGCCCGCTGGGGACGAGCCTGCCGGGATTGAGGCTTTATATGCCGCGACAGCAGAGGCCCAGGAGGAAGAGGGGGCTGCGGAGGCGGAGCAGCCCGGGGAGGAGTGGCTCGCGGCAGGCTCTCAAACCCCAGAGCCAATCTTGGAGCAGCGCCCTCGCAGGCGGGTGGCTAGCCGGGGAGCAGTGGTTCCCGATCCTACTCTTGCCGCCAAGAAGGTGAAGAATACCACCTCCAAGGGCAGCAAGCCGGATGCGGGGCGCCGGCAGTCCTCTCGCCTTTCTAGGGCCAGGACCTCTCCCGCCAAGCAATTGGCAGCTACAGGAGTCGACTCCAGCTCCTAGTCTGGCTCGAGCTCCTCGCATAGCTCATCCTCGTCGGAGTCCCCTATGCCTGAGCAGGGCTCGAAGTTGTCGGGGAGCTCTGCTCCTCCGCCCCAGAAGAGAAGCAGGGCACCCTCACCACCCGTGGAGTTCGAGCTGAGCTCCATGCTCATTGATGAAGAGTAAGAAAGAACACTCTTCTTTCTTTGCTGCAGTCTCCGCATATTGTCTTGCTTGCTGACTGATCTTGGCTTGCTGTCTTTGCCAGGGAGGAGGAGGAAGAAGGCGAGACCCTCATCCACCGGACCAAGTGGCTCAGGCTCATCGAGCCGCCGAAGACGGTGGATGGCACGGGCCTGGGAGGAAGCAGCATGAACGTCCCGATACAAAGCCTCCAGCTCAGCCCCCGGCCTAAAAGTGCAGGGTTGGCTCCCCCCGTCGGAAGTGATGGAAGAGAGCTCCCCACCTCCGCATCTAGAGGAGGGGAGGAGATTACTCAGGGTGAGTCCTTCCAGGAGGGGCCCACCCCGCCCGCCGATCGAGTCGAGGGGTCCCCGACAAGGGTTTCCATGGAAGAGTCTGCCCAGGATGACATCGTGGTAACCGAGGGAGGGGATGGTGACCATAGCCCGGCAACTGACGTTGCCAGGGAAACCGAGGCTCCTCCATGGTAGGCATCTCCGGGTAATCCATTTACTCTTTTTGATTCTGTTGCTTTCACCATCTTGCTCCATGTCCCTGGTTCTCTAATGCTTCTGCTTCCTCATCATTGATTGTTGGCTATGCCTGCAACCCCTCTGATCGAAGAGCCTGAACTGCTGGAAGAGGTGGCCAGCATAGGGAAGAATGTTGCGCAGGAAGCCGCCAAAATTGCTGCCGCGGAGGGGCAGGAACATGCTGTCGGGGGTGTTCAGGAGCTCCTGATGTAAACGGAGCAAAACCCCGACAGTGCGCCAGGATCGGGGGCAACGATTGAAGAGAAAATCCCCCTCCAAACCATGGACCCCCTCCCCTCATTTGGTATCATGGCGGGTGCCCCGCAGCCATCTTCGAGTCAACTAGCGCTGGTGCTTGCGCGGCCTGGGCTTGGAGCCCCTGGTTCGTCAGCAGCGATGAGCGCGGAACTCGATGGAGAGATTCAGCGCATCCTGGCGTCGCTGTACCAAGGGGTTGAAGAGGCGGATGACTCTATCACCGTCGCCATGGACTTGTCTTTCCTGGAATCCATGGCGGCAGGCATTAAGGAGATGCAGAGCCGGCACAGCCAGAAATGGCAGGTGCTCAAGGAGCAGCGCAAGTCCGCCAACAAGGTGGACCAGAAGCTGAGGGACAAGGGTAGTGAGCTGCGCGACTGGCACGGCAAGCAGTTCCAGGTCCTTATGAGGTAGCAGGAGGTGATTTCCATGGCAAGGGAGGATGTGATCGCCCAGGAGGTTCGCTTGGTGGAGCAAACGGTGCTCTTGGATGCGAAGGAGAAGGATATCTCTTCCCGGGAAGAGAAACTCGAAGCCACCCTCCATGCCAAAGATGAAGAACTAGAAGCCCTCGTGCAGCAGCGTACCAAGGAGCAGGAGGACAGGCATAAGGCAGCCCTGGACGCCCTTACTGCTAATTCTGCTGCCCAACTGAAGAAGCTTGCTGATGACCTTGCCGCTGCATCCACTGCCAAGACCGATCTCAACCAACAGCTGGCCAAACTGACCGAAGAGCTTGCCGGGAGCACCAAGGAGGTAACAACCCTCAAGGAGGAGGCGCGGAAAGTAGAGATTCTTCTGAAGGACGTGCAATCGCAGCTCTCCTCCAAGAGCCAAGGCCTTGAGACCGCCAACGGCACCATTGAAGATTTGAAGGCCAGGATTGGCACTCTGCAGAGCTCGGCCCAGTCTAGTGAGGCTCGCGAGAAGCAGCTGGCGAAGGACCTGGATACCACAAGGCTCCTCCGGATAGATGCAGAGGACAAACTGGCAAACCACACCAAGCAGGTCAACCTCTGGATCAAGAGTTTGATCGACGTCGCCGAGCGTCTCACTGCCCAAACTGCAGCGATGGGCATGGAAGGGCCAGTCTTCTCGGCCAGTATGCATGAAGTCTCCAGCGTGAAGCTAGGGCTCTTCTTCAACGAGTTGATCGAAAAGCTGAAGGCACACGAAGAGGGAAGGGCCGGTCACTTTGCGAGTGAATCCCGGAAGCTTGCCCGCAACACCCTCTTCATGGTTCTGAGCAACATCGCCTGCCGCCATCCGGACCTCGACCTTGCCGACGGCTTTAGGAGGCTGCCAGAGGGCGCAGACGCTTTTGCTATTGAGGATAAGGCCACCCCCTATGCCGACAAGGTCCTCGCCGTCCCCACTGCTCCGCGGGTTCGCCAGGCATGGCCTTGAACTATTCTTGCCATCGCGCTGTCCTGTAACAAAACATGGTGCATGTCCTGTATTTAGACATCGTACTGCTTATGCTTGTGTGGAACTGATGGCTTTATTTAATCTCATCTGCATGTCTTATCCCTTTTGAGTTCCCCCGTTGGTGTTCGTACGATTAATCTTTGCGCATATTTTGCTTGCCTGCCGGTATCATACTGCCGCGATTGTCGTAAGGGTCGGGCCCTTAGCAGTTATCTTGGCGAGGATACGTCCTGGCAGGTTTTTCCTTGGCAGTTTTTTTTTATATAGCCACCCATTTCTGTGAGCAGGCTCGGAACAGAGCGGGGGCGAAGACAAAAAACTAGCAAGGTGCCGTCACACGGAAGATTTCCTCATACGAACATCTTGGTACCCGAGGGATAAGCAAGTGCAAATTTTAGGTCTATAAGGAAGCAACGATTGCGTGGACTTAGCTTTCGTTCTTGCTCCCTCCCTCCCCCTTCAGCCACGGCCGCTTGTCGCGTTTGCATGCTTCAGGAAGAATGGCACCGCGCGCGTTGCCCTCCGTCTCCCGGCAGGTGCCGGCAGAATCATATGTATCTTGCGGGCGGCAGGACGCGATGCAAGGCATGACCGGTTTCTCTCTCCTCCTCCCCACACTTTTTTTAAACAATCTGACGGCAGCTGGCATAAAAGTCACGCTAACATGGACGGCCTTGCCGGAGCGTACTTACCGAGGCGTCAATCAACGGATTTGCACCGACGCTCTACTCAGGATTTCCCTAGGCAGGGTAAATGCTGGACCGAGTATCGCGCGCAGGCTCATCGCCATTGATGATGCTAAACCCAGTATAGCTCAATTGTCGATAAGTGAGAGTGGCGGAGAGAGAAACCTTGTACCCCCACACCTTGTTCCTTTTCTCGAATGGGGCCTGCATGGTGACCATGCTGCCTGAATTGTTCGGGGCTATCTTGCCGCCGTCGTTGCTTGTTCCCGTCGCTGCTGCAGCCGCGGCAGAAAAAGGTGATGGAGATTGGACAGGATGGGCGGGGGAGTGATACCGCTCCCCTCCCGTCCTACTATGCCCCGTCTTTCCTTGGGCCTCATGGATGATGAAGCCATCGACGAAGAGAACGATGATGAAGATGACGCGCGGCTTGTACTCTCGGGTTCGCGCAAGCGCTTCCCCCTACCTGGCGCGCCAAAGATGTTGTGGGAAAACATGGCCACCTATGGGGCCATCGGCCACTTGTGGTTTGGTAGGGGGGAAGGACGCATTGCACAAAGAGCAGAGGGCACAGAGCAGCACGACAGTGATCACACGGGCAGTTTTTACCCAGGTTCGGGCCGCCGCGAGGCATAAAACCCTACTCCTGCTTTGGTGGATTGATGGGAGGATCGTGGTGGAGACGCAGTGCTCTAGCCCGGCAAGGTCGCCTCGGGGCGAGAGCAGCTATGTGCGAATGAGTGTACAAGGGTCCGAATCCTTTCTAAGGTTGCCATGGCCCTCCTTTTATAGATCAAGGGGTCACCACAATGGCAAATCAGTCATTGCATACTCATTAGATAGCAAACAGTGCTATCATACCTAACTCTGCAGGCAGGACAGAGCACATTAAATGCACCGCTTAGTGTCACATCATAGCGTAGCCCGGCAAGCCTTGCCGTGCCGTTCGGCCACCTTCTCGCCTGCCTGCGTGACACGTCCCTAGACGGATGTCATTTGGAGGTGATTTCCTCTGGAAGCGGCTGCCATGTGCCAAATAACGGCCACTTAGTCACTTGGGGGCTTGACACCTCACCGATCGATGACTTGCACTGTCGTGAGACGGAGCGTTGGAGCCTTGGCGGGGTAATCCGCCCTCGGCATCCCCGGCAAGCCTGCCGGGGCAATCTTGGGACTTGTCTTCGGGGCAACCTCGTCCCCGCCAGGCTCGCCTGCCCGGCAAGGGAGGTTTTTCCTTAGTGGTATCTTGCTCCTTTGGTTGGTCTTGGTCTTCTTGATCCGCCCTTTGATTTCTCAAAGAGCTGATCTCTTTTGCTTGGTCTTGTCCTAGATGCTGATAGTTGCCGGACCGGAGGGTTGCTGTCCGTGCACAAGTTAGGGGAAAACATACACCCATGTTTGTGTACCCCGACAGGCATCAATATTATGAATATGTGTATCACTACGATCGAGATTCAACAAGAATAGACCATTCATCAAGGGTGCATGACCATAAAAGACATTACTCATATAAATAGAACAACCATTATTCTCTTATTTAAATGAATAACCGTCTCAGAATAAACAAGATTTAGATATAATGTCCATGCTTAACGCGGGAACCAAATAACAATTATTGAGGTCTAAAACTAATCCCGAAGGTAGATGTAGAGGTAGCGTGCCGACGGCGATCACATCGACCTTGGAACCATTCCCGATACACATTGTCACCTCGTCCTTAGCCAATCTTGGTTTATTCCACAGCTCTCATTTCGAGTTACAAATATGAGCAACCGAACCAGTATCAAATAACCAGGCACTACTACGAGCATTAGTAAGGTACACATCAATAACATGTATATCAAATATACCTTTGTTCACTTTGCCATCCTTCTTATCCGCCAAGTATTTGGGGCAGTTCCGCTTCCAGTGACCATTCCCTTTGCAGTAGAAGCACTCAGTTTCAGGCTTGGGTCCAGCTTTGGGCTTCTTCCCGGGAGTGGCAACTTGCTTGCCATTCTTCTTGAAGTTTCCTTTCTTTCCCTTACCCTTTTTATTGAAAGTAGTGGTCTTGTTAACCATCAACACTTGATGCTCCTTCTTGATTTCTACCTCCGCGGCCTTAAGCATTGCGAAGAGCTCAGGAATCATTTTATTCATCCCTTGCATATTATAGTTCATCACAAAGCCTTTGTAGCTTGGTGGCAGTGACTGAAGAACTCTGTCAATAACACTATCAACCTGAAGATCAACTCCCAGCTGAGTCAAGTGGTTATGATACCCAGACATTTTGAGTATGTGTTCACTGACAGAACTATTCTCCTCCGTCTTGCAGCTATAGAACTTGTTGGAGACTTCATACCTCTCAACCCGGGCATTTGCTTGAAATATTAACTTCAACTCTTGGAACATCTCATATGCTCCATGACATTCAAAACGTCTTTGAAGTCCCGGTTCTAAGACGTAAAGCATGGCACACTGAACTATTGAGTAGTCATCAGACCGCGTTTGCCAGGCGTTCACAACGTCTAGATTAGCGGGAGCGGGCTTGTCACCTAGCGGTGCATCAAGGACATAATTTTTCTGTGCAGCAATGAGGATAATCCTCAAGTTATGGACCCAGTCCGTGTAGTTGCTACCATCATCTTGCAACTTAGCTTTCTCTAGGAACGCATTAAAATTCAGGGGAACGATAGCTCGGGCCATTGATCTACAACATAGATATGCAAAACTAGTAAGACTAAGTTCATGATAAATTTAAGTTCAATTAATCAAATTACTAATGAACTCCCACTTAAATAAACATCCCTCAAGTTATCTAAGTGATACATGATCCAAATCAACTAACCCATGTTCGATCATCACGTGAGATGGGGTAGTCATCAATGCTGAACATCTCTATGTTGATCATATCTACTATATGACTCATGTTCGACCTTTCAGTCTCCAGTGTTCTGAGACCATGTCTGTACATGCTAGGCTCGTCAAGTTTAACCCAAGTATTCTGCATGTGCAAAACTGTCTTACACCCATTGTATGTGAACGTAGAGTCAATCACACCCGATCATCACGAGGTGCTTCAAAACGATGAACTTTGGTAACGGTGCATACTCGGGGAGAACACTTTTGAATTGAAATTTAGTGAAGGGATCATCTTATAATGCTACCGCTGTTCTAAGCAAAATAAGATGCATAAAGGATAAACATCACATGCAATCAAAATATGTGACATGATATGGCCATCATCATCTTGTGCTTCTGATCTCCATCTCCAAAGCATCATCATGATCTCCATCGTCACTGGCTCGACACCTTAAGCTCCATCATTGTGTCGGGGTCGTCTCGCCAATGGTACATCTCCAACGTATCTATAAGTTTTGATTGTTCCATGCTGTTATATTATCATTTTTGGATGTTCTAGAATCATTTTATATCAACTTTATATCATTTTTGGGACTAACCTATTGACATAGTGCCCAGTGCCAGTTGCTGTTTTCTGCTTGTTTTTTACATCGCAGGAAATCAATACCAAACGGAGTCCAAACGTAGTGAAACTTTTTGGAGATTTTTTTTGGACCAGAAGACATCTAGTTGGCCAAAGAAGTACCGAAGAGGGGGCCCGAGGTGAGCACAAGACACCGGGGCGCGCCCTGGTGGGTTGTTCCCATCAAGGAGACCTCCTGCACCGCCTCTTTGCTCTATAAATACCCCAATATTCCAGAAACCCCAGGGGAGTCGACGAAAATCAATTCCAGCCGCCGCAAGTTCCAGAAACCACATATCCAATCTAGACACCATCACGGAGGGGTTCATCATCCTCATTGGTGCCTCTCCGATGATGCGTGAGTAGTACATTGTAGACCTACGGGTCCGTAGTTAGTAGCTAGATGGCTTTCTCTCTCTTGTTTGATTCTCAATACAATGGTCTCTTGGAGATCTATTTGATGTAACTCTTTTTGCGGTGTGTTTGTTGGGATCCGATGAACTTTGAGTTTATGATCAGATCTATGTTTTTATCCATGAAAGTTATTTGAGTCTTCTTTGATCTCTTATATGCATGATTGCTTATAGCCTCGTATTTCTTCTCCGATATTTGGTTTTTTTTGGCCAACTTGATCTATTTATCTTGCAATGGAAGAGGTGCTTTGTGATGGGTTCGATCTTACGGTGCTTGATCCCAGTGACAGAAGGGGAAACGACACGTATGTATCGTTGCTATTAAGGATAACAAGGTGGGGTCTATTTCTACATAAATAGATCTTGTCTACATCATGTCATCGTTCTTATTGCATTACTCCATTTTTCCATTAACTTAATACACTAGATGCATGCTGGATAGCGGTCGATGTGTGGAGTAATAGTAGTAGATGCAGGCAGGAGTCGTTCTACTAATCTTGGACGTGATGCCTATATAATGATCATTGCCTGGATATCGTCATGATTATTTGAAGTTCTATCAATTGCCCAACAGTAATTTGTTTACCCACCGTTTGCTATTTTTCTCGAGAGAAGCCACTAGTGAAACCTACGGCCCCCGGGTCTCTTCTTTAATATATTTGCCTTCGCGATCTATTTTTATTTGCTTTTATTTTCAGATCTATTAATCCAAAAATACAAAAATACCTTGCTGCAATTTTTACTTATTTATTTTATCTCACATTCCCGCGAGATCTATTTATCCAATCTACTACAATTTTACCTATCCTTTTACCCGTGAGGGATTGACAACCCCTCTCTTACGTCGGGTTGCAAGTATTTGTTCTTTGTGTGCAGGAGCTGTTTACGTGGTGTTGCGTGGTTCTCCTACTGGTTCGATAACCTTGGTCTCATCACTGAGGGAAATACCTACCATTGATGTGCTGCATCATCCCTTCCTCTTTGGGGAAATACCGACGTAGTTCAAGAAAACATCAAAAGGAATTTATGGCGCCGTTGCCGGAGAGACATCATCAACATCAACCAGGTTCCTAATCACAAATCTCATCTCCTTGCAATTTCCATTATTTGCCATTTGCCTCTCGTTTTCATCTCCCCCACTTCACCAATTTACCGTTTTATTCGCCCCTCTTTTTTGTTCGCCTTTTTCTCGTTAGATCTCATGTTTGCTTGTGTTGCCATGTGCCTTCTATTTGCTTGCATCTTCGATTGCTAAAAAGCTATTGTTATGGATCCTCATCCGCTTGCTAATCTTTTCAAAAGATCCAATTATGATGAACCAATTGCTAGTGAATTGAGTTCACTAGATTATCTTTATGAAGTTTTGCTTGAGATTTAAGAATCTGAAAATTGTGATGAAGTGTTAAATGGAGGAATTTATAAAGTGGTTCATGATAGCTTCTTGAATGAAAAGCATGATTGCAATGATGTTATTATAAATTCTATTAATGTCAATTGTACTAATAATATGCAAAACCCTAAGCTTGGGGATGCTAATATTGCTAGGTCCACTACTTATTGCAATGATTATGATTGGGGTGATAATGATTCTTATGATCTAAAAAATTTACTTAAACCTCATGATGAATATTTGTGCGATAATATTAAAAGTGGGTTTGGAAGAGTGTCAACTTTAGCTAAAAATAATCCCACATATTTGGAGATTGTTCAATCTTATGAATTTTTTGATGAAAGTGGGCTTGGAGAGGTCATGACTTTATTTGATGATAATCCCACTATTTTGCATGCATGTGGATCATGAAGATAATATTTTATGTGATAGTTATATTGTTGAATTTTATTATGATCCTACATGTAATTATTATGAGAGAGGGAAATTTGGTTGTAGAAATTTTCATGTTACTAAATTACCTCTCTTCATATTGAGATTGCTATTGTTTTCTTCCATGCATATGCTAGATCTTGCTTGTCTTGCTAATTTGTTTTTCTATAAAATTCCTATGCATCAGAAATATGTTAGACTTAAATATGTTTTTCACATGTTTTATGATGCTCTCTTTGTGTTTTCATTATTATCTTTCATGTGAGCATCAATAAAATCTTATGCCTAGCTAGGGGCGTAAAACAATAGCGCTCGTTGGGAGGCAACCCAACTTGTATCTTTTTGCTTTTTGGTTTTATTGCTATTTTCAATAAAATACCCAATTATGCCTCTGGTTAGATGTGTTTTTGTGGTTTAAATTAGTGTTTGTGCCAAGCAAAGCCTTTGGGATGATTTGGGTGATAAGTTGATTTGATCTTGCTGAAAAACAGAAACTTTTGCACTCAGTAAAAAAATTCTTATTTTTAACAGAAGAGCGCTTTTAATTTAATTCTTTTTGAAGAAGATTAATAAACAAATTTCTCAAGTTATCCTAATTTTTCAGAATTTTTGGAGTTACATAAGTATTTGAAGTTTTCAGATTTCTACAGACTGTTCTATTTTTGACAGATTCTGATTTCTTTGCGCTGTGTGCTTGTTTTGATGATTCTATGGTTTCCTTTGAAGAGTTTTTGCCATAGAAAAGTTGGAATACAGTAGATATATTGCAAAAGTAAAATATGAATGGGTTTTCAACAGTACTTATAGTAGTGATTTGCTTTCTTATACTAACGGATCTCACGAAGGTTTTGTTGAGTTTTGTGTGATTGAAGTTTTCAAGTTTTGGGTGAGATTACGATGGATGAAGGAATAAGGATTAGCAAAAGGCTAAGCTTGGGGATGCCCGAGTCACCCCAAGATAATATTCAAGAAGTATCAAGCAACTAAGCTTGGGGATGCCCCCGAGTGGCATCCCCTCTTTCTTCTAACGACCATCGGTATTTTACTTGGAGCTATATTTTTATTCGTCACATATTATGAGTTTTGCTTGGAGCGTCTTGTATGATATGAGTCTTTGTTTGTTTTGCTTTTTATTTTAAGTCTTGAATCCTTGCTGGACACACCTTTTTGAGAGAGCCAAAAATTATGCTATGCTTGCTCCTATGCTTCACTTAAATTTTTATGAGCTATGGAATTGCTCTAGTGCTTCACTTACATCTTTTTTAGCACGGTGTGCTTTGTTATTTTTGAAGAAATGCTCTCATGCTTCACTTAGATTTATTTGGGAGTTAGTAAAATTTTAAATAAATTCTCTCTTGCTTCACTTAGATTAATTTGAGAGAAAGAAATATTATGCTCATGTTCTTCACTTATATTTGTTTGAGCTTATTAAAAGCAACATATGAAACTAGTCCCAAAGTGATAGATATCCAAGGAGGATATAATAAAAACTTTCATGAAGATCATTGGACAAAATAAACTTGATTCTTAGTAATAGTTTTGAGATATGATGATAGTGATATGTAAGTCAGGTTGATGAGTAATTATGCTTTAGTAAGAATATTGGTGTTAAGGTTTGTGATTCTCTATGCAAGCACGAAAGTCAATAGTTATGCAATGAAATTATATCCTACTTGTGGTGCATTATTCGGTGTTAATTATGCTTAATGCTTGCTTACGAGATTTTTCGTTTCTTGGTTGGGCGCTTCTCAATCTTTTTGCTAGCCTTCATTTGCACTAAGTATGATCACTACTTGTGCATCCAAAACCCTTTAAACCAGTTTTGCCATACGAGTCCACTATACCTACCTATATGCGGTATTTCAGTGCCGTTCTAAGCAAATATGTATGTGCCATCTCTAATTTTCAAAATAAATTTCTCTTTTGTGTGCTCGTACTGCTCATGAGGCAGTGAGGGCTGGCCGATATTTTTCCATGCTAGATGTGTTATTCTCATGATGAGTGTTTATTCACTTGTCATTGCACGAGAGTACGACAAAGGTATTAGGGATGCCTAGTCCCTAAATGAAAAAATGAATTTACTTTATGTTGTCAAACAATAAATTCCTTGGAAAGTGTTGGTATGGAGGGCACCCGTGGATACGGCTAGCCATGGAAAGTGAAAGAAATGGTGGAAAAAGGAATAAACTTTAATTTCTGTTTAGGAACCGCCTATGATATATCTAGCATGGAAAGTATTGGAAACTCTAAGTCATTTTAGTTGGTGGGAAAAGTATGCCTCTCAAAATGTTTTTATCTCTCAATTTAAGCTTTGAGCTCTGGCACCTCTACAAATCCCTACTTCCCTCCGCGAAGGGCCTTTCTTTTACTTTATACAATTTTTATTTTTACTTGAGTCTCCATCTTCTCTTATAAAGCACCAACTAAGGGGCACTATGATCGTACTTGAGCATTGGGTATAGCTAATATTCGAGTGTGTTTCATGAATGGATCAATGATTGAGCATAATGGGCTAGGGATAACTAGATTTAGTGTTGATATTTTGAAAGACATGGTTGCTTGTTAATATGCTTGAGTATTAAAGTTCTCATGTCAAAACTAGACTATTGTTTTGAACCATATAAAAGTCCAAATGTCCATGCTACAAAGAAAAGAATATGTGATGAACATGTTAGGCAGCATTCCACATCAAAAATTCTGTTTTTATCATTTACCTACTCGAGGACGAGCAGGAGTTAAGCTTGGGGATGCTGATACGTCTCCAACGTATCTATAATTTTTGATTGTTCCATGCTGTTATATTATCATTTTTGGATGTTCTAGAATCATTTTATATCACTTTTGGGACTAACCTATTGACATAGTGCCCAGTGCCAGTTGCTGTTTTCTGCTTGTTTTTTACATCGCAGGAAATCAATACCAAACGGAGTCCAAACGCAGCGAAACTTTTTGGAGAATTTTTTTGGACCAGAAGACATCCAGTGGGCCAAAGAAGTACCGAAGAGGGGGCCCGAGGTGAGCACAAGACACTGGGGCGCGCCTGGGCCCCCAGGCGCGCCCTGGTGGGTTGTGCCCATCTCGGAGACCTCCTGCAGCACCTCTTTGCTCTATAAATACCCCAATATTCCAGAAACCCACAGGGGAGTCGGCGAAAATCAATTCCAGCCGCCTGAAGTTCCAGAAACCACAGATCCAATCTAGACACCATCACGGAGGGGTTAATCATCCTCATTGGTGCCTCTTCGATGATGCGTGAGTAGTTCATTGTAGACCTACGGGTCCGTAGTTAGTATCTAGATGGCTTTCTCTCTCTCGTTTGATTCTCAATACAATGGTCTCTTGGAGATCTATTTGATGTAACTCTTTTTGCGGTGTGTTTGTTGGGATCCGATGAACTTTGAGTTTATGATCAGATCTATGTTTTTATCCATGAAAGTTATTTGAGTCTTCTTTGATCTCTTATATGCATGATTGCTTATATCCTCGTATTTCTTCTCCGATATTTGGGTTCTGTTTGGCCAACTTGATCTATTTATCTTGCAATGGAAGAGGTGCTTTTTGATGGGTTCGATCTTATGGTGCTTGATCCCAGTGACAGAAGGGGAAACGACATGTATGTATCGTTGCTATTAAGGATTACAAGATGGGGTCTATTTCTACATAAATAGATCTTGTCTACATCATGTCATCGTTCTTATTGGATTACTCTGTTTTTCCATGAACTTAATACACTAGATGCATGCTGGATAGCGGTCGATGTGTGGAGTAATAGTAGTAGATGCAGGCAGGAGTCGGTCTACTAATCTTGGACGTGATGCCTATATAATGATCATTGCCTGGATATCATCATGATTATTTGAAGTTCTATCAATTGCCCAACAGTAATTTGTTTACCCACCGTTTGCTATTTTTCTCGAGAGAAGCCACTAGTGAAACCTACGGCCCCCGGGTCTCTTCTTTAATATATTTGCCTTCGCGATCTATTTTTATTTGCTTTTATTTTCAGATCTATTAATCCAAAAATACAAAACTACCTTGCTGCAATTTTTACTTATTTATTTTATCTCGCGTTCCGGCGAGATCTATTTATCCAATCTACTACAATTTTACCTATCTTTTTACCCGTGAGGGATTGACAACCCCTCTCTTACGTCGGGTTGCAAGTATTTGTTCTTTGTGTGCAGGAGTTGTTTACGTGGTGTTGCGTGGTTCTCCTACTGGTTCGATAACCTTGGTCTCATCACTGAGGGAAATACCTACTGTTGTTGTGCTGCATCATCCCTTCCTCTTTGGGGAAATACCGACATAGTTCAAGCAAACATCAGCCAACTATTGCTTCTACAACTATTGCTAACGCATAGCGATAAAGTAAAGCAATTACTGGCACTTGCATTTCATACAATAATTAAGAGACAACCCTAAGGCTCCTGCCAGTTGTCGATATTACAAAACATGATCATCTCATACAACAACATATATCACATCATATCTTGACCATATCATATCACAACATGCCCTGCACAAACAAGTTAGACGCCCTCTACTTTGTTGTGGCAAGTTTTACGTGGCTGCTACGGGCTTCTAGCAAGAACCATTCTTAACTACACAAAAACTACAATGGTGATTTATCAAGTTTGCTGGCCGTACTCAAATTCAATTCAACTAAAGTAGGAGAAACAGACACCCGCCAGCCACCTTTATGCAAAACTAGTTGCATGTCAGTCGGTGGAACCAGTCTCATGTGCGTGGACATGTAAGGTTGGTCCGAGCTGCTTCATCCCACAATACCACCGAATCAAAATAAGACGTTGGTGGTAAGAAGTATGACTATCACTGCCCACAACTCTTTGTTTTCTACTCGTGCATATCATCAACGCATAGACCTGGCTCTGATACCAATGTTGGGAAACATTGCATGGAAAACAAAAAAAATTCTACGCACTTGCAAGATCTATCCATGGAGATGCATAGCAACGAGGGGGAGAGTGTGTCTACGTACCCTCATAGACCGTAAGCAGAAGCGTTTGATAATGCGGTTGATGTAGTCGAACTTCTTCGCGATCCAACTGATCGAGTACCGAACGTACGGCACCTCCGGGTTCCGCACATGTTCAACTCGGTGACATCATCGCCTTCTTGATCCAGCAAGACGGCGAAGTAGTGGATTAGTTTCGGCAGCACGACGGCGTGGTGATGGTGGTGGTGATGCTATCTCCGCAGGGCTTTGCCTAAGCACTACGAAAATATGACCGAGGGACAAAACTGTGGAGGGGGCGCCGCACACGGCTAAGAGATTGTCATGGTTATGTGTGGCGCCCCCCTCCCACGTATATATAGGTGGGGGAGAGGGGAGGCTGCCAGGAGGCGCCCCAGGTAGGCTGAATCCTACTTGGGGTCCTCCCCAAACCGCGCCCCCCTTTCCTTATTAGGTGAGCGGGGAAAGGCAGGGGAGGGTGCCCCCCCCTTTCCTTTCTCCCATGAGAAGGGGAAGGCGGGAGGGGCTAGCCCTCCCCCCTTTCCTTCCCTAGGGCCAGCGGCCAGGTAGAGGGGCGCGCCAACACCCTTGTGGGATGGTCTGTCCCCTCCTTGGCCCATTAGGCCCATACACCTACCAGGGGTGTCCGGAACCCCTTCTGGCGACCCGATGACTACCCGGTGCACTCCGAAACTCTTCCGGTGTCCGAATATCATCGTCCTATATATCAATCTTTACCTCCGGACCATTCTGGAGCTCCTCGTCATGTCCATGATCTCATCCGGGACTCCAAACAACATTCGGTCATCAAATCATATAACTCATATAACACTATATCGTCAACGAACGTTAAGCGTGCGGACCCTACGGGTTTGAGAACTGTGTAGACATGACCGAGACACCTCTCCGATCAATAACCAATAGCAGAACCTGGATGCCCATATTGGCTCCTACATATTCTATGAAGTTCTTTATCGGTCAAACCTTATGACAACATATGTAATTCCCTTTGTCCATCGGCATGTTACTTGCCCGAGATTCGATCGTCGGTATCTTCATACCTAGTTCAATCTCGTTACCGGCAATTCTCTTTACTCGTTCTATAATACATCATCTCATAACTAACTCATTAGTCATTTGCTTGCAAGGCTTATTATGATGTGTATTACCGAGAGGGCCCAGAGATACCTCTCCGATACTCGGAGTGATAAATCCCAATCTTGATCCATGCCAACTCAACAAACACCTTCGAAGATACCTGTAGAGCATCTTTATGATCACCTAGTTACGTTGTGATGTTTGATAGCATACAAGGTATTCCTCCGGTATCCGGGAGTTGCATGATCTCATGGTCGAAGGAACATGTATTTGACATTCAAGAAAGCAGTAGCAATAAATTGAACGATCATATGCTAAGCTAACGGATGGGTCTTGCCCATCACATCATTCTCCTAATGACGTGATCCCGTTATCAAATGACAACACATGTCTATCGTTAGGAAACCTTAACCATCTTTGATCAACGAGCTAGTCTAGTAGAGGCTTACTAGGGACATGGTATTTGTTTATGTATTCACACATGTATTTAAGTTTCCGATCAATACAATTCTAGCATGAATAATAAACTTTTATCGTGAATAAGGAAATATAAAATAACAACTTTATTATTGCCTCTAGGGCATATTTCCTTCAATCCTGACGAAAGGTGGTCTTCGCCTGCAAAGCTTCTGGCCATGACGCAGCTGTGGGCTCGGTGATGACCTCCGCCCTACCGAGCCTGTGGTCTTGGCCTTGTTGCACTGGAATGGAAACATTTGGGGGATTCCTCGGGAACCCGCGCTTGTCCTTGCCTCCTTAGCACCAAAGAGGAAACTGTCCTGGTCTGCGCCCACTAGCGCCCGCCTGGCCTTGGTCGTCATGGCTCATGTCATCGCGAGCCTCGTGAGGTGGGGTAGCTGCATAGAGGTCTCTGCTCCTCGGGAGGCAGGCTCGGGGAGCATCTACTCGGGAGGTCTTGACGTTTCTCGCCTCGCGAGGCCGGGGGCCCTCGCGAGGGTCATGCTCATGGAGTCTTGTAGCTGGGCCGCGTCGGGCCATCGGTGAAGTCATGTGCTGGGCCGCAGTCACGCAGGTCTGGGTACCCCCGATCCCAGAACACCGACAGTAGTCCCCGGGCCCAAGGCGCGCTCGGCCTGGCTTTGAAGCGAAGGCAAGGAGTGAAGGGCGAAGCGACGCGGGCCCCAATCACCTACGGGCCAGGCTTGACAAGTGGCGCTCGAGGCCGCCTCCACTTCCCCACGTCGCCTTGGTAACTGCCCAGGCTGACGCAAAGCCTGGCGCACGTTGCAGAGCCATCATCGCACGAAGGTGGAGGGGCGCCGGTTGGCCTTCTCCGACTGCCTATAAGAATGAGAGGGGGAAGAGCCCCATCCCATATCTGTCTTCTCACCCGTTCGCCCCCCAAATCCTTGCTGCAGCAACCATCGCACCGGTGAGGAGGTTCACCGCCGAGGAGAAGGGCAAGGCCCCGAAGGAGGGACCGGAGTCGCCGCCACCCAGGGGGGGCGCGGATGCCCCCGCAAGTCCGCGGCTACGCCCACAGCATCATCTTGGGGGTGTGGGCGCCCTTCATTGGCAGTTCGCACCGGCTCCGGCAGCCGCGGGAAGAACCCCTCCCGCGGAAGCGGCCGTGGAAGCCGCGGCGGCCGAGGCCGAGGGGGAGGCATGCTGTGGCTGCCCGACCGCCTTGCCAGCGGGCCCACTCAGATGACATGGCCCGCAAGTTCGTGGTGTGGATGGAGAGCCCGCCATGTACCTGGATTCGGCTCACGCGCTCCTTTGCGGAGGAGCTGCCGGCCGGAGGACCCGTCGGGCTGTGGTTGCAGCCTGACGGCTGCTGCAACCGGTCTTTGTGGACAGAGGTTGAGGTTACCCCCTCAGGCTACGTCTACCTGACCCACGGGTGGCAGATGTTCGCCCGCACCCACGGCCTGAAGGGGAGGCACACCCTCCACTTCAAGTACGATGTGGCGACGACGCTCTTCGTCAAGATCTTCACGGAAGACGGTGGACGCCTAGGGTGCTTCCCGAGGGCGACAGCAGCGGCAGCGACCACCTCTCTGACGATGACGGCCATCAGGGCAGCGACGTCCTCGGCGGCGAACTTGCCCTTGGCGATGGCCACGACGCCACCAGCAGCGGTGGCACCTCCTCCGGGGGGAGCTCTAGCGACGACGACTACGACGAGCCGCCATGTCGCCACACCCCGATCAAGGAGGAGGGGGACACCGACTAGGCGCCGCGACGCCGGAGTCAGTGCCTCCGGAGCTGCGGCCCTTGAGAGACCGTTTCTTTTATTTTTATTTCCTGCATCAAAGTCATGAGGGCCCCATGGGGGCGTGTAAGGAACTGTGGTGCTTGCGCCTTTATCTTAGCGTTTCTAGCTCTTGCTCTTCAATCATATCAGCATTTCTCATTTGGGCAAGGGTCCCCTTTTTGTTTTTACGATAGTTTAGTGCTCTACGCCGATGGGACCCAGTCCCCAGGTAAGCTTCTGTTGTCGCTGGTATGCCAGGTCGCGCTGCCATGTGCAAGGCCAGGAGGTGAGCGACCCGAGGTCCGGTAAGAGCTCCTGAGACACGATGCTCACAAGGTCCCCCTTGGCACGCAAGCGGCTCCCAAAAGATAAAAAAGGGGGATTCTTAACGATGTGTCGAACCATAATCGTGCCTTCCGAGGCCACCCTTCCTTGGTGCTCATCCTACGTCTAGAGCCCCCGAGCGAGGGTTAATCATCACTGGTATGCCGGGTCGCGATGCTCGAGCAAGGCCAGGGGACAAAGGCAACACGCGCCTGTTAGCTCACTCGAGAGCGTCGCGTGAGGACTTAGACGCCAAAGCCTTGGCGAGGTGTGCACACGGGCGGACCCGCAGCTGTTGCGGCCTTGGTCCTCAACCCCGCTGGGGCTGGCCCAAGCGTAAACACCATGCCCAGCCCCCGCTCGCGGGACGCGCGAGAGGGAGCAATAGGCAGCCGTCGTTTCCTTAAAAAATGAGATTCAAGAGGGGAAACACCACAAAGAGAAAATCTCGACCCTTTTCGAACAAATATTTTAAAATTTCAAACTTCATTCCAAGAAATTGCAAATTCGGTTACAAGAGAGGATGAAAAACGGCCACGTCCTGCGCTTATACTAGTCTTCCCACCAGCGCGGAGCATGGGGCCTCCACTTGGGTGTGGGCATAGTCGTTGTTCGACCGTTTCCGCCAGCGCGGAGCATGGGGCTTCCACTAGGGTGTGGGCGGGAGCTCCCACGAGGCCGCAAAATGGAGCATCGGGAGACTCCGGGGCGTGTACAGCCCCACTCATTATTACGTGAGAGTCTCACATGTAGAACTTGCGTAGGTGCTGGATGTTCCAGGCATTCTGGATGGGGACCCCGTCCTCCGTTTCCAGGCGTGCGGCGCCAGGCCTGGAGACGCGGGCGACCCTGAACGGGCCCTCCCACATGGGTGAGAGCTTATGGAGGCCCTCCCTAGAGAGGACCCGCCTTAGGACGAGGTCTCCGACTTCGAGAGTCCGGGGGCGGACGTTGCGGTAGTGGTAGCACCGCAGTGCCTGCTGGTACCTTGCGGCGCGGAGGGAGGCTTGGCGGCGGGCCTCCTCTCCGAGCACAAGATCAGTTCCCCGCGAGACATCCTGAAGCGCCTCGTCGAATGCCAAGACCCGCGGGAACAATGCTTGATCTCGATTGGGAGGACCGCCTCGGCCCCATAGACGAGGAAGAATGGGGTCTCGCCAATGGCCTTAGTCGCGGTGGTGCGGACGGACCACAACACGGACTCCAGCTCGTCCAGCCAACCCCTACCGCAAGCCTCGAGCTTCTTCTTGAAGCTTCTAGTCTTAAGGACCCTCAGGACCTCCGCGTTGGCGCGCTCGGCCTGGCCGTTGCTCCGCGGGTGCGCCACCAAAGCGTAGCATATCTGCGTTCCAAGGTTAGCACAATATGACCTGAAGAGATTGCTTGTGAACTGGGAGCCGTTGTTGGTGATGATGCGGTTGGGGACACCGAATCGGCTCACGAGGCCCTTGTGAACTTGACGGCCGAGCCTGCGGGGATGGTGCGCACAGGCACCACCTCCGCCCACTTGGTGAACTTGTCGATGGCAATGTAGAGGTAGCGGCAGCCGCTGGCCGCCCTAGGGAACGGGTCCAGTATGTCTAGCCCCTAGGCTACGAAAGGCCATGAGAGCGGGATGGTCTGGAGCCCTTGCACCGGCTGATGAATCTGCTTGGCATGGAACTGGCAGGCCTCGCAGGATCGGACCAGCTCAGTGGCATCGTGGAGCGCCGTAGGCCAGTAGAAGCCGCTGCGGAACACCTTTCCCACGAGGGTGTGTGACGAGGAGTGGTGCCCGTAGCCTCCACCGTGAATGTCAGCCAATAGCTCGTGCCCCTGCTCCTTTGATATGAACCACAGCGAGACGTCGTTGGGGTGCGTGCGGTACAGCTCGCCATCCTGCAAGCAATAAGCAGTGGCCTGACGAGCCACGCATTCTGCATCATCCTCCTTCTCTGGCAAGGCGCCATGGAGCAAGTACGCCTTGAACTCCTCAGTCCAGCTGCCTGCCTGAGGTTCCAACGCCAGGAGCAGGCGCGCTCCCAAGGTCGGGCCGCAGGTTGGGGCGCCCAAGGGCGGCACTGGCAGTGGCTCTTCCCGGAGTAGTGTTGGGCCTGCAGCCGGGGGCGCAGCCGACGGCTTGAAGAGCCTCTCCTCAAAGACCCTGGGCTTTTGAGGCTCGCAACAAGATGCCTTCTTGGTGATGTCATTTTCTTCCCTGTTCGCGCCACGTGGGACGTGCTGCAACCCCAAACCCAAGAAGTGATTTGCAATTTTGCGTACCTCTTCCAGGTATGCCTCCGTGTGCTTGTCCTTTGGTTTGTAGTCCTTGTTGGAAAAGTTGACGAGGAGTTGGGAATCACCCTTGATGGTGAGGCGCTGACCCCTAGAGCGGCCACGGCCTTGAGTCCGGCGATCAAGACCTCGTATTCCGTGATGTTGTTGGAGACCTTGTCATCATGCTGGAAGCAAAGCTGTATGGCGTAGTAGAGCTTGTCCTTGGTCGGGGAAATGAGCACGACTCCAGCCCCCGCGCCCTGCAGCGCGAAGGCACCATCGAAGTGCATGACTGTCGGTGTCAAAACCGACAGACCTCGGGCTAGGGGGTCCCGAGCTGGGGATCTAGGATCGATGGGTAACAAGGGACGGCGAACACAATGTTTATCTAGGTTTAGGCCCTCTCGAAGAGGTAAAACCCTACGTCCTGCTTGATTGTATTGAGTGTATAACGTGGTTTACAGAGTAGATCTACCTCGAGATCAGCATGAGCTAAACCCTAAGGCTATGAGGTGATGAATGTAGCTCTAGCCCTAAAGACTAAAAACCCTCGGTTTATATAGACACCGATAGGGTTAGGGTTACCGAAGATAGATTACAATAAGGAATTAAAGAGATCCTCTGCCTTCTTGACTTGGAGGGCACACCATGGCTTCGTAGATCTCCTGTCAGTATACGACTCCACTAGTCCGGCCCATGTACAATGGGCCGTCGCCCCGAGGACCCTTAGTCCATGACTCCCTCAGTAGCCCCCGAACTTGCCTCCAACGCCAAGACTTGTATCCGGTATCCATCCATCCGACCAGTATTCGGCTTGCAGGGCGAGTTCCTCAGTATGTCTCTCCCCTGTTCGGAACCAAGTGATGTTCGAAATCTGAAACGGTAGTTTTACTTAACACCGAAGGTAATAATAAAAACATCGCTCAAGCGCAAATAGTGCCTTTATTTGACAACTTTTTCTCTTTCAACGAAGAGTCGCTTCCGGCCATAACGCCAAGCAGTTACTATTTCTTGAAGCGCGACTCGAAGCTGATGCCACGTTTGACACGTCCCCTCAAGGTGGAGATCGTGTCCCGCTTTTCGGGGGATATGGTTAATGATTTCGATTCCCCTCCCCGCTCATAATGTTGCAGAGATATCGGGAAGTGGAGAGGCCAGCGGCGTGGAAAAAGGAATCCCCAGCCTGCCAATAGTCTATAAAGGGGGGCCGCTACAGTCTGCATCCCACGCCCTCTTCCACCTTCCGCTCACGCAGACCTTCAGAGCTCCAGCGCCCTTTCTCTCTGCTTCCACAGTGAATCCCACTTCACCTCCTTCGACCATGGCCGAATCTAGTGCCAATGGGAAGTGGGTGGCCTCCTCCGCCACCAATGAGGACATTCTGAAGTTGAAGGAGGCCGGCTACTTGCCGGCCGATGTCGCCCATTGGGCCCCCGAAGAGGGCCAGATCATCCCTACGCCCGGGCCGGACGAAAGGGTAGTTTTTCTCCCCCATTTCCTTAGGGTGCTCGGATTTCCCCTGCATCCCTTTGTGCGGGGGCTGATGTTCTTCTACGGGCTGGATTTTCATGATCTAGCCCCCAACTCCCTACTCCACATTTCAACCTTCATCGTCGTCTGTGAAGGGCTCCTCCGAGTCCAGCCGCACTTCGGTTTATGGCTGAAGGTGTTCAATGTCAAGCCCAAGGTGGTTGGCGGCGAGCATGCGGACTGCGGAGGGGCCAAGATTAGTAAGCTAACATGGGTCTAGTGGCCGAACAGCCACTTTGTTGACACCGTCCAGATGTGGCATTAGGAGTGGTTTTATATCACCGAGTGGAGGGAGGCCGCATGGGGAGCGCCCCCCGCATTCAGGTCTGGACCCCCTACCAGATTGGCCTCCTGGACCACCAAGAGCCCGAACTGGGGGTGTGTTGCTGACACAAAAGCACTACAGAAGCGCATCCACAGCATAATAGAGACCGGCACGAAGCTGGTCGACGTGGTCCAGATCATGCTCCACCGCCGGCTCTTCCCTTGCCAGGCGAGGGCCAAGCCCATGTGGGAGTACGAGCCCGAGAATCCGGCCACTTTGTGACACCTTTACGGCCCAACTCCAGACAAGATATGGGGCCAACTATTCCAGCCCCAGAAGGAGTGGCCAGTCAAGGGGAAGGACGTCAGCCTCGACGCCGTGAACCCCCCAAGAGAGGTGAGCGGCATTTTTTTCTTCGAGGAGTGTTCGGATATTCATACCACGTTTGATTCGGTCTAACCCTGGTATGTGGATTTTGCAGGGCTGGCTAGCCAAGGCCAAGAAGATCCATGGCCCAGCGCCTTTGCCGGAAGGGTCCCGATCAGAGCAGCTGGAAAAGCTGCTGGTCGTGGTGCCTTATAAGGCGCCCGCCAAAAAGGGCAAGAAGAAAGGAGAGCTAGAGGCCAGGGAGGGCCTCCGCCGTAGGGTTCGTCCGGGCAATCGGTCCGGAGACGCTGCGGCCTCATCCGTGCAGGATGGGGGCGAGGATGAGGACAAGGAGGAGAGTGCCTCCTCGCATTCCAAGAAGAGGGTGGCATCCAAGGACGTCGAGGAGGTCCAACCTTCTCCGGCCCCGAAGAGAAGATGCCGGCCCAAGCTAGTCCTGTCTGATAGTTCGGACTCCGACAAGGAGTCCGAAGTGTCCGAGAAGGTTCCGACGAAGGATCCCCGGGCCAAGCCCCCAGCCAGCAGGTAAGGCATTGGCATTTTTAGCTATCTCGTTTTTAGTAATTTGCTTTAGTTGAAGGTTAACCCCTCCGAGTTGCAGTCCCCCACGTGAATGCCCCACCGAGCAGACTTCGGAGGGGACGTCTCCGCCCACCGAACTGGCGGACAGTGGGTCTATGGCGCACTCCGCGCCTCCTTCGATCCCCGAAGAGGTTGAGGAGGTGCGGTCCCAAAGGACTCCTCCTCCTCCGAACACAGAGGGGGAGGCGGACGCCATAATGACCGAGGTTAACACCTTGGTCACCAAAGACTAGGAGGGAGAGTCCCTCCTGGCTAGCGAGGGAAAGGAGTCCGGACCATCTGGACCCCAACCGTCGACCGCTCCCAAGCCCCCAAGGCCTTCAACGGCACAGGCTCCTCCCAGCGGGGGAAGGGCTGGGGAGCCAACGCCAGTGCCGAAAACCTCCACACCGGTGACAGCTGGCTGGCCAGACGTTCTGGAGGAGCTGATGAGCAGCTCCGTCATCGTTGATGGGTACCGCACTCTAATGAGTGCGATTATGCAGAGTGTTCGTTCCGTCCAATCCAGACTGAATGACGCTGTCCAAGGCCTTCTAACAGGCTTTGAGGTAAGTCAAGTAATGCTGTTTCCTCATAAAGTAGCTGTAATTGTTAGTTTAGCTAGGCCGTATACATAGCAGCCCCTGAGACTCTGCTAGGACCTCAGAGAGACCTGCAGAGGATCAAATTCGGTAAGCCGCGCAAATTGCCAATGGTAAGAAATATTTACTGCAGAGTGTGTTCGGAGGCAACAGATTCTCCCTGCTGACGAGGGTCTGGCGCTTCGCAGGCATCTTCGCCGAACTTCCGAAGAATGCGGCGGCCACGGCGAGGCACTATGCCACCATCGAGGAGGACTCCACGCAGCGGCTCTTCTGGTCATAGTTTCCGGACTCCGAGCGTGCACACCTCCTCAGCAAACAAATGAAGCAGCTGATGGAGATGCATCGGATGTCCGAGCTGGCCGTGAAGGACCTCTGTGTCAGCCTGTGGCCGGCCGAGACCATTCCGGACACCTACTTCGGCCTTATGCCGACGCTGCGGGAGGCGCCACTCCGGATTGACGCCGTAAAGCGGCCAGCGTGCCTTGAGGGGGTGAGGCTCGCGTTTGCGAAGACTCTGGTTCATTAGCCGAGGATGGATCCAATGGAGATGGCCACTGGTCCTCTACCCAAGGGGAAGGATCATCGCCGCCCCGAGCAGTACTTCGCGCAGGTGATAGCCGGAGCGCGGGCGATAGAGGGCCAGTGTTCGAAAGATGTAATGTTTGAGTAGTTGTATTAAGTTTGTATCACGTGGGACTTATGCTTCATTATGTGCCCGACGGACTTATTTTGATATTGTAATGGTTAAATTTTGACTCCTGTGTGGACGTATGTTTATTCTGAAAGCTACCAGTTGTCGGCTTCAGCCCCCAGGTGAATATCGCGAGGGGTGTTTTGTCTCCGCACTGTTACCCTTAGCCAACGTCTTGGTGCCCGGAGGCGGTAGTGTGGGAGCGAAACCAGGCAATCAGACTATTCGGTTTTACTGCTTTCACTTAGCCTTAGGAGCTTGACGGTGGGGACTAGGGACTAGCCCCCGGTGTATTGTGATGTACTTGGGGATCAAACCCTGCCCTTTCCGATCACATGGTTTGTGTTAAGACAAACCCTTCGTGTGACACGGTGAAATCGCAAACGATTTTTAGAGTCAAACCTCATCATCGGATCGCGGACCCGTTCACGCTTACTATGACGGTCAGTTTTTGGCTTTTTCCTCCTGAGGTACTTGACCGGGCGAACCAGAAGTACAATCGCAGGGGTTCTCCCTTTGCCCTCTTAGCCGAACGTGTGGAACATAAGAGGCAAGCACAGGAGCTGGGCAACCCAACTATTGACCCAAGACATAGTTTGGAACAGATGCATATAGTGCAATATCCGAGACGCCGAACACCTAGCGGAAAGTGGTGCCGGACTTGAAGATATTGAGCTGATACATAAATCGAACTCTTGACTAGTTAATATATTTTCATGCCGGGCTGTTCGAAGAGCAAGTGGGGAATCTGAAAAGATACAGAAAAAATTGCAAGATGCGAATATCCGAACACCGTAAAGGGTATTTTTATTATTTCTCGTAAGCTCGGGACGTCTAACCATACAATTCGAACTGCGACGGCAGTAACTGTAAGAGAGAAAGAAAAAAGAAAATTTACAGAGTAAAGGTTGACGCAGGGCCTTGATACGTGAGTTGAAGCCTTCACTGTGCCCTGCTGCACGTTTGCGCCTTTGCCTCTGATAGGTGGTTGTTGGGACCTTCGATGAGACCTTGATGGGCGAGGACCCTGCTGATGGAGCTTTAAGTTTGGGGATATCTGGAATTGGTCCCCTGGTCATCTGAAGACGAGGTAATTCCGAAGTTCGGTTTAACCAAATATGTACTTCGGATTAATGTATGCCTCACGGTTGCCCATGGTATTTTGAGTGCGAAGTTGTGCTGACGAGGCACGTGGAGCGTGAAGAATGTGGGCGTGCCGTGGGGCGCGTATCCCTATTTGTGGCGGACGCATGCGGGTTCCCATGACGGGAACGGGTTCGAACCCGTTTACTATTGTCTCCAGCCCTTACGGCGGGTCTGCATCCAGGCCTATATGGGGCGGTGTGGTCTTCGTCCGCTAGGGCCGCAGTGTGCTCTTCGGTTCGAAGTGAGCATTTTGTGTTGCCATTGATAGTTATGACGCCCGAAGGACCAGGCATCTTCAACTTGAGGTACGCATAATGTGGAACGACATTGAATTTGGCGAACGCTGTTCGGCTGAGAGGGCGTGATAGCCACTGCGAAAAGGTGTGATATCGAAGATCAAGTCCTCACTTCGGAAGTTATCCAGAGATCCGAACACTACTTCAAGAGTCATCGTGCCTCTGCAGCGGGCCTCCACTCCCGGAATGATCCCCTTGAAGGTGGTGTTACTGGGTTTAATCCTTGATGGATCGATCCACATTTTCCTCACTGTATCCTCGTATATCAGGTTGAGGCTGCTCCCTCCGTCCATTAGGACTCTAGTGAGGTGGAATCCATCGATGATGGGGTCTAGCACTAGGGTTGCGGACCCTCCATGGCGTATGCTGGTGGGATGATCCCTGCGATCGAATGTGATCGGGCAAGCTGACCATGGGTTGAACTTCGGCGCTACTGGCTCGACGGAGTATATGTCCCATAGTGCTCGCTTCCTCTCCTTTTTTGGTATGTGGGTTGCCTAAATCATGTTTACCATCTTGACCTCGGAAGGGAAGGGTTTCTGGCCTCCACTATTCGGCCTGCGGGGCTCGTCATCGTCCTCGCTTCATGGGCTTTTGCCCGAGTCTTCGGCTGTGAGTTTACCGGCCTGTTTGATCACCCAACAATTTCGGTTGGAGTGGTTGGCGGGCTTCTCTGATGTGTCATGGATCTGGCAAGGCCTGTCCAAAATTGTGTCCAGTCTAGATGGGCCATCACCTTTAAGGGCTTTCTTTCGGGTTTCGGACTTCTGGTTTTGGAATCCAGCATTTACTGCCGTATCCTGACCCTTGCCGTCATTGTGGCGACATTTATTCTTGTAGCGTCGGGGCTTTCCATTTTCGTCCCGAACCTCGGAGGTACCAGGTGTGTCTGGGTTGGTGTTCTTGCGAGCGAGCCAACTATCTTCGCCCGCGCAAAAGCGGGTCATGAGGGAAGTAAGGGCTGCCATAGTTCTTGGTTTGTCCTGGCCGAGCTGCCGTACGAGCCATTCGTCCTTGACACTATGCTTAAAGGCAGCCAAGGCTTCGGCATCTGCACAGTCAACGATCTGATTTTTCTTGGTCAGGAATCAGTTCCAAAACTGTCGGGCAGATTCTCTGGGTTATTGCATGATGCAATTTAGGTCGTCAACATCCGGAGGCCGGACATAGGTGCCCTGAAAGTTTGCTCGAAAAGCATCCTCAAGCTCTTCCCAGCAACCTATAGAGTCTTCAGGAAGGCTGTTCCACCAGTGTCGAGCTGGGCCTTTAAGCTTTAGCGGTAAATATTTAATGGCGTGGAGGTCATCTCCTCGCGCCATGTGGATGTGGAGGAGGAAATCCTCTATCCATATGGCTGGATCAGTGGTTCCGTCGTATGATTCGATGTCCACAGGCTTGAAGCCTTCCGGGAATTGATGTTGCATTACCCTCTTTGTGAAGCACAGGGGGTGTGCGGCGCCCCGAACTTGGGCTACGTCGCGTCGGAGGTCTTCGGCCCTCCTAATCTGTTGCTGCTCCTGGACTCTATCGTTTCGGTTTAACCGATCATAGTATCCTTCCTGGTACGCGGGCAGGTCCTGTCTGGGTCCGTAGATGGACCTGGTACGACCTCCACGAGCGTCTAGGTCATGGCGGAGATCGTACTCGTAAGTGGGCCGCACTTGATCCTTGCCGTGACGGCGAGGTGGGGCGGCTGGGTGTTCGGCCTCGTCAGCTTCCCTGTCCTGCCCTCTAGGGGGTGGTCCGGTTGTTCGGCGTTTGTGTATATTGGGCGTGTGGGCTCTACGGCCTCGTCGTCTAACCGTGGCAGGAGTCTTTGCTTGGGATAACTCCTGTTTGGTCGTACCCCTCTTCGGCAGCTAGGACTTTAGTCCATCGGTCATTGAGGGTGTCCTATTCGGCCTTGATTTTGCGTTTTTGCTTCTTTAGGCTGCGAGCGGTGGCTAAAAGCCTCCACTTGAACCGTTCTTGCTCCAGAGGGTCTTCGGGGACGATGAAATCGTCGTCCCCAAGACTGGCCTCCTCTTCAGAGAGTGGGAGGTAGTTGCTATCCTCAGAGTCGTCGGGGTTTTCTGAATTGAGCGGGTCCTCCTGCCCTGCGAGGTCATCCTGATGATGTTCGAAGGCTGCGTCTCAGGCGAGGTCATCCGTATTATTTATGGTGCCGTTCTTCGCAGATTCCACATTGCTTGCATGGCTTCGATGTGGCTTTGATCGACAGCGCTGTTTTCGGCGTTTGGGCGGCTCATCTCTGGGCTTGCCTCTGTCCTGATTAGGGGTGTCGTCGCTGTCCTTGGGGGTGTCCACCATGTAAATGTCGTTGGTGGAAGTGGCCGACCAGCGGCCGGTGACGGGGGGGGGGGGGCAACATCGACATTGGCCGTTGCTCCGTCCCCCTCGTCCATGTATTCGGTATTCTCCGAATTATAGTCTAGCATATCGGTTAAATCATCGATAGTGGCTACCAAGAGGGTGGTGGGTGGGATGCAGAATTCCCTATAGTACACCTCGACGGGTTGACGATCGTGAGCGGGGGAGAGATCCTCCTGGATAGTCATTTTCTGAATTTGGTCCAATGCCTCATTTATCATAGCGAGGGTTGCCGAACTCGAGGGCTCTAGGCCAGATTCCGTTGCAACGGGGGCAGTCAATGCCCTAGCCAGTCCTTGATTTCTACAGGCCGAGCTGAGCTCGGGGTGCGGGACCGGATCCTCGAGGGGGTCCGGACAGTCATCGGAAGTCAAGGACGGATTTTGATCCCTGTGTGTGGATTCCACGCTGGGCTTGAGATCGAGTTGCTTCGGGCCGGGAGTAATTTCTGGCCATTGGCCGCCACTTCGTCGTGGGAGTTCACGTCTGGGTGAGCATTGTGGAGGAACGGTCCGGCCGAGATTGATTCCTGGCTTCCGCCTCTTGATCCTCCCTCGAAGGTCAAGGACAAATCTTCCATGGACATGATGGGTTCGGCTGAAGGTGGAGTCTGGCCGCCGCTCGAAGCGGAGCTATCCTGGCTCGAAGTTGCTGGGGCCGACCCATAGATCGGATTGGAGGGAGACTCCGGGGCGGGCACGACGAGGCCTGCGTGGGTGCGGAAAGGGGTAGTGAATCTGGCGTAGACCAGATCGCCCCATGAGTTCGCCACGTATTCCAGGTTGCCGAATCGAATTCGATGTTCGGGGGCGAAGTTGTCGATCTGATCCAGACGACCTATCAGGTCGGCGTGCAGGACAATGCTACCAAACGCGAAGAGTTGACAGGGACGAAGAAGTCCCCGGATCCGATGCCTTCTCCTATGATCAAGCGAGCCATTGATCCTTTGGGTGACCCCACAGCGGAACTCTCAATGAAAGCACCAATGTTGGTGTCAAAACCGGCAGACCTCGGGGTAGGGGGTCCCGAGCTGGGGATCTAGGATCGATGGGTAACAAGGAACGATGAACACAGTGTTTACCCAGGTTCAGGCCCTCTCGAAGAGGTAAAACCCTACGTCCTGCTTGATTGTATTGAGTGTATAATGTGGTTTACAGAGTAGATCTACCTCGAGATCAGATGAGCTAAACCCTAAGGCTATGAGGTGATGAATGTAGCTCTAGCCCTAAAGACTAAAAACCCTCGGTTTATATAGACACCGGTAGAGTTAGGGTTACCAAAGATAGATTACAATAAGGAATTAAAGAGATCCTCCGCCTTCTTGACTTGGAGGGCACACCACGGCTTCATAGATCTCCTGTCAGTATACGGCTCCACCAGTCCGGCCCATGTACAATGGGTCACCGCCCCGAGGACCCCTTAGTCCATGACTCCCTCAATGACCCATCCATCGGGCGCCTCATCGCCAGGTGTGAGGGACTGGTCCTCGCTCAGCCCCAGGACATGAGCATCCGTCCACTCCACCACGAAGTCAGCGAGGGCCGCTCCCTTGATAACCCTAGTCGTACTGAACTCTAGCTGGAAAGCTTGGAGATCGATGTTCCATTCGGCGACTCTGCCGGCGGCGTTGGGGCTGTGCAACACTTTCTCCAAGGGATATGTGGAGACAATCTTGATGGGGTGGCCCTAGAAATAATGGCGTAGCTTCCTTGAAGCAACGAGGAGCGCGAGGAGGAGCTTCTGCTGCATAGGATAGCGCGCGCATCCCGTAGTACAGTGCTGACGAAGTACACCGGAAGCCCGACGAGGCACGGGGCGTTGACGGCATTTGAGGGGCCCGGACGCCTCGTCGAGTGATGGAGGGGCGGGAGCCCCAGGGGGCCGTCCTGCAGTGACGAAGGCTGCGTGGCCTTACACGGGCCGCCAGGTCCCGTGCTGGCACTGGCGCGCTCTTCCCGGACCGCCACGAGCGTCGCGCTGGCCGAATGCGGGGTAGCAGCCAAGTAGAGCACTAAGGGCTCGCGAGGGCGGGGCGCCACCATGATAGGGGGGCTCGTGAGGTACCTCTTGAGATCCTCAAAGGCCGCCTCTGCTTCCAGGGTCCACTCGAAGGGGCCCGTTCTGTTCATCAGCTTGAAAAAGGGGAGGGCGCGCTCGCCAAGCTTAGAAATGAAGCGCCCCAAGGAGGTCACACACCCCGCCAGTTTTTGCATTTCCTTGAGGGTCTGAGGCGGGCACATTTTTTTGAAGGAAATATGCCCTAGAGGCAATAATAAAGTTCTTATTTTATATTTCCTTATTCATGGTAAAGGTTTATTATTCATGCTAGAATTATATTGATCGGAAACTTAAATACATGTGTGAATACATAAACAAATACCGTGTCCCTGGTATGCCTCTACTAGACTAGCTCGTTGATCAAAGATGGTTAAGGTTTCCTAACCATAGACATGTGTTGTCATTTGATAACGGGATCACATCATTAGGAGAATTATGTGATGGACAAGACCCACCCGTTAGCTTAGCATAATGATCGTTCAGTTTATTGCTATTGCTTTCTTCATGTCAAATACATATTCCTTTGACTATGAGATTATGCAACTCCCGGATACCGGAGGAATACCTTGTGTGCTACCAAACGTCATAACGTAACTGGGTGATCATAAAGATGCTCTACAGGTATCTCCGAAGGTGTTTGTTGAGTTTGCATAGGTCAAGATTAGGATTTGTCACTCCGAGTAACGGAGAGGTATCTCTGGGCCCTCTCGGTAATACACATCATAAGCTTGCAAGCAAACGACTAAGGAGTTAGTCACGAGGTGATGTATTACGGAACGAGTAAAGAGACTTGCCGGTAACGAGATTGAACTAGGTATGAAGATACTGACGATCGAATCTCGAGCAAGTAACATACCGATGGACAAATGGAATTACGTATGTTGTCATAACAGTTCGATAGATAATGATCTTCATAGAATATGTAGGAGCCAATATGGGCATCCAGGTTCCGCTATTGGTTATTGACCGGAGAGATGTCTCGGTCATGTCTACATAGTTCTCAAACCCGTAGGGTCTGCACGCTTAACGTTCGATGACGATATAGTATTATATGAGTTATGTGATTTGGTGACCGAATGTTGTTCGGAGTCCCAGATGAGATCAAGAACATGACGAGGAGTCTCGAAATGGTCGAGAGGTAAAGATTCATATATAGGACGATAGTATTCGGACACCGGAAGTGTTTCGGGGGTACCGGGTACTTATCGGGTCACCGGAAGGGGTTCCGGGCACCCCCGGCAAAAGTTATGGGCCAAGAGAGGAAACGCACCAGCCACAAGGGGCTGGTGCGCCCCCCATAGCAGGCCGACCTAAGGAGGAGAAGGAAAAGGGGAAGGGAAAGGAAAGTGTGGATTAGGATTCCCACTTCCTTCCCTCTCCCTCCCCCCCCCCTCTTTCCTTCCCCCTTGAGAATACATGGCAAGGGGCCCGGCCAGGGCAGGAGCCCTAGGGCTGGCCGGCCACCTATGTGGTGCGCCAGGCTGCCTCCCATCCCCCTCCCACCTATATATATGTGGGAGGGGGGCGCCTAGCACACACCAGATCAATTGTTAGCCGTGTGTGGCGCCCCCCTCCACCGTTTACACCCCCGGTCATATTTTCATAGTGCTTAGGCGAAGCCCTGCGGAGATCACTTCACCATCACCGTCACCACACCGTCGTGCTGACGAAACTCATCTACTACCTCGCCGTCTTGCTGGATCAAGAAGGCGGAGAACATCACCGAGCTGAACGTGTGCTAAACGCGGAGGTGCCATATGTTCGGTACTAGATCGGTTGGATCGCGAAGATAGTTCAACTACATCAACCGCGTTGTGAAACGCTTCCGCTTACAGTCTACAAGGGTACGTAGACACACTCTCCCCTCTCGTTGCTATGCATCTCCTTGATAGATCTTTCGTGTGCGTAGAATTTTTTGTTGGCCCGTGCTAACGTTCCCCAACAGTGGCATCCGAGCCAGGTCTATGCGTAGATGATATGCACGAGTAGAACATCCCCAACAGTGAGAACTTTTCGAGCTGGGTATGGTTCTTCCGGCAAGTTAAAATTGCGATCGTGAAGGACCGACCAAACATGTGTGTCATTCATGACAGACATGCTGGTATATTGAAGGCCGTGAAGACACTAAGGGATCCAACAGCTGACGAACCAACACCTTGGAAGGACTTGTAGAGCCGGTGGTGCATGCGCCATCTTGGGGCTAATTTTTTCTCACAGTTCAAGAACAAACGGTTGATGAACTTGTTCAAAAAATTATGCAAGCAGAACTAGCAACGCAAATACAAATTTATTAGGTCAAAACTAGATGAGTTTACTAAGAAGCAGGTCCATGCGAGGAAGAAAATGGAACAAGATCAGGTTAAATTAGCAGCACTCATCGCAGAGCTAGAGGAGCCAGTAGGTCTTTGTGACTTGCCAGCAATTGACCCTCCTAATACTGAGAGAAAGAAGGGCAGGGCAATAAAGAATTTTTCTGAGTGGATAGAGAAAGAGCCTCCGGTGAATTGGTCTTTGCTGCATGACACCCATGGAGCTAGGTATGGCCACATGACAACCAATCTTGCAGAGGTGTATAACTTTGTACTCAGAGGGAATAGAGCATTGCCACTCACAGCTATTCTGGAGGCTGTATTCCATGGCACTTTGAGATATTTCAGAGAAAGGCACGAGTTAGCAAAGAAGCATATTGCAGATAAAAAGAACACACTTTATTGTAGCCGTCTCATGGAGTACATGGCAACGAAGATAGAAAAAGCAAAGAAGCACACTGTCAGACTCATAGGTAATCAGGAAAGGAGGTATGAGGTTCAGCTTCCTACTGATGGTTTTGGTTCTGCAAATGAGGTGAAGACGCACGAGGTAAAAATTGGAACAGAATTTTATTCAACTTGTGAGTGTACATGCATTGCACCTGCCTTGCTCACATGTGTTGGCTGCCTGTGGCCAGATTGAGTTGGATGCTATCTCCTTCGTGTCCCCATACTATTTAAAAGATGCAGTACTCAATGTCTGGACAGGTGAGATGACAGGGTTTAGAGTCGTCGGCAATTTCAACAAGGTAAACGATGGGGAGAGAGTATACATCCCGGATCCAGAACTTTGGCGAACAAGCAGGGGCAGACGTAAGGTAAAGCGCATCCGAAATGATATGGACCAATCTGAAGCTGGTGGAGCAACCAGACAATGTTTGCTATGCGCGGCTTATGGGCATAGGATGAAATATTGTCCCGACCTGAACAAAGACGGTGCTTCCACATCGACGACTGCGACAACAGTAGGAAGAGGCGGACGTGGTCGTGGCAGTCGTGGTGGTTGTGGCAGTCGAGGCCGAAGGGGCGGACGAGGAAGAAATAACTCACAAGCTATATAATGTGTTGGACTATGTTTTAATTTGTAATATGTCTGGACTATGTTTTAATTTGTAATATGTCTGGACTATGTTTTAATTTGTAATATTATTTGACTATGTTTTAATTTGTAATATGTCTGGACTATGTTTTAATTTGTAATATGTCCGGACTATGTTTTAATTTGTAATATTATTTGACTATGTTTTAATTTGTAATATGTCTGGACTATGTTTTAATTTGCATCTGAGATTTGTTGTTCGAATTGCAGATATGGCTTCGTATCCATTGCTTAATGGTAATATCGATAGAGGGCACCGGGCCGCACTTATGGAAGCGGGCAAGAACTTAGACGTGTTGGTCACTCGCACCCCAAAGTCTAACTGGATGATACACGACTCATGGGTTAATAGGTATGTGTCGGTATAATGACTTACTATGTTTGACATACTTTTGATAGCCGGTGTAATGACTCTCTTTATTTTGTAGGTTAAGTTGGGCTGGACTTCTACCCTTGGCACGGTTGGTTGAGGGTACATTGGATGAGTGGGTTGAACATCCGCAATTGGATGAGACAGGTGAACCAATGCAGTTACACAAGAGGCAAGTGAAACGTTTCTCTTACGACAAGGCACTCCTTACCTGCTTAGTAGATAGATGGAGACCAGAGACACATATGTTTCACTTTCCCTGGGGAGAGATGGCGCCTACTTTACAGGATGTGTCTTACTTGTTGGGATTACCTCTGGCCGGTGCTATCATAGGTCCTTTAGAGGTAGAACCTGGTTGGCTAGCATCGATGCAGGTCCATTTTTTGGTTGCGGTGCCAACTGCTACGGGCCTAGACAACGATCCTCACGGGCCTCGTTTTAAGTGGTTGAGCCAGTTTCAGGTAACCTTCACGGCCAGTTTAAAAAATATTGTTTTCATTGTTGTCCTCATTGCATAGTTCATACAATCATTTGGTTTCTATGTAGATTGTCTCCTTAGGATATCCCGATGTTCAGTTGTCAGAGGCACAGATTAACCGATCCCTAGAGGCATATATTATGTGGTTGTTCGGCAAGACGATGTTCACGGAGAACCACGTGACCACTATCGATGCACGACTCATCGGTATTGCATGGGAGATAGCTGACGCACGTTGCCCTGGGGACATTCTGCAGAGGAGTTTTGGTTCTGCTGTGTTAGCGGCTACGTACAGAGGCCTATGCAAAGGTTGCTTGTTGAAGTCTAGAAAATCAGGTCTTGTTGGATGTCCACTATTGTTGCAGCTCTGGTCATACGAGAGATTCCCTATTGGTCGACCCTATGTCTGCGTTGATAAACCTTTTGGTTTGGAAGACATAGCTGGGACTTACGTGCCTTCTATCGGCGACTTGCCTACTATGGGATCTGTTTGGACACGGAGAGAGGTATTTTCATATTAAGTAACAATATGAATTATTAATGTTTATTTCTTGCCATTCAATAGTATTACTAATGCTTATTTGTTGTCATGCACAGAGACAGTTTGCGCATAGCCAGGTGAGGGGCTGCTACCCCTCCTTCACGGCGCAGTTTGATAGTTTGCACGAGGATCAAGTTATGTGGAAGCCATACTCCCATCAGGCTATATTATCCAGGTGCCCAGTTGGGATTTCTGGATTGTGCACTAGAGATTGGCACTATTGGATGACCAAGGCCAAGTTGGTGTTCGACGTGACGGTTGAGGAGATGGCTCTTCATAGGGTGATGAGACAGTTCGGTCTATGCCAAGAGCCTGACCCTCTAGTTATTCCACACTTACCAGATCACGTGCACAAGTAAGTAATACTATTTTAGTTCTCAGGTCTGCATTCAGAATATAACTAATCATGTAACGCGCATGTCAATCTCAGGTACAGTCACGTAGGAGGAAACAAGTCCCTGCATTCTTGGCTTCAAGACATTAGCCCTTACGTGGACGAATGGACTACTGCGCCGACAAATATCTGGGATGAGGTTCGGCCCTTTGACTGGGACAAGTTTGGGTTGTATCTGCAGTGTTACCGGCATAGCACGAGGATCTACTTGGTTCCATCAGCAGCACCTGATCAGATCGAAGCCCCTCTCACCAGCGATCTGTTCCCAACTGCCTCTGTTGCGGGAACCAGACACCACGTGGTACGTGCTATGGTTCTCACATGTTAAGTTTTTTCTTAATCTGAACATATACAATTGGTTAACTATTTGTGTTGTCTGCCATACAACGATAATCTAATTGGTTAACTCATCGTGTACAGGATGACTTGACATGCGAGGCGCTAGAGGAGGTTTCCGCTTTAATGCAACGCTTTGAGAGGGGAGATAATATTCCACCGCGAGAGAACGTCTCATGGTTGAGGCGACTTGATGAGAAGCTACGCGGGATTTACGCCGTTGTTACATGTAGACGATCTTCGGATGTTGCTATTCCTCGTCCAGCACATCATCCGCCACGCCCCTCTCTGCAGCGTTCAAAACCTCGACCCTCTGTGCACCGTTCGGAACCACGACCCTCTATGCAACGTTCAGAACCACGACCTTCACAACCAGGGAGCTCTTCCTGGCAGCAGACACCTCCTTCACAACCAGGGAGCTCTTTTTGCCAGCAGCCACCTACTTCACAACCAGGGAGCTCTTCCTGGCATAATCAGATGGACCTAGGTAACACTACTTTGTACATTCTTTTAAACATTGTAGGTTCGCAAATCAATTTTACATGTTTTACTTTACCGCAGTCGTCAGCCAGTCGCAACCGTTCATGCATTCAGTCCAGTCACCGATGCTTAGTGGTGCTGGTTCGTTCTTAGACGGCGACGGCGATGACGATGACCGAGCTGCAAACACCTATGAGTTCTCGCAGATAGTTCTTCACACTCCACCACCACCATGGACGCAGGAGACACAGACACTGACAGACCAGGTTGTCTATGGTCGTGGTCATCGTGAGACTCGTCCACCGGCTGAGCGCTTATCGCCTTCCGGTCCTCATCTGAGGAAGACCCAGATTCGTCGTCGTCCCCAACAGTGATATGGTTATCTATGTATGAGTCATTATCTATATATGAGACATGCTTAATGTATGTGTTACTATCGCCCTTGCTTCTATCAGAGTTGGAGACATATATCGACATATGTATGCGAGAAACATATTACTATTAATTCGCATTGTCATTCCAGTTACATTTCCAAAGAGACTGCAATAGTTCATTCAGATACAGGTACATCTGAATTAAACAGTAGGACTGAACTTAAAAAAATGAAGCTTACAGACTACATGAAGGCATCATCGTCATCCTCCGTCGATGCAGCACTCTTGCCCTTCGATGATGTGGCACTCTTTCCCTTCGACGATGCGGTACTCTTGCCCTTCGACGATGCGGTACTCTTTCCCTTCGACGATGCAGTACTCTTGCCCTTGGTGCGCGAGAGAATGTCTGAGTACTACAATCACTTGAATCAAGTGGGAGATAAGATAGTGATTGACAGAGTTCTCTAGTCACTATCACCAAGTTACTTGAACTTCGTGATGAACTATAATATGCAAGGGATAACGGAAACGATTCCCAAGCTCTTCGTGATGCTAAAATCGACGAAGGTAGAAATCAAGAAAAGCATCAAGTGTTGATGGTTGACAAGACCACTTGTTTCAAGAAAAGGGCAAAGGGAAGAAGGAGAACTTCAAGAAGAACGGCAAGCAAGTTGCTGCTCAAGTGAAGAAGCCCAAGTCTGGACCTAAGCCTGAGACTAAAGTGCTTCTACTGCAAAGGGACTGGTCACTGGAAGTGGAACTGCCCCTAGATACTTGGCGGATAAGAAGGATGGCAAAGTGAACAAAGGTATATTGGATATACATGTTATTGATGTGTACTTTACTAGTGTTTATAGCAACCCCTCGGCATTTGATGCTGGTTCAGTTGCTAAGAGTAGTAACTCGAAACGGGAGTTGCAGAATGAACAGAAACTAGTTAAGGGCGGGGTGACGATGTGTGTTGGAAATAGTTCCAAGATTGATATGATCATCATCGCACACTCCCTATACTTTCGGGATTAGTGTTGAACCTAAAT
Organism: Thinopyrum elongatum; assembly: GCA_011799875.1. Taxonomy (NCBI): domain Eukaryota; kingdom Viridiplantae; phylum Streptophyta; class Magnoliopsida; order Poales; family Poaceae; genus Thinopyrum; species Thinopyrum elongatum. Next base: position 337,825,841 of record CM022301.1, read on the forward strand.
AAGTGTTATTTGGTGTTTGCGTTAATATGATTTGATCATGTTTATTGCAATACGGTTATTCATTTAAGTTAGAGAATAATTGTTGTTCTGTTTACATGAATAAAACCTTCTATGGTCATACACCCAATGAAAATGGTTTGTTAGATCTCGATCGTAGTGATACACATATTCATAATATTGAAGCCAAAAGATGCAAAGTTAATAATGATAGTGCACCTTGTTTGTGGCACTGCCGTTTAGGTCATATTGCTGTAAAGCGCATGAAGAAAATCCATGCTGATGGGATTTTGAATCACTTGATTATGAATCACTTGATACTTGCGAACCATGCCTCATGGGCAAGATGACTAAAACACCGTTCTCCGGAAGAATGGAGCGAGCAACAGATTTGTTGGAAATCATACATATTGATGTATGTGCTCCAATGAATATTGAGGCTCGCAGCGGGTATCATTATTTTCTCACCTTCACAGATGATTTGAGCACATATGGGTATATCTACTTGATGAAACATAAGTCTGAAACAATTGAAAAGTTCAAAGAATTTCAGAGTGAAGTGGAAAATCATCGTAACAAGAAAATAAAGTATCTACGATCTGATCGTGGAGGAGAATATTTGAGTTACAAGTTTGGTCTTCATTTGAAACAATGCGGAATAGTTTCGCAACTCACGCCACCTGGAACATCATAGCGTAATGGTGTGTCCGAACATCGTAACCGTACTTTATTAGATATGGTGCAATCTATGATGTCTCTTACCGATTTACCACTATCGTTTTGGGGTTATGCATTAGAGACAGCTGCATTCACGTTAAATGGGGCACCATCTAAATCCGTTGAGACGACACCGTATGAACTGTGGTTTGGCAAGAAACCAAAGTTGTCGTTTCTTAAAGTTTGGGGTTGCGATACTTATGTGAAAAAGTTTCATCCTGATAAGCTCAAACCCAAATCGGAGAAATGTATCTTCATAGGATACCCAAAGGAGACAGTTGGGTACACCTTCTATCACAGATCCGAAGGCAAGACATTCGTTGCTAAGAATGGATCCTTTCTAGAGAAGGAGTTTCTCTCGAAAGAAGTGAGTGGGAGGAAAGTAGAACTTGATGAGGTAACTGTACCTGCTCCCTTATTGGAAAGTAAGTTCATCACAGAAATCTGTTCCTGTGACTCCTACACGAATTAGTGAGGAAGCTAATGATGATGATCATGTAACTTTAGATCAAGTTACTACCGAACCTCGTAGGTCAACCAGAGTAAGATCCGCACCAGAGTGGTACGGTAATCCTGTTCTGGAGGTCATGTTACTTGACCATGACGAGCCTACAAACTATGAGGAAGCGATGATGAGCCCAGATTCCGCAAAATGGCTTGAGGCCATGAAATCTGAGATGGGATCCATGTATGAGAACAAAGTATGGACTTTGATTGACTTGCCCGATGATTGGTGAGCCATTGAGATTAAATGGATCTTCAAGAGGAAGACGGACGCTGATAGTAGTGTTACTATCTACAAAGCTAGAATTTTCGCAAAAAGGTTTTCGACAAGTTCAAGGTGTTGACTACGATGAGAGTTTCTCACTCGTATCTATGCTTAAGTCTGTCCGAATCATGTTAGCAATTGCCGCGTTTTATGAAATCTGGCAAATGGATAAACAAAACTGCATTCCTTAATGGATTTATTAAAGAAGAGTTGTATATGATGCAACAAGAAGGTTTTGTCAATCCTAAAGGTGCTAACAAAATATGCAAGCTCCAGCGATCCATCTATGGACTGGTGCAAGCATCTCGGAGTTGGAATATACGCTTTGATAAATTGATCAAAGCATATAGTTTTATACAGACTTGCGGTGAAGCCTGTATTTACAAGAAAGTGAGTGGGAGCACTACAACATTTCTGATAAGTATATGTGAATGACATATTGTTGATTGGAGATAATGTAGAATTATTCTGCAAAGCATAAAGGAGTGTTTGAAAGAAGTTTTTCAAAGAAAGACCTCGGTGAAGCTGCTTACATATTGAGCATCAAGATCTATAGAGATAGATCAAGACGCTTGATAAGTTTTTTCAATGAGTACATACCTTGACAAGATTTTGAAGTAGTTCAAAATGAAATAGTCAAAGAAAGAGTTCTTGCCTGTGTTACAAGGTGTGAAATTGAGTAAGACTCAAAGCCCGATCACGGCAGAAGATAGAAAGAGAATGAAAGTCATTCCCTATGCCTCAGCCATAGGTTCTATAAATTCTGCCATGCTGTGTACCAGATCTATTGTATACCCTACACTGATTTTAGCAAGGAGGTACGATAGTGATCTAGGGATAGATCACTGGATAGCGGTCAAAGTTATCCTTAGTTACCTAAGAGGACTAAGAAAATATTTCTCGGTTATGGAGGTGATAAAAGAGTTCGTCGTAAAAGGTTACGTCGTTACAAGCTTTTACACCGATCCAGATGACTCAGAGTCTCAATCTGGATACATATTGAAAGTGGGAGCAATTAGCTAGAGTAGCTCCGTGTAGAGCATTGTAAACATAGAAATTTGCAAAATACATACGGATCTGAATATGGCAGACCCGTTGACTAAACTTCTCTCACAAGCAAAACATGATCACACCTTAATACTCTTTGGGTGTTAATCACATAGCGATGTGAACTAGATTATTAACTCTAGTAAACCCTTTGGGTGTTGGTCACATGACGATGTGAACTATGGGTGTTAATCACATGGTGATGTGAACTATTGATGTTAAATCACATGGCGATGTGATCTAGATTATTGACTCTAGTGCAAGTGGGAGACTGAAGGAAATATGCCCTAGAGGCAATAATAAAGTTATTATTTATTTCCTTATTTCATGATAAATGTTTATTATTCATGCTAGAATTGTATTAACCGGAAACATAATACATGTGTGAATACATAGACAAACAGAGTGTCACTAGTATGCCTCTACTTGACTAGCTCGTTGATCAAAGATGGTTATGTTTCCTAACCATAGACATGAGTTGTCATTTGATTAACGGGATCACATCATTAGGAGAATGATGTGATTGACTTGACCCATTCCGTTAGCTTAGCACTTGATCGTTTAGTATGTTGCTATTGCTTTCTTCATGACTTATACATGTTCCTATGACTATGAGATTATGCAACTCCCGTTTACCGGAGGAACACTTTGTGTGCTACCAAACCTCACAACGTAACTGGGTGATTATAAAGGTGCTCTACAGGTGTCTCCGAAGGTACTTGTTGAGTTGGCGTATTTCGAGATTAGGATTTGTCACTCCGATTGTCGGAGAGGTATCTCTGGGCCCACTCGGTAATGCACATCACTATAAGCCTTGCAAGCATTGTAACTAATGAGTTAGTTGCGGGATGATGTATTACGGAACGAGTAAAGAGACTTGCCGGTAACGAGATTGAACTAGGTATTGAGATACCGATGATCGAATCTCGGGCAAGTAACATACCGATGACAAAGGGAACAACGTATGTTGTTATGCGGTTTGACCGATAAAGATCTTCATAGAATATGTGAGAGCCAATATGAGCATCCAGGTTCCGCTATTGGTTATTGACCGGATACGTGTCTCGGTCATGTCTACATAGTTCTCGAACCCGTAGGGTCTGCACGCTTAAAGTTCGGTGACGATCGGTATTATGAGTTTATGTGATTTGATGACCGAAGTTTGTTCGGAGTCCCGGATGAGATCGGGGACATGACGAGGAGTCTCGAAATGATTGAGAGGTAAAGATCGATATATTGGAAGGCTATATTCGGACATCGGAAAGGTTCCGAGTGATTCGGGTATTTTTCGGAGTACCGAAGAGTTACGGGAATTCGTATTGGGCCTTAATGGGCCATACGGGAAAGGAGAGAAATGCCTCAAGGGTGGCTGCGCCCCTTCCCCATAGACTGGTCCGAATTGGACTAGGGAAAGGGGGCGCCCCCTTCCTTCCTTCTCATTCTCCCTTCCCCTTTTCCTATTCCATGTGGGAGGTGGAATCCTACTAGGACTAGGGAGTCCTAGTAGGACTCCACACCTTGGGCGCGCCCTGTGAGGGCCGGCCTCCTCCTCCCTCCATCCTTTATATACGTGGCCAGGGGGCACCCCATAGACACAACAATTGATCATTGATCTCTTAGCCGTGTGCGGTGCCCCCCTCCACCATAATCCACCTCGATCATATCGCAGCGGTGCTTAGGCGAAGCCCTGCGTCGGTAGCATCATCATCATCGTCACCACGCCGTCGTGCTGACGAAACTCTCCTGTGAAGCTTTGCTGGATCGGAGCTCGCGGGACGTCATCGAGTTGAACGTGTGCTGAACTCGGAGGTGCCGTGCGTTCGGTACTTGGATCGGTCGGATCGTGAAGACGTACGACTACATCAACCGCGTTGTGCTAACGCTTCCGCTTTCGGTCTACGAGGGTACGTGGACACACTCTCCCCTCTCGTTGCTATGCATCACCATGATTCTGTGTGTGCGTAGGAATTTTTTTAAATTACTACGTTTCCCAACAAAAATATGGCGGGAAAGGGATGGCGGGAAAGGGATGCCGGGAAAATATGACGGGAAAGGGATGCCGGAAAAATATGGCGGGAACATATGGAGGGAAAGAGTTGGTGGGAAAGAATGGAGTGAAATAGTTGCGCGGAAGCATATTTTTACAATGTCTATAAGACGAGCAATCGTTGTGTACATCATTAATAAATCAAGAATGCAAAAAAATAACATTTCGGCCTACCAAAAAGGCCAAGGGACCTCTTCGGGCGCCTGGAGGCCGACAGGCCTCTCTTCGGCCGCCTGCAGGCCGACGGGCCCCTCTTCGGCCCGCAGAAGGCCGATGGGCCACTCTTCGGCCGAACGCAGTCCGACGGGCCACTCTTCGGCCAGCCGCAGGCCGACGGGGTGATATTTCTGAATTTTTTGCATTGGGCCCTATAGTTTTCAAATTTGCTATAATATTCGTCATAGTTTTGAAAAAAAAAAATCCCACCTACACACACTACACACACCGAACGGAAAACCGCAAAACAACAAACAAGACCTTCCCGCTCGCTCATATGCCATGCATGCATGTCCAGTCCAACAAAGGCATAACATAAAGCATCGCACATCATTCCAGTCCGTGACCGATCGACCCGCGACATGATAAGAACTGACCGCGCGCTTTGGGGCGACAAGAATCGCGGGCTGCCACGCCACCGCCGAGCAATCCTCATAATCGCTGACAGCAACCGAGCGACGTACGTACGCGCCGCGCCGCGCCGGCGATCGATGCGCACGCGAGGACGGACCCTCCGCTCCCGAGATCCGGGTCCGGCCAGCGGAGGAGCGGAGCTAGCTGGGCGTGCGCAGTCGATGTCCCCCACCCCGTCTTTCGCTGCTGCCGGTGGGCGACCGGCACGGGGTCGGGCCGCTCGGCGGTCCCTGGCAGGTGGCCAGGCCTGCCTGTGACGGTGGCGAAGCAGCTGTCATCAGGGCCAGGCCGGCTCCCGAACGGTACTTTAGTCGGGGAGATTAAGCTTCCACCCTGGAACTGCAATCAAGTTAACGGAATGAAGTCGGGCAGATCAAGTTTTTTTTTCCCTCCTAACATGTGTATAGTATACTACTGGCCTACTCCACAAGGACACACCTGATGAAACCCTCCTCTGTTTGCACCAGTGCATACGCGCTTAAAAAGATGAACATTTCCTCCAAATGAAAAAGCGAGATAAGGATTAACAGCAATCGGATTGAGGCGCCATCCATCCACATTCAGTAGTAACATCATCATCATCCGAGCAGGAACGCAACATTATTCCTGGATAGGAACAGTGGCGCGTGCGACTCGATCGTGGGCACGCCATGTGGGGGGATAGCACCGCAGTTCCCTCGCGTGGCCGGCCGGCCCGGGCAAAGACCCGGCAGAGATAAGCTCGGACCAACGCCCAAGACGGAGAACTCCAGCTCGGTTCCGTCTGGATACGTTGCAGCGCGGCGGCACAGGACAGCGCTGTTCTCCTCTCCCAGTTCGGCCGTGCGTGGCGGTGGCGGTGGCTCCTGGTCCTGGCTTGGGTGGATGCACGCGATGCGCCAGCACGGGCGCGAGCGACGTGCGTCCGGTTCGTTCAATGCACGCAGCTCGACTGCCCTGCTGGCTGCCCCGCCCAGGTACATGCAACATGCGGTGCATCGACCGGTCGCCGGATTGGATTTGGATCGGATCGAATGAACTGAACGCGAACAGTCGTCGCGCCGCCAGATGAAACTCGTGTGAAAATCCACGGGACGCTTTACTTAGTGGAAATAATAATGCTGTAGTAGTCAGCTGATCTCACAATCAAGATCGCCATAACATTACATTAGCGGATCAACAAATAATAAACTGACAAAAAGGATGTATGTATACTAATTTGTACGTATTTCACCGGATCGAACTAGATACATACATACATACACGCGGACACGTAATGCCCACTTGTCCTGCTCTTCTTCGCCAGAAAGAAAAGAAAACTAAAAATATCCCCTGGCGCTGTCGCCGCTTGTGGCGGATCACACGTTTGGGTCACTACAAATCTCCTGGTCCGTGGATTCTCCTAGTCCCTCCCCATCCTGCAGGCGACATATATACGAGTAAAAATCGACATCTGTTGGCACCTATGCGGATAGAGTCTTGTACTGACGATGTCAAAAGGTGTGGCAACGCCCAATGGGTGGTGAGCTCTGGAGGATTGTGCACGAATGATAGCGTATTTAAAAGTTTTTACTCATGAGTCGTATTCACATCTTGTTTGCCTCTCATAATATTCAGATTTTACCTTGCAAAAACGTCTTATATTATGACAAGGATGGAGTAGATATAATAGTGTTTGACTGCCGTGAGAACTAGAATCATAAACTCTCGAAGTAGGATTTCGCCCCGCTTTATAGTTAAAGCAACCAACCACTCCATACAACGAGTAGCACATAATCACAATAAAAAGCCTTGCGGCATCAGTACAAGCACGCCTAAAGAGTACAGAAGAAAGCAAGAAAAAAGACCACCAAGCGGCCACCCCATCAAGGGAAAGACTGTGTCGCGAGGCGACGAGCCGTGCCCTGAAGCGCATCCAACATCGTCCCGAACCGGCCATGGTCCCACTGTCTAGCCAACAGGTGCCAGTGCTCAAGGCCGACTAGAATCATAAACTCTCGACCAGATTCCAGTGAGTTAGAACGTGATTAATGATTTTGCTAGGTCTTGCTCGACCGAGATTTCTTAAAGTTTGAATCCATTCAGAGAAAAATGCAACAGGGCGAAGGAGTGCAAGTTGCACTTTCCTGAATGGAGTGACACTTCAGAAAAATTCAGTTGATTGAGATCTAGAGAGACCCTATGACTATTATACAAAAGGACTAGTTTTAATACTAGCGAAGAATCAAATGAAATTTGTGAGCGCATTTAAATATTATGTTTTTTGCAAGTTTCGAGAAGTCAATAAGCGCAAAGTAGCTCCTCTCCACGCTGACAATGTCCACAAAGTCCATAAAATTTCAACTGATTTCGTGAAAATTTCAAATTTTAATCCAAAGTTTTACGTTGTAAACGTTTGCACTGTTCAGTCTGCCAATAAGTTCAAAGCACCTCCTCTGCGCCTGGATAATGTTGGTCGTATCTCTACTCCTATAAAAAGCTAAGTTGGTGATGATGGTGTGCCTGCCATCATTTATTAACAACCATTCGATTTACATCCAACGCATCTGAGACAAACTATATCAGTTTTACAAAAAGACCCCCGCACTCCACTCCTGTTTGTAGATAACCCCCTGCCTCTCACGTTCAGCCACTCTCCCTCTCACCACATCTAGCCATCCCAGGAAAAAAATAAGAAGGATCTGGAGAGATCGTTGCTCTCGGCGCCGTCTGCCCCAAACGTCTCTCATGCCTTCTCTCAGGCCGCATTGCCGACCACCACCACGACCCCCTCCTCCTCACCATCTCCTTTGCCCCCTTCCAAATAATCCTGAGTTACATTCATGGCGGTCTAGAAAAAAAATCGATACTCAAAAAATGATTTTTAAAGATCATTTTTTTTGCAAAGCACAAGAAGTGTTATTTCTTCATGAAGTTTTGGATGCAGGTTGAACACTTGAATGCTTTTGTTTGCAAAAGATATTTTTTTATCTATTTTGTCTATATTTACTATTCACCCAGATGCTTGTGAGCTCTAGAGAAGAATGAATATTCGAAGAAACCTATCGGTATTTGTTACACATAAGATGACCCCACATACTTTGTCAAATAAACAACTCCCGAATCAATGCATTTCGATGTTCTGTGTAACGCATGGGCATCGATTTCGGTAAACTTTGTAAGTGTGAACACAAGGTTAAAATTCTACCCCGCAAAAAAATAAAAATCTAAACACCCAACTTACGGTTCCTTGTGCTAGTGTAAATGTCGTTCGGGTGTTCCATCCATTTACTTACTTATTATCATAAAACTTCTGTGTGCTTCACATGTTGATTTTGTATTCCCGTATGCAACACACTAACACTAGTTCGCCTTAGTTCAGTTTTCGTGTGACACGTATGCTCTGAGCATAAACATGCAGGCTCACCGCACCAAACGAACTGAATCTTAACAAAAAATTGTTCATTCAGGATGCAACTCCTGATATTCAGTGTTCATCCAGGTTTCAGAACGCCCACCTGATAACATAGTCAAAGAGGTTGTAGCGTGTGGTGCGGACTTGTGCTTCAACATAGCTGCTACTCCTGACACTATCTTCCTAGTACTACTTAAAACAGAACATAACTCTGCTTTAGCCCTTACTTAAGCAGAACTTAACACAAAGTAATACCGAGAGTTCCTACAGCCGACTGGAAATATAACTGGACTAGGGTCCTACTAGAGAGCTAAAGCAATATGAAATTAGAACACGACCGACAGAGCAATAAGTTCAGTCACGCATAAGCATCAGCTGGCAACATGATCAAAAGTCGAGTCATGGATTCAAGAAAGAGCAAACGCTGCTCTTGTGATGGATCGGATGCCAACAGGAGGGCAGACAGACGCCGCGCCGCGCCTGATGGAGCACGGCTAGAGCTATTTCACATGACCAAGGCACTTGAGGGTCCATAACACACCTTGAGCACCTTGTTCCTCGGCAGCTCTCTTCTGGGGTTTGGGTTCACTGATGCACTCCACAACAGTGTCTGTGAACGTCTCCACATGGACAGTCACCTTGCATGTGAACCTGCAGAGTTCCCCACAATATCAGATATGCCCACTTCTATTTCCAACTCTGCCTACCATCTTAAGCATATTATCAACCAGATGCAGTTCCTGCCACCCAGAACAGCAAAAAAAAAAAACAAAAAAAAAACAGATGACATCAGAGTTGTAATTCATTAGTGTTGCCGTGGTAGCTGCCCGTACTCATGAAACCACAGAAATTTTCTCAAAAGGACATGGACATCCGGGCTACTTCTGAGTAGCCTTCGATGCAACTGGGCTGCTTTTCAATGGCGCCACTGATGATCACATTCCATTATCGCCATGATAGTGTTTATCAACATTGAACTTATCACTGCAAGATCTTGTATAACTATATATTTTTCAAACATTAGTGCATGTCATATCAGAAATACAGCCTGATTATCAGCTCTTCGTGCCATACTAGTAGATGGTAGCACATCACAAAGTGTTAAAAGAACACTCAAAGTGAGTATAGAATGGCCAGTAACTGTCACACCTTGCGGAGGAAGCCACTAGTGGCTTTGCCTATGATAATATGGATAATACTACATTTGAGGTAATATAATGCACAATGCGCCTATATCTGTTGAAAGTACATAAAAAAACAAATTAAAGATTCGCCGGTTAATAGGAAAGCTTACAGTTTTGTATGGCCATGTCCATGTTCTTGAAACTCATATGTTGGACTCTTCCAGCCAATTGCACTGCAGAGTTGAGCCAGTCTCGACCTTGCTTCTGGTTCTTCATTTGCACCGCCTATGAATTCAAACAAAATCAGCAATTATAAAACAACAGTTTAACTTAAAAAATAAGATTTATGCATATATTGCTAGAGTGATGCATCCCTTGTTCCGTGCCCAAGATTTTATTTGAAACACTGTATTCTTAGTTACAATATTCTTGAACCAAAATACTGAACATTGAGATAATTAACTTCTTAACTGTATGAAATATTTGAACTGTAATGATCCTTTCTACCCGAGTCATGTCTTCGGAATTTGGACATGACATTTGCCCAAGGTATACATCATCACGAGAAAGTACACCATGCAACAGGTAATTTGTGAAGAAACTGTTAATACTGTACTTAAGATAAAGCACCATCGTTTTCTGACCAAAAGATAAAGCACCATCGTTTTCTGACCAAAAGATAAAGCACCGCCCAGAAGGATATAAAGAACATGCTCGCATGCTATCTATATTACGTCAATGGTTTAAACTGGCAATTTTCTAGAGAAGGATTTCACAGTAAACTAAGAATCATTCTAACCTGTTATTGTGAATTTTGTAATCCTGGACAGACTGCAGAAGCCAGAGAAATTAGTATCCGTGTAAGTTAGTTTCAGTGCTATGTCCACATTACCTTGTTTTCATGCCAGATCAATGTCACTTTCTTCTGATATATCTCACTTCTCCTAATAATTTAAGTTGCATGTTATAGTACAATAAATATCACTCCCTCTGTCCGTAAAAAAATCATGCTTTTTCCACGCAAGAACAGTGTCAGGTCCCTGTTTCTCCGTGGCTTACCAAGATTGCCCCTTAATCGTCTCCATCCCATCGGCCTTTTCCTTAAATCTCATGTGGTAGTTATTCCAAATCTTGCGTGGTAGTTTGTGTGTTCCTAGTCTGGCTAATGACTGATGTCAATTACTTCTATGAACGCATGATTAATTAGGGGCAATTTTGGGGAAATAAGAAGGCCAGTTCTATCATTCATTAATCTACACGCCCAGAAAATTACGCCCCTTTTTTACGATCAGAGGGAGTACATATACAGATGAGCAGTTTATAAGATCACCCAGTCTCTCATTATATAGGCAGCAATAAGTAATTCAAATTTTCCATTCAAGTACATTGATATCTAAATTTTGGCAAACACAACCACACTTAATAGATATAACTCTTTGTCCATCTTATATGAAACCATAACATTTTATGTACAGGTTGTATTGATTATTCTGAAATCAATCAGATTTAACAGTGGCTAAAAGAATCATGAGAAGAATTAAAAAAGATAAGAATTTCAAATACCAAGAACATGCCCCTCACTGCAACCATTTGCTTCACCATTGCTCAGCACCACACAAGCAGACTCTTTTGGTGAAGGATCACCATGCCCTTTATTCTCACTCTCAATGGCGAGTTCAATTTCCTGCTGCGGTTGGGCAACACACCCTGTAGCTTTGGGCTTTTTGTGCGTGCATAACACCTCCTACAAGTAAAACTATTAGGACCATTCAAACAAAAAATTGATTTTTTTGTGAATTACATAAAAAATTCTTCTAGCTGATGAAAGAAGAAAGAAACCCAAGATATCACCGATGTGCTCAAAAGGAAGATGGAAAAGAAATGAATGCAAGAGATGTTGTCATCTTTTACCTTTTCTTCCAACTCCTTCTCCGTTCTTGTATTGATCGGCATGATACTAGGCTCCTGGTACACAGGCGGCACCATAACCACTGAGCGGAAAGGAACATTGTACCATAAACTGAGTAGAACAAGAGCATTTATAAACTGATAATTTTACACAAAAAATCTCCTCTATTATGGACATTAATTACTATAAACTAGAGCGAATCTGAAAGATTGCGATCCAATCGGAGATATCGCGATGTGAAGCTTCGATCGAGAGCTACATGAGCGAGAGGAATCAGGGCTCCACCTGAGGGAGCGGCAGGGAATACCGGAATAGAGGACGGAGACCGGGATCGATTGGAATTGAGCACGAGCTGAGCGTGCGGTGGGAGGAGAGAAACTAAACCTAGGGCTATGCAACTCGTATTCCCATGGGGCCATAGTCCACTGTATATACACATACATGTGAGGGAAATATGCAGAAAGCCCCTTATACAACGGGGAAAATACAAAGACTATACATGGCTATAAATATAACTTTGGAGAATTAGGTAATGCACATTAACTAACAACTGGTCCAGATATATGGCTCCAGAAAGCATATACCACAAGTGAGCATGACGCTGTATAAAAGACAGGATCCATTGTATGGCACCTAAGCTAACCCTATGGAAATTTTGGCGAAGATGGCATGTTATGTTGGGAAAGTTCTATGAGGATCTTTCACAAAATCAAACAGCGAAAATAGAAGACAAAATTTTAAGGTGAATAAGCTAACAAAACATGCGAATGAAAAGCGGATGATATCAGAATGGTAGAGCTGTGGACAACTAGTAGTACAAAAGAAAACAAAAAATTGCCCTAACATTAAATAGCAAAATGATAACTGCAGAAATACAGTTAGGCCTTGTTCGTTTACTCCCTCCCCCGCGAGGTTTGCGGCCCAACCCCCGCGGATCGACGAGGATTACCCCCGCCGGGGTGTAACCCCGGCCCGTCCGTTAATGCGTGTTCGTTTAAGCCCAGCGTGGGTCATTTCCCGGTCGAAACCCCTCCAGTCTTCGCAAAACAGATTGGGGGGGGGGGAATAATCGTCTCCCCACCCGTGGAACGAAACCCCGAGCGACCTGGAGGCGGACTCTCGCGGGCGACGCGACCCAAAGCGAACTCGCCGGCCGCGGTGACGATGTCTCCATGGATCCAGCATCCCGCCCAGTAAGCTCCTCTCCTCCTCCTCGGACTCCCCTCTCCTCGTCCTGACTACTCGATTGATTGATCTGTGCCTGCTGGGAGGGGTTAACCAAACGTGATTTGTTGAGGTAGGGATTGAGGGAATTTAGGAGTTTAATCCCTATAGGGATTGGGTGACAGAGTGAGGATCACCCAACCCCTGGGTGGATTGAATCCCCTAGGGGGTTGCTCCCCTGACTATCGAACAAGGCCTTAAGCGTTTATGATCTGTATGGAACAAACCATTATAAGTTTTTTGTTGAACAAAGATGTATGTAAAAGGTAGTCTGGGAAATGGGCACCAACCTCGCCATTCTTACGTGTTTGTAAATACATAACATAAAAGTTATCACACTACGAGTCGCCAATGTTACTTGGTTCAAGCAGGCTCTAGAATAAATCCTAACTATGACAATCTGTCACGCAATTAGTCTGCAATCTTGAACACCCCTCCTAGTCTAAAGACCATCAAATCTTTCAGATCATTATTTCAAGTCAATCAAGGGCACTACACTCTTCCCCTAAGAAAAAGAAGACAGCTTATTCCAATCTGAGTGGCTAACACTGACGCTGCACTGGAGCAGATACTGAACTATCAATTGTGGCATGTACAAGATCAAAAACTATTGTGCAAACACAAGGCAGAAAGAGGATGATTTTTTCGAAGTCTCAAGCGAGCGCTTACCCGCAACGAAATGTAGGACCGCGCGATGCTCTCGGAGGCCGCAAGCGTGCGGGAGGGGGGGGGGGGGGGGGGGGGGGCGTCGGATTGGAAACCGCGTTTGGGATCGGGGCCGGTCTTGGGGACGCCGACCGCAGGGCACGGATCGAAGCTCGCGCGAGTTGGAGAGGGAGAATATTTAGTTCTCTTTGGGGCTGCAGCCTAGATCTCGCTGGGGAGAGGAGATGGGGTGGCCGACCGGTGGCATTCATCCAAATCCACCAGGGAGAGGGCCACGGCCATGCGCCTCTAGGGGCACAGGAGGGGAAGTTCGCGGCGGGCGGCGGCGACAGAGGAGAGGAGACGCCGGAGCTTGGGGTAGCCGCGGGAGCATGGGCGGGCCGCCATGGGAGGGTTTAAGGGGACGAGCGGCGAGGAAGAAGACAAGGGCAAAAAGAAAATGATCGAATAATGGAAAGGCTAATTTTTTGTTTGAGGGAGTGGGAAAAGGCTGACGAAAAGGCAAAGCGCTCTGTCCCCACAGGCCCGCAGCCGAAAGATTCCGAGTTTTGGGCCAATGGAACTGGGCAAACCTGGCCCAACAATAACAGCCCATGACACTAGTGCTAACGCCCAGCGGCCCGTCACAGGAAGCAAAAGCACCGGGGTGGTGGCTGATTGGCGACGGGAAGGAATGGCGACGGAGTTGGACTCCGGTGGCGGCACGAAGAGGCGGCGGACGGGCGAGGGAGGGGAGCGAGCGCATCCAGGCGCGGGAGCGGCGGAGGAGGACCGTATCTCGACTCTGCCGGAGGCGCTGCGGCTGCACATCCTCGGCCTCCTCCCGTTCAAATCCGCCGTTCGCACGGGGGCTATCTCCACCCGGTGGCGCGCGCTCTGGACGCACCGCTGGCCGGAGCCCTCCTCGCTCGACCTCCGCCTCAAGACCCACGCGCCCCCGCCGCCGATCCTCGAGTCCCTGGAGCGGCGCGGCCGGCGGCGCCTCGACCGGTTCTCCTTGACGTTCCAGATCGGCAAGGGGGGCCTCAAGCCCGACGGCGTCCACCAGATCCTGGACTACGCCGCCGCCTGCTCCGTCGCCGACCTCCACGTGGACTTCGCCCACCGAGCCTTGGGCTTCATTTTCAAGCTCCGCCTCCCGCAGGGCGACCCTTACCTCACGCGCCTCACCGTCGGCGGCATCCGCGTCGGCCTCTCCAAGCCCTTCTCCGCCCGCTCCCACACCTTCTCCGTCCTCGAAGTCATCTACCTCGAGGGCGTCACACTCTCCGACCACACCGTCGAGAACCTGGTCGCCGCGTGCCCCTCCTCCGCACCCTCGACCTGCGCTACTGCGATGGCCTCGATTTCGTCAACGTCGAGGCCGCCGGGCCGCACCTGAGGAGCCTCACCGTCGCGGAGTGCAGAGGGGTGAGAGACATTTCTACCATGGAGGCGCCCAGCCTTCGCTCCTTCCTCTACAGCGGCTCCTACATCCGCGCCCTAACAATCCCTGCCACCTGCGCGCTCGCCGACCTTTACCTATGCTTCGGCGGACCTGCTGGTCGCCTCCAGCCTCTCAGCACCCCACTCTGTTTCGATTTTGCTTGGCCTGCAGGGGTGCCAAGAAATTGGCTTCAGGCACTCACCAACCTCTCAAGCCTCACCGTGCTTACCCTCTGCAGCAGTGCCCTGCGGGTTCGTTGCTTACTGCATTTCATTCCATCGATTTAATTGCATCACTCAGTTACTCATAGCCTTCTTTACAGAGAGTGTCTGCCAAGGCTCGTGAGAGATCACTAACCAAAAGTGGTGCCACGTCGTGCGAACTGCGGAATTTGAGAGAGCTGCAGCTGCTGATGTTTGCAATGTACAACAGCAGCCTGGATGACATTTGCGTTTTCATCGTGGCCTGCTGCCCCCCTCTGTTAGAGAGGCTGTTTGTGCAGGTGAAGATATACTACAGTGCAAGATGACCTTGGTTGCTAAACAGATTTCTCTTCCTGCTAAACAAATTGCACTATGGCCATGAGAGATGCATTTGTTTAATACTCATTGTATTGTATGCTTTCTCTTGCTGTGTTTTACTTCTTCCTAATGCTTACTATGCTCTGTTGCAGCTTCCAACAAATAGTCACGATTATAGACTGGGCTCAGAACCATCAGAATCAGAGGAAGAGCTACTAGAGGAAAATGGGCCAGTTGAGGAGCTGCAGAGAGAAGCGCCACCTGAGGAAGATGGGCCAGAGGGAGAGCTACCAGAAGAGGAAGATGAGCTTCAGGAGGACCTACCAGAGGGAGAGCTATCAGAAGAGGAAGATGAGCTTCAATCGAGCTGCCAGAGGGAGAGCTATCAGAAGAGGAAGACGAGCGTCAAGATGAGCTGCCAGAGGGAGAGCTATCAGAAGAGGAAGATGAGCTTCAAGACGAGCTGCCAGAGGGAGTGGCGTCGGAGGAAAATCAATCAGAGGAAGACTGGTCAGATGAAGAGCTATCTGATGGAGGGCAATCAGAGGAAGAGCCAGTAGAGGATTGCCTTGAGAACCTTAAGTTGCTCAAGATGACGAATTTCAAGGGGGGTGACAATGAGATGAGGCTACTAAGGTTTGTGTTGAGGAACTCTACTAGTCTCAACCAACTGCTGCTATTTACATCGAAGAGTGATCGACCAGAGTGGCTCCTCCAGAAGGATCATCAGGATACATCCGATATTCTTGAAAAAATATTGCCTCTCCAAAAAACCCTACCAAATTGCCAGATAATTCTCGGTGAGTCTGATGGTGATGCAATTCAGGCATTTCATCGGGAGGCCTTTGTTGACGTCTAGTTCATTTTTCGGTAGCGTAGTCTTACAAAATAATTTGAAATGTCAAAGTCTAGCAACTGCTGGGCAAGATATGCATGATTCAGCATTCTGTATTCCATGAAGGATTATGGATAACTAGTGTAGTCTTATACTATGCAGTCTGCACCTTAAGACTATCTGAAATATCACTTTTTACTTCAGTGTCTTTTAATGTTACTGCCTTGCTGGTGTTTTCTACAGACAAACTGACTTGAGTACAACAACTGAACAAGAAAGTCTTGCAAACACTAGAATGCTGAGAATTGTATGCTCTATCTTTGTACTCTTCAATCTTCATGTAGCAGTAGTACTGATATTAGCGGCAGCGTTACTTTTTTCCTTGTCAATTGCCATTGTCCCTTTCTTACTAATATTAAGGGGTCGCTCCCTTTAGGCTTGAAGATTAAATGATTATTGTGCTGAAGTCATAAGAAAACCTGATTATGAACAGAAATCAACTTGAATTGGGCCCGGAAACTGTGAGTCAAAAATATTCTTTCTCAAATTTGACTTGTCAGCCACTTTGAATCTGGATAATGGTCCAGTTTTTGTCAATACTTTCCCCATCAATTTAGCTCAGCCTGGCCTGTGGCCACTAGTGCTATTTTCGATCGTGTGGTACAAGATAGGATAGTGGTAGCACTCTCAGTCTGACTGAATGATGACACAACTGAAAACGCTATTAGCTCAGTCGCAATGCAATCTTGACTGGAGGATGACACGATTGTGACTGACAAAGAAGAGTCGCGTGGAGTGTATCATGCATGATCCGCCCAGAAAATGACTCGAGGCTATGTATAACCCCATCCCCTCTCCCTCCTCCCCCTCTGAACTTCAAGTGAACAGTAGTAACCAAACACATACGCAAGCACAGAAATAACAGAATGGCTGCGTCCTACGAGACGCCGCTGGTGCAAGACCTGGCGTCGGCCGGCGTCGAGGAGCCGCCGAGCCGGTACTTAGTGCACGAGCAAGACCGTCACGGCGACCTGCTGGCTGCCAACGAAATGCCGGAGCCCATCCCTCTCGTCGACCTTAGCCGGCTCATGGACGCCGACGAGGCCGACAAGCTCCGGGCGGCTCTACAGACATGGGGCTTCTTCTTGGTGAGCGAGCATATGTGCATGCGTGCACCTTATTTACTGCTTCCTCCGTTCACAAGTATAAGATGTTCTACTTTTTTGTGAATTGGATATATAGACACATTTTAGTGTGTTTGTTCACTCATTTCAGTCTAAATGTAGTCCATATTGAAATATTCAAAACACCTTATATTTGTGAACGGAGGGAGTACTAGTTTATAAAGTTATTGAACTCTTGCTGAGACTGTTTAACTTGTCCAGGCCACCAACCATGGGATTGAGGACTCTCTCATGGATGCAATGATGAGCGCGTCGAGGGAGTTCTTCCGTCAACCGTCCGAAGAGAAGCAGAAATGCAGCAACCTGGTGGACGGCAACGGCAAGCACTACCAGGTGGAAGGATATGGCAGTGACAAAGTGGTTTCCGAGGATCAGGGCCTGAACTGGAACGACCGGTTACATCTGAGAGTGGAGCCGGAAGATGAGAGGAATTTCGCTAAGTGGCCTAGTCACCCGGAATCTTTCAGGTTACCTACTCCCTTGCCTTCAGTGATGTTTTTCACATTTTGAATACTGTATTAGTTTAGTGGCAAAGGAAGGCAGAATGAGAATTTCAGAAAAGTATCAATGTAAACTGCACTCTGGGTAGTCAATTGTCTCGTAGCATTGTGTGTCTCTCTTGCTAGTGCCTAGTGGGCCTGTATTACCATATCATTTCCTATAATTAAGTAAGGCTGAAAGTTAACTAATTTTGACATAATTTTCCTTAGTAAATGTAAACTTTTGAGAACTTCTCTTAATGACGTAGTTTTCTCGATGTTGTTTTGTGAATTTATTGATTAATTACTTTCTTTATAAGAGATTCAGAGTCTGGGGGTGATTACCCTCTTTTCAAAAAGAAAAAAAATATACATTCAGAGACAATTCATAGATAGAAACTTAATAGAGAGACCAAAATCTTTGATTTGACTAAACTATTATAGAATCTTTCTACAGGGATGTGCTAAATGAGTACGCATCAAAAACCAAGAAACTAAGAGACCTTGTCTTGCGATCAATAGCCAAGCTCTTGGAGATTGATGAGGATTACTTCGTCAACCAGATATCAAACAAGGCTTCCGGGTTTGCCAGACTCTACTACTACCCTCCATGTCCGAGGCCTGACCTAGTTTTGGGCCTCAGGCCTCACTCTGATGGAAATCTCCTTACTATCCTTTTTGTCGACGACGATGTTGGTGGCTTGCAAGTTCAGAGAGATGGGAAATGGTACAATGTTCCAGCCAAGCCTCACACACTGGTGATCAACTTGGGAGACTGCCTGGAGGTAGGCACCTACACATACAAGCTAGATACGCACTTCCTCTCTTGAATGGTCTATAATGATCAGTGTTATATCCTATTTCCTGAATCCTAATGCTTCACTGACTCGTATGTAAAATTTTGACGCAGATAATGAACAACGGGATCTTTAGGAGCCCGGTTCACAGAGTGGTGACGAACACCGAGAAGGAGAGGCTTTCGCTGGCCGTGTTCTATGCCGTGGATGAAGAAACAGTGCTGGAGCCAGCGCCCGGTTTGCTGGATGACAAGCGACCACCAAGATATAGGAAAATGATGACCAAGGATTTCGTGGCTGGGCTCTTTGAACATTTCCGTCAAGGGAAGAGATTCGTCGACACCCTGAAGATATAAATTATACGTGTTAGTTTATGAGTTGTAGTAGTGATTACCTATGTAGAATAAAGTTTTACCGATATGTAAAAGAGGAGCACCAGCGCCATGCCTCATTCACCGAATTTTGAGCTATAGTTTATCAGTTAGCTGCCACAGTTAAAACTTTTACTCCCTCCTTTCCTAAATATAAGTCTTTTTAGAGATTCCAATACGAACTACATATGGATGTATATAGACATATTTTAGAACGTAGATTCACTCATTTTGCTCCGTATGTAGTCTGCATTGAAATCTCTAAAAAGACTTATATTTAGGAACGGAGGGAGTACATAGTTAATATGTAGGACTAAAGTGCAGCTTGGTGCTTTTAATATGAAGAAGAATTAAAATTGTGCCATGTTCCCCTGAGAGCTTTGAGATCAGTGAAGGATTATTCCGTCCTATTCCACCTGCGTCCCGTCCGCTGCTGTCGATGCTCCGCTGCTTGGCAAGATATGCAAGATTCGGTGTTCTGTATTCCGTGAAGGATTATGGATAACTAGTGTAATCTTATACTGGTATGCAGTCTGCACCTTAACTATCTGATTATCACATTTTTACCTCACTGTCTATCAATGTTATTGCTTTGCTGGTGTTTCCTATTACAAACAAACTGATCTTTTTTCGACAAAGGGTGGATTTTATTGACTCAAAATGAAGCATCAAGAAGATACATAACACAATGAGCACACACCCGGCCTCTGCATAGTTAGGATGCACACAGCCAATACCAACTCACACACACGAAAACACGCCGGCAACTGGCAAAGCCATATAAGACCAAATCTATGGGTAGGCGAGGAAAAAAGAAAAAAGCCCTAAAGTGATCAAATCTGTGATCGGCAAACTACAATAATGACCATATCCGCACCAACCATCTCATGACACCACATGGACGACGAGATTCTTCAACAGCAACGCCTTCAGTAAGGGAGCGACACTCGAATGCCGCTGTCACTGGATCCAACCAAAAGGCCAGAATCTAGGTTTTCATCCTGAAGAATCAGTTCAAGCATATCCGAGCAATGCCTTCAACAGGGTAACGATGTAAGAAAAACATCGTCATTGCGAGGTATAGCCACTCGGGCTTGACCTAGGTTTTCGCCCCGGAGCTCGAGACCAGGTGCTCAAGTAGCACCATCATCAAAATCTCTCATGTGTTCTCGCCATCGCTTCTCCGCGAACCCAGCAGTTACATGCGATGCGACCGCCGCCACTGACCAACCATTCCTCTGCGTCAAATCTTCGTCCATAGTTTCTATCGCACTGCCGAAGTCAATCATCAGATCAAAAGAGATGAATCCTCACAAAGATCTTTCGATGAACCACCGTCGTCGTGCAGCCGTAGGAAGTCGCTGCAGTGCTTTGCACTCACTGCCATCGGACCGATCAGATCTGAATCACCACAGCTCTGTTGGCAGGTGTGGAAGGTCAGCACCTCGCCGCCACAGACTCGTACGGGCCAACCCGCACAGCTGCAAGGCGTGCGCACACTGCGCCGATGCTTCGGTGCCGCAGCATCACGCGGCCACAAGCGACACCTCGCTGACGACTTGGAGCATCCCCAGGGCCGACAAACAAACTGACCTGAGTACAATAACTGACCAAGAAAGTCTTGCAAACACTGTAGAAAACTGAGACTTGTATGTGTTAAATTTGCGCTCTTCAATCTTCATGTAGCAGCATTATACAAATACTTTAATCTGTTGAAACGGCAGCGTTGTTGCAGCATTACGTTTTTCCTTATCAATTGCCAATATCCTCTTTCTTACTGATATTAACGGGTCACTCCCTTTAGGCTTGAAGATTACTGAATGATTATTGTGCTGAAGTCATGAGAAAACCTGATTATGAACAGAAATCAACTGGAATTATGCCAGGAAACTGTCAGTCACTTCGCAAAAAAAAAAAAAAAACTTTCTCAAATTTGACTTGTCAGCCACTTTGAATCTGCACAATGGTCCAGTTTTTGTCAATACTTTCCCCATCAATTCAGCTCAGCCTGGCCGGTGGTCACTGGTGCTATTGTTGATCATGGGATACAAGATAAGCTGTTGGTAGTACTCACAGTCTGACTGGAGGATGACACTGTTGAGTAAATAGGCAATTTTTCGACTAATTTAATCCATGAATAAATCACTAGCATGGCACTGACAGAATTAACGACATGCTGATATTGGATCACGAAAGCACATACTACGCTAATGGCAGACACATCTACGTATAACGCTAGCATGGCTATAACAGAAAACAGTAGGAGCGGGATAAACGAGTTATACCCTCCAGTAGGCCATGCAGAGGCCGCGGCGGCGGTGGCAGCAGCGGCGTCCTTGGCTGCCTTCTTGTCGGCCTCGAGCTTCTCGGCGGCGAGACGGTCGGCTTCGGTCTGAGACATGGTGTTGACGAAGACGACTCGAACGTAGTGGAAGTAGCGGATCGGAAGCGAGCAGTCGCGTAGTCGCTTCCCAAAAATCTATTCGCCCCTCTCCCGTACAGGATCCGGAGAGGCGGGGTTTCGGAGACCTGCTCTCCCGTCGACCGTGTATGCGGCGGACGGGATGGAGTCACCGGCGGTAGCAGCAGCAAAGGAACGACGGTGGGCGGTGCGCGTGGAGCAGATGTGATCTGTTCGTGGCGGCTAGGGTTAGGAGACACCTCACACTTATATAGGCGCAGCCGCGTGGAGAGACATGGGCTCGACCCACGTCCGAGTCCGAGACAGCCCACGATCCGACGTCTCAGATCGTGGCCCAACTGTCAGAAAACTCTCCGTTACTGACTGGCAAAAATAAGCGCGTATGTGTGAGCTCGGCTCGGCTCATTCCCGCAACCCGCGGCACGTCGTGACGAGGCGTGGTGAGGCGGGCGGCGGAGGAGGAGTGCGCAAGGGCCTCTTCTATTCTCAAGCTTCAATAGCATGTGGAAGAGAAACCCTTATAAGGAGGTCCAACTTCCGGGGTGGGACTAAACTTCTCACCTCCATCTAGTGCCAATTAAACCCACATGGGCCCTTAGAGATTTTCAGAAATTGCTAGATGGGCCTAAAGCCCACCCCGTATTTCAGCAATCCCCCACCAGATCTCGAGGGCGCATTGTGTCCTATGTTCCAATTGCTGTTTCGATATACTAGTGTTTCAGTGAAGACCTGTTAAGGTTGAACTTCACCTAGAGCAAGTAGCTACACTCCTTCACAACTGGACAATGGACTATGCCTTGAATTGTCAGTTTGGCGTAAAGAAGCTTCACCACATGTCTTACTAGTACTAGGCTGCCGAAGGCTGACCCCTCGGGTGGAGCATATAAGTCACACTCCTGGCCTATTCATGAGCTTACTAGAGATCACTCCAATCTCATAGATTGTGACCAGTAGTCGGGCTCATATAGGTGTGTTCCTCCAAAGATCACTCTGTAGGATAGCATCTTGGTTACATAAGCTTTGGACACATTAAGACAATAGTCATCCTACCATATAGTATCAAGAGCATTGCATCTCCAACGAAGTGGGTTAGTATAGTTACTCTCCTCAGTTCACCACTGACTTATTTTCCCAGGTCCTACTTCACGGGATCTCCGATCATATAGGTTGGGTTACCACCAAGGCAACTCATGTGGGTCTCATACCCATCTCCCTCGATCCACTATCTATCACAACACGTGATAGCCCTTTTGTAAAGGGATCTACCAGATTCTTAGCCGTATGGACAAACTCCAACGCTATTACTCCGGAGTTTCTTAATTTTCTGACAGCTTTTATCTCATTCTTATGTATTTGTTGGACTTCATATTGTCCTTTGAAATCTTCACCTTGGTGATGACAGTCTGATTGTCACAGTTCATAAGGATAGACGGAACCGGTTTATCAACCAATGGCAAGTCCATCAAAAGATCTCGAAGCCATCCTGCTTCGACACCAGATGTGTCTAATACTGTTAATTCTGCTTCCATTGTCGATCTCGTTAAGATCGTTTGCTTGCAAGACTTCCAGGAAACAGCGCCACCTCCAAGAGTAAACATATACCCAGTTGTGGCCTTCATCTCATCAGCATCAGAGATCCAATTCGCATTACTATACCCTTCAAGTACCGATGGGTATCCGGTATAGTGAAGTCCATAGTTCATCGTACCTTTCAAATAGTGCATAATTCTTTCAATAGCATGCCAATGTACATCACCCGGTTTGGAAACAAACCGGCTCAGTTTGCTCACAGCAAACGCGATGTCAGGCCTCGTTGCGCTCGCTAGATACATGAGTGAACCAATAATTTGAGAGTATCTCAATTGATCTTTAGTCATGCCTTCGAACTTTCGAATCAATACGCTAGGATCATATGGTGTTTGAGATGGTGTGCAGTCCGAATATCCAAAACGACTCAACACCTTCTCAACATAATGGGATTGCAGAAGTGTAATCCCACCCTCATTATCTCTCAGTAGCTTGATGTTCAAGATAACATCAGCCACCCCAAGGTCTTTCATCTCAAAGTTCTGAGATAGAAACGACTTGACCTCCTCAATGACTTTGAGGTTGGTTCCAAATATCAGTATATCATCAACATACAAGCACAGTATAACTCCTTCGCCCCCACCATGGCGATAGTATACACATTTGTCAGCTTCATTAACAACGAAGCCAACAGATGTGAGAGTTGTATTGAACTTATCATGCCATTGCTTAGGTGCTTGTTTCAGGCCATATACAGATTTTAGCAACCTACACACTTTTCCTTCCAGACCATCTATCACAAAGCCATCTGGCTGTTGCATGTAGATTTCCTCGTGTAGCTCTCCATTCAGGAAAGCCATCTTAATGTCCATCTGGTGGACGAGAAGACCATGCGAGGCCGCCAACGAGAGTAATACTCGAATGGTGGTCAGTCTGGCCACAGGTGAATAAGTATCGAAGAAATCTTCCTCTTCTTTCTGGTCATAGCCCTTGGCCACAAGCCTAGCCTTGTACTTTTCAATCGTACCATCGGGCCTAAGCTTCTTTTTGAACACCCACTTACATCCCAATGGTTTGCAACCATAGGGACGTTCAGTGGTCTCCCATGTCCCGTTAGCCATGATGGAATCCATCTCGCTACGGACCGCATCCTTCCAGTAGTCAGCTTCTGGAGAGGCATACGCTTCTGAAATAGAAGTGGGAGTATCATCCACGAGGTACACGAAGAAATCATCACCAAAGGTCTTTGCAGTCCTTTGTCTCTTACCCCTACCAATGGTTTCCTCGTCATCCTCCTCAGGATTATCATCATGTGTTTGTTCATAATATTCCATAGGAATGGCAGGCTCAGGAGTCTCCTCAGAATCCTGTCTAGAAGTGCTTTGCGTATCTCTCATAGGAAAAATATCCTTGAAGAATGTAGCATCCTTAGACTCCATAATTGTACCGACCTTCTGGTCAGGTACCTCAGATTTCACTACTAGAAATCTATAGCCAATGATGTTCTTAGCGTAGCCCAAATTAACGCAGTCCACAGTCTTTGGTCCAAGCTTACGCTTTTTGGGGATCGGCACATTGACTTTCGCCAAACAGCCCCAAGTACGCAAGTACGAGAGTGTTGTCCTTCTCTTCGCCCATTTCTCATAGGGAGTGATCTCATTATCCTTTGTCGGAACTTTATTCAGGACATGGCATGCCGTCAATATAGCCTCCCCCCACCATGCCTTGGATAAACCCGATGTGTCTAACATGGCGTTAACCAAATCAGTTAGAGTACGGTTTTTCCGCTCGGCAACCCCATTTGACTAGGGTGAATAGGGAGACGTCCTCTCATGAATAATGCCGTGTTCCGCACAAAAAGAATCAAACTCACTCAAGAAGTACTCTCCACCACGATCTGATCAGACTCGTTTAATTTTCTTTTCAAGTTGATTCTCAACTTCTGCCTTATAGATTTTAAAGTAGTGCAGAGCCTCATCTTTAGTACTCCCCCCTTCCATCTATATAGGGCCTAATGCATTTTTCGAGGTTAACTTTGACCAAATGTTAGAGCAATAATATATGACATGCAACTTACACAAAGCATACCGTCAAATTCGTATGTGAAAGGAGCTTCCAATGGTATAATTTTCACACTATACATCTCATGTACTATTAATCTTGTCAATAGTCAAAGGCGTTCTTGAAAAACGCATTAGGCCCTATATAGATGGAAGGAGGGAGTATTTAACAGATACACATAGCAATATCTAGTGGAATCATCTATCAATGTCATGAAGTATTTCTTTCCACCTTTAGTCAACACACCATTCATCTCACAAAGATCAGAATGTATGAGTTCTAATGGTGCCAAGTGTCTCTCCTCCGCAGCCTTGTGAGGCTTGCGAGGTTGCTTAGCTTGCACACATGAAAGGCACTTAGAACCTTTGGCTAAAGTGAAACTCGGGATTAAATTCAACTTAGCTAGCCGCGTCATAACACCGAAACTAATGTGACAAAGACGTGAATGCCAAACTTCAGATTCATTAACACTCGAATGAATATGGTTCACGACTTTATTACAAAAATCTGCAAGGGAAAGGCGGAACATCCCTCCGCTCTCATAACCTTTTCCAACAAATAGTCCATATTTAGTAACAACTAATTTATTAGACTCGAAGACCAACTTAAACCCTTCTCTACATAGAAGGGAGCCACTAACGAGGTTCTTCTTGATGGCGGGGACATGCTGCATGTTCTTCAGCTGCACGATCCTTCCCGAAGTAAACTTCAGATCGACCGTGCCAACACCATGAACAGAAGCACTCGCGCAATTCCCCATCAATACGGACCCGTGGCATGTGACCTGGTAAGAAGAGAACAACGAAATGTTAGCACACACATGAACACCTGCACCTGTGTCCACCCACCAATCGGTGGGCTGAAACACTGAAAAAATAGTAAATAAATTACCGTACCCAGATGCACCATTCCCATTGTTGCCCACAATCATGTTGACAGACTTGGAGTCCTGTCCTGACTTCTTATACTTGTTTGGGCACTTGTTGGCCCAATGTTCAACCGAACCACAAGTAAAGCAGCCCTCATCCTTCTTGTTCTTCTTGAAGGTCTTCTTGCCCTTCTTCTTAAAGTCGGTATTGTGTTGGACACAGTTCTTTCCCTTGGGCTTGTGGGAGTTGAAGTTCCTTTGGTTCACCATGTTGGCGACAGAAGTTCCTTTGACCCCTTTCCCGTTCGAGTCCTTTGCTCTTGAGTTCTGCTCAACACTCAGATGGCCAATGACATCCTCCACTGAGAATTCACGCCTCTGATGTTTCAGAGTGGTAGCAAAGTTCCTTCAGGAATTAGGGAGTGATGACCCACAAGTATAGGGGATCTATCGTAGTCCTTTCGATAAGTAAGAGTGTCGAACCCAACGAGGAGTAGAAGGAAATGACAAGCGGTTTTCAGCAAGGTATTCTCTGCAAGCACTGAAATTATCGGTAACAGATAGTTTTGTGATAAGATAATTCGTAACGGGTAACAAGTAACAAGTGTAACTAAAGTGCAGCAAGGTGGCCCAATCCTTTTTGTAGCAAAGGACAAGTCTGGACAAACTCTTATATAAAGCAAAGCACTCCCGAGGACACATGGGAATTATCGTCAAGCTAGTTTTCATCATGCTCATATGATTCACGTTCGTTACTTTGATAATTTGATATGTGGGTGGACCGGTGCTTGGGTGCTGCCCTTACTTGGACAAGCCTCCCACTTATGATTAACCACTCTCGCAAGCATCCGCAACTACAAAAGAATAATTAAGATAAATCTAACCATAGCATGAAACATATGGATCCAAATCAGCCCCTTACGAAGCAACGCATAAACTAGGGTTTAAGCTTCTATCACTCTAGCAACCCATCATCTACTTATTACTTCCCAATTCCTTCCCCTAGGCCCAAATCATGGTGAAGTGTTATGTAGTCGACGTTCACATAACACCACTAGAGGAAAGACAACATACATCTTATCAAAATATCGAACGGATACCAAATTCACATGATTACTTATAACAAGACTTTTCCCATGTCCTCAGGAACAAACGTAACTACTCACAAATCATATTCATGTTCATAATCAGAGGGGTATTGAATATCATTAAGGATCTAAACATATGATCTTCCACCGAATAAACCAACTAGCATCAACTACAAGGAGTAATCAACACTACTAGCAACCCACAGGTACCAATCTGAGGTTTTGAG
The DNA here is from genome assembly GCA_011799875.1 of Thinopyrum elongatum. Taxonomy (NCBI): domain Eukaryota; kingdom Viridiplantae; phylum Streptophyta; class Magnoliopsida; order Poales; family Poaceae; genus Thinopyrum; species Thinopyrum elongatum. Next base: position 337,853,150 of record CM022301.1, read on the forward strand.
ACAAAGATTGAATACAAGAGATGAACTAGGGTTTGAGAGGAGATGGTGCTGGCGAAGATGTTGATGGAGATTGACCCCCTCTCGATGAGAGGATCGTTGGTGATGACGATGGCTTCGATTTCCCCCTCCGGGAGGGAAGTTTCCCCCGTAGAACAGCTCCGCCGGAGCCCTAGATTGCTTCTGCCCAGGTTCCGCCTCGAGACGGCAGCGCTTCGTCCCGAAAGCTTCCTTATTATTTTTTCCAGGTCAAAACCCTCCATATAGCAGAAGATGGGCACCGGAGACCTGACAGGGGGCCCACAAGCCCTAGGGGCGCGCCCCCAGGCTTGTGGCCTCCTGGTGGGCCCCCTCTGGTATTTTCTTCGCCCAATATTTTTTATATATTCCAAAATAATTCTCCGTAAATTTTCAGGACTTTTGGAGTTGTGCAGAATAAGTCTCTCAGATTTGCTCCTTTCCGGTCCAGAATTCCAGCTGCCGGCATTCTCCCTTTTCATGTATACCTTGTAAAATAAGAGAGAAAAGGCATAAGTATTGTACCATAATGTGTAATAACAGCCCATAATGCAATAAATATCAATATAAAAGCATGATGCAAAATGGACGTATCAACTCCCCCAAGCTTAGACCTCGCTTGTCCTCAAGCGGAAGCCGAAATCGATAATCATGTCCACATGTTTAGAGATAGAGGTGTCGATAAAATAAAATACGGACATGAAGGAATCATGATCATCTTTAGAACAACAACATATTTTGTCATATAATTTCTTATGCCAAAGTAACAATTCATTCACAAGGTAAAGTATGGAACAAAAACTTTATTGGAAACTAACAAACTATTATCTCGGTCATTGGAGTAATTGCAATTTATCATAACGTAGGAAAGAGTCAATGTAAGAGCTTTTCAGCAAGTTCACATACTCAACTATCATTTAGTCTTTCATAATTGCTAACACTCACGTGATACTTATGAGATCAAAGTTTCAATCGGACACAGAGAAAGATAGGGGCTTATGGTTTCGCCTTCCAACCTTTTACCTCAAGGGTAATGTCAACAATAATAGCTTATGAATATCTACATCCGAGTGGATATATATATCTGGATCTCCCCCCAACATATAGTGCTTGCTAAAAAAAAGTGTAAAAAGAATAGGTGATGATCACCACAACTCTTGCATTAAGGTAAAGGGTAAATAAAAGATAGGCCCTTCGCAGAGGGAAGCAGAGGTTGTCATGCGCTTTTATGGTTGGATGCACAAAATCTTAATGCGAAAGAACGCCACTTTATATTGCCGCTTGTGATAAAGAACTTTATTATGCAGTCTGTCGCTTTTATTTCTTCCATAGCACAAGTTCGTATAAAGCTTATTTTCCTCACACTAATAGATCATACATATTTAGAGAGCAATTTTTATTGCTTGCACCGATGACAACTTACTTGAAGGATCTTACTCAATCCATAAGTAGGTATGGTGGACTCTCATGGCAAAACTGGGTTAAGGGATGTTTGGATGCACAAGTAGTATCTCTACTTGGTGCAAAAGATTTGGCTAGCAAGGGGTGAGAAGCAAGCTCAACATGTTGGAGGATCCATGACAATATAACTTCTATTCGGATATAAAGAAACATAACCCATTACGCTGTCTTCCATGTCCAACATCAACCTTTTAGCATATAATATTTTAATGAGTGCTCACAATCACAAAAGATGTCCAAGATAGTATATTTATATGTGAGACCTCTCTTTCTTTATTACTTCCTATTAATTGCAACAATGACCAAAACTATGCTTGTCAACTCCGAACAAATTCCGTGCGACATACTTCTTATATGTGAAGTCGTCACTTCCCATAAGATCATTATATAATATTTTTATTTCTATTATTCTTTATTTCTTTTTCTCAAGATCATAGCAAGAAAGCAAAGCCCTCAACTCAAAACTAATCTTTATTATATAACTCTCGGACTCGATTACATAGAGGGAACATAAAGCAAAACTCAAAGCTAGATCATACTAAAACTTTATTCTACTAAACCGAGATATAACCAAAAGGATCGAACTAAGAAAAACGATAAAGGTAAAGATGTGATGGTGATACGATACCGGGGCACCTCCCCCAAGCTTGGCAGTTGCCAAGGCGAGTGCCTATACCCATGTATTTAGGTCTCTTTCTTCGGAAGTGGTGATGATGGAGTTGTTGATGATGAAAGAATCTTATCCTCCGTCTTCCAAGGCATAAGTTCACCATCGTAAAAAGATGAACGAGTCTCCGTGATCCTCAAATCTGCAACCAAACTCATCCTCTTAAATCTGTATTCATACTCGCAGTTTTGGTTTTGCAGGTCATTGATCTGGGCTTTGAGATGCTCGATTTTCTCATGAAGCTTGAAGATGGCCTCTTCGATGTTCTTGGCATCCAGCTTGTGGTCACGGGTAAATTCCGTGATCATGGAGTGATTGGAGTTGAGTCCGTGTTCCACCATCCCTTGGCACTTGAAGACTTGCTGCTCCATTGCTTCGAGCCTTGTCTCCACGCTTCCGGTCCCCTTTGGTCCTTGAACATCACGGATGTGCAGCACCCCCTCACACATCTCAATGGTTTGAGGGTGTAGCAGCACCTCTGCGAGGTAGGGGTTGATGACCTTCTCGAAGAACTTGTCCTTCGGAGCGCTTGGGGACGTCATAGCGATCTAGATCTGTCAGAAAAACAGCTCAAAACAAGAACAGAGGATTTTGTCATGGTACGGTGGTCAAAACCTTCGGGAGATTATATAATAAATTTTTACCGACCAAAAGGAGTGTTCCACAAGAAAACGGAGTCCGGAGGGCACACGAGGTGGCCACAAGCCAGGGAGGCGCGCCCCCAGGGCTTGTCGCCTCCTCGTGTACCTTTCGGACTACTCTTTATTTTCCTAATTTTTAAATATTCCAAAACAGAGTAAAATTGTCATTGGAAAAGTTTTGGAGTCGGTTTACTTACCGTACCACATACCTATTCCTTTTCGGAGTCTGAAATGTTCTGGTAGATATCCCTTATGTACTCCTCCGGTGTTATGGTATTAATAATATTGGTCTCAACATTTATGGGAGTACCTGAGACATAGTGTTTGATTCTTTGCCCGTTTACCACCTTCGGGTTGGTGCCTTCGGCGTTGTTGATTTTGATGGCACTGGAACGGTAAACCTCCTCGATAATATAAGAACCTTCCCATTTAGAGAGAAGCTTTCCTGCAAAAAATCTTAAACGAGAGTTTTATAGCAAGACAAGGTCACCTACATTAAATTCACGCTTTTGTATCCTTTTATCATGCCATCTTTTAACTTTTTCTTTAAACAACTTGGCATTCTCATAGGCTTGGGTTCTCCATTCATCAAGTGAGCTAATGTCAAATAACCTCTTTTCACTGGCAAGTTTGAAATCATAGTTGAGCTCTTTAATTGCCCAATAAGCTTTATGTTCTAGTTCAAGAGGTAAGTGACATGCTTTTCCATAAACCATTTTATATGGAGACATACCCATAGGATTTTTATAAGCAGTTCTATAAGCCCATAATGCATCATCAAGTTTCTTAGACCAATTCTTTCTAGATCTATTAACAGTCTTTTGTAAAATCAACTTTATTTCTTGGTTACTCAATTCTACTTGACCACTAGACTGAGGATGATAAGGAGATGCAATTCTATGGTTAACAGCATATTTAGCAAGCAATTTACGGAAAGCACCATGAATAAAGTGTGAACCACCATCAGTCATTAAATACCTAGGGACTCCAAACCTCGGGAAAATAACTTCTTAAGCATTTTAATGGAAGTGTTATGATCAGCACTACTAGTTGAAATAGCTTCTACCCACTTAGTAACATAATCAACAGCAACCAAAATATGTGTATACCCATTAGAGGAAGGAAAAGGTCCCATATAATCAAATCCCCAAACATCAAATGGTTCAATAACAAGTGAATAATTCATAGGCATTTTCTGACGTCTACTAATATTACCAATTCTCTGGCATTCATCACATGACGAGACATACTTACGAGCATCTTTGAAGAGAGTAGTGTTGGGAAACGTTGCATGGAAAATAAAAAAAATTCTACGCACACGCAAGATCTATCCATGGAGATGCATAGCTACGAGAGGGGAGAGCATCTTCATACCCTTGAAGATCGCTAAGCGGAAGCGTTTATCAACGCGGTTGATGTAGTCGTACACCTTCATGATTCGTCCCGATCAAATACCGAACATACGGCACCTCCGCGTTCAGCACACGTTCAGCTTGATGACGTCCTCGCCTTCTTGATCCAGCAAGACGGGCGAAGTAGTAGATGAGTTCCGGCAGCACGACGGCGTGGTGATGGTGTTGGTGAAGAACAATCTTCGCAGGGCTTCGCCAAGCACAACGGAAACTATGACGGAGAATAAACTAGAGGGGACGGGGTTGCCGGCACACGGCTTGGTGAATCTTGATGTGTCTTGGGTGTTAGCCCTGCCCCTCTATTTATATGTTGAGCCCTGGGGTCGAAACTTGGAGTAAAAGCCTCCTCAAAGTCGGTTTTGCCCGAAAGGCAAGAGTCCTTCTCGGACTTCAGGGCCAGACGCCAGGGTTCCCGACGTCTGGGCCCAGACGCCAGGGACCCAGGCGCCTGGCTTTTGGTCTCCACAAAACTTCCTTTTGCACTTTCCAAAAACCTCATGGGCTTTACCCCTTGGCCCAAATAAAGTGTTCTCGCACCAGATCATTTCGAGAAACATCTGAAACCCCTTCCGGTGAATTCCGGAACCCTTCCGGAGACCAAACACTATTATCCCATATATCAATCTTTACCTCTGGACTATTCTGGAGCTCCTCGTCATGTCCGTGATCTCATCCGGGACTCCGAACAACATTCAATCACCAACATACATAACTCATATAATACTATATCGTCCACGAACGTTAAGCATGCGGACCCTACGGGTTCAAGAACTATGTAGACATGACCGAGACACCTCTCCGGTCAATAACCAATAGCGGAACCTGGATGCCCATATTGGCTCCTACATATTCTATGAAGATCTTTATCGGTCGAACCTTATGACAACATACGTAATTCCCTTTGTCCATCGGTATGTTACTTGCCCGAGATTCGATCGTCGGTATCTTCATACCTAGTTCAATCTCGTTACTGGCAAGTCTCTTTACTCGTTCTATAATACATCATCTTGCAACTAACTCCTTAGTCACTTTGCTTGCAAGGCTTCTTATGATGTGCATTACCGAGAGGGCCCAGAGATACCTTTCCGATACACGGAGTGACAAATCCTAATCTCAATCTATGCCAACTCAACAAACACCTTCGGAGATACCTGTAGAGCATCTTTATGATCACCCAGTTATGTTGTGACATTTGATAGCACACAAGGTATTCCTCCGGTATCCGGGAGTTGCATAATCTCATAGTCGAAGTAATATGTATTTGACATTAAGAAAGCAATAGCAATAAACTGAACGATCATATGCTAAGCTAACGGATGGGTCTTGTCCATCACATCATTCTCCTAATGATGTGATCCTGTTATCAAATGACAACACATGTCTATGGTTAGGAAACCTTAACCATCTTTGATCAACGAGCTAGTCTAGTAGAGGCTTACTAGGGACACAATATTTGTTTATGTATTCACACATGTATTTAAGTTTCCGATCAATACAATTCTAGCATGAATAATAAACCTTTATCATGAATAAGGAAATATAAAATAACAACTTTATTATTGCCTCTAGGGCATATTTCCTTCAGTCTCCCACTTGCACTAGAGTCAATAATCTAGTTCACATCGCCATGTGATTAACACCAATAGTTCACATCGCCATGTGATTAACACCTATAGTTCACATCGCCATGTGACCAACACCCAAAGGGTTTACTAGAGTCAATAATCTAGTTCACATCGCCATGTGATTAACACCCAAAGAGTACTAAGGTGTGATCATGTTTTGCTTGTGAGAGAGGTTTAGTCAACAGGTCTGCCACATTCAGATCCGTATGTATTTTTGCAAATTTCTATGTCTACAATGCTCTGCATAGAGCTACTCTAGCTAATTGCTCCCACTTTCAATACGTATCCAGATTGAGACTCAGAGTCATCTGAATTGGTGTCAAAGCTTGCATCGACGTAACCCTTTACGACGAACTCTTTATCACCTCCATAACCGAGAAATATTTCCTTAGTCCTCTTAGGTAACTAAGGATAATTTTGACCGTTGTCCAGTGATCTACTCCTGGATCACTATTGTACCCCTTTGCCAAACTCATGGCAAGATACACAATAGGTCTGGTACACAACATGGCATAGAACCTATGGCTGAGGCATAGGGAATGACTTTCATTCTGTCTCTATCTTCTGCCGTGGTCAGGATTTGATTCTTACTCACCTGCTCATTGAAAATCTTATCAAGCGTCTTGATCTATCTCTATAGATCTTGATGACTGATATGTAAGCAGCTTCACCGAGATCTTTCATTGAAAAATTATTATTCAAGTATCCTTTTATGCTATCCAGAAATTCTATATCATTTCCAATCAGCAATATCTCATCCACATATAATATCAGAAATGCTACAGAGCTCCCACTCACTTTCTTGTAAATACAAGCTTCACCGTAAGTCTGTATAAAACCATATGCTTTGATCACCTCATCAAAGTGTATATTCCAACTCCGAGATGCTTGCACCAGTCCATAGATGGATCACTGGAGCTTGCACACTTTGTTAGCACCTTTAGGATCGACAAAACCTTCTGGTTGCATCATATACAACTCTTCTCTAAGAAATCCATTAAGGAATGCAGTTTTGACGTCCATTTGCCAGATTTCATAATCATAAAATACGGCAATTGCTAACATGATTTGGACAGACTTAAGCATCGCTACGGGTGAGAAAGTCTCATCGTAGTCAACTCCTTGAACTTGTCGAAAACCTTTCGCGACAAGTCGAGCGTTGTAGACAGTAACATTACCATCAGCGGCAGTCTTCTTCTTGACGATCCATTTATTCTCTATGGCTTGCCGATCATTGGGCAAGTCCACCAAGTCCACACTTTGTTCTCATACATGGATCCTATCTCAGATTTCATGGTCTCAAGCCATCTGTCGGAATCTGGGCTCATCATAGCTTCTTCATAGTTCGTAGGTTCGCCTTGGTCTAGTAACATGACTTCCAGAACAGGATTACCGTACCACTTTGGTGCGGATCATGCTCTGGTTGACCTACGAAGTTCAGTAGTAACTTGATCTGAAGTTTCATGATCATCATCATTAGCTTCCTCTCTAGTTGGTGTAGGCATCACGGGAACGGTTTTCTGTGATGTACTACTTTCCAATTCGAGAGAAGGTACAATTAACTCATCAAGTTCTACTTTCCTCCCACTCACTTCTTTCGAGAGAAACTCCTTCTCTAGAAAGGACGCATTCTTAGCAACAAAGATTTTGCCTTCGAATCTGTGATAGAAGGTGTACCCAATAGTTTCTTTAGGGTATCCTATGAAGACACACTTCTCCGATTTAGGTTCGAGCTTATCAGGCTGAAGCCTTTTGACATAAGTGTCGCATCCCCAAACTTTAAGAAACGACAACTTAGGTTTCTTGCCAAACCATAGTTTATACGGTGTCGTCTCAACGGATTTAGACAGTGCCCTATTTAACGTGAATGCGGCTGTCTCTAATGCACAACCCCAAAATGATAGTGGTAAATCGGTAAGAGACATCATAGAACGCACCATATCTAATAAAGTATATTTACGACGTTCGAACACACCATTACGCTGTGGTGTTCCAGGTGGCGTGGGTTGTGAAACAATTCCACACTTGTTTTAAATGAAGGCGAAACTCGTAACTCAAATATTCGCCTACGCGATCAGATCGTATAAACTTTATTTTCTTGTTACGATGATTCTCCACTTCACTCTGAAATTCTTTGAACTTTTCAAATGTTTCAGAGTTGTGTTCCATCAAGTAGATATACCCATACCTACTCAAGTCATCTGTGAAGGTCAGAAAATAACGATACCCACCGCGTGCTTCAACACTCATCGGACCGCATACACCGGTATGTATTATTTCCAATAAGTCATTAGCTCGCTCCATTGTTCTGGAGAACGGAGTTTTAGTCATCTTGCCCATGAGGCAATGGTTCACAAGTATCAAATGATTCATAATCAAGTGACTCCAAAAGTCCATCTGCATGGAGTTTCTTCATGCGCTTTACACCAATATGACCTAAACGGCAGTGCCACAAGTATGTTGCACTATCATTATCAACTTTGCATCTTTTGGCATCAATATTATTAATATGTGTATCACTACGATCGACATTCAATAAACCATTCACATTGGGTGTATGACCATAGAAGGTTTTATTCATGTAAACAGAACAACAATTATTCTCTGACTTAAATGAATAACCGTATTGCAATAAACTTGATCTAATCATATTCATGCTCAACGCAAACACTAAACAACATTTATTTAGGTTCAACACTAATATCGAAGGTATAGGGAGTGTGCGATGGTGATCGTATCAACCTTGGAATCACTTCCAACACACATCGTCACCTCGCCCTTAACTAGTCTCTGTTTATTCTGCAACTCCTGTTTCGAGTTACTAATCTTAGCAACTGAACGAGTATCAAATACCCAGGGGTTACTACGAATACTAGTAAGGTACACATCAATAACATGTACATGAAATATACCTTGTTCACTTTGCCATCCTTCTTATCCGCCAAGTATTTGGGGCAGTTCCGCTTCTAGTGACCATTCCCTTTGGAGTAGAAGCACTCAGTTTCAGGCTTAGGTCCAGCTTTGGGTTTCTTCACGGGAGTGGCAACTTGCTTGCCATTCTTCTTGAAGTTCCTTTCCTTGCCCTTTTTCTTGAAACTAGTGATCTTGTTAACCATCAACACTTGATGCTCCTTCTTGATTTCTACCTCCGCCGATTTCAGCATCGCGAAGAGCTCGAGAATCATTTTCGTCATCCCTTGCATATTATAGTTCATCATGAAGTTCTAGTAGCTTGGTGATAGTGATTAGAGAACTCTGTCAATCAATATCTTATTTGGAAGATTAACTCCCACTTGATTCAAGTGATTGTAGTACCCAGACATTCTGAACACATGCTCACTGGCTGAGCTATTCTCCTCCATCTTGTAGGCAAAGTACTTGTCAGAGGTTTCATACCTCTCGACACGGGCATGAGTCTAAAATACCAATTTTAGTTCTTGGAACATCTCATATGCTCCGTGGCGTTCAAAACGTTTTTGAAGTGCCGGTTCTAAGCCGTGAAGCATGGCGCACTAAACTATCGAGTAGTCATCATATCGAGCTTGCCAAACATTCATAACATCTGCATCTACTCCTGCAATAGGTCTATCACCTAGCAGTGCATCAAGGACATAATTCTTCTGTGCAGCAATGAGGATAATCCTCATATCACGGACCCAGTCTGCATCATTGCTAATATCATCTTTCAACTTAGTTTTCTCTAGGAACATATAAAAAACATAGGGGAGCTATATTGCGAGCTATTGTTCTACAACATAGATATGCAAATACTATCAGGACTAAGTTCATGATAAATTAAGTTCAATTAATCAAATTACTAATGAACTCCCACTTAAATTAACATCCCTCAAGTTATCTAAGTGATACATGATCCAAATCAACTAAACCATGTCCAATCATCACGTGAGATGGGATAGTCATCAATGGTGAACATCTCTATGTTGATCATATCTACTATATGACTCATGTTCGACCTTTCGGTCTCCAGTGTTCCGAGACCATGTCTGTACATGCTAGGCTCGTCAAGTTTAACCCAAGCATTCTGCATGTGCAAAACTGTCTTACACCCGTTGTATGTGAACGTAGAGTCTATCTCACCCGATCATCACGTGGTGCTTCGAAATGACGAACTTTCGCAACCGTGCATACTTGGGGAGAACACTTTTATCTTGAAATTTAGTGAAGGGATCATCTTATAATGCTACCGCCGTTCTAAGCAAAATAAGATGCATAAAGGATAAACATCACATGCAATCAAAAATATATGACATGATATGGCCATCATCATCTTGTGCTTTTGATCTCCATCTCCAAACCATCGTCATGATCTCCATCGTCACCGGCTCGACACCTTGATCTCCATCGTTGCGTCGTGGTCATCTCGCCAACTATTGCTTCTACAATTATTGCTAACGCATAGCGATAAAGTAAAGCAATTACATGGCGATTGCATTTCATACAATAAAGAGACAACCATAAGGCTCCTGCCGGTTGCCGATAAATTACAAAACATGATCATCTCATACAATAACGTATATCACATCATGTCTTGACCATATCACATCACAGCATACCCTGCAAAAACAAGTTAGACGTCCTCTACTTTGTTGTTTGCAAGTTTTACGTGGCTGCTACGGGTTTCTAGCAAGAACCGTTCTTACCTACGGCAAAAACCACAACGGTGATTTATCAAGTTTGCTGTTTTAACCTTCTTCAAGGACCGGCCGCAGTCAAATTCGATTCAACTAAAGTAGGAGAAACAAACACCCGCCAGCCACCTTTATGCAAAACAAGTTGCATGTTTGTCGGTGGAACCGGTCTCATGTACGTGGACATGTAAGGTTGGTCCGGGACGTTTCATCTTACAATACCGCCGAATCAAAATAAGACGTTGGTGGTAAGCAGTATGACTATCACCGCCGACAACTCTTTGTGTTCTACTCGTGCATGGAAAATAAAAAAAATTCTACGCACACGCAAGATCTATCCATGGAGATGCATAGCTACGAGAGGGGACAGCATCTTCATACCCTTGAAGATCGCTAAGCGGAAGCGATTATCAATGCGGTTGATGTAGTCGTACACCTTCACGATCCGTCCCGATCAAGTACCGAACGTACGGCACCTCCGCGTTCAGCACATGTTCAGCTCGATGACGTCCTTGTCTTCTTGATCCAGCAAGACGGGCGAAGTAGTAGATGAGTTCCGGCAGCACGACGACGTGGTGACGGTGTTGGTGAAGAACAATCTCCGCAGGGCTTCGCCAAGCACAACGGAAACTATGATGGAGGATAAACTAGAGGGGACGGGGTTGCCGGCACACGGCTTGGTGAATCTTGATGTGTCTTGGGTGCTAGCCCTGCCCCTCTATTTATATGTTGAGCCCTGGGGTCGAAACTTGGAGTAAAAGCCTCCTCAAAGTCGGTTTTGCCTGAAAGGCAAGAGTCCTTCTCGGACTCCAAGGCCAGACACCAGGGCTCCCGGCGTCTGGGCCCAGACGCCAAGGACCCTGGCGCCTGGCCTCTAGTCTCAGCAAAACTTCCTTTTGCACTTTCAAAAAACCTCGTGGGCTTTACCCCTTGGCCCAAATAAAGTGTTCTCACACCAGATCATTTCGAGAAACATCTGAAACCCGTTCCGGTGAATTCCGGAACCCTTCCGGAGACCAAACACTATTATCCCATATATCAATCTTTACCTTCGGGCCATTACGGAGCTCCTCGTCATGTCCGTGATCTCATCCGGGACTCTACATAACTCATATAATACTATATCGTCAACGAACGTTAAGCGTGCGAACCCTACGGGTTCGAGAACTATGTAGACATGACCGAGACACCTCTCTGGTCAATAACCAATAGCGGAACCTGGATGCCCATATTGGCTCCTACATATTCTACGAAGATCTTTATCGGTCGAACCTTATGACAACATACGTAATTCCCTTTGTCCATCGGTATGTTACTTGCCCGAGATTCGATCGTCGGTATCTTCATACCTAGTTCAATCTCGTTACTGACAAGTCTCTTTACTCGTTCCGTAATACATCATCTTGCAACTAACTCCTTAGTCACTTTGCTTGCAAGGCTTCTTATGATGTGCATTACCAAGAGGGCCCAGAGATACCTCTCCGATACACGGAGTGACAAATCCTAATCTCAATCTATGCTAACTCAACAAACACCTTCGGAGATACCTGTAGAGCATCTTTATGATCACCCAGTTACGTTGTGATGTTTGATAGCACACAAGGTATTCCTCCGGTATCCGGGAGTTGCATAATCTCATAGTCGAAGGAATATGTATTTGACATTAAGAAAGCAATAGCAATAAACTGAACGATCATATGCTAAGCTAACAGATGGGTCTTATCCATCACATCATTCTCCTAATGATGTGATCCCGTTATCAAATGACAACACATGTCTATGGTTAGGAAACCTTAACCATCTTTGATCAACGAGCTAGTCTAGTAGAGGCTTACTAGGGACACGATATTTGTTTATGTATTCACACATGTATTTAAGTTTCCGATCAATACAATTCTAGCATGAATAATAAACCTTTATCATGAATAAGGAAATATAAAATAACAACTTTATTATTGCCTCTAGGGCATATTACCTTCAAGTAGACCAATAAAAACCGGATTGTAATACCTTGTGTGCAGTTCTATCTCCAGCATGGTGTCCTCCATAAGCTTCGGAGTGACACTTGCGTAGGATTTGTTCCTGTTCATGCTCAGGTACACAACATCTAATAACACCATCTACTCCTTCTTTATAAAGGTGTGGGTCATCCCAAAAGTAATGTCTTAAATCATAATTTTTTTTTCTTTTGCTGGTATGTGAAACTAGGTGGTATAAATCTAGTAACAATGTAATTAGCATAATCAGCATACCAAGGAGCACTACTAGAAGCATTTATGACAGCTAATTGTTCATCAGGAAAACTATCATCAATAGGTTGTGGGTCATCAAGAATATTTTCTAACCTAGACAAGTTGTCTGCTACGGGGTTCTCAGCTCCCTTTCTATCAATAATATGCAAATCAAATTCTTGCAGCAAGAGAACCCATCTAATAAGTCTAGGTTTAGCATCTTTCTTTTCCATAAGGTATTTAATAGCAGCATGATCGGTGTGAACACTTACTCTGGAATCAACAATATAAGATCTGAACTTATCACAAGCAAAGATAACTGCTAGAAATTCTTTTTCAGTAGTAGCATAATTTCTTTGGGCACTGTCTAAAGTTTTACTAGCATAATGGATAACATTTAATTTCTTATCAACTCTTTGTCCTAAAACAGCACCTACAGCATAATCAGTAGCATCACACATAATTTCAAATGGTAGGTTCCAATCAGGTGGTTGAACAATAGGTGCAGAAATCAAGGCTTTCTTAAGAATTTCAAATGCTTCTACACAATCATCATAAAAAACAAATGGAACATCTTTTTGCAAGAGATTAGTGAGAGGCCTAGAAATTTTAGAGAAGTCTTTAATAAACCTCCTATAGAAACCAGCATGACCAAGGAAACTTCTTATACCTTTGATATCTTTAGGACACGACATCTTTTCAATAGCATCTACTTTAGCTTTATCAACTTCAATAACTCTTTCAGAAATTTTATGCCCCAAGACAATACCTTCATTAACCATAAAGTGGCACTTCTCCCAATTCAAGACAAGATTAGTTTCTTCACATCTCTGCAAAACTCGATCAAGGTTGCTTAAGTAATCATCAAAAGAAGTTCCGTAAACGGAGAAATCATCCATGAAAACCTCAACAATCTTTTCACAACAGTTAGAGAATATAGCAGTCATACATCTTTGAAAGGTAGCAGGTGCATTGCATAAACCAAAAGGCATACGTCTATAAGCAAAGGTACCGAAAGGACAAGTAAAAGTAGTTTTTTTATCCTCTTGTGACACAGGTATTTGAGAAAAACCAGAATAATCATCTAGAAAGCAAAAGTGTGTATGTTTAGATAGTCTTTCTAGCATTTGATCAATAAAAGGTAGAGGGTAATGATCTTTCCTAGTAGCTTTGTTTAATTTTATAAAATCAATTACCATTCTATAACCTGTGACAATTCTTTGTGGAATCAATTCATTCTTATCATTAGGAACAACAGTAATACCCCCCTTCCTAGGGACACAATGAACAGGACTTACCCATCTACTATCAGCAATAGGATAAATTATACCTAATTCCAGAAGCTTTAGTATTTCATTTCTTACCACTTCTTTCATTTTAGGATTCAACCGTCGTTGATGATCAACAACTGGTTTAGCATCAGGCTCCATATTAATTTTGTGCTGATATAGAGTGGGACTAATGCCCTTAAGATCATCAAGAGTATATCCAATAGCGGCACGGTGCTTCTTCAGAGTTTTCAATAATTTATTTTCTTCATGCTCTGAAAGGTTAGCACTAATAATAACAGGATATATCTTCTTTTCATCAAGATAAGCATATTTCAGTGTATCAGGTAATTGTTTAAGATCGAATACAGGATCACTCTTGGGTGGTAGAGGATCTCCAAGAGTTTCAACAGGCAAATTGTGTTTCAAAACAGGCATTTGTTTAAAGAAAATCTCATCTAGTTCCCTTCTTTCATTCATAAACATATCATTTTCATGGTCTAGCAAATATTGTTCTAAAGGATCAGTAGGAGGCACAACAATAGAAGCAAGACCAATAATTTCATCTTTACTAGGCAATTCTTTATCATGGGGTTGTCTACAAAATTTGGAGAAATTAAACTCATGAGACACATCCCCAAAACTTACAGTAACAGTTTCTTTCTCACAATTTATTTTGGCATTAACGGTGTTCAGGAAAAGGTCTACCAAATATAATGGGACAAAAATCATCTTGTGGGGAACCAAGAACTAGAAAATCAATAGGGTATTTTATTTTCCCACACAAGACTTCAACATCTCTAACAATCCCAATTGATGATATAGTATCTCTATTAGCAAGCTTAATAGTAACATCAATATCTTCTATTTCAGCAGGTGCAATATCATTGATAATTTCTTGATATAAAGTGAAGGGAATAGCACTCACACTAGCACCCAAATCACATAAGCCATGATAACAATGATCTCCTATTTTAACAGAAACAATAGGCATGCCAACAACAGGTCTATGTTTATCTTTATCATCGGGTTTGGCAATTCTAGCAGCTTCATCACAGAAGTAAATAACATGCCCATCAATATTATCAACCAAGAGATCTTTAACCATAACAATACTAGGTTCAACTTTAATCTGTTCATGGGGTGTAGGTGTTCTAGTATAACTCTTATGAACCACAGCTGAAACTTTAGCATGTTCCTTTATTCTAACAGGGAAAGGTGGTTTCTCAATATAAGCAGTAGGAACAATAGGATCAACATTATAAGTAATAGTTTCCTCTTCAGCTTTAATAGGTTCTACTATTTTCACTTCAATAGGAGGATGATATTTAAACCACTTCTCCTTAGGGAGATCAACATGAGTAGCAAATGATTCACAGAAAGAAGCTACTACTCAGAGTCAAGTCTATATTTAGTGCTAAATTCACGAAAAGCATCGGTATCCATAAAAGATTTAACACAATCAAACTTGAGGTTTATACCTGACTCCTTACCTTCGTCGAGTTCCCAATCTTCAGAGTTGCGTTTAATTCTTTCCAATAAATCCAATTTGAATTCAATAGTCTTCTTCATAAAAGAACCAGTACAAGAAGTATCGAGCATGGATTGATCATTACGAGAAAGCCGAGCATAAAAATTCTGAATAATAATTTCTCTTGAGAGCTCATGATTGGGGCATGAATATAACATTGACTTAAGCCTCCCCCAAGCTTGAGCGATACTTTCTCCTTCATGAGGCCAAAAATTATAAATATAATTCTGATCACGATGAACTAGATGCATAGGATAAAACTTCTGATGAAATTTCAATTTCAATCGGTTGTAGTTCTAAGTCCCAATATCATCTCATAGCCTATACCATGTCAATACCTTCTCCTTCAAAGATAAAGGGAAGATCTTCTTCTTGACTTCATCCTCGGGCAAACCTGCAAGCTTAAATAATCCACAAATTTTATCCACATAGATTAGATGCATATCAGGATGTAATGTTCCTTCTCCTGCATAAGGGTTAGCTAGCAGTTTCTCTATCATACCCGAGGGAATTTCATAATAAATATTTTCTGTAGGTTCAGTAGGTTGAGGAGCAACTTCTTGCTCTATTGGTCGGGGTGAAGATACCCCGAACAAACCCCTCAAAGGATTATTTTCCATAGCAACAAGTGATAGTAAATTTCAGCACACTATATAAATGTTTCCTTACCAAATTCCACTTACCAAAGGCGCTTCCCTCCCCGGCAACGGCGCCAGAAAAGAATCTTGATGACCCACAAGTATAGGGGATCTATCATAATCCTTTCGATAAATAAGAGTGTCGAACCCAACGAGTAGCAGAAGGAAATGACAAGCAGTTTTCAGCAAGGTATTCTCTGCAAGCACTGAAATTATCGGTAACAGATAATTTTGTGATAAGATAATTCGTAACGGGTAACAAGTAACAAGTGTAATTAAAGTGCAGCAAGATGGCCCAATCCTTTTTGTAGCAAAGGACAAGTCTGGACAAACTCTTATATAAAGCAAAGCGCTCCCGAGGACACATGGGAATTATCGTCAAGCTAGTTTTCATCATGCTCATATGATTCGCGTTCGTTACTTTGATAATTTGATATGTGGGTGGACCGGTGCTTGGGTGCTGTCCTTACTTGGACAAGCCTCCCACTTATGATTAACCACTCTCGCAAGCATCCGCAACTACGAAAGAAGAATTAAGATAAATCTAATCATAGCATGAAACATATGGATCCAAATCAGCCCCTTACGAAGCAACGCATAAACTAGGGTTTAAGCTTCTGTCACTCTAGCAACCCATCATCTACTTATTACTTCCCAATACCTTCCCCTAGGCCCAAATCATGGTGAAGTGTCATGTAGTCGACGTTCACATAACACCACTAGAGGAAAGACAACATACATCTTATCAAAATATCGAACGAATACCAAATTCACATGATTACTTATAACAAGACTTCTCCCATGTCCTCAGGAACAAACGTAACTACTCACAAAGCATATTCATGTTCATAATCAGAGGGGTATTGAATATCATTAAGGATCTGAACATATGATCTTCCACCGAATAAACCAACTAGCATCAACTACAAGGAGTAATCAACAGTACTAGCAACCCACAGGTACCAAACTGAGATTTTGAGACAAAGATTGAATACAAGAGATGAACTAGGGTTTGAGAGGAGATGGTGCTGGTGAAGATGTTGATAGAGATTGACCCCCTCTCGATTAGAGGATCGTTGGTGATGACGATGGCTTCGATTTCCCCCTCCGGGAGGGAAGTTTCCCCGGCAGAACAGCTCCGCCGGAGCCCTAGATTGCTTCTTCCCAGGTTCCGCCTCGAGACGGCGGCGCTTCGTCCCGAAAGCTTCCTTATGATTTTTTCCAGGTCAAAACCCTCCATATAGCAGAAGATGAGCACAGGAGACCTGACAGGGGGCCCACAAGCCCTAGGGGCGTGCCCAGGGGGTAGGGCGCGCCCCCCAGGCTTGTGGCCTCCTGGTGGGTCCCCTATGGTATTTTCTTCGCCCAATATTTTTTTATATATTCCAAAATAGTTCTCCGTAAATTTTCAGGACTTTTGGAGTTGTGCAGAATAAGTCTCTTAGATTTGCTCCTTTCCGGTCCAGAATTCCAGCTGTCGGCATTCTCCCTTTTCATGTAAACCTTGTAAAATAAGAGAGAAAAGGCATAAGTATTGTACCATTATGTGTAATAACAGCCCATAATGCAATAAATATCAATATAAAAGTATGATGCAAAATGGACGTATCAGGGAGCTTAGCGATAATGCAGCCCACGACAAACTTGCCCGGTAAATCGCACTTAAGAAGCTCAAGCTCCTTAGCGATGCATATTATCTCATGAGTCTGCTCCAGTACAGGACGGTTTTCAACCATCTTGTAATCATGGAACTCCTCTATAATACACATTTTGCTCCCAGCATCAGTGGCCCCGAATTTAGATTCGAGCGCCTCCCACAAGTCTTTGGCAACATGCACATGTAAATATGTGTCAACCAATTTATCCCCGATCACGCTAAGAACTACTCCGAGAAATACGAAGGTGGCCTCCCTGAACACCTTCTCCTGTTTAGGAGCAGTCGTTCCTGTGGAGACATCGGCGACCCAGAACACATTCATAGCCGTGAGCCATAAAGTGGTCTTGGTCTGCCAACGCTTAAAGTATGTACCGGTAAATTTATCCGGTTTCAGTGCAGCGGCAAAGCCATTTGCCGAAAAATTCCTACACATAATAGGTTTTTGGATTGTTGAGTAAATAGGCATTTTTTCGACTAATTTAATCCATGAATACACTAGCATGGCTATAACAGAAAACAGTAGAAGCGGGATAAACGAGTTATACCCTCCAGTAGGCCATGCTATTAGAAAACTCTGCACGGCGCGCCGAGGCGGGCGGCGGCGAAGGAGTGCGCGAGGGCCTTTTCTATTCTCAAGCTCCAATAACATGTGGAAGAGAAACCCTTCTAAGAAGGTCCAACTCCTCTCCAACTTCTGGGGTGGGACTAAACTTCCTACCTTCATCTAGTGCCAATGAAACCCACACGAGCCCTTAGAGATTTTCAGAAATTGTTAGATGAGTCTAAAGTCCACCCCATATTTCAGCAGACACAGCTGAAAATTTTAGCTCAGTCGCAATCTTGACCGGATGATGATACGATTGGGACCGACAAAGAAGAGTCGCATCGAGTGCGTCATGCATGATGTCGCCCAGAAAATGATTGGAGGAGGCTTAAGACAAATTTGGAAAAGGAAAATCGCGGCACACACTCGAGGCTATACATACCGGCCCCTCCATCTTCAACTTCAAGTGAGCAGTGGTACCCAAACACTTACCCAAGCACAGAAATGGCTGCGTCGCCGATGGTGCGGCCGACGGTGCAGGAGCTGGTGGCGGCGGCCATCGAGGAGCCGCCGCGACAGTACGTGGTGCCGGAGCAAGACCGTCCCGGCGACCTGCTGGCAGCCGACGAGTTTCCGGAGCCCATCCCCCTCATCGACCTTAGCCGGCTCACGGACGCCGACGAGGCCGAGAGGCTCCGGGCGGCTCTGCAGACCTGGGGCTTCTTCCTGGTGAGCGAGCGTCTGCAACTGCATACGTGCACCTTAATTAGCTCATAAAGTTACTGAACTCTCCCTGAAACTGTTTAACTTGTGCAGGCCACCAACCATGGGATCGAGGACTCTCTCATGGACGCCATGAGGAGCGTGTCGAGGAAGTTCTTCCGGCAGCCGGCGGAGGAGAAGCAGAAATGCAGCAACCTGGTGGACGGCAACGGCAAGGACTACCAGGTGGAAGGGTATGGCAGTGACAAGGTGGTGTCCGAGGATCAGGTCCTGAACTGGAGCGACCGGTTGCATCTGAGAGTGGAGCCGGAAGATGAGAGGAATTTCGCCAAGTGGCCCAGTCACCCGGAATCTTTCAGGTTACCTCCTACTTCCCTACCTTGAGTGCTGTTTTTCACATTTCTAATACTGTATTAGCTTAGTTGCAATGCGAAGAAAGGCACAGTGAAATTTCAGGAAATCTCAGTGTAAAGAATAGTACTCTGTGATTTAGTCAATGATCTCGTAGCATTGCATGTCTCTCTTGCTAGCGGACCCGTGTTATCATGCCATTTCCTATAATGAAGTTAGGCTAAGTTTTTTTATTTAAAACGACACAACTTTCCTTTGTGAATTGGAATTTAGACTTCTGTAAACTCCTCTTAATGATGTAGTTCTTCTGTTGCTCGCTGTGTAGTTTTGTGAAATTTCTTGATTAATAATTGCTTTCTTTAAAAGATATCCAAACTACGGGGGCGTTACCCTCTTAAAAAAGGGTATTCAAAGACAACTCATAGGAAGTTAGAGACTGAATAAAAGAACCAAAAGTTTTATTTGACTAAACTGTTCTAGAGTCTTTCTACAGGGATGTGCTACAAGAGTATGCATCAAGAACCAAGAAAATAAGAGACCTCGTCTTGCGATCGATAGCCAAGCTCTTGGAGATTGACGAGGACTACTTCGTCAACCAGATATCGAATAAGGCTTCCGGGTTTGCTAGATTCAACTACTACCCTCCATGCCCGAGGCCTGACCTAGTTTTGGGCCTCAGGCCTCACACAGACGGTGGATTGCTTACCATCCTTTTCAACGATGACACTGTCGGTGGCTTGCAAGTTCAGAGAGATGGGAGATGGTACAATGTTCCAGCCAAGCCTCACACATTGCTGATTAACCTAGCAGACTGCCTAGAAGTAAGCATCTGGGAATACAAGCTACATACACACTTACTCACTTGATTAATATACAATGGTCGGCGTTATTACCTATCTCTTGAACCCTAATTCATTGACTTAAATGTAAAACTTTGATGCAGATAATGAACAATGGAATCTTTAGGAGCCCATTTCACAGAGTGGTGACGAACGTCGAGAAGGATAGGCTTTCCCTGGCTGTTTTTTACGCCGTGGATGCGGAAACGATGTTGGAGCCCGCGCCCGGTTTGCTGGATGACAAGCGACCACCAAGATATAGGAAAATGTTGGCCAAGGATTTCGTGGCTGGGCTCTTTGAACATTTCCGTCAAGGGAAGAGATTCATCGACACCCTGAAAATATAGGTTCACCGTTTATTATGGAGCCGTAGCAGTGATTGCCTATGAAGAATAGAGATGGTTTTATCTGTTGTGTGAGTGGGGGTTTTGTCTACTTTCTCCTTTCTTATCAGCGACTCAGTTCCAGTTAACCCATCTAGCGCACTCCATAATGTCAAATAAAAGTGGTGCACTCGCAACTTCGGGTAATTAATCTCCAAAAGAAGACCGTGGCTACCTAAAATTGTTTCCGAGGACGAACTACCGAACGAACAAAACACATGCAGACAATGATCAAAGCATTGAGTGACAAAAAAATGTACAAAATGATAGATGTATGGAATTCTTGTAGTCAACAACCTTCTGCAGCTCCTTATCATCTCACCATGGCCAGCGGTCTTTTAAGTTGATGGCCTCTATTCTCGTTTCTCACTATCTCACGCACAAACATTTGTGGATGAGAAAAATTGAGTCAACGTCTTCTACTCGTAAGTTGTGTGGAGAAGATGACCAATAATTTCATCTTTCTTCCCCTCATCTAAGCAGATGTGGGAGCGGATAGTTTTTCCGGGGCTAGCCGTCCCTGATGATACAACTTTTTCCACCACGACTGTGGTGGGAAACTTCTCATCAACATTGCGGGTTTTATTTTTCTCCGCCATAGTGGTGCG
The DNA here is from genome assembly GCA_011799875.1 of Thinopyrum elongatum. NCBI lineage: Eukaryota > Viridiplantae > Streptophyta > Magnoliopsida > Poales > Poaceae > Thinopyrum > Thinopyrum elongatum. Next base: position 337,874,393 of record CM022301.1, read on the forward strand.
CTTCCCAACAATAACATTGGTTTCCTTCTTCTTCTCTCAGATCGCATGGATTGTGGGAGGAATCTGCGTAGTGAAAGTCGCATTCATATAAAAAACATCACCAGCAGCCTCCAACTGTCTGGCGTAGCTTGATGTAGGAGGGGGGCTACAGAATGTAAAAGAGGAAGTATCAAGATATTGTGAGTATGTTGTAAACCATACATATTGAGATGTCCATATAAGGACACTTACAGTTTGGACCGAGGAATGACTTTGGCGCGAGGTACATTGCCTTTCCTTGGTGAGGCCTTCGTGGTAGAAACCTTCGCCTGAGCTCTTGGTTTGGGTGGGACGGAGTTAGCACGAGCTTTCTTCGCACTGGAACTGGCGAGATTGGGGTTTGTTGGGTCGCCCCTTGCCTTCCGCCTCTGCTCTGCAGGCACGTTTGATGGGGGCAAAGGCGGCGAAGCCTAGGGCTGTTGATACAACTCTTTCTCTGGCTCAAACGCATGAGGATCTTCTTGAAGAAGCGAAGAACATGCCCCAACACCGTTACAAGCCTAATTACACATGACTGCACCGAGATAAATCTGTGCGATATCATTCAGACAATTGTGTGTATTGGGAACAATGCACACGGTGGATAAGCTCGCCAGTCTACGTGTCTTCTCCTAGTCTTCGTTCACAGCACAACTGGGCCTTGGACTGGTCTGGTTCCTGTCGGTAACCTCGGCAGTGAGCCTCCCAGGTGCACATTTTTTGCAGATTGCCACACGCCGGCTCCACAAGGGCGTGATTCACGTGTCGGTGCCTCTGTTTTCATGCTCCACAACGGCTCCACATGGTTCATTTCTTGTTCAATAGTCTAGGTCGTCTCATGTTATGTGTGGGGACTTCTGTTTTTCATGCTCGACTTTGAATTGGTGAGTGCCATCCTCTTGAATACGTATTAATTTTGGTTATCTATTTGTATCGGATTTTCTCATCACTTTGTATCGGTTTAGACGCTTTGGCTTTATATATAAAGCTAGGCTCACACCAAGCGCACTATAAACTATACGTACTACGGTACAAGTTATAACATAAACATACGCTCCATCGGTGCATATACAAAGCATTCCTCCTACATGTTAAACTGTGTTTTACAGGATCTAACCAACCAACAATGCACAACAACTCATTCCAAATGATCTTCACTCACTAGTCACTAGTGACCCTTGTTGTCAGCACGCTCGCCGCCCCCTTCTCCCCAGCCGTCCTCGAGCGTCATGTCCGGCATCACCTTCTTCCAGAACCAGTGCTTCCTCCACAGCAGCACCATCTCCTCGATGGGCACGCCCTTGGTCTCCGGCAGGAAGACATAGACGAACACGGTCATGACCGTGATCCAGGCGGCGAAGAAGAGGAAGATGCCGAACTTGAAGGCGCAGAGCATCGACAGGAACGCCTGCGCGATGACGAAGGTGAAGAAGAGGTTGACGGCCACCGTGATGCTCTGCCCCGCCGACCGCGTCTCCAGCGGGAAGATCTCGCTCGGCACCGTCCACCCCAGCGGCCCCCACGACCACCCGAACGCCATCACGAACAGGCAGATCACCACCACCACCACGATCGAGTAGCTCCGCGACAGCTGCTTGTCCGTCCCGAACTTCACCCCGAGTATCACCGCCACGATCACCTGCGCACAAATGCCATGGCGTGAGACATGAATTGTGATTAGCAGTTTATATGTGTTTTGTCCCAAGTCTCAACTCAACCTGGCAAACGATCATCTGAATCCCGCCGCTGATGAGGAGCTTCCTCCGGCCGAGGCGGTCGACGGTGGCGATGGAGATGAGCGTAGACAAGAAGAGCACCGCGCCGGTGATCACGGAGGAGTAGAGCGACGCGCTGGCGCCGAAGCCCATGGTCTGGAACAGCACCGGCGCGTAGAACAGGATGGAGTTGATGCCCGTCAGGATCTGGAACGCCGGCATGCACACGGCCATCACCAGCTGCGGCCGGTTGCGCGGCTCTAGGATGTTCCGGAACGGGTTCTTGATGGTGTTGGCTAGCTCGCTGGCCTCCGACATGTCCATGAACTCGGCGTCCACGTCCGCCGTGCCGCGGATGCGCTCCAGGACGCGCCGGCCCTCCTCGGCGCGCCCGCGCTCGATAAGGCTGTTTGGCGTCTCCGGCAGGAGCAGCCCGCCCACGGTCATCAGCAGCGCCGGCGCCGCCGCGAGGCCGAGCGAGAGGCGCCACCCCCACGGCTTGAGGTTCTGCGTGCCGTAGTTGACCATGTTGGCCGTGAAGATGCCGAGCGTCGTCGCGAGCTGGAACATCATGTTCAGCCCGCCGCGGAGGTGCGCCGGCGCCATCTCCGACAGGTACAGCGGCACACCCTGCACCAACCAACAAGAACTGCATTGTAAGAGCCAGTACAACCACACTCACTCTCGTCTCGGTGTGGGTAGGCGAGAATTTGACGTATACCTGATTGCCGAAACCGATGCCAACGCCAAGCATGATACGACCGAGGATCAGCATCTCAAGGTTGACGGCCGCCACGTTGAGGATCGCGCCGATGAGGAAGCTGATGCCGCCGCAGACAATGCTGGCGCGTCGACCGTAGTTCCTCGTCACCGGCGAGGCAACGAGGGAGGAGACCAGGCCGGCCAGGTACAGAGACGAGGTGAATGCCGAGAGGCCCTGGTTGTCGTACTTGCAGTAGTTGTTCTGGTGGCCGGAGTTCTTCCGCCGGAACACCACCGGGAAAAACTTCTCCAGGAATGGGTCCATGGAGGTCACTCCTCCTGCAACATTCGGCAGAGTCAGAACAGATTTCCAGGCAACAATCCTTGGTAAAACTAAAACAGCTATCTTTTCAGATAACAGACACAGTAAATTTTCAGCTAAAACTTTAGGAAATGATGAAGTCATACTGACATGACGTTGCAAGCTTCAGGTGATTTTATTGCCTAATGGGCATGTGTTGCATGTCCAAAAAAATACTAGGCATTGTTGACAGAATCACAACATTTACTGTTCAGACTTCAGAAAATGAATCTAGTATCTGGCTGAATTAGTATCATACACTGTTTTACATAAGCTTGAAGAACAAATTAATCTACTAACAGTTCTTCACACAAACTTAAATGCAGACTTTCTTTTAGGTAGCTCGTATTTACTAGTTTCTAAATCGAACAACATTCTGGGAATCAAAAAGACATAAATCATAATACTCCAAACTGAATTGTGAGTTGCTAATGAAATGAGTTGTGATTTGGGCCCATTAACATTACCCAAACTAAATTTGTTGTTTCTTTTAGTTGTGTTCCATATTTGGATTTGAATCTTGTGATATGATATATGTGTACTATGTCCATGTCAATTCAAAAGAAATTCTATGATTGCCACTTGATTTTAATGAGTTAGGGTGCACTGGTTGCAGTACAAAGGATGGGCCTATTTCGAATTTGGCCCAAACCTTATGGAAGGAGAAAGACAAATCATCTTATGAATAATTTTCTTAAGACAAATGTAATGGCTAGCTAAATTTTCTTATGAGAATGATGTTTCTTGTAATTGAGCTGATGAACTCCCAGCTTTTCTTGTAAACTCCTTAGTGAACGATGTAACGATTTTGCCAAATCAATAAAGCTAGCCATGATGGCATTTCCTCAAAAAAATAAGTGAGGTGTGAATAGAGCCTTCCCTCATCAAAAAGAAAGTGAGGTGTGAATAGAGCCTTCCCTCATCAAAAAGAAAGTGAGGTGTGAATTGAGCCCGTTAAACACCATGAAAACTGTTATTTTCTTCTTTTATTTTTTGAGCTATTTTTCGAATCTGGGTTTGAAATTTTACAAAATAGGATGGATGTAATATATCATCGATGCTAATTCATTTTTTTCTTTGCCTTTTTAATAAGAGTAGGTTTTAGCGAGTTTTAGAGCGCACCATCTGCACCATAAAGGTTGGGTGTAATTTTGATTTACGAATTCTAAGAAGTTTTAGCGAGTTAGAGTGCATCCGTTGCACCACAAAAGTTGGGCGTGTTTCAAATTTGACCAACATCAAAGGAACAAAGGAAAATAAATCATCTATAAAAAAAAGGAAAATAAATCAGATTATGATAGTTGCTAATTCAAACTGAGTTGTGAATTGGGCCCAATATAACACTACCAAAATTGTTAAAAAATATATTCTTTTTAGGCTAATTTGAAATTTTTACTTGAAAGATGTATATTGCGTTCATGCTAATTGTGAAATTCGGCCGCACAAGTTGCACCAACCAATTCAGGAGTCGTGACGCCGGTCTCATTGTGTAATGAATCACATCCCAGTTTCTGCAAGACTTTCAGCTGACAAGTGGGACTCATATTGTCATCCCCCTCTTTCCGCTAACTGACGTCAGTAGCCCGGGTTGCAAGTCAAACTCTTGTTCATACTACGACGCGAAATCTTGCAGATGACGATACCCCGCATTGATCTATCTATCTAGGAGAAACGCCAAGCGGAAACGGACAGCCGCACGGTGATATCATCAGCCTGAATTGAAAGCCGATAGATAAGCTTGGCGGAGCGCCGAACACGACTCTGAATTTTGCAGCCTCTCGCGTGTCGGCTTCTCCACTCAACTGCATTAGTCGAAACCAAATTCACCACCCCGCACGCACACAATGATCGCGTCGACCCATCCACCACCCACCGGACGTGGATGATTGGATGAATGATTGGCCTCGTCGCGTCGGAGATGGGAAAAAGATGAACCGTCGTGTTCATTTGATGCACCACTGAATCAAGAAATCCTGCAGTCCTACAGTTTGCTTTTGACATGGAAGGTCTGTTTAATTCCATGTCCATGTGTGTTGCGGGCGTGGCAAACTGTGGTGGGAGGCAGACAGACAGGTCACGATCTGCTAGCGACCTAGGCGAGGGACCAGCGAAGAGACGAGCGACACACCGCCGGCACTAGCTCCAAATCAAGGAGGGGCCACGGCTAGGACGGGCCCGGCTAGAAGATGTTCATGGAGCAGGACAAGCTCTTGCTCCGATATTCCATGGCTGGCTGAGAAGCAGCCACACCACACACACACACACACACACAGAGACATACGCAGGCATGGGGGCATGCACGCACGCGCGCGCACAGCAGAGCACCGACGAGCGGAGATACGGAAGAAGACAAGACGGTGGGTGGATGAAATCACTGCTGAGACGAGGTGGGTGTGGGGGTGTGAGCAGGACTCACCGGAGATCCCGATGTCGTAGCCGAAGATGGAGCCCCCGACGGCGGCGACGAGGCAGGCCATGGCGACGGCCAGCGTCATGCGGCCCTTGTACTCCGCCGCCCTCTCCTTCTTCACGCCCAGCGCGGCCATGCCGCCGCCCGCCATCTCTCCTCTCCTCCGAGAGCTCGAGCAAGAACCGAGGCCAGGAGGGGAGGGGAGGAGAGCTCGCTCGGCACGGGGAAGCAATGCTTCAACCAACTAGAATTCCACGGCCATATATAGATATCTCCCCCTCTCTCCTTGTCCCGGATGCGTAGCGAGCGTACAATTAAGAGAGGGAGCGGGTTGGCGGCGATTTCTTCTTGCATAAAAGCCCGGAGGGGTTGCGGCAAAAGCCATGCTGATGCTGTGCATTCAAGGCGATAAGCCCCTCCCTCCCGCGCCCCGGCCGTTGACGTTGACCCCTACCCTGCGGGTGCGTAGGGGCTGGGCTGCGACGCGGGCCCACTCGCAGTCACCCAAACGCTACTCGGCGACGACCGCTGCCTGCCGGCCGAACCACGCTCCACCCGACCCCGAATCCCCGATAAAATCCGTAACTGATTGACTTGGAGTGATCTCGCAGCAAATTAAATCGCTTCTAAATTTAAATTTACAGTTGGTTGGTTGCTCACTACAGTTGGAGCACGTATACAGCGGCGATCGAGCTGGCGGGTGTGTGGAGTTTTGCGGACGGCATGCCAGTTATGCCACGTTTCGGACGGCTTGGTTTGCGCGGCTGCGGTGCATACGTGCGTGCAAGTTGTAGCGTGGGGACCATAGGTTTCATTCAATGTAGCACCATGCATACATACGCAGTAAGCAATCACGTACGTACGTACGTACTCCATTTCGGCCACGAGCAGAGGTCGCATGCGGTGCAACGGCTCTCACAAGAAGTCGCATGCAACATTGGAGAGCGTGGCAGGCCACAACTCATACGGTCATACCTGTACCTACAATCGCGTATCAAGGCGAAAGCAACATTTGACTGGTCTGAATTTTTCTCCCTTGCCTAGCCTGCCTGTAGTGCGCAGGGCCGCAGGCAGGCAAATCATGCATGCAATGCCGGAAGAGCGATTAGAGGCGTGCGGGCAAGCCAGCCAGCTTTCGGCCACCACATGCACCTTCCGTTTTCCAAGATTCAAGGCAGACGATCACCATTTCGCCTTTGTTAGCTCTGCGTGTTGCATACGTAGCGTTGATGGATTACTGTCTGATGATGACGGGTGCCTGGCAGTTTCACGCGCAAAACATGGACAAAGCTCACCGATAAATATAAGAAGAAGGAGAAAGAAAAGGGTAAAAGGGACAAAAATGACCCTGAGAAGCAATTATTTCACAAACTGAACCATGGGCGAAACAATTTTACCCAGCTAACCCTTTGTGTAGCGCCGACGTGTCGGACGCTGCACTACACTTTTGTGTAGCGCTCAACACGTCGGCGCTACACTACACTGAATAGTACCTGACAGACAGACGCTACACTCCTAGTCAGCATGGCACCCCGGGGCAGGCCGGGCCCACCCCTGGTTGTGCAGCGCATAGCCGACAGGCGTTGCACTACCGCCGCGGGCCGGCCCTCTCCATCCCACCCACCCATTTTGATGCGGAGCATCCTTCGGTCATCCCCATGGGCCTACCACCGTCTCACCAAGTGCCGAGAGGACCTATGACACGAGCACGAGCTAGAGCTCTCGAGACCGAGGTGACTTCTTTCCTTAGTGATATTACATTTGATCCACTCGAGACATGGCTACTACCTAAGTCCGGAATGTTGTGCATGATCAGGTACCAAGAAGGCCCTCCTGAAGATGGACGTGAAGACGGACAAGTCCCCGAGTTCATGGAAGAAGAGAAACGACGGAAGGATCCGAAGAGGTCTCCAGGACCCGGACATCCGGCCCCTGGAGCATCTACTACAGCAGCAGCTCAGCCGACCAGCTACAGGTCCCGGACATCCGGCCCGACAAGCCCGGAAATCCGGCGCCTCCACCGGACATCCGGCGCCCCGTCACCGAACCTCCAGAAGCCACCCTCGTCAGCCCGGACATCCGGCCCGACGCGAGCTGCCGGACATCCGGCCCCTGGCCCGGACATCCGGCCCGCGCCTACCCAGCAAGCCAAAGCACCAGCCCGGACATCCGGCCTGAGCGCCCGGACATCCGGCAACTCGTGAAGGCCCGGACATCCGGCCCGTCGCCCGGACGTCCGGCTTCCCCTGTCTGCGCACAGTGTAAAGGGCCGATGCCCATGTACCCCTTCGCCCACCTAGACTATATATACTCCTCCTCCTCCCTCTTTCTAGGGTTAGCATTGTGATAGCTCATTTAGAGATAGAGCTTTGCTCATCCATCCGGATCTACTCCACCGAGAGAGACCGGGGCCTCTACGGAGAAGATCCATCTTGGATTCAAGACCCCTAACGGGAAGATCCGTCTAGGATATCTTCAAGACCTCCTCACGGAGATGAACTAGTTACCGTTTGTATCATCCTTTGTTGGATTTGGATCGTGTATCTCTTTGTGTTATAAGGATCTAGCACATGTGTAATCGAATCTTGTTGGTTTGAGTGATTCTCTCGTGTTTCCCCTCGTGTTTCCCCTCGTGTTCTTCGTAGGATCCGCTCCAATCGTGAAAGATCGGCCCGAGGGTATCCACCCTACATCATCTTGGTATCATGAGCTTTGGTTGATCACGATTTTGGAGCCCCTACCCATTGTTTTCTAGCCTAATTTTGTTGTGTTCTTCCCCAATTTCGAAAATCCCCACAAAAATAGCCCCAACTTTTTTTGTGATTTGTTGGTGTGATGAAGTTTTGTTGGATTTGATCCGCGGATTTCATGTGTTGCAAGTAGATTTGGCTTTCACCCATCTTTTTCCCAATTTCCATCCACAAAATCTCCCGAATTTTGCCTTTTCCACGCGGAGTTTTTCGAGTTCGTCCACGGATCCAGAGCCCGGACATCCGGTCCCTGACAACATCACTTCCATCCGCCGCTCCATTTCCCGCCTAAGTTTCGCCAAATTTTGCTCCGGTGCCCACGTACACTTCCGCATACCCACTTACAATTCCGGATACCACCACCGCTTTCCGCAAACTCCACCACTTACCCGCCACCAACTCCGACAATTTTGACCCGTTTTGTTTTGACAATTTGAGTTGCGGTTTCCGTTTCCTAACGCGTTTCGGCAACTTAGGGACGGTTCAACATCAACATCACCGCCGCTCATCTTCGCCACGGACTCGTCATCGACAACAACCGCTCAACAATTTTGACACCCTCAACCGTAAGCAAGGACGGTAATCTCGACGACATCTTGGTCTACTCCTTGCCATTACTTTGATAACCACCATAGCCCAATTTTGCGTATCTTGCCTATCGAGACTAGCATTTGAGTATTGCTGGCAACGCCACTTGTGCACATTAGTGATCATACTTCCCATAGCATACATACCATATCATCTTGGTACATATCTTGGTATCATCTCTTGTGTCACAAGGTTGTCATAGCATACCCAATTGCTATCTTGGTTCGTGAAGTCTTGCATGAGAAAGAGCTCAAAAGAGAAAGAGCCAAACAAGCTTTTAAGCAAAAGAAAAAGATAAGCAACGAGCTTATAAGCTAGAACCATAGCATCATACTACATTAAGATTGTCATACTCGATCATCTTGGATCATATCATCAGAACACAATACATATAGCATACTTGGGATAGAAGTCGTTGCATTTTTGCTTAGTAGGTTGTGCACAAGTTTCGTATCCGCCTATTATGCAATCATGCTAGCGTCTCTCTAGTGTTGTGCAACAAGAGCATTTTTCGTGGATTCCACATTTTCTGCTCATTTTTGGTTGCACGACCCCATTTATCTATTTGCGTGTGTGTTTCCGTGTATCACTACTTGCTTGGTCTACTTGTTGCATTTGCAAATTTGTGAATCTTTTCCAACATTATTGAGGCTCACTAACAATTGCATCGAATTTTGTGCCACCATCCTAACCGAGCTCCACCATAACTTTTATTTGTGTAGGTGTGAGAAACCGACAAGAATCGGTACCAATTGTGCTATTTCCTTGTTCCACATTTGAGTGATCATTGATCCATCTTCAACATCGGTCAAGGTACATTTGGTATAAGTTCTTCTCTTTCTCCCACTAACATATTTGCTTGGAAGGATGGATAGGCCAAGTTCTTCTACCAATCCACTCTTCATCGAGCAAGACGACGACCCGAACACCTACGTTACCAAGAGCCACCTCTTCGGTGCACAACGAGCTTTGCATCAAGAACAACAAGCAATGAGCGACCGCATCGACAATCTCGCCACCGACTTACGCCTCTCCGAGCAACGTACAAGAGACTACTTCGACCACAAGCTCGACCAACACAAACAAGAGAACGATGCAAGAATGGACGAAATTCGTGCCTTGTTGGTCAACCGCTCTTCTACCACTTCGTCCTCCTCAAGACGGAGCCACTCAACTCGACACTCCTCCGACAACTCAAGTACACCGACGTCGAACACTCTTCGCCAAGCCGCGCGCCAAGACCGTCAAGCAAACCGCAATCCTCTACACGGAACCGATTCTCAAGAGCAACTTCGAGCGCAAGAGCATCGACATCGCCTCAACCAAGCAACCTTTGCGCAAGCACAAGAACGGCAACGTCAACGCCAACAAGAGGAAGAACGAGCACGCCTACACCAAGACGACCAAGATGCCGAGGCACAACGTCAAGAACAACTACGGCGAGAAGCTCAAGCACTTGAGGCACAACGTGCCCTCCACGACACAAGTCGCGCCGTTACCACACGCAACCGCCATAGGCGCGAACAACAAGAAGCATGTAACATTCCCAGCCTCACACCACAGTGATCACCCACAGATCATGCCAAGTCACCATGATTAACTATGCTTGATCAACATTGCAACATATCTCATTCCAATTCCAATTCAAATCACAAGTGCAAAATGAAGTTGCATCAAAGTTGCTGTAAAAATGTTCACCATCTAGCAAATAATCCAAAACAATTTGTTGATAATTAAAACAACATCACTCCTATGCAAAGTTGAGCAGTAGCAATTAATCCAGTGCAATCTCAGCATTTTAAAATACTAATTCATTTATGAAAATTCCAAATAAATTCCTTTGGCCTCCAAACTTCTTGGGGCAGTGTCTAAAATCACCAGGGATTTATTGGGACACCTCCCATATTTTTCCTAAGTGAACTAGTTGCTCTAATAATTCCTTTTCCCTCTCTGGTATTAAATAAAAGCTAAAACAGAAAAACAGAGAAAGGAAAAAGGCCAAAGGCCACTTACCTGGCAACTGGGCCGCGCTGGCCCAGCCCATCTCCACCAACTCCTTCCTCGTGTCGTCGTCTCCATGGCCGCGCTCGCCGCACCGCTTGCCATTCGCCACCGCGACGGGGAACAGGGGAGCGAGGGGATAAGGCCGCCCCGAGCCTTTCCCCCTGGTCGTCTCGAACCACTCCCCTGGCCTCCCTCCTCTCATTCCCTTCTCCCTCTCTCGCTCGGCCCCCTCTTCTCCCTCTGTGACCGAGCGCCGCCGTCGCCGCACGGCTCCATCACGGCGACCACCGCGGCTCCCTCATCCCTTGGACGAGCTCCTCTGCTCCGCTGTCGCCTTCTCCTTCTCCTCCGACCACTCGAGCAAGCCGAGGAGCTCCGCAAGCACCGAATCGAGCCGCCGCCTTCCTCTCTGTCTCCGACGCTCGCCGGTGACCTCGAGTTCCTCTGCAGCTACAAAGCCACCGAGGGCCATCTTGCGCCGCACGGTGAGCCTCCGCCTCTCCTCTGATCCCTCTAGTTGCTCAATTGCGCGCTAGATCGACGGTCCCGCACGGACCCGAAAGCTGCCGCCGCCATTTGGTCAACGCCGGCGTGCGTACCGGCCACCCTCGCCCGAACCAACCTCGTAGATCGACGTGGTAGGGAGCGCTCGCTCGAATGCGTTCAAAAAAACGCGCAGGGAACCGCACCGCAGACGCGTGCTCGGATCCACCCGGAGCTCGTCGCCGTCGACGTTGAGCTTGCCTCCGACCACCTCCGACCGTTCTGTCACCGTGAATGGAAGCGCGGCTGAGTGCACGATCGAACGGCGTTGGAATCACGCGATTTGGTCCACCATAGACGATTTCCGAGCTCGCCGGAGCTCTCGGCCGTCTCCGGCGCTCGCCGGAGAGGATTCCGGTGCCGGCGCCCACGTGGCACGTGTGGGGCCCGCCCGTAGACGCTGGCCAGTGGGCCCGAGGGCCACCGTTGACTCGTTGACCGAGTCAACGTGGCTGACGTGGCAGCCACTGCCACTGACCAGTGGGCCCATCCAACTTAATTAAGCTGAATAATTTGTTTTAATTAAAACTTAATTAGTTTAACCTAATTAACCACTGACAGACCGGGCCCACTGACTAATTAGCTCAGATTAGTTAAATCTAACACTGATTAACCCCTCAGAGGCTGACAGGTGGGTCCCGCAGGTCAGGTTTGACCTGGACCGGCGGGTTTGACTCGCTGACGTCATGATGACGTCAGGCTGACGAAATAATCCTTTTTCAGTTAATTTAAATAATTCCAGAAAATATTTAAAACTTCAAAAATTCATAACTTTTAAACCGTAGCTCGGATTGAAAAAGTTAAAACATGAAAATTGCTCAGAACGACAAGACGAGTCTGATTGTGCCGTCTATTTCCATGTCGAAACCCCCTACGTAGGAGAACTCGTAACTCCGAGCCCGTTTTCGGTAGATGAATAGTGCACACACACCGGTTATTAAATCCCAGATTAATCCTAAAATAAATAAAGTGACTTAGATGCATTTCTAGGCAACCCTGCACTGCATCATAGCATAGCACGCACTGTGTTTCATCTGTTTGCATTATGTTTACCTGTTTCTTCCCCCTCTTCTCTCTCGGTAGACCCAGACGTTGACGTAGCTCCCGAGGCAGACGCAGCTTTGGAGTACGAATACGTCCCCGACGACCCTGCCCTTGCCGTCGTGCAGACAGGCAAGCACCCCCATTTTTGAGCATTCCGATATCGCCCACTCTCTTCTCTTTTATGCTTGCATTAGAAGTTACTGCTGCTACTATTGTCCTATATCTGCTGCATAGCCTGTTTACTTGTAACCTGCTGTTGATACTTTCCTGCTATCCTAAACTGCTTAGTATAGGATGGGTAGAGCCTTACCAGAGACCCACTTGTCCCGACTGCCCCGCTGGACTCTCAGAAGACCCGAGCAACGGGATCGAAGATCAGACTCTGGCGCCGCACGTCACTTCCCCTAAGATGCTCGACTCTACTGGGTTACTATCGAGTGCCGAGGGTGATACCTCGTCAGCACTTCTGATGATAACCTTGTAGGTTAGTTATCCGGTCATGGTAAGCGAGGGTGATTCCTCCTACACCACCCCCGATAACGACGTCGTTGTGCAACTTCTCAAGTGTGGACCTCGAAGGTGATTCCTCATTCGTTCACCTTGACGATAGCATCGAGCGGGAATTCCATCGAGGGTGATTCCTCAGGGTTCCCCCTTGGTGTCAGACACACGGAGACTTGGTTACTATGACTGAACACTAAACCATGATACTATGATACTAAAGACGGGTCGGCCCTGAGGGGTACCCGCGCGAGCATGAATGCGAAGTGATGTGGAGTCGGGTTGACCTGAGAGGTGCCCGCGAGATAACTACGAGGCGTGGCCGGGCATTCTTAGCCCTTGCCGCAAGTCCTCGAGACGGGGCGACGGGGTCACATCGATCGTGAGTCTCTGCTCGTTTCCGCGCGCTCCTAAACCACTAAACGGTTTGGATATTTGATTCGAGGGGCCTCTGGCCTGATAGCACTAACCATCACGTGGGCATAGTATGGGCGTTCTGCGTCGTATACTTCAGCCGAAGCTTAATGGACGTCAGTGATTGAGCGGCGCGCACCGAATTGGACTGGTTACGCAACTGCACTTGTATTAAGGGGTTGCTAGGTCTGCTCTCGGCCGTGAACGTAACGTGCAGGAGTTCCCGGGGCGAAGGCCCAAGACCCATGGGGGCATAGGTTTAGTCCGGCGTGCTGACCTCTCTGTTAAGTATTTGGTCGGGATGCGACGTGTTGCTTAGCCGAGGCCGGGCATGACCCAGAAAAGTGTGTCCGGCCGGAGTTAAGCGAGCGTGGTGGGTAAGTTGGTGCACCCCTGCAGGGAAGAAAACATCTATCGATAGCCTGTCCTACGGTAAAGGACACTCGGAGTTGTATCCCGATCGGTACTACTAGAACTGATGACTTGAGATGAAATGGATAGTATGGCTCTGAGATTGCTTTCTCGCAGGGAGTCGAGAAAGGATCTCTGGCCGAAGTTGATGATACTACTACTACTTTACATTATGTTATTCTGCACTCTCCTAATGCTGCAAGACTGATGAAGATGATGAAGGTGCTAGTCTTCGACAGGACTAGGTTTTCCCCCTCTATTCTGGCATTTCTGCAACCCAGTCCACATATATACAGCCTCCTTTGAAAATGTTGCATATGTAGTGTAGATCCTTGCTTGCTGAGTACTTCGGATGAGTACTCACGTTTGCTTTACTTTCTTTTTCCCCCATATCCAATTGATGCCACCAGACGACGGAGCCCCTGAGTCAGATGCCCCAGTCGACGACCACTTCTACTACCTGCCCGGTGAGTACTACTACTACGAGGAGCCGACTGACGACCAGGAGTAGGATTCGGAGGGTCCAGGGCAGGAGGCCCACGCCTTTCGATCGTAGTATTTTATTTTGCCTCGCCTTCTAAAGGCTTATCTTCATTTCTGTAATATATCTGTACCCAGATATCTGATGCTTCCGCTGACACTTGTATGACATCGAGCTATGTATTCGAGCCCTCGAGGCCCTGGCTTGTAATATTAAGCTTGTATGACTTTATTTATGTTTTAGAGTTGTGTTGTGATATCTTCAAGTGAGTCCTAGGCTTGATCGTGTGCATTTGCATGTATGGTTAGTGCACGATTAAGCCGGGGTCGTCACAGGTTGGTATCAGAGCCAACTGCCTCTAGGAATCCCCCTATCCAATTCCTTGGCCGAAGTTGAGTCTAGTGGTCGAAAACTATTTTACTAACTTGGCTGTGTGGCTTACGGGCCCACGTCGCCAACTGAGTGGTATTAGGATCTTTTATTCCTCGTCTTTATTCTGGGTCTCTGATCTCTCTTCTATTCGGGTTAAAATTTTACTAACTTCAACATTAGGTTCTCGTAACCGCTTTCTCCCGGGAGCCCCTCATGCCAGATGATCGCTTGGTTCATCAGAAGACTCCGACGATACTCCTCGAAGTTCCCGAGACCCTGTGCCCACTGCCTTGCAGTTCCCGACCACCGATAAACTCCGACGAATAACTACTTACACTTATCGCACATATATTCATTCCATTTACTCTTTGGTTCCATCCGACATATTGAAATACTATCCGACATTTTGAGAATTCTCTGAACCTACTGCCTTGCAGTTCCTTTTCGTCTGAACATACTTATGAATAATTCCTCACATTTCCGGGGATCCATTCATCCCCAGGTGTTATTGTGTTTCACGAAATACTTCGTATTGCTATCCGGTCACCTGAAAATCCTTTGCAGCCTATTGCTCTCGAAATTCTTGCCTGCTTGCCTTATGGTTAATTCCATATGCCTAGTAATCCCTGTCAACATCCTTTACCAATTACCATTTTGAATCCCCTGAACCAATATGCTGCGAATATTCGCCATTATCAGTTGATTCCTAGAATTCGTCCTTCCGGCTCAGTCACCATTCCGGACATGAGCTGGTTCTCGGCCAATCAAGTATTGGTTGATTGTCCAACTAAGCATGTATAAATCACTCGTCCCTCTGCCCAGGTGAACTAATTGTCACTCCTGGCTTTGGAAATCGTGAACCCTCTGAATTTTCAAGTGCTTCCTTAATTCAATGTGCTTGCCTCCCGTCTTTTCTCGGAGGACTTTCAGGTGGAACCAGTTGTTTAAACCTTACCCCGTTAGTTCTCACGGATCACTTGATTCCTTTTGTGGACAATTATCCGACCGATTCTTTTCTATTCTAAGAACTTTATCGGTTCCTTCCCCGTTGACATTGCCTTTGGCACTGAAGCATTCTCTACTTCTTGCCATCTGTATATCCGCCCTGCTTGCATGGCACGGAGAGACAATGCATTCCTTCTCCATATTGACTTGGGACTGACTACTGACCAGGAAATGTCCCGTAAACATGGTTGGAGATCTCTGTAAGACGGAACGTTAAAGTTGTTCATCTAGTTCTATTCAACCTACTCATATTTGGACAAGGCTTTTGCTTCTGATCCTTCGTTTCTGAACCATAACTCCTTTGTACTTAAACGTCGGATTGTTCCGATGTTTCTATAATCTGATGCCATCACATTCTTTCTTCATCTGGTTAAGTACCGCTACTCACGTCAGATCCTTTGTCGTCTACCTGATTATTTGTTGGATTAATATCCGACGGTATCCTTCATTTTCATACATCTTATGAGCTCCTTCCTTGGTATTTAGTACCTCCGGTAAATTGTATCATCCGCCTTGACTTCGACACTCTGCTTTCGAACTCATATCCCTTGCTTTGGTTGCTGGTTGTATAGATTCGTAAAATGTCCCGATGGGTTGTATCTATGCTTCCGCCATCTGCGAGAACCCAGAAACTTCCACGAGTCATACTCTTCTGGTGCTTCACCGGATAAATTTTTAGCACTACAATTTCTTCGAAAGCGAGAAGTGAATGAAAGGTTATGCATTGAAGAAGTGGGAGTCGGCCTTGAACCTTTGCGTTCATGCCCATGGACACGATGCAGAACTTATCATGGAAGCTGCTCGAAAAAAATAAAAATAACAATCCCTTGT
This sequence comes from Thinopyrum elongatum, assembly GCA_011799875.1. Lineage (NCBI taxonomy): Eukaryota > Viridiplantae > Streptophyta > Magnoliopsida > Poales > Poaceae > Thinopyrum > Thinopyrum elongatum. The sequence goes on from CM022301.1 coordinate 337,890,543, forward strand.
TATAAATCCATCTTGTATTTTGCTTTGATCCCTTGCAATCATGGTTCCGACCATATTTCCTCCTTGATTACATTTCCCGGACAAGTTAAAAGCACTTGTCTTCTGCAAATCAATATGCCTGTCCAACCTCTATACTGAACTACCTCGAGTATTACCCCCTCTACTATCTCGAGGATATCATCCTATTGTACTAAGTCCTATGAATTTTCCGAAGGAGTGATACCTTTCCCTGTCTTAGTCACTCCACGGGTTCTGGGTTGTCGTCAACCGAGACCACCGAACAATGAATCGATTCCGCTCAGTGATTCAATACCCCTAGTACTTGTTGCTGGGAAATTTACTACTCCATCATGCCATCCCTAGCCTGATCGGCTATATCTTCATCACGCCAACTTTTAACTGTGCTACCTGGTCCTTAGGCCCGGAGCAACTTCCGACGACGAGCTAAGCTTACGTCGATCTTCCTCACCTTATCATTTCGCCCCAAACAACGAGCTTGATTTCGAGATTATGCCGAATCCGAAGTTCTCATAGCCTTTCACTTCATCCTTCCTTTTGCTTGATGTCATCGCTGACCGATTACATCTTCTCGAAACCTCTCGATAATTGTGTGGTGATCATCATCAACATTCCGAGCTCTTCAGGATATCAATTGAATTCATGGCTAGAAATACCATCCCTGCCCCTCGATGATTTGAGATATCATCGATGACATCCTTGACTTCCTGCCAACACAAACCTGGTCGTGTTTGGTTATTCCCTACGTCCCGAGATACCCTTCTAATTGTTTCTCGGTATCTCTTGAGATCTTCGAACCCAATCTTTACTTGACACCATAATCATTGCTGCCTCGAAGCATGACTGTGTTATTCCGAACTCCAGCATGAACATTGGAAGCACAATGCCAAATGTGTCTCGATCAATTATCCAAACACCGTTGTATGGGTAATATCATGATTCTTCCTTCGCCCCTCTGTCTAAATGAGTTGGAACTTGCTGTTCCATCATGTATGTCCTGTTCCACTTTTCCTAGGACAGAATATACTCCCAATACTTGTGTGAAAACACATTTTCCTTTCCATTGTTTTGTTTAACCTTTCTTGTGATCTCTATGATATAAGCAGAAATAATTCCCTGCTTATAAAACACCCCGGTCAACATCTCTGACAGTGAGATCCTGTTACTATTGTTGATGACATTCCGGTAACCCCCGATGGACGAGAACTTTACCTATTGGTCCGCCTTGTTCAACGAGCAGGAAAATGGTTCTCTTCGTCCCTCGCCCTTGGTACCGATGTTGCCACCGACATAACTGACAGGCTACCCTCTGGCATACCTTGTTGTCATGACCGGTAAGATGTCACCGTTCTCCCTACTTTGATCGACCCCCTCCCAGCTCCACATGATCGGAACCTGACTCTCCTGTAACATCCTTGATTCTGAAGCATCCTTTGCCCTTGACTTTGTGTGTTATCCTGAGCCACCCCTCAAGAGATGATCTACTCCCGTTACCCTGAACCCTTGTTCACACTTTGTTCAGGTATCGATCGAATGTCCATTCGATTAATACTTCTTATTGTACCCTCATACTTGCTGTCGACGTTTCCTAAGTTTCAACTCAAGAGTTACTTCTGCCACATTCCCTGTACTGTTCATCAGTTAATCGACCCTACGAGGGTCAGATCTCCCGAAGTTACCCTTTACTTCCCTACTTAAATCTCGGGACGAGATTTCTTGTAGTGGGGGAGATTTGTAACATTCCCAGCCTCACACCACAGTGATCACCCACAGATCATGCCAAGTCACCATGATTAACTATGCTTGATCAACATTGCAACATATCTCATTCCAATTCCAATTCAATTCCTAATTCAAATCACAAGTGCAAAATGAAGTTGCATCAAAGTTGCTGTAAAAATGTTCACCATCTAGCAAATAATCCAAAATAATTTGTTGATAATTAAAACAACATCACTCCTATGCAAAGTTGAGCAGTAGCAATTAATCCAGTGCAATCTCAGCATTTTAAAATACTAATTCATTTATGAAAATTCCAAATAAATTCCTTTGGCCTCCAAACTTCTTGGGGCAGTGTCTAAAATCACCAGGGATTTATTGGGACACCTCCCATATTTTTCCTAAGTGAACTAGTTGCTCTAATAATTCCTTTTCTCTCTCTGGTATTAAATAAAAGCTAAAACAGAAAAACAGAGAAATGAAAAAGGCCAAAGGCCACTTACCTGGCAACTGGGCTGCGCTGGCCCAGCCCATCTCCACCAACTCCTTCCCCGTGTCGTCGTCTCCATGGCCGCGCTCGCCGCACCGCTTGCCGTTCGCCACCGCGACGGGGAACAGGGGCGCGAGGGGATAAGGCCGCCCCGAGCCTTTCCCCCTGGCCGTCTCGAACCACTCCCCTGGCCTCCCTCCTCTCATTCCCTTCTCCCTCTCTCGCTTGGCTCCCTCTTCTCCCTCTGTGACCGAGCGCCGCCGTCGCCGCACGGCTCCATCACGGCGACCACCGCGACTCCCTCGTCCCTTCGACGAGCTCCTCTGCTCCGCTGTCGCCTTCTCCTTCTCCTCCGACCACTCGAGCAAGCCGAGGAGCTCCGCAAGCACCGAATCGAGCCGCCGCCTTCCTCTCTGTCTCCGATGCTCGCCGGCGACCTCGAGTTCCTCTGCAGCTACAAAGCCACCGAGGGCCATCTTGCGCCGCACGGTGAGCCTCCGCCTCTCCTCTGATCCCTCTAGTTGCTCAATTGCGAGCTAGATCGACGGTCCCGCACGGACCTGAACGCTGCCGCCGCCATTTGCTCGACGCCGGCGTGCGTACTGGCCACCCTCGCCCGAACCAACCCCGTAGATCGACGCGGTAGGGAGCGCTCGCTCGAATGCGTTCAAAAAAAACGCGCGGGGAACCGCACCGCAGCCGCGTGCCCGGATCCACCCGGAGCTCGTCGCTGCCGCCGTCGACGTTGAGCTCGCCTCCGACCACCTCCGCCCGTTCTGTCACCGTGAATGGAAGCGTGACTGAGTGCACGATCGAACGGCGTTGGAATCACGCGATTTGGTCCACCATAGACGATTTCCGAGCTCGCCGGAGCTCTCGGCCGTCTCCGGCGCTCGCCGGAGAGGATTCCGGCGCCAGCGCCCATGTGGCACGTGTGGGGCCCGCCCGTAGAGCTGGCCAGTGGGCCCGAGGGCCACCGTTGACTCGTTGACCGAGTCAACGTGGCTGACGTGGCAGCCACTTTCACTGACCAGTGGGCCCATCCAACTTAATTAAGCTGAATAATTTGTTTTAATTAAAACTTAATTAGTTTAACCTAATTAACCACTGACAGACCGGGCCCACTACTAATTAGCTTAGATTAGTTAAATCTAACACTGATTAACCCCTCAGAGGCTGACAGGTGGGTCCCGCAGGTCAGGTTTGACCTGGACCGGCGGGTTTGACTCGCTGACGTCATGATGACGTCAGGCTGACGAAATAATCCTTTTTCAGTTAATTTAAATAATTCCAGAAAATATTTAAAACTTCGAAAATTCATAACTTTTAAACCGTAGCTCGGATTGAAAAAGTTAAAACATGAAAATTGCTCAGAACGACGAGATGAGTCTGATCGTGCTGTCTGTTTCCATGTCGGAACCCCCTACGTAGGAGAACTCGTAACTCCGAGCCCGTTTTCGGTAGATGAATAGTGCACACACACCGGTTATTAAATCCCAGATTAATCCTAAAATAAATAAAGTGACTTAGATGCATTTCTAGGCAACCCTGCACTGCATCATAGCATAGCACGCACTGTGTTGCATCTGTTTGCATTATGTTTACCTGTTTCTTCCCCCTCTTCTCTCTCGGTAGACCCCGACGTTGACGTAGCTCCCGAGGCAGACGCATCTCCGGAGTACGACTACGTCCCCGACGACCCTGCCCTTGCCGTCGAGCAGACAGGCAAGCACCCCCATTTTTGAGCATTCCGATATCGCCCACTCTCTTCTCTCTTATGCTTGCATTAGAAGTTACTGCTGCTACTGTTGTCCTATATCTGCTGCATAGCCTGTTTACTTGTAACCTGCTGTTGATACTTTCCTGCTATCCTAAACTGCTTAGTATAGGATGGGTAGAGCCTTACCAGAGACCCACTTGTCCCGACTACCCCGCTGGACTCTCAGAAGACCCGAGCAACGGGATCGAAGATCAGACCCTGGCACCGCACGTCACTTCCCCTAAGATGCTCGACTCTACTGGGTTACTATCGAGTGCCGAGGGTGATACCTCGTCAGCACTTCTGATGATAACCTTGTAGGTTAGTTATTCGGTCATGGTAAGCGAGGGTGATTCCTCCTACACCACCCCCGATAACGACGTCATCGTGCAACTTCTCAAGTGTGGACCTCGAGGGTGATTCCTCATTCGTTCACCTTGACGATAGCATCGAGCGGGAATTCCATCGAGGGTGATTCCTCAGGGTTCCCCCTTGGTGTCAGACACACGGAGACTTGGTTACTATGACTGAACACTGAACCATGATACTATGATACTAAAGACGGGTCGGCCCTGAGGGGTACCCGCGCGAGCATGAATGCGAAGTGATGTGGAGTCGGGTTGACCTGAGAGGTGCCCGCGAGATAACTACGAGGCATGGCTGGGCATTCTTAGCCCTTGCCGCAAGTCCCCGAGACGGGGCGACGGGGTCACATCGATCATGAGTCCCTGCTCGTTTCCGTGCGCTCCTAAACCACTAAACGGTTTGGATATTTGATCCGAGGGGCCTCTGGCCTGATAGCACTAACCATCACGTGGGCATAGTATGGGCGTTCTGCGTCGTATACTTCAGCCGAAGCTTAATGGACGTCAGCGATTGAGCGGCGCGCGCCGAGTTGGACTGGTTACGCAACTGCGCTTGTATTAAGGGGTTGCTAGGTCTGCTCTCGGCCGTAAACGTAACATGCAGGAGTTCCCAGGGCGAAGGCCCAAGACCCCTGGGGGCATAGGTTTAGTCCGGCGTGCTGACCTCTCTGTTAAGTATTTGGTCGGGTTGCGGCGTGTTGCTTAGCCGAGGCCGGGCATGACCCAGAAAAGTGTGTCCGGCCGGAGTTAAGCGAGTGTGGTGGGTAAGTTGGTGCACCCCTGCAGTGAAGAAAACATCTATCGATAGCCTGTCCTACGGTAACGGACACTCGGAGTTGTATCCCGATCGGTACTACTAGAACTGATGACTTGAAATGAAATGGATAGTATGGCTCTGGGATTGCTTTCTCGCAGGGAGTCGAGGAAGGATCTCTGGCCGAGGTTGATGATACTACTACTACTTTACATTATGTTATTCTGCACTCTCCTAATGCTGCAAGACTGATGAAGATGATGAAGATGCTAGTCTTCGATAGGACTAGGTTTTCCCCCTCTATTCTGGCATTTCTGCAGCCCAATCCACATATATACAGCCTCCTTTGAAAATGTTGCATATGTAGTGTAGATCCTTGCTTGCTGAGTACTTCGGATGAGTACTCACGTTTGCTTTACTTTCTTTTTCCCCCATATCCAATTGATGCCACCAGACGACGGAGCCCCTGAGTCAGATGCCCCAGTCGACGACCACTTCTACTACCCGCCCGGCGAGTACTACTACTACGAGGAGCCGACTGACGACCAGGAGTAGGATTCGGAGGGTCCAGGGCAGGAGGCCCACGCCTTTCGATCGTAGTATTTTATTTTGCCCCGCCTTCTAAAGGCTTATCTTCATTTCTGTAATATATCTGTACCCAGATATCTGATGCTTCCGCTGACACTTGTATGCCATCGAGCTATGTATTCGAGCCCTCAAGGCCCTGGCTTGTAATATTAAGCTTGTATGACTTTATTTATGTTTTAGAGTTGTGTTGTGATATCTTCAAGTGAGTCCTAGGCTTGATCGTGTGCAGTTGCGTGTATGGTTAGTGCACGATTAAGCCAGGGTCATCACAAAGCACTTCGCGAAGAAGTTCAAGAGAGGGTTTATCAAGCACGGTTGCACCGACAAGTTCCTCAAGTTCCTCCTCAAGCTCGACAAGCTCCTCCACAAGCTCGACAAGAACCTCAAGTTCAACAAGAGCAACAAGACAATGGAAATCCTCCACGACAAGAGCAAGTTGAGGGAAACAATCCTCCTCATCAAGGACATCATCATCCCCGACCCCAACACAATGAAGAGCAACACTACGGCAAGCTCAAGTTCACCATGCCCAAGTTCAACGGAAGCAATGATCCCGAAGAGTACCTTTCATGGGCATTGAAGGTCGACAAGATCTTTCATTTGCACAACTATGAGGAAGAGAAGAAGATCGCTATGGCATCCCATGAGTTCCAAGACTACGTCCTCATATGGTGGGAACAAGTCATTGAGCGTCGTGAGGCAAGAGGTGAACCACCAATCACCACTTGGGCGCAAATGAAGGATGTCATGAGAGCACGTTTCGTGCCCACCTACTACAACCGCGACCTCTTCAAGAAACTCCAACTCCTCAAGCAAGGAACCAAGAGCGTTGAAGAGTACTACAAGGAAATGGAGATTGCCATGATACGAGCCAATGTCACGGAAGATGATAAGCAAACTATGGCACGTTTCTTGAATGGACTCTATCATCCTATCAAGAAGATCGCTGACTTCCAACCATACTCAAACCTCATTGAACTAGTACATCAAGCTACCAAGGCGGAACGTCAAGTGCAAGATGACTTCAAGTATGCCAAGTTCTCATCCAAGTCCTATGGTTTCTCCAACACCCAAGCTTCAACGACGACAACACCGTCTACCTCAACCAAGCCTTCTACAAGCAACGGCGACAAGTCCAATTACAAGAAAACTTCGACAACTTCAAGCCGTCCTCCTACTACAAGCAACTTCAAGCCATGAGCTTCATCATCATCTACTCCAACCGATGAGACCATCAAGACAAGTTCACTCAAGTGTTTCACATGCGGCGGCCGAGGCCACAAGTCCTTCGAATGTACCAACAAACGCACCATGATCTTCAACGACGATGGTACATACGACTCAATGAGTGAAGGCAAAATGGAAGCCCTTGAGCAAGTGGCCATGCACCGGCAAGTGAACGACGATGAAGATGACCAAGTCTTTTGTGACGAAGATCCGAGCCCCGCTCTTGTTGTCTCTAAGGTCTTGACTCTTCAACATCAACAAGAAGAAGACCAACGATGCCATATCTTCCACACCAAGGCCGGCATCAATGGACGATCCGTGAAGGTCATCATCGATGGAGGAAGTTGTCATAACTTGGCAAGTGAAGAACTATGCTCCAAGCTCCAATTAGTCAAGATGAAGCACCCGTATCCTTACAAGGTTCAATGGCTAAGTGACTCCGGCACTATCCAAGTTGAGCATATGGTGCAAGTTTCCTTCAAGACCGGAGCTTACGAAGACACTTTGGAATGTGATGTCGTTCCGATGTCCGTTTGCCACCTCCTCCTTGGACGGCCATGGCAATTTGACCGAGGTGTCATCCACAATGGGCGGACGAATCACTATAGCTTCAAGATGAAAGGGAAGGAGTACGTGCTACGACCTATGTCTCCAAGTCAAGTGATCGCCGACAAACAAACCACCCATCGTGGAGAGAATAGTGAGAGAGCGAACCACCATAAAGAGAGTGAGCGCCACAAGCCCAAATCGAGTGCCTCCACAATGACCGACAAAAAAACCTAGTCCTATTTGCCACCAAAAGTGAGATGAGAGAAGTGTGTGAGAACCCATCAAGTGTTATGCACTATGTCCTTTTGTGCAAGGATGAGGCACCCAAAACTAACAACTCTCACAATCTACCTTTAGTGTTATCTTCTCTATTGCAGGAATTTCAAGATGTTTTCCCCGACGAGCTATCTCCGGGTCTACCTCCTCTATGAGGCATCGAACACCGCATCGACCTCATCCCCGGAGCACCCCTTCCTAACAAGGCTCCCTACCGCGTCAACCCCGAGGAAACCAAGGAGATTCAATGGCAAGTACAACAACTCATCGACAACGGCCATGTACGTGAAAGCTTGAGCCCATGTGCCGTCCCGGTAATCCTTGTTCCCAAGAAAGATGGTACATTTCGCATGTGTTCCGATTGTCGTCCTATCAATGCTATTACCGTGCGTTATCGTTACCCTATCCCACGCCTAGATAATATGCTAGATGAGCTTAGCGGAGCCACCATTTTCTCTAAAATTGATCTTAAGAGTGGCTACTATCAAATACGCATCCAAGAAGGTGATGAATGGAAAACCGCATTTAAGACCAAATTTGGCTTATATGAATGGCTTGTTATGCCAATGGGTTTATCAGAAGCACCCGGTACTTTCATGAGAGTCATGCATTTTGTTCTTCGACCCTATATTGGCGTATTTGTTGTGGTCTATTTTGACGATATTCTTGTGTTTAGCAAATCACTCAAAGATCATGTCACCCATCTTAGAACCGTGTTGCAAACCCTTAGGAAAGAGCGCCTTTATGCTAATATGGACAAATGCCTTTTTCGGTGTTGATAAGCTTGTTTTCTTGGGTTTCGTTGTGTCTTCTAAGGGTGTTCATGTAGATGAATCTAAGATCAATGCTATTAAAACTTGGCCCCAACCAACCAACTTGCAACAAGTGCGTAGTTTTCTTGATTTAGCCGATTTCTATCGTAGATTCGTGAAGGATTTTAGCACCATTGCTTCACCTTTACATGCTTTGAGTAAGAAAATGCACCTTTTGTTTGGGGACCATCCCAAGATACCGCATTCAATGAGCTAAAGAATTTGCTTACACATGCTCCTTTGCTTGCTTTACCAAACTTTGATAAACCCTTTGAGATTCATTGCGATGCTAGTGGTTATGGCATAGGAGGTGTGTTAATGCAAGAAAAGCGCCCCATCGCTTTCTTTAGTGAAAAACTCTCCGGAGCGCAACTCAATTATCCCATATATGACAAAGAGCTATATGCTTTAGTTAGAGTCTTGCATGTTTGGGAACATTATCTCCGCCCTCATGAGTTCATTCTTCACACCGATCATGAAACACTTAAGTATCTTAAGGGTCAAACTAAGTTGAACAAGCGTCATGCTAAGTGGAGTGAATTCATCGAATCATTTCCTTATGTCATCAAGTATATTAAAGGTAAGGAAAATGTTGTGGCGGATGCTCTTTCCCATAGATGCATGCTTGTTACCCAACTTGAATTGAATGTCATTGGTTTTGAGCACATAAAAGACTTGTATGTGCATGATCCTACTTTTGCTATCCCTTATGCCAAATGTTTGACGCATACGTCTTGGGAACGCTATTACATAAAAGATAATTATCTTATGAGAGCTAACAAATTGTGTATCCCCGAGTCTTCCCTTAGTTTCCTCCTTTTGCAAGAATCTCATGGAGGAGGGCTAATGGGACACTTTGGACGCGACAAGACATTCGCCATGCTCTCCAAGAACTATTTTTGGCCCAAGATGTTCCGCGACGTTTCACGCTTCACCAACCGGTGCTCTACATGCCGCAAAGCTAAGTCTAAAGCTCAATCCCATGGTCTATATATGCCACTTCCTATTTCGTACCACCCATGAGAAGATATTAGCATGGATTTTGTGCTTGGTTTGCCTAGAACAAAAAATGGAAAGGATTCCGTGTTTGTTGTTGTGGACCGATTCTCTAAAATGGCACATTTTATACCATGCAACAAGATAGACGATGCTTCACATGTTGCAAATCTTTTTTGTAGGGAAATCTTATGCCTACATGGAGTACCAAAGACGATTGTCTTGGACCGTGACGTCAAGTTCTTGAGCTATTTCTGGAAGACTTTATGCGCCAAGCTCGGAATCAAGCTCTTGTTCTCTTCGGCATACCATCCTCTAACTGACGGCCAAACGGAGGTGACGAACCGCACGCTCTCCACACTAATACGCGTGTTGATCAAGCGGAACATCAAGGAGTGGGAGGAGTGCCTACCCATCGCCGAGTACGCCTACAACCGCGCAAGACATTCGACTACCGGCAAGTCCCCCTTCGAGGTCGTCTACGGTTTTAACCCGTTGTCACCATTGGAAATTCTTCCTCTACCACTACAAGAGCGCATCAACATGGACGCGAGTAACCGAGTGAGCTACCTCAAGAAGATGCATGAAGATACAAGGCACACCATCGAGCGCCACGTACAATGACTCGCGACCAAGCTCAACGTCAACAAGCAACCCACGGTATTCAACATTGGAGATCTTGTGTGGCTACACCTTCGCAAGGACCGCTTCCCCAACGAACGCAAGTCCAAACTTCTACCACGAGCCGATGGACCCTTCAAGGTGCTTGAACGCTACAACAACAACGCCTACAAGATCGACATCCCACATGACAAGTACACCGTGAGCGACATCTTCAACATCAAAGATCTCTCTCCCTACCATGGTGATGAGGATTTCGATCCGAGGTCGGATCTTTCCCAAGGGGGGGGAGATGATGCGGAGCATCCTTCGGTCATCCCCATGGACCTACCACCGTCTCACCAAGTGCCGAGAGGACCTATGACACGAGCACGAGCTAGAGCTCTCGAGACTGAGGTGACTTCTTTCCTTAGTGATATTATATTTGATCCACTCGAGACATGGCTACTACCTAAGTCCGGAATGTTGTGCATGATCAGGTACCAAGAAGGCCCTCCTGAAGATGGACGTGAAGACGGACAAGTCCCCGAGTTCATGGAAGAAGAGAAACGACGGAAGGATCTGAAGAGGTCTCCAGGACCCGGACATCCGGCCCCAAGCCCCGGACATCCGGCCCCTCGAGCATCTACTACAGCAGCAGCTCAGCCGACCAGCTACAGGTCCCGGACATCCGGCCAGGCCCCGGACATCCGGCCCGACAAGCCCGGAAATTCGGCGCCTCCACCGGACATCCGGCACCCCGTCACCGAACCTCCAGAAGCCACCCTCGTCAGCCCGGACATCCGGCCAGAGGCCTGGACATCCGGCCCGACGCGAGCTGTCGGACATCCGGCCCCTGGCCCGGACATCCGGCTCGCGCCTACCCAGCAAGCCAAAGCACCAGCCCAGACATCCGGCCTGAGCGCCCGGACATCCGACGACTCGTGAAGGCCCGGACATCCGGCCCGTCGCCCGGACATCCGGCTTCCCCTGTCTGCGCACAGTGTAAAGGGCCGATGCCCATGTACCCCTTCGCCCACCTAGACTATATATACTCCTCCTCCTCCCTCTTTCTAGGGTTAGCATTGTGATAGCTCATTTAGAGATAGAGCTTTGCTCATCCATCCGGATCTACTCCACCGAGAGAGACCGCGGCCTCTACGGAGAAGATCCATCTTGGATTCAAGACCCCTAACGGGAAGATCCGTCTAGGATATCTTCAAGACCTCCTCACGGAGATGAACTAGTTACCGTTTGTATCGTCCTTTGTTGGATTTGGATCGTATATCTCTTTGTATTTCAAGGATCTAGCACATGTGTAATCGAATCTTGTTGGTTTGAGTGATTCTCTCGTGTTTCCCCTCGTGTTCTTCGTGTTCTTCGTAGGATCCGCTCCAATCGTGAAAGATCGGCCCGAGGGTATCCACCCTACATCACATTTGTTTCAGTAGGCAACAGAGAGCGGCGCGGCGGCGGTTCTCTCCTCTCCCCCCCTCAACCCCCTCTCCAAAATCCTTCCGATCTGAAGAATTTGTTTGTTGATTTCTTCCTCAATCCCTCTTACAAGGTAATCTCCTTCGATCCCCTTCTTTTTATCCGAAAAATCATTCCCATTTTTCAGATTTGTGCAAGTTTGAGTGGAACCCTTGATTTTCTTGGATTCAAAATTTATATGAAAAATTGAAATAGTGTGGTGTGATTTAGGATTTGTAATCATTGTGGAACCCTAGTGTTATTGATTTGTATTGTAAATCATGCTTCCATAATGGAACCCTAGATTGTTGAGATGAATACATATGATTGTTGAGATTTGTTGTCGGGGTATTCTCGCGTCAGTCGCCAGGGGGTACCGCGAGGCGACAGATGCCACGGGGTGGCTTGAGGTGAGGGCAAGACTGCCGTGGAATATCCGGGACGGGTATTGCGCAATAGCACGGGGTGGTTTACCCAGGTTCGGGGCTTTCCGGAGAGATAATACCCCTACTCCTGCATGTCTGTATATATGTGGTATATCTGCAGTACAGAGTGCTCCTAGAGCTGTATTTGAGATCAGTGCCATGGGCACCTGATCTCGTAAATATGCGTATGACCATAAGTGCCAAGAGCACTAGTAGTAGTGTAGCATGTATGCATGCGTGAGTGGCATTGTGGCCGTGGGAGTCCATCCCCCTGGATGGATGGATGCGTGCCCATATATATAGGCTTGGGGTAACTTACTTCCTAAGCTAGGTAGTGGCATGGGCACGTCGTGGTGCATGTCGGCTTGTCCCCTGGGTCACTTTATAAACAGTGCCCAGGTACAAGTGACACTATACATGATGACCTGGGGTGACGCGCGTACAGTGCTCCACGATTGCTCAGCAGTGCACGGGTATGGCCGTCTCGTCCGTGTTGGGTCGGATGTGATGTCGCTGTTGACTCCGCGTAGCAGGCCGGCTGGAGCAGCCGGACGGGGAGCCAGCCGGGCAGCCGGGTGGCGAGCCGGCCGAGGCAGTCGGACAGGGAGCCGTCTGGAGCGGCCGGAGCAGTCGGACTGAGGGGCGTTGGCCGCCCTGATGTCTTGAAATGTTGGTTCGCCGTCTTTGGGGTACCCATGGTCAATCCTCCGACAGTAGCCTCCGAGCCTCCGGGCAACTTGGCAAAGTTGGGCGGAGGTTTTTTAGCAGGCGTTGATGTAGAAGATGTCGATGACGGCCGGCTGCGGACCGCAGCCGGCGCGGCTTGCTTTCGGCGGGGGCGCGCAAGCGCACCCGCTGGGTGTCGCCTCCGAGCCTCTGGGCAACTTGGAAAAGTTGGGCGGAGGGTTTTCGCGGTTGTTGGTGAAGACGATGGCGTCGAGGGGGCGGTTGCAGCCGGCGGTGGGCGTGCAACAAACGCGGCATGTTCCGAGCGGGGGCGCACAAGCGCACCCGCTGGGTGTAGCCTCCGAGCCTCCGGGCAACTTGAAAAAGTTGGGCGGAGGGTCTTGAAATTGATGATGAAGCCGACGGCGATGTCGAGGGTGCCGGGCGCGGACACGGAGTTCGCCGGCTGATGGGCGCGAGGCCCTGCCGGGCGCGGATGCGGGGTCCGTCGGCTGACGGGCGCAGGGCCCTGCCAGGCACGGACGCGGGATCCGCCGGCTGATGCTGTCGGGCGCGGACGCGGGGTCCGCCGACTGAAGCTGTCTGGCGCGGACGCGGGGTCTGCTGACTGAAGCTGTCGGTCGCGGATGCGGGGTCCGCCGACTGATGTCGTCGGGCGCGGACGCGGGGTCTACCGACTGATGCTGTCGGGCGCGGACGCGGGGTCCGTCGACTGATGCTGTCGGGCACGGACGCAGGGTCCGCCGACTGATGTTGTCGATGACAGCTGGTTGCGGGCTGCAGCCGGCGCGGCTTGCTTCCAGTGGGGGCGCGCCAGCGCACCCACTGGGTGTAGCCTCCAAGCCTCCGGGCGAGGAGGGGGGTTCCCCACGGAAATGATCATACAAAAGACAAAGTTAGTCTGCGCAGATATGTCAAATGTTTGCTTTTAGCATTGCAAGTTTTATGCGGAGGGTGCCGACTCGGTTTCGTCCGAGCCCCCTTCAATCTTTTTCATGTTCCCTCCACTCTTTGGCTTGTGCTCTCGCTAGCCGGACAACCGCGTGACGGTCTGTGGCTGAGAGTGGGGCCGCGGAACGAAGCGCACAGTACTCAGACTCTGGGAGCAGATTCGACCGAGCAGATACTCATAAAGCAAACGGCCGGGTCGCCCGAACCGTTTTCTCCCCAGACGTTTTTCGCGTGGGTGGCCTCCAGCGTTTGCTCTTGCTAGCCGGACAGCCGCGCTGCGGTCTTTAGCTGAGACGAAGAGTGAGCCTTCGGTACCGTGCACGCTACTAAGCCGTCTGCGGGAACGAACGTCTCAGGCCAATCGACCAGCCTCCGGGCCAACACTGGCTGGCGCCGGGGTGAACAGTAGTGCAACTGTAATAAGGCGGAGGTGGTCCCCGAGTGTCGCTCGGGGTTATCCGTGTTTGCGTGGTGCAAAATTATGCGGGTGAGGAGCTCACATTGCTTTGACGCGGACGAGACGGAGGTTGCCGAAGACAGCCGGCGCGGCTCGACGCTTGCGGAGCGCGCTGGCGCACCCGCCGGGTGTAGCCTTCGAGCCTTCGGGTGCTCGAAGGGGGTCCAGCCGGTCGAGCCCGACCGGCCAGGCGGTGGAGCGGGACGCGGCCGAGCCGGCTTGGCACAGCCGGCCGTGTGGTGATGCGGACAGAGCAGGTCGCGGCTGACCATCAGAGTGGTGAAGCAGACGGACAGGACAGCCGGACATTTTTTTTAACGACCCAGCAGCCGGACTCTCTTTACTTTCAGTCCAGCCGGGTGGGCAGCCGGCGATATTTTTCCAGCCGGCCCATGCGTTCACCCAGCCGGCCTCTCTCTTTCTTTCTTTTATCAGCCGGCTGGCCAGCCGGCCCCTTCGCCTCGGGCACCCGGCCGCAGCAGGCGGCTGAAGCGGGGTGCAGTCTGCGCGGGAAGGCGGATGCGGAGCCGGCGAGGCGAGGTGGCGAGCGGGTGCCGGCCGGAATAGAGGAGAGGTCGAGGCAAGCAGGGGAGCCATCCCGCGCGGGCGGGCCCGGCGCGCAACCGGCAGGCGAGCACCCGGCGGGAGGGGCGCGAGGGCGGCCGGACGGGCCGCAGGCGCGGGCGGGAGTCGACGCGGGCTCGGGGAGGCGGCAGCCGGTGGCCGGGGAGGCCGGCTGCAGGGCGCGCGCGAAGATGGCGGGAGGCCGGAGCGCAGCCGGGTGGAAGCGGAGGACGCCGGGCGCGCGGGAGCCGGAGCCGGCGAGGCCGGGCTGGCGACGCAGGCGCGGGGGCGCGCGAGGCGGAGCGGGGGCGGAGCCGGCTGGAACGGCGAGGCGGCGAGCGGGGCGCGGCCGCGGCGGTGCGGGCGTTGCGTCGTGGAGGAGGCCGGCTAGGTCGCGGACGGAGCCGGCCCAGCGCGGGCTGCATCGCGCGGAGGCCGCGGGGGCGGAGCCGGGAGCCGGTCAGCGTGGTCGAGGCAGCGGGGAGCCGGCGCTGCAACGGCCGGGCGTGCGGGGGCGGCAGCCGGACGCGGCGGCGAGACAACGGCGGAGCGGCGAGCCGGCGGGCGTAGGAGCCACGGGGTGGAGTTGCGCCTGGGGCCGCCGGCGTGCGGCGGCGTGCGGTGCCGCACGGCGACGAGGGCCTCGCGGGTCACAGGGACTTTTTGTATCTTATCTTCTGTATGCGCTAGTGCCTAAGAGAGGAACCAGAGAGAGGGGTCGAGTGGAAGGTGGACAGCAGCCATGAGCATTCAGCTACGGCCCGGAGCGGAGGTGCTGACCATGGGGATCGAGGGCGTGGTTGAATTTGGCCCAAAATGGAGGATTTTTGCACAAGGGCTTGCAGCCTTCATGCGTGTTCTTGAGCGAGAGGAGAGTATACGAGCAGTGTCTAGCGCGTATCTGGGAATTGTATGGCCATTAGCTGACCATTATCTGAGAAGTGTATGGGGATTATCTGGGTAGCGCACAGGCAACGCCTGGCTTGCTGGCTAGCGTATGAAGGAGTGACCGCGCGCTCCGGCCGGAGCTAGACGCAGCGCGGAGAGGGGCGGACGCGCGGCCATGGGCGGAGCGGCCGAGCGAAGCGAGGCGGCACGGCCTGCGCGGACGAACGGCCGGCGCCGCAGTGGTAGTGACAAAGAGGCCGAGGCCAACGACGACGATGCGCCGTCCCGCGCGGTCGCTCCGGGGGCGGGTCGATGTCGAGCCCCCGAGCGCCACCGGAGAGACGAAGACGACGCCGCGGTGATGATGACGAGAAGGGTCCCGCCCGGACCACGATTCCAGCGGCAGCTTGCCCCACGGTGGGCGCCAACTGTCGGGGTATTCTCGCGTCAGTCGCCAGGGGGTACCGCGAGACGACAGATGCCACGGGGTGGCTTGAGGTGAGGGCAAGACTGCCGTGGAATATCCGGGACGGGTATTGCGCAATAGCACGCGGTGGTTTACCCAGGTTCAGGGCTCTCCGGAGAGATAATACCCCTACTCCTGCATGTCTGTATATACATGGTATATCTGCAGTACGTAGTGCTCCTAGAGCTGTATCTGAGATCAGTGCCATGGGCACCTGATCTCGTAAATATGTGTATGAGCATAAGTGCGAAGAGCACTAGTAGTAGTGTAGCATGTATGCATGCGTGAGTGGCATTGTGGCCGTGGGAGTCCATCCCCCTGGATGGATGGATGCGTGCCCATATATATAGGCTTGGGGTAGCTTACTTTCTAAGTTAGGTAGTGGCATGGGCACGTCGTGGTGCATGTCGGCTTGTCCCCTGGGTCACTTTATAAACAGTGCCCAGGTACAAGTGACACTATACATGATGACTTGGGGTGACGTGCGTACAGTGCTTCACTATTGCTCAGCAGTGCATGGGTACGACCGTCTCGTCCGTGTCGGGTCGGATGTGATGTCGCTGTTGACTCCGCGTAGCAGGCCGGCTAGAGCAGCCGGACGGGGAGCCAGCCGGGCAGCCGGGTGGCGAGCCGGCCGGGGCAGTCGGACAGGGGGCCGTCTGGAGCGGCCGGAGCAGTCGGACTGAGGGGCGTTGGCCGCCCCGATGTCTTGAAATGTTGTTTCGCCGTCTTTGGGGTACCCGTGGTCAATCCCTCCGACATTTGTATTGTAAATCATGCTTCCACTGTATATATCTTAGATGAGTATTTAAATTCCTTTTAGTACCTATGTATGATTGTTGAAATGAATACATATGAAATAACGCTCGCATAGTAAATAATGCATAGGACGTGTTTTAGTTTGCTCATATTTGGTTATAAGCCGAAACCGTGCTCACATATGAAATAATGCTCATATATGTCTATTGCTTGAAATATGTAGGATGGTGTGGCTTCTCGATGATTACTATAACGTTGAACACGGGGCCTACTTCTTGTTGGAGAAGATGGTAATAAGCATACTAGTTGGTAGTTTGTAATTTGTGTTTATTCAAATAGACATGCCATAATACTCTGACTTGTATGTTTGCAGAAGCTTTTACCCCTGAAGATTCGGTCTCACGGGGCTTTGTCGAGTGTCATGCCGTACGATGAGCGGTACACACCGTACATCAAGATGACATGACTCCTCCCATTCATTCAGCTTGTCAGCCGGTCGATGCCAAACCTGAACGTTGTGGCAATCACCACACTTACGGATCGGTGGAGGCCGGAGACGCATAGTTTCCGCCTCCGGACCGGGGAGATGACCGTGACACTTCAGGATGTTTTCATGATCCTTGCACTTCCTATCAAGGGGAAGCCTTTGTGTATGAGCACCGATTCTGAGGGGTGGCGCCAGCAGATGGAGGCCCTTATTGGTATGGCTCCTTCAGAGGTGCCAGCGGATGGAGACAAGAGTAAAGAAAGAGTCGCAGTCGGCGCTCCTTACACGTGGATCGTAGCGAACTTTGCGCATTGCCCTGAGGATTGGGATAAACATCATAAAAAGTGTCACCATATCTGAGCTATGTGTGGAGGAAGCTATCGCTAGGGCAGGATCCCAGCTACACAAATATTGCCCACTTGCATTCAACAACTACCTTCGATGGCTTCTTAAGAGTACTCGTATGGAGATATGCCCACAATCTGCTTATCCATTTCAATTGAGTACTTTAGAAAGTACGCATTCATCTTATCGAATGTGTATTGAACTATTGCCATCATGGGCAATGCACGTACACCTTGAGCACCCTATTGAAACATTCTGCCATGTTGGTCATTTGACCGTACCTCTGGCCATCTTCATCAAAAGCCCGTGCCCACTTAATCCTTTCTTGAATGTTCCTATTGAGAAAGTCAAGACCCCCGGTATCGAGTTTTTTGTGTGCGAGCAATTGGTTGTACAAGTATGTGAAACGTCGATTGGAGAAAGCGAGATAACAATCTTGAAGATCGTCGGCCAAATCCTTAATCCCACATTCCATATAGAAGTTTGAACAAAAATGCCTCATGCACCATCGATGGTGCAACAGAGCATGCCCGGGAATGTCATTGTCCACAGCATTAAGAATTCCTGGATGGCGATCCGATATGACACAAATTTCCCTTTGAGCCGGTCATACCTTGGTTCTCAAAAGACGCAAGAACCACTCCCAGTTATCATTGTTCTCCACCTCAACCAAAGCAAAAGCCAAAGGCACCAACCGGTTATTGGCATCATTCCCTATTGCAACCAAGAGAGTGTCCTTGTATTGTCCGGTCAAGAACGTGCCATCAACGGAGATGACCGGCTGACAGTGTTCGAAAGCCCTCACATTGCTTGAACGCCCAAAATGCACGGTGAAATACTCAGACAGTCCTTCCCTTGTGAATCATTGTTTTGTGCCCATAAGGCTCGACCACATGAACCATGCCCGGGGTAGTGGCGGCCATAGCTCCCAACAACCTAGGGAGTCGGTTGTATGCTTCCTCCCAATCACTATACAACATCTTGAATGCGGCTTGCTTCACCTTCCATGCCTTCCCGTATTTGACCTTGTAGTGAAAGATGGCTTTGACAAGGTCCATGATGCTCTTAATGCTCATTGTTGGAAGTGAGGAGGTGGAGTTGGAAAGCCTGTAAGCGATGAACTCCGAGGTGAGTTGTTTGTGGTCTTGGGATACAACCTTGCCATCTACCTTCTTGCCTCGACACATGTGAGTTGGTACACAACTCACTATGTGCTAATTGGCCCCTCCTTCCCATGGTCTTGCACGCACAATCCATGGACATCCGTCCTCCTCACATGCACCCGTGTAACGCACCTTGAAGTCCAAGTGAACCACCTTGTGTGGACGATAATGCGTAACCGAGAAGTTGTCGAGCCACACCTTCAATTCCAAGAAGGTTTCGAACTTCGACTCGGGAGAAATCCCGTTCTTGTCGTGTTCCAAATCCCGGTGAGAAGTTGGCCTAACTCCAAGAAATATACCCTTGCCACCGTCAACCATGGCTTCATCCACGAGACTAACATCCTTGAACAATGGTATTCGATGATCCCTCCGTAATACCTTGACGAAAGATTCGGGCTCCTTCGCCGTGAACCCCTCCTCATCAACTTCTTCATCAGGACCTTCATCATCCAACTCCGATGCATAGCCACGGGAATACGGGATGGAATGGTCCATTGTCTCTTGCACATAATATTTGGACAAATCACCCACATTGTTGTCATGGAGATCAACATCATTCTATCACCCTCATACTCATCATTCTCCTCTTGCAATGCTTCATTTTGGTTGTTTGAAATCGGGCCCAATGTTGAACTCACTTGTTGGGTCAAAATAGGTTCACTCATTTCATCTTGGTTCATGGCTGGAGGACTCCTAGCACCCAACGGGGAGGCATACTGGTTCAAGTCCAAGTGCAAACTAGCCTCAACCTTCTTGCTAGCAAATAACTCAAAAGTCTTCACTACTGCAGGATGTTGCTAACACGACACTACGATCAGAGACCCTTTGACGAAACTTTGTGCGATGCATTAATCACAAACGGTGATTTAAAAAACCCGTCAAAAAAGATGCAAAATGTTTGCGATGATGGATACATCAAACACGGTTCAGATTTTAGTTATGTGTGCGATGCTGGGCATACGGTTGATCCATACGAACTATTTGTGATTAGACAGAACAACAGAAACGGGCAGCCATATCAATGTGTGTGCGATATACGGCATAAAGTTCCCTCCGATGAACTGTTTGCTATTAGGGAAAGCAACAGAAACGGTCAGCCAGATCAAGGTGTGTGTGATATACGGCATACGGTTCACTCGAATGAACTGTTTTCGATTAGGAAAGAGAACAAAAACGGTTCAACTTAACAAGATGTGTGTGATACGCGGTAAACAAGTCTGTAATCGGAAATGTGTGAGAATACCGATAACAACATAGATGATTTCTGTTAACAAGCCGTGTGTGTTGTGAGCAAATGATTGCTGGTATACAATTGTCAGTGATTGATGAAATCATCACCGACGGGTTCCATTGTTTAGTCCGTGTGTGATGTGATTTGCTCTGTCCGCACAACATCTACGCTCTGTCTACAGAGCATCAACATATATTCTTAAAAAGACAGCATTGCAAAACCAAATTAAGCATACAATTACACAAGTGACTACACACATAATATTTCCACACACCAAAGTAAGCAATTACATGCATACTAAACTAAGAGAAACGAGCATCTAATCATCTACTTCTTGTTGCGACGACGCTTGCCATTACTCTGCTTCCAGCTGGATCCCTAGCCGTTTTGGGGAAGGAGGTACTTCCTCATGTCAATGATCCGCCTATACATCTCGTAGCTCATGTACGCCTCCTTGGCCGCGTACACGATGTGAGCTTTGTTGAGTTTCTCCATCCAGGCCGAGTGCCAGGCACGCTTGTCCTTGTTGCAGGAATCCTTCATGTCTCTATAGTAGGGATCGATGATGGCCTCGGCGAGGTGAACCAGTGAGTCCTTCTCATGCTCGTTGCTGCCCCAGATCTTGTATTGGCCCTGGATGTCGACAAGATTCTGGCAGGCGATGCCCGAATTCTTGAGCACCTTTACATCGTTGGTGATGTCCACCGTAGCGAACATGTAGTTGGGGCTGTTGACAAACCTGACGAAACGCTCGCAAGGCCTTGTGGCCAGGCAGTAGTGGTAGACGAGGACGTGATCGCGCATGCACATCTGGGCGACGGCGACCTTGGGACGAGACCCGGCACTAGCGCGGGTGTACTCGAGGTCGAACCCGACCACCTTGTACTTCTCCTCAGCAAGCAACAACTCCATGATGTGGATGGAGTGCTACACCCAGACCGGGTTGTTGGTGTACACCACCGAGAGCTCCGTGAACCTTCTATGGGTGTCCACCACGGCATGCATGGTGAACTGTTGCTCGTCGTCGGCAGCCGCTCGGAGCGCCATTGGAGCCGCGCAGGATACCCTCTAAGAATTTGTCGTGGTGGGTGTGCTTCTTGCAATGGTGGGGCACGATCGAAAGGTTGAAGAGACACAAGGGTTAAATGGCCGCTGTAATAAATGGGGGCCGGCCGGCCTGTAATCGTCATGTCCTGTCACCGCGTTCATAGCGGAGGATTCCAGTGCACGCTTGACAACACCGCACCCCACGCGTTTCGTTCGACCACACATGGGCTCGAAGAGGCGCCAAATGTATCGTCAGTGAGCCTGTTCCCGCGCTACCGCGCAGTTTACCACGCAACCTTCCTGCCCGGCTAGTTTGGCCACGCGTCGGCTAGAAGAGGGACAAATCATGGGCGTTTATTGGCAAAAAGCTTTGTAAAAACGAAGTGTGTGGAATGACTTCGGTCATAAGTTTACCCGTGGGTGATGAGGTCAAAGTTACACAGAAGGGTGATAATGGACACTCGAGTGCGATAATTAATTCTGCGCTCTACACGGCACACGGTTGAAGAAACCAACTGTGTGCAATAATGTCGAAGATTGCAGTCGAGTTAGCTATACAGATCGTGTGCTATAAGATCGACAAGGTAAACAGATTCGAGAATGGTTAATAAAATCTAAGTCCATTGCATATTAAGGTCAAAATAGTGCTACCAATATACAAGTCTCATACGATGCCATTTCAACGATTATACCACAAAAGATCGAAATATTACAAGGTTCAAATTCCAGAGTTATATGGCTCAAATTCGAAGATTACAAGGTTCAAACTGATATTAGAAATGAAATTCAGCTCATCAGCTGCAAACGCTCGCGCTGATCCGCTGAACATGGATATCAGAGAGGTTCAAACTAATATTACCACTTGTAAGTCTGGTTTCGAAACCTCATAATTTTTGCAAAGGGGTCAACCACTGAGAAGTCATGTATGGGGTTGACACGATGACTTCCGATTACTCTGTCATCTGAAGTTCCAAAATGAAATTCAGCATTTTCGGAGCCTACTCCATTCTGCCGCAGCCGCCGGCGCTGATCAACAAACCATTCATTTTTGTGAAATAAATGTAGGGCAAACCTCATTACCTTACGCACCCTTGCTCTGACAACAAAGAACCTGGCGAATATAATCTCCAGTAAGGTCCCTCGGTAGGAGTTCAAAGTAATTTCTGAGAGATGCAGATCTAGGCATTCGATGTGATTGTTATATTGTATCACATTATCCACCATCGGGCCTAATCTTATCTGCAAAAGAAGAAAACGTGTTAGTGCCTCCATGCAGTTTTGAACACTACTACAGGCCTATTTGGTTTGCAGGATTTGTAAAATGCACTAACATGCCATCTTCGATCCGACATGATTAACATGGGCATTTGATTACAATCTAGAAAAATGTAGCCTTCTTCACAAGAGGTTGGAGTGGATGAAAAGTTCCCTAATAAAACTAGTACAGATCAATCCAAAGGAGAAATGCTTATGGATTGTAACCATATGGATCAAGCAGCCAATATGGGGGGAAAAACATGTATGTATTGAAATCCTCCAAAAAATCCTTCAGAAATCGTAGAACATTGTCATTGTAAACTTGGAAAAAGGTGTCACAAATTGAACTCCCTTATGGTTAACATTTAACAGGAAAGGAACATCACCTCGATATATAGCTTCTCCAGGCACGAAAAGCATCTCAGGAAACTGACAACTTGCTCCAGGTTGGGGCCGATAGATTCTAGTGCCAAGACCTTCACTGTGCGTAATTTCGGGGTCAAGCTTGTCGGAATCATTTTCTGGATGACAGACGAACATACATCTTCAAAATTAGAAATAATGTTAATTTCTAGAAGGAGAGGTAGAAGGCGGCTGTTGTACCTGAACGGGTGTGGATCCAATAACAAGTTCGGAGTATTTGTCAGATGAGTAGCCCACCACTGTCAATTTCGGCGAAGAAATGACTTTGATTCTTGTTGGACCTTCTTGATCAACTACAAGTAATCTCTCAAGGGAAGGTGTGTCCTCAATGACCATACCGTGGTACACATCTTGTGATGTCTTCTTGTAGCACCAGCAATACACATAAATAGTCCGAAGAGTCATGGAGGTGATGTGGAAGCTACTCAACCCATTGATTTCCTGAAAACGAAGGTACTCGAGTGTAGTACAGCCATGGAGCAGGTGCTCCATGTCACCGTTTGGGAGGCAGACGGCGACGAGCTCGAGATGCTTCAGTCGTGGTAGAATAAGAGCGGGCGCGTCATTAAGGGGGGGAGGGAAATGGTAGTTCCTGAACTTGGTGACGCACAGCATGGGCGCGAGGCGGAGCGTGGACGTTGGCAGCGAGCGCATATGCCCATCATCAAAAGTGAGCTCCTCAAGCTAATCTAGGGCGGGGGATCGGAACCAGTCGTCAAGCTTGGCTCGGTCCTTGCCGTTGGAATGGAACTTGCCCATGCTAAGGCCTCTGGTTGGGTCAGGGTGACTGCCGAGGATCTTGGAGAACGCATCCAAACTTTTGCGATAGCCATGGCAGAGTTCATGGGTGTCGATGAGGTCGAGAGGGGTGGAGTTCCCTAGGGGGCGCCACCGCCAGGAAAGGACGGTTATCCGCGCCCCATATTTGATTGGGAGGAGGGAGATGATGACTGCCAACATATCATCGGGGAGGCTGCTGATGAAGTCTAGGCCTGCTGGAGTCGCTTGCGGTTCTTGCTCGACCCACCTCCGCTTGTTGGCAGCCCTGTTCTCCACCTCCGGAGTCTCCTTGTCAGCGGCGCTTTCTGATAGAAGTGGGAGTATAGGGAATATTTAGTTAAAACAGGGCAGTAGAAAAGTGTATTGGTAACTAGAAGTTAGTAGGTAGGAATAGAGTAAGAAAATGGAATAACAATTGGTTGCTTAAATACTACACAATTCATTTGATATTGCTGGGTAAGTCAACATGCAGATACTTGAAAAGAACACTTACTTCGAACAAAGTCTGGAAGGATGATATCGTCGGGGATGTTAGCATATATCTCATGACCAGGCTCTTTTATATGCAGTACAATTTTAGTATCAGCTTTCAGTACATAAAACATAGAAATTTCTTTCCAAAAGCCAGTGCCAAAATAGGAGTCACCACGTTCATCAAGTCTTACAGTAGCAACGATTGTAAATCCATGGTTTGTGTTAAGTATTACATCCCTGCAGTCTTGATTTATGTAAAGGGAAAGATTGTGTACTACAGATTCTGTTGCATAGCAAGGGACGCACTGCAGAAAATGGTAGGATTGTTAAAGAAAATATGGTAACATGCAAATATGGGCCCAAATTGAAAGAACTATACAGCAGTTGAAATCAAAGGACAAAAATTTATAACTAAACAGATAGGGTAAACATGATGTCATGGAAATATGAGAGTAATCGAAAGAACAATACATCATTAATTTGCCTAATATAGAAAGAAGAGAGGGAAAAAAATCCCCTTTGACGTATATGCTGCATGTGGCACCTTTTATCCAAATGTAGCAATATTTAGTATATGTTTAGGAAAGTAGGCCATGCCAACCGATTTAGGGTGAGATTGAACATACCACGCGCATGCTCAAGTCATCTGGTACGGTGAGATGGAACTCCATGGATGTCTGGCGGAGGCCGCAAAGTCCTGATGTGTCCGCACACTGTACACTCTATGAATGAAAGAAAACCCTCAAATCAGCTCGAATAAAAATGAATTCACGGCGAATTCGGCCATGTGATTAAAGGAGGTAGATGAACTGGGATAAGAGATGAGATAATATCTCATTAAATTAGTTACCTTGTTGTCCATGAGAAAAAAACCTCAATACGGCGGATTCCCCAACCGGGCGGAGCTGGGTCGACCACGAGCAGCGTCGAGAAAGTCGATGGCGATAGGCGGCGGCAAGTGGAAGTGGCAAAATGCGGTGGGGTTTGCCAGTAGCCTGGCGGTGGCGACAGGCGTCGAGCTAAGTGGTTGCGGCGGCGATAGGCGGTGCCATGCATAGACGCGGAGGAGCTTGTGCAGGTGTGAATGGGGACCGGAGGGGGTGGCAGGCGGGGTGAGGGTTTTTGTGACGTGTGGATGGTGAGGGTTTTCTTTTTTCTTTTTTGAATTGGGTGGTGAGGGTTTTCTGTCCCACAAAGAGTTTCGGAGGCAACGGTTTGCTAGAGCCAACCGTGTGTGATTGACGTAATAGGGAAAATGAAAGTCATTGCACACGGTTCCAATTTTGGGAACCGTGTGTGATTGACGCACTACCTCCGTCCTGGTTTATTGGTCCCCTTTGTAATTTGTACCAAATTTTGACCAAACATTTAACTAACAAATGTTTATGCATGTCACCAAAAATTATATCATTGAACACTATGTTCAAATACGCATCCAACGATATAATTTTTGCTGACCTGCACTAACATTTTGTCAGTTAAATCTTTGGTCAAAATTTAACACAAATTACAAAGGGGACCAATAAACCAGGACGGAGGTAGATTCCATCAACCGAACTGATTGCATCCATATCCCACATTTAGACAAAGTAAACATAGATTAAATATATTCAGACATAGATAATAAGCGTACACAAGCATAGTTCAACCATAAGTACATAGTTCAACCGTCATTAAGCATACTCAAGCGTACATAGTTTGATCCCACATCTCATCTCATCTGCCGGCACAATTCCGAAGCTTCTCCAGGTACTCGGCGTACGCGGCGTGCGTTATCCTGCGAGAATACTTCTGCTTGAAGGAGCCAACGGCTCGTCCTTTTGCATGCGCCAGAACACTTTGATACGCGTCATGAAGCTTTTGGTTGCAAAATGGGCATCGATAGCCGCCGTCCCAGGTCTTAATACGCCTGTTATGCATTACCGCATAAAGCTCCCTCAGAATTTGCCTCTTGTACCTCCTCTGGCCATCTTCATCCCCACTATCCACATCGTAAGACAGCACCTATACAAATAGTAAAAAAAATATGGCGTCAAATTAATGTTTACAAACTAATCTCTAGTGAACATTTGGCAATTGCCAAAATTTAGCATCAAATCAATGTTTACATGCCGTGAAGTAGGATTAGGAATTTATGGCTATTTTTTTATACATATCCAGATATTATGCTTCGATTTTTAAGTACAATCGTCTATGTACAGACCAATCTTGAAGAAAATAATGGCACAAATATATATGTAGGTCATTCAAAATCAATTGTCAAGTCCTGGCTAGGAATTATTAGCACGAACACTAACCCTAGTCGGATTACTAGCAGAAATCATTTGCACAGATGAAACAACTAATCACTTATCACTTGTACCATTCAAACAATCAATACACTACACGGATCTAACGAAACTTACTCAGATTTCATGGATTGGGAGAACATAATCATAGGATTTCTATTCAAAAAGGGGGAGGCAGGAGTAACAAGAGAAACCCTAGGATCTATTTGACAAATAAATGGGTATAGATGGTATAGATGACTAACCGGTTGTCCGTCGTCGTTGGAGTCGTCGCCGGAGTGGTCGTCGGAGTCATCGCCGGGGTCATCGCCCGAGTCGTCACCGAAGTCGGTGTGGACCTCCGGCTCCGGCTGTGGAAGCACGACGCCGTCGACGTCGTCAGGGTGCAGCGATACCTCGCCGGCGGTGACGGCAACCTCTGTCTCCATCTCCACGCCGTGCTCCGGTGCTTCAGCAACCCCGGCGTCGCCACTCCCTCCGATGGGGCGCTTCGGCGGCATCCTCATACACTGACGGCTTTGAGGACTGAGAGCGGCGTCGAGGATGCAAGCGGAGAGAGAGGATTGTGTGTGTGGCGAGGATGGGGGGTGTGGCCGCTCAGGCGCGCCATTAATATGGAGTAGTGACAGAGAGGCGGGCGGCGGTCAAACCGCTGGCTCGCCTCCCGGTGAGCCTGCACACCGGACTGCTGGCATGCCTACCGTCATTTCACACAGCTACTCGCACGCCTCCCGGTGACACTGCGCAGCAAGCACGCCTCCCGTCAATTCACACACCTGCACACACGCCTCTCGGTCTGCCTGCGCGGCGGACTGCTCACATGCGTCCCGTCAGCTCACGCCTGCTCGCACGGCACATGGGTCGCGTGGCGGCACGTATATTGTTTTTCTATTTGGATGATTAATGCTGCCGCTTTATTGCTTAACTGAAGCATGTCACGTATCCATTGTTGGTCTAACGCTCATGGTTCGAATAAATAATCCGTTTGCGATATTGGTTCCCAATTATTAATAATCTCCCGTTTGTAAGAAGATAAAGATTACATCAAAACTTGTCTTAAATTTGACAAAAAAGTACAATGCCACTTTGTATTGGTGTCCATATGACAACACGATAAGTTTCATGAATTTCAAATAAGTTTTGGATGTACTAGAATTTAAAAATCAAGATTCCCAATGTTTGAAATTTCTTGCACGGGGAGTAAACATGCACCTAGTGAGACACATGTGTTTTTGCAATCCATTTAGGTGCACTGTCACGTGTGCATATAGCTTAAATTTGATTTTTGCACATTATACCCTAGAAAATCAATCAATGTACTAAAACGTCTTAATGATCTCTATTTTTTTTCAAAATTAAAATGTCCCTCCTTTGGTAACATATGTTCACCGCGGGATAATTTAACATGCATCGTAGTTGCGGTGGATTCGCGGTGTGTGTGTGTGTGTCTGGGGGTGGGGGTGGCTGGCAGTACACTAGTCGTGAGCCACCGTGTGGGTTGGCCGTTTTGTGAGGCAGGTGCCACATCAAAGTCGTGAATTCGTTATTTAAAACATTACACAACCCTTTTATATATACATGTTTTGGCCACATGAAGTCGATGGTTGTCCTACACGACACTCACTCGCGTGTGACGCTTTCTGTGGGCCCGCGAGGTCGTCGTCCATCACTTTGACCAACAGCCGGCAGAGAGGTTAATTTGACCAGCAAGGTAGAATCTTATTTGTTTGTGTTATGGTGGGAGTATATAGTACGCGTCGAAGAGGTGGGAGGGGACTAGCATATATACTATACATACGCGTCCGTGAACAAGTACACCTCACTCAGTGTCGGACTTTTCGGTTTTCGAGGCATGTGCCACATCAAAGTTGTGAAATTGGCTATTCAAACATCACACGACACCTCTTTGGGCCACATGCATGCAGGCGGTGGTTATCCTAGGACACTCACGTGTGACGCTTCCATCTGTGAGCCCGCGAGGCCATCGTCGATGCATGCATCACTTTGACCTACATTGGGAGAGGTTAATTAATTTCACCATCAAGGAGGATTCTTTTTGGGTTGTATTACAGTAGGAGCATATAGTATGCGTCGAAGAGGGGGAAGGGGACCATCATATGTAGTACGCTTCATGAACCTCGCTCTGTGTGGGGACTTTACGGTTTTCGAGGCATGTGCCACATCAAAGTTGTGCATTTTGGGTATTCAACATATGTTTTGGCCCACATGCAAAGCGATGGTGGTTGTCCTCTCGCACCCACTTAAGCGGTTATCAGCGATATCGATGCTTTCCATCTGTGGGCCCGCTTGGTCCATCACTACTTTGCCTGACAACAAGAGAGGTTAATTTGACTTAGGAGGGGATTATTTTTTTGTTTGTAATATGGTATATATATATATATAGGTCATGCTCTGGGATGACATGATACAGTCTGAGCACACACATGCATGTGTACGCATGAATCCCTCCCATCGAGTCGAAGTGGCTAGTACCACGACACGTCATGAACCGATCTCGCTCTGTGTGGGGACTGTACGATTTTCGACGCACGCACCACATCAATGTTGTGAAATGGTATTCAAACATGCATGCATGCATCACCTCCATACATATGCATGTAGTGGTTGTCTTCGAACGGTACACTCCCTCGCGTGGTTATCGGCGACAAGCCTATATATTTGTGGGCCCGCGTGGACATCCATGATCACCTTGACCGACAACAAGATAGGTTACCATGGCGGATTCTTCCTTTGGTTCGTGTTATCGTAGTATAGGTCATGGTGAGATTCAGACCTAATTAAGTTTGAGCGCATACTATGCACGCATGCATGCATGAATCCCCGTCATCGGCTTGAAGTGTGCTGTGACATACATATGCATCGTCAACTAACCCTCGCTCAGTGTGGGGATTTCTAGTTCGAAAGCACGGTGCCACATCAAAGTTGTTCCATTGTGTATTCAAACACACCTCTCCATACATATGTTTGGGCCACACGCAGACAGTGGTTGTCTTCGGGGACTAGCTACTTGCGTGATTATTGGCGAGCTAGCCCATCTCCGGGGTTGCATGGACGGCCATCACTTTGACCAACAACAAGAGAGAGGTTGTACGACCAAGGTGGATTATTCTTGGTCCGTTTTACGATCCATCTTTGTGAGATGCCCTCTCCGGCCCGCCGACTGAAAGTGTGTGTGTGGGGGGGGGGACTGCTACTTCGCACTTTGCTAGGTGAACCTCCGTGGGGGGGGGGGGGGGAGGGCATGCATTCATAGCTTAGGATTCCCCTCCTGCCGACACGAGGAGGGGGGCAAGCAATACCGTGCGCTTTGCGAGATAGGTGCCACATCAAAGTTGCATTTGGTATTTGAACATCAAACCACCCTTTTCATACATATATTTGGTCCACATGCAAGTGTGTTCGTGTTCTGACCCTCTCCCGAGTCATTTTCGCCAAATTTATGAACATTAGACAAGTCGGATGACGCAACAGACAAGGTTCACTCACACTAACCGTGTGCCACGCCGGTGCCCCTGTCACGCACATCCGCACAGTACATTGGGCTCCACGAGGCTTCCCCTCTCAAAAATATCTAACTGCCTACAGGTTTTTTCTGTTTGATAACACATGGTTATTATGTTTCGACCGTGTGTGATGTTTCTTGTTCCCGCTCCCACCTGCATCCCTCGAAAATATTTGCCCGCCTCGAGGGTTTTTTTGTTTCATAACACACGGTTGTTATTTCCGGACCGTGTGCGATGCACCATCATCCAAATTTTCAATAGCCCCGGCATTTCACTCCTGCGTAGTAAAATTTTTAGTAGCCGCGTCATTTCCTCAAACACACCCCCGTCCCCCTCCACACACACACCAAAACCTCCTCGGGCGCACGCACGCACACACACACACACACCCTCCCTCGCTCGAAACCCTAGCAAGGTCGCCGCCGCCGCCGTCACCGCCGCAAGGCCTCCATTGTCAACATCTGCCAGTTTGCCCGTGCAGCTTACCCACCGATCTCCATACCCAGGCCGCCCTGAGTTTCTTAGATGACGCCTGCCAAACGCCCCCTTTCCCACAGATCCCCATCCCCCACTCCAGAGCGTCGCAGCCTAAGCCCGGCTACGCTTCCCGTGGAGCTCGAGGAGCGACTGGCCCAAAAGAGGTGTATCGCGGTATCTTCGCCTAACATCGCCGAGGTGGCCGCCGAGGAAGCTGACGACCATTACTGGCCGCAGGCACTCAATCAGCGGGCTAGAGTATGCGGGTATGTCGCGGACGCCGGCTACGACATCGAGGTCGTTGACAGCGAAGGCCTAACACGGACTATGTCACAGGTTAAGTGGCCCACCCCCAACCCCTCGGGTTCAACCGCCGTCGATCTCATCCATGGCCCCGCCGCTGATCTCCTCTGGCTCGCTGTCAAGAATTTGCCATCCTACATCGCCATCAAGCCCCCTTTATCATTTCTGAAGGACACGTTCTGCGACGCTAGCTTGGGATCCACAACTTCCAAGTCAGACCTCATCGACGGCGACCACAAGGAGGGCACCCTCTCCGGCTCTTCCAAGGGGAAAGAGCTCGTCTGCGACATCAGGGAGGGCACCCTACAGCCGTGCTCTTCCAAGGGGAAGGAGCCCATCTACGACAACATGGAGCGCATCCAGGGTCCGTGCTCTTCCCACGGGAACGAGCCCATCTGTGACAAGTGAGGAAACCCATGATTTGTTTTGCCGTGCCTCTTCACAGGGGGGAACCCATGATTTGTTTTGTCGAGTCCCTTTTGTAGTGTAGTGAGAATATGTCTAGTTTTAATTGCTATATTTGGTTGTTTGCAGTATGCCTTGTTTATTTCAGTTGTTCATAATGTGATGCTCTATATGTGCAACTATTTACTGTGCAGTACATTTCATCAATCCAGTTTTAAACATACCGATAGGAATGCATATATTTGCTTGCTGTTAAGCCTGTTATAGCTAGCATATGCCTCTTGTAAAGTTTTTTGATTGTTCGGTTGTTTGTAGGTAGCATATGTCCAGTTTCAAATGCTATCTTTGGTTGTTCATAGTATGCCTTGTTTATTCCAGTTATTCACAACGTGATGTTCTATATGTGCAAGTATGAACTGTGCAGTTCAATTTCATCAATACCAGTTTCAACAATACCACTATGAATGACTACATTTGGTTGCTGCATCTTGTAGTTAACACGCCTTTCCATTTTTATTTAACAATAACCAGTGTACTTAGACCGGCACAATACCAGTTTGAATGACTATGTTTGCTTGTTGTTAAATATTAGGCCTATTGCAGTTAACACACCTTTCCACTTGTTTTGCTTTACTAGCATTCTTACACTTGCACACTGAAGCTATCTTTTGGAGATTATTTTGTCTGCCATGGATATATTTGGTTGATGTTTAGCCTGTTGTGCTTAACATGCCTCTCGATGTACTTACACAGGACAATTTTGGGAACGACTGCTATTTTCCATCGAGGTTAGTTTCATCCCATGGCTTATATATACTCACTGTTCAGGATATCGGTAGCTGGTACCATATAGGCCGGGGGCTGATAAGAGACTAATCGGTGAATCGGACTTTTAACTGAATATATTTGTAACCCATTTATCGTTAGGTTAACTAGGGCCATATGTAATATATCTGAGGCTACATAGCAACATGCACTGTACTTAATGTCTAAATATACAATCCTAGGCTACATAGCAACAAGGAAGAGTGTTACCTTAATGTTCTGATGATGTCTAGATATATGTAGAAGAGCAGCAGCAGCAACAACAACAACACAACCTTGTTTGGATACTCAACTTAGCTAGAGGTTAGAGTTAGTTTCTAGCTCATGACTAACCCTGAACTAACTCCATCCAAAGAGGTGTTTGGATGACAGGGTTAGATTGACAATAAATGCACTAGGAGAACTAGCTCCAATTAGCACCTCTTGGGTGGGATAGTTTTTTTGGGTGGGTTTGATGCAACTAGCTCAAACTAGCCCTCATGTTATGATATACTTTAGGGCTATTTGAGCCCAAACTAGCTCAAACTAACTCTAACCCATGGATACAGCAGCAGTTAATCAGCCGATAATTTGTAAAAATGCAATAAACTCCTTCCGGCCCATAATATAAGATATTAATTCATCTAATATGTGAGTATATTGGATGTTATAAGATATTATAAAAGAGTGTTGTACTACATCATTGTGCAATTGCTGTTTAGCTTCTAATATTAACTTAGTGCTTTTAGTTACATATGTCATTGGTAAAGATCCGCACTTCGACCCTTTCTGCGTATGGGGCAATGAGATATCGATGAACCAGCATCAAGTAAGGAAGCTGATAAGGATTGTTAGTAAAATGGGTCAAAAGATGGCAATTAAACTATTTGTTTACACTTTATCCAAGACAACAGCGAACTGCAGGATGGTAAGTAAGAACTCTGCAGCCTTCTTTTTACTGCCCTTAATGAGTTGTGTTAGATGACAATGTCTGAATCTTTTTCCTTTGCAGTGGTTCCCAAAGCAGTTTACTCAAGATTACCTCTCAAACTACATGATTGGTGGGCATGCAAAGATTAAAGTATTTCTATCAGAACACGATGATTATCTAGATGTTTTCATGAAGACCGTGAAGGATGGGCGGTTGGCCATCACAAGGGGTTGGACTAGAGTCATGCGTGCCTTCTGCATGGAGGAGGGCACAATATGGGCATTCCGCTTCACCTTGTTCAGCAACCAGAATGTATTTCGCCTCTTTCTTTACCGTCTTTAATAGTACAAGTATACAACTGTGGTTCATCATTCTTTTTTTGGTTCTTATGTAATTCTTGAACATATGTACCTATGAATCGAATAATGCATTGGTTGTTTGAACCTGATGGATATGAATAAAGCTATAGCATACATTCAAATTCAAATCTGGTACAATTTGAAATAGCAGCAATTAAATTACGGTGAAATTACGCTCTGCAGGTCGTTACGGCACACACGGTTGGTAAAACACAAACGTTTGTGATATACACCATAATCCGACACAGTTCACAGAGAGGAAACGTGTGCAAGCATGCACACAGTTGTCGTTTGCAAAGCGTGTGCGATGTCAGACAATATCACAAATGGTGCGGGCAAACTAAACGTTTGTGATAGTTGCCTTATCGTACACGATTCACAACCATGAACTGTTTTTGATGTGGTATGCATCGTAAACGTTGCACCACAGAATAGCGTGTGCGATAGTTGTCATGTACGACGATGTTACGACGGTCCGACGTTTCGTAATCCTGTCCGACACTCATACGACGATTAGCTAATCTTCTTAATTAGTTATCGCATACGGTTTGGGAAAAGTGAATGTGTGTGATTGTCAGATTATCATACACGTTCTATAATCGTGAACCGTTTGTGATGGGCCGCGCATCGTAAACGTAGCACTACAGAATACCAACTGCGATGGCAATGCGAGCACAAATGAGTTGCAAGGATGCAACGTCTGGGTGGCTCCCTATCCTCGACGGTTTCTGGGTCGTGTGGGAAGGACCCCCCCTATCGCAGTCACTCACTTGGCGACGGTTCCAAATGCCGTCGCGGAAAGGGGTTAAAAACCGTTTGTATAGCACTTCACTGTACCAGTGCTTGTCTAGAGATTCGGTCACCGTCTTCTTGTATGCAACCCAATTTTGCTCGGAGTTTATATGCATTGTCTTCCAATAGATGTGCATTCCAAACCCCACATTATGCCTTCCCTCCAACTCAACAATATCATTTGGGTCCATTCAATTCAAATATTTCCTCACTTGTTCCAAGACCTCGACATAGGTAGGACTACTCTTGAAAATCATGTCAAGCTCATCCCGGTCTGACTAGATATTGCCTTTCGAAAAGGTGTCCTTGTCCACATGATGAACATAAACACATGTTCTCTCCATCCCTAAAATAATTAAAACAACACAACGGAGAATATAATCCATAAGTACTCATGCGAAGATTAACCAAAAATCCATAGCCCTACCATAGAAACCGAGCAATAACCCTAATCCCAACTTAACAATAACATAACCCTAACATAGTAACAACCCTAACCTAACCCCAACATAACAAGAACCATAAACCTAACCCTAACATACTAAGAAGCCTAACCCTAAAAAAAATGCCAAACAATCATGTCATATTTCCATACACATTTCAAAATCCATGAAGAACTAGGGTTTGCCTAAACATGTTAGACTTGATCAAATGTGAGCATTTTTTCGGATGAAAAGGAGGGGACAAAGGTGATTACCTTGAGGGAGGGATTGGGGTCGAAATCCATGGAGAAAACTTTCATATCTGCAGGATTTGGGGAGGGATTTGAGAGGAAGAGAGAGAGAGGAAATCGCGGCTGGAACTCCTCTGTTCAAATGCTCTTAGGGTGTGTGTGGGGATGGGCTAGGGAGGGCCGGCCCACGGCGGTTTAAGTCATTGTGCAATGCTTTTCGCCTAGGTGCTGCATAAGGTAGTGTAGCGCCTATCGGCTAGGCGCTGCACAACCAGGGGTGGGGCCCGGCTTGGCCCCGAGCTGCCACGCTGGCCATGAGTGTAGCGCCTGTCAGTCAGGCGCTACTCAGTATAGTGTAGTGCTGAGGTGTCGGGCTCTACACAAAAGGGTTAGCTGGGCAAAATTGTTTCGCCCACGGTTCAACTTGTGAAATAGTTGCGTCTCGAGGTCATTTTTGTCCATTTTGCCGAAAAAAGCATGGACAAAGGCACAAAGGTATGTCATACACTGAAGCGACAATTAATCCCCTTGGCCGTTGAGCCATCTCCTGCGGTGCTTCTCTGTCCCAAACCTCTTAGAGAATCTTCAATAGATGACGCAAAATTGGAGATGTAAAATTTACATCACCAAAAAGTGCATTTTACATCTCCAAAAAAGAGGCAACTCTAACAAATGATGTATATTGGAGATGTAAAAGAGCAACTCCAATAGATGATGCAAAGTGGAGATGTAAAAACTAGAAACTTCAACTACGACAATGGCCGGCCTCTTCTTCGTCTTCTTCTTCGGTATCTCCTCCATCCAAATGCCCTCTAGCACGAGGAACTCTGCATCCGGCAGGGTCTCGATCTTCGGAAAGTTGAGGTCCGTCTTCATCCTCCCGGCACGCCACACTGCCATGTCATAGGCACGCGCGGCCTTGTCGGCGGTGGTGTAGGTGCCGAGCCAGAAGCGGCGGCCAACGTCGGAGAACTCGACGCCGAAGTGGCCGGACGGCTTCACCCGCACGTCGAAGAACCCCATCTTGCTCTTCGGGAGCGTCTTTGGCAGCATCGTGATGATGAGGTGGTGGCGGCTGGGTAGTAGGCAAACTGGGGCGGCGGCAGTTGGAACTGCAGCGGCGCAGCGCGATTCGAGGCGGAGAGAGGAGGATGTTGGGAAACGTTGCATGGAAAACAAAAAAAATTCTACGCACACGCAATGATCTATCCATGGAGATGCATAGCAACAAGGGGGAGAGTGTGTCTACGTACCCTCGTAGACCGTAAGCGGAAGCGTTTCACAACGCGGTTGATGTAGTCGAACTTTCTTCGTGATCCAACCGATCGAGTACCGAACGTACGACACCTCCACGTTCAGCACATGTTCAGTTCGGTGACGTCCGCGCCTTCTTGATCCAGCAAGACGGCGAGGTAGTGGATGATTTCCGACAGCACGACGGCATGGTGACGGTGATGGTGAAGTGATCTCCGCAGGGCTTCACCTAAGCACTATGAAAATATGACCGAGGGTGTAAACGGTGGAGGGGGGCGCCGCACACGGCTAGGCAATTGTCTGGGGTGTGCTAGGCGCCCCCCTCCCACATATATATAGGTGGGAGGGAGGGAGGAGCAGCCATAGGAGGCGCCCAAGTAGGAGGAATCCTACTTGGAGTCCCTCCCAAGCCGCGCCCCCCCTGCCATATATAACCGAGGGGGAAGGAAATAGGGGGGAGAGGGAAGGAAGTGGGAATCCTAATCCACACTTTCCTTTCCCTTCTCCCCTTTCCTTCTCCTCCTTAGGCCAGCCAATATGGGAGGCGCACCAACCCCTTGTGGCTGGTGCGTTTCCCCTCTTGGCCCATATCTTTTGCCGGGGGTGCCCGGAACCCCTTCCGGTGACCCGATAAGTACCCGGTACCCCCCGAAACACTTCCGGTGTCCGAATACCATCGTCCTATATATCAATCTTTACCTCTAGACTATTTCGAGACTCCTCGTCATGTCCATGATCTCATCCGGGACTCCGAACAACATTCGGTCACCAAATCACATAACTCATATAATACTATATCGTCAACGAACGTTAAGCGTGCGGAACCTATGGGTTCGAGAACTATGTAGACATGACCGAGACACCTCTTCGGTCAATAACCAATAGCGGAACCTGGATGCCCATATTGGCTCCTACATATTCTACGAAGATCTTTATCGGTCAAACCATTATGACAATATACATAATTCCCTTTGTCCATCGGTATGTTACTTGCCCGAGATTCGATCGTCGGTATCTTCATACCTAGTTCAATCTCGTTACCGGCAAGTCTCTTTACTCGTTCGTAATACATCACCTCGTGGCTAACTCCTTAGTCGTTTGCTTGCAAGCTAATGATGTGTATTACCGAGAGGGCCCAGAGATACCTCTCCAATACTCGGAGTGACAAATCCTAATCTCGATCTATGCCAACTCAACAAACACCTTTGGAGATACCTGTAGAGCATCTTTATAATCACCCAGTTATGTTGTGACGTTTGATAGCACACAAGGCATTCCTCCGGTATCCGGGAGTTGCATAATCTCGTAGTCGAAGGAATATGTATTTGACATGAAGAAAGCAATAGCAATAAAACTGAACGATCATTATGCTAAGCTAACGGATGGGTCTTGTCCATCACATCATTCTCCTAATGATGTGATCCCATATCAAACAACAACTCATGTCCATGGTTAGGAAACCTCAACCATCTTTGATCAACGAGCTAGTCAAGTAGAGGCTCACTAGGACACGGTGTTTGTTTATGTATTCACACATGTATTTAGGTTTCTGATCAATACAATTCTAGCATGAATAATAAACCTTTATCATGAATAAGGAAATATAAAATAACAACTTGATTATTGCCTCTAGGGCATATTTCCTTCAGTCTCCCACTTGCACTAGAGTCAATAATCTAGATTACATTGTAATGAATCTAACACCCATGGAGTCTTGGTGCAGATCATGTTTTGCTCGTGGAAGAGGCTTAGTCAACGGGTCTGCTACATTCAGATCCATATGTATCTTGCAAATTTCTATGTCTCCATCCTTGACTTGTTCACGAATGGAGTTGAAGCGTCTCTTGATGTGTTTGGTTCTCTTGTGAAACCTGGATTCCTTCGCCAAGGCAATTGCTCCAGTGTTGTCACAAAATATTTTCATTGGATCCGATGCACTAGGTATTACACCCAGATTGGATATGAACTCCTTCATCCAGACTCCTTCATTTGCTGCTTCCGAAGCAGCTATGTACTCCGCTTCACACGTAGATCCCGCCACGACGCTCTGCTTGGAACTGCACCAACTGACAGCTCCACCATTCAATATAAATACGTATCCGGTTTGTGACTTAGAGTCATCCGGATCAGTGTCAAAGCTAGCATCGACGTAACCATTTACGATGAGCTCTTTGTCACCTCCATAAAAGAGAAACATATCCTTGGTCCTCTTCAGGTACTTCAGGATGTTCTTGATCGCTGTCCAGTGATCCACTCCTGGATTACTTTGGTACCTCCCTGCCAAACATATGGCAAGGCACACATCAGGTCTGGTACACAGCATAGCATACATGATAGAACCTATGGCTGAGGCATAGGGAATGACTTTCATTTTCTCTCTATCTTCTGCAGTGGTCGGGCTTTGAGTCTGACTCAACTTCACACCTTGTAACACAGGCAAGAACCCTTTCTTTGACTGATCCATTTTGAACTTCTTCAAAACTTTATCAAGGTATGTGCTTTGTGAAATTCCTATTAAGCGTCTTGATCTATCCCTATAGATCTTGATGCCTAATATATAAGCATCTTCACCGAGGTCTTTCATTGAAAAACTCTTATTCAAGTATCCTTTTATGCTATCCAGAAATTCTATATCATTTCCAATCAACAATATGTTATCTACATATAATATTAGAAATGCTACAGAGATCCCACTCACTTTCTTGTAAATACAGGCTTCACCGAAAGTCTGTATAAAACCATATGCTTTGATCACCTCATCAAAGTGTATATTCCAACTCCGAGATGCTTGCACCAGTCCATAGATGGATCGCTGGAGCTTGCACACTTTGTTAGCACCTTTAGGATCGACAAAACCTTCTGGTTGCATCATATACAACTCTTCTTTAAGAAATCCATTAAGGAATGCAGTTTTGATGTCCATTTGCCAGATTTCATAATCATAAAATGCGGCAATTGCTAACATGATTCGGACGGACTTAAGCATCACTACGGGTGAGAAAGTCTCACCGTAGTCAACCCCTTGAACTTGTCGAAAACCTTTTGCGACAAGTCGAGCTTTGTATACAGTAACATTACCATCAGCGTCAGTCTTCTTCTTGAAGATCCATTTATTCTCTATGGCTTGCCGCTCATCGGGCAAGTCCACCAAAGTCCACACTTTGTTCTCATACATGGATCTTATCTCAGATTTCATGGCCTCAAGCCATCTGTCGAAATCTGGGCTCATCATAGCTTCTTCATAGTTCGTAGGTTCGCCTTGGTCTAATAACATGACTTCCAGAACAAGATTACCGTACCACTCTGGTGCGGATCATGCTCTGGTTGACCTACGAGGTTCAGTAGCAACTTGATCTGAAGTTTCATGATCATTATCATTTGCTTCCTCTCTAGTTGGTGTAGGCATCACGAGAACGGATTTCTCTGATGTGCTACTTTCCAATTCAAGAGAAGGTACGATTACCTCATCAAGTTCTACTTTCCTCCCACTCACTTCTTTCGAGAGAAACTCCTTCTCTAGAAAGGTTCCATTCTTGGCAACAAAGATCTTGCCTTCGGATCTGTGGTAGAAGGTGTACCCAATTGTTTCCTTAGGGTATCCTATGAAGACGCACTTCTCCGATTTGGGTTCGAGCTTATCAGGCTGAAGCCTTTTGACATAAGTGTCGCAACCCCAAACTTTAAGAAACGACAGCTTAGGTTTCTTGCCAAACCATAGTTCATACGGTGTCGTCTTAACGGATTTAGACGGTGCCCTATTTAACGTGAATGCAACTGTCTCTAATGCATAACCCCAAAACGATAGTGGTAAATCGGTAAGAGACATCATAGATCGCACCATATCTAATAAAGTACGGTTACGACATTCGGACACACCATTACGCTGTGGTGTTCCAAGTGGTGTGAGTTGTGAAACTATTCCACATTGTTTTAAATGAAGGCCAAACTCGTAACTCAAATATTCGCCTCCGCGATCAGATCGCAGAAACTTTATTTTCTTGTTACGATGATTCTCCACTTCACTCTGAAATTCTTTGAACTTTTCAAATGTTTCAAACTTGTGTTTCATTAAGTAGATATACCCATATCTGCTCAAATCATCTGTGAAGGTCAGAAAATAACGATACCCGCCGCGTGCCTCAACACTCATCGGACCGCATACATCGGTATGTATTATTTCCAATAAGTCATTGGCTCGCTCCATTGTTCCGGAGAACGGAGTTTTAGTCATCTTGCCCATGAGGCATGATTCGCAAGTATCAAATGATTCATAATCAAGTGATTCCAAAAGTCCATCTGCATGGAGTTTCTTTATGCGCTTTACACCAATATGACCTAAACGGCAGTGCCACAAATATGTTGCACTATCATTATCAACTTTGCATCTTTTGGCATCAATATTATGAATATGTGTATCACCACAATCGAGATTCAACAAAAATAGACCACTCTTCAAGGGTGCATGACCATAAAAGATATTACTCATATAAATAGAACAACCATTATTTTCTGATTTAAATGAATAACCGTCTCGCACTAAACAAGATCTAGATATAATGTTCATGCTCAACGCTGGCACCAAATAACAATTATTCAGATCTAAAACTAATCCGGAAGGTAGATGTAGAGGTAGTGTGCCGACGGCGATCACATCGACCTTGGAACCATTTTCGACGCGCATCGTCACCTCGTCCTTAGCCAATCTTCGTTTAATCTGTAGCTCCTGTTTTGAGTTACAAATATGAGCAACCGAACCAGTATCAAATACCCAGGCGCTACTACGAGCATTAGTAAGGTACACATAACATGTATATCAAATATACCTTTGTTCACTTTGCCATCCTTCTTATCCGCCAAATACTTAGAGCAGTTCCGCTTCCAGTGACCAGTCCCTTTGCAGTAGAAGCACTCAGTTTCAGGCTTGGGTCCAGCTTTGGGCTTCTTCCTGGGAGTGGTAACTTGCTTGCCGTTCTTCTTGAAGTTCCCCTTCTTTCCCTTGCCCTTTTTCTTGAAACTAGTGGTCTTGTTAACCATCAACACTTGATGCTCCTTCTTGATTTCTACCTCCGCAGCTTTGAGCATTGCGAAGAGCTCGGGAATTGTCTTCTCCATCCCTTGCATATTATAGTTCATCACAAAGTCTTTGTAGCTTGGTGGCAGTGATTGAAGAACTCTGTCAATAACACTATCATCTGGAAGATTAACTCCCAACTGAGTCAAGCGATTATGATACCCAGACATTTTGAGTATGTGTTCACTAACAGAACTGTTCTCCTCCATCTTGCAGCTATAGAACTTGTTGGAGACTTCATATCTCTCAACTCGGGCATTTGCTTGAAATATTAACTTCAACTCCTGTAACATCTCATATGCTCCATGACGTTCAAAATGTCTTTGAAGTCCCGATTCTAAGCCGTAAAGCATGGCACACTGAACTATCGAGTAGTCATCAGATCGAGCTTGCCAGACGTTCAAAACATCAGCATCTGCTCCTGCAGCAGGCCTTTCACCTAGCGGTGCATCAAGGACATAATTCTTCTATGCAGCAATGAGGATAATCCTCAAGTTACGGACCCAGTCCATGTAGTTGCTACCATCATCTTTCAACTTAGCTTTCTCTAGGAACGCATTAAAATTCAGGGGAACGGTAGCACGGGCCATTGATCTACAACATA
The DNA here is from genome assembly GCA_011799875.1 of Thinopyrum elongatum. NCBI lineage: Eukaryota > Viridiplantae > Streptophyta > Magnoliopsida > Poales > Poaceae > Thinopyrum > Thinopyrum elongatum. The sequence goes on from CM022301.1 coordinate 337,932,058, forward strand.
GATATGCAAATACTATCAGGACTAAGTTCATGATAAATTAAGTTCAATTAATCAAATTACTTAAGAACTCCCACTTAGATAGACATCCCTCAAGTCATCTAAATGATACGTGATCCAAATCAACTAATCCATGTCCGATCATCACGTGAGATGGAGTAGTCATCAATGATGAACATCTCTATGTTGATCATATCTACTATATGATTCACGTTTGACCTTTCGGTCTCCAGTGTTCCGAGGCCATGTCTGTACATGCTAGGCTCGTCAAGTTTAACCCTAGGATTCCGCATGTGCAAAACTGTCTTGCACCCGTTGTATGTGAACGTAGAGTCTATCACACCCGATCATCACGTGGTGTCTCAACACGACAAACTGTAGCAACGGTGCATACTCAGGGAGAACACTTTTACCTTGAAATTTAGTTAAGGGATCATCTTATAATGCTACCGCTGTACTAAGCAAAATAATATGCATAAAAGATAAACATCACATGCAATCAAAATATGTGACATGATATGGCCATCATCATCTTGTGCTTTTGATCTTCATCTCAAAAGCATCGTCATGATCTCCATCGTCACCGGCTTGACACCTTGATCTCCATCGTTGCGTCGTGGTCGTCTCGCCAACTATTGCTTCTACAACTATCGCTAACGCATAGTGATAAAGTAAAGCAATAACATGGCGTTTGCATTTCATACAATAAAGAGACAACCATAAGGCTCCTGCCGGTTGCCGATAACTTTTACAAAACATGATCATCTCATACAATAACGTATATCACATCATATCTTGACCATATCACATCACAACATGCCCTGCAAAAACAAGTTAGACGTCCTCTACTTTGTTGTTGCAAGTTTTACGTGGCTGCTACTGGCTTCTAGCAAGAATCGTTCTTACCTACGCATAAAACCACAACGGTGTTTCGTCAAGTTTGCTGTTTTAACCTTCTTCAAGGACCGGCCATAGTCAAATTCGATTCAACTAAAGTAGGAGAAACAGACACCCGCCAGCCACCTTTATGCAAAACTAGTTGCATGTCTGTCGGTGGAACCGGTCTCATGTACGTGGACATGTAAGGTTGGTCCGGGCCGCTTCATCCCACAATACCGCCGAATAAAAATAAGACGTTGGTGGTAAGCAGTATGACTATCACCTCCCATAACTCTTTGTGTTCTACTCGTGCATATCATCTACGCATAGACCTGGCTCATGATGCCACTGTTGGGAAACGTTGCATGGAAAACAAAAAAAATTCTACGCACACGCAATGATCTATCCATGGAGATGCATAGCAACGAGGGGGAGAGTGTGTCTACGTACCCTCGTAGACCGTAAGCGGAAGCGTTTCACAACGCGGTTGATGTAGTCAAACTTTCTTCGTGATCCAATCGATCGAGTACCGAACGTACGGCACCTCCACGTTCAGCACACGTTCAGTTCGGTGACGTCCGCGCCTTCTTGATCCAGCAAGACGGCGAGGTAGTGGATGAGTTCTGATAGCACGACGGCATGGTGACGGTGACGGTGAAGTGATCTCCGCAGGGCTTCGCCTAAGCACTACGAAAATATGACAGAGGGTGTAAACGGTGGAGGGGGGCGCCGCACACGGCTAGGCAATTGTCTGGGGGTGTGCTAGGCGCCCCCCTCCCACATATATATAGGTGGGAGGGAGGGAGGAGCAGCCATAGGAGGCACCCAAGTAGGAGGAATCCTACTTGGAGTCCCTCCCAAGCCGCGCCCCCCCCTATCATATATAACCGAGGGGGAAGGAAAGAGGGGGGGAGAGGGAAGGAAGTGGGAATCCTAATCCACACTTTCCTTTCCCTTCTCCTCTTTCCTTCTCCTCCTTAGGCCGGCCTATATGGGGGGCGCACCAGCCCCTTGTGGCTGGTGCGTTTCCCCTCTTGGCCCATAAGGCCTATATCTTTTGCCGGGGGTGCCCGGAACCCCTTCCGGTGACCCGATAAGTACCCGGTACCCCCCGAAACACTTCCGGTGTCCAAATACCATCGTCCTATATATCAATGTTTACCTCTCGACTATTTCGAGACTCCTCGTCATGTCCGTGATCTCATCCGGGACTCCGAACAACATTCGGTCACCAAATCACATAACTCATATAATACTATATCGTCAACGAACGTTAAGCGTGCGGACCCTACGGGTTCGAGAACTATGTAGACATGACCGAGACACCTCTCCGGCCAATAACCAATAGCGAAACCTGGATGCCCATATTGGCTCCTACATATTCTACGAAGATCTTTATCGGTCGAACCGTTATGACAACATACGTAATTCTCTTTGTCTATCGGTATGTTACTTGCCCGAGATTCGATCGTCGGTATCTTCATACCTAGTTCAATCTCGTTACCGGCAAGTCTCTTTACTCGTTCCGTAATACATCACCTCGTGACTAACTCCTTAGTCGTTTGCTTGCAAGCTTATGATGTGTATTACCGAGAGGGCCCAGAGATACCTCTCCGATACTCGGAGTGGCAAATCCTAATCTCGATCTATGCCAACTCAACAAACACCTTCGGAGATACCTGTAGAGCATCTTTATAATCACCTAGTTACGTTGTGACGTTTGATAGCACACAAGGCATTCCTCCGGTATCCGGGAGTTGCATAATCTCATAGTCGAAGTAATATGCATTTGACATGAAGAAAGCAATAGCAATAAAACTGAACGATCATTATGCTAAGCTAATGGATGGGTCTTGTCCATCACATCATTCTCCTAATGATGTGATCCCATTATCAAACAACAACTCATGTCCATGGTTAGGAAACCTTAACCATCTTTGATCAACGAGCTAGTCAAGTAGAGGCTCACTAGGGACACGGTGTTTGTTTATGTATTCACACATATATTTAGGTTTTCGATCAATACAATTCTAGCATGAATAATAAACCTTTATCATGAATAAAAAATATAAAATAACAACTTTATTATTGCCTCTAGGGCATATTTCCTTCAGAGGAGTGATCAAGGGGCGGCGGAGGAGCATCGGAGGGGCGGCGGAGCAAGGACGATTCAAGGTGGAGAGAGGAGGAGGATCAGCGGCAGGGGGAGGGGCGGGGCGGCGGAGGTGCGAATCGGGGCAGAGGAGCAGCGGCGATTCAAGGCGGAGAAGAGGAGGAGCGGTGGAGGGGCAGCAGGGGTGGCGCGCGGCCGGATCTGGCGCGGGCGGGCGGGCGGCGGCAGTGGCTGTGTGGCGGGCAGAGAGAGGAGAAGGGAAAGGGAAATGAAGGCAGTTGGGCGGTTGGCGCGCGACCGCCGATTTTACATCTCCTGTAGGCGAAGATGCAAATTTGCATCTCCAAGTGATGTATTTTACATCTTCTGGGCCAGGACATGTAATATTTTTACATCTACATCATTTATTGAAGGTGGGTTTTTAAGCCTCGGAGATGCAAAAATTAGTTATTTTTGCATCTACATCATCTATTGGAGATACTCTTATAAATTTTCATCAGTTGATTGGTTGCTCTGTCTACCCCTCATCGAGACCATACCATGGCGAGGGAGGCGATTTATGGCAGGCAGGTGTGAGGCATCAACTTCATTTTTTTTGTAACTTGATCCGAAAATTCAACTTAAGTTTTATTTCCATATTTGTGTTCCTTGTGATGAAGACTTTGAAATATGACCACTTTTGAATGTGCTTTGAGAACTTTAAAAAACTTCATCAAGTTTCGACTACTAAAATTTAATAGTAAACGAACGACAAATTCACTAAGTTTCAAAAACTAAATTTAAAATCATGCGGGGAATCAAACGAGTCTGCTAATCGCGAGGTAATCATGGGACCGGGCATGGCTGGGCTGAAGCGTGCCCCTACGAATTTCCGACCATCTGGATCGAATTGAGAGTTTTGGAGCCGACATGCCACTTGCCACGTTCGGACCAATAGTTGACCCAATTAAATTCCATCTACTCCCTCGGGTCCGAATTAACAGCTGCACATTGTAGCTAGCCGTTCTGTTTCGGGGGCCATCCGCCAACGGTTTAAATTTCCCGTTGCTACTGCTGCATTCAGCACACACACACACGTAGCATGGTGTACAACAACTATCAGAATACATGCGAGGAAAATGGACAGAGTGGTAGGCCACAACTGTATAGGCTCAAAAAAAAAATTCGGCAAAAGAAAAGAAAAACTAGTATCTCTAACCGAAAGCAGCAGCATTTGACTAATCTGAACATTTCGCACTGTATTCCGCAAGCAAAGCATGCAGTGCAATGCCGGAGGAGCGATTAGGGACGCGTGCAAGCCGTCGTTGTCGGCTGCACGCATACCTTCCACCTCGAAGGTTCAAGGCGGTTGATCTCCGTTTTGCTTGGAGTCTTTTGTTAATTCTGAGTGCTGAAAGCTTAGTACTGATGAGGTACGGTCTCATGACGATGAGTGCCTTCAATTTTCCTTCGTCGGTTAAAGGTGTTTTGAGGATATCCCCTTTTCAGTCGGCATGAGAATCTTGATGTGTTTTTTATGTTGGCGAGTCTTAAAGCGAACGATTTTGATTATTTAGGTTACTTTTGCACGGAGAAAATAATATCGTTTCTTATAAAGCATGAGGGTCAGCACTGCTGGTGTGAATGATACTAACTGCTGAAAATGTTGAGGAGGAGAATTAGAAACAGCAACAGGTCAATGTGTTCAATTAAGATCGTTCTTCCAAGAACCATGTGACAACCGGCTTCCAAATGTGTAGATCACCTCTTCAGACACCAGGCTGTGCATAAATAGACCCCATACAGACCACAAGCTCCCATTTTCCTTGGCTCCTTTCAACTGACACTTGCGAGGCCGTGCACTCCTCTGTTCGTCGCGTGGTGACGTCGTGTGATGGGGACTGAACGGGGCTCTACGTCTACTCCCACCAAGTAATCTAGAAACTGGAAGTGATGAAAAGCAGACAAGAAACTTGGATAGGAGTAGATATCTTTTTTCACAAGCAAGAAACATATGGCGAAACAGGAGGCCAGGCCAGCCAATTTGTGCTTTGCAGTTTGCACGGTCGTAATCATCGCGTTCGCCATTAGCTAGCTTTTTTCGACAAAGGCCATTAGCTAGCTATATAGGCGAAATATATCTTCTCCATCCACCACTCTGTTTTTGAGTCGTATTACCATCACGACCTCTCGCGATCAGGCTCCCAAAAAGTCCGGACTAGGTTTTAATCGGAAGGACGGCCGTGAGTAACCCAGGAATAGTATGGAGCAGGTTCCCTGAGCTGCCGTGACCTCACCTCAACGACCATAGGGCATCTTCAACAGCGACCCGCAAATTTCCTCCTGCATCCGTCCGTGAACATGGAAGGCCAGTCCACAGACACAGATGCGGGAGGACGCCATCTAACACTAGCCCGATACATTTTGACAACAACTCAAACTAATCGGACGAAATTCGATCAAACATGACCAAAATTCGTATAAACACGTCCGGATTTCATTTAAACATGACGGATTTCATTACATTTACATCAACTAAGAGGAACTGATCTGGCTAGGTCTAATTGGTCGTCGGCGCCCGTTCCCTGTGTTCGGCCATGAACCAAGAGAACTGAAGTTTCGTCTTTTTCAACTCCGTCTCGGCGCTCTCCAGCTCTGCCTCTATAACTTCCGCCTTCCGAGGCCAGGGAAGTGAAGCTGTCCGCCTCCACATCGCCGTCAAGTGACTAATCGGCCGAAGACGATGCTCAACCCACCAAGCTTGACGTCGATGAGAGGGGAGGAGGGGTGACCTTCCTGGGACCAGAGCGGCGGCTACCTACCGTGCACTACTATTCCTCGCTGCCGGCGGCGCTCGTGGATGTGCCGGCTCCTTCGTGGTGGCTGCGGGGCGCGGCCTCGGCATCCTCCTCCTCCTCCTCGCCGGTGATACGTCTCCAACGTATCTATAATTTTTGATTGTTTCATGCTATTATATTATTTATCTTGGATGTTTTATATGCATTTTGGTACTATTTTATATCATTTTTTGGGACTAACCTATTAACCTAGTGCCCAATGCCAGTTGCTATTTTTTCTTATTTTTGTCTTTTACAGAAAATCAATATCAAACGGAGTCCAAACGGAATAAAATTTTACGATGATTTTTCTTGGACCAGAAGAAACTCAGGAGACTTGGAGAGGAGACCAGAAGACCTACGAGGCGGCCACAAGCCATAGGGGCGCGCCCGGGGGGGGGGGGGGGGGGGAGGGCAGGCTTGTGGGCCCCCCGCAGACCGTCTAACCATAATTCTTGCTCCATAAATACCCAAATATTCTCTCTACATTAGAAGCGTCCACAAAAATACTTTTCCGCCGCCGCAAGCTTCTGTTCTCGTGAGATCTCATCTTGGGGCATCTTCTGGCACTCCGTCGGAGGGGGAGTCGATCACAGAGGGCCTCTACACCAACCTTGCTGCCCTTCCGATGATGTGTGAGTAGTTTACCACGGAACTACGGGTCCATAGCTAGTAGCTAGATGACTTCTTCCCTCTCTTTGATCTTCAATACAATATTCTCCTCGATGTTCTTGGAGTTCTATTCGATGCAATCTTCTTTTGCGGTACGTTTGTTGAGATCTGATGAATTGTGGATTTATGATCATATTATCTATGCATATTATTTGAGTCTTCTCTGAACTCTTTTATGCATGATTAAGATAGCTTTGTATTTCTCTCCAATCTATTGATTTGGTTTGGCCAACTAGATTGATCTATCTTGCCATGGGAGAGATGCTTTGTGATGGGTTCAATCTTGCGCTGTCCTCACCCAGTGGCAGAAAGGGTAGCGAGGCACGTAATGTATTGTTGGTATTAAGGATAAAAAGATGGGGTTTATATTATATTGCTTGAGTTTATTCCTCTACATCATGTCATCTGGCTTAAGGCGTTACTCTGTTCTTTTGAACTTAATACTCTAGATGCAGGTAGGAGTCGTCGATGTGTGGAGTAATAGTAGTAGATGCAAAATCATATCGGTCTACTTGTCACGGACATGATGCCTATATTCATCATCATTGCCTTAGATATCATCATAACTATGCGATTTTCTATCAATTGCTCAACAGTAATTTGTTTACCCATCGTATGTTTTCTTTTAAGAGAGAATCCTCTAGTGAAACCTATGGCCCCCGGGTCTATTTTTCATCATATTATTTTCAGATCTATAAAACAAAAAACCCAAAAATATCTTACTGCAATTTATTTACCTTTACTTTATTTTGCCTTTTATTTATCTTTTATATCTATCTCTATTAGATCTCACTCTTGCAAGTGACTGTGAAGGGATTGACAACCCCTTTTTCGCGTTGTGTGCAAGTGTTTGTTAGTTTGTGCAGGTGCATCTATTGAAGACTTGCTTGTTCCTCCTACTGGATTGATACATTGGTTCTTAACTAAGGAAAATACTTATCTCTACTTTGCTGCATCACCCTTTCCTCTTCAAGGGAAATAACAACGCAAGCTCAAGAAGTAGCAGGCGGTCACGCCGAACACCGTCTCGCCCGCGTCGTTGTCGCACTCCTTGCCGGCGACTGCCACCTCCGCCACCCACTGGTGGGCCCCACTCCGGAACCTTCTAGAACCTTCCCGGTACAATACCAAAAAATCCCGAACATTTTTCGAAACCCTGAATATGACTTCCAATATATAAATCTTTACCTCTGTATCATTTCGGAGCTCCTCGTCATGTCCCGAATCTCATCCGGGACTCCGAACTATTTTCAGACTCACCGTATGAATATCCCAATACCACCATAGCGTTACCGAACGTTAAGTGTGTGACCCTACAGGTTCGAGAACATACAGACATGATCGAGACTCCTCTCCGATCAATAATTAATAGAGGGACCTGGATGTCCATATTGACTCCCACATATTCAACGAAGATCTTTATCGGCTCAACCACGATGTCGAGGATTTAGTTAATCCCATATACAATTTCCTTTGTCCGACGATATGTTACTTGCCTGAGATGCGATCGTGGGTATCTCTATACCTAGTTCAATCTCGTTACCGACAAGTCTTTTTACTTGTTCCGTAATACAATATCCCCGTGACTAAACTCATTAGTCACATGCTTGCAAGCTATTGACGATGTTGTATTACCGAGAGGGTCCAGAGATATCTCCCCGTCACAGGGAGCGATAAATCTCAGTCTCGATCCATGCAACCCAACAAACATTTTCCGAGATACCTGTAGAGCACCTTTATGATCACCCGAGTTACGAAAGTGACATTTGATATATAACACACAAGGTATTCCTCCAGTATCCGGGAGTGGCATGATCTTATGGTCTAAGGAACTGATACTTGACATGAAAAAAGTTGTACCAAATAACTAAGTGACACGATCTGATGCTAAGCTTATGGTTGGGTCTGTCCATCACATCATTCTTCTAATGACGTGATCCTGTTATCAAATGACAACTCATGTCTATGGTTAGGAAACCTTAACCATCTTTGATTAACGAGCTAGTCTAGTAGAGGCTCACTAGGGACATGGTGTTTTTTATGCGTCCACACATGTATTTAAGTTTTCGGTCAATACAATTCTAGCATGAATAATAAACATTTATCATGAACAAGAAAATATGATAATAATCGATTTATTATTGCCTCTAGGGCATATTTCCAACAGGGTGGACGTCGTCTCTTGCACAGTTAGGTGCTGCTTGCATCACCCGATGGTAGCGGTCGCAACTCGGGGGTGGTCATCATTGCAACACTTATGGTTGTCGCAATGCAGCCTTCTGCGATGGCGCCATCGTTGAAGGACCAGCCAACCGCAATCACAACACTACCATTGCCAATTTGAAGCACCGCCGTGACCACCCTGCAGCAACTCGGCGCCGTTCATCTGCAGCATTGTGCGACTGCAGTCGCAACACTCCCGTGGCCAGTCACACACCCCCTTGTAGTAACCACAGGGAACCGTTGTAGACTCCCTTGCAAACACCATGTCGCCGCAGCACGGAGGAGGAAGAGGAGGTGAGAGAGATTTGAGGGTGGCCGACGACTATGCATCAACGCGGAGTTAGGCCTCGGTAGCAGGGAAGAAGGGTTGACGAGAGAGATTCACGGTGGAGATAAGGAGAAGGTTGGACAGTTTGCGTGGACCATGAGAGGACATGTTGACGGTGTAATACACCGGGGGTGGCTTCTCAAAGGGGAGCCCGACAGCAAGCCTGCCATGGGCCCAGGAGGCTCACCAAGGATCCGGCGACAAGAAGGAGCCCAGAGGATCGAATATGGATCCAGAGACCTTCTTGGTCCTCAAGTCAATATGGTAGAGGCTGGATTGGATCTAGCTCATGTAAAACTCTAGCCCCCACCACCTATATAAAGTGGGGGCTAAGGGGCTCTCATTCCTATCTGCACTCGTAGAACCATCACACTTCTTCCCTATTGTAACCCTCGCACGAGGTAGTCCACCAATAAATACAAACACAAACAAGGACGTAGAGTGTTATTCCTTCTCGGAGTCCTGGACCTAGGTAACCTCTTCGTGCGCCCTCCGACTTGGTACTTCTGGCCACGTTTGCTACCCTACAGAGGGCACTGGCGGATTTATGCTCCGTCACATGTGGAGCAAGTGCAGACAACCTATGCCCGATTGCAACTGATCGTCTGATTACCATCGTTTTTGTTCAATGTGTATAATCCAATTGAACTAGTGCTGGGTCGAGCCTTTTTGTCTTTTTTTTGGAAAAGGAGCTCTAATAGCCGGTCTCCACAAGTGCCGAGAAATACTGACCATTTCGAGAGCTCCTATTTGCCGCACGTGGGCGACCAATAGTCGAGCCTTCGTTGAAGGCAGCCGCCAATGGGCTGGCCCATTCTTCCCGCGAGTTGTTTTTCTTTTCTTTCTCTTCGTTTTTAGTCATTTTTTTAAAACAACCTGCTATTTTTAGGAGCTAAATATTTAAAACTCTATTAAAAATAGAAAATTATATTTTACAAAAAGGTTATATATGTGCTTATAAAAAATTTCAGTGTCTATTAAAAAAAGTTCACCGTCTATTAAAAATTGTTCAATGTGTATTAAAAAATGTTGAATGTATACAACTAAAAATTCCAAAGTATATTAAAATATGTTTGATATATAGAACAAAAATGCTCATCGTATATAATAAAAAAGTTCAGTGTATATGAAAAGAAGTTCACCGTGTATTAAAAACTGTTCAATGTATATTAACAATTGTTCAAATCTGAAAAAGTAGCATATCCCGCGTACGAGCTCACCAACCAATCGGGTGGTTCTCGGGGCGCTTTTCTTTCTTCCGCTCGAAGAAAGAAAAGGCGACCTTGCCGCCAGGAGTCTCCCACGCCGCCGCCCTCCGGCGACTCCCTTCCACCGGCGGCCTCAGTCGTGATTGTGTGTGTGGGGGGGGGGGGGGGGGGGGGTCGTCGGATCCAGCAGCGAATCTAGGACTGAAATGCAGGGTAGGCTCTGCGTGGCCTAGTTGGCTTAGATGGGCCGGCAGCACCTGTTTTTCTTGGATTGAGCATGGCAAATATGCTGAGGCTTAGTACTAAAAAATAAATTCACGATTTTTGAGGGTAGGCTCAAGCCATGCGAAGCCTGGCCCTTAGATTCGCCACTGGTCGGATCCACGCGTGTGGATCGTTTTTTACTCTCGTAGTTTAGATTTTTTAGGTTGTTCATCGTCTTGACTTCGGCTGCGATGATGGCGTCGCTGAATAATGTTTCTTCAGATCCTACTCCGTCGAGGCGATCAGTCCTATGGTTGGGGATGGATTTGAAAATCAGTATGTTCAAATAAGGATGGCGTGGCGGCGGCGACATCCTCGTGGTGAACCTGTGTCCTTGGGCTCCGTCGTTGCGACGACGTTTGCTCCAGTGCCGACATGGAGCTTGGGAGGTAGTCCAGGAGCGGGTGCAGATTGTGATCTGCATCGACGGCATCTGGAAGATGGTGGATCGTTTGCTGGGTTCGTGGTTCGTGGATGACATGTGTGGTTTTCTCCTCCGGCATCATAGTCGTGTGGTGGTGCCAGATCTGGAGTTCGATAGCTTGTCCGGGGTGTTGCCCCGGTCTGATTCGTTCAACGGTAATGATTTCGTTTTGGTGAGCCACCTTGGAGATCCGCAAAGTTGCATATCAGCGATGGAGCCGCTCCGATCTCGGTTGTGAAGGTGATCTGTTATTTTTTCCTTTGATGGCTGCTATGGTGGTCCCAGAGGCATGTGACGGGCGTTGGTGTCACGTTCAGAGGTTTCTTCGATCTTGTATTTTTACTTCTTGGCTGTTGTTTCTTTGTACAAAGGCTAGCGTTTTGCTGTCTTTTCAGTTTTGTCAGGTCAATTTGTACGTGGCTTGTACTATGATCCTTATGATATAAATGAGACACGTATTACCATGTAAAAAATTGGAAAAAGTAAAAAAGGAAAAAAACGAAGACAGCCAGCGAAGGAAGGACACTTGGGCCTTCCAATTCTTGCCTGCCCGTCAGCGACTATTTACCGCCGGCGGGCAGCAAATAGGATCTGCCTCTTTTTTTTAATCTGCCCATTTTGTGATGTGCTGATCGAACGGCTGGTGCCACTAGAAAAATGTCTCGACATCTTGTGGACCGGTCCCCAAGAAAAACGCCTCCAATCCAGCTCCCGAGCCCACCCGAGCCCACCAAGGCGCCTACATGCCACCTGACAGACCGGCCTCCTCCTCCGCTGTCCGCTGTCTCTGGTTCTCCGCTGACCTCTCTCTCTGATTCTCCGCCGCGTCCGAATCAACCCATCGGCGAAGCGTGGAGTGGCTCCAAAGCCCGGAGGCCGGAGGAGAGGCACCTGAGCACACCGCGATCCCCCGATTCATCTCGCCGTCCCAATCCGTGGCCACAGGTAAGCCATCGCTCATCTCCAAATCCCCACCCCGCGCGCTTCCACCCGGCGGATCCCCAGGCCCCGAAACGATCGCGCTGGTCTCATCTTGCCATCCATGGGGGCAACTCGGTCCCCGCCATCGGCGTGTGCGCTGCATGGCTCGGCCCGCTAGAAATGTTTGGGAGGGTACCGGAGTTTGAAGGGGGGGGGGGGGGGGGGGGGGGGGGGGGGGCTTGGGGTTTGATTGGAAGGCCGGTTGGCTGCCCATCCGGAATCCATGAGTCCGATTTGATTCGTATCTCGCTGTCTACTCTGCGAGTTTCGAGCGCGGAATGCACGCAGAGCGGGCGTGATATCTTAGGACGGTGTCTCATTCGTGTTGTTCATAGGCGTTCTGAACTTTTGATGGTGTTCGGTGGTACCGTAGAATCTGACTCAATGTACCTTCGTCGCATGTGTGGGCTGTGGTCGGCAAAGGCACATGTGTAGTTGGTTGGATTTTTGCGTGCCTGGTTCGGTTTTAATGCGCCGTGCTTGTATTGTTGGAGTAGATGATCATGATTCATGAGTAGACTGCACGAATGCTCTTATGATGTGTCTCGTAGGGTTTTCTGGTTCAGTATCTGTGAGCTGGTTGACTAGAGTTTGCTGGTTCCTAGAGGTGGAATTGGCCCAACTGGCCCTGTAATGTTGAATTCACTTTTAAATGATTCTGTGGATCTGTGATTATTTTTCTATGGAATCGTCTCAGTATTTCGATCCCAGTTAATCCTTCAGGCTGTTTTTACCTCTCCTTTTCACTTTTGCTTGAGGAGGGATGAAGTACTCAGCCTACATAAATTTCTCCTGCAGATTAGGGGTCCACTGTTCTTTTCATGCCCTTATCTGGGATGGCCATTGCTTTCAAAGCAAGCACGAGTGCTTGTACTGCACAACAACTGTGGGGGCATCCAACCAGGGATCAGTGTCAGTATGGTTTCACTCACTTAAATGAACGAAAGAGCAGAAAAGGCTCTGCTGCACTGCATGCCAGAGCTATTTCCGGGAAGTTAGACCTGAATTTCGGTGATCCTTCTTGGAAGCAAAAGTATCAGGAAGACTGGGATAGGCGTTTTAGTTTGCCACATATTACAGATGTATTTGATTTAGAGCCAAGGCTCACTACATTTTCTCTGAAGAAAAACAGGTTCCTTCCTATTCGCTTCATCTATAACTGGTTTGTTATGTATTCTGAAAACATAAAGCTGTATCTATCTCTCCTATTTTACAAAGAACATATGTTACTGACAGAACTCCCCCGGGCGCTAGCGATGCTTCATCACCTGACAAGTGGAATGGCTATGTAAATAAGGATGATAGAGCACTTCTGAAGGTCAGTAATGAGATCATATGATGTGAACTAATTGTTTTCCATAGGATTTGTAAAATAATACATGAAGAAAGCCTAGTCTCGAGATGTACCTCAGGGAAACTAAGGAAGAATTAATTATGTCACGAGACAGTTAGTGGTACCATGTATCATTTGCTTATTCATGAATTCATTAATGTATTTTGTAAGGTTGAATGTGCCGACTTTGTGCAAAGTGCAAACTATTTCTTCTCTTTGTAAACTGCCGAACATTACTTTAGATAATACCAATAATGTGCTTCAGTTAAAATGTTTTTTTTTGAGAAAACGCAAAGACTTTGCATTTTGAACCTTCGAATAAAGAAGCCTTACCTTTATCCTTACTGTTTGTATTTATAATTACACAGTATGTTTCTCCAGGTGATTAACTATGCCTCTAATACTTCCGCTGGAGCTGAGTGCATTGATCCTGATTGTAGCTGGGTGGAACATTGGTACGCTCTGATGTAGTTGGTTTGTCTTTTCTATGACATACGTTACCTTTTATCATCAAATTATATGAAAAATTGCTAGCTTATGTGAGTTTTTGCATTTGTCATTTGATGTTACTAGAATGTCTTCAATTGCTATATTCTCGTGATTCTATCTTTCAAGAAGGGGGAATTGATGAGCCAGTGGTATTTGCTTTTTATAGGGTGCATCGTGCAGGGCCTCGTAAGGAAATATACTATGAGCCAGAGGAAGTAAAAGCAGCCATTGTTACCTGTGGAGGGCTCTGCCCCGGTTTAAATGATGTCATTAGACAGGTATTGTCCTTTCAATATCGTTCAAGAAATTGGCTTCTTCTTTACATGCCTGAAGTTTAAATAAGTGGCATGCCTTATTAAAAATATATTTCTTGTGTCTAAATCTTGGTTCCACAACCTCTTGACAATATTGATCAAATGTAAATCGTATTTCCAGATAGTATTTACCCTGGAGATCTATGGGGTGAAGAATATTGTCGGAATTCAGTTTGGTTATCGGGGATTTTTTGAAAAAGGCTTAAAAGAAATGCCAGTAAGGATGCATCCCCCATTCGCCTGATGTTGTAAGGAAGTCGATGTTCATTATGCCGTGGAATTACATTTTGGTTTCAACCTTCAGCTTTCACGTGATGTGGTGGAGAACATAAATCTTGCTGGTGGAAGCTTCCTAGGTGTCTCACGTGGAGGAGCTAAAACTAGTGAAATTGTAGATAGCATACAGGTAAGCAATGTGAATAAAAGGTTGTGATGTTCTGTATTGATGCTTCATTATTATTTTACATGATCATCCTGTGTTTGTAGGCCGGAAGAATCGATATGCTATTTGTAATCGGAGGAAATGGTAGCCATGCTGGAGCTAATGCTATCCACGAGGAGGTTATTACGTCTCTATTGGAGTTCCTTTCTTTATTTTTATCATAGGTGTCATTGATGTACTTTTGGACATGATTGGATAAAGGAGCATTTAGTTCTATTTCCATGTCAAGTATAGCACAGTAATCTGACTCTTATACAACCTAATGGTAGAGGTTATATCAATTACCTGAGAATACAAAGCCCATTGTTTGCACAAAAATGAAACAGTATTGAGAAAACATAGAGATGCCTTTTCCCTAATCAGCACATGTTACTTATGTGGTTGTGCCCAAAGTACACCCAATACGCGTGATTCTTAATGATAAACTTTTCATAGAAGTACATACTGTTACAACGTTGTGCATTACATTCGCTATGTTAATTTTTTGTATTCTGACAGATCTTCTACTGAAAAAACACGTATGTGTTTCATGGGATGTGACTGTACATGCTTAGTTTAATTCTTTGTTCTGGTTTGCAGTGCCGTAAGAGAAAACTGAAAGTTTCAGTTGTAGCTGTTCCAAAGACAATTGATAATGATATACTTTTCATGGATAAGACATTTGGTTTTGACACAGCTGTTGAAGAAGCTCAACGTGCAATCAATTCTGCCTATATAGAGGTTGGTTACGTTGCTGCTGTTCGTGTTCTTTTACTATGGAAACTTAAGTGGAGTGAATTTGGTATATGGTTACTCTTGCTTTAGATAATTCCTTCTATCTTCAGGCACGTAGTGCATATCATGGAGTTGGGTTGGTCAAATTAATGGGAAGAAGCACTGGGTTCATAGCCATGCATGCTTCTCTTTCTAGCGGACAGATTGATGTCTGCCTAATACCTGAGGTATGTAACTGAAAACACTGCTGATGGAGCTTCAGATCCGTCTTTGCTTCACATTTACTAACACAAGCGCACAATCTGAGCGAAGGTATCTTTTACACTTGATGGAGAACATGGTGTCTTGTCACATCTTGAGCATTTACTGGAAACCAAGGGATTTTGTGTGGTTTGTGTGGCTGAAGGTGCAGGACAGGTATGATGTGGCGCATGGTGTTTTGACTCGTCCAAAAGCTCTAGTAACTTCAGTTAAATGGATGAAATTTAGGTTGTGATTCTTGGATTTGTTGTTGCAGGATTTACTGCAAAAATCAAATGCAACAGATGCATCAGGAAATGTGATACTTAGTGATTTTGGTGTCCACATGCAACAAAAGGTATATGCTCGTTTTAAACCCCATACAAATGGATTTTTGTTAGTAAGTATCCTAGATGATGATAGGTGTTTGAAATCATCTGGTAACTAGTCAACTCTACTGAAGCCAGTACCTACTTTACTTTTTTTTGCTTTTGCAAGGGGCAGTACCTGCTATATGTGCTAGAAAATCAAGGGCCTTTTTTATTGGATTTTGTATGAATGAGTTTTTTTTCGAGAATGTGTATGAATGATTTATGCTGGTTGTCACCAGTTTTATAGTAGGGCAAAACATGTATGCTCGTACAGAAGTGTAGTTAGTTATTGCAGGTAAGCATGCCAATTCACAATCTACTGGAAAGTCGAACAACTATGAGAATCTTGTCTATTCTATTGTGTTTTGCTGGAAAGAGACGAAAGTAGAACTTCTGGTCAGTTCTTTGTTGAGCTGCTTGTCTGAGCTTAATTGCAGTAGTGTTCTGGCACAAATGGAACTGGTTAAGTCTAAGAGCATCTCCAATAGAAGATGTAAATTTGGAGATGTAAAAATTTAAATCTCCAAAAAATGCTTTTTACATCTCCAAAAAAGAGGCAACTCCAACAGAAGATGTAAAATGGTGATGTAAAAGTGCAACTCCAACAGATGATGCAAATGGAGATGTAAACTAGTTGTGCCGCCGGCGACCATCAAGCACGGCGGAGTGCCTCGGGTTTGCTCTACGAGCGACGGTTTGCAGCGGCGTTTGGCTCTACAGATAGCTGGGAGCGAGGCGCGTCCTTTGGGGCAAACGAGAGGAGTTGCGGTGGCCGAAACTCGACGGGAGCGAGCTCGACGCGGCGGCCGGAGCATGGCGGGGCTGCGGGCGGCGGTGCGGGGCTGCGGGCGACGACGGTGGTGGAATCGAGCGGCGGCGGTGCGGGGATACGGGCGGGGCGGCGGCGGCAGTGGAATCGAGCGGCGGCTGGCGGTCGAAACCGGCGGCAGGGGTGCCGGAGGGGGCGGATCTGGTGTGGGGAGACGACGGCGGGGTGTGGCGGGCTTGCGGGCGGGCGGCGGCGGGAGGAAGAAGAGGGGTTGGGGGAAGGAAATGGAACGGCGGTTGGCGCGCGTCTGACGTTTTTACATCTCCAGTGGGTGGAGATGTATATTTGCACCGCGAGGTATTGTAGTTTACATTCTGGGAGGCGGAGATATAATTTTTTTTGCATCTACATCATCCGTTGGAGATACGTTTTTGGGCCTCGGAGATGTAAAAGTTAGGTATTTTTGCATCTACATCTTCTATTGGAAATGCTCTAAGTCTAGCATCAGTTTTGCAAACCGTAGTTAGGGACCTCAGGGTTGCACAGGTTATTTTTAGCTGCCAGTGTATAACTTATGAACCTAGTTTTCTGTACATGCAAGTCATTAACTTGCCTATTTCATGATAGGGGACCATATAATGTTGAATTTAAAGCTTATTACTAATTAAAGACTGTTCCCGTATTGACATGTTCTGTCTGTTATAACCTTCGTATTCCTCCGTCCTTTTGATATTTTGTCAAGTTGTACATAGCAACTAAATGATTTGATGTCATTGGTATCACTCCCCAGATCAAGAAACATTTCAAGGACATTGGTGTTCTAGCTGATGTGAAGTATATCGACCCAACATACATGGTCCGGGCCTGTCGTGCAAATGCATCTGATGCCATCCTGTGCACTGTGCTTGGACAAAATGCTGTAAGTTTATGTCCCTGTATTTCACATATGTATTAGTAGCATGCATCCATCATATCTAGTTTTCATTTGACGAATATTAACTCCTCTAGGTCCATGGAGCATTTGCCGGGTTCAGCGGCATCACTTCAGGTATTTGCAACACACATTATGCCTACCTCCCGATCACAGAAGTCATCACGACACCGAAGCATGTGAACCCAAATAGCAGGATGTGGCACCGATGTCTCACGTCCACTGGCCAACCGGACTTCCTCTGACTCGCGTTTAGCGTTTACTTCTCTGCACAGGTTAAACTCGTAATGAATTAACATATTTTAGCTTACCCACAGACTAGTCACAGCTGAAAGATTTGTCACGGTGCAAGCTACCAACGCGTTAACAATAATGTAATACTGAGAATGAACTCGATCAGCTTGTTTCAGATCGGCTCCATTTTTGTCCATGAACAACGGAGCTGTACAAAGCTCAGAGTTATCCCGAATAATCTGTAATACACTGTACAACCAATGACCATCCATAATTCTAAAACGAAGCTATTTGGATTTTTTTTCAAAACTATGACTAAATTTATAGCCTTTTTGAAAACTATTGGGCAGAATGCAAAAATATCAGAAATAGCACCCCATCGGCCTAGGGTGGGCCGATGGGGTGCCTGTCGGCCTCCACGAAGCCGACTAGTGGCTGTCGGCCTCCAAACGGCCGAGTGGGTTCCTGTCGGCCTCTGGTAAGCCGAAATGTTTTTTTTTTAAATTCGACTTATTAATGATGTACAACGATTGTCCGTCTTATAAATATTGTAAAAATATTATTTATGCTTCCGCGCAACTATTTTCTTTCATGCTTTCGCACCAACTCTTTCCCTTCATATGTTCCCGCCATATTTTCCCGGTATCCCTTTCCCGCCATATTTTTCCGCCATCCCTTTCCTGCAACCCGTTTCCCACCAACCTCTTCCCGTCACCCGTTTCCCGCCAACCTCTTCCCGCCACCCGTTTTTTGCCAACCCCTTCTCGCCGTATGCTCCCGCCACCTTTCCCTTCATACCGCTGTCGTTCTTTCCCGCCATTTTCTCCTCTCTACCTATAAAACCCCCTTCACACGGAGTTGGATAAGCAGTCCATTTTAGTGTAGTTGAGATGTTCGATTATCCTTTTGATCGTAGTTTTCACCCTGAGATGAGCAAATGTCTTCTTAGGCTAGCCACCAATTTCAGGATGGACAATAGGATAGTTCCATGGGACGAACTCATCGGTAGTGACACCATACAGAATGAGTTGGCTCACGCATTATGTAGGTCTGGGTGGCCTGAAAGGACCTATGAGGAGGTACGCAAAGAACTTCTTAGGTTGCATGGAAGGTGGAAGAAGGTAGTGCAGACGAAGAGTGAAAATTTTATAAGGACTGCAGCAGAGCATACATTTTTATGGACTGCCGACAACGAAGACGAAGACGATATCTTCATGCCGAGCACCAAGGCCAAGAGTACCGCATCGTCGAAGGGCAAGAGTGCCGCATCGTCGAAGGGCAAGAGTGCCGCATCGTCGAAGGGCAAGAGTACCGCATCGTCAAAGGGCAAGAGTGCTGCATCGACGGAGGATGACGATGATGCCTTCATGTAGTATGTAAGCTGTATTTTTTAAGTTCAGCCCTACCGTTTATGTGAGATGTACTTGTATCTTAATTATCGGTTGCAGTCTCTTTGGAAATGTAACTCGAATAACAATGCGGATTAATAGTAATATGTCTCTCGCATACATAAAACAATATATGTCTCCTGATCAGATAGAAGCAAGTGCGATAGTAACACATGCGAATAGTCTGAAACTAATATAGATAACGATCATACATAGATAACGATATCACTGGGGGGTGGGGGGGGGGGGGGGGGGGGACGATGACGAATCTGGGTCTTCCTCGGACGAGGATCGGAAGGCGATAAGCGATCAGTCGGTGGATGATGCTGACGATTACCACGACCATAGATAACCTCGTCTGTCTGTGTCTCCTGCGTCAATGGTGGTGGTGGAGTGTGAAGAACTGTCTGCGAGAACTCATAGGTGTTTGCAGCTCGGTCGTCATCGTCGTCGTCGCCGGCTAAGAACGAACCAGCACCACTAAGCATCGGTGACTGGACTGAATGCATGAACGGCTGCGACTAGCTGCCGACTGCGGTAAAGTAAAACATGTAAAATTGATTTGCGAACCTACAATGTTTAAAAGAATGTACAAAGTAGTGTTACCTAGGTCCATCTGATGATGCCAGGAAGAGCCCCCTGGTTCTGAAGGAGGTGGCTGCTGGAAGAAAGAGCTCCCTGGTTGTGAAGGAGGTGTCTGCTGCCAGGAAGAGCTCCCTGGTTGTGAATGCTGCACAGAGGGTCGTGGTTCTGAACGCTGCACAGAGGGTCGAGGTTCTGAACGCTGCAGAGAGTGGCGTGGCGGACGATGTGCTGGACGAGGAATAGCAACATCCGAAGATCGTCTACATGTAACAGCTGCGTAAATCCCCCGTAGCTTCTCATCAAGACGCCTCAACCATGAGACGTTCTCTCGTGGTGGGATATTATCTCCCCTCTCAAAGCGTTGCATTAAAGCGGAAACCTCCTCTAGCGGCTCGCTTGTCAAGTCACCCTGTACACGGAGAGTTAACCAATTAGATCATTGTTGTATGGCAGACAACATGAATAGTCAACCAATTGTATATGTTCAGGTTAAGAAAAAACTTAACATGTGAGAACCATAGCACGTACCGCGTGGTGTCGGGTTCCCATAACAGAGGTAGTTGGGTACATATCGCTGGTGAGAGGGGCTTCGATCTGATCAGGAGCTGCTGATGGAACCAAGTACATCCTGGTGCTATGCCGGTAACTCTGCAGATACAACCCGAACTTGTCCCAGTCAAAGGGCCGAACCTCATCCCAGATATTTGTCGGCGCAGTAGTCCATTCGTCCACGTAAGGGCTAATGTCGCGAAGCCAAGAATCGTGGGACTTGTTTCCTCCTGCGCGACTGTACCTGAGATTGACATGCGCGTTACATGATTAGTGATATTCTGAATGCAGACCTGAGAACTAAAATAGTATTACTTACTTGTGCACGTGATCTGGTAAGTGTGGAATAACTGGAATGTCAGGCTCTTGGCATAGACCGAACTGTCTCATCACCCTATGAAGAGCCATCTCCTCAACCGTCACGTCGAACACCAACTTGGCCTTGGTCATCCAATAGTGCCGATCTCTAGTGCACAATCCAGAAATCCCAACTAGACACCTGGATAATATAGCATGATGGGAGTATGGCTCCCAGATAACTTGATCCTCATGCAAACTATCAAACTGCGCCGTGAAGAAGGGGTAGCAGCCCCTCACCTGGCTATGCGCGAACTGTCTCTGTGCATGACAAGAAATAAGCATTAGTAATACTATTGAATGTCAAGAAATAAGCATTAGTAATTCATATTGTTACTTAATATGAAAATACCTCTCTCCGTGTCCAAACAGATCCCATAGTAGGCAAGTCGTCGATAGCAGGCACGTAAGTCCCAGCCATGTCCTCCAAACCAAAAGGTCTATCAACGTAGACATAGGGTCGACCAATAGGGAACCTCTCGTATGACCAGAGCTGCAACAATAGTGGACATCCAACAATACCTGATTTTCTAGCCTTCAACGAGCAAGCTTTGCACAGGCCTCTGTACGTAGCCGCTAACACAGCAGAATCAAAACTCCTCTGCAGAATGTCGCTAGGGCAACGTGCGTCAGCTATCTCTCGTGCAATACCGATGAGTCGTGCATCTACAGTGGTCACGTGGTTCTCCGTGAACATCGTCTTGCCGAACAACCACAAAATATATGCCTCTAGGGATCGGTCAATCTGTGCCTCTAACAACTGAACATCGGGATATCCTAAGGAGACAATCTACATAGAAACCAAACGATTGTTTGAACTATGCAATGAGGACAACAATGAAAACATCAGTTTTTAAACTGGCCATGAAGGTTACCTGAAACTAGGTCAACCACTTAAAACGAGGCCCGTGAGTATCGTTGTCTAAGACCTTAGCAGTTGGCACCGCAGCCAAAAAACGGCCCTGCATCGATGCTAGCCAACCAGATTCTGCCTCTAAAGGACCTATGGCAGCACCGGCCAGAGGTAATCCCAACAAGTAAGACACATCCTGTAAAGTAGGCGCCATCTCTCCCCAGGGAAAGTGAAATGTATGTGTCTCTGGTCTCCATCTATCTACTAAGCAGGTAATGAGTGACTTGTCGTAAGAGAAACGTTTCACTTGCCTCTTGCGTAACTGCATTGGTTCACATGCCTCATCCAATTACGGATGTTCAACCCACTCATCCAATGTACCCTCAACCAGCCGTGCCAAGGGTAAAAGTCCAGCCCAACTTAACCTACAAAATAAAGAGAATGTAGCATACAGTTAGCGGCTATCAAAATGACGTCAAACATAGTAAGTCATTATACCGACACATACCTATTAACCCATGAATGGTGTATCATCCAGTTAGACTTTGGGGTGCGAGTGACCAACACGTCTAAGTTCTTGCCCGCTTCCATAAGTGCGGCCCGGTGCCCTCTATCAATATTACGATTAAGCAACAGATACGAAGCCATTTTTAAACTCGCTAAGATCAACCCCCAACTCATTATATCGAACATTACTAGCACCGTAGTAAACAGTCAAATTTACCGATTCAGACATTTTCACCTGTCAGACATTGCCACCTTCTCATTAATCGCAACAAACAAATTTATTACCCTCTAAAATAACTATCCGTTAAAATGACACCACAGACAAATTAACACTAAATAACCGCTTTACAACTTAGAGAAAAAATTATGACGACATAGTTATACCTTCGACGCGTGTGTCCCCTTCTTCTTCCTCCTCTCTTCAACTCAGCGGCACCGGTCACCTTGCGGACTACTTGCACCACCAGAACTCCTCCTCACCATCACCTCCTCCTCCTCACCACCACTGCCTCCACCCCACCACCTCCTCACCATCCACACCTCCTCCACCCCACCATGGCTCCTCCTCACGCACAAAAAACTACCCCATAGCAAAAAAAATTACCGTACGCCGGCGGAGAATGCTATGATCTATTGTTTCTGCGGGTTGGATATGAAAATGGGTGGACGAGGGAAGAGATCGGCGCGGGGGTGGAGAATACAGAGAGAGGAGTGAGAGAGAGAGGAGAAGCAGCGAAGGGAGGAAGAAGAAAGGAGCTGTCGGCCTTATCCAGGAGCTCTTCGGCCTCCTGGAGGCCGACAGGCCCCCCTCGGCCGCCACTAGGCCGACAGGCCTCCCCTCGGCCGCCACGAGGCCGACCAGTCCCCCCTCGGCCCATAGCCGGCCGACCAGCCCCCCCTCGGCCCACGGGAGGCCGACAGGGTGCTATTTCTGGTTTTTTTTTCAGCCCGCTAGTTTTCAAATTTGCTATAAAATTTGTCATACTTTTGAAAAAAAAATCTCAGAAATGATGTGTAGCGAAATGCCTTCTGACTTCCGCGACCGAGTTTTATGAATGATGCATTTTATTCTGTGCTGAAGCTAAACATTCCACTCTCTTCTTTTAGTTCACTGATGATAAGTTGACTTTCAGAAGTCAGCACCATGAACAAAAAGCGGGATGACTATGGGTGCTTGACTTCATTTGTGTTGGTTTGCTCGGTTTAGGTTCTGTAGCAGGGTGGGTATTCAAGTTTAAGTATCTAATCAATTGCTTACATAGTTAAACAAAATAAGAACAGACCAGTCTTCGATCGGTGACTGGTAAACCCTAGTACCCAGGCTCGGGTTTGGCGACAATACTGGCGCGCCGCCTGAAGCAAGGAGGCTCCAGGAAATGAACCCGGGGTCACGCGCCGCCAATATCCCAGAGATCAGCGGCTGATCGGTAGGTACTTTCCAACGTGCGGCTGGATCCTGATGCTAGATAAGCTCAAGCATCACAATCAAACTGAACTTTTGGGATGTGACAAGGGCTGTTTTAGATACACAACACTGAGCGCAACTCCAAAGCGCCGACCCAAACAGACGGCGATTTTGTCTGCTTTATGTTCGTTTGGGTCGGCCCGACGGACACCCACGTCCGCTTTCGCATTTGGGTTGGCGCATGAAAAAAAAGAATACAAACATTTTGAAAATAAAAACAAACATTAATTAAACATTAAAGCCAGCCACGAAGGCCGGCGAGAGTCCACGCGTCCACATTTACATTAATTAACATTAAAAGAAAGTAAACTACGAGGCGGTGCGCTGCTCTAGGCTTCCTCGTTGTCGACGTCGGGGCTGGTGAGGTCGATCAGTGTCGGCGCAGGGCAGGCCGAGGGGAACGCCGTGTTCCAGTTGACGGCGATGTCGGCCGCGGGTTGTGCGGCCGCGGGCTGTGCCGCCGCGCCTTGTGTCATCGCGCCCTGGGCCTGGCGCGCCTCCTCCTCCGCCTCGCGTTGCTCCTTCTCGGTGTCGCGCTAGAGCTGCTCGAGGTACTCGCCGTCGCGGCGCTCCTCGGCCAGCCGTCGCTGGCGCCATTGCTCGAGGTAAGCCGCCTCCTGCGCCTCCGTCGCCCGATACCAGATCAGCGGGGCGCTCACCCACTCGCGCACTACTCCGGTCCAGGAGTAGCGCTCGACGGGGGTCGGCTCCGGCTCGGCCTTGACTGGGGACGGGGGGCCCACCAGCGGCACGACGCAGTCGCCGGTAGCGGACAGCGCCATGGCCTCCGCCATGCGCGCCTGGTACGCCTCCTCCTCGTACGCCGCCCTACGCCGCTCGTCCTCCTCGCTCTCCCGGAGGACAGCCGCCATGGCCGCCTGGTAGGCGGCTTCCGCCTCCTGGTCCTCGTCACGAACGACGATGGGTGGCGGCGGCAAGCTACGGGCGACTTCGCGGACGCCGCGCCGCCTGGCCTTCTCGTGCTCGAAGGCGAACCAATGCGCCCAATAGGGCGAGTCGGCGTCGTAGGCGGAGTCGCTGCGCTGCTCCGGCGTCAGCAGTGCCCACCGGCGCCGCACCTCCTCCTCGTGCACCCTTGCCGACCACGGCGCCGCCGGCACTGGGATCCTCTCAAGATCCAAGCGCCAGTCGTGCGGCAGTGTGACGTCGAGGTAGGGGAGAGGGGCGCGGTTCTGCCAGTGCCACTCCGCCTGGGGCACCGGCACATTCACGCGCTGCCTCGGCCGGCGAGAAGACGCTGGTGGAGGCGGGGGAGAGGGGTGGCGGGAGCCTTGCCCTTGGCTTTGCCGTTGCCGGAGAAGAACCCCATCGTGCGGTGGCTAGGGTTGCCGCCGACGGGGGAGCAAAGGGTGGCGAGATGGGGACGGGGGCTTTCTGGAAGCGGATGAGGACGCCCCCCCCCCCACGCTCGGCTTAAAAAAAGTCGACCGCCGTTGTTGACGCGTGGGCCCGAGGTCATAAATTAAGCTGACCAAACTGACCGCGGGTAGTTGGACGGTCGCCAGGTGAGGACTCGGCGGACAACGAGAAGGCGCGCGAGGCGTCCGCTTCGCTTCCGCGCCGACGCATTTCGGCCGTAAATTTGGGCCGCAAATGCGTCGACGCGGACGCGTTTTGGGTTTGGGTCGGCGCGTTGGGCCTCCACTTTTGTCCGCGCCGACTCAAACGGACGCAGGCGGACGATTTGGGTCGCTGCGTTGGAATTGCTCTAAGATATAGTGCACTGGGAATTCTATATCTAAACATCATTTTAATGTCACTAGATATAACTTAGAGCAACTCCAATGTGCCTACCCAAACAGACACGCGCTTTGTCCGCTTTTTGTCCGTTCGGGTCGGCCAGGCGGACAGGGGCATCCGCTTTTTCATATGGGTCGGTTGGAGCGCCCAATGGGAGGCCGACCCAAATTTGTGCGCGTACGAAAAAAAATGATACACACAGATAACCATAATACGAACTTAATTTACCATAACTGGCCGGTCAACAGCCGGCCAAAGTGTAACACCCCCAGTGGTTTGCCACAGTAATCACCCTTCTTGATTATGCCATGTCATCATGATCAATAGTGCTTAATCATCATTAGTAATGAATCCCTTTTCAAATTCAAATTCAAATGGAAATTCAAACTAAAAGTGAAAAATAAAAGTTGCTTAACATAGAAACTAAAATGTTCAATAAATAGCAAATATTCCAGAGACAGTTCTAAAATTATATTCGACATATACTAGATAAATTACGTGACTCTAACAACCACAAAACAATATTATTTAAACCATTCCATTTAATAAAAATCCAAATGATATCCATTTACCTCTAAACCTTTTTCTGGCAGTGAGGTATATTGCCTAGAACTTTTGTGGGCAAGGCTCATAATCTACAAAATTGAAATAGTGCTAAAGGCAATTACAAGACAGAAATGAAAACAGAAAAGAAATAAAAGAAAGCAAAAGCAAAAGAAGGAAAAGTCCCCACCCCTGCTTCCCTTGGCCTTGGCCCACTGCACGGCCCAGCCTGCCGCCCCCACGCTCTAACCCTAACCCCCACGTACCCCACTCCCCTCTCGGTCCACTCCTCCCCTCTCCCGATTCGCCCCTCTCCCTCGTCCCTCCTCCCACGATCCCGATCTGGATCGGGACCCCGCCTCCTTGACGCCGCCCGACGCCTCCCGCCGCCCCCATCACCGGCCGCCCCGTCGCCGGACCTCCTCCTCGCCGACCCCATCTCCTCCGCCCCTCCTCTGCTCGATCCCGTCTGGATCGAGGGGGGACCCCCGACGTCGCCGCCACCCGACGCCGGCGCCCTCGACACCGCCACCCGCCGCTCGCTACCTCGTCTCCCCCCTCAACGGCCCACCACGAGCCTCACCGCCTGATCCCCTGCCGCCGTCGGTGAGGACCTTGTCCTCCTCCTCTTTTCCCCCTCCCGTGGCCACCGGCGCACGCGCCGTCCCGCTCACCCGCTCGGCGCCCGTGTCACCGCGGCCTCGTCGCGCCGATCCGCCACCGCACCGTGCCCTCTTTCCCCTTCCCGCGTCCGCCCAGCCGCGTCGCCCCTCCCGCTGCTCCCTGCTGCTGGCTGCCGCCTGCGCCCTGCCTCGCCCCGGGCCACTGTTGCTGTCGGCCGGCCGCGCCGTGGCCATGGCTCGTCCGTGGCTGCGTGCGTGTGCGCGAGCACGCCCAGCCGTGGCCATGTGCCACTGGCCACTGGGCCAGTACCCCCTGGCCCGATGACAAGTGGGGCCCAGCCCCCAGAACGTTAAAAAAAAGGATTTAAGAGAAAAAGGAATAAAAAAATAAAAAATAATAATAATTAATTAATTAGTTTAATAGTTAATTAATTTAATTAAGTCTGTTTAGATTAACTAATTAAGTTTAATTAACTTAATGATCTAATTAACTTAATTAATCTGTTAATTAAACTAATCAGTCATTGACATGTGGGACCCACTGGTCAAATTGACCAATCAACAGTCACGTTGACTGCTGATGTCAGCATGACATCATGCTGATGCAATAATATATTTTCTGATTTAGAATAATTTCGAATGTTTAATAAAACTTTGTAAAATCGTAGAAAATAAACCGTTACTCAGATCAAAAAACTTTGTACATGAAAGTTGCTCAGAGCGACAAAACAAATTCAAATACGCGGTCCGTTCGTCCGTTACACGTCCCTAACTACCCGAACATGGGACCGTTCCCCTCCGGTCATCTGTCTGACAAATGTCCGGAACCGGGAAAACATTCCTGGATGGATTCCCCCTTCCCCGGTGACGTGCAACCATACGTTAGGTCACCCCTAGCACCGCGTGTTTGCCATGCTGCGCTTTGTGATGCTTTGATTGCTCTGTTATTTATTGTGCTTCCCCTCCGTTACTTCTTTCCGGTAGATTCCGGTACCGACGTAGTCCCCGAGACTGACGCAGCTCCGGAGATCGACAACACCGTTGACGACCTTGCCCTTGCCGTCGAGCAACCAGGCAAGCCCCCCCCCCCTTGAGCATACCGATATCGCCCATTCTATTTTCTCATGCTTGCATTAGAATTGTTGCTGCTGCTGATTTACCTATTCTGATGCATAGCCTGTTTATTGTAACCTGTTATTGATACCTTACCTGCTTATCCTAAACTGCTTAGTATAGGCTGGGTAGAGACCTATCAGTGACCCACTTGTCCCGACTGCCCCGCTGGATTATCCGAAGACCCGATCAACGGGATTGAAGACCAGGCCCCGGCACCGCACATCACCCCCTTAGTTGTAACGACACTGCAGCGTCACTATCGAGTGCCGAGGGTGAAACCTCTTGTAGCACTTCTGATGTTAACTCTGTAGAGTAGCTATTCGGTCGTGGTCATCGAGGGTGATTCCTCCTTCATCGCTTCCGATAACGACGCCGTCATACGACACCTCAAGTGTGAACCCAGCGAGGGTGATTCCTCCGAGTTCACCTTGACGATTACATCGAGTAGGAATCCAACGAGGGTGATACCTCGGATTCCCCTGATGTTATGGACACACAGATACTTGGACTTTACACTGTTACTTGGAAAGGCGGGTCGACCCTGAGGGGTACCCATGTGAGCCTAAGTGGCGAGTGCTGTGGAGACGGGTTGACCTGGATGGTGCCCGAGTGATGAATACGAGGCGCGGCCGGGCATTCTTTGCCCTTGCAGCAAGTCCTTGAGACGGGGCGATGTGGTCACATCTTTCGTGAGTCTCTGCTCGTTACCGCAAGCCCTAGTCCACTAACGATTTGGATATTTGATCCGAGCAGGCCTCTGGCCTGATAGCACTAACCATCACGTGGGCATAGTATGGGTGTTCTGCATCGTAGCATCAGCCGACAGTTCTGTCAGACGTCCAGTTTAGCATTGTGGCCGGGTCGGATCGTGCCGTTGGCGCTGGTATCCACCCTGCTCGCAACGACCCGGAGTGCACAGGGCGACGGCCCAAGACCCCTGAGCGCTTAGGATGTAGACCGGCGGGGACCTCTCTGCTGAGCTGTAGGTAGGGCTGCGGTGTATCATTTGGCCGAGGCCGGGCATGACCCAGGAAAGTGTGTCCGGCCGGAGTTAATCGAGCGTGTTGGGTAAGTTGGTGCACCCCTGCAGGGAAGAACTAATCTATGCATAGCCGGATCCTCGGTAACGGACACTCGGAGTTGTATCCTGATTGATACAATTAGAACTGGATACTTGGATACTATGGCTCCGGGATTGCTTCTCGCTGGGAGTCGAGAAGGGATCTCAGTACGAGGTTGATGACTGTATGGCTCTGGGATTGCTTTCTCGCAGGGAGTCGAGAAAGGATCTCTGGGTGAGGTTGATATCATTACTGCTACTTTATATTGTACTGTTCTACTCTCTTCTATTGCCGCAAGACCGCTGAAGATGCTAGTCTTCGATAGGACTAGGCTTTCCTCTCTACTCTGGCATTTCTGCAGCCCAGTCCACATATACAGCCTTCCTTTGATAACGTTGCATATGTAGTGTAGATCCTTGCTTGTTGAGTACTTCTGAGTACTCACGGTTGCTTTGCTTTCTTTTTCTTCCCATATCAGTTTGTCGTGACCAGATGACGGAGCCCCTGAGACAGCTGCCCCACCGACGATTACTACTACCACCTCGAGGGTGTTACTTCTACAAGTTGGCCGAAGACCAGGAGTAGGATCGGAGGGTCCCAGGCAGGAGGCCTGCGCCTTTCGATCGTAGTGTTTTATTTTGCCCCGCCTTTCTAAAGGCCTTTCTGTTTCTCTTTTAATATCTGCACTCAGATATCTGATGCTTCCGCTAACGCTTGTATGCCATCGAGCTATGTATTCGAGCCCTCGAGGCCCTGGCTTGTAATATAAATTATTTATGTTTTAGAGTTGTGTTGTTATATCTTCCCGTGAGTCCTTAGGCTTGATCGTGTGCATTTGCGTGTATGATTAGTGCACGATTGAGCCGGGGGCGTCACACAAAGTCCACTTAAAACTTAATTAAACATTAATAAAAACTAAACAAAAGTCGGCGCCCGCACGCAACCCTAGACGTCCGTCTTGCCCTTGCCCTTGCCGTCGTTATCGCCGCCGGTGAGGTCGATGAATACGGGAGGCGGCCCAGCTCAGCCGAAGGCGGCTTGATAGGCCGCCAGGGTTGCCTCCTCCGGCGTCTGCTGCGGTGGAGGCAATGTGACAACGCGGGCGCGCTCCTCCTCCTTCTCCTGCTCCCTCTGCATGCGCCTCTTGCCGTCGGCGCGCTCCTCCGCTAGCCTGCGCTGCCGCCAGTGCTCGAGGTACATAGCCTCCTGCGCCGGCGTGGCAGCAAGCCAAACCGAGGGGGGGGGGGGGGTGTCTGACAAACTCCTGCACCTGGCCGGTCCACACGTACCTCTCGGTCGGCTCGGGCGCATGCGTCGTCGGGGTTAGCTGCGGCGGCGACGGCGGCACCATGCAGTCGCCGGCCGCAGAGAGGGCCATGGCCTTCGCCAGCTCTGCCTGGTAGGCGGCCTCGTCCGCTGCTGCCGCTTCGGCCTTCCGTCGTTCCTCCTCGATGGAGTTGGTGAAGGCCTTCGCCAGCGCCGCCTGGTAGGCAGCCTCGGCCTCCTCCTCCTCTGGCTTGACGACTGGGGGAGGCGGGGGGTTGACGTGGTGCTGCTGCACGCCGAGCCGCCTCTGCTCCTCGTGTTCGAGGGCAAACCAGACCTCCCAATGGGGAGAGTCTGTGGCGTACTCGGGCATGCGCCGCTGCGCCGACGTGAGCTGCGCCCGGCGCTTGCACACCTCCTCGTCGTGCGCCTGCTGTGTCCGCGGAACCGCCGGCACCGGGATCCGCCGCGGATCGATGTGCCAGTGGTGCGGCAGCGTCACGTCGGGGTAAGGCAGCGGCTGCCTGAACTCACAATGCCACCGCGCTTGGTGCGGGATGTGCAGACGCTGCCGACCCGAGTGGGCAGGCGCCGGCGGAGGAGGAGGAGGAGGAGGAGGAAGAGCACGGGAGGAGGAGGCGCCGAGGATGAACTTCCCCCGGCCCTTGCCGAAGAACCCTATGCCTAGGATTTGGGTTGTCGTCGGCGAGAAAGCAGGAGGGGGCTGGTGGGGGGGGAGGGGGCAGATGTGGACGGAAGTGGATGAGGCCAGCCCCCCGCACGCGTGGATTAAAAAAGGACGCTTCCACTGGCTGACGCGTGGGCCCGGTGTCGGTGGTCGTCATAAATATGACCGCGGGCGGTGGTTGGACGGCCGCCAAGTGGGACTGCGTCGGACACCGAGGGGGCACGTGCTTCGCGTTCGTGCCGACGCATTTCAGGCGCAATTTTGGGCTGGAAATGGGTCCGCGCGGACGCGAAGCAGACGGATTTTGGGAATGGGTCGCCGCATTGGGCCAGCATTTTTGTCTGCGATGACCAAAACAAACGTGGACGGAGGAAATGGATCGCCCGGTTGGAGTTGCTCTTAAGATATACTAGTGCATTGAGACTGCCCTGAGAAGTATAGAGCACAATTATCGAAACCAAAGAGAAAAACACCAATATTCTCTATGCATGTAATTTTTTTCGTACTAATGCACTGTGTTTACAACTAGTGTGTTCTCTTTTTTTTTTAGAACAACTAGTGTGTTCTCTTAGGCACACTAGGAAAGTACTGACCACGCCCACGCTATCCACAACGAGAGCATACGCTCCACATCCACCCAAAGTGAGTGCGTGTGGCGTGTGTGTGCTCTGATAAAACACGATGAGTGAGAGCTAGCTAGCGCACACGCGCCAACATCCACTGCACGCACGCGCGCGTCCCGTGCTGTGAACCACGCATATCTATCTGCTGTATTCTTCACAACGATCCTCACTTGTGAATGTTGATATCAGCAAGAGCACCATCCCCACCGGGTCCCCATCCGTCCTCGAGTGTCATGTCCGGCATGACGTTCTTCCAGAACCCGTGCTTGCTCCAGAGCAGCACCATCTGCTCGATGGGCACGCCCTTGGTCTCCGGCAGGAAGACATATACGAAGGCGGTCATGACGGCGATCCACGCAGCGAAGAAGATGAAGATGGCGAACTTGAAGGCGCAGAGCAGCGACAGGAACGCCTGCGCGATGATGAAGGTGAAGAAGAGGTTGACGGCCACCGTGATGCTCTGCCCCGCCGACCGCGTCTCCAGGGCAAAGATCTCGCTCGGCACCGTCCAGCCCAGCGGCCCCCACGACCACCCGAACGCGAGCATGAAGAGGCAGATCACGAACACCACCGCGATCGAGCAGCCCCGCGACAGATGCTTGTCTGCGTCGAACTTCACCGCCAGTATCGCCGCCACGATCACCTGGCAAACGATCATCTGGATGCCGCCGCTGATGAGCAGCTTCCTCCTGCCGAGCCGGTCGACGGTGGCGATGGAAATGAGCGTCGAGAACAAGAGCACGGCGCCGGTGAGCATGGAGGAGTAGAGGGACCAGCTGGCGCCGAAGCCCATGCTCTGGAACAGCACCGGCGCGTAGAACAGGATGGAGTTTATGCCCGTCAGGACCTGGAATGCCGGCATGCACACGGCCATCACCAGCTGCGGCCGGTTGCGCCGCTCGAGGATGTTCCGGAACGGGTGCTTGATTGTGTTGGCCAGTTCACTCGCCTCCGCCATGTCCGTGAACTCCGCGTCGACGTCCGCGGTTCCTCGGATCAGCTCCAGCACGCGCCGACCCTCCTCGACGCGCCCGCGCTCGATGAGGCTGTTCGGCGTCTCCGGGAGGAGGATCCCGCCAACCGTCATCAGCAGCGCCGGTGCTGCCACGAGGCCGAGCGAGAGGCGCCACCCCCACGGCTTGATTTTTTGCGTGCCGTAGTTGATCATGTTCGCCGAGAAGATGCCGAGCGTCGTCGCGAGCTGGAACATCATGTTAAGCCCGCCGCGGAGGTGCGCCGGCGCCATCTCCGACAAGTACAGCGGCACTGCCTACGATGGCAGTATGGCACCAAGAACTTGTTCAGTTGCAATGCTACAAGCACACATGCAATCGCCCACTGTCTGTATGTCTGAGCTTACCACACCTGATTGCCGAAACCGATGCCGACGCCAAGCATGACGCGGCCGAGGATCAACGTCGTGAGGTTCGCTGCCGCCGCGTTAAGGCCTGCGCCGATGAGGAAGCTGATGCCGCCGCAGATGATGCTGGCGCGGCGGCCGTAGTTCCTTGTCACCGGCGCGGCCGCAAGCGTAGAGACTTGGCCGGAGAGGTAGAGGATGGAGGTGAAGGCGGAGAGGGCCTGGTTGTCGTACTTGCAGTAGTTGTTTAGGCTCACCAAGTTCTTTCGCCGGAACACCGCCGGGAAGAACCTCTCGAGGAACGGGTCCATGGTGTTCACTCCTGTAGCAACATGTGTAATAAGTGAGACAGAGTGACATCAACTTTGGAATCATCATGCTTCTCTTTGAGTAAGTGGATGTTGTTCGGATTGAGCAAGCTTGTTGAACATCAGTTTTGAAATGTTCACTAAGGTAGGCACTAATAGATTGACTAGTATTGCTTATACTGCTGTGCACCCAACCCGGACAACTTTATGCATGTTCGCAATATTCTTGAGGAAGTGGTTGTCTTTCATGACAATTATTGAGCTACACATTAAGAAACTCGATGATGTTAATTTTAGAGAAAAGTATAATTTTCGTCTCTCAACTCTTCGCTGAGTTTAGTTTTCGTCCCTCAACTCTAAAACCGGACAGAGTGCACCCCGAACTCTCGAAACCGGTCATTTTTCGTCCCTGCGACTGAGTCAACCCGGTTTTGACCACGTGTGAAAAGTACATCCGATGAACAGTAAATTCGAAAAAAATAGCAAAAAAAAATAAAAAAAACTGAAAATTTATGACATCGAAGATACTCAGGTGCGCGCAAAATTTCGTCATGTTTGGAAGTTCGAGGAGCTCGCAGCAAAAAAACAAAAGTAAATCTACTCTGAAGTGAACAGTAAATTCAAAAAAATAGCAAAAAAAATAAAAAATTTCTGAAATTTTTTGGTATCGAAGATGCTCGGGTGTGCAAGGTGCGTGCATAATTTCGTGGTCAAATGACATCCGAGAAGGTCGTGCCAATAAAAACAAAATAGCGTACATGTGCGTGCCGCTTCGGGTGGTTTCCAAACCCTCGGATCTTATTTTACCACAAAAATTTGCATGCACCTTGCCCACCCGAGCATCTTTGATGCCAATTTTTTTTAAAAAAATTTGATTTGTTTTCAAATTTTTTTGAATTTACTGTTCATTTCAGAATAGATTTACTTTTGCTGCGAGCTCCTCGGACTTCCAAACATGACAAAAATTTGCACGCACGTGTCGCACCTGAGTATCTTCGATGTCATAAAATTTCAGATTTTTTTTTGCTATTTTTTTTTCGAATTTACTGTTCATCGGATGTACTGTTCACACGTGGTCAAAACCGGGTTGACTCAGTCGCAGGGACGAAAAATGACCGGTTTCGAGAGTTCGGGGTGCACTCTGTCCGGTTTTAGAGTTGAGGGACGAAAACTAAACTCAGTGAAGAGTTGAGGGACGAAAAGTATACTTTTCTCTTAATTTTAAGATGAACTTTGAAAGGGCATACAACAAAGTAAAGTGGGTTTTTCTTTCAACAAGCTCTTCATATGAAAGATTTTGCGGATGAATGAAGGCAGAAAGTGGACTCTTAAGTTCAAGGAGAGAGTGTTGGGTTTAAGGTCAATGGTGACATCAATAATTACTTCCAAACTCAGAAGGGATTTAGTCAAGGTGACCCCATGTCACCAATTTTATTTAATATTGCGGCGGATAGTTCCCTATTCTTATAGCAGATGCTAAGGAGGATGGTCGGGTTGGGGACCTTATTTCGCATCTGATTGATAAGTGTGTGTCTATCCTGTAGTATGCGGCTGGCATTATCGTTTTTATGGAACATGACCATAAAAAATTGATAATTTGAACACCAGTTTTAAAATGTTCACTAAGGTAGGCACCAACAAATTGACTAGTATTGCTCATACTGTTGTACACCCAACCCGTACAACTTTATGCCTTTTCGTAATATTCTTGAGGAAGTGGTTGCCCTTGGTGACAATTATTGAGCTACACACTAAGAAACTCAATGGAGTTAACTTCAAGGCGATCATTGAAAAGTCATACGACAAAGTAAAGTGGTATTAGTTTTTCAACAAGCTCTTCGCATGAAAGATTTTTGGCTGAATGGAGGCAATAGGTGGACTCTTACGTTCAAGGAGGGAGTGTTGGGGTTAAGGTCAATGGTGACATCGGCCATTACTTCCAAACTCAGAAGGGATTGAGGCAATGTGACCCTATGTCACCAATTCTATTTAATATTGCGTCAGATATGTTCTTCTATTCTTATAGCAGAGGCTAAGAAGGATGGTCGGGTTGGGGACCTTATTCCACATCTGATAGATGAAAGTGTGTCTATCCTCTAGTATGCGGTTTACATGGTCCTTTTTGTGGAACATGACCTTAAAAAAACCAATCAGTTTGATCATTTGTCTTTTCAAACAACTTTCGGGTTTTGAAAATTAATTTCCACAAAAGTAAGATATTCTATTTTGGTAAGGCAAAAGAGGAGGAGAGTCAATACATGCAACTATTTGGCTGTGAGGTGGGATCCCTTCCATTTACATACATTAGAGTACCCATGCTTCACCATAGGCTCACCAACAAGGAATGTGAAGTAACCGAAGACCGTTTCCAAAACAAGCTCAACAGTTGCAAGGGTAAGCCTTTGTCATATGGAGGACGACTTACCCTCATCAACGTTGTTCTTACTAGCCTATTCATGTTCATGCTCTTTTTTTAGATACCTAAGGGATTATAAAGGCTAGACTTCTACCGGTCTAGGTTCTTCTGGCAACGCGAGGATCAGAAGTGGAAGTATAGACTTGCTAAATGATACATATTGTGTAGCCTAAAGATCAAGGTGGACTGGGCATTGAAAACCTCGAAGTCAATAACAAGTGCTTACTCTGCAAATGGCTGCATAAGTTGCTTAGAGAGAAAGGTGTTTGGCAAGAGTCGTTCCACAACAAATACCTGTATTCCAAAATGATACCCCAATTTTACGCGAAACCTACCAATTCGCCATTTTGGAAGAGCTTGATGAAGGTCAAGTCTTTCTTTTCTAGCAGAGGTTCCCTTAAGGTTGGTGGTGGCCAATCTACGAGTTTATGGGTAGATACTTGGTTTGGTGACACTTTATTAGCTCTTTAATACCCGACTCTTCACACTATTACGTTTAGAAAGGAGGCCTCACTGGCCTTTGTTCTAGGGACAAGCCCATTGAATATTCAATTCGTAGAGGTTTACTCAATGACAAATGGACTAAGTGGATCCATTAATTAGTAGGTTGGCGCCAATCAGTCTAACTTAGATGTCAGATACGCTCCAGTGAAGGTTGACTACCAATGGTATGCTCACCGTGAAGTCTATGTGTATGAATCTTATGGATTCTTGGCCTGTTTTCCATAGAAAGCATATCTGAAAAAGAAAGGTCCCTTCTAAAATCAAAGTTTTCATGTGGTTATTGCAGGAGGAGGTAATACTTACCAAAGATAACCTTGCAAAACTTAATTAGCAAGGCAACACTAAATGTTATTTTTGTGATCAGAGGAAACAATTCATCATTATTGCTATCATGTTCATTCGCCTCTTTGATTTGATGTACGATTCATGTTACTTTCAGTTTATCACCACCAACAAGTATACCAAATTTGTTTGGCAATTGAATGGATGGTATTCGCCATAATCTGAATGGTCAAACCCGAGTGGGAGTTTGTGCCATTCTTTGTGTAATTTGGAATTGCCGGAATAATTGTGTTTTTAACTGAGATGGAATGGTCAAACCCGACTGGTTATGGCCTTTGGGTGCAACCGCTTGAAAACAGTCGCACGGGGTTTCTTCAACCAATTTGAATGGCGTGCGAGTAGCAGATTATGTGGATGAACTATGTAATTTTGTTTCCGCGTGGTCTGGTCGTGTCTTGCTGTAAACCTTTGACACTCGATGACTTGGAGTTATTTTATGCTTAATGAAAAATGGTTGTATGCATAGCATGATGCAGAGGTCGGGTTATCCACTTTTTGATTGATTTTGTGTTATTCATGAAAAATAATCATATACTGATCAAGAGTTGGATTGGCATCAAAGTTACAGGTCACTACAACGTTACGTGATGATCCTGCTAGTAGTATAAGACATCCGGTGTGTACGTATTTTACTGCCTGCATGCCTCTAAACACTCTCTCTTCTCTTTGAGGTGGCCTTCGTATGATGCAGCATCCAGCCTCCTTGTAAAATTCGGTAGCTAAGGTTTCCTCTTCGCCTAGAGGCTACCTCTTCTAGCTAGAATAATCGAGAAGCCTGACCCCGACTTGTGAGACTGTGAGAAGCGTGTTCGGTTTAGGTTATCACAACAGTACGAGGCGGGAGCAACAATTCAGGCTGGAGCAAAATTGCTACATGCTGTTAGGTTTTGAGCTCGGCTTAGAAACAGCCCATAGGGTCCACCTGTAGGGTCAATGGCAACAAGCACGGCAGAGAAAAGTAGCCACACTCGTACAACCGAACCCCAAGTGAGTGACTCAGCCGAGATATAATAATAAAAAGGATAGAACAGCATGATCGTTCATGCACCTAGCTAGCTAGCTAGTGGGTACGTACCGGAGATCCCGATGTCGTAGCCGAAGATGGAGCCCCCGATGGCGGCGACGACGCAGGCCATGGCGACGGCGAACGTCATTTGGCCCTTGTACTCCGCCGCCCTCTCCTTCTTCACCCCCAACGGAGCCATGGCGCCAGCCATCTCGTCTCTAGGAACAATTCCAGTCAAGGGGCAGTCGCTCGTGCGCACGTACGTTGTGGCGAAGGAACAAGAGCTTCTACCACCACACAGTCGGGATCGGGAGAGAAGCAATGCGCGCGCTACCTTTTTGTAGCTCCACATAGGGGAGCGACAGCAGTGGGCAGTGCCGGGGGCAAGTGACATCGCCATCACATCAGGTGTTGGCGACACGCGCGCCACCTTTCCGGGACAAATCGTGGTTCGCTCGATCCTAATCGATAGACGATCGATCGCGCCATGTGTGAACCCGAGAAGCACAATGTGGCGCCGCTATGTGCGTCGACCACGTCGGCGCACATTTTGCCAATGCTGCCGCCCGGAGGTCCACAGCCCTGTCTGTGCCTGGCACTTGCCCCGGTCGATCGCCTCTGATAAGAGCGAGGTTATTCCGCTGTCCCACGCAGTACGGTGAACAATAATGCGATGCTGACAAACAAAACGTCTCGTCGCCGGCCGTCGCGTCCC
The DNA here is from genome assembly GCA_011799875.1 of Thinopyrum elongatum. Classification (NCBI taxonomy): domain Eukaryota; kingdom Viridiplantae; phylum Streptophyta; class Magnoliopsida; order Poales; family Poaceae; genus Thinopyrum; species Thinopyrum elongatum. The sequence continues at coordinate 337,969,836 of CM022301.1, forward strand.
AAGGTACGCACGGCTCCGAGCGCTGGCTTTGGCCGCACTGAGGTGAGGTGAGGTGCCGTCCCGTCCTTCCCTTGTGTCCTGTCCCGGTGGTACGTAAGGTGGCGAGGACGAACCCTGTCGCGTCGAACGCATCTTTCTCTTTTCTGAGAGGAGACGAGTCCTGTTTCGGGGAAGCATACGAGTGGTTGAAGCTTCAACGGAACAGGTCAGCAAGTGCGTGGCCGGCGACGGCGTGCGCGTGTCGCTAGAGTTGTGGGGCGGAACTCGCAAAAAAAAAAAAAGTTGTGGATCGGAAGAACAGTACTACGTACATGGTCCAGTGACCCGTCGTGGATCTCGGACATCCGTGAACAGCCTTTACGCCCCCCCGCCGGCAATGATTACGATCTTGATGTATGTGCAAAGGCGCCGCAGATCTCCTGCGTGTTGGACGAAGAAATGATTCGTCTGTGGACTATGCATGCAGGTGAACTAGGGTGTGTTTGGTTCATGATCGCATGCCCTGCCATTTTTTGCCAACCACTGGCAAGCCAAAAAATTGGCTAGGCAACAAACCAAGTGAAAGCCAAGTTATTATAGGCTGCCAAAATTTTGGTACAGCAAATTTGGGCACCAACCAAACATGTCCGAGGCATAGCACACAACGCTAGATTTAATTTGTTGGACGCACGCTTGGGCTTCGTCGCCGGGAAGGCGACGAGAGGAAGAACAGAACTCCCACGGAGCTACCGGCAATGATTGCGATCTTCACAAACTATATAAAAAGACGTTGCAGATCTCGTGCGTGTTCTGGACGAGGAAATGATGATTCGCCTATGGACTATGAGGATGCAGGCTGACTAGGTCATAGCTAATGGTCCTGAATTATTGAAACTGTATCGTGTACATCGTTGTCCGATGAGCATCATAAAGCTAAGAGGTGGCTCTTTGCTTTCGTCTGTCATATCTGGAACAAAGGTGTGTGCAAGATGCATGCACTCATAGCACGATCGAGATCGGATGCACGAATTTATGAATGGGACATTTCCTTTCACGCACAAGTTTGCACAGTGCCGTAACATATATATCCTGCTGCTCCTGCAAGTAAATTAAGTTAAAGCCGATATGCCGTGAGAGAAAAAAAATGTAACAAATTCTTATAAAATAAAAATAAAATTGAACCGGACGCCCAGCAAGACAAAGATAAGCTAGCTATCTAAGAGATAACAAAATGCCAATATTTGTTTCTTAATCCTTTGTTGTTGTTGTTGTTAGGCCGGGTAATACTCCCTCTGTTCCTAAATACTCCTAAGTCTTTGTAGAGATTCCACTATAGACCAAATACGGATGTATATAGATACATTTTAGAGTTTAGATTCACTCATTTTGCTTCATATGTAGTTCATAGTGAAATCTCTACAAAGACTTATATTTAGGAACGGAGGGAGTATTTGCTTAGTCTAAAAAAATTAGAGTAAGAAATGGGCCAAAAAGTATACCATCGTTTGCAATGACCTCATATTAGTACTGGCCATTACATGTAGATGTCTCAAAAACTGGCCTGCGGTAACATGTTTCGATCATCTATGAAGCCCTTTTATCAACACGAAGGATAATATAGTAATACGTATTGGACTTGATAGGTCGATGGAGGTAATAAAGCTCTTCATATATTCATCCTCATAGGTCACAATCACAATATCTATTGAGTATCGCACTTGTGCAATTTTTTTACCTTCCAAAGTAAGCATCTCATATCAGCTGCTGCCACGAGGTAAAGAATTTTGTTATGCGCAAATTGATTGCCTGTATTTTAACCTGAGCAAATGGCATCGTTCGAGATAGTCGTAGATCGCAGTTACATGGTGCGCTTTTGCTCCATGTTAAAACATCTATTAGTAAGAAATGAACCAAAAAGCACACGATTAGATGCAATGACCACAGTCCTCATTGGTGTGAGTGATGTCTCTTTTATGTGTGCTTAGTCAGCAGGTTGTGACGATTTTCACATTGTTTTTCGTTAATTAACAAGGCAACTCTCTCCCTTTTAATTACTATATACGACAAAATTTAGGGAGTTGATAAGTTTAGACTTGAAACTAGTTGTTCCTTAAACAACACTACACATGCAAGCTAACAAGGTAAGGCTTCGGAAAAATAACTTGCAAGTAAGTGAGGAGTTTGAGTTTCGAGAGATGCAACTAGAATTGGCTCCATGATGTATCCCTAGGTTTGGATAGTTGACAGTGTCCTATTTCTTGTTGGTGGATGTTCGAACAACAAAGGTTCTAAGACCACAAAGATCTTGGCAGCGTTGTTCCCAAAGAACATGCCACATATGCCATCATGGCTTTTGGACCACAAAGGTCAAGCCTTACTCAGGGTTGATCTTGCACGAAGAAGGTGATCACCAGACCTTTTCATAATCTTGATTACCTGAGAAAGGGGATTCCTTGTCAAGCTCATGGTTCGACTCTGGTCTCCTGCCCGAATGTCATGGTTCGCTGGCTCGTCACCCGCTAGGACCACATCGATCACGAAGAATATGCGCTCTCCTTTGAGAGGCCAGAGCACATCGACCACCATTTCGTTGCTCTCTTCAAGGACACTGCTGAGATCAAGACTTCTGACTACCCCTACAAGCTATGGCGTGGCGCGGGGCTCAATTACTTCTTCAGGAAAATTGGTGACGTGTGCGCCGTCGACTGGTATTGCACCATCTGGGAAGACTTTGTGAGTGTCTGCGCCCTCGTCATGGTGTAGCACGAAAACACCCCCACCCTCCACCCTGGTTAAGCTCCCTGACAACGATATTATCGTCATCAAGATCGCCATGTGTGACTTTCGCGCTCACGGAATCATCCCTATGGACCCATTACCCTTTTCATCCAACGGCGAGGACAAATCCAGCCAGGATTCCAATGGATGGGACTCCGCATTCTTAGAAGCATCTGTCTTCGCCATCCGCGACTTCTGGGCATCCATGGATCGCTCTAGAGGGACTCCCTTCCACTATCTTCATGCAACCCTCCCTCATCCCCGATGCCGGGATGGAACAGGGCTCGTGCCGCTATTGACCGTGCTGGCGCACCCTCCACCTTGTTGATCGCCGCCATGGCGAATGGGGATCCCGTAGCTCTCCTCCTCCCCACTCCTGGGCCATTCCCTCCGGGATGGCCATCACACACGGCCACAGTGACACCCGTTGGCTCTTTTTTGGGAAACACAATAGAAAACAAAAATTCGGCCTACGGATCAAGTTCCCAAGATCACTATGTAGATGCATACAAGGTTAGATCTGATCATTACCAACTTTGAGTAGCAGCAGAAGGAGAGTTGGTGTAGATAATTCTAGAAGTCCCATGAATGATCCTTCAAACGAAGATCGAAAGCATGATCTCTCTACGGATTTCACAAATACCGAAGTAGTGGTTCAGCAGAGCTTCGCCGCCTAGAACTAAGAACTGCTGAGAAAACTAGAGGGAGAAGTAGCCTAGCGACATCGACGTCTAGATCAACTAGATGCGAGGGAGAAACTGGGCGCAGGGCAACAATGAGGCAACCTCCAAGGGTTTTGGTGTCTTCTAGGGGTTGCCCCTGCTCACACATGTACGCGCAAACCACCCCTCCTAATCATCCCACCGTATACCATGCGAGGCAGAGAAACCCCCCAAAAAATCTCTCTCACTCTTCTACCACGATTTTTTACGTCATGAAAGGCCCAAAGAAACTCATGCAGGTGTGCCGCCGGCTCGTCGAGGGCCAAAAGCCTATTTTCTATCATAATTTTTTGTCATAGAAGTAGGTTGATGTCTACTACACAACTTATTCTTGTAGACTCGTGTTGGGCCTCCAAGCGCAGAGTTTTGTAGGACAACAACAATTTTCACTCAAGTGGATGACCTAAGGTTTATCAATCCATGGGAGGCGTAGGATGAAGATGGTCTCTCTCAAACAACCCTGCAACCAAATACTAGAAATCTCTTGTGTCCCCAACACACCCAATATAATGGCAAATAGTATAGGTGCACTAGTTCGGTGAAGAGATGGTGATACAAGTGTAGTATGGATAGTAGATATATGTTTTTGTAATATGAAAATATAAAAACAGTAAGGTAGCAAGTGATAAAATGGAGCACAAATGGTATTGCAATGCTTAGAAACAAGTCCTAGGGTTTATACTTTCACTAGTGTAATCTCTCAACAGTGCTAACATAATTGAATCATATAACAATCCCTCAACGTGCGACAAAGAGTCACTTCAAAGTTCTTATCTAGCGGAGAACATAAGATGAAATTGTTTGTAGGGTACAAAACCACCTCAAAGTTATCTTTTCCGATCAATCTATTGAGCCATCCCTATAAGTGTCACGAACAACCCTAGAGTTCGTACTAAAATAACAGCATATGATACGCATCAACCAACTCTAGTGTCACCTAAATACTCCAATGTCACCACAAGTATCAGTGAGTCAATATACGATACGCATCAAGCAATTTCAGATTCATAATATTCAATCCAACACGGAGATCTTCAAAGAGTGTCTCAAGATTTCTACCGGAGAAAGTAGGATGAAAACGTGCATCAACCCCTATGCATAGATTACCCCAATGTCACCTCCAGAATCCGCGAGTTGAGTGCCAAAACATATATCAAGTGAATCAATAGAACACTCCATTGTCACCACGGGTATCCACATGCAGGACATACATAAAGTGTTCTCAAATCCAAAGTATTCAATCCGATAATAGTTAAACCTCAAAGGTAAAAACTTAATTCATCATAACAAGATAGAGAGGGAGAAACACCATATGATCCAACTATATTAACAAAGCTCGTGGTACATCAAGATCGTGCCAAATCAACAACACGAGAGAGAGAGATCAAACACATAGCTACTTGTACATACCCCTAGCCTCGAGGGTGAACTACTCCCTCCTCGTCATGGGGATGATGAAGATGGCCTCCGGTGACAATTTCCCCTTCCGGCAGGGTGCCAGAACAGGGCTCCAGATGGCATTTTCAAGGTACAGAGGCTTGCAGCGGCGGAGTCAAAGTTCTAGGATTATTTCTTGGGGTTTCTCTATTTATAGAATTTTTTGGCGTCGGTCTCATGTGAAAAGGGGCTAACATGGGCCCACGAGGCACGAGGGCACCATTACCCCCTTGGGCGTGCCCAAGTGCCTCGTGGGCATTTCGTGGCTCTTCTGGTCCTTCCACGAAGCTTCGGGGGTCTCTTTTGTTCCAAAAAAATCGTCAAAAAGTTTTAGCCAATTCCGAGAACTTTTATTTCTTCACAAAAAACAACACCATAGTAGTTTTCCTGAAAATAGCATCAATCCGGGTTAGTTCTATTCAAATCATACCAAAACCATATAAAATTATTGTAAACATGGCATGAATACTTCATAAATTATAGATATGTTGGAGACGTATCAGCATCCCCAAGCTTAATTCCTGCTCGTCCTCGAGTAGGTAAATGATAAAAGAAATAATTTATGAAGTGTGACTGCTAGCATAGTGCATAAGTTTGATCAATGATAATTTCAATCATTTTTCCTAGCATCATAACAACAACTCTTTCTCATAAAACTCATCATGATAAAGTAGCAATCAATTCACATGTTATGGTTCAAACAATGCATTCTCTTGAAACTTAACAACCTATGCTCTTAGTCACCAAACAATTGCAGTTCAACTTATCTTCAACAAAGTCTAAGTAAGAGCTCCACATACTCAATTATCATATAGTCTTCTATGATTGCTAGTACTCAAAGCATATTTTTAGAACAAATAGCATCCATCGAGCACAGAGAAAGATAGGGGCTTAATGTGTCGCCTCCCTACTCATTTATCATAGAGATAATTGTCAACAATAATAATTCATGATCACATATATTTGAATGGCCATATGTGTCTGGATCTTTCCCACCACATGATGCTTGCCAACTAGGGAATAATTAAGGTTGAAAGGAGAAGTAATACTATTGACTCTTGCATGAAAGTAAAAACTGAAAAAGTAAAAGATAGGCCCTTCGTAGAGGGAAGAAGAGGTTGTCATGCGCTTTTTATTTTTGGATGTGCAAGCCCTTAATGCTAAGAAACGTCACGTTATATTGCCCCTTGTGATAGCAACCTTTATTATGCAGTCCGTCGCTTTTATTTCTTTACCATCACAAGTTCGTAGAACGCTTATTTTCCCTTGCAATAAAGGATCATACATATTTTAGGAGCAATTTTTATTGCTTTTTGCACCGATGACAACTTACTTGAAGGATCTTATTCAATCCATAGGTAGATATGATGGACACACATGGAAAAAAACTGGGTTTAAGGGTTTTTGGATGCACAAGTAGTATCCCTACTTAGTACGATTTTTTAGCTAGCAAAAGATTCTAAGCAAGCACCACATGTTGAAGGATCCATAACAATATAACTTCCATACAAATATACCCAAACATAACTCATTACATTGTCTTGTCCAACTTCAACTAATTTGCTCAAGTTTGAAAATAATTAATGGGTATTCACAATTGTAAAAGATGTCCAAGATAGTATATTTATATGTGAAAGTTCTCTTCCTTATACTAATCATTCATGAATTGCTTGTATGACTAATATTGTGATTGTCAAACTTCAATAGATTTTGCTTTCTAAACCCAATGTGAAGCTACTACTAGGTATGATACAAGCATATGAAGCACATATAATTTCAACTGTATGATATCCAATTCATTCAAAAATTTACTCTTAGGATATAAGTGAAGCATAAGAGTAAATGACAAACTACTCCAAAAAGATATAAGTGAAGATCAAATGAGTAGTTAAGTAAATAGGTAGCTATGTGAGGACTCTTCATTTTAAAATTTTAGATCTTAAGTATTTTATTCAAACAACAAAGAAAACAAAATAAAATGATATTCCAAGAATAACACATATCATGTGAAGAAGCGAAAACTTAGGCTCAACCAAAATTGACCGAGAGTTGTTGAAGAAGAAAGGTGGGATATGCCTACCGGGGCATCCCCAAGCTTAGATGCTTGAGACTTCTTGGAATATTATCTTGGGATGCCTTGGGCGTCCCCAATCTTGAGCTCTTGTGTCTCCTTAATTCCTCTCATATCACGATTTCCTTAAATCTTAAGAACTTCATCCAGACAAAACTTAACAAGAACTTGTGAGATAAGTTAGTATAAATCAATGCAAAACCTTATCATTATCTACTGTAAAAAATTACTAAAATTATAATTTAACATTGAATACTAAATGCCTCTGCATATTCAATACTCGTATCCTTAAATATAATCATTAAACAAGCAAACATATGCAAACAATGCAATCATAATAGCAATCTATATAAACAGGACAGTCTGTAAAGGATGAAGAAGGACGAAAGTACCTTTCTACACCTAGGAGCAGATGCTCCTGGTATGAACAGTAAAATAAAAAAAAATATTCAAAATATTCAGAAATTATTTTGTGACATACTTTCACAAATGTTTGTTGTGCATGCAAAATTTCATTACGAAATCACATTGGTGGAAGGCGTGCCAAAAAAAACAAAATCAAAGCTCCAAAATGCATTTGTAAGTAACATTTTCAGAACATCGATTTTGTTTTTTACCATGCCTTCCACCAATGTTATTTTGCGATGAAATTTTGCATGCACAACAAACATTTGTGAAAGTATGCCACAAAAAAATTCAGATTTTTTTGAATTTATTTGATTTTACTGTTCACACCAGGAGCATTTGCTCCTGGGTGTAGAAACTCCACGTCCGAAGAAGGATCCATACTTAATTAACTCAAACAATTCTGAAAATTTACCACACTGTAGAAAAATTATCATTTCTTATTGTGTCAAAACTTCATGCTTTGATCACATTATGACTTTTCTAGAGAATTCATGCAACAGCGTGCAACTTTTTGTTTTGAAACAACAACTCATATACTTGCAAACCAAGCATGGTGAAGGCTATCCTTGACACTTTTATTGAAATAAAAGGTACAAAACTTTATTCTAAATAACATCAAGCAAATCTCAACAAAAGAAAATGACGCTCTAAGCAAAACACATATCATGTGACGAGTAAAAATATAGCTCCAAGTAAGGTTATCGATAATGTTGAAGACAAAATAGGGGATGCCTTCCGGGGCATCCCCAAATTTAGTTGCTTGGATATTACTTGAATTTTACCTTGGGGTGCCTTGATCATCCCCATGCTTAGTTTCTTGCCACTCTTCATTCTCCTGATATCGATATCTCACCCGAAACTTGAAAACTTCAATCACACAAAACTTAACGGAATATCGTGAGATAGGTTAGTATGATAAAGAGCAAATCATTCACTTTGGTACTGTCAAGACAACATTAATAAATTTTCCCCCACAATGCCTACTGTACCCTATCATTTCTACAATTTATATTGACCAGTATAAGCCATAGAAACCATAGAACAAGCAAACTATGCGTTGAAAACAGAATCTGTCAAAAACAGAACAACCTATAATGATCTGAACAATGACCATACTTCTGCAACTCTAAAAATTCTGAAAAATTAGGAAAACGTAGGAAATTTGTATATCAATCATGTGTAAAAGTTTCAGATCAAAATCACGTTCCAGTGATTTTTAGATTTTTCTGTATTGAGCACTAAAGTTTCTGTTTTTGCACAGAGTCAAGTCAACTATCATCCACACTATCTCAAAGGCTTTACTTGGCACTATTAAAACAAAAGTTATAAATCATGATTACTACAGTAGCTTAGTCATGTGAATACACAAAAACAGTAGGTAGACATATTGGGTTGTCTCCCAACAAGCGCTTTGCTTTAATGCCTTTTTAGCTAGGCATGATGATTTCAATGATGCTCGCATAAAAGTAAAGAATTGAAACATAATGGGACTATGGGAGCACCATGAAACATATGACTATCACATTTAAGCCTAACACACTTTCTGTGCATAGGCATTTTGTGAGCAAACAATTCATGGGAACAAGAATCAACTAGCATAGGAAGGCAAAACAAGCATAACTTCAAAGCTTTCAACATAAAGAGAGGAAACTTGATGTTGTTGAAATATATATGAGAATATCTACCCCTCTCATAATAATTATCAGTAGCATCATGAATGAATTCAACAATATAGCTATCACATAAAACATTCTTTTCATGATCCACAAGCATAGAAATTTTATTGCTCTTCACATAAGCAAATTTATTCTCATGAATAGTAGTGGGAGCAAACTCAACAAAACACTAGTGGAAAAACGGCAAGCCACAACTTTTGTTTGTGGCGCGCTGTTTTTCATCAATGCCAGCACTTAAATAGTGCCGGCGTAGTCGAAATTGGTACACCAGCTATAATTTGCTATTGCTGGTGTTCTTAATACTTTCGACATCACTACTATGTGGGCCCAGTTGTCATGACCAATTGGAAGATACTCCTGTCGTGCGATTTATAAACATGCCTTAGATACTTAACCTGGTGTTGTCGTGCCGTCGGCGGTAACGCCAGCACTAAGTTTTTCCTATATATAGATGTGTTGGCAGCCCTTGTTCTCAAATATATTCACTTCCATTCTCCACAAAATTCTACTCCCTTTTAGTCAGCTGCTTTGGTGACAATGGACCCATCGGAGCTTGTCGAATCGGCACCAGCCCCGCGTGTGAGCCCACATCAGCGGGGCGTGTCGAAAGTTTGGGACTTCGCCGCCTTGGCCGATCTCTCTTCCGGCCCCGTTGGCTACGACATGTTCTCGCCACGGCCAATGCAGCCAGCCTTGTCCGGCGAATCATCCCGCTGCAGTGCGACGTCCCTTCGATCCGGCAGCTATGCCACCGGCGCCGAAGCTGCCGGGAATCGAGCGAGGGCACCTGTGCTACTTTGCGGCTGTGGACGCCCTGCTGATAAGCATATGTCGCACACACAAAGTAATCCAGAGCGAGAGTTCTACATCTGCGGTAACCGTGGGAAGGTAATATGACAGAAAATACCTCTTAACCTATTTCTGCTAATTTGCACAATTCAACTTTATATATATAGTGTCACGATCATTAATATACGTGTGTGTATATTGTGATCCACAGACGTTAGGGACAAAATATTGCTACACATGGATATGAGTTGATCTTGTGCAGAAGTAAGTGAGCGAGTTGCTCGAGTACTCCATTGGTGAACTAAGACAACAGATAGATGAGATGCAGCTAAAGACTGATGTGATGCGCGGCCAAATCCAAAAATTCAAGATGCTTTGATATGTGCTTTTAGCTGGTGTTATGCTTGGCCTCGTTCTCCTTGCTGGATCGGTGGTAGTTTTTTTTTTCTCGTGGGAATCATTATACTGATGATGTTCTTAGTCTAGATCAAGAGTATAGTAGTAGAAGCTATATATTTTTTTTATTATTTTCATCCTTCAACTATTATGTATCTAGGCTAGATTAATGAGATCGATGTTGTGTTCTAATTATTGGTTTTACTTGTATGTTTACATATTTACACAAAATAATTAATAAAAATAGAATATAATAAATAATAAGAAAATAAAACAATAAAATAATAAACTAAACATCTATATGAAAATAAAAAACAATATGTGTAACACATAAAAGTAAAAAAGAAAAATTACAAAAAATTAACAATATAATAGCAATGGCGTTGGTCACGTAGGCCAACGCCAGCAATTACTCCGCCGCCCCGGCTGGCATGATTAAAACACCCCCCACACACAACCATCTGTCTCCGTTCGATCCCATTAAATCGCCACCTCCACCGCCGTCGCCCCCGTCGCCTCCGCCTCCACAGCCGAAGCCCCCGTCGCCATCGCCTTCGCCTCCACCGCCACCGTTGCCATCGCCTCCGCCTCCATCGCCGCCGTCCCCGTCGCCTCCGTCGAAGCCCCCGTCGCCGTCGCCTCCACCGCCGCCACCCTGGCCGCCGCCCCCGCCCCGTCGCATCCCGCAACGCCCCCTCGCCGTCTACCACCGCCGCGGGTGAGTTCTACTTAGTGTAGTGTAATAGAAGTGTAGAATAATGTAGAATTTTGTGTGTAAGAGTAGTGTAAATTTAGTGTAAGAGTAGTGTAAAATTTTAGTGTAAGATTATATTATATGATTTGTAGACTATGATTTTAGATAGTGTAATTTATTGTAGTTCTACTAGTGTATTTGTGGTGAAAGAATTTAGTGTAGTTTGTAGGCTATGATTATATTATATGATTTGTAGACTATGATTTTAGATAGTGTAATTTTATTGTAATTCTAGTAGTGTACTTATGGTGAAAGAATTTAGTGTAGTTGTAGACTATGATTATATTATATGATTTGTAGACTATGATTTTAGATAGTGTAATTTTATTGTAGTTTTAGTAGTGTACTTGTGGTGAAAGAATTTAGTGTAGTTGTAGGTTTTATAGGTACTCGTTAATATGCCCATTTTTACTAACTTGCTAGTTATATATGCAACATCACAGATGGCTCCGAAGTTTCATGGTGTGCGACAGAAGGGAAATAAGTACTATGCCACCATTAGGAAGGACAATATCGTCCACGAACTTGGCCATTGGGACACCCTGGAGTTAGCGACGCGCGCTTATGATGCCATGGAAGTAGAGTTTTTTCAGGAAGGGGCGAGTCTGAACTTCCCTATGTGTTGTGAGTTCGCGATGTTCCTCGCGCTTGATGACATGAGGATATGCACTAGGGTTGAGGAGAAGGAGAACAAACAGGCCGAGATGCAGTTCTTTGACCCCATTGGTGAGCGAGCTTGCAAGAGATGACAAACTCGTGGAGGCCAACAAGATGATGTTATTTCAGTATGCAGCTAGGAAGAGCGCAGAGGAGGATCCCATAGACTGGGATGCCTTGGAGTGTGATGAGGAGGGTCAGCAGGGATGTCGTCGTAGGTCCACTAGGCACGACCATGAGGCCGGTCCCTCTGGCCACTAGCTTAGCGCACGCTACCTATTTCGTATGAACTGTTTAACTTTATGCATGTTTTATGTTTGAACTACGCATGGTTTGTAGAACTATTTAATTACAAGTATGTGTTCATATCTAGATGGCCGGATAGCATTGGTTCGTACTAACTGCTTATGTTGCATTATATCTATGCATCTGTTATGTATACTTATTTTTCTCAACTTCATGAAATCAGTAAATGGATGCCCCATGTGAGACCTATGGTTCAGTGAGATGCCAAAGCGATAATAAGTTCTTCATAGATCCGCCGAATGACTTCCTCACTAGGACGGTATGTTTTAGTTGAACATGTTTTGATTGAGTTTCATATGATGTATACGGTTATGCCAAAAATTGTCTAACTAGCTAGCCACTTCTTTCTTTCAATTTTGCTCAGGTCATCCCTTGCGGGGCAAGGCGTGACTTCTTAGAGAAGTTTAGAGTTCCAGTTGATGCCACCATCATATTCCAGTACACCCTCATGAAAATATTGACGGCCCAACAATTCAATTGTCTTGTCACCAACGAGGCAAACCACACCTATTTCGGTTGCCCTGGTTGGAAAACCCTTGCAATTGCTTACGAGATGGAAGCTGGGGAGAGAGTCACGTTCTACCTCGACTATGATCATGACGAGATCATGGTCTACTACAAGCTTGCTGGCAGCGATGATGGTTCACTTACTACGGACTATGACCCTGACTCCGCCCGTCGAAAAGTCCTAGTTAGCTAGTTGGCATGCATGGAAGATCTCATGTTATTATCACCTCTATTTATTTGAACTTGTACATCCATATGTGTGTTACTTTGCCTACTTTGTTGAACTATATAAATAAGTCCATTGTTGAACTTAAATGCTGTCATTGGGTCTATTTATAGTTGATTTATTGACTGTTCTTAAACTAGATCATGCTGTCATTTTGGTTGAGATCGCTGATGTACAACTTTTATTTCAAATATGAAAATCAAATTACCGGCGTCGCGAAAACATGGAACATCACAACCGATGACTAATACTGCTGGCGTTGACCACGTGGCATGCCATTACCGTCAAAAATACTGCTGGCGTAGGTGGCAACGCCAGCACTAATTTTTAACACTGGCGCCATATTGGTGGCGTCAGGTGTCCACACCACCAAGGCTATTTTTGGCATATGCCATACCTAGGCTTTTCTGCACTAGTGAAATAACTATCATGTGATACTTGATTGGCATAATCCAATTGAAAATTAAAATCATGATGAAAAGTTTCATGGTTATCATTATTCTTTATAGCATACATGTCATCACAATAATTATCATAGATAGCAACTTTGTTATCAAAATCAATTAAAACCTCTTCCAAGACTATAGATAGCATACAATCAATAATAAATCATGCTCCAACTTCTTAGCATAACGAGAGACTATACGTGCATGCTTAGGGAATCACAAACCTTAACACCAATATTCTTACTAACCACAACCATTTACTAGTACCTCCCACATATTATCATCTCTATATCGCAAAACTATTGCAAGGAATCAAACATATCATATTCAGCGATCCACAAGTTTTATGTAGGATTTTATGACTAACCATGTGAATGACCAATTCCTATTGACTCTCTAAATAGATATAAGTGAAGCATGAGATTTTAATTCTTTCTACAAAAGACCATGCACTAATAAATAAAAGTGAAGCAAAAGAGCATTCTACAAATGATAGTTTTCTATGTGAAGAGAAACATGCAATCCAAACTTCAAATGATATAAGTGAAACACATGAAACATTCTATAAAGCCATACTCAAAAGATATAAGTGAAGTGCAATGAGCATTCTATAAATCAACCAAGGACTATCTCATACTCGCATGGTGCATTATCGAAAGAAAAATAAAAAGCACACGACGCTCCAAGATTTACACATATCACGTGTGAGGGAGTCCTGAATTAAGGGGTCCTCGGGCCGTCGATCTATTACATATGGGCCGGACAGATGGGCCACTATGGGGCCAAGCTAGAGCGCAGATCCGTGGCTAGATAGGAGATCTTCGGAGTCGTGGTGTGTCCTCCAAGTCAAGGGTGTGCGTGATCTTTCCTTCATTGTAACCTATCACATGTAACCCTAACCCTATTGGTGTCTATATAAACCAAGGGGTTTTAGTCTTTAGGGCTAGAGCAACATCCATGACCCCATCAACCTAGGGTTTAGCTCACCTGATCTCGAGGTAGATCAACTCTGTAACCATATCATACACATCAAATACAACCAAGCAGGACGTAGGGTTTTACCTCTTCGAGAGGGCCCGAACCTGGGTAAACACCGTGTTCTTCGTCCCTTGTTCCCCATTGATCCTAGATCCATAGCTTGGGACCCCCTACCCGGGATCCGCCGGTTTTGACACCGACTTTGGTGCTTTCATTGAGAGTTCCGCTGTTGGGTCACCGAAGGATCAATGGCTCGCCTGATCATCGGAGAAGGCGTCAGCTCCGGGGACCTCTTTGTCCCCGGCCAGCTCTTCGCGTTCGGCAGCATCGTGCTGCACGCCAACCCAATTGGTCGTCTAGACCAGATCAACAATTTTGCCCCTGAGCACCGGATTAGATTCCGCAACTTGGAGTACGTTGCGGGCGCCCGAGGCGATCTGGTCTTTGCCGAATTCGCAACCTCTCCCCGTACCCCTATGGGCCCCGCTGTTCCCGCTCTAGATTTTTCTCCCGATCCGATCTACGGATCGGCCTCAACCCTTTAGCCGGCCTTGAGCTCGGACGGCTCCACCTTGACTGGAGGCCAGGAATCCCCTTTGACCACGCTAGTGATGCCCGCCGAAGACCCAGCCTCGGGCCTCAGCGCGGAAGTAGTGTTCCGACGCCAAGAGTCACTCTCGGCCGAACCCTTTCCTCTTGACATGCCTCCGGCCTTGAGCCCCAGTGATGGGTCGATGTTCGGAAGTCAGGAATCGTCCTTGGCCGAACTCCCCCTCACCAACTCGTCTTCGAGCCCTAATACGGAGATAGCGTCCGAAGACCAGGCCTTGTCCTCGGTCTCTTATGTCTGTCCAGCCATGAGCCCGACCCCGGGCCTCGAGACCAACTCGGCCCTGGAAGGCCAGGACTCAGTTCGGACCTGGATCACCCCTCTCCCCACCACGGCAGAGTTCGATCCCGAGCGTCCACCACACACCGGCTCGGCAAGCCTCGCTCTATTAAACAAGGCGCTCGATCAGATTCGGATGATGGCTATTCAAGATAACTGGCCCTCGGCCTACGTTCAACGGTCCCTCGAGGCAGATTTTAGGGAATTTAACATCCCACCCACTACCCACCTAGTGGCCACAGTCGAGGAATTAACCGACACATTGGACTAAACCTCGGAAAATGACTATTCCATGGACGAGGACAGTAGAGCCATGGGTAATACCGATGTTGCTCCCCCCGTCACCAGCCGCTGGACGGCCACGTCCACTTACGATGTCTACATGGCGGACACCCTGAAAGACGATGACGACACTCCCGGGAAGAATAACGGCAAGCCCAGCGATGAGCCGCCAAAGCGCCGCAGACAACGCCGCCGCTCCAGAGCACAACGAAGCCACGCGAGCAATACGGACACCGGAGAGAACGACACTCCGGACAATATATATGGACAACCTCGGCGACCACGACACCGAGGAACAACCACAAGACGACCACGGAGAGCATGAGGACCGGCTCAATCTTGAGGACCCCAACGACTCCGAGGACAACAACTACCTCCCCCTTTCTGAAGAGGAGGTCAGTTTGGGTGACAAATATTTCATCGTCCCCGAAGACCCACTGTATCAAGAGCGGTTCAAACGGCAGCTCATTGCCATCGCGCGTAGCTTGAAGAAACAGCGGCGAAAGATAAAGGCTGAACATGATACGCTCAACGATCCGAGCAGCAACGAGTCCGGATGACAGACGATCTCCGGCGCGACGTAGCCCGAGTCCGGGACGCCGCTCACCCTTTGTGTTTCATGGATAGGGTAATGTAGCACCAGTTCCCGAAAGGTTTCAAGCCTATAAATATCGAGCCATACGACGGAATAACAGATATGGCAGTATGGATCGAAGATTTTCTGTTACACATTCACATGGCACGAGGAAACGACCTCCATGCCATCAAGTACCTAACATTAAAGCTCAAGGGTCCAGCTCGACACTGGTTAAATAGCCTCCCCGAAGACTCCATAGTATGTTGGGAGGAGCTTGAGGACGCCTTCCGAGCTAACTTTCAGGGCACTTATGTCCAGCCCCGGACGTCGATGACCTGAGCCACGTAATCCAGCAGCTCGGCGAGTCAGCCCGGCAATTTTGGAACCGGTTTTTAACCAAGAAGAACCAGATCGTTGACTGTCCAGACGCCGAAGCTATAGCTGCCTTTAAGCACAATATTCGGGATGAATGGCTAGTACGCCAGCTCGGCCAAGACAAGCCAAGATCGATGTCAGCGCTCACCTCCCAGATGACTCGCTTCTGCACCAGAGAGGATAGTTGGCTGGCTCGTAGAAGCACCAACCCCGACACCCCCGGCACCTCGGAAGTCCGGGATGGGAACGGGAAGCCACAAAGGAACAAGAACAAACGCCGCCACAATGACAGCAGTAAATGACGGATTTCGTAATCCGAAGTCTGGGTCACGGAAAAAGCCTTCTAAAGGCAACCAGGACGGCCCAACCAAGCTGGACGCGATCCAGGATAGGCCCTGCCAGATTCATGGCACCGCCGAAAAACTCGCCAACCACACCAACTGTAATTGTTGGGTGATAAAACAGGCCGACAAGCTCACAGCCGAAGACTCTGGCAAAAGCCCACGAAGCGAGATCGATGAGGAGCCCCGTAGGCCGAACAGTGGAGGAAAAAAACCCTTCCATTCCGAGGTCAAGACGGTGAACATGATCTACGCCACCCATATACCAAGCAAGGAGAGGAAGCGCGCGCTGCGAGATGCGTACGCCGTCGAGCCCATAGCACCAAAGTTCAACCCGTGGTCGGCTCGCCCGATAACCTTTGACCACAGGGATCATCCGACCAGTATCCATCATGGAGGATTGGCGGCCCTGGTACTTGACCCCATTTTTGACGAGTACCACCTCACGAGAGTCCTAATGGACGGAGGCAGTAGCCTCAATCTGATTTATGCAGAAACAATGAGGAAAATGGGGATCGATCCGTCAAGGATCAAACCCAGCACCACTACCTTCAAGGGGGTTATTCCGGGTGTAGAGGCCCGCTCCTCAGGCACGATAACTCTGGAAGTGGTATTCGGCTCACCGGGCAACTTCCGAAGCGAAGATTTGATATTTGATATCGCCCCATTCCGCAGTGGCTACCATGCCCTCCTCGAACGAATGGCGTTTGCCAAATTCAACACCGTCCCGCATTACACATACCTCAAGCTGAAGATGCCTAGTCCCACGGGCGTCATAACAATCAACGACAACACGGAGTGCTCACTCCGTACCGAGGAATATACTACGGCCCTGGCAGCCGAAGACCAAGCCGTCGCCAACAGGCCAAAGTATCAGCCCGCCGTAAAGGCCAGAGATACAATTAAACGAGCTCGAACTCGATAACCGTCATGGGAGCCCGCCTGCGTTCGCCGCAAATAGGGATATGCGCCCCACGGCACGCCCAACACAGTAGCGCTCTACGTGCCTCGACAACACAATTTCACACTCAAGATACCGTGGGGAGCTGTGGGGGCCACATCAAACAAACAAAACCATGTGTCCGGCTTAACCAAACCATGGTATTGTCGTGTCCTCGGACGACAAGGGGGACGACTCCGGACTCACCCAGCATCAAGATGTGTCGACACGGCCACCCATCAAGGTTCTTATTCAAGGCCCCCCTTGTCGGCATGCGTTTTTCCACATGGAAGAGTCCCTTACCCAGCAGAAGCAAAGGCTCAGACGTGCAGCAGGGCACAGTGGAGGCTTCGACCCACGCATCAAGGCCCTGTGTAAACCTTTCTCTGTAAAAGTTTCTTTTCTCACTCATTGTAAATGCCTCGACAGTTCGAATTGTACGGATAGATGTCCAGAGCTTATGGAAAATAAAAACATCTTTTACGGTGTTCAGGCATCCGCATTATCTAGCCCTCTTTCTTCTCTTTCTCCCTTTTCCAGCTCTTCGAACAGCTAGGCATGCACACATTGTGCAACAAATACAAATCGGTTAATTGACCAAGAGCTTGATCTCTTCATCAGCTCCAAGCACCAAGTCTGACACCGCTTTCTGCTATGTGCACGGCATCTCGGATATTGCACTATATGCATCAGTTCCGAACTATGTCTTGGGTCAATAGTTGGGTTGCCCGGCTCCTGTGCTTACCTTCTTATGTTCCGCAAGTTCGGCTAAGAAGGTAAAGAGAGAACCCCTGCGATTGTACTTCTGGCTAGTCCAGCTAAGCACCTCAGGGGAGAAAGCCAAAAACTGACCGTCATAGCAAGCAAGAACTGGTCAGCGATCCGACGACAAGTGTTAAACTAAGAAATCATTGGCGATTTATCCGTGTCACATGCAGGGTTCGTCTTAGCACAAACCATGTGATTACAAAGGAATGCCTCGGCTCCCATGTAAATCACAAAATACTGGGGGGCTAGTCATTAGCTCCCACCGTCAAGCTCCTATGGCTAAGTGAAAGCAATAAAGACACATAGTCCCATTGCCTAGTCTCTCTCACACACTTGGGCCAAAGAAGTACCAGAGGGGGCTCCGAGGGGACCACAACCCACCAAGGCGTGCCTGGGGGCCCAGGCGCGCCCAAGTGGGTTGTGCCCACCTCAGTGGCCTCCCTCACTGCCTCTTCGCCCTATAAATACCCCAATATTCCAAAAATCCTAGGGGAGTCGACGAAAAACAATTCCAGCCGACGCAAGTTCCAGAACCACCAGATCTAATCTAGACACCATCACGGAGGGGTTCATCATCTTCATTGGTGCCTCTTCGATGATGCGTGAGTAGTTCATCATAGACCTACGGGTCCGTAGGCAGTAGCTAGATGGCTTCTTCTCTCTTTTTGATTCTCAATACAATGGTCTCTTGGAGATCTATTTGATGTAACTCTTTTTGCGGTGTGTTTGTTGGGATCCGATGAACTTTGAGTTTATGACCAGATCTATATCCATGAATATTATTTGAGTCTTCTTTGATCTCTTATATGCATGATTATTTATAGCCTCGTATTTCTTCTTCGAATCTTTGGTTTAGTTAGGCCAAATAGATCATTTTTTCTTGCCATGGGAAGAGGTGCTTTGTGATGGGTTCGATCGTGCGGTGTTCTTTCCCAGTGACAAAAGGGGCAGCAAGACACGCATGTATCGTTGCTATTAAGGATAATAAGATGGGGGCTATTCCTACATGAATAGATCTTGTCTACATCATGTCATCGTTCTTATTGCATTACTCCGTTTCTCCATGAACTTAATACACTAGATGCATGCTGGATAGCGGTTGATGTGTTGAGTAATAGTAGTAGATGCAGCAGGAGTCGGTCTACTAATCTTGGATGTGATGCCTATATAATGATCATTGCCATGGATATCATCATAATTATTCAATCTTCTATCAATTGCCCAACAGTAATTTGTTTACCCACCGTATGTTATTTTCTTGAGAGAAGCCACTAGTGAAATCTACGGCCCCCGGGTCTATTCTCCATCATATTTGCTTTGAGATCTATTTTTATTTGCTTTCATTTTCAGATCTATTATTCCAAAAAACCCAAAAATACCTTGCTGCACTTTTTTTGCTATTTATTTTATTTTGCATTTTATCGAGATCTATTTACCCAATCTATCACAATTTTTATCCCGTCCACGTGACAATTTCTGGCACCGTTACCCGTTGAGGGATTGACAACCCCTCCTAATCATCGGGTTGCAAGTATTTGTTCTTTGTGTGCAGGTACCGTTTACATAGTGTTGCTTTGTTCTCCTACTCGATTGATACCTTGGTTTCATAACTGAGGGAAATACCTACCGTAGCTTTGCTGCATCATCCCTTCCTCTTTGGGGAAATACTGACGTAGTTCAAGCGACATCAAAAGGAATTTCTGGCGCCGTTGCTGGGGAGACATCATCAACATCTATCCGATTCCTAATCACAAATCTCATCTCCTTGCAATTTACATTATTTGCCATTTGCCTCTCGTTTTCATCTCCCCCACTTCACAAAAATTTGTCGTTTTATTCGCCCTCTTTTTCGTTCGTCGATTTCTCGACAGATCTCTTATTTGCTTGAACTAGTCATCATGAGTGATTTTGGTATGGCAGAAACAGATGATGGCCTGACTCCTAAAATTGGACGATCTGGCAATCTGGATGCTAAAACTTTTGTTTTAGGGCAATTGAACGTTATGGGAAAAGAACATATCCAAGAATTTTTCAATTGTGTTGGAAATTTGACTCTTGATGATACTCCTATACTTAAAAGAACCAAATCTTATGCGGAAGCTATTTCAGCACTAGTCCTGAAACTTGAAAATAGATTTATCCGTACCCACCCTACCTTGCAAAGATTATTTTATGAGCTACCAGTTATAAAGGATCCGAAAGCTAAAAAGTTAGCCACCCTTGTTCTTATGAATGAATTTGATCACATAGTACGGGAGGCTAGGGAAATTTTTGATTTTTATGGTATGAGCCGTGAAAAACCGGTAATAAATGAGATCCTTTACAATAGTGATTATATGTTGAGATATTTGCTTGCAAATAATCAAATTTTTGATGAGAATCTTAAAAAGGAAATCCCCGTTTTAGATATAATTCAACAAGTTTTCAATGATGTTAATCATCATTATTCCTGGATTGTTGCCGGAAATCAAAGGGGATACGTAGATGGGCAACTTGATAATGCTAAAATTTCTATGGGTAATGTGTTTCAAGTTATTTTTGTGAAACCTCCTGACAAGAACACATCTACGGAGAATAAGAAGAAATATGACAATACTTGAATCTATGCATTATGCCTAGCTAGGGGCATAAAATGATGGCGCTTGTTGGGAGGCAACCCAATAAATAAAATTTATTTTTGCTTTTTTATTTCTGTTTTTGAGTGTTTGCACAATTATGCCTCTGTTATGGTTGTGTTTTATGTTTTAATTAGTGTTTGTGCCAAGTAAAGCCTCTGGGATCACGTTGGGTGATAGTTGATTTGATCTTGTTGGAAAACAGAAACTTTTGCGTACAGTAAATAATGTTAGATATTCGCAGAAGCGACGAAAAACTCTGAATTTTTTACACAAGATTGATATGAAAATTGCCTACGTTGTCCTAATTTTTCAGAATTTTTGGAGTTACATAAGTATGGGTAAAGTTCACGTCTTTACAGACTGGTCTGTTTTTGACAGATTCTGTTTTCGTTGCATTGCGTGCTTATTTTGATGAATCTATGGATTGTATCGGGGGGTATAAGCCATGGTAAAGTTAGAATACAGTAGGTATAATGCAATAATAAAATATGAATGGGTTTGCAACACTACTTAAAGTGAAGATTGGATTTCTTATACTAACGGATCTCACGAAGGTTTTGTTAAGTTTTGTGTGATTGAAGTTTTCAAGTTTTGGGTGAGATCACGATGGATGAAGGAATAAGGAGTAAGAAGAGCCTAAGCTTGGGGATGCCCCATGGCACCCCAAGTTAATATTCAAGGAGAAACAAGCAGCTAAGCTTGGGGATGCCCCGAGTGGCATCCCCTCTTTCTTCTAACGACCATCGGTATTTTACTTGGAGCTATATTTTTATTCGTCACATATCATGAGTTTTGCTTGGAGCGTCTTGTATTATTTAAGTCTTTGCTTGTTTCGCTTTTTAGTTTGTCACAAGTATCCTTGCTGAACACACCCATTTGAGAGAGCCAAAATTATGCTATGATTTGTTAGAATTGCTCTTTATGCTTCACTTAATTTTTTTGAGCTATGGAATTGCTCTAGTGCTTCACTTATATATTTTTGAGCATGGTGTGCTTTATTATTTTTGAAGAAATGCTCTCATGCTTCACTTAGATTTATTTGAGAGTTAGTAATTTTGAATAAACTCTCTTATGCTTCACTTATATTATTTTGAGAGATGAAAATCTTTATGCTCATGTTCTTCACTTAAATTTGTTTGAGCTTGTCAAAAGCAATTGCAATATATGAAACTAGTCCCAAAGTGATAGATATCCAAGAGGGATATAATTAAAACTTTCATGAAGATCATTGGACAAAATAAACTTGATTCCTTGTAATAGTTTTGAGATATGATGATTGAAGGAAATATGCCCTAGAGGCAATAATAAAGTTGTTATTTATATTTCCTTATATCATGATAAATGTTTATTATTCATGCTATAATTGTATTAACCGGAAACTTAGTACGTGTGTGAATACATAGACAAAACAGAGTGTCCCTAGTATGCCTCTACTTGACTAGCTCATTCATTAAAGATGGTTAAATTTCCTGACCATAGACATGTGTTGTCATTTAATGAATGGGATCACATCATTAGAGAATGATGTGATGGACAAGACCCATCTGTTAGCTTAGCATAAGGATTGTTAAGTTTTATTGCTATTGCTTTCTTCATGACTTATACATATTCCTCTGACTATGAGATTATGCAACTCCCGAATACCGGAGGAACACCTTGTGTGCTATCAAACGTCACAACCTAATTGGGTTATAATAAAGATGCTCTACAGGTGTCTCCGAAGGTGTTTGTTGGGTTGGCATAGATTGAGACTAGGATTTGTCACTTCGAGTATCGGAGAGGCATCTCTGGGCCCTCTCGGTAATGCACATCACTATAAGCCTTGCAAGCAATGTGACTAATGAGTTAGTTACGGAATGATGCATTACAGAACGAGTAAAGAGACTTGTCAGTAACAAGATTGAACTAGGTATGAAGATACCGACGATCGAATCTCGGGCAAGTAACATACCGATGAGAAAGGGAATAACGTATGTTGTCATTACGGTTTGACCGATAAAGATCTTCGTAGAATATGTAGGAACCAATATGAGCATCCAGGTTCCGCTGTTGGTTATTGATCGGAGATGTGTCTCGGTCATGTCTACATAGTTCTCGAACCCGTAGGGTCGGCACGCTTAACGTTCGATGATGATTTGTATTATGAGTTATGTGTTTTGGTGACCGAAGATTGTTCGGAGTCCCAGATGAGATCACGGACATGACGAGGAGTCTCGAAATGGTCGAGAGGTAAAGATTGATATATTGGAAGGTAGTATTCGGACACCGGAAGGGTTCCGGAGTGTATCGGGTACATACCGGAGTACCGGAAGGGTTACCGGAACCCCCCGGTGGAAGATATGGGCCATATGGGCCATATGAGGGAGGCTAACCAGCCCACAAGGGGCTGGTGTGCCCCCCACAAGGGAGGAGGCCGTATTGGTTTAGGGAAGGGGGCGCCACCCCCCTTTCCTTCTCCTACTCCCTCTCCTTCCCTCTTTCCCCCTCCAAAAGAAAGGAAAAAAAGGGGGGGCGAATCCTACTTGGACTAGGAGTCCAAGTAGGACTCCCCCCATGGTGCGCCCCTCCTTCGTGGCCGGCCTCCTCCTTCCCTCCTTTATATACGTGGGCAGGGGGCACCCCAAAGGACATCAGATATTCTCTTAGCCGTGTGCGGTGCCCCCCTCCACAGTTTACTCCTTCGGTCATATTGTCATAGTGCTTAGGAGAAGCCCTGCGCGGATCACATCACCATCACCGTCACCACGCCGTCGTGCTGACGAAACTCTCCCTCGACACTTTGCTGGATCAAGAGTTCGAGGGACGTCAATGAGCTGAACGTGTGCTGAACTCGGAGGTGCCGTACGTTCGGTGCTTGATCGGTTGGATCGCGAAGACGTTCGACTACATCAACCGCGTTAAGCTAACGCTTCCGCTTTCGGTCTACGAGGGTACGTGGACACACTCTCCCCCTCTCGTTGCTATGCATCTCCTAGATAGATCTTGCATGAGCGTAGGAATTTTTTTGAATTTGCATGCTACGTTCCCCAACAGTGGCATCCGAGCCAGGTCTATGCATAGATGATATGCACGAGTAGAACACAAAGAGTTGTGGGCGATAATAGTCATACTGCTTACCACCAACGTCTTACTTTGATTCGGCGGTATTGTTGGATGAAGCGGCCCGGACCGACATTACATGACCGCGTTCATGAGACTGGTTCTACGGACGTGCTTTGCACACAGGTGGCTGGCGGGTGTCTGTTTCTCCAACTTTAGTTGAATCGAGTTTGACTACGGCCGGTCCTTGTTGAAGGTTAAAACAGCACACTTGACGAAAAATCGTTGTGGTTTTGATGCATAGGTAAGAACGGTTCTTACTAGAAGCCCGTAGCAGCCACGTAAAACTTGCAACAACAAAGTAGAGGACGTCTAACTTGTTTTTGCAGGGCATGTTGTGATGTGATATGGTCAAGACATGATGTGATATACGTTATTGTATGAGATGATCATGTTTTGTAAAAGTTATCGGCAACTGGCAGGAGCCTTATGGTTGTCGCTTTATTGTATGAAATGCAATCGCCATGTAATTGCTTTACTTTATCACTATGCGGTAGCGATAGTCGTAGAAGCAATAGTTGGCGAGACGACAACGACGCTACGATGGAGGTCAAGGTGTCAAGCCAGTGACGATGGAGATCATGACGGTGCTTTGGAGATGGAGATCAAAGGCACAAGATGATGATGGCTATATCATGTCACATTTTTTGATTGCATGTGATGTTTATCTTTTATGCATCTTATTTTGCTTAGTACGGCGGTAGCATTATAAGATGATCCCTCGCTAAATTTCAAGGTATAAGTGTTCTCCCTGAGTATGCACCGTTGCTACAATTCGTCATGCCGAGACACCACGTGATGATCGGGTGTGGTAAGTTCTACGTTCACATACAATGGGTGCAAGCCAGTTTTGCACGTGCAGAATACTCGGGTTAAACTTGATGAGCCTAGCATATGCAGATATGGCCTCGGAACACTGAGACCGAAAGGTCGAATGTGAATCATATAGTAGATATGATCAACATAGAGATGTATACCATTGAAAACTACTCCATCTCACGTGATGATCGGACATGGTTTAGTTGATATGGATCACGTGATCATTTAGATGACTAGAGGGATGTCTATCTAAGTGGGAGTTCTTAAGTAATATGATTAATTGAACTTTAATTTATCTTGAACTTAGTACCTGATAGTTATTGCATATCTATGTTGTTGTAGATCAATGGCCCGTGCTACCGTTCCCTTGAATTTTAATGCGTTCCTAGAGAAAGCTAAGTTGAAAGATGATGGTAGCAACTACACAGACTGTGTCCGTAACTTGAGGATTATCCTCATTGCTGCACAGAAGAATTATGTCCTTGATGCACCGCTAGGTGAAAGGCCTGCTGCAGGAGCAGATGCTGATGTTATGAACGTCTGGCAAGCTCGATCTGATGACTACTCGATAGTTCAGTGTGCCATGCTTTACGGCTTAGAATCGGGACTTCAAAGACATTTTGAACGTCATGGAGCATATGAGATGTTCCAAGAGTTGAAGTTAATATTTCAAGCAAATGCGCGAGTTGAGAGATATGAAGTCTCCAACAAGTTCTATAGCAGCAAGATGGAGGAGAATAGTTTTGTCAGTGAACATATACTCAGAATGTCTGGGTACCATAACCACTTGACTCAGCTGGGAGTTAATCTTCCTGATGACAGTGTCATTGACAGAGTTCTTCAATCACTGCCACCAAGCTATAAAGGCTTCGTGATGAACTATAATATGCAAGGGATGGAAAAGACAATTCCCGAGCTCTTCGCGATGCTAAAGGCTGCGGAGGTAGAAATCAAGAAGGAGCATCAAGTGTTGATGGTTAACAAGACCACTAGTTTCAATAAAAAGGGCAAAGGGAAGAAGGGGAACTTCAAGAAGAATAGCAAGCAAGTTGCTACTCCCGGGAAGAAGCCCCAGTCTGGACCTAAGCCTGAAACTGAGTGCTTCTACTGCAAAGGGACTGGTCACTGGAAGCGGAACTGCCCCAAGTATTTGGCGGATAAGAAGGATGGCAAAGTGAAAGGTATATTTGATATACATGTTATTGATGTGTACCTTACTAATGCTCGTAGTAGCGCCTGGGTATTTGATACTGGTTCTGTTGCTCATATTTGCAACTCGAAATAGGGGCTACAGATTAAGCGAAGATTGGCTAAGGACGAGGTGATGATGCGCGTGGGAAATGGTTCCAAAGTCGATGTGATCGCCGTCGGCACACTACCTCTACATCTACCTTCGGGATTAGTTTTAGACCTGAATAATTGTTATTTGGTGCTAGCGTTCAGCATGAACATTATATCTGGATCTTGTTTGATGCGAGACGGTTATTCATTTAAATCAGAGAATAATGGTTGTTCTATTTATATGAGAAATATCTTTTATGGTCATGCACCCTTGAGGAGTGGTCTATTTTTGTTGAATCTCGATTGTAGTGATACACATATTCATAATATTTAAGCCAAAAGATGCAAAGTTAATAATGATAGTGCAACTTATTTGTGGCACTGCCGTTTAGGTCATATTGGTGTAAAGCGTATGAAGAAACTCCATGCTGATGGGCTTTTGGAATCACTTGATTATGAATCATTTGATACTTGCGGACCATGCCTCATGGGCAAGATGACTAAAACTCCGTTCTCCGGAACAATGGAGCGAGCCAATGACTTATTGGAAATAATACATACCGATGTATGCGGTCCGATGAGTGTTGAGGCTCACGGCGGGTATCGTTATTTTCTGACCTTCACAGATGATTTGAGCAGATATGGGTATATCTACTTAATGAAACATAAGTCTGAAACATTTGAAAAGTTCAAAGAATTTTAGAGTGAAGTGGAAAATCATCGTAACAAGAAAATAAAGTTTCTACGATCTGATCGCGGAGGCGAATATTTGAGTTGCGAGTTAGGTCTTCATTTAAAACAATGTGGAATAGTTTCACAACTCACGCCACCTGGAACACCACAGCATAATGGTGTGTCCAAACGTCGTAACCGTACTTTATTAGATATGGTGCGATCTATGATGTCTCTTACCAATTTACCACTATCGTTTTGGGGTTATGCATTAGAGACAACTGCTTTCACGTTAAATAGGGCACCATCTAAATCCATTGAGACGACACCATATGAACTGTGGTTTGGCAAGAAACCTAAGCTATCGTTCCTTAAAGTTTGGGGCTGTGATGCTTATGTGAAAAAGTTTCAACCTGATAAGCTCGAACCCAAATCAGAGAAATGCGCCTTCATAGGATACCCAAAGGAGACTGTTTGATACACCTTCTATCATAGATCCGAAGGCAAGATATTCGTTGCTAAGAATGGATCCTTTCTAGAGAAGGAGTTTCTCTCGAAAGAAGTGAGTGGGAGGAAAGTAGAACTTGATGAGGTAATTGTACCTTCTCCCGAATTGGAAAGTAATTCATCACAGAAATCAGTTCCAGTGATGCCTACACCAATTAGTGAGGAAGTTAATGATGATGATCATGAAACTTCGGATCAAGTTACTACCGAACCTCGTAGGTCAACCAGAGTACGTTCCGCACCAGAGTGGTACGGTAATCCTGTTCTGGAAGTCATGTTACTAGACCATGACGAACCTACGAACTATGAGGAAGCGATGATGAGCCCAGATTCTGCAAAATGGCTTGAGGCCATGAAATCTGAGATGGGATCCATGTATGAGAACAAAGTATGGACTTTGGTTGACTTGCCAGATGATCGGCAAGCCATAGAGAATAAATGGATCTTCAAGAAGAAGACTGAAGCTGATAGTAATGTTACTGTCTACAAAGCTCGACTTGTTGCAAAAGGTTTTCGACAAGTTCAAGGAGTTGACTACGATGAGACCTTCTCACCCGTAGCGATGCTTAAGTCTGTCCGAATCATGTTAGCAATTGCCGCATTTTATGATTATGAAATCTGGCAAATGGATGTCAAAACTACATTCCTTAATGGATTTCTCAAAGAAGAGTTGTATATGATGCAACCAGAAGGTTTTGTCGATCCTAAGGGTGCTAACAAAGTGTGCAACCTCTAGTGATCCATTTATGGACTGGTGCAAGCCTCTCGGAGTTGGAATATACGCTTTGATAGTGTGATCAAAGCATATGGTTTTATACAAACTTTTGGAGAAGCCTGTATTTACAAGAAAGTGAGTGGGAGCTCTGTAGCATTTCTGATATTATATGTGGATGACATATTGTTGATTGGAAATGATACGGAATTTCTGGATAGCATAAAAGGATACTTGAATAAGAATTTTTCAATGAAAGAACTCGGTGAAGCTGCTTATATATTGGGCATCAAGATCTATAGGGATAGATCAAGACGCTTAATAGGACTTTCACAAAGCACATACCTTGATAAAGTTTTGAAGAAGTTCAAAATGGATCAGTCAAAGAAAGGGTTCTTGCCTGTGTTGCAAGGTGTGAAGTTGAGTAAGACTCAATGCCCGACCACTACAGAAGATAGAGAGAAAATGAAAGTCATTCCCTATGCCTCAGCCATAGGTTCTATCATGTATGCTATGCTGTGTACCAGACCTGATGTGTGCCTTGCTATAAGTTTAGCAGGGAGGTACCAAAGTAATCCAGGAGTGGATCACTGGACAGCGGTTAAGAACATCCTGAAATACCTAAAAAGGACTAAGGATATGTTTCTCGTTTATGGAGGTGACAAAGAGCTTGTCGTAAATGGTTACGTCGATGCAAGCTTTGACACTGATCCGGATGACTCTAAGTCACAAACCGGATAAGTATTTATATTGAATGGTGGAGCTGTCAGTTGGTGCAGTTCCAAGCAGAGCGTCGTGGCGGGATCTACGTGTGAAGCGGAGTACATAGCTGCTTCAGAAGCAGCAAATGAAGGAGTCTGGATGAAGGAGTTCATATCCGATCTAGGTGTAATACCTAGTGCATCGGATCCAATGAAAATCTTTTGTGACAATACTGGAGCAATTGCCTTAGCGAAGGAATCCAGATTTCACAAGAGAACCAAACACATCAAAAGATGCTTCAACTCCATCCGTGATCAAGTCAAGGAGGGAGACATAGAGATTTGCAAAATACATACGGATCTGAATGTTGCAGATCCGTTGACTAAGCCTCTTCCACGAGCAAAACATGATCAGCACCAAGACTCCATGGGTGTTAGAATCATTACTATGTAATCTAGATTATTGACTCTAGTGCAAGTGGGAGACTGAAGGAAATATGCCCTAGAGGTAATAATAAAGTTGTTATTTATATTTCCTTATATCATGATAAATGTTTATTATTCATGCTAGAACTGTATTAACCGGAAACTTAGTACATGTGTGAATACATAGACAAAACAGAGTGTCCCTAGTATGCCTCTACTTGACTAGATCATTCATTAAAGATGGTTAAAGTTTCCTGACCATAAACATGTGTTGTCATTTAATGAATGGGATCACATCATTAGAGAATGATGTAATGGACAAGACCCATCCGTTAGCTTAGCATAATGATCGTTAAGTTTTATTGCTATGTCTTTCTTCATGACTTATACATATTCCTCTGACTATGAGATTATGAAACTCCCGAATACTGAAGGAACACCTTGTGTGCTATCAAACGTCACAACGTAACTGGGTGATTATAAATATGCTCTACAGGTGTCTCCGAAGGTGTTTGTTGGGTTGGCATAGATCGAGACTAGGATTTGTCACTCCGAGTATCAGAGAGTTATCTCTGGGCCCTCTCGGTAATGCACATCACTATAAGCCTTGCAAGCAATGTGACTAATGAGTTAGTTACTAGATGATGCATTACGGAACGAGTAAAGAGACTTGCCAGTAACGAGATTGAACTAGGTATGAAGATACCGACGATCGAATCTCGGGCAAGTAACATACCGATGACAAAGGGAATAACGTATGTTGTCATTACGGTTTGACCGATAAAGATCTTCGTAGAATATGTAGGAACCAATATGAGCATCCAGGTTCCGCTGTTGGTTATTGATTGGATATGTGTCTCGGTCATGTCTACATAGTTCTCGAACCCGTAGGGTCCGCACGCTTAATGTTCGATGACGATTTGTATTATGAGTTATGTGTTTTGGTGAACGAAGATTGTTCGGAGTCCCGGACAAGATCACGGACATGATGAGGAGTCTCAAAATGGTTGAGACGTAAAGATTGATATATTGGAAGGTAGTATTCGGACACCGGAAGGGTTCCGGAGTGTATCGGGTACATACCGGAGTACCGGAAGGGTTACCGGAACCCCCCGGTGGAAGATATGGGCCATATGGGCCATATGAGGGAGGCTAACCAGCCCACAAGGGGATGGTGCGCCCCCCCACAAGGGAGGAGGCCGAATTGGTTTAGGGAAGGGGGCGCCACCCCCCTTTCCTTCTCCTACGCCCTCTCCTTCCCTCTTTCCCCCTCCGGAAGAAAGGAAAAAAAAGGGGGGGCCGAATCCTACTTGGACTAGGAGTCCAAGTAGGACTCCCCCCTTGGCGCGCCCCTCCTTGGTGGCCGGCCTCCTCCTCCCCTCCTTTATATACGTGGGCAGGGGGCACCCCAAAGGACATCAGATATTCTCTTAGCCGTGTGCGGTGCCCCCCTCCACAGTTTACTCCTCCGGTCATATTATCGTAGTGCTTAGGCGAAGCCCTGCGCGGATCACATCACCATCACCGTCACCACGCCATCGTGCTGACGAAACTCTCCCTCGATACTTTGCTGGATCAAGAGTTCGAGGGATGTCATCGACCTGAACGTGTGCTGAACTCGGAGGTGCCGTACGTTCGGTGCTTGATCGGTTGGATCGCGAAGACGTTCGACTACATCAACCGCGTTAAGCTAACGCTTCCGCTTTCGGTCTACGAGGGTACGTGGACACACTCTCCCCCTCTCGTTGCTATGCATCTGCTAGATAGATCTTGCGTGAGCGTAGGAATTTTTTTGAAATTGCATGCTACGTTCCCCAACAATGATAGTGATATGTGAGTCATGTTGGTGAGTAATTATGCTTTAGTAAGAATATTGGTGTTAAGGTTTGTAATTCCCTATGCAAGCACGAAAGTCGATAGTTATGCAATGAAATTACATCCTACTTGTGGTGCATTATGTAACACCCCCAGTGGTTAACTACAGTAATCACCCTTTTGATAATGGCAAGTTACCAACTTGTGACGCCTCCGGCTCAATCGTGCACTAATCATACACGCAAATGCACACGATCAAGCCTAAGGACTCATGGTAAGATATCACAACACAACTCTAAAACATAAATAAAGTCATACAAGCTTTATATTACAAGTCAGGGGCCTCGAGGGCTCGAATATATAAGCTTGCGTACAAGCGTCAGCAGAAGCATCAGATATCTGAGTACAGATATGAAACAGAAACAGAAAGGCCTTTAGAAAGGCGGGGCAAAATAAAACACTACGATCGAAAGGCGTAGGCCTCCTGCCTGGGACCCTCCGATCCTACTCCTGGTCGTCAGTCAACTCGTAGAAGTATCCGTCCTCTGGGTAGTAGTAGTAGTCAATCGGCGGGGCATCTATCTCAGGGGCTCCATCATCTTGGTCACGTCAAACTGATAAGGGGAGAAAAGGAAAACAAAGCAACCATGAGTACTCAGAAGTACTCAGCAAGCAAGGATCTACACTACATATGCAACATTTTCAAAGGGAGGCTGTATATGTGGACTGAGCTGCAGAAATGCCAGAATAGAGAGAAGGCCTAGTCCTATCGAAGACTAGCATCTTCAGCGGTCTTGCAGCAATAGAAGAGAGTAGCACAGTACATTATAAGGTAGCAATAATGATACCAACCTCACCCAGAGATCCTTTCTCGACTCCCTGCGAGAAAGCAATCCCAGAGCCATACAGTCATCAACCTCGTCCTGACATCCCTTCTCGACTCCCTGCGAGAAGCAATCCCAGAGCCTCATATCCAGGTCTCATCTCATGTTCTAGCTGTATCAATCGGGATACAACTCCGAGTGTCCGTTACCGTAGGACAGGCTATCGATATAAGTTTTCTTCCCTGCAAGGGTGCACCAACTTACCCAACACGCTCGATTAACTCTGGCCGGACACACTTTCCTGGGTCATGCCCGGCCTCGGCCAAATGAGACACCGCAGCCCTACCTAGAGCTCAGCAGAGAGGTCCCCGCCGGTCTACATCCTAACCGCAAGGGGGTCTTGGCCATCGCCCCTCGCCCTTCGGGTCGTTGCGCACAGGGTGGATACCAGCATCGCCTCGGGTGGCCGACACGATCCGACCGTGCCGCCATTCTGAACTGGACGTCTGGCAGAGCTTTCGGCTGATGCATACGATGCAGAACGCCCATACTATGCCCATGTGATGGTTAGTGCTATTAGGCCAGAGGCCTGCTTGGATCAAATATCCAAATCGTTAGTACCTTGGGCTTGCGGTAACGAGCAGAGACTCACGAAAGATGTGACCCCGTCGCCCCGTCTCGAGGACTTGCTGCAAGGGTTAAGAATGCCCGGTCGCGCCTTGTATTCATCACTCGGGCACCATACAGGCAACTCGTCTTCACAACACTCGCCACTTAGGCGCACGCGGGTACCCCTCAGGGTCGACCCGCCTTTCCAAGTAACAACAATACAGTCCAAGTATCCGTGTGTCCATAACATCAGGGGAATCCGAGGTATCACCCTCGTTTGATTCCTACTCGATGTATCCGTCAAGGTGAACTCGGAGGAATCACCCTCGCTGGGTTCACACTTGAGGTGTCGTACGACGGTGTTGTTATCGGAAGCGGTGAAGGAGGAATCACCCTCGATGACCACGACCGAATAGCTACTCTACAGAGTTAACATCAGAAGTGCTACACGAGGTATCACCCTCGGCACTCGATATTAACGCTGCAGTGTCGTTACAACTAAGGGGGGTGATGTGCGGTGCCGGGGTCTGGTCTTCAATCCCGTTGATCGGGTCTTCTTGATAATCCAGCGGGGCAGTCGGGATAAGTGGGGTCACTGATAGGTCTCTACCCAGCCTATACTAAGCAGTTTAGGATATGCAGGTAATTATCAACAGCAGGTTACAATAAACAGGCTATGCATCAGAATAGGTAAAGCAGCAGCAGCAGCAGTTCTAATGCAAGCATGAGAAATAGAATGGGCGATATCGGTATGCTCAAGGGGGGGGGGGCTTGCCTGGTTGCTCGGCGGCAAGGGCAAGGTCGTCAATGGTGGCGTCGGGCTCCTGAGTCGCGTCGGTCTCGGGGACGACGTCGGGGTCAGGGTCTACCGAGAGAGAAGAGGGGGAAGAAACAGTAAATACAAAGCAAACAAGAGCATGTCATGACAATACGCAGCGCCGGGTGTGTCCTAACGTATGGTTACACGTCACCGAGGAAGGGGGAATCCATCCGAGAATGTTTTCCCGGTTTCGGACATTTGTTAGACAGATGACCGGAGGGGAACGGTTGCATGTTCGGATAGTTAGGGACACGTGACGGACGAACGGACCGTGTATTCGAATTCGTCTCTTCGTTCTGAGCAACTTTCATGTACAAAGTATTTTAATCCGAGCTACGGCTTATTTTATATGATTTTCTAAAGTTTTTATTAATTTTCTGGAATTTAATTATTTATTTAAATTCAACATTATCCAAAACAGTGATTGATGACATCAGCATGACATCATGCTGACGTCAGCGGTCAACCTGACAGGTGGGGTCTACCTGTCATTGACTGTTTAGTTAAATAGGGATTAGCTAATTAATTACTGTTTAATTAAACTAACTAATTAATTAGGTTAACCTAATTAGAGTTAATTAACTTAATTAATTAATTATTAATTAACTAATTATTAATTTTATTAATTAATTAATTTTTTTTTATTAAACGTTCTGTGGGGGTGGGGTCCCGTGGTAAGTGGCTGGGCCGGACGTGTCCGCAGCCAGCCCCTTTCGGGCGCCGGACACGTTCGTCCGGCCAGGGTCAAACGACCGCGCGCGCTCGCAGAGAGCCGGCGCGGCGGCCAGCGGCGGGCAGCGGCGCGCGGAGGGAAGGGGCGGCTGGGCGCGGGCGTCGGCAGCAGCAATGGGAGGCGGGCCGCGGAGGGCAGTAGCAGTAGCGAGCGGGGGGCGGCGCGGCGACGAGCGCGACAACCCCGAGCTCGTCGCGAGCTCGGGCACGAGGGACGCGGAGGAGGGGCTCACCGAGAGCTGTAGGGGGGTGGCAGCGGGCTCGAGGGGGCTCAGGGTGGCCGGAGTCGATGACGAGGGTGGCGACGGACGAGGAGGCCCGACGGAAGGGCGACACTGGCGAGGTGGCGTCGAGGCGCAGCGGCGATGGAGAGGCGGGGAGCCACGGGCGATGGCGCGGGAGCTCTGGCGGCGGCGGGGGCGTTCCCCCTCGATCCAGAAGGGAGGGGGGGAGAGAGCGAGAAGAGTGGGGAGGGGATCGTGGGGTGTGGGGGGTAGTGGGCTAGGGTTCGGGGAAGGGGGGGATATGGGCGCGGCTGGTGGGCCGGCCTGGTGGCCTGCTGGGCTGTGGCCCAGGGGGGGAGGCCTTT
Source organism: Thinopyrum elongatum (assembly GCA_011799875.1). Taxonomy (NCBI): domain Eukaryota; kingdom Viridiplantae; phylum Streptophyta; class Magnoliopsida; order Poales; family Poaceae; genus Thinopyrum; species Thinopyrum elongatum. Next base: position 338,004,362 of record CM022301.1, read on the forward strand.
TCTCTTTTTGTTTTCTTTTGTCTTTTTCTTTTTATTCATTCTCATTTCTCTGTTTTGTAAATAGTTAGGCCCCAAACCGAATTTTGTAAAACATGACACTTGTTTCATTAAATGCTAGGCTCTATCTACCACGGCCAAAAATTGGTTTGGAGAAAATTGGAGCTCACACAAATTTTATAATAATTAAAATTTATTAAACCCTATTGTTTTGGTAATGTTAGAGCCACCTAATTAATTTATTAATTGTTGGTTACAATTTTAGAATAGTCCCTGGAATATTTGTTATTTATTGAACATTTTAGTTTTTATGTTGGACAACTTTTATTTTCCACTTTCATTTAAATTTGGATTTTGACTTAGGAGTTGAAATGCAATATAATGCTAATGATGATCACGCACTGTTAAACATGATGACATGGCATAATCAAAAGGGTGATTACTGTAGTTAACCACTGGGGGTGTTACACATTATTCGGTGTTAGTTATGCTTAATGCTCGATTATGTGATTTTTTGTTTCTAGGTTGGTTGCTTCTCAATCTTTTGCTAGCCTCCACTTGTACTAAGTAGAAATAGTACTTGTGCATCCAAGCTCTTTAAACCCAGTTTTGCCTTATGAGTCCACCATACCTACCTATATGCGGTATTCCCGTGCCATTCTAAGCAAATTTGTGTGTGCCATCTCTAATGTTCAAAATACATTTCCTTTTAGTGTGCTCATACCGCTCATGAAGCGGCAGGGGGTGGCCAATATTTTCCATGCTAGATGTGTTATTCTCAAGATGAGTGTTTATTCACTTGTCATTGCACAAGAGTACGGCAGTACTAGGGATGCCTAGTCCCGAAATGAAAAAGAAATTTACTTTATGTTGTCAAATAATAAATTCCTTGGAAAGTGTTGGTATGGAGGGCACCCGTGGATACGGCTAGCCATGGATTGTGAAAGAATGGTGGAAAAAGGAATAAACTTTATTTTCTGTTTGGGAACCGGCTATGATATATCTAGCATGGGAAGTTTTGGGAATTACTCGGTCGTTTTCGTTGACGGGAAAAGTATGCCTCTCAAAAATTTTATCTCTCAATTTAAGCTTTGAGCTCTGGCACCTCTACAAATCCCTACTTCCCTCTGCGAAGGGCCTATCTATTTACTTTACGCATTTTTTTTATTTATTTGAGTCTCCATCTTCTCCTATAAAGCACCAACTAAGGGGCACTATGATCGTACTTGAGCATTGGATGTAGCTAATATGCGAGTGTGTTTCATGAATGGATCAATGATTGAGCATGATGGGCTAGGGATAAATTTCTTTAGTGTTGATATTTTGAAAGACATGGTTGCTTGTTGATATGCTTGAGTATTTAAATCTTCATGTCAAAACTAGACTATTGCTTTGAACCATATAAAAGTCCAAATGTCCATGCTACAAAAGAAAAGAATTTGTGATGAACATGTTAGGCAACATTCCACATCAGAAATTCTATTTTTATCATTTACCTACTCGAGGAAGAGAAGGAATTAAGCTTGGGGATGCTGATACGTCTCCAACCTATCTATAATTTTTTATTGTTCCATGTTGTTATATTATCATTCTTGGATGTTTTACAATCATTTTATAGCAACTTTACATCATTTTTTGGGACTAACCTATTGACATAGTGCCCAGTGCCAGTTGCTGTTTTTTGCTTGTTTTTTAATTCGCAGAATATCAGAACCAAATGGAGTCCAAACACAGCGAAACTTTTTGGAGAATTTTTATGGACCAGAAGACACAACTTGGGCCAAAGAAGTACCAGAGGGGGGCTCCGAGGGGAGCACAACCCACCAGGGCGCGCCTGGGGGCCCAGGCGCGCCCAGGTGGGTTGTGCCCACCTCGGTGGCCTCCCGCACCGCCTCTTCACCCTATAAATACCCCAATGTTCCAAAAACCCTAGGGGAGTCCACTAAAAACAATTCCAGCCGCCGCAAGTTCCAGAACCACCAGATCCAATCTAGACACCATCATGGAGGGGTTCATCATCCTCATTGGTGCCTCTCCGATGATGCATGAGTAGTTCATCATAGACCTACGGGTCTGTAGGCAGTAGCTAGATGGTCTCTTCTCTCTTTTTGATTCTCAATACAATGGTCTCTTAGAGATCTATTTGATGTAACTCTTTTTGCGGTGTGATTGTTCGGATCCGATGAACTTTGAGTTTATGATCAGATCTATATCCATGAATATTATTTGAGTCTTCTTTGATCTCTTATATGCATGATTACTTATAGCCTCGTATTTCTTCTTCGAATCTTTGGTTTAGTTAGGCCAACTAGATCGATTTTTCTTGCCATGGGAAGAGGTGCTTTGTGATTGGTCCGATCGTGCGGTGTTCTTTCCCAGTGACAGAAGGGGCAGCAAGACACGCATGTATCGTTGCTATTAAGGATAACAAGATGGGGGCTATTCCTACATGAATAGATCTCATCTACATCATGTCATCGTTCTTATTACATTACTCCGTTTCTCCATGAACTTAATACACTAGATGCATGCTGGATAGCGGTCGATGTGTGGAGTAATAGTACTAGATGCAGGCAGGAGTCGGTCTACTAATCTTGGACGTGATGCCTATATAATGACCATTGCCTTGGATATCGTCATAATTATTCGATCTTCTATCAATTGCCCAACAGTAATTTGTTTACCCACCGTATGCTATTTTCTTGAGAGAAGCCACTAGTGAAATCTATGGCCCCCGGGTCTATTCTCCATCATATTTGCTTTGAGATCTATTTTTATTTGCTTTCATTTTCAGATCAATTATTCCAAAAACCCAAAAATACCTTGTTGCACTTTTTTTTTTGCTATTTATTTTATTTCGCATTTTATCGAGATCTATTTACCCAATCTATCACAATTTTTATCCCGTCCACATGACAATTTCTGGCACCGTTACCCGTTGAGGGATTGACAACCCCTCCTAATCGTCGAGTTGCAAGTATTTGTTCTTTGTGTGCAGGTACTGTTTACATATTGTTGCTTGGTTCTCCTACTGGATTGATACCTTGGTTTCATAATGGAGGGAAATACCTACGGTAGCTGTGCTGCATCATCCCTTCCTCTTTGGGGAAATACCGACGTAGTTCAAGCGACATCAATGACCGGTAATTTTCAGAATAATAAACGGCCGCACAGGAGTCAAAATAAAAATATATCACATACAAATGGGCCGCATTACAAAGCACAAGGTCCAGTTGACAACTTAATACAATCAGTCAATGATTACATCTTTTGAGCACTGGCCTTCTATTGCCCGAGCACCATCCATAACTTGGGCAAAATACAGTTCGGGGCGGCGATGCTCCTTTCCAACCGGCCGGGGACCAGTGACCATGTCCATGGGCTTGATCTTAGGCCAATGAACCATGTTCTTCGCAAAGGCCAGCCTAGCTCCTTCAAGACACGCCGAACGCTTCACGGTATCAATCCGGGGAGACGCATCACGCAGCTTCTGCACCAGGCCAAAGTAGCTATCCAGGATAGGCTCTATGGGCCACAGCCAGATGCAAAGATCCTTCAGGGCTGGCTCGGGCATCTGATGCAGCTCCATCAGTTGCTTCATCTGGTTGCTGAGGAGAGGAGGGTGCTCGGGCGCCTGGAACTGCGACCAGAAAAGCGGCTGTTCGGAGTCCTCCTCCCGCGTGGCATAGTGCTCTGCCGCAGCCGCCGCACTCTTTGGAAGCGCGGTGAAAACGCCTGAGGAGCGCCAGACCCGCGTCAGCAAGGCAAGCCTGTTGCCACCAAAAACACTCCGCAGTAAGTATTTCTTACCATTTACGATCTGCTTCACCTGGCGGAGCTCCTCCCGGGCACCCCTCACTTCGTTCTGGCCTCCTGGAGCTCTTTTTCCGCCTTGGATAGCTCGGAGGACTGCTTTTTCTGTTTCTGCTCAAGGGCCTCACATTTCATGACAACATCCTTGAGTTCCACCTACACTTCGGCCACTCGAGCCTCGTGCTTCTCGCCGGCGGTTTTCACCGTCTCAAGTTCGGCCACCGCCTTTTCGGCAGCCGCTTTCTTCTCGGCCGCCTCGGCCTCGGCCTTCTTCAGCGCCGCCTTGAGGCCCTCGACCTCCTCGGCAGCAGCTGTAGTCACCAAACACAATGTGCTTGGCATACAATCCAGAACGACGGTGTCCGGCGGTGTTCACCATTCATTTTGATAGGGGCTTACCTGGCGCCTCATCAAGCCGTATGTTAACGAGGTCAAGCTCTTCATCGGAGCACTGGAGTTTCCGATCCATCTCCTCCGGGGCAGCGGCATTAGCAGCCGCAGCCAAGGACAATGCCTGCGATACCAAAATCTATCATGACCCTTTAAATACAGGCCTACGGATTTTCGACCCTCTGTTAGGTTTTTTGCAAACCCTTACAGAGTCTCGGGGGCTGTTATGTACAAGGCCTACTCAAGCTCCAGCCTAAGGTTAAATCCGTGTTGCAGAGAAGGAGCATTACTTGACTTACCTCGAAGCCTGTTAAAAGGCCTTGGACAGCGTTGTTCAGTCCGCTGTGGACGGACCGAACACCTTGTAGAACCTCACCCATAAGGGTGCGGTGCTCGTTGACAATGACGGAGTTGCTCACCAACTCCTCCATCGCATCTGGCCAGCCTGCCGCCGCCTGGTTATTGGTGTTCGGCACGGGCGGTGGGACCTCAATTCCTCCTCTGCCGGAAGGCGGGACCAGCACCATTGAGGGCCTTGGGGGCTCAGGTGCGGCTGGCTGGGAGGGCCCGGATGGTCCAGACTCTCCTCCCGTATTCGCCAGGGGGGACACCCCCTGGTCTTTGGTGACTGAGGCATCAGCCTCAGCCATGTTTGCGTCGCCACCCTCCCTCGTGTTCGGATGAGGAGAGGTCCTTCGGGACAGCACCTCCGCAGCCTCTTCGGGGACAAGGGGAGGTGCGGAGCGCGATGCGGACCCGCTATCCGCCAAGTCGGCGGGCGGAGAGGTCCCCTTCGAGGTTGGCTAGGTAGGGAGGCCGCGCGGTGGGCTGTGATATCACACGATCCGTTTCCGTCAGTAAAAGACTAGTAAAAATGAAACAAGGAATGCTAAAGCTCATACCTTGTGGCGGGGGGCTTGACTCTGCGGTCCTTCTCCGGGACCTCTTCAGATGCCGCGGACTCCTCATCAGAGTCCGAGCTGTCGGGCAGGACCACCTTGGGCCTGCACTGCCTCTTCGGGGCCCAAAGAGGTTGTACCTCCTCGACGTCTTCGGATGCCGCCCTCTTCTTGGAGTGGGAGGAGGCACTTTCCTCCTCGTTTTCGTCCTCCTCCCCGTCTTGTGCAGACGGGGCCGCTGCCTCTTTGGCCTTGATGTCCGGGCACTCCCTCAAGAGGAGGCCTCCCCGGGCCTTCGGCAGATCCTTCTTCTTCTTCCCCTTCTTCTCTGGCGCCTTGTAAGGCACCTCGACCAGCAGCTCCCTCAGTTGAGCTGACTGGGGCTCTTTGGACAGTGGGGCCGGGTTGCTGATCTTCTCGGCCTTCTCGAGCCAGCCCTGTCAAGGCAACAAAAAGGGATTTAAGACCGAACTTTGGATAGTATGAGCGCCCGAATACACGTCGGACAAAGGATCATTTACCTTCCTCGGACGATTTGCGTCGTCGAGACTGATGTCTTCTTTCTCGGCCGGCCACTCCTTCTGGGGCTTGAACAACAGACTCCACACCTTGTCATAGGTGGTGCCGAAGAGGTGCTACATGGTGGCCGGATCTACGGGCTTGTGAGTCCACATCGGGCTCGCCCTCTGCTGGCAAGGAAGGAGGTGGCGACGGAACATTATCTGAACTACTTTGGTCAGTTTGGCGCCGGTCTCCATCACATTGGAAACACATTTCTGTAGTGTCTTCACCTCGTCGGCGGATCCCCAATTAAGACCTTTCTTGGTCCACGAGGTCAATCTCGCTGGGGGTCCGGACCTAAACTTTGGGGCTGCCGTCCAGGCCGCATCCCATGGCTCTGTTATGTAGAACCATTCCTTCTGCCACACTTTGACGGTGTCGATGAACGTGCCCTCCGGCCATTGGACTCGGGTGAGCTTGCTTATCATTGCTCCGCCACAGTCCGCCTGGGCGCTGCCTACCACCTTCGGCTTGACATTGAACACCTTCAGCCACAGGCCGAAGTGCGGCTGGACTCGCAGAAGGGCCTCGCAAACGATGATGAAGATGGAGATGTGGAGGAGGGAATTGGGGGCCAGATCATGAAAATCTAACCCATAGAAGAACATCAATCCCCACACGAAGGGGAGAAGCGGGAATCCCAGCCCTCAGATAGAGTGGGGGAGGAAAACCACCCTTTTGCCCGGTTTGGGCGTGGGGACGACCTGGCCCTTCTCGGGGGCCCGGTGAGCGACATCGGCCGACAAGTAGCCGGCTCGCTTCAGTTCCTCGATGTCGTTGTTGGTCATGATGGAAGCCTCCCATTTGCCATTAGCTCCGGATCCGGCCATGGCCATAGCTAGGTGAAGGCGGGGAAAGGAGTCACTGTGAGGAAGCAGGGCGCTGGAGCTCTAGAGATCGGAAAGGCAACAACGGGAGGTGGAAGAAGATGTAAAATGATAACTGTAGTTGTTCCCCCTTTATAGGCCGCGGAGGAGCCAAGAGTTCCTCTTTTCATGCCACGGGCTTCTCCACTTCCCGACATGCTCGCGACGTTATGCTTTGGTGGGGGAATCAAAATCATCGATCATATCCCCTAAAAAACGGGGCACGATCTCTGCCTTGATGAGACGTGCCAATGGAGGGGCGGCCTCAGGCCACGCGTCGAGAACTGTAGGCCGTTCGGTGTTATGACCGGCCGTGACCTTTTGCTGAAAGCTGACAAACGTGAGCACTGTTCACACTTGAGCATTTTGGCCTTCGAGGCTAAGTTAAGTAAACGCTCCAGATTCCGAAGATCACCCAACTCCAAGCATGCACAGGACAAGGTGAAGAACTCGCCTCGCAAGCCGAAGACCGTGAGATGTGCGGATGCCGGACACAAGCCCTGGCATTGGAGGCTAATTCAGGGGCTACTGAGGGAGTCCTGGATTAAGGGGTCCTTGGGCCATCGACCTATTACATATGGGCCGGACAGATGGGCCACTATGGGGCCAAGCTAGAGCGTGGATCCGTTGCCGGATAGGAGATCTTCGGAGCCGTCGTGTGTCCTCCAAGTCAAGGGTTTGCGTGATCTTTCCTTCATTGTAACCTATCGCATGTAAACCTAACCCTATTGGTGTCTATATAAACCAAGAGGTTTTAGTCTTTAGGGATAGAGCAACATCTATCACCCCATCAACCTAGGGTTTAGCTCGCCTGATCTCGAGGTAGATCGACTCTGTAACCATATCATACACATCAAATACAACCAAGCAGGACGTAGGGTTTTACCTCTTCGAGAGGGCCCGAACCTAGGTAAACACTGTGTTCTTCGTCCCTTGTTCCCCATTGATCCTAGATCCACAGCTCGGGACCCCCTACCCGAGATCTGCTGGTTTTGACACCGACAACATGAACAAAACAAAAACCGAAACATACCGATATTTGTTGAAGAAAGATAGGATGCCTTCCGTTGCATCCCCAAGCTTAGACGCCTGAATCTCCTTGAATATTTACTTGGGGTGCCTTGGGCATCCCCAATCTTGAACTCTTGCCTCTCCTCCTTCTCCTCATATCGAGACCTCCTTGATCTTCGAACACTTCATCCACACAAAACTTAACAAAAACCTCCGTGAGATCAGTTTGTATAATAAAGCAAATTGCTACTTTAAGTGCTGTTGCAAACCCATTCATACTTTATTTTTGCATTTTCCCTACTGTATTATAACTTCCCCATGGCTTATACCACCAATACACTCCGTAGTTCTATCAAAGCAAGCAAAACAATGCATGAAAAACAGAATCTATCAAAAAACAGAACAGTCTGTAGCAATATGAACTTTGACTATACTTCTGTAACTCTTAAAATTCTGAAAAATTAGGAAAACATATTTTTTTTGCATAGAAGTACTGTGTAAAAATTTCAGAAACATTTGATGTTCCAGTAAAAAATGTAAATTCACCCACTACAACCAAAGTTTCTATTTTTGCACCGCACATACCAAACAAGCAATCTAATCATCCTAAAGGCAAATATTGGCACATTATTTTTATAATACAATGGATTTGTACAAGGAGATAATTATTTTTGTTGAAAAGTTTCTGTAATTAAGATTCACAAAGTTTTCATGGGCATGAACAAAGTTCAAGGCTAACTCCCACTTTAACTATGCTCGTCTCTCTCACTTTCACTTTTGTTTTTGAAAAAGTTTTAGGTTCCCCTCTATATTTTTTTGTTTCAAAATTTATAAAAGCACACAACAGAATAAAATGACTCTCTAAAACTTCCGGGTTGTCTCCCTGGCAGCACTTTATTTAAAACCATTAAGCTAGGCATAAAGTGCTCAAGTAATGGATCCACCCGGATCCCAAGGTATATCAAAGCCAATTTTAATTAGCAATGATTTTTAATTTAGTAGTGAGCACAAAGTAACATATATCATGCAATGACGAAGTCTAACTCTCTTGCTATGCATCGGCATGTCATAAAAGAACAATTCGTGCACACAAAGTAAAGGCCAATACATAGCATAAGCAGTTTCTTGCAATTTTATCGTGTTGGAAACATAGAGAGGTTGAGATGTAGTTCCTCTCTCATAATAATTGCAAGTAGGAGCAGCAAGCACATGCATATTATATTCACCAAAATCATCATGTGCAATAGTAAAACGCAACCCATCAATATAATCCTTAATAAGAGCAAACTTCTCCGATATAATGTAGTTGGGAGAATTCAAAAAGATAATAAGACTATCATGTGTGGGTGCAATAGCAACAATTTCATTCTTAACATAAGGAACTATAGCAAGTTCATCTCCATATGCATAATTCATATTGGCATCATGGCCACAAGCATAGCAAGCATCAAGTTCATCAAAAAGGGATATTTCAAATGAATCAACGGGATCATAGCAATCATCATAGCATTCATCCTTCGGTAAGCACGAAGGGAAATTAAATAATATATGAGTTGAAGAGTTACTCTCATTAGGAGGTGGGCACGGGTGATCAATCTGCTCTTCCTCCTTTTGTTCTTCGCTCTCCTCATCATCTTTTTGATCTAATGAGCTCACAGTGTCATCAATTTCTTCTTCCATAGATTCCTGCAAAATATTAGTCTCTTCTTGGACAGCGCAGATTTTCTCAATAAATACATTAATATTGGAATTGTATTTATAATTCTCATAGAAATATTTAAGTATAGCAAAATTTTCAGGTCTATAAACAGCATCATCATAATCTTCATACTTTCAAACAAAGATTCAATTTCATAAGCACCCTTAAAGGCAACAAATTCTTCTATTCGTTCCACATCATAGTAATCATATCTACCATTAGCATAAGAAGCCAAGGTTTCATTATCATTAAATTCACATGAAAAAGGAAGGTGTGGAGCCTTCACCCTAGAGCAACAAGTATTATCATATCTCAAGCATAAATTCCAAGCATACCCATGCAACATTTCGATTTGATCCCATAAGAGTTTCCCTTTTTGAGTCAAGCGATAATCCCTAAACTATTCACGTTGATCCAACATGTCTCCCATTATTAAGTTGAATGGGGTTTTCTCGGGATTATCAAAGTAGTGTTTAATATTTGTCACGTAACGAGCATCGAGGGTTTTAGGAGGTTCCCCATCTCCATGAGTAGCAGGTACAACTATTTTTTTGGTATTTCATGTTCCATATCCATAACTAAAGATAGAGAACAACTTAGAACAGAAAATAAAAACTAGTTAGTGATAAAGAAAACAAGCACACACGAGAATATTCACCCCACACTATTGCTCCTCGGCAACGGGGCCAGAAAAAGGTCTTGATAACCCACAAGTATAAGGGATTATTTGTAGCCTTTTTCGATAAATAAGAGTGTCGAACCCAACGAGGAGCTAAAGGTAGAACAAATATTCCCTCAAGTTCTATCGACCACCGATACAACTCTACGCACACTTAACGTTTGCTTTACCTAGAACAAGAATAAAACTAGAAGTACTCTGCGAGAATAAAACTATGAATAATTTGCAAGATAAAAAAATTTAGTTGTTTAGTAAAAAGCTTTTTGTCACACAAGAAAGTTATTTGTCCATAGGCAATCGATAACAAGACCGGTAATCATTATTGCAATTTTATATGAGGGAGAGGCATGAGCTAACATACATTCCATACTTGGATTATATGCACTTATGGTTGGAACTCTAGCAAGCATCCGCAACTACCAAAGATCATTAAGGTAAAACCCAACCATAGCATTAAGTATCAAGTCCTCTTTATCCCATATGGAACAACTCCCTTACTCGGGCGTAAGATTCTATCACTCTAGCCACCCACCATAAGCAAATCATGAACGTATTGCAACACCCTACAGAGGAGATCCCTCATGTTTGCGCGACATGGAGGGCACCATAGGATAACACCAAAATAAAATATACAACTCAAACCAATCATGATCATCAATTAGCCCATAGGACAAAACAGATCTACTCAAACATCATAGGGTAACCACATATCATTGGATAATAGTATATAGTGTTGAGCACCATGTTTAAGTAGATAATTGCAGCGGGAATAGAGAGGTTACACCACTGCATAGTGGGAGAGAAAGTTGGTGTTGACGGTAGCAAGGTTGTTGATGTAGATCGCCGTCATGAGCCTTGCCACGGCGGCACTCCGGCGCCACCGGGTGAGAGGGGGAGAGAGCCCCCTCCTTCTTTTTCTTCCTTGGCCAGCCCCCTAGATGGGAGGAGAGTCCCCCCTCTGGTCCATGGCCTCCATGGCGGCGGAGGGGCAGGAGCCCCTCCTAGATTGGATCTCTCTCTCTCTCTCTCTGATATCTTCTGTTTCGCGTTCCTGTTTTCTGGTCGAAAACCGTTCCTTAAATATCTGGAGATCCGTAACTCCGATTGTGCTGAAATTTTAACATGATTTTTTTCTGGATATAAGATTCCTTGCGGTCGAAGAAGAGCCCCAGCCGACTTACGGGGTGCCCACTAGGCACCACCGCGCGCCAGGGGTGTGGGCCGCGCCCTGGTGGGTAGTGGAGGTTGTGAGCCTCCGATTGCGTTGATTCCACCTCCAAAAAAATCACATATATTCCAAAATAATTCTACGTAAATTTTTATTGTGTTTGGAATTTGTTTGATATGGATATTCTATGAAACAAAAAACATGCAACAAACAAGAACTGACACTGGGCACTAGAACAATATGTTAGTCCCAAAAATAATATAAATGTTGCCAAAAGTATGTGAAAGTTGTATAATATTGGCTTGAAACAATAAAAAATTATAGATACGATGGAGACGTATCACCTACATGGCACACAACGTCTTCGAACATGTAGGGGTACAAATCTGATGTGGCCAACATGTGCCAGCCTCTGCCATTACGACCATTTGTATTGATGGCAATCCTTATATTGAACACCGCGATGAGATGGTAATCATTGTAGCTGCGTCGCTTTGTCGGCGGGTCCACAATTGCTATCTTCTTCAATCTCATATAGGCATCATCATACATATTCAAGCCCAGCCTGTTCGGAAGGACGATCCCAATGGTGGAGAAGGGGTCTACGGGAACGGCCGCATTGCTGTGGATGTTGTGCAAAATGATGGTGTGGTATCCGGCCGGAGGTATGCAAGCCAATCTCCATTGGCACCAACCCAAACCTATATATAAGATGGTGGGCAGCGGAGAAATTACGGGATGGAATAACTAAGTACTATATTTAGAATATACACTACATGGTCAAACTCCATGACTGACCTGCTCATCGGACAAAATCTGACTACCTCTCAACGTCGGCAACCCTAGCGGAGTCAACATGCAAGCACGACCATGTTGCGGTGGACTATTCAATGGATTGCCCCATCGAATAACCTTCTCCTCGAGGACGCATGGAAGACCAACAAGCATGGCCTTCTCCCAAGCCTGTTTATGCACCGTCTTAAAAAAGTTGGTGCAGGAACCACCGAGTCTTGCGACGGTGAGGAAGTCAGAGCGGCGTGCGATTTCTCCCAGAGGATCGTTGTCCAAGGTCTCCCAGCCCCGACGAGGAGGAGAACCGCCTAGCGAATCCATGGCAGCAACGACGAACTGCCTTGGTCTCTTCGGGGGGAGGGGAACTGGCGAGGAGGAGATAAGAGCGTAACCGCAGGGCCTTGTCCCTTCATTAAGGAACTTATGCGGGAACGCATAGTGGTAGTGCGATGGTGCGGGTATTATTTACTATGTAGTACTGTAGCAGCAGTACTTTCTCTATGTACTGTACTTCTATAGTGCACCAGTTTTGAACTGTTGAATCTCAAGGCCAAGGAGCTACAGTTGCAAGTGGAGGGTACTACTATTCTCTAGAACTATAGTTGTACTATCAATGCAAGGAAAGTACACCTGCGTACTCTCCGTGCTCTATTCAAGCGCGTAGCTGGCCTACTCAGCCGCTCCTCTCACGCACACACTAGCAGCCTGTTTATCCGCGACGGTTACTGCGGGGACAGAACATTTGAGTTCTTTGATACGACGAGACTAGGCTTTTCGCTTCCATTTGTGGAGGTGTAATGGATCTCATCAAACTTTGTTTATTGGTCCTTCCTTCTTTATTAATGAGATGAGGCTAAACTTTTGCCTCTGTTTCAAAACAAACAAATCGCGTCAAGAGGAATTTTTTTATAGAGTTTAGAGCCGATAATGGAGCGAAGTCCATGCGTGCAACACCACAAGCTACAGAGTAGTAGCACTTTACGTCCAGAGCCATATTGCACAGTTCCCAATGTGGCACCAGGCTTTTCCGGCTCCTCGGGCTTAATTGGGAGGCACTAGTTTAAAGATGGTAGCTGATGAGGAAGCAGCAAGCGAGGTGCTGCTAGGGCGAGCACGCAAGCGAGAAACATTGCACAGTAAATTGATATATAGGAGTACTACTACTCTAGTACGCGAGCCACAAGATGATGGGAGAGAAAACCTGTTCACGTGACTGTGCTATCCAGTGCACCCAGATTGTGGAGCGACACGTCCGTTCGACTTATTTTTTTTAGGGTACATCCGTCCGACTTCAAAAGTCAAACTACCAGTGTACAATATTGGCTCGCAGCGAGGTTAATATTTAAAAAAAAGGCCGCCATGCGTTCGGCTGGGATCGAACCCACAAAATGAGCTATACACTCCCGCAACCACTAGTAATACAACGCAACCTAGAATCACCTTTTGTCGCTAGTACATTGTTCCTTACAAGAAACCACTACCAAGAAACTACCACTTTCCAACCAGCCCTACCAAGAAACCACTACTCTACAAAAATTAGCAAAAACATACCAAAAATTTCTAAATCCATCACAATAAACTACCAAGTGCCATTATAGGAACGTTTAAACCCATGTCGCCCCTTAAGTAAACACCGTCTATTTGACCGACAAGTTAGGTGTTATGACTTGTAGGACCTACATGTCAGTCTGGACAAAAATCCCCGAGGCACCTCCTACCTCCGGCCCGTCCACCTAGTCATCTTCGGCCATGGGAGGCAGCTACCGCCGCCGGCAGAAGGCGAGGTCAAAAGCGCCGGCGGCGCAGAACCCATTTTGCGGCAGCCCGATGCCAGCTCCATGCTGCGCTTGCGGCCACTAGTTAGCCAAGCTAGCACACACCCTGATGGATGCATCCAGCTGCTTGTCTACATGGTTTGCTAGCTAGGTTGGCACGGCGGTGCGGCGGCTTGCTCGCACTTGCCGCGCACTAAGGCCAGCTATATGGCTCGAGCGAAGGCCAGCGTGGCGGCTTGCTCGCGCGTGAGCCACGCTCGGGCCAGCCATCCAACCCATGCGGAGGCCAGCGCGGCGTCCGGCCCGTCTGGCGAAGCGGCGGCCAGCTCGCTCATCATCGGCGCCAGCGACGAACACACATACGAACTGTTTGAAGTAATGTTCAGGAAAAATAATGATTGAAGGAGGAAGAAGAGGATAGATGCTCAGATGTGGGTCCCTCGTGTCTTAATGGTCAACACAACGGTCAAACAGACGGTGTTGGTTTAAGGTGCCTCATCAGCATAGACGTGTGGGCCAACCTTGTCATAAACGGGTTTAAACGAGCCCAATCGGCACTAGGTAGTAGTTTTTGGCGTGGATTAAGAAATTTTGGGTATGTTTTTGCTATTTTTGTACTGTAGTTTCTTCCTAGGGCTGGTTGAAAGTGGTAGTTTTTTGTTAAATACTCTACATACTGTAAGTAGGAGTGAAAGTTAAGCTTGGGAAGCCAATAAGCATGGCTAGTTACATAGTGCCTTTGTGTACGTAATTCAAACTAAATATCGACCATGAGTGACTAATATCTTGATGGAAAACTCGAAACTATGGAAATACTGGCAATGTGCACGTGCGTTGCAACGGATCATAAGTAGAATAATACTTATTCACAAACTTGATAGAAAACACTCTAATTTTGAGATACATATATCACTAAAAGTATATTATGTTTCAGTCAGAATATATTCCTCGGGCTGTTTTGATGAGGTGAGGGAGGGATGTGGTTGGTTTTAAGATACTAAGGGGCTTTCTGCAAATTGGAGTAGATAAGTGGGATGTTATTGCGAAAAGGCAACAACTTACCTCATAGTTGTTAGATGTAGATCTAATGGTCAGAAATGACGGATGGCAGACACACCATCATCACCGACTAAGTCTTTTATAGGAGTATAAGTATGGAAATACAAACGTATTATTGATACTTGTTTCCATAAACTTTGATCTACGTTCTATTCAACGGCTGAGCATATGGGGCCTTAGCATGATGGCTTCTCGACTGTGTAAAACAAAGGTTTTCCCGTCACCGATAAGGAGGGGGTGACGGCGACGCGCTTTCGGCTCGCTCTAGTCCTCGTAGTCATACTAGGTGGTTTGCGGACGTGTAGATGTATTCTTTTTCATGTCTCGTGTTCGTCGTACTGCCATGACTGTTGATGACTAGACGGTAAGTTATTCACGAGAAAACCTTGGTTGAGCGTGTGTGCGAGAGAGAGATAGCGCGTGTGTGTGATATGGAGAGACTGAGGCAATGATAAGAGATTATTTGTGTGTCTGTGTGTGTGGATGATAGAGAGAGACATGTGCATGGGGCTTTGTGTTGTGTAATGTGGAGACACATAGACATAATCTGAGAGTGGGTGTGTGTGATACACATGCGGACATGGGAAGAGATGTGTGAGTTAGAGAGACGGAGAATTTTGGTGCGCATGTGAGTTAGAGAGAGAGGGGAGATATATATATACCTAGAGCTGGAGAGAATATGCAAGGGTGTGTGTCTTAAAAGAAGGATCCAGGTAGATGGGTGTTGTGTGTGTTTGTGCGCACTCGTGTGTGTGAGAGGGAGTGTGTGTATGTGGAGAAGAGAGGCCACTAATGATGTAAACCTAGTAGGGAAGGGGGAATGGTGTGACATGTGTGTCCAAGAGAGAGAAAGGTATGTGTAGTAGCAGGATAGCATGGGTGCGGGCGGGAAGCAAACTATTTGGAAGAGACATCGAGTGTGTGTGTGAGAGGAGTGTGAGAGCGAGAGAGAGAGAGCGAGCGAGGGATAGATAGAGGAAGAGAGGGGGGAGAGGTGTCGTTTGTGTGCGGAAGTGGAGTATAGATAGGGAGACAAGGTTGATGTTTTTCAAAAGTGGCCTATGTACGGAGACGCAAGGAAAGCGAGTCATCGTGTGCGTGATAGAGACTTCGTGAGAGATCCAGAATAGATGGTGGAGAGAACATCATGCGAGATTGAGATCGATGATATGCTAGGGAGCTATGGAAAGAGTCATGACATATATGTATATAGGGAAGGAGCTGGGCCGGGTCCGCATGTGGGAGAGATAGAAAGATGAGAGTGATGCAGAAGGAGACAAAGGGTTCTTGTTTGTAGTGGGGGTGGTGAGTGAGGTGTGTGTCAATTAATGCGAGAGAGAGATAGAGAGATGGTGGAGAGTGTGCGAGAACCACATAACTAGGGAGATAGACATTTGGGGGGTGACGTTTTGTGTGTATGGGAAAGATACACTGCTATATAGTGTGTGTGCTTGGGAAAGAGAGATGCCGGGAGACCTAGAGAGTGGGGGAAGAGATGTGTGCATACCCTAGAGACAAAATGATAGAGACCTATATTGGGGTCCGGACTTAGAAGAGAGAGGGGGGTTAATGTGCTCCCGTGTTTGTGTCCGGGGGAGGGAGAAAGGCTTGTGTGGGGGGGGAGCGGGGATGGGGTGGTGGGCCTCAGATAAAGAGTGAGGTGTCTATATCTGAGAGACATAGCGTAATTGAGATATATATGGTCAATAGTGTGTGCACTGATGGTTGATCAATTTGTTTCATAGTTTGGACTATGAGATAACGATACTTTTGAACATGCGTGATATACTTTGAAATACCATAATTACAAACCTAAGATTGGAATTTTGGAATTCGACTCCATTATTAGCTTTTGTAATTCATTTAAACGGGGGTACATTTTTTAAGCCGGGATTTCGTGATTTCAAATTCATATATCAAACCTAGAGATATACACATATGGTTATGTTCAAACCTTATAATCATCCACTTTATTCATACACATACACATTTTGTTTTTGTCACCATATTTAGGATAAACACATTTGGAATTCCATTTGAATTGGATCATATGATGGTATTCGCTTCCACTAGCTCAATGATCCATATTTGAATTGAATGGACAATCTAAGTTTCGAGTTGGAGACATTGATTTCCGAAACTTGCACTTTTTTTTGCCTGCACAACAAATAAATTCTCGACCATGATATCATAGTCGGCCATACAAGAGAAGAACACTTAATTTCTGCCACCAAAAGCTTTCAAACTTCCCGCTCACATCGAAATATCTCGCGCTCGAAAGTTTAGCCCTGTGATATTCCTGTTTTACCCCTGCCACATGAATGGAAAAAGGGCTGCTTTGGTAACTCCATTGTTTTCCCCTCTTTGCCCCCAACATTCTTCCCCAGAGCCCCTTCCCCTCCCCGCCTCCTCCCGCCAACCCCCCAAGCCGCCGAATCTAGTCCTCTGCCGCAGCGGTGGACCTCACACCCCGCCGGATCTACCTTCCGCACCTTGGAACCCCCAACTGCCAACTCACCACTTCACCAGAGCCGCTTCAGCGACTGGCTTGTCCATTGCTCCACATCTCCTTGACCGCCATCATGGTCCACCGCACCGGATCTGCTTCACCGGCGCCCTCGTCCACCACAGTGTAGGCCCTTCACTGACTCCCTCGTCCGCCACGTCGCTGGCCCTTCATACAAGCCCTCGTCTGCCACAACAGATCCGCCTCACTGAAAGCACTGTACACTGCGCCAGATGTGCTTCGCCGACGCCTTCGTCCACTGCACCGGACCCACTCCACGGATGCCATATTCAACTCCACCAGCCCTGCTTTACTGACGCCGAAGCCTCATCAGGTTATTTTGATTTGTACTCCTTCTGTTTTTCTCTTCTTTATCGTGGAACTATCCACTTACCACAGATCAACTTTCTTGTATGTCGACAGGCGCCGCAACCGAAGCACCGGAGCCGCTTCAGCAATGACGATAGCTGGCCCAAACTCAACCGCAACACGAGCACCATCGACGATCCTTAGCTTTCATGTATGACAATGATGCCCATACGCCGCCGAGAATCGGGTACTATTATCCAATGGCCGGCGCCTACGTTCACTTTCTTAGCATAAGCACCGCACCTTCGAATTTCTTCAGGGCATCATTCAATTTTTCATGAGACATGTTATTCTGCTTGCACCTGTAGGTCCATACGTTTGGCAGTGAACATGTTACATGTGCTAAATTACAAACCAGTGCACATATAGTCACAATGCTTTTGTTTTGTCCTAAGTATTACTGTACTTCCTAGATATCACTGCCTACTATTTTACTTCTTGCATGCTATATTTATGATAATGGGGTTGTTCTGATGCCACCTGTTGGTTACAATTATTGTACTAGACTGCTTCTATGTTCTCTATGCTTAATTACACATCAACAAACTAGCTTGTGGTTCCGCTGCTTTTTGTTCATTTTAACCTACATTTTCCGATGCTAGCTATTACAACACTGCTTCAAGCCTCTGTTCATTACTTTTCTGTGCATTCTTGATCTTCCCAAGTTGCATGACTAATTTGATGCTTCTATTCATTATGGAGCTGCCAACCCCATCAAGCAAAATATTTTTTCTTTTGGGGCTGGCACCTCGAACAAGCATAAATATAGAGTGAAGCACATATATTGTCGTGTAAGCACACACCCTTCTTTCATTAGTTTAGATTAACCATTGATGATCAATTCGAACCAGTGCATGTGATTAAAATTAGTTTTATCTAAATAGAGGGGGAAGAATAAACTGCAACGACTTGATTTGCAACCATGGGATGCTGACGATATCTTCAAAGAACATTGCAACAACAGCGAGGCTTCATAGCAACATATGTTAAACCAGTGTGTTTTAGTACATGTGAAATGTATTGCGTGTGGGCTGCTTTCTTGGCTTGTGCCCTCAACCTGTAATCCTACAGAATTAAAAATAGTTCAGTTGTCTGCTTTGCTGTATTGCTTGATTCGAATGTTTGTTTGTTACTTGTTAGGCTATACCTGAGTTGGCTAATATGTCAGTAGTGCCTGTTGTACTATCGTAAAGAAATGCATGCCTAATTCATTTGACTCCTTAACTTTTCCTATGAACTTCATCACAAGATTGTCTTCGTAGTTTATATGAGGCCACACTATTTAAGTGCTTTCTCAGATTATTTCAACTGCTTATATGCCTGGGCAACTTAAATATAGCGGTGGCACACTGCCTTTCATCTTACCATTTTAATTTGTTTTCGGCTGATGCTGCTTCGAACCATTTAAATATAGCTTGCCATGCTCGGCAATAATTCATATGTCGTTTACCATGTAAGCTTACTGCCTGGATCATGCGATAACTATCTCTTACTTATGTCCAGCGAAAACCTTTCAGGATGCCGTTCACACTAGGAAACAATGTATAACCCCAGAATCTATTTGTGGAAGAAGTGCGCCATCCATGTTACCAGATGGTAACAGTTCAGAGGCAACACCGTTGGAGAGCAGTCTGAGCACATATATTATAGTTCTTGAGGCTCTACTAGAGGCAGAAAGAGATGGTGTGGCTACCATGAATGAGGTAATCATGATCTTGAGGCTGGAAATTATGCAATTAGCTGCACGCATTATGCAAGCAAACCAAGAATTGGGGGAAGTAATAATGTTGCATTTGAAGATGGAGGAGGTCCTGCTGCTTCTGCTATCTGAAGCCCAGGGTAATCCCAGTTCTTTTTTGGATACTAGTTAAAATTGTCATTAGATTAGTATACTTGCATGTTGTGTCATGTCTCCAAATGGATTATGTTGTAAGACCCCATATTTGTGGTCCATGTGTTGTAATGATCTGATTTTTTAGGCAAGGTAATCCTCAGTACTTGTATGAGTGGACATAAGGTGAACTATTTTTCGTGTGAGAAGATTGTATTGGATGAAATAACTGTTTGACTCAAAGTGTATCCAACCTACTGAATTCGAAGATCTGGACATTTCTAAATCATAATCATATATAAAGGTGGAATAAATCTTTGTTGTAGTTTTGAAGAAATAATTACCAAAACGTAGAATGATGTATGGATATTCATAATCGAATACAAATTGGATTTGAATTTAGTTGCCAGGGCCCAAGGTAAACGTGAATGCTAATTCTCCCAAATTTTGAGCGACAAGGCAAAACACCCACTCTGTTTTGTCGGTTGCTCGAAGCCAGTGTTTGTGAAATGGAAATTACTGCCTACCCTTGACCCTTTACATCCTAATCGGCCCGATTTCCACTACTGTCAATAGGGGTAGGTTAGTAACTTCAATCAGACATGACACGACCGCCTGTCACCCCATTCAGACAAGGTGGGTGCCAACCATGGGCGGCAAACACACATTTGATTCAAACTCGTCCGAAAGACCTCTCTCTCTCTCCCTCCATTTTCCCATTCATACACGTGGGTGGCAAACCAAACTCTCCTCGGACGAAATCGATGTAGGCAAATATTTTAAATAGGGGCAGGTGTGTAACTTCACTCAGACGTGACACAACCGCCCTACCTATCAGCCCCGTTCATACACCATGGGCGCCAACCTTGGGCAGCAAAACACTTTCTCCTCGCCCGAAATCGCTCTCGACAAATACTGGGGAGATGCGAGATTACCGTCCTATCCCCAACCGACGAGATGTCTGAAATTTTAAACGGGGGCTAAGTTCGTAACTTTCCCACATTTCAGACAAGCGCATCCCAAAGTTTGAGATCCCCTCTCCCCCCCCTCCATTTCCCCATTCATACACCGTCGGCGCCACAACAACCTCCCCACACCGGCCAGCCTCCTCCATCCGCCACCCCATCCTCCACTTTGCTAGAGCCGCTACCCCTACCCCGTCGTCCACTACAAGAGATGACGTCTCTCATCCACGGCGCTGGACCAAGATCCTTTCATCGCGTCCTCTCGCTTCATCAGCGCCGTCGTCCACCTTGCCATTGCCGCTCCTATGACCGCCTCGTCCACGACAACAATACTTATCCCCCAATGCCATCGTCCGCTGTCTCAAGTCTTCTCCCGCGCCACCGATAGCCATCGCACCTGCAACACCCTCAATGTATCAGCATGGGCCTACACGGCGTCACAAGAGAGGTGGTACTCTATCATATCTGCTTAAGTTATTGATCTCACCCGAAAAATAGATCGTCACTTGTTTACTGTACTTTTCTTGTCCATACCAAATCATAGTGGCTAGTTGAAAGCAAACATTGGTTGTGAAGTAGCCTTTGTCCGGTTTGCACCTTCAGATCTGCCATGGCACGGTCACTATACTCGTAAAGCTTATGGTTTCCCCCCTTTATATTCACTACCATCATCCTAGGTGCTTCGTGTCATGCTAGCACTGCTCCTCAAGACCTCAACCCATCAAGCGAAACAACTTGCCACTCATAATTCCAAAGCTTAGTTGTTGAAATACGAATCTGATATGATGCTGATATTACTAAAATAGAGAACATTTAATTGGTTAGCGAATGTTCCTATATTCATTTCGAAAAGCATGTGCACCACATATAGAGAGACAGCAGGGATTTTCAGTTATGTATACGCTCTGGTTCATCATGGGTGGGCAACACACATTGTATTATCTAAAATCTGCTTGCTCTTTGTTATCATGTTCTTCTTAATAAGTATATTACTTCCTCCGTTCCTAAACTGCCTTGGGTGTGTGCGTGTGTTGTGGTGGCGTGCGTTTGTACCGGGTGTTGTTCATCGTTGCTTTATTTATAAAGCGGGGCGAAAGCCTTTTTCGGTAAAACATAAGTCTTTTTAGATATTCCAATAAGAACTACATACGGATGTATATAGACATATTTTAGAGTGTACATTCACTCATTTTGCTCCGTATGTAGTCCGCATTCGAATCTCTAAGAGACTTATATTTAGGAACGGAGGGAGTAGTACATGATGTTCCTTGTCGGGAAGTGGTGCAGGGACATTTGCAGTCGATAAGTCTACTGGGTCGCTTCAGATGGATGCTTTCAACTATTCTAGATGGTCTGCCATAATATCTGAGAAATGCTGGGAGCTATGTCGTTGATACGTCTCCAACGTATCTATAATTTTTTATTGTTCCATGCTATTATATTATCCATCTTGGATGTTTTATATGCATTATGGTACTATTTTTTATCATTTTTTGGGACTAACCTATTAACCTAGTGCCAAGTGCTAGTTACTGTTTTTCCTTGTTTTTGTCTTTTACAGAAAATCAATTTCAAATGGAGTCCAAACGGAATAAAACTTTATGATAATTTTTCTTGGCCCAGAAGAAACCCAGGAGACTTGGAGAGGAGGCTAGAAGGCCTACGAGGCGGCCACAAGCCCTAGGGGGGCGCCCAGGGGGGGCGCCCCCAGGCTTGTGCCCCCCGATAGACCGTCTAACCCTAATTCTTACTCCATAAATACCCAAATATTCCCTCTACATCAGAAGCGTCCATAAAAATACTTTTCCGCCGCCGCAAGCTTCTGTTCTCGTGAGATCCCATCTTGGGGCCTTTTCTGGGACTCTGTCGGAGCGGGATTCTATCACGGAGGGCCTCTACACCAACCTTGCTGCCCTTTCAATGATGTGTGAGTAGTTTACCATAGACCTACGGGTCCATAGCTAGTAGCTAGATGGCTTCTTCTCTCTCTCTTTGATCTTCAATACAATGTTCTCCTCGATGTTCTTGGAGTTCTATCCGATGTAATCTTCTTTTGTGGTGTGTTTGTTGAGATCCGATGAATTGTGGGTTTATGATCTGATTATCTATGAACATTATTTCAGTCTTCTCTGAACTCTTTTATGCATGATTAAGATAGATTTGTATTTCTCTCCGATCTATTGATTTGGTTTGTCCAACTAGATTGATCTATCTTGCCATGGGAGAGGTGCTTTGTGATGGGTTCAATCTTGCGGTGTCCTCACCCAGTGACACTAGGGGTAGTGAGGCACGTATTGTATTGTTGCCATTAAGGATAAAAAGATGGGGTTTATATCATATTGCTTGAGTTTATCCCTCTACATCATGTCATCTTGCTAAATGCGTTACTCTGTTCTTTTGAACTTAATACTCTAGATGCAGGAAGGAGTAG
Organism: Thinopyrum elongatum; assembly: GCA_011799875.1. Taxonomy (NCBI): domain Eukaryota; kingdom Viridiplantae; phylum Streptophyta; class Magnoliopsida; order Poales; family Poaceae; genus Thinopyrum; species Thinopyrum elongatum. Next base: position 338,027,173 of record CM022301.1, read on the forward strand.
GTCGATGTGTGGAGTAATAGTAGTAGATGCAGAATCGTTTCGGTCTACTTGTCACGGATGTGATGCCTATATTCATGATCATTGCCTTGGATATCGTCATAACTATGCGCTTTTCTATCAATTTCTCAACAGTAATTTGTTCACCCACCGTATGTTTTCTTTCAAGAGAGAAGCCTCTAGTGAAACCTATGGCCCCCGGGTCTATTTTCCATCATATTATTTTCAGATCTATAAAACCAAAAATGCAAAAATACCTTACTGCAATTTATTTACCTTTACTTTATTTTTCCTTTTATTTATCTTTTATATCTATCTCTATTAGATCTCACTCTTGCAAGTGACCATGAAGGGATTGACAACCCCTTTTTCATGTTGTGTGCAAGTGTTTGTTAGTTTATGCAGGTGCATCTATTGGGTACTTGGTTGTTCCTCCTACTGGATTGATACCTTGGTGCTTAACTTAGGGAAATACTTATCTCTACTTTGCTACATCATCCTTTCCTCTTCAAGGGAAATAACAACGCAAGCTCAAGAAGTAGCAGGAAGAATTTCTGGTGCTATTGCCGGGGAGGATACACATCAAGCCTACCAAGTACATATCATAAACTCTCATCTCTTGCATTTACATTATTTGCCATTTGCCTCTCGTTTTCATCTCCCCCACTTCTAAAATGTTTTCAAAAAAATAAAAAAATATTTGCCTTTTTATTCGCCTTCTTTCCGTTCGTCTTTTCATTTGCCTTTTGTTTGCTTGTGTGCTAGTTTCTTGTTTGGCTATAATGGCTAGTCCTTCTGTCGTAGTTAATACCCCGGAAAGCAAAGTTCTTAATTTTAAACAAAGGGGGGAGAGAATTGAAAAGATGCTTGGTATAGAATTTGCGATGCTCAAAATAGATCTACTCGTAAGCAATCCACTACCGTTCTTCTTCGAAATTTTTATGTGGGTGTTACTACTTGGTATAGGTATGTGCTAGACACCATACTGGGGGTAATTTCTTGGGTAGTCACCCCATGGATGCTTACAATACTATGATAAATTTAGTGGGATCACCACCACTCATGGTTAATGAAACAACTTTAACTTTGGAACATGTGATGCAAAGGCTTGATATTATTGAAAATAAAATTTCTACCATGGAGCTTATTGAAAATTTAGATAAAAAGATCCATAATCACATTACTCAAATTGGATCAAAGGAAGGAATCACTTTAAAGAACCTAAAAGAGAAGGAACCTTTAGTTAATGAGAAAATTGAGCAAGGATCTACTAGAATCGATAAGATAGAGGATATTATTACCAATTTGGGTTCCGCATTTGCCGCTGTTAAGACTACTCCAAAATTTCCTCCTACTAAAGCTACTAAGTTTATTTATGTTCCTAGAAATAAGGGTGAATCATCTAGTAAAGGAAAAGAGGAAATTAAGATGATAAGTATTTGCCCTAGTTTTGTCAATATTATGAAGGAACCAATTGCTACAAATGAGTTTCTTGATTTTTTACCTAGGAGTGTGATCATCGATAAACCTAATGAAAATCCTAGGGAGTATGGATGTGTAATTGAAGAATTAAATACTAAAGATGACAACACCTAGATCTATTGCAATATGCCTAGCTAGGGGCGTTAAACAATAGCGCTTGTTGGGAGGCAACCCAATTTTATTTTGTGTTTTTTGTTTTTGCTTCTGTTTTTCAATAAATACACAATATTACTTCTGTAGTAGTTGTTTTTAAGTGTTTTAATTAGTGTTTGAGCCAAGTAAGATCTTTGGGATGATCTATGGTGATAGTTGATTTGATTTTGCTGAAAAACAGAAACTTTTGCGTCCAGTAGCAGAATTTTGAAAATTCACAGAAGAGACGAACAAGTCTGAAATTTTTTACAAACGATTTATATTTAAATTCTCATGTTGTCCTAAGTTTTCAGAATTTTTAGAGTTATAGAAGTATGAGAACAATTCAGATCTTTGCAGACTGTTCTGTTTTTGACAGATTCTATTTTTATGTGTTGTTTGCTTATTTTGATGAATCTATGGGTAGTATCGGGGGGTATGAACCATGGAGAATTTGGAATACAGTATATATAACGCCAATATAAATTTAGAAAGAGTTCACAACAGTACCTAAGTGGTGATTTGCTTTTCTTACACTAACGGAGCTTATGAATTTTTTGTTGAGTTTTGTGTTGTGAAGTTTTCAAGTTTTGGGTAAAGTTTTGATGGACAACGTAATAAGGAGTGGCAAGAGCCTAAGCTTGGGGATTCCCAAGACACCCCAAGGTAAAATTCAAGGAGAACCAAGCATCTAAGCTTGGGGATGCCCCGGATGGTATCCCCTCTTTTGTCTTCAATCCATTGGTAAAATTACTTGAGGCTATATTTTTATTCACTACATGATATGTGTTTTGCTTGGAGCGTCTTGTGATATATGAGTCTTTTATTTATTTTCTTTTTAGTTTGCCACAATCATCCTTGCTGTACACACCCTTTAAGCGGGACACACATTAATCATGAATTTATTAGAATACTCTATGTGCTTCACTTACATCTTTTGAGCTAGGCAGTTGCTCTAGTACTTCACTTATATCTTTTTAGAGCACGGCGGTGGTTTTATTTTGAAGGAATTGATGAACTCTCATGCTTCACTTATATTATTTTGAGACTCTTTAAAATAGTATGTCAATTGGTTTAGGTTATGAATTTAGTCCTAATATGATGGGCATTCAAGAGGGATATAATAAAAACTTTCATGAAGATCATTGAATATATGAGAAGTTTGATTCCTTGCATTTGTTTTGAGATATGAAGATGGTGATATTAGAGTCATGATAGTTGGTAATTGTGGTTGAGTAATAATACTTGTGTTAAAGTTTGTGACTCCCAAAGCATGCACGTATGGTGAACCGTCATGTGATGAAGTTAGAGCATGATTTATTTTTTATTATCTTCCTTATGAGTGGCGGTCGGGGACGAGCTTTGGCCTTTTCCTACCAATCTATCCCCATAGGAGCATGCGTATTAGTACTTTGTTTTGAGGGCTAATGAATTTTTGTAATAAGTATGTGAGTTCTTTATGACTAATGTTGAGTCCATGGATTATACGCACTCTCACCCTTCCACCATTACTAGCCTCTCTAGTACCGCGCAACTTTTGCCAGTGCATTAAACCCACCATATACCCTTCCTCAAAACAGCCACCATACCTACCTATTATGGCATTTCCATAGCCATTCCGAAATATATTGCCATGCAACTTTCACCGTTCCGTTTATTATGACACACACCATCATTGTCATATTGTTCTCATATGCGTGAGGCATTCATATAGAGTCATATCTTTGTTCTAGCATCGAGTTGTAATTCTTGAGTTGTAAGTAAATAAAAGTGTGATGATCATCATTATTAGAGCATTGTACCATGTGAGGAAAGGGTGATGGAGACTATGATTCCCCCACAAGTCGGGATGAGGCTCCAGACGAAAAATAAAAAAAAGAGAAAAAAATAGGGAAGGGACAATGTTACTATCCTTTTTCCACACTTGTGCTTCAAAGTAGCACCATGTTCTTCATGATAGAGAGTCTCCTATTTTGTCACATTCGTATACTAGTGGGAATTTTTCATTATAGAACTTGGCTTGTATATTCCAATGACGGGCTTCCTCAAATTGCCCTAGGTCTTCGTGAGCAAGCAAGTTGGATGCACACCCACTTAGTTTTGTTTTGAGCTTTCATACACTTATAGCTCTAGTGCATCCGTTGCATGGCAATCCCTACTCACTTACATCTATATCAATTGATGGGCATCTCCATAGCCCATTAATTTGCCTATTTGATGTGAGACTTTCTCCTTTTTTTGAATTCTCCACACAACCTCCACCATATTCTATTCCACCTATAGTGCTATATCCATGGCTCACGCTCATGTATTGCGTGAAAATTGAAAAAGCTTTAGAACATTAAAAGTATGAAACAATTGCTTGGCTTGTCATCGGGGTTGTGCATGATAAATACTTTGTGTGATGAAGATAGAGCATGACTAGACTATATGATTTTGTAGGGATAACTTTCTTTAGCCATGATATTTTGAAAAACTATAATTGCTCTATTAGTATGCTTGAAGTATTATTGTTTTTATGTCAATGTTAAACTTTTGTTTTGAATCTTATGGATCTGAATATTCATGCCACATAGAAGAAAGACTACATTGATATACATGTTAGGTAGCATTCCAAATAAAAAATTCTGTTTTTATCATTTACCTACTCGAGGACGAGCAGGAATTAAGCTTGGGGATGCTTGATACGTCTCCAATGTATCTATAATTTTTTATTGTTCCATGCTATTATATTATCCATCTTGGATGTTTTATATGCATTATGGTTCTATTTTATATCATTTTTGGGACTAACCTATTAACCTAGTGCCAAGTGCTAGTTGTTGTTTTTCCCCTTGTTTTTGTCTTTTACAGAAAATCAATTTCAAACGGAGTCCAAACAGAATAAAACTTTACGATGATTTTTCTTGGTCCAGAAGAAACCCAGGAGACTAGGAGAGGAGGCCAGAAGACCTACGAGGCGGCTACAAGCCCTAGGGGCCGGCGCGCCCCTAGGCTAGTGGGCCCCCCGTAGACCGTCTAACCCTAATCCTTGCTCCATAAATACACAAATATTCCCTCTACATCAGAAGCGTCCACAAAAATACTTTTCCACCGCTGCAAGCTTCTGTTCTCGTGAGATCCCATCTTGGGGCCATTTCTGGCACTCTGTCGGAGGGGGATTCGATCATGGAGGGCCTCTACACCAACCTTGCTGCCCTTCCGATGATATGTGAGTAGTTTACCATAGACCTACGGGTCCATAGCTAGTAGCTAGATGGCTTCTTCTCTCTCTTTGATCTTCAATACATTGTTCTCCTCAATGTTCTTGGAGTTCTATCCGATGTAATCTTCTTTTGCGCTGTGTTTATTGAGATCCGATGAATTGTGGGTTTATGATTAGATTATCTATGAACATTATTTGATTCTTCTCTAAACTCTTTTATGCATGATTAAGATAGCTTTGTATTTCTCTCTGATCTATTGATTTGGTTTTGACAACTAGATTGATCTATCTTGCCATGGGAGAGGTGCTATGTGATGGGTTCAATCTTGCGGTGTCCTCACCCAGTGACAGTAGGGGTAGCGAGGCACGTATTGTATTGTTGCCATTAAGGATAAAAACATGGGGTTTATATCATATTGCTTGAGTTTATCCCTCTACATCATGTCATCTTGCTTAATGCGTTACTCTGTTCTTTTGAACTTAATACTCTAGATGCAGGCAGGAGTCGGTCGATGTGCGGAGTAATACTAGTAGATGCAGAATCATTTCGGTCTACTTGTCACGGACGTGATGCCTATATTCATGATAATTGCCTTGGATATCATCATAACTATGCGCATTTCTATCAATTGTTCAATAGTAATTTGTTCACCCATCGTATGTTTTCTTTCAAGAGAGAACCCTCTAGTGAAACCTATGGCCCCCGGGTCTATTTTCTATCATATTATCTTCAGATCTATAAAACCAAAAATACAAAAATACCTTGCTGCAATTTATTTACCTTTACTTTATTTTTCCTTTTATTTATCTTTTATATCTATCTCTATTAGATCTCACTCTTGCAACTGACCGTGAAGGGATTGACAACTCCTTTTTCGTGTTGTGTGCAAGTGTTTGTTAGTTTATGCAGGTGCATCTATTGGGGACTTGGTTGTTCCTCCTACTGGATTGATACCTTGGTTCTTAACTAAGGGAAATACTTATCTCTACTTTGCTGCATCACCCTTACCTCTTCAAGGGAATTAACAACACAAGCTCAAGAAGTAGCAGTTGTCTTTGAGAGTCTAGACTGATAGTAACAGTATTGTGCTTTCAGTTGAATAGAGCTGCCCCTTTTGGGGCCGAAGCCTTTCCGTAGCCTTTCTAGTCGTACCGGCAATACAAGCCCATATGTTCCAGCTAGTTCCACTTCCTTATTTTACTCATGATGCTTAGGGTTTTCCCCTTTTATCTACACTACTATGATCAGCGTAGGTGCTTTCTGTCGTACTAGCAGTACTCCACCCTTCAAGCTAAACAACACAGCACTCATAATTTCAAAGCTTAGTTGTTCAAATATGATTGTGATATGATACTGATATTAGTTAACAGACACATTTAATTGGTTAGCTAAAGCTCCCACTTGAGTTTCCAAATGCATGTCGCAACATATAGAGAGATGGCAGGTATTGCATTTCTTTGTCACTTGTTGACTATACTTTCTTGTCCATACCAAATCTTAGTTTATTATTTCAAAGCAAACATCGGTTGCTAAGTACCCTTTGCGTGGTTTGCAGTTTGAGATCTGCCATGCCACTGCCACGGCCAACACTATACTCATCATGCTTACGGTTTCCCCATTTTATGATGACCACGATCAGCCTACGTGATTCGTGTCGTAATAACACTGCTCCACCCATCAAGCTAAACAAGCTTAGTTGTACAGATTCGAATCTGATATGATGCTGATATTAGTAAAACTGAGATAGGTTTAATTGGTCAGCTAAATGTTCCTACTTTAGTTTGGAAATGCACGTGAGCCACATATGGAGAGACAGGAAGGAATATTATTTCTCTGTGCGCTCTGGTTCATCATGGGTGGGCTACATACATTGTATAGAAAGACTTGTAATATCTTCAATCTGCTTGCTCTTCTGCTCTTCTTTAACATGATCCTCTTATCTTCTTCTTTAATAAGCACAGTATATTCCTTGTTGGGAAGAGTAGCAGAGACATTTGCGGTCGACAGGTCAGGTCGAGTTGTTCTTCCTTAGTATATTTTGAATCTGTCAGGTCAGGTCGAGTTGTTCTTCCTTACTATATGTTGAAGTTGTCATCTGCGAAGTATCATTACTTTTGGAGCTCTCATATTTTGAGTAGTAGGCCACATTATATTAATGCACACACCAAATTACAACACGCATGGCATCTATCAGAAGAATTGCAGAGATAGGACATAGGGTTTTACAGGGAGGCAGTATTGGATTAGAATCACTTATGCATTACAAAGATAATCTCACTTATTTTTATGTTTTCATGCATGTTAGGTATTGAACCTGATCAAAATGAATATGATAATGGGCGCACAAGAGGAATATTGTGGAACAATCCACTGGCTAACAAACTTGGCATGGTGGAGGATGGCTATCTTATTCACCCGTCAAGGTGCTTGCTCTAACTTGGCAAGGTTGTATTGGTCGCACATATCTTGCATATGACCTCTTGCATTACTTCTACTTTGTTACACCACCATCTGCTTAGTTTAAGCATCATATATGAGTATATGCCATGCCTATCCATTTTCTGTACCTAGTCCATGTGTCATCATACTATGTTTTTCTAGTCAAATGTTGTTCTTTCGTAATAGATGTCCAAAAGGAAGGGGGTGGGTGCAGATACTCAAGGAGTACAAACTAAGTGTTTGGAAAAGGCAATGATACCTGATAAATCAGATAGATCAGTAGCCACAGAAAACAAAGGCCCAACTGTACCACACTTTACCTCTACTACACTGGCCAAAGCCCTATTAGAACTGCAGAGGGCCCAGCGTCAGGTATTGTCTATGCTATCAATTCAAAATTTGAACTCCTACATTTCTGCATGTGCCTTACCATCTCTCTTGTATGAAAACTAATTTCACATGAATCTCCATTCTCAAAGGATCATAGGATCTCACAACAATACTTGGCACTGCATTGCTCTTGTCAGTACCTCGTGCCCTTTATCAGCATACTTACACTCATTGTTGTTTGATTATGTAGCATCATTGTAAATTTTCGCTTCCTTATCCTCCCTTTGCTCGAAATTATAAGACCTATATTTACTCTTACATAAATGTAGAATTAACACAATGGTTATGAAGTTCTGGATTGCTCATATAAGTACCTGTTGTCATGTACTCCCTCCATATCGAATTAATTGTTGCTCAATTGGATGTATTTAGAACTTAAGTAGTGCTCGATACATCCTTTTGAGCGACAAGTAATAGCGGCGGTGGTAGTATTACTGTACTTACATTGCGAGATAGTTGATTGTCTAGCATTACTCTGCATCTTATCTGCCCTGCCCTCCACTTTCTCCAAATTATCAGATCTACATTTACTCTTACCAAAATGTTTAATAAAGCCAATGCCACTGCACACGTTGAGGTCTACATTCCTCTTGTCAGTACCTTTTGCCTGGTAATGCTGTACTTAATTAATAGCTATTTGATTATGTATCATCACTCTGCACCTAAGCTTCATTATCCTCTATTTCTTCCAATATTATTATATCTATATTTACTCATTACAAAAAAGTAGAATAAAGGCAATGCTTATAAAGAAGTTTCTTTGTGGAATTTCTTGAATTATCCTTCCATCGACACGGACAAGAGCTTTGTCCAGCCCGTGTTAACATGTAACGTAAGTTCATCCTTCTCAAGCCTTCAAACTTTGTTCTAGTATAGATTTGGATAGGCATCATTTCCTCCACTGCTGTTTACTTTGGTGTTTACATGTGATTGGATGTTTGCAACAACTGCGAATTTCAAATTGTAGTTGTAAAAACATGTTCATTATCCAAAACAGATCCATTTATTTTCTTATTTGCCAATATAAAATGAGACGGAATTGTGGGCACCATGACTATCGTTGCTTATATATTTGTGAAACCTGTTATGTGTCTCCTTGTTTCTCTTTCAGAGTCATATCTCTTATGCCAGACAGAACTTTAGGGAAGATAGTGAGCCAAACCATCTTGAAGAGAGCGAGATGACCCCAAGGTCATGTATTGATGAAGACAGTGAGTTGAAGCTACTCACCAGCAGCTGTGAGACAACATCTATGCAGTTGCTGCCTCAATCAGTTTGACTTATTCAGTCTCAACTTAAAATGGAAAGGCTTGGTTCAGCTCAGCTCCGACTTGATGTCAATGATGTAAAGAAGACCTCAGAGGACAGCCATGTGCGCTTTCTTGCTACGTAGCTAGGGTTTGAGCATCTATCATTAAGAAAACTGAGGTCTCATCAGCTTGTTCTGCTGCTTGCGGTGCACCTCCAGGGCAGGCCTAATGCCTTCTAAAGTGCTGTCAATTTTGTATATTCTTTTGTCCGCACGTTTATATGCACTGGTGGCGACCTTTGAGTCCCAGTGTATGTAATCCGTGGTCTCATTGCGCTTTATTATCACCGGTGGCGAACTTTCATGCCCAGTGGATGTAATATGACATAATTTCTTTATTGTATAGTCTAGGTTTATTCTTAGTCGGTATGCTGTAATTTAGGCTGGAAGCTTCAACGGATCTCAATGTTGTCGGTCTTCAGGCCGGCCCGTAACTCGCGATATATGGTCCCAAACGTGGGCCTATAATCATCTTGGGCCGTTAGCAGGCCTAAACATATAGTAGTTTTCCTCCTTTAACATGCTGAGTAAAGTTCGGGCCAGTTGGGCCAGAGAATACCATGGGCTTTTAACAGGCTGAAAACTAGATTGGGCTAGCATTGAGCCAAAAAATCATGGGCCAACACAGGCCGAAACTGTCATAGGCCCATGTTTGGCTCAAATAGCATACGAGCCGTTAACAGGCCAAAATGTATCTTGGGCCCTGTTTGGCCCAATAAAATTATGGGCTTTAAGCAGGCAGGTATCAACGCGGACCGTAGGCCCAACTGTGTCACGGGCCATTAACAGATGGGCTGTAAGCAGGCCGGATACAACGCGGGCTGTAATTAGGCCCAAATGTTACACGGACCATTAACAGGCCGATAGGCACGCTGGGCTGAAATTTATCCACGAAGCCTACGGGCCGTTAAGAGGCCTAAAGTCACTTCGGACAAGAAATAACCCAGTTGCAGCACGGGACGTTAAATGGCCTAAAGTGAAACCAGGCCGACAACGGCCCAGATGCACCAAGGGCCGCTAACATGCCGAAACGATTATCGGGCCGAACAGGTAAACGGGCATTTAACAGGCTGAAATACAAACCCGGCTTAGAATCGTCCCAAAAGCATAGTGGCCTGTTAACGGGCCTGATCTGATATGGGCCGTAATTTAGCCCAAAACATGACAGACTGTGAACGAGCCAGATCTGATATGGGCCGTAATTTGACCTAAAACATGGCAGGCTGTTAACGGGCCGGCCCACTAGTGTTTGACAAAATATGGTGAGCCTTTAGCTGGGTCGGCCTTTTTACCTTAAATGGGCCACTGTTGGGCTATGCCACATGTCGACATATCATAGGTGTCTTCCGTCCATTGTAGGGATTACATCTGTCCCAACATTGAGCTGACACGTGGATCCTCCGGCGAATGAGAATTTTACACGTGGAAAATAACCATTGGTCTGGGCTGTTAACGGGTTATCAGATCCAAACCAAAACCCGATAGCTTAACGGCGACCCGTTACGGTGGATGCCATGTGTCAGTTACCCTTGACGAAAACACTTCCATGACGCGCCATTTATCGTCATGGAAGTGGATACTTCCGTGATGATAATTTTGGTATTGTCGTGGAACACTTCTACGACATCACAGGTATGACTATCTTGATTCTGTCATAAAATCATCATGGATGTACATGCATGACAGAAAACGTGACCTACTGTGACAAACACGTATCATCACGGAAGTGTTTTTTTTTTGTAGTGAAGTGCACATGGTTTAGTTGTAACCTTTGTGAAGTAAGAGTATCGATCCCACAAGGAGCACAACAATCAAACTTTTACCTCTTGTAATGAATTATGGATTTTTATGCCTGGAGATAATTGTAGACTTTAAGCAAAGTGAGGGCGGGAATAAATTGTATTGAGTAGCGGAACAAGCTTTAAAGTAAATAACATAAACGTAAATAGGAAACGGTAGCTAGAGTGACTGATGGAACACTACAGGAGTAAGGCGTTCTCTGGGAGTCCGGAATCCCCAATGGTTCTAGAACACAAATGCGAGGGCATAGTACGGAATGGATACTTCAGCCACTCTTGACGATTATGCTGGGCGAAGCCGGGAACAGAACACGTTCTACTCGAAGTAGACTTCGTGCCATGCACGCCACCACCGTAGTCTCCCGCATAGGGTTACAACTATGGTAATTAAGGGTTTACCCCATGGACGTGGCCTCTAAGGGTTCTCTGTAATTCCCCTAGCCCTTTACAACGACAATGATATACTTTATGGCCATAAGTTAATAATGCCGAGTGGGGCCCCTTCACGGCATTCACGAAGTTATTAAACTAAGCATTCAACAGAGGATCTCATATCAAAAAATAACGATTCAAATCCTACACATACCAAGGTTCATCCATATCATTGAGAACTAGGCGTCTACTTACACAAGGAGACAACAAACATCATGATGAGGGTGATGGCAAACATGAATGGATGATGCAAATAACACACAAGATGATTCACTAGGGTTCATGATGTTACAATGATAAGGATGTGAATGATGATAGTGGTGACGATGTTGGAGCCTCCTTCTGCTTGGTGAGGAATATGGCCCTCCTCTCCTTGCCAAACCTTCCTCCCGATGATCTCCGGAGGCTAGAGTTATACCTTCTGGACGAGTTTCTGGTATCTTTGGGCGTCTGATCTTCGATCCGATTTCATGGGGTGGAAGTAGTTAATCAGGTGGCTGCACTGGCACCTCATACGACCACCCATATGATCGTGCGCGGTCATATGGGACACCATATTTCTCTCAGGAGTCATGGGGACGGCTCCTCCTATAGCCTCCTTGCTTCATTCTTTCATGGTAAGTGATTATCACATTAAATACGTGATTCCACCAGCATTTCCTGGGATTTCTTCCATAAAGTGCTAGGTTGTCCAAAAAGCGTTACCTAAGGGATTATCAAAAAAAGAGGTGCGAGAACATGGTAAAATTCCACAAAGCCCACCATGTAGGCACAATATAACTATCAAAATTATCACATAAATTGGACTCATCACTATGTTAGGTGGCACCTCAGGCAAACTTCATATGATCCCCGCCTACCATCAAGAGATGGGTGAGGTTAACCTCTCACTTCTGAAGGAGATTTTAGATTGGATCCAGAGCCTAGGAATCTTGGACGATTAGACCTCGGTCTACGATCAGATCGGATGCAAATCTGGAGGCGCGGAAACTTTTGTCCCCCCCCCCCCCTCCACCCACCTAGTCATTATAGTCGAGGACTTAACCGACATACTGGTCTACGCCTCCGAAGAGGCAGTCGACATGGATGAAGATGCTGACGACATGTCTTACACTGCATCACCCATGGCCACCAATAATATCACCAAGTGTGCGGCTACCTCCACCTACGATATCGACATGGTAGATACCCCTAAGGATGGTGAAGGAGATAAAGATCCCCCCAAATTCCGACATAGAAAGCTCCGTGGTCGAGGCACATGCAACGGGGATGCTAGCAATGACGCCACCGAGAACAGCGATGCCACCGACAATGGCACTACTCCAAAGGGTGCCGAGGACTAGAACGCAGGCGAGAATGCTGGCACCGGGAATATTGATGGCGGCATGTCAAATAGGGATGATGATGACTCCGAGGACGATAACTACTACCCGTAGTCCGAGGAGGACATAAGCCTTAGACACGATGAATTAGACATCCCTGAGGAACCTCTTGAGGATCCCTGGCTTCAGGCCTTCCAACGGCGGTTAATTAGTACTGCCAAAAGCATGAAGCAAAAGTCCCAAAAACCTTGAGCTGAACAGGAGATTCTAAATGATAAATGGACCGAGGTCTTCAGCGCCGAATAGGAACTCAAGGATAGATTTGTAGGAAACAACAAGTACTACCTGCGAAGAAGGTTGCTCCCGAAATTTGACGAGGATGTCGCTGAGAGTTTGTTGTCAAAGTGCAAATGGACCAAGAACCCTGACCTCCCTCCTTGGACCGAGATAGGCCAGCAGGTGGATATACCAATCCCCTCGAAATACCTCACCGTTACGACAAGGATTCACTTCGCCTCTGAAACCTTATGATTTGTAGAGGAAATTGCATCAAGACCATCCGCCCCATCATGATCCATTTATGGGTCCAGAGAGCGTCCACCTTCTAGGTAGGCGTGATTCTAGCTTGGTTAGCCAAAAATGGCGACACACATGATCGGGCCATGACAACATCTGACATCCAGCATGCCACAGCTCGGGTCCGAGGAGCTGCTCACCCCATGTGCTTTACAGATGAGGTAATACAATACAAATTCCCAGAAGGGTTTAAACCCATCAACATTGAACAATATGATGAAACTATGGACCCCACTGTATGGATTGAGGATTTCCTCATGACTTCCACTTGGCTCGAGGTGATGACATCCATGCCATCAAATACTTACCGCTAAAGCTCAAAGAATTGCCATGACATTCGCTCAACAGCTTGCCTGAGAACTCCATCGGTAATTGGGAGGACCTCGAGTATGCCTTTCGAGCAAATTTCTAGGACACTTATGTTCGACCCCAAGATGCCGATGACCTCGGTCATATTGTGCATCAACCAGGGGAAGCAGCCAGAAAATTCAGGAATCGGATTTTCACCAAGAAAAACCAAATATTCGATTGTCCTGATGCAGAGCAAATAGCTGCATTTAAGCACATTATCCGCGATGAATGGCTCGCTAAAGAGCTCGGACAGGAAGCCTAACTCGATGGCAACCATCACACACTTTATGACTCAATTTTTTGCATAGGTGAGGACAGTTGGTTGGCTCGTAGAAGCAACCATAATGGCAACCCAGGCACCTCCGAGGTACGCCATGGAAGCAGAAAACCTTGGCACAATAAGAACAATAAGTGCCGCAATAGAGGAAGTAGCAGCGATGTCGAGGTGGCAACCAATGTTGGATTCAGTAACCAACGCAGTGGAAATAAGAGGAAGCCCTTTCAAGGTAACAGAGACGACACGTCAATGTTGGACAAAATACTGGAGAAAACAAACGCTGTCCATGGTACTCCAGATAAGCCTGCTACTCATTCTAAGCAGAATTGCTGTGTGATCCAGCAAGCTAGCAACATAGCAGTCTGGAATTAGGGCAAGAGTCAACCTCATAATTGGGACGGTGACCAGCCGGGCCGAATAATGGTGGCCAAAAACAATTCCCTCCCGAAGTCAAGGATGTGAACATGATTTATGCTACTCACGTCACCAAGAAGGAGAGGGAGCGGGCGCTTCGAGAAGTTTATGCCGTAGAGCCAGCAGTGCCGAAGTATAACCCATGGTCGGAAATTCTAATCATTTTTTACCGAAGAGACCATCCGACAAGCATCCGTCATGGAGGCACAACGGCGCTGGTACTCGATCCCATTGTGGATGGTTTTCATTTGATCTGAGTCCTTATGGATGGAGGTAGTAGCCCCAATTTGATATATGTTGATACAGTCAAGAAGATGCATATTGATCTAGCAAGAATCAAGCCTAGTAGTACCACATTCAAGGGTATCCTACCAGGAGTCGAAGCGCATTGTTCGGGAAGCGTGACCCTATATGTAGTCTTCGGCACACCCGAGAACTTTTGAAGCGAAGAGTTAATCTTCGACATAGTACCCTTTCAAAGTGGTTATCATGCACTCAATGGGAGAAATGCTTTCGCTCGCTTACACGTCATCCCACACTATGCTTATCTAAAGATTAGGATGTCAGGCCGAATAGCATCATCACAGTCAATGGCAACACAAAACGCTCCTTCCAAACAGAGGAGCGGACTGGAGTCTTCGCAGCCGAGGTACAAGCCACTGAGGACGCATCAAGAGCCCAAGCTACATCAAGCAAAAAGACCATATAAAGCGTTCAAGGAGTATAAACTTCTCCTTGAGGCAAATAGCTGGCACCCCTAAATAGGGGTACGCGCTCTACTGGCCCCTTTACATGACCGAGGACTGTGTTCCTCGGGTGCACAACTTTGCATTGAAAATTCCATGGGGGATAACAGAGCACACGCAAATTACAGGGCACTGCTTTGATAAACTGATGTGTGTCTCAAGATCCCTGCCAATCAAGTCGCGCCGTGTTCTAAAACATAGGTAGCTCGACTGGGGGATGACTAACAACTTTAATATGATTTTAATGAACCTCCGCCGATTCCCACTCCTAAAAGTGATCTCCATTCGAGTGCTATCAAGCAATAAAGGGCTCCATTGTAGGTGAAGATGACCATCCTTAGACTAGACAAGGAAGTGATGATAGACAGCATGAAGGATGCATGATAGGAAGACATCGGCGGATATAAATCAGACGACCAGAGCTCAGTGTGTCTCCTCCTCTGTTATCCTTTCTTCCAAATTTTCTATCTTTCAAAGTTATATATAGCTCAGATTGTTAGGTTCGATCCTTTTTCAGGAATAAAGAGAAGACCCGACTGGTCGGCCCACTTATACACTCATGGTGCATTCTTTTTCTCTTTCGATTCATACACTGAGCATAACTCTTGCGGTACAAATGTCAGATGCCTTCAAAGCATACTAATTTTAATGTGGGGTTGTGACTTGAGCCAAGCCCACCCAAACACCATGGTACGCTATTCCAACTTTTGTCTTTGGTCAATAGTTGGGTTGCCCGGTTCCGGTGCTTACCCCTTACGTTTCCGCTCTGTTCGGCTAAGGGTGTAAAGGGAGCACCATTGCAATTATAACTTATGGTTTAACTGGTCAAGTATCTCGATTGGTGAAAGCCGAAAGCTAATTTTAATAACATGCATAGATTGGTCGGCGAACCGTATGCAGTGTTAAATTGTATATAGCCCATAGCAGCTATATATGTAAAACAAGGGGGTTTCTTTTTTCAAAAGAGCCGAAGTGTAGGTGGTTCAACCTTGGATGATCCGAGGACTCGTCATATACAGGGAGCTATTAACTTGCCCCCCAAACAATGCTACTAAGACAAAGTGTATGTTTTAGCCCTAAGGTCGGATTGCCTTGCTTCTACTTATACAACCTCGTTCGGGCACCGACACGTCGGCTAAGGGTTGCAAATTGGAAGGAAACACCCTATGTAGTACTGCCTCCGTCCCATAATGTAAGACGTTTTCTGACACTCTACTAGTGTCAAAAAATGTCTTACATTATGGGATGAAGGGAGTATCTATTGATGCGGCTTAAACTACATTGGTATTTCCCCATGGTGGAAGGGATGATGCAGTACAGCTACGGTAGGTATTTCCCTCAGTTATGAAACCAACACTACAGGAATCAGGCACTTTGCCGTCTACCATGGCTGACGGCAAAGGCATGCCTGGCGGACGGCAAAGGCCTTTGCTGTCAGCCAGCAGACGGCACCACATCCGGCTGGACAAGCTACGGCAAAGGGCACTTCTGCCAGCTGGCAAAGACCTTTGCATCTTTGCCGTCTGCTAGCAGACTGCAAAGTGCCCAAATAGGCCAGCCCAAATGCCCCCCAGGTAGCTGCCATGTGGCATGCTATGCCGTCTGCTGGCAGACGGCAAAGATGCAAAGGACTTTGCAAAGCAACCATATAGGCCAGCCCAGATGCACCCCAGGTAGCTACCATGTGGCACGCTATGCCTTCTGCTGGCAGACGGCAATGATGCAAAGGTCTTTGCCGTCTGCCAGCAGACGGCAAAGCAACCATATAGGCCAGCCCAGTGCCCCCAGGTTGCACAGGTAGCTGCCACGTGGCAGCTTTGCCATCCGCTGGCTGATGGCAAAGCTCTTTGCCGTCTGCCAGCAGACGGCAAAGTGCCTGTCTAGCCACTGTTTTTTCTGTTTTTTCTTAAATTCAATCAATTTCACAGATATATATATATATACACACATTTGAAAATACTTTCAACAAGCATACCAACACATATACATACCAAATCATATCCTTGCCATATGGATATGATCATCCAACACATATACATACCAAATCAAAAGTCCATATGCAACATATATAGCTAGCCAACATATCCAACAACAAGCATACAATGGTTTCATCCATACATACATATATAGGTAGCAAGTTTCACATTGTTCATCCTACAAAATCAAAACAAAAAGGAATGACAAGGAGAAGAGTAGACTCCATCAATGCAAGCTTCCTCATCTAAAGCAAATCTGCAAATTGGGAAAGAAGAAAGTTAGAAGACGAAGAAGAAGACTAGCTAGAAGAAGAAGAAGAAGAATTTTTCTTCTCTCTCTTTTTCTCCTCTCCTCTTCTTTATCTTCTTCTTCTAATTAAGGTAACCTAGGTAATTATGCCATCCTTTAGTTAAGCTAGGTAAAAATGCTAAGTGTAGGTCATTTTAGAGCTAAGCTAGGTAAATAGGTCATTTT